>OZ024814.1:31556122-33956122 GCA_964017055.1 Chloromyia formosa | reverse complement strand
GTTGCACTGTGTTGTCCATGCTGGATAAAGTTCAACAGAAGGCTTTTAAAATTATTGGTGATCACTCTATTACCTCTCGCTTTGATTCCCTCGAGCACAGGCGTAACGTTGGTTGCTTAACCTTACTTTATCGCTACTACAACCGATGTTGCTCTAATGAAATTAGTGATTTACTCCCTGGTATTGCTGTTCCTACGCGTAGCACCCGGCTTGCCAGTCGTGCTCACCCTCATACTCTTGAGACCAGGTCCTGTCGCACAGTTAAATTCTTTGACTCCTTTTTAAATCGCTCAATAAGAATGTGGAACAGCCTTCCATCTATTGTATTCCCTAATAACTATGACTTGCAAAAGTTTAAGCGGAATGTGCACCGGTACCTCCTACCCACTCAACCGCCCCCCCCCCCCCCCAATCCCTTACCTTAATTTCCTTCCCGCCAAGGCTATGCTTGCATGAAAGGGTAATCCCCTAAAGTCTTGGCAATCACATAAAAAAAAAAAAAAGAGGTCCGAAAACCCGTACTTGTTGCGTCGCGTAAACATAGTCTAGGACACTTTTCTATTTTTTTTTTGTTTTTCTTTGGCGGGGCGGGACGCTCCCGCGTCCCTAGATAGTCGAAAATGGAAAGTTCGTAGATTCGGCGCCCAATGTGGGGTTAGTAGGATTTTAGGCAGTCATTAAAACCGAAATGGAAATCGAATAAGTACGTGATGCAGTTAGTTACCCGGCACAAAACCGAAACCATTTTAAATCTAACCTTAAGGCTACCGTATGATTTTTAAAATGTAAGACTTTGTTTCATTAGGTAGGAAACCTTGCGCCCCTACATAATGACACCCGGCTCAAATGCCCAGTCTGCACATATGGTACGGAGGGGCCTGGTTAGTGACATTCAATAACCAGATGAATATGAGACGTAATAAGAAAGTGATGCTATTTCTTGATATCGCTGGTTCACATCCAAAAAGTTTGTCACTATTATGCGTTTTCCCTCAAATACAAGCAGTGAGTGTCAACCTTTGGATCAGGAAGTGATTAAATTTTTTGAATGTACCTACCAGTTCAGTTTTGGTTCATTCTTAAAAAAAAATTGAAAAGTTGCCTAAAAAAATGTTGGGAGTTCTTTTAAGCGGACACCCCCCTTAACCGGATAAAATTGTTGGTCCCGATGAAGTCCGCTTATGAGAGTGTCAACTGTATTCAGAAATAAATATCGCTCAATTTTCAACACAAAAAGCCCAGATAATACGTGAAATCGAAAGTGGCATGGATACAGACTTTACAAAAACTATTTAAATTTTCTATATTAGAATTCTGTCACTAATAATTGGATATTTCAGAGTTAATTAATACGTTAAACAACCAATTATTTCCACAAAGCGACAGGGGCTACTCTATAACTCATCACCTTCAGAATACTACTTACAATTTATTAGTTGATTTATCGAACTATGCGTCCACAACTATTCAATTAGTCAAAGAAAATATGGTTGTCTGTAATACGGATTTGTTGTCATTTAGAAAAATGATGTGGTGCCAATCATTTCAGGGACGCAAGTCTCTACAGGGGAATTGGCTTAGGCGGGCAAAAAATAATTTAAATTCACGAATTTAATATTGGCATTTGTAAAAGAATGAAAGTGGCTGTGAGGGGTGTAGTCCCATTTTAAAAATATTAGCACTGAAACTATAAGATATAGTTTTTGAAAATAATAAAAATGTGATGGCAATGTTATCAAGGTCATAAACGATTTATTTCTCGACAGCCTGAGTAGAAGTACACGAAAGTGTAGATGAAATTGAAAGATACAAAGAGAAGATGTTAAATGATAACCCCCTCTTGGAACGAGAAGCTTTAAGAAACCCTTGGGGTTACGTCCAACCTTGCTTTCAAAAATAAAAAAATAATCACCGCAATTTATTCTGATCGGAGCACGGTGTTTAACCTTAATCAAATAATGTTGAAATGCTAATCGTAATTTGTTTCATTTTGCATCTTAAGAGCCTCCGCAAGGGGCCATATGGACATATGTATTGTTGTATAGATTAGATGATAGATGCCCGGATCCTGGAGAACAGGACTAAAATAATCCGATCTGCTCATGTCGATAAAACGACTGCGATGGCCAAGGCCACGTCCTATAGGGTAGGCAATGGCGAAGCAAAGAGTTTGACGGCAAGCAAGAGCTTCACATTCACAGAGGATGTATTCTGCAGTTTCATCGTAAGCCTCACAGAAACGACAGCTTGCATCCGAAACGATGCGCATTATTTTGAGGTATCCTCGAAGATGGGAGTGACCGGTGGGAAGTCCACATTTAATTCTGAGCCTGTTTCTGCTAAGGCTGAGTATATCAAAGGACCGCTTACGAGAGTAGCCCGCAATGAACAATTTTAATTGTCTCATAACTCATAGCTTCCCACAGAGAGGCAGCTCTCTCTCGCGCCCATTCCTTAATCCGCTGCCTGACAAGGCAGATAGGTATACCGCTGAAAGGGTTTGGGTCAAAGGGCCTCAGATGCCCGTCTGGCAATCTCGTCTGCTTATTCATTACTTACAATATTGGAGTGCCCAATAGAACCCAGTAGATAGTGAGGTTGTTGGAGGCCCCAACGATGTTAAGGGCTAAGGGGCTATACCAGTGTGATACTTTCAAAAAATCGATTTTTTGTTTTTTGTCTTTATCAACAGTTTATACTTTCAAGAATATCCTGTACAAATTTCAAGGTCGTATCTCTAATACTCCCCGAATGGCAGCCTTCTAAAGAGCAACCGCTCGCTGGTATAAAATGCTCCATCTGCCTGGAGGCAGAGCTCTAATGTGTTGTTACCTGTATCTTTCGGCATCATTAACGGTACATAATTAAGAAGGGACACTATTTAAGCTAGAAATATATCTATAGGCCGATTTGAAAACAGCGTTGCCATTTAAAAGGTATTCTGGAGTCGTTCAACGGAGTCAGTTAGTTAAATCTTTAACGCTTTTTCTTGAAATGAGATTTTCCAAATTTGCTGCCATTGTAACTCAAAGAGCAATTGAATATTTACTCTACAATGAAGTAGGATATTTTTGATTGGATGAAAATTAACGATTTAACAGATTTTTTTCTCATACCTACGCCATTTTGTTAGATTTTGATATTTTTCGAAAATTCTACGTCATTGTACAGGAAATACCTTCCAGTTTAATAGAATTTTTTCTTTTGTCGGTTTTAGCTACTCAATCGGCCGGAGTCATGGCAGCAGTGGAGGAACTTTTTTGTTTGGAGCTTCCGAATCCAGCGCATACATAAGTCGATTGGATCCCAATACTTTTCTATGAACAAATTATTTAATATAGGCCAAATATAGCCAAATATGTTCTTAATTTTCCGAAACATTTAACTGAGTACTTTTTTCCCAAAAAATTCCCGAAAATCACCCAAATTTTCAGCGTTCACACTGGTATAGCCCCTTAAGGATATCTTGACAAGACTTCACTAGCCTTGGAATAGTCAGCGCCATGATGGCCGCCTGGCTATCGGTAAAGATTCCTATGTTTTTGTTAGCCTAGCCCATGGCACAGTCGCGCACAGACCTCAGTGACATGCACTTCCGCCTGGAAGACAGTGGGGAACTTTCCCATGGGGATGAAAATTCTGTGTCCTGAGCCGACGATGCCCGAACCTGATCCTTGATCCGTTTTGGACCCGTCCGTGAACCATTTTATTGTATTGGAATTAAGAGAGCTTAAGAACTCCGTTCACTGCTGAAGGAATGCTCGAAACATACATAGTTCCCTAGTCAGGTGATCTGATAGCATGCTGAGCGTATTGTGACTTAACAGCCAGCTAGTTTGTTCCAGATTCAGTCTGATTTGTGCATTACAGACTTTAAGCCTTGCTTTTGCAATTTTTGGCCTTGCGTCAATATGAATATACAGCAGCGGAAGGTCAAGCAAAATCTCAATTGCCGCAATAGAACAGGAACGGTTGGGTCCCGTTATTATGTGGCATGCAAACCTTTGTATTTTGGTGAAAGTGTCCCTACCAATTGAGGTGTTCGCTCTTTTCCACCAAACGACTGCTCCATAATCAATAAATGGGCGATCAATAGCTTTGCACCTAAATCCAGAGACCAATGCAGGGCTTGGTGTCTCATGTCCTTCCTGCATACTGATGTTACCCGAAGGTGTTCTGCCCAGAGTAGCTTGCTATCAAGTGTGACTCCCAGACATTTGACGCAATTTGCCATTTTTACTGGAGAGTTGTACAAAGTGGTCCATTCCATTGCTCTAAGCTTCCTTTTCTTCATAAATGGGACAATAACGGGCGTCGATGGGCTGACCCAAGGCCGTTAGTTTCACAGCTTTCGTGGACTACACGCAAAGTTTTCTGGATGATGTCGGGTAGAACTTCTTCAAATTTACCTCTGACACTAATAACTAGGTCGTCCGCTTATCCTTGTGCTGAGAATCCAAGTGAGGATAATCTCCATATGCGAGTGTCTACAACGATGCACCATAACAGGGGGGGGGGGGGGGGGGGGGCAAAACATCTCCTAGAAGGCATACTTGCCTGAGAGTTGCTGTGCGAAAGGTATCTCCAACTTCAGTGATAACCCTTCTGAAAGCCCGCACTGCCGTAGTCGTGTTGGCACCTTTTGCTATAAGCGGATTTGAGTCGCATACACTTCGGGTACCAGGTGCGAAAAAACCTTATAGCTTCGATTTTGCGTTGCAGTAACTTCGAGTCCGCCAGCCGCCGCCGCCGGCTTGTTAATAAGTGGAGCCCTACGAACTACTTCATCTGCTGCCTTGACCATTCTGCTTTACTTGCTTCCTCTGGGAGTTTTTGGTGAGCAACTTACCCGCCTTCGTGAATCGGGTCGGTGGACCTCGGCAAGCACCGGCCATACTTCGATTTTAAAATGCAGGAATATTCCAGCTTCTACAGATTACTCTTACCCTAAAATTGAGTTCGAAAAGATCTGTGTGAGCTTTATCCCTACTTGCGATCAGTACAGTGAGGAGGAGTACTCATTATCTGACTTTATACGTTACCTCCAAGACTGAAGATGGGGTGGGGGCCGGCATTTACCCTGACACACTAGATTTAAGCCTGTTCTTCCGTCTCCCGGATCACTGCAGTGTTCTTCAGGCAGAAGTTGCTGCAATTCTGCAGGCACTTACCTGGTTGGGACGGCACACCTTAGCCTTTAAGAACATTGCAATCTACACGGATAGTCAAGCTGCGATTAGATCACTGGAATCCGTCCTGCTTACATCCAAGATTGTAGTAGACTGTCGTTCAGCCTTCATCGCGTGGTTATTGAATATTATCCTATACTGGATTCCAGGCCATGGTGGCTTTGGAGGTAACTGCCATGCTGATGAATTTGCTAGGCAGGGGATTTTGCATAATATCCGTAGCATTTTTATGCCCATCAGGGCATGCAAGTCCTTTTTAAAATTGGAGGATATTAGTAGAGCGAATGACAGGTTGCTAGGCAGTAATACGTGTCTCGCGACCAGGTCAATGTGGCCTGTAATGGACCCTATCCGCTCTTCACATCTACTATCTCTGAAAAGACAGCACATCAGCTCCGTCGTAGGGGTGATCACTAGTCACTGCCTTATTGGTGAGCACGCCATGAGACTTCGTCTTCCTTTCAATGACTTCTGCAGAAGTTGTGGAGATATTGACGAGGAGGGAAGTTGCTACTACCTTTTCTCCGCTTGTCCGGCCTTGGCGGTTAAGAGAAGATCTATTCTTGGCTCCTATTTTTTCCGGGAACTTGAGGAACTGAGAACTGGCAGTATTGGTCGTCTACTTCGCTTTATTACTAGCTCTGGTTGATTTACGAACTAGTATGGTTATAGTTGTTGGATCCCGGGAGTATCGTAATGGACCAGTTCTATGGTCTAAGTGTGCTATGAATTGTCATGGCAGGCTGTTTCGCCTAACTTCGATCCCGAATCGCAGTCGATTCGATATCGAGTCGACCCGTGTGTGGAGCGCCTAAGGATGATGCACCGATCCGACCCTCTATTCATTTCTATTTGAAGTCGAGAGCGCTCTAATTACGAGCCGCATCGTCATAATTAAGATAACGAGCCGACTCGTGTGCGGAATGTCTAAGCGTATTCCGACAAAGGAACGACCCCGCAATCCTGCGGCTGCGACTCTTTTGGGGTGTAGCGCGTCAATTACTCCTACGCGAGGTCTAGTGGACAATTCGTTAGCATAAGAGATTTCGGATGATGCAAGTTGCTACTCTCCAAAGTAGTTGATGCGCTATGCCCCACAAGAGCTCGCCTTCTACACCAAGCAGCAAAAGGCTGTGGCATCATTCTTACGGCCCACGCCACAGGGCGAAGAAGAATGCCTGCAGGAAAAAGAAGACACAAATCTAATGGAAATTGAAATTCTCACTAGCTTTTAACAAATCTCGCCAAACTCAAACTTAACTAATTATCTTAAATTTTGTGCTACATATTCTTACTTCAAATGATAAATCCAAGCATGTTCTTGTTGTTAATTGCCTTGACCCTAAGAAGCCTGCTTTCTAATATATCTTGTCAACAGTGTGTAAATATAATTTACTTCCACAGCCTTTCCAATATAATTTGCAAAGATTACAACGAAAGAAACTTAATCCCACGTTTATCCTTTTCTACAGAACGACGCGTTTCAGCCTATCAAATGGAATCTACAGATTCCCACGAAGAAGAGTTTGACTCCAAAGATGAAGGCAGCTCGTCGGATGGTCAACAGCCAGAAGATAGGCGTTATCTTCTGCCTGATGCTCCATCCACATTCGGAACGCAACGTGGTCAACCCACACGTGGACGAACCAAACAAAAGGGAAGAAGCAAAAGTTTACAACCAATGACGGTACCATGGCGAAAAACATCGCGTTCCAGGCGTGGTCGCTCCCTAGAGACGGCCCGATTCGGCAAACAACCATTCTATCCTGGCTTCAAACCCGAACCAATCCCAGTGTGGACCGAGGAAGAAATTCACCTGAAACCAACGCCCGTTGAGAAGAAGGAAATACCAAAATTGGAAATTGGCAAGGTATATCTCCGATCTGTAAAACAGGAGCGTAGTCGAGCCATACTCAGTATCACAGAACAAATCGACGAACTCATCCATCACAGCCAACCGGCGGCTCAGGAAGTCATTCCGTGGAAAGAAATGCGCGAAAAACTTCGAGCCGTGGAGCGTGTTCAGAAACAAATTGAGAAATTCGAACTGGATCAGGTAGAGTTAAAACCGTTGCCTGTAAGGCAACCGGAATATGGTCAGATGCTGCCGCAACAGCCTTCGGTGTCGACTATTGCCGAAACGGCAACCTTAGAAGAGGCCAAGGCTACTGAAATTGAGCGGCTCAAGCACCAGGAAGAAGTTTCAATCCTTGAGATTACCCAACAAATAGACCAACTCATCAGCAGGCAACAAGCTGAAATGGGCGACAAAATTCCGTGGAAAGCAATGAGAGAACAATTAAAGACTGTCGAACGAGTTCAGAAGAAAATCCAAAAATTCAAGTTGGAAGAGGTCGATTTGAAATCGGTCAAAGAAATGATATCGGAAGAGGTAACATTCCAAGAAGGTCTACAATACACCGATGACACAGCTCTGATGACTTTAAATCAGCAAAGTCAGCAGACCCAAAGGGTATTAACAAAGGGTGTCCGGCAAGAGGAGCAATTGGGAAAACTGCAGTACGTCACCACGGAAGACACGAACCTGCTGCAACTAAGTCAAAGGGAAATCGAAGAAATAAAACGGTTAAAGCAAGAAGAGGAGGCTGTACACTGGCGTCGTGGCAGAAAGCAACTCATCGAGGAACAACAACAGTTCCAACAAACGGACGATAGCAACATACTCAAAGTGCGTGATCAAGAAACGGGCGAAATTCAGAAAATTGAGGACACACGAATGCGTCACGAAGAGAGGAGAATTGTTGTCGACGAGACAGCACGACAACAATTTGTCCAAGTCGAGGATGTAAATTTGCTAAACCTATCCATTTCCGAACAAGAAAAAATGAAAAGACTTCAGAAGGAAGAACAGCCAGTACACTGGCGCAAACCTAGAAAACCTCAGGAGGGTTTCATTTCAACGGAAGAGTCTAGCTTCATGCAACCAACGGGACCGCAAGAGGTGGAAGAACAACTCACACCAGTACCATGGCAAAGAGGCAAGAAGCAAAAGGAGACAGCAACTGAAGAAGTTGCAGAGAAACCAAAGATTCCATTCGTTCAAAAGCCCAAGAAGGAAGCTGAAAAGCCTGAATATATTGACTTTAAACTTAAACCGACACCCAGACAAACAGTCGAGCAAAAACAGACTGTGACCGAGGAACAAGTTCTGCAGACAGTTGATCGCTCAGAAATGACACTCCTACAACGCCAGGCGGAAATAAGGAAATCTGAAGTTGAAGAAACAATTCAGCCCGTTTCAACCGAAGAGTCCGCATATATTCAGCCATCGTCTCAAGATGCCGAACGAAAGGTTGAACAGCCGGAAGAAAAACCGGTACACTGGCGCAAGCCAAGCGAGCAAAAGGTCGAAACAGTCAAAGCTCCCGAAGAACAACAACTTGTACACACAGAAGAAGCTACGCTCATAAAACCAGCGATACAAGAAGAAAAACCTGTACACTGGCGCAAGCCACGCGACCAAAAGGTAGAAACAGTTGAAACAACAGCCGTAGAGCAAAAACCTGTACACACAGAAGAAACAACACTGATAAAGCCAGCTGCACAAGAAGAAAAGCCTGTGCACACGGAAGAAACAACATTAATAAAGCCAACTCTACAAGAAGAAAAACCGGTTCACTGGCGTAAACCACGCGAGCAAAAGGTCGAAACGGTTGAGACAATAGCTGAAGAGCAAAAACCTGTGCACACTGAAGAAACAACACTGATAAAGCCAGCTGCACAAGAAGAAAAGCCTGTGCACACGGAAGAAACAACATTCATAAAGCCAACTCCACAAGAAGAAAAACCGGTTCATTGGCGTAAACCACGCGAGCAAAAGGTGGAAACGGTTGAGATAACAGCCGAAGAGCAAAAACCTGTGCATACTGAAGAAACGGCACTCATAAAGCCAGCTCCACAAGAAGAAAAACCAGCACATTGGCGTAAACCTCGCGCTGAAAAGATAGAAGAAACCCAAAGGCAAGAACCACAGTCTACAGAAGAAGCCGTGTTCATAAAGCCAACCGTTGGCGAAGAAAAGCCAGTATCAACTGAGGAAGCAGCTTTCATCCAACTGGCTCCAGTAGAAGAGAAACCTGTACATTGGCGAAAGCCGCGTGATAAAAAGGTTGAACAGCCTCAACCAGAGGAATCCACGACTCAACCCGAACAACAACCAGACGAAAAGATTCCGCAGAGTCGCCCCAAATTGTTAGAGCAACCCGTTGAACAAATTATGGTCGATGCACCGCACAAAGTTGCCCTAAAACCAACTCCCAGAAGGCAATCCCAACCGGAAACTGAAAAATTAGAAGAAGTTGTTTTGAAACCCGTCCGACGAGGCCAACCTGAAAAGATCGAAGCTCAAGAAGTAGATGAGCGTAAGCCTCTTCAACCAGTTCAACAGGAAGTTCAACCAGAACCAGAAATTCCATGGGCCCGCGGGAAGAAACGAAAAGAACCGAAACAGAAACAACCTGAAGAAGAATTCCAGCCAACTGAGGTTCAGCCCTATGTACCTGAACAACCCGAAGATGTTAGTTTAGCTCCTGTACCAAAGGATCGACCTAAGGAGGAGGCTCCATTGGTTCAACCAAAGAAACCGGCACCAAAGATAGAAAAACAGGAAATACAAGAAGAAAAAATGCCATGGCAACGAGGCAAGAAGGTGAAGCCTGTTGAAGAAGTTCCGGAGGAAATTCACTTGCCCACTGGCAAACGTCGTCCCAAGGAGGAGGAACCCACCGAAGAAGTAAAACTGAAGCCAATCAAGAAAGACAAACCAATTGAGAAACCGGTGGAAGAACAACCAAAACGTGCTCCGAAGGCAAAGAAAGAAGAGCTGCCCGAAATACCTGACAGCGAACAGCCGCTGAGAGAAGAGTATAAACCTGAAAAGATCCCAGAACAGCCAGTAGTGAAAGAGGAGGAACAACCAGCGCCGTGGAGAAGAACGAAAAAGGAGAAGCCCGTGGAAGACGAAGAAGATAAGCAATGGCCCACTGGTAAGCGTAAGCCGAAGGAACCGGAAGCTCCCGAAACTGTACAACTTAAGCCAATTCCACGTAAGAAGCCAGAACCAGAAGTGGAAGAGGAAAAAGTTCCTAAGGTGAAACCTCCGAAACCGGCTCCTGGCGACATTGGCGACTATGAACTACCAGAAATTGAAAAACCAGAATACAAACAGCCGGAGGAAGTGAAAGAAGAAGAAAAGGCACCATGGCGGAAGACTAAGAAGCCTAAACCTAAGAAACAAGAGTCTGAAGAAAAGCCCACGGAGGCAATGCCTGTTGAGGAAATCTCGGAACAACCCGTACCTGAGGAGAAGCCTGAAGATCAATTTACTCCAAAGGTAATAGAAGAGAAGGAAACTCCAGAAAAACCAGCAGAAGTCAGGAAACTTTCAAAGGGCAAGATTTTACCTGAAAAGCCCGAGGAAGTTAAGGAAGAAGTTAAGCTGAAGCCGATTCCACGAGGAAAACCAAAACAAGCTGAGGTCACAGAACCAGAAGAAACTGCACCCGAAATCATTCCAGAACAACCTGAAGAGACACCAAAGGTTGAGAAACCTAAAGAGAAAATCAAACATAAGAAACCCAAGGTACTGAAGGAAACACCATCCACCGATGAAGTACCCGAGGAAGTTGCGGAAACATTCGTCGACGAGAAGCCTGATCTTAAGGAGGCTGACGTGATTCCTGTTGAAGGTACCAGAGATATTGCTCTAGTCGAGGAAGTGGTTGAACACACTGCCGAAGAGAAGATCACAGAAGAATTTGAAATAGAAAAACAAAAAGCCCATAAGAAACGTACAAAGCGGCTAAAAGAAGCTTCGCTTGATGAACAGCCAGATGCTCTGGTTGCTGAAAAAATTGACGAAGTGGAAATTGTTGAAGAACAACGTGATGAAGAAATTTCGCAGACAACCATTACACTGAAGAAGACCGAAGAGAAAAAAGAAATTGTAAAAATTTCACCCGAAACGGAAGAAACCGAATTGGAGGAATTCAAGAAGGAGATGGAACTTAAAGTCACCTCCAATATCGTTAAGAAGGAGAAAAAGCGTGTTGTCATCGACGATAGTCAACCATTACCCGAATTGGAACTGATAACAGCCAAACGGGTACAAGAGGGTCTGGACAAGATTGCCGACGAAGAAATCATTGAAGAAGAAACCATTCCCGAAACTGTCCAACAAACCGTCACCGAAATAACTACCAAGGAGCAAAAGGAAATTAAGACGAAAAAGAAGAAGCCAACGGCCATCAAGGCTCCTAAGTTCATTGAAAAACTACAACCGCTCAAATGTCAACCGGAAAAGCCAACTGTGCTCGAGGCTCGGGTTGAGGGTATTCCCTTCCCCGAAATCAAATGGTATTTCAACGATACCGAACTTTTTGCATCCGAAAAGTACGAAATTGTTATCGTTGAGGATACGGTGAAATTGAAGGTGGCCAACGTTACACCAGCCGATGTTGGTATTTATACATGTCATGCCAAAAATGAGGCCGGTGTTGCAACGACTAGAACGAATATTATTCTAGGTGAGTAGTTGTTGATGTTTAAGTTTTAGATGGTTTGTGTGCACCTGATCAGAATGAATACGGTTCCTGGTATGGGAAAAGTACAAGAAACTGACAAAATAACATCTTTTAAGTATGTCGCTTAGGAGTAGTTTGGACGCTTATGCCCCATAAGAGGTTAGGACAAAGGGCAAATAACTTCGAATTACAATAAAAACGTTTTTAAGATCGAAGGCATAATTTTTCCACAGTTATTTTAATGGAATGTCTTTCGCGTTACTCTCCGGCTCTCCTTACCTTTAAAAAAATCTAAGAAATTTAGAAACTATTCCGCATTTTCTTCCATATTCCAAGATAACAATTTGTACCATACAGGAGAACTCAAAATAGTGGAACAAGCAAGAAAACACCACCATTCAATCTATTTTAATTTTGGTATACCTGCCCTCTTTTTGCGAGAATATGCTATTTGCGCTGAAACAAAATGATTTCCTGTTTTTCAAGCTGCATCGCTACCTGTTGACTAGAGATACACGCCGCGGTATAGTGAAGTTTAGTGGTGATGTCTCCTCGTCATCGTCATGAAACTTTAAGCTAGGACCAATGCAAGGCCACAAGTTCTATGCGTACAGATTATTCTAACTTCGATCCTGCTTAAGCTTAGCGAATCTTAACCTACATAGATTACGCGAGTAAAGAACATCTCAGTCTGTCTCAGGCCCAGGAGAGCATTCGATTCAAACATAAGAGCATTCCACAAAATGTTTGCGGGCCGATGAAGGAAACTATCAGCAAGCTCATTAGCTTGTTTGTTGCCTTCAATCTCACCCTGTTTAGGGCTAAAACTGCGTTGTAGATTTCCTAGAATCTACCGTTTTGTAAAACAACCTGTCAGTTCCGCACTAATAAAAATTCTGCATATTTCCCAGAAGTCGTTTGGCGCAAACGTTCCTACGCTCTTCCGAATTTGGTTCGTCGATATCTGATAGATATAGACCGTTCGAGGCTTCATCACGAAGATAGATAGCTCTCTCACACATGCTTTTCTGCCTTTCGGCCAAGAAGGGTTTTAGGTTTAGGTTTGAATAGCTACCAAGATTGACAGAGCACACATAGACTGCCACTGCACCCGTTGTGATTTCGCTAAAGTCACCACCTCGGATACGACTTAATTATTGGTCCAGCCGGAGGTGACACTGAAACGATAGAACAAACTCTATGTCCCCTTTAATTTTTTAACACAGAGAAGTTGAGAAGTGTTTTCAGCTCATCGTGTCGTCTTCCTAACTCCTGCAAAAGGCTAGAGCTTTCTGCTGTACTTAACCATTAGGCAAGGTTCAGTGATGACAGATGATGAATCCCTACATCCAGGACGGATGAACAACATTCTACCATCGACGTAGATCAAGCAATAACGAGTTCGAGAGATGATAATCCAACCAGGTTAGATTGGTCAGATCAAGTCTCAATATCTTTGCGATTTCCGCCTGAATACGTGGCAAAAATCTGAGAAACGGAATGATTTGCTAACAATAAGGCATCTTAGTCTGTATGGAATCAGGCTCTTAAGATGCGTCTTCTATCCCATATTATCGTCAAAGCTCAGCGGATGTGTATTCAGTCGTTGAGGAAATATTCAGGTTGTTTAGAACAGCTGAGCGATCAGCTCTTGGCGTTATTCACTGTGTCACGAAGGTGAATGGCGGTATTGGTATTTGTCAAGCAAAGAAATATCAAGGGACAACAACAACACCGGATACATAAAGCCCGTAAATGACTTTCTGTTGCAAGGCACATTTTTTGCCTAAAGCATTTTTATAGTATGGAGTATAGTGCTAGAGTAGCCTTTTTCGTTGAGTATGCAGTTTTTGTCCAAAAGGAACCCAAGAATTTTCGTTTATCACTGAAACACAGGTTTGGCTGTAGAAATCCTACACCGCCTTATACGTACGTAGTTCGACCTACTTGTTGGAATGGAAAGCACATTCTGCATTAATACGAGTACACCAGGCAACTTATCCAAGATGACATTGCCAAAGCAATTACCTTATACCCTGTACTTTCCAGGGCCAGGGTCTGTACATCGCTAAATTATATATAAGGAGAGAGAACCCCTCCTTGAAGAGTGCCCGAATTCACAAGCCTTCGTTCAGAAGATCAGTTTAATAACTTTGTTGAATGAATTTTCGATACTCAGACTTGTGATTCCATCAATGAACGCAGATGAACGAAGTTTGGCGACGTCAAAGGCCACTCTATATCGTAGAAGGCGACCAAAGCATGTTCGTAAAAGCCAAGATATCTTTTAATATAGCACCATAACAAAGTCCTACCTTATTAAGCGGGATATTATTCTCCTCTTGAGTAAATATAAGATAAGAAAGTCGGGCTACTGACCTAGCTATCACTGGGGCACTGCGATCATGGAGAGGTAAATTGTGCCGTAGTCCATTTATCTGTTAAAAGATCGTTCGCCCTTCTAATAAGAGACAGTATGTCTTTTCCAGGAATCAACCTGAAAACTGCAAAACTGATAGAGCCTGTCCTAGGAGCGACATCGTATAACGCGCGTTGTCAGGACATTTTCACAAGATGTGTTTAATCGTTCCCACGTTCTCCAGACAGAGACGGCATTCAGTCTGGCTGGACAGACCCATTTTGTTTAGTAGATTTCAACTAAACAAAAACCAGGTAATGGCTTGTAAATATCCAACTGGAAATCTTAAATGAATTCAAATTCTATGAGTAGTACCCTTATGCTTGAAGGGCATTATCAGTTGCTTCGATTGACGCTGCCCTAAAATTCCAGTACTGATGTAGAAATAATGCAGACCAGCCTCTGATCCGCATTTTGGTCGAGGCCAGCCCCAAGCCACAGTAAGGCTCTGGTACGTGGAAGCAATTGGATGATCCTTGTTTAGCAAGCTCATCCGTAGCCTCGTTCTCCTCCTCCTCAATGCCCCTAGTGACCTGTTATCCAAGACAAGGAGGTGTTCGTAACACTAGTTCAACAGTTTCGAAGAGACCTTAAACGAAGAGAGCGCCTTTATAGCAGCTGCTCGGCTGTCTAAACTCGTAGCAATATGAGCGCCGCTAAGTTGCTTTCCCATACCGCACATCGCAATGGCATGTATCTCAGCTTGACGAACGCTGGGCGAGATTCCCAGTGCGATAGCAATCCTGGTGTTGGGTCCAAAAACACCTGCACCAACATCCTGTTCTATCTTCTATCATTCGCAGAAGCAACGAAAACTTTTGAGCTCAATAAAGACCCGGCGCTAACGATCAACACAAACTCATAATAGGCACCGTAGATGTGTCTTATTGCTGTGGATCCAAGTGTTCTATGTGGGCCGTAAGGCCGCCACCTAACCTAACATACCGTGAAACATATGAAAAAAAAAACAGGAGGCAAACCTCCGTATGGGTTATGGGCGTGATCCTCATGAGGAAAATTTTAATCTTAGTGAAAAGATGTTATTAATTACATGGTTTTACGCATCACATTATAAGTATTTTGTTCCGAATCCGAACATGGGTACGAACTGTAGTTTTTTTACGGGGAGATGGTAACTGGATGTCCCGCATTTAATCACTCATTCACAGCTAAGTCGAAAGGAGTCCGACAAGAAAAACAGCTGTCTGAATATATTCCTGGCATGAATCGAACATGCGACCTCTCGCTACATGTCATATTGTATTCTCAATATTGTAGCTTGGTTATTTCGGAAGAGTTGTCGACATTTACTCAGATAATTAGGTCTCTGCATGGGAAGTAGGTAGCTTTATTCAATCGAAAGTTATCGCGCGGACTGATAGACAGACAGATATATAGACAGGAAGGAAGACAGTTTCCGCAAACTTCATCAAGTCAGACGCTCGTTTCATTCTGATTGGGTGACACACATTGATTTAGTGTACGTTAGTTGTTTTTAGTGAATGTGTGTACCTTTATTATAACGCTTTACATATTATCGCCAATATCCATTCATAATGCAATCCATATTCTCTAGATACTTACAAAACAATTCTTAACACAATTTAGTCTAATACAAAAAATTTCCACACTTTTTACACGTATACATTTCTATAGAGAAAGAAAAAGGAATAGCGCCAGCCTTCGTTAAACCATTGAAAATAGAATTCAATACGGAAGAGAACAAAGCCACGGTAACGTGTCAAGTCTTTGGTAAACCGAAACCCAAAGTCAAATGGCTTAGAGGAATTGAGGAAGTGATTCCGTCGGAAACGGTACAGACATTCTACGACGAAGAACTGGGCACGGCAGTCCTTGAAGTGTTGAATCCAACACCAAATGAAGCTGTTGTATACACAATCCAAGCTGAAAATCCATTCGGAAAGGCGATAGGAAATGCCAATATTCTCATGTCCATGGATAGAGTGCTACAGCCCAAGGAAAAACTTAAAGCTCCGTCTGTCACTCCGCTCAATGCACAAATCGTGCGAACTGGCTCTACGCTAGTTTTTGAATCCAAATACGATGGCACGCCAACGCCTGAAATTAAATGGTTCAAAAACGGAAAAGAGGTCATAATCAATGAAGAGGTTGAGATCGTTACAGAAGAAGTAACCAGAACCAGTACACTTAAAATCACAAATATGAATAGAAAACGTGCAGGAAAATATGAGATATCAGCAATAAATAAGGTAGGAGAAGCTCGATCATCCGGCTCGGTGGTCGTCTCTGACATGGTGGATACCGAAGAAATTAAGGCTCCACGTTTCATTCAACCACTACAACCGAAATTCGTCTCCGAGAATGAGGTGGTGATTATTGAAGCCACTGTGGACTCATTCCCGCTAGCCTCATTCCAATGGTTTATTCGTTCAGCACCAGTTACAAGCACGCACGAAACGAAAATCGTTTCAAAGGATAACAAATCCATACTCATTATTGAGTCATTCAAGAGAGATCTGCTCGGTCCGTACACATGTCGGGCTGAGAATGTGGCCGGATCGGTTACATCAACGGCAACAATTAGTCTGATCGAAGACGTTCCTGAAATGGAAGAAGTCAAGGAATTCGTAACGCCTAGTTTTGTCCAACAATTGGAACCTGTCAACGTCATGGATGGCGAATCGCTCATACTAACATGCCAGGTGATTGGTGTTCCAACTCCACGAGTTGAGTGGCTACACAATGGCCGTAAAATTGAAGAGAGCAAGGATACGATTATTTCACAAGATACAAGTGGCACGTGTACACTTACACTAACAGAGGCATTCCCCGAAGAAGCTGGTCAATATATATGCAAAGCTACGAATAAAGTAGGCGAAGCCATCACAGAGACCGCTGTGAACATTCAAGGTACAAACGACATACATAAGATTACAGACGTCAATATTGTTGTAGGATGTGTCAAGTCACTAGCGATACAAAAAAGTTGTTGTTTTTTACTACTAATATTGTAGTTAGCATTAACATACTATATAATAGTTTGCACGATTTTCAGATATGCAGTTACATTTTATAACAATAGAAAAGCTCTGCTTATTCACCTTTAACGGCATGCTATTTGCTAGTCTTGCTAGTGAACAATTCGTTAATTGAGAAAAAAAACTAGTCTCAGTGCACGTACTTTGGATCTTTTGCATTCTGTTCATTTACATACTCGTAATTAACTTTTGACACTGAGTGTGCAAAGAATAAATTAAAAGCAGGTCTGAAATGGAAAAGCATTCGAGAACAATACTATGTAAATGTGCTATTAAAGTATTAACAACGTCAATTCTTTGCATATATCCTTTCTTCTATATGAGAGTGTGAATCGAGTTTCAGCTTTTACCACTGAAATTCTCGGATAATGTCCTTTCATGAGATAAACCGTAACTGCTACTAGTTAAGGCTAATCAGTTGCTACCCCAGCTAAATTATCTTGCACCTTTCTTGGTTCATCCGGAGTTCCTTATACTCGTAAGTATCATCCAATGTGTGACTCACTAACATTAAGCATCCACTCTACTACAGTCTTCGTAGAATAGGCTGTCCCTAATTCCAACTCTAGTACTTCATGTTTTCTTGCAAATCGTGACATACGCTATTCTCGAGCAGCTCGGATAACTAAGCGTATCATCTAGCTTGAACCTTTGTCAATATAATATACCAAGTGCCGAATCTAGAAATCCAATTCGGAGGGGGCCAGACTTTGTTACCTGAAGAGGTAAGGAAATATCCATATTTACTGAACTTTCGGTCTTCCAGATGCATGTGCCTATTGAAAGCGCGGAAACATTCCTTATTGAATAGACGCTAGCAATGATGACAGTACAAAGCCATGAAGGGCTACTGTGATTACCACAGTGCATATGGACTGCAATAGGGATCGTTCTGTTACCACCAGGGACTCATCAACCGATAATCACTATTATTGAATTAGACAGAACTTCCCATAAAATGATAAGAGTTTTCCACTGTCAACATAAGTTTAGCCATCCAGGTCAATGAAGAAGTGGGATTCAAGAAATATCTTCCGCCTTATTGCCAGAGTAGGATAGGTGCAGAGAAGATAAGAAAAACATCCTTCTTCTCCTCGTCACCGCAGCAGTTATTACATTGGATGCGAATGTTTGGGTTGTTAGTAGTAGTAAATAAGTAAGCCACTGACCAGTGCCATTCATAGAGTCGAATCATCATATTTGCGGCCATCTATTCACAGAAATGTCAAGAAGTAGCTTAGTAGGTTAAACAGCATGTTCAAAGCAAAAGAAGTAGTTGTTCTAAGATCACCACAAAAAGCAGCGCAGGCCAATTTTTGCAATTTTCGACTATGGTACGGTTAGTCTTCGTAGCAATCCCCCCAAAAAAACTACTCTAAGCAGGAGTAAAACAGCTGTAGCATCCTTAGCAAAAACTGGGCTCGTCCCATGCAGCATAAGAAGCTCGACTGGAAGTATCCTATACATCGGAAAAGAGCAAACTGTGTTTTGTTCGGATTAACCTTTATCTCATAGTTATCAGCTCAAATGGTTTGTTGTGCTGGGGCATTCTGCAATACCTCACTAAGAAAACCTAGAAATTTACTAGTTATTGTATTGTAATAGCAATGTCATCCACACACACACGGCAGCCCAACACTTTTAGGTTTTAAAGCAACACAACTAGGGTCTAGAGAAAGGTAGAGAGCACTCCACCTTGCGGGTGTGCCCTTGCTCACAAGTCTTCGTTCAGACGATGTTTCCCGACAAGTGTGCCAACACCAGCACCATGAACTTCATTGCAAAGTCGAATATGGACGCGTATCGCAAAGAAATCGACCCTTGTCGTTTTTTATGTTCGTTGTCATTTTCATAAATCAATTTCGGCTGTTTCCTCGAATGTTCGAAGACCAAGCTCTATTTACTAAACATTTTGCAGGGGGCCCGCACCGTCTGGATCCGCCACTGAATATACCTTTGTTCGGCCGCTTCGAGCTGGTCTTCTGCTTATACCTATCTATCTATCTTCATCGTTAGCTGTACAAGGACCTTCCAAAAAGCGTTTCGCATAATTTTCACATTTCACTAGACGCCATATTACTTAATCTGGCTCGATTACTTAATCTGAAATGTCATACTAGTGTGAATATTTTCCAAATTGTTCAATAATTTTAGGACACCCTATATTATTATTATATATAATATCATTTTATTCAGTGCACTCCAGTCAATGGCAGTGTATGCTTGGTTTAATTTAACAAAACTTTCACGTATGTTACATTTTCAAACACTTGTTTTACCATGAAAAGCTCCCGCTGTCGTGTACTTGGTGTGGGTCTGTTATTATAAAGCATTCCCCTTTCCGTTCCGAAGCAGAAATACAGTGTGTAGTAGAGCCTTTCATTTCCGAGACTCTTTTTACTGGATGATGTTAATTAGGTGTGAATGTTTAGTATCGCCCCGCCTCCCTTTACTACTCTGCCTTAATACCTAGCGGGGCATAGCGCGTCAATCACTCTTTCGTGACATCCTACCCTGTTCTGGGCAATGGGGCGCAACTCCCCAAACGACTTACCCAGCGCCTTACACCCTTTCGTTACAGATCGACGACATGTGATCTTAGGATACCCTCTTGGTCGGCCTTGGTTGGAAATGGGGTTCCATTTCATGGCATGTAAAGCAATGCAGTTGTCATCCTTCCGCAATGTGTGACCTATCCACTGCCATTTCGCCTGCATATCAATTCGTCGATTGGCATCTGACCCGTACGCCGACTTATTGTTTCAGGGCAGAAAATTCTTAGAATTCGACGACGACATGAGTTGACGAAAACTTACAGTTTTCTGGTAACTCTTACGGAAACTTTCTATGTACTGAACAGACAGTACCAGGAAATGAAACAGGCCCAGCTTGCTCTTCTTGTTGAGATAACTGCTCTACCAGATTTTTGACAGCATGCCGTATGCGCATTAAACCTGGTTGATACGACGAGCGATGTCCTGCTCCGTACCACCATTTTCGACAACAATGCTCGCAGGTAGACGCAGTTGTCCACCTTCGCCACAATAGGTGTAGGATTTCTTTTTCGCAATGGCGGGCTTAGAGCCTTGATCTTGTTAATATTTATATTTAGCCCCCTTGCTTGCCCCACTCTCACGATCTAACGCCACTGCGGAGAGATCTATGGTTTTGTGGGAGAGTAGGCACATGTCCTCAGCGTAGTCAAGATGTTGTAGGTAAGATTGTTAAAGTCCATTGAATTGCTCTGTCTAGCCCGGATAACGCTACACGCAACACATCGTCGATCAGTATGAGAAATAGGAACGTGGAAGATAACACAAACATGGGAGGCAAAAGTGGGAAATAATAAAAAAAATAGGGCGATAAGGATGGACTGGTGGGCGGACGGCCGAAATCCACTCGCGCCCAAATCGGGATCCGGGTGTAATGGGACTCTAGGCCTTTGGTTTCGTACCACCGACAGATCACTACTCATCAGGTACTGCCTTCGATTTGCCGGTGGAAGCAGCACGACCAGACCAGAATATAGTTCATTACAGGGCAGCTTCTACTACGAGGAGTAGAAGCTGAGGATAGAGTGTGCAGCAAAAAGGAAAAAAACGAACTGGGCTCCTGAGCTAGCTTGTGGGGCATAGGGCATTAACCACGCCTACTTTCCACCTCGTCCTGTTCTTCGCAATCGCCTTTAGCTCTCTCCATGATTTGCCTATTCGCCCTCGCTCTCAACTGACCTGCTCCACGTGTTTCTCGGTCGTCCAACAGGACGTCTTGCGTTGGCTCCTTGTGGGTTCCAATAGCGGGCCTGTCGAGCAATGTTGTTCGGCCTTATCCATTGCCACTTCCTTCTTTTGATCGAAGTGTATATCCTATCCTGAGTAATAGTAAGGAGGTCGTCGTTAGAAATGACCTCAGGCCAGCGAATATTTGCAACTTAGTTGTTATCTCGTTAATCACCTTTCATTGAACTGCCATTGTAGAGGAGAAAAATAGCAAAGAGAAAAGAAAGAAAATTCCGCACTCTACCTTCATCCAGATTATCAACAGGTTACAAAGAATCCTGAGGCCAGCAGAAGTGCAACATTGCATTCCTTGCCGAAATTCACGCATAAACTCTGTAAGCTGCTGAGCACATGAATAATACAAAAACAATACTAGGCAATAAAAAATTTAAACTGACGTGAAAGAACAATCCTAGCAAACAGAAAGGGCCCAGGGCTCCTCTGCGCTTTGTCCGTACACCGAAGACGCTCCAAATGCCGGTAGTTCAAAGCATTTATGGAGGCCTTAGGTACGTAACTAAACCACAAAAGAGAAACACAACACCAGGATTGCCTGACTTTAAAAGGATAATCTAGTAAATTGGAAGGAAGGGGGTACTACAAAGGAAAGCTACTTGAAGGGAAAATACGTGAAGTAAAGATTGCTCCTAAGACTTAGAGCAAGTAGCCTTAGTGTGCTTGTGGGGATACAAATCGGTGGAAGCATTAAAAAGTATCCCGATGAGATCCTGTTGTAGCAGGAATGAGCCCCACTTTGGGCGCCAGATATGTAATGAAAGGTTTGGTGCACATCCGAAGATGCCCGTGGGGACGCAGCCTAAAGTAGCATAATGACCGTGAATGTCGGGCCGTTCCATCTAGCGAGGAAAAAGGCCCCTCAACATGCTGAGCACCGGCCTATGCTTGCTGTAGCTAAGCTCGAGAGCCATGCGCGGGGTTTTTGCCGTATGTATTAATAAAAATTCATAGGCCTTAGGAAAACAACACAAACATGGTTGGCAAAAGTGGAGAATACAAAAAAAATGGGGCGATAAGGATGGAACGATTGGCGGATGGCGCAGGTGACCTGGCGTTCGCATCGGGGTGCGGGTGTAATGAGACCTTCGGCCTCTGATTTCGTACCACCGACAGAACAGTACCCATCAGGTGCTGCCTTCGATCTGCCGGTGGAAGCAGCACTACCAGGATATGGTTCATTACAGAATTTACTATCAACTATATTATTGTACATTCGGCAATAAAAAATTGTGTCCATACGAATGTTTACGAGCTTTTGAAAGTTAATTATGTCTGAATTTTAGTTGAATTCTCAAATCCGCGACCCGAGGGGAGGTTAATCCCCTTGATCCCCCTTCCCCTTCCTAATTAGGCCATTGTTTTAGACAAAACGAAAGGACGTTTTTGGGCGTGAAATTGTAGCAGTATGAGTGTTTTCGGAACGGAGTGATGAGACCCATCCTCTGAACATAAAGGATATATAGGATATAAACGACTCAATGGACATAAAAAAAACTAGATCGGGAGAAGAATAAGTCACCTCAAAGTTATTTCAAATGTACATTTGCTCAAGGATGCGAACCCACAGATTTACTTCTTTTGGACCGAAATTTTTCAAAGCAAATCATGAACAACTTGAACGCATATGGATGATGAGTGCTTGTATGGTACGGGTACGGGAGAAAAGTATCGATAAAGATCGCTACTATTTGTGTCATTTACAATTGCAATGAATGAATGGAAACTAATACATACATTAAAACTCACAGGACCCAATTATTTAAAATCAACGTTTTTGTCGTTGTTTCATTGTTTAAATGCACTGACCTTTTTGAAACTGATTTCGAGCATGCAGCATCCTAGAAAGATACAAACATATAAGATAAATTCATTTTAGTAGCAGTCATTTCAATGTGGCATACATTTTAATATAATTTCTATTACAGCCTACGAATATTTCCCCGATTCTGAAATCACCGGTATGACAGCATCGGAGGAAGATCTTTTAGATAAGGTAAATGACAATAATTCTTCCAACACGAACACCGACTGCAATCTAAACACACTGAATTAAATCTTACAGACACTTTCGATTGACGAGCAAACAATATCCGATTACGCACCGAAAATTGTGGAAACACTACCGACCAAAGTGACGCCGAAAGAGGGCGAACTAACCAAATTCCAGGTTAAGGTCATTGGCAGACCAAAACCCAAAGTGAAATGGTTGAAAGATGGCGAAATCTTACAACCATCCGAAGAATACCAAATTGAAGACTTCAAGGATGGTACATCGGTTCTGGTTATAAATAATGTCTATCCAGACGATACCGGCACCATCAGCTTCGAAGCATATAACCCGCTGGGAGTTGCAGTCACAACAACCGAACTATCGGTTGAAGGTATCCGAATCGTCGTAGATATGTTTTTTTCAAAGACTTTTTCTTTTTGTTTTTGTTATTGCTATTTTCAGGGAACAATACAAACTATATATCTTTATATATATATATATATTTATTTACTTCAGTTGCAGCTTATTCCTTACTCCCAACTCCCGATCACCTTAAATACAATAACATTTTTAACCACACCTCTATACTTTTCGGTTTTAAAATGATTACGGATTGAACGTTTACTAATTGCTTTTTCTCTTATTGTATCTCCTGCTGAATTCAGAAATTTACGGTACCAAGGATTATCGAAAACCAGAATGGGTAACGCACATGGAGGAAATGCAAGAAGCACTAAAAGGTAGGATCCTTTTATTTCATTCCTGTAATAAATGAAGTATGTGTACCTGTATTTACTGTCAATGTTAAATGTAAAATGAGTGTAGTCAAACGATATATCTATGTTACATGAATAGGGATGAAGGACACAAAAGTATATACGCCATCGATAGAAAATCATTGGTTAATTCGATTGGATTTGTGTGATGTTGTTTAAATTATTGTGGTAATATACGAAATTCTAAATTCCACTACCACTCTTTGTTTTCATTAACCGAAAGTAACACTGACTGAGATGCAAATTAAGAGTTACGCTAGATAAATCGAAAGAATACACTCTCACAAAAGAGAAAACTTATTTAAGTGATTACTGAATAACCATGAAAAGTGTGTGTTGTAAGTGCCAATTTGTTACTAAAATAAAATGAAGTGTTGTACATAATGGACTAAAGCCTCACCATGTTCCCCGTCACCAAGAAGAAGTGATTGTTTTGTCCAGTCATTATGTGTAAGTACCTTGTATCTGGAACTGTAGAAATGTGACGGCTTCTACTAGCTGATTTAATGCGGGCAATCTGTTTGCTAATAAAATTACAGCTGCAAAATGCTCACCTTCATTTATAATGGAAATTAAGGACTTGCGAGCGGCCATAGGAGAAAGTGCCAAGTTCGAATGTCAATTCGCAGGCAATCCACTACCAGGTAAAGGTTTTAATAGAATAAAAGAATCCTCTCATGGCAGAATAACAGAGTACCATAAAATCCATAAATGTTGTAATACACAAATCAAACTCAGCTTCCCTGTGGACCTTGTCTTTCTATAGACAAATTGGAGGATAACTATCAACTGTCATTGTTCTGTATGTCCGCCTCTTGATCCTACCTGGACTCATTCGTTTTATCTACCTACGAGTTATCCTATCCATCACTTCTATTTCACGTAAGAACATGTTAGCTCTGCCATAGGAGAGGGTGTTTATTCCGTGTCCCAAAACTGATTATGAGTAATTGTTTATAGAAATTACATGGTGGCATGAAAATACTCAGCTACGAGAATCCAACGAAATACGAATAATTACAGCTGAAAACAAGAGTTCCTGCGAAATTCTACGTGTCACACAAGATACCGTCGGCTACTATACATGCAAGGCCACCAATGAAATTGGAATGAATTTAAGTCGTGGGAAATTCAGTTTGGCATCAGCCAGGGCCAGAAAAGTTTCGGTTGACATTCCGCAAGAGGAGGGCGGTAAAAAAGTGCTCAAGAAACGAGGTGGCAAAAAAGCGGCCGCCGCCCAAAAGGCCGACAAAGTGCACAAAAGCACTCTTGAAATACGGCCGGCACAAGAACAGGTTACAATTGAAATAGCACCCGCCGCGGATAAAGCCGTTAAGGAGAAAACCAAGAAAGCGAAAAAAGCCGAAATCATACCGGTCGTTAGTGTTGAAAATAAGGTCCTTAAAATGGAGCTTATCGAAATTGTTGAGGAAATACATGTGAAAATCACGCAGAAAACTATAACCCAAACTGATATTATAGAGATCAGTAAGCATGAAGATGTAACCGAAATATTGCAGACAATTGATGCGGAAATATTGAAAGCGGGCGAGAGACCGCTGCGTGATTTGGCTACGATAAGCGTCCTTTTGACGTACGGTATTGAGATTAGTGAAATCACGTATATGTACGAAGAAAATATTTTCCCAATGTTGAGAGATCCCGAAACACAATCGGCCCTAGTACAGCTGGTGGAACGGGAAGGACACGATGAATTAATTGCGCAAATTCTCACCGAACAATCGTCGGAGGAGGATGAAACTGTCGTCGCAGCTACGGTTGGATTCCGGGCTTTCATAAAAATGATCGAGATTAGCAATATAACGATTGAAGAAGTCATCACGAAATTCGTGAAGGAGGATTTTATAGCACAAGAGTGGAAATTTACGAAAGAGGTTGGAAAGATTTAGATTAATTTTTTTTTTCTGAAAAGAGCGTTCAAGATATTTCATCAAGTTATGTATCTGTTCTGTGATGTATGCCCTTTTTCGTGGTCAGACTTAGTTGTAACCGGCAAAATGCGGCTTCACTTAGTCACCTCCATGCACGACGGTTAACTTGACTTTCAGCTTTCTGAACAGTTATCAGTATCTCTTTTACAGCCCATTTACATTCTCGCGAAGTAGCACGAGAAAGTACGAGGCTCGAAAACGTAAACATGCTGCTCGCCCTGTTCTCGTTGTTACTTACCTCGCCTCGTCCGACTTCGCTCCGGAGGCGAGCCACCGCGATGCACGAGCACAAGAGAGCCCGCGTGCTCCATGTTCACACTCTTGCTTTCTCGCCATGTTGCGATTACATACGCGCAGTGGGGCTTTTTTGTGAATATGTAGTTTTTCGTCGCGCAAGGAGTTTGGGGTTTGAAAGATCAATAAATTGCACTTCTGTTTTGTTTTAAAGATCATTTAGATTTTTTCCTACATGAAATACCTTTTATCAAAAACACGGCCTTATCTTGCTTGAAAAACCGGCTAGGGTTTTTGTTTTTGGGTCGCTGATTGCAAATCCGATGTCCAAATGCCAAATGAAATTCGAGCTGGTCTTTCTGAGCTCGAGTTATATGTGTAAACATCCCATCGCGTTATGAAATGACGCCAAATTGAAAATACAGTGTTCTTACTATTTCCGTTTGTATGTGCAATGCATTCATTATAGGCGTTATTATATTTGAACAATATTCCACAAAAAGGGAGCGATTGGCGTGGACCAATGGGTAGAGAGCAAAGTCTTACTGATCGAGGGGTCGTTGGTTCGAAGCCTGCCTAGAACGGCTTATTTTCAGCGTGTTCATTTTATTTTATTTTATCAACTAATATTATAATTTATTTTCGGTTATGGCTTTTAGCAATCGTTTATTTAATGGCAAAAATTTGTGCATGGAATATGCGTACTCTACGTAATATGGCCGGAAACACAAGATCCGTGCACCGGCAACGCTTCCGATGGGCTATGTAGCTTCTGACGGAGGCTATTCCCTAAACACGTTGCACAGTGTATATAAAGTAAAGCACGGAATATTATGAGTTTCCACGCAAAGTTGTGGAATTCACATGAACACATGATTTCCCCGATGGGCGATGGTTAGCTGAGATCAATATGGGAAAATAAATATACAAAAACTCAAGATTGACCTCAGACAGTAACAAATTCAGTTTTACTTGGCCATAATTAAAATTGCATTATTCATTTTCGTTAATGCAAAAGCCACAAAAAGTTGTCTTTGTTAAAAAAAAAAAAGAAAAACAAAATACGCAAAAGTTTAGCGCGACGGGAACTTGAACCCAGGCCATATGTTCATTAGCCCGCGTCTTCTACCGACTTAGCTATGCAGCTTATGAATACAGCACCCTATGCACCGTACATAAAATGCAATAAATACAAATTGAGAATTTACACACACTAATGCTGTTTACGTATTCCACACATACCACGGTTTTACACCATACCGCGCCATAAGATGTTTACACATAAAAAAAAATCCAGAATGGCAACACTTTTTTTGTCAGCACGGCGAATCTAGCTGTAAAAAACTAATAGGGGGTTGTTTGGGTCACTGATTGCGAATCTGAAGTCAAAATCGCCAAAAACTCACAAACTAAAAAAATTTCTGGACGGCAACTCTGTTTTTTTTTTCAAAAACACAGCTAATCTTGCTTGAAAAGACTAGTGTTTTTTGGGTCGCTGAATGCGATTCTGAAGTCCAAATGGCAACAATGGGGCGACCGGTAGCGCAGTGTATTGAGGCATAAGTCTCATGTTTGATTACTGGCGTTTCGGGTTCGAGTCCCGTCCACGACGACGTTCGTAGCCATGGATATACAGGAGGTGCATGCTGGCAACTGCATTCTCCGAAACCAGTTTATGCCGTCGAAACGTCAACTGGGCCACATGGAATAGTTGACGCGCTATGCCCCACAAGGGGTTATGGCAATTGAGAGAAAGAGAGAGAATGGCAACACTTTGTTTTTTATAAACACGGCTAATCTTGCTGTCGAAAAGTGATAGGGGTTTGTTTGGGTCGCTGATTGCGAAGCTGAAGTCAAAATTGCAAAAAAAAATCCAAAACTAAAGCAGAATTCTGGACGGCAACCTTTTTTTTTCAAAAACGCGGCTAATCTGTGGTTCGTGGTTTCGTTAAACTTAAACGCGCGCAAACGACTTTCAAGGAAAATTACGTAGAACATATCATGCTTGGAGAGACTAATTGATGTCCATTTGCGGAATACCATACCACCACGCCTTTTACGGATATATGCATCGCAACATGCGTATTGGAAGGGTAAATCAGTGGACACGACACTCCACTCTTCGGTCAGTTTAATTGAGAAATATCTCGAGTAAAAGGATTACACAATGGTTGTTTTCCTGGATATCAAGGGCGCTTTCAATAAAATTAAACCTAGTGCGATCATCGAAGCATTTTTGAGCATGCAGGTTGATGACTTGCTTTGCATACTTATTAACACGCTATTAAGATCAATACAGGTTCATACAACAATGGGTACATCGTCTGTGTGCAGGCGTGTTTGTAGGAAAACCCCCAGGGTGCATATTGTCTCCCCTTCTCTGGAATCTGGTGGTTAACAGACTGCTTTTGGATCTGGAGAATATCGGGTGTAAAGACATTGTTTACGCAGACGATATTGCTATCGCCGTCACGGGCAGGTTTCCTGATACCCTCAGCGGTGTGCTGCAGAATGCCCTATCAACTGTAACAGAGTAGGCAAATCGATGCGGTCTTAGGGTTAACCTGGATAAAACGGAGTTTGTGCTTTTCACTAGAAAGCATACGATCCCTTCTAGTGAACCCCCTACCCTGGAGGGCACTCAACTGGTTTCCACTGATAAAACTAAATTTCTCGGTCTTGTCTTTGATAGGAAGCTAAGGTAGAAGCTTAATATTCAGAAACGAGTAAGAAAGGCTACAATTGCACTCTACTCATGTAGGAGGGCAATAGGTAAAAACTGGGGCTTACAGCCGAAAGTGGTATATTGGATATACACAGCCGTTGTACGTCCTATATTATTGTACGGTATCAGTGTGTGGTGGCCAGCACTCAGAGTAGCGGCTTACTGAGGTCAGTTGGGGAAAGTACGAAACCTAGTGCGTTGGCCCCGACGGGGGCTTTTAGTACCACCCCGTCTACCAGACTAGACGGGATTCTTGGGTTGCTCCCATTGGATATTTTTGACGAACAACGGGCCAGTGGCCTGCGCTGAGTGCAGGACAATATGGTTATCTATACAGATGGCTCTAAAACCGACTATCAATACGTTGTTAAGATCAAAACTTCAGCTGTGAGTTCCAAGGCGGCGACTGAGCGACTAGCGTTCGCGACTCTGAAAAAACTATCATAACGGAGCACTATTCGTGTGTATTTTATGTGGAAGTGCAGTGATACAACTACAGCTTGCTTTCGACCTTCCCCTAAACTTCAAAATAGTGCTCCGTTATGACAGTTTTTTCGCAGTCGCAAACGCAAGTCACTCAGTCGCGGCCTTGGAACTCACACCTTTATTCATGCAACCATGTGTACATCGACGGTATCCAGGTTTGTTTGTAGGGGAACCCCCCAAGGGGGTATTTTATCTCCCCTTCTCTGGAATCTAACGGTCAACAGACTGCTAGTGGATCTGGAGAAAATTCGATGTAAAGTTATTGCTTATGCGGACGACATCGCCATCGTCGTCAAGGGAAGGTTTCCTGATACCCTTAGCGGTGTGTTGCCGAATCCTCTATTTATTCTAGTGGAGTGGGCTAATCGGTGCGGCCTTATGGTCAACCCGGATAAAACGGAGCTTGTGTTGTTCACGAGAAGGCACACGACTCCTCCAATCGGACCTCCTACCCTGGAGGGGACAAGACTGGTTTTCACGAATGAAGCCAAGGTTTAATTTGGACAGGAAGTTACAGTTGACACTTAAATATTAGAACGAGTAAAGAAGGTTACTATCGCGCTCTACTCGTGCAGAAGGGCCATAGGTAAGAACTGGGGCCTTCAGCCGAAAGCGGTATATTGGATATACACAGCTGTCGTGCGTATTTTCTGAAGGGCTGGGAATTGCCGTTCCAGTCCGTCTTCCTGATTTCTGCAGTATCCTGAAAGCGTAAATTTCGGCGATCTCACTAGTTCTATCCTGTCGGGTTATCACTGCGAGGGACATCGTTATTTACATTCGCTCACTCGAATCCATCTTGATGACATCGAAAACCATTAAGAAATGCCGCTCAGCTCTGGAACAGATGGTTGGCTTCTTTAATATCATCCTTTGTATCCAACAAAGCCATAGTGGTTTTAAGGGAAACTGAGCGACGAATCAGCTGGCTTAAAGGGGCAGAACTGGGGTGTTTGGTGAAAAACTGAAGGACATCAGAATGCCTTTTGCTATGTGCAAATCGGCGACTGAGACCGCTGCTGTTACTCGTAACAAGGCCAATACAAGATGTCTAAACGGCACGGCATGTCATACAATATAGATAATTTGGCCGACTCTGGATCCCGGCCGCTCTGCTACGCTGCTTTCGCTGAATAAGAGGCACATTGGCAGAGTGGTTGGAGTTATTACAGGGCACTACGCAATCGGGGAGCACGCCATCATGACTTCTGTAGGATTTGTGGAGATGAGAAGGAGGAGAGCATCCTCCGCCTTCTCTGTCATTACCCGGCCTTGGCTGGTAGGAGAAGCAAATGTCTGGGTCTTCCATGATCTAGATGACCTTATGAACATGTGCACCTTTCGGCTAAATTGCTACATTAACAGCACAGGCTGGTTAGATATGTAGGTCTCTGATGGAGATGGTTTCCTTTTTGGTGGTATCACAACGGACCTGTTGCAGGTTGAAGTGTGCTGTGTGTGGCGCAGCAGCCCCTAAACCTGACCTAACCTAATCATGGACACTCCCCAAGGCGGTGTTATCTCTTCCCTTCTGGCGAATTTAGCGATCAACAGGTTGCTCTTAAGCCTGGAAAAGTTGGGTTGTCAAGTTATCGCTGGTGTGAACGGTGAATCTCAAGTAAATTTCCCTGTGTGCCAAGCGGTTTAATGCAAAATCCCCTTTGTCTCCTGACTAAATGGGCTGGTGAAGTTGGGGTCAGAGCTAATCTGCAAAAAACGGAACTGGTTCTCTTCTCTAGGATACTAATAATAATAAATAAAGGCAGGCTAAGATACCCAACTGGTAGGCGCTGCGAAAATAAGATCTATTGTGCCATAGCCTTAACTTATCCAAAAGAGACCCTCAACCAACCTGATAAAGGTCAGTAGGTCCTTTGCAGCAGTACTCTTAATGACACCGGAGCTCACGATGGAATCTCCAAGAAACATGAACCTTGTGCGAGCAACCGCGGGGCACAGAGAAGGTGTTCGGTGGACTCAATGTCCTCCAGGCAAAGTCGGCATTCCGTCTCAGTGGACAGACCCATTTTTTTAAGTGATATCTCACCCAGTGGTATCCCGTCAGGAAACCAACGACCAATCTCAGATCAGCTCTGCCCAAGTAGCTAGCTTCTGTGAGACTGTAGGGGTTGATAGTATCTTTGGACTGTTGTAGTCCTGGGAGATTATTCGAGTGCCGCAGCCTTTCGTCCGTAGACCTCACCAGCACCAGGGATCAGGTCCGAAAAATTTATCCGATGAGCCTTGCCTAGCAAGTTCATCCGCAGCTTCGTTGCCACGAATGCCCCTGATGCCCAGGTACCCAACATAGTTTGCCAAACATTGAAGGGTATCAAAACACTCTTTCACTAGTTTCGATGAGAACTTATTTGAAGAAAGAGCCTTAATAGCTGCCTGACTGTCAGAGCAGATAATGATGTTAGCGCCAGTGAGCTTCTTGTACACAATATCTCTGACGCAGCCTGGCATGGATCTCGGCTTAGAAAACGCTGGGCCAAGTGCCCATAGCGATTGAGATCCTGGTGTTCGGCCCAAAGACCCCAGCACCAACTCCTTGTCCCATTTTCGACCCATCAGTAAAACACATTATACACCCGGGGTCAGTACAGATATTGCCAATATCCCATTCCTATTGACTAGAGAGGGAGACCGAGAATTTCATATCGAATCAGAGTTCGGTAGTCATGTAGTCTGATCTTGAGCCGATCGGCAAGCCAGGAATCCTCTCCAGAATACTCTTGTGGCCCTGTTTGAACACATGAGTATCATATGTTAGATGCACTCGAAGTGCACTTAGAGCCGCAGATTCCTGAATAAAAATGTGTAGGGGTGTCAGTCCAACAATCGCATCAATGGCCGATGTGGGACATGTAGGAATGGATCCTGTCATACCAAGGCATGCAAGACATTCCAATTTGCTACACAACTGTATGGTGCAACGGTGCTGCGTTTTGGGCCACAATACGAGCACAGCATAAATCACAGATGGTCGCACCAGCATAGAATATAACCACTCAGTCATTTTAGGGGTGAGACCCCAGGTTTTTCCGAAGAGAGACCTGCAAGCTCACATAATCCGAGTGGCCTTACTAATGACAGTCTCGACGTGTTGGCTTCAGGTGAGCCTCAGGTCCAACGTGATGCCTAGACACTTCACTTCGGTGGAGAACGCGAGTGCCGTGTTGCCTAGGCTAACCGGGCTTAAAATAAGATTTTTCTTCCGGGTGAATGGAACCAAGACGATTTTCTGAGGATTAACGCTCAGCCCAACTTCAGTGCACCAGCGAAGAACTAGGTCGAGTGCCGCACCCATCACTTCTGTGACGGTTGCATCAAACTTTCTTTCCTCTTATGATTATTGTTATACCATCGGCGTATCCGATAGCATGATAACCACAGTCACAGAGCCTAGCGAGTAATACATCTACGACAAGTGACCAGAGAAGTGGGGGAAGAACGCCACCCTGAGACCAACTCTTAACAGCGTTAACACAAATCACGGTGCTACCCAAAGATGAATAGATTTCGCGTCCGCGAAGCATGGCGTCGGTCCACATGATGATGGCCGTAGGTATATCCTTGAGCTCAAGTGCCCTGGATATACTGCTGTAGCCAGTATAGTCCAAAGCACTCTCAATATCAGTGAAGGCGCATAGAGCGATTTCTGTGGCGTTAAGGGTTTTTTTCAATCGTACCCACGAGATTGTGTAAGGCAACCCAGTCAATCTACCTTTTACATAGGCTAACTGATCGTACTCAGTTCGTCTATGGATTTGCCTGATATGCAGCTCCAGTAACCTCTCAGTCGTTTTTAAGAGAAACGATGAAAGAATGATCGGCCTATAAGATTTCGGTAGCTCCTCCGGCTTGTTTCCATTTTTCGGAATAAATACCACGTTCACCGCCCTCCATAAACGTCGTATATAGCTGAAGGAGTAGCTGGCTCTAAACAGTACAATCGATGGGGTGATAATAAAATCAAGGGAGTATTCCAACAGAGCAGGAAAAATGCCATCGACACCTTGATGGGTTCAAAGGACTCCACGGCCCATTTGACCTTTTATTTTCCGAAAATGACCTACGAGAGGCTACTTAACCGGCTACACGGAACCCGATGGTCCGCCGATGGAATATACGCACAGGCTCCAGCTTGGACTGAACCCGGAAAGTGGGTTAGGAGGAGCTGCAAAGTTTCCTCTGGACCCTCAGTAAAGGATCCGTCCTGCTTCTTAAGCTGCCCGATGCCGTTAGTATCCTCCCTAGATAGAACTTTGTGAACACGTGCCGCTTCAGGTAGCGACTGAATGTTCTCACAATGTCTCCTCCTGCTCTCCCGTTTGGAGCGTCTGATAAGGAGATTATATTCGGTGAGCAAATGTCTGTATTCGCCCCATTCATTATTACGCTTTGGTCTATCGAACTTCCTCCTATATAAAAAAATAAATAAATAAAGGCTAAGGTACCCAGCTGGTAGGCACTACGACCATAAGATCTATTGTGCCATAATAGCCTTAACTAATCCAAAAGACCCTCAACCAACCTGATAAAGGCCAGTAGGTCCTTTGTAGCAGTACTCTTAATGACACCGGAGCTCACGATGGAATCTCCAAGAAACAAGAATCTGGCGCGAGCAACCGCGGGGCATTCACAGAGAAGGTGTTTGGTGGACTCAATATCCTCCAGGCAAAGTCGGCATTCCGTCTCAGTGGACAGGCCCATTTTGTTTAAGTGATATCTTACCCAGTGGTGACCCGTGAGGAAACCAACGACCAGTCTCAGGTCAGCTCTGCCCAATCGGCTGGCTTCTGTGAGACCGTAGGGGTTGATAAGATCTTTGGACTGTCGTAGTCCCGGGAGATCATTCCAGTGCCGCAGCCTTTCGCCCGCAGACCAATCCCTCACCAGCGCCCTGGCTGTGGCCCAGCTTAGACCGCAGTAGGGATCAGGTCCGAAAAATTCCCCCGATGAGCCCTGCCTAGCAAGTTCATCTGCACCTTCGTTGCCATGAATGCCCCGATGCCCAGGTACCCAACAAAGAGTGACCCGGTTAGAGTTTGCCAGATATTGAAGGGTATCAAAACACTCTTTCGATGAGAACTTATGTGAAGAAAGAGCCTTAATAGCTGCCTGACTGTCAGAGCAGATAATGATGTTAGCGCCAGTGAGCTTCTTGAACACAATTTCCTTGGCGCAAACCTCAATTGCATGGATCTCGGCTTGGAAAACGCTGGGCCAAGTGCCCATAGCGATTGAGATCCTTGTGTTCGGTCCAAAGACCCCAACGCCAACACCTTGTCCCGTTTTCGACCCATCAGTATACCACATGATACACCCGGGGTCAGTACAGATATTGCCAATATCCCATTCCGATTGACTAGGGATAGAGACCGAGAATTTCCTACCGAAGCAGAGTTCCGTTGTCATGTAATCTAATCTCGAGCAGATCGCCAAGCCAGGAATCCGCTCCAAAATACTCATGTGGCCCTGTTTGAACACATGAGTATCATATGTTAGATGCACTCGGAGTGCACTTAGAGCCGCAGATTCCTGAATGAAAATGTGCAGTGGTGTCAGTCCAACAATCGCCTCAATGGCCGAGGTGGGACATGTACGAATGGATCCTGTCATACCAAGGCATGCAAGACGTTATAATTTGCTACACAACTGTATGGTGCAACCCTGCTGCGTTTTGGGCCACCATACGAGCGCAGCGTATGTAACTTCCTCCTAACCTGGGCCCTTTTGAGCGCCAGTCCTTCGTTCCACCAGAATATACAAGTACCTTCATTGATTGAGGGGACGAAACTTGTGCTCACTGACAGAGCCAAATTTCTTGGGCTCATTGTGAATAAAAAAATATTTTGTGTTGGAACGTGTGACAAAGGCAACTGTTGCACTATACTCTTACAAAAAGGCTATAGACTTGAAATGGGGATTGCAGGACAACACCCACCACTGCGGGTGTTGGGTGCATTGTTAAATCTGCTTCCCTTGAACATTTTTGCAGAGCAGACGGCGGCGAACACTGCTATTTGCCCACGTGAAAACGGTCAGTGGACGGCATCAATCATAGGCCACTCGACTGTTTTGAGCAGCATTACTATTCCCGAAGAGACGAACTACACCTCTCCGAAACACCTGTTCGACAAGCGCTTTACAAGTCTGATCTCATCGAAGAGTGAGTGGCCACTGACGGCTCTACGACTGAGGGATGGGTTGGGGCTTAAGCAGCATATTGGCTTGTCGTTCCGCCTCTCGGGATACAGTAGCTTGTCTCAGGCGGAGGTTACTGCAACCTCCGACCCTGTAACCTGGCTTGCGCATAACGTTAAATATGCTAGGTGTATTTCAATCTACACGAACAGTCAACCGCTAACTCAGTGCTACGCCAAAGACAGTATTGGATTGTCGCATCTCTCTCTTGGAGATGGGGAGAGGGAGGCACAGTTTCTTTTCTGGAAACTGCAAAGCTGACTGACTGTCTCGGGTGGGTACGACCAATGAGATCAGCCAGCGGCTGCGCAGCACTAGCATGCTTCTAGCATCCTGGCGTATGATAGGGCTAACCCCAAATAGAGAAGTGGCTGTGGGACTACACGTCCTGTCCCAACCACTTACAAGCGCTACTGATGTTGAGCAGAGCAGAAACGATGTAAATAACGTGGTGGGGCTTACCATTGGACACTGCCATGCTAGGAGACTTTGTCTCCCACACAATGATTTTTGTAGGAGATGTGGGGACGAGGAGGAGGCGAGTATTTCTCAAATCACAACTTTCCACAAATGAACGGTACAGTCTGCCTGAAGCGGGACACCCTGTGTCGATTAGAAAGACTTGACCTCTCTCCTGCGTGTCCGACAGCAGAGTGACTGTATTTATTTATTTGTTTTATAGAAGGGGTGTCATTAGTTCTCTGCATATGTTTTTACAAACGAAGTCTGTGACTTCTTGTTGCAGAGACTAACAGCGACCTCAGAAAAATAAATGCGAGCAGTTTATGATACTTCCAAACAGACACGTACTCAGATTTGTAAATATATTGAACGCTTTTTTCTGAATATACGGGTATTTGTACAAAACTTATCTTTTCCCCTACTTGGTCATTCAGAAGGTAACGGAAACCAGCGAAATTGTGAAAACAGAGGAGTCTGTTACTCACATCAGGATAGGTAAGTTCCAGCATCTAATATTCATTGAAATCTGCCACAGCTAATCAACCCTAATCTTACAGAGCAAACCGTTATAGAAGAAAATATTATAAGAATCGAAGGTTCGCACATTGATGAAACGCACTAACCCCAATAAACCTACTCGCTTTCATCATTGTTATCATATAAGCGCAGCAAGTGATTATCAGGACAATCGAACAGTGTTTTACCCAAAATCCCTTCTCTTCTTTTTTTAAGTAATAGTTTGTAATATTCGTGTGAAATGGTTTTTTTTGTTTTCAACTAATGGATTTAAAATGCAACAAATCGAAAGGTAAGAAGACACTGTAAATATATGCATGGCTAGTGTTAGATGCTCTAGAGGGGCCTTTGGCATTGTAAGAATGTACATAATTGAAATCACCTATGCACATATGCGCATATCTAGCTCCTTATAATTGTTTCACACTTAACCCGACAAGTCTAATAAGTCTAACACACTACATATAATACATTACATTTCACAGAATCCGTGAAAGTTGAACAGCTACAACAAGAACAACAACTCCAACAAATCGATATAAGATCTAAAGAAACACTTACAAAAACAGAAATGATCCAAGAACAAGTAGCGTCTGCGCAAACTGAAAAGACAACAACAATAAAAACTTTCACTCCCACTGACACTGTCCAAGATGAAAACATAGAAGTCGTCAGTGAATTAGAGATCCTTAAACCACGACATGAAGAATCACTGCCTGCTAACATACCTGTTGAAAATGCCCAGCCTGAAGTTATCGACTCCGTATGCCTGCTATCCGAGACGATAGCCAAACCCATTCGTGCCACTGTTAATATTCTGCCGCAACAGCTCGTCTCCAAAGAAGAGATTGTGCCAGCTGAAAAAGAAGAAGATACATCGTTTATTAGAAAGACTATCGAAGAGTTCGCTACATCTGAACTATCTGATTCGAAAAAGTCACTACAAGTTTCGGAGGTTAACCACGAGGAAACCATTGGGGATGTCAAAACGCCGAGGACAGATGAACAGAAAGCCAAAACAAAAAGTCCGGAAATTACAAATTACGTTATTGTGGAAAAAGCTCTCGTCGAAGATTCGGTTGAAAGTATTAAAGTGAAGCAATTGGCGGAGGATAGTGCAGTCGCAAGCGTAGAGGTCATGCGGATTCAAGAAACGACCGAACAGGTTCTAGCCGAAAAAGAAGCACCACTGGAAGATGCGCGAAAAATGCAATCAGTCCAGGGTAGAGAAGAATTCATTCCTGTCGAGGGAATTGAGATCGAGGAAACAATTGGCCAAGAATCGGAAAAACTATTTGAAAGAGAAATTAAGGATAAGTCAGTTAGACCAAAGTTCACGGTACCTTACAACGAGCCGCTGGAAATTTCAGAAACAATTACTGACACGAAACCAACTAAGTACTACCCCGAACTGATTGTTCCCACTGAAATGGCGAATGAATCGATTCTCGAGCATAAATCGTATGTCACCACTTTCACTAAGACAGAGGACAAAGAAACCGCATTCACCTTCGATCAAACTGTTGAGAAACAAGAAGCGCAACTCAATATCAACCAAAATATTGCCCTCCATCGGTCGGAAATTCCTGGATTAGAGTCGGAGAGCACACTCGTCTGTCAGCCTCTTTTACCCGAGGAGAGAGCCCAAGAGGGCATTACAATGTCCCAGGGGCTAATCACGTCCTTCATTGAATCGGAAACAGCTCCCGCACCGCTTGATGTACAGTACACCGAAAAAACTGAACAAGCCCTATTGGATGTCGAAGAGCAACGTCACGTTACCTCAACAACGACTGTAGTCAGTGAACTGCCGGAGAATTTAGCCGAACAAAGAAGCTCGTCACCAAAAACAGCTATTGCTAATATATCAGGTCTTCAGCTGGGAAGTGTTCAACAAGTAGATGTCAATGAATTTGAAGGAATGTTACCGAAAGATGCACCGCTGGTGGCTGACAAAGCCCATAGCGTTGTGAGTCCTATCAACCTTCCGGTGCAAGAAGAGCATCAAAGTCTCGACCACGCGCAAGAACAAGAAGAAGTGAAGAGCGCCCCCAAAGGCCAAGCCTATGTTGAGTTCGAAATATCAAAATCCGCTCTAACGGAAATAACGGAATATCACGAAAGGGAGGAAAATCTGTCGCCACTGAAAACAGCGCAGGAACACATTGAGCCCAAGACACAATGCGATATTCGCCAATCAGTAGCAATAACCGAAGTGGCACTGTCCGATAAGGAAAAGGACTACCCTGTGGAAAAACTGCCTGATGAAAAACAGGCTCGACTAACGTTAGACGAAAATGGATTGAAAGCGCATGCAGTAACTGAGGTTCACACAGCCGATGCAACTGGTGTTGTTAGTCAGCCGGATATGGATAATATTGAAACAGTCAAATTTGGCGTTTCATTAGCCGAGCACAATTTAACGTCTCAGCCCACCGTCTTCGAGGCTGAAAATTTCTTTATGGCTGACTTGCAACCTATTGAGCAGCACGTGAAATTAATACAAGATGAACAACATCCCATCGAGGTTACACAGAGTACTCTGCAAGAATCCGAAAAAGAACTGACTGAACCCACGGTTCCATCACAACAGGCCAAACCATCTATGCCGGATGTGCTGAAAACTGTTATTACAGATGAAGTTTTGCCAAGTGACAATGTTGAACGCCTGGCTGATTCAGAGCAAAAACTGCCACGAGAGGCATCTGTACAATACGAAGAGTTAGTACAGAAGCATGTCTCTGAAGTTTTACCTCTGGATCAGGTAAATATGGCAGATTTGTCATTTGAACCGTTGAGTGTTCATGCAGAATCTTCTGTTGATGCATCGAAGGCTGTTAGTGTGTCGTTAATTGAAACAAGCGAAAAGGAAGGTGATTTGCAAAAGGACATTCAACCCGGATTCGCAAAGGGTCTAAGGTCTCTACATGATACCCTGCAAGCTTCTCTCGTCTCAGAGACAAAACCATCTGACTCAGTGGATGCATTGCCTACGATCGAACCGACTAGTGGCATAGCTGAAACACTGCATGATAAATCGGCAGCATTATCTGTATTTGAAGTTACGTCACTGGAAAGTTCACTGGCTCTTTCAGAAGATACAACGCCGAATAAACAATCATCAAAGGCTCTAATCGACACCCATAATCAATCCGTACAGGTGCTTCAACACGAAACATTGGAAATAACCGACGAATTTATTCCAAGTAAAATAGACTTTACTACAGCAAAGATGGGACTTAGTGATACAATGAGACTGCCCAATGTGGAGGAGTGTGACTCGTTTTCCGTGACTGAACCCCTGCACGTCGACAAGCTCTCATCTCAAGCACCTCATATTGAACAAAATTCGTTCGATGCTGCCGTAATTCACGAGCCCTATATCATGGAACAAGAGACTGATCTCAAAGTTGAGCCGAAAGCTAAAGAACGAACTGTGCAAGAGACGTTTGATTCAACGGAGGCCCTAATTGTACGCGAGGAACAACTGTTAGATGTTGAAGAGCAACTCAAAACATCTGCAATGGCAAAAGAAGTATCGAAAGCAGACGAACGACAGATCAGTGCCTTGAGGTCGGCATTAGTGGAGGAGGTTTATACAGCCGATACGCCAGATATGCTTCCCGCCGATAAGCTCGAATCTGTTCAGGGAGAAACAAAATTGGACTTACTACAAGAAACGTCTACCGCGCAAGCAACCGTCTACCAGAGTCCTGGTGAATTCTCGGCAGAAATGAGAGTAGCTCCCAAGCAGGCAACTCCCGCATTTGACGCTCCTGTCGCACCGATGACCAGTGAAGTTACCACTACAGAAAAGGAGGCCGAGCTCACATCCGACATTTTGAATACGCAAGTAGCTCAGATGCAAACTGATGTCGAGATGAAGGTCGCGACTAGTGCACAGGATGAGATCGCATTCTCGGTAGGCACATTGTCTCATGACATCCCCCGGGAAGGAAAAGCTCAACCTATGATCACAGAATTCACCGAGAAGATCATTTCGCAAATAAATTCCTTTGATTCATTCATGTCGCGTGATTATGAGGAGACTCCTCATTCGATCCAGGCAACAGAACTTTTACCGAGCCATGAGTATGTCACTGGATACAAACAAGACGTTAATGAAAAAGAGGAAAATTTGGATATTCCTGACGTGATTATGGCTTCGATAACATCGAAAACCGATGTTTATCTAACAACAGGCACCGGCGAAGAGGTCACTGTTCAAGACAGCGTTCAGGACATAGATACAACGGAGCCAGTAACAAGAGTAGCACACTCGAAAATCGATCAAGTTCACTCGGAAACACATGTACTGGAAGTGTCGGCGTATAGCCAGACACAAACAATAGACGACACGAAAATTAGCCCAGCAATAGCACGAGTTGAATTCGACACAATGACTGCACCGGAAGTTACAGCAAATGACGAACTTTTCAGTGAGAATGAAATGCCGAAAACTACCCCAAAAGAAACATATGCCACGCCATCGGAAGGTTTGCAAGAACCGCTTGAAAGTAGTGAAGTGATCGCGCTTAGTACAATAAAGGACACTGAGCATGTCTGGAAACCACAGCTTGTGAATGCAGTTTCAGACTTGGGCACTTTTGGTGATGCGCTTTCAACCGAACACAATATTGCCTTCGAAGAAACCACAGACTTGAGCACTGCGCAATTGGAATCCCTGAAACAGCCAATATTGGCTTGGGAAGAAACGGACAAAGCCTTGATTATTACCAAAACTACGACGGCTGAGAGTGAACAGCAGATAGGTATTCAGGAGAGCGCCACTGAGCAAATCCAACCCCAAGAGATAGTTATTGATAGAAAAATTGCAACTGTAGCTCAAATTAATCCATCGGACAGTGCGGCAGATTTTGAATTTATCTCTGATTTACAAGCGCAGGGTAAAGTACGGTCTGAGAATTTACAAGAAACCGTTGTCCAAGAACAAACAGCCGTCGAAAGCGTCGGCCCACTTGCGGATATCACGCCTGAAAAAGAGCAGATGGCACAAATCGATTTGGAAGTGTTCAAAAATACGGTAGAAGGTACGCAGTTAGAAGCTGCCTACAAAGAAGGTATGTTGCCGATGGCTGAAGCAAAACCAACAGGTCAAGCAGCAGTGAATCTTGAAGAAACACAGGCCGCTTACGACACATTGCATGTCGTGTTCAATGAAACAACATCCATTCTATCAACACCCGAAAAGGAACTATCACAAGCAAAACCAGTAGTTTCGCACTTAGATGGAGTGCAAATCACAGACACCCAACCCTGTGACAATGTCGCATCCCTAATTGACGCTACACCCGAAAAACGGAAGCAACAACAAACAATATCACTAGACAGTTTGCAACTTCCAATAACAACCGATACACTGGTACAAGGACAAGTGTCCGACGAAACCATAGCGGCACCCATACAGAAATTAACACATGCCGAGGAGAGGGTTACAGAAACAAATATTCTCACCGTCTATCAAACTGAGCCGCTCGATCAGATCGGAACCGCAGAAGCTGCGATTTCTGTCGAACAGGCTCGCGCTACAGAAACAATCAAAGGCATACATGCTTTACAGCAAACAACCCATACAACAGAAGAAACGGTCGAACACCTAGAAACAATGATCACGGCCAAACGTCAAAAACCAACAGAACAATTGGAGGGTCCACAATCAGTGGCAACCAAGCAACTCACATTGACCAATGAATCTGAAAACCCTCTTCAGTCGAAGCATCCTACCGAACAACACCTCCAAGATACGTTTGAAATCATCCATCCATTCGTAATAACAGAGGCAGGTGTATATGACTCAGAAATCGATACAAAAGTTATACGTCTCAAGGATACTTCTGTGGCCAAGGAGAGCCGCGATCTCCTAGCCGTATCCACAAAGGTCGAAACCCCGGTCTTTGACTACTACAAGGACTTACCCGTAACACCATCTGACAATTACAAAGCTGATGAGCAAGAACAATCCGCTTTACTAACTGTCAGTGAAAACATTGAAAAGTGTTACGAAGATCACAGTAAGTACATAGTCGTAATATAGGGATAGAGAAACAAAACCAAAGATTATGGCGTATAGCTTTCTTCAAAATTGTCCAACAGGAAATAACTTTCTTCTAGGCTGCACACAGGAAAACTACACTTAAATAACATTCACCACAAAGTCCAACACACAAAGCACTAAAGACACAATTTTCAAATCTTTCACATACAGATACACAACAGGACACCATACAAGACACTACAATACACACTACAGATGATAGTAGAAAAATTATTAAGGTAGAAAAACACACCGAACCTGAAAAGGTAGAAGAAATTCCGGAAAAAGTCGAGGTCTTCGAAACGGTAACAGACGAAGGGCAGCGGAAGCAGAAGGTGGTTAAAACAAAAGTAACCAAGAAAACGAAGGGCAACAAACAGCAAATTACCAAAACAGAAACAATTGAAGAAGAGGGCAAGGCACCAACTATCATAGTAACAGTTGAAGATGTGACCCAACCGGAAGATGACACAATCATCGAAGAAATGCCGGAGAAGGTCACTGTCATCGAAACAGTCACTGACGATGGAAAGAAGAAAACGAAGACTGTAAAGACCAGAGTCATCAAGAAAACAAAGGGCGACAAACAGGAAGTCACGAAAATCGAAACTGTCCAGGAAGACGACAAGAAACCAGAAACCACTGTCATCGTCGAGGAAGGACCTAAGCCAAAAGAGGAAGCTCCCCACGAGGCTGAAAAGGTCGAGGAACTTCCCGAACAAATATCCATATTCGAGACCGTTACAAAAGAAGGAAAACCAAAGAAGAAGGTCGTCAAGACCAAGGTTCTTAAGAAGACTAAGGGCGACAAGCAAGAGGTCACGAAGATCGAAACCGTCGAAGAAGATGACAAGGCTCCCGTCACAACAGTCACGGTTGAAGAACAAGTAATAGAAAAACCTGAAGAAGAAACAGTCATCGAAGAAATTCCAGAGAAAGTCACTGTCATCGAAACAGTCACTGACGATGGAAAGAAGAAAACGAAGACTGTCAAGACCAGAGTCATCAAGAAAACAAAGGGCGACAAACAGGAAGTCACGAAAATCGAAACTGTCCAGGAAGACGACAAGAAACCAGAAACCACTGTCATCGTCGAGGAAGGACCTAAGCCAAAAGAGGAAGCTCCCCACGAGGCTGAAAGGGTCGAGGAACTTCCCGAACAAATAACGGTCTTCGAGACAGTTACAAAAGAAGGAAAACCAAAGAAGAAGGTCGTCAAGACCAAGGTTCTTAAGAAGACTAAGGGCGACAAGCAAGAGGTCACGAAAATCGAAACGGTCGAAGAAGATGACGAGGCTCCAGTTACAACAGTCACGGTTGAAGAACAAGTAGCAGAAAAACCTGAAGATAAAACAGTCATCGAAGAAATTCCAGAGAAAGTCACTGTCATCGAAACAGTCACTGACGATGGAAAGAAGAAAACGAAGACTGTCAAGACCAGAGTCATCAAGAAAACAAAGGGCGACAAACAGGAAGTCACGAAAATCGAAACTGTCCAGGAAGACGACAAGAAACCAGAAACCACTGTCATCGTCGAGGAAGGACCTAAGCCAAAAGAGGAAGCTCCCCACGAGGCTGAAAAGGTCGAGGAACTACCCGAACAAATAACCGTCTTCGAGACCGTTACAAAAGAAGGAAAACCAAAGAAGAAGGTCGTCAAGACCAAGGTTCTTAAGAAGACTAAGGGCGGCAAGCAACAGGTCACCAAGATCGAAACGATCGTGGAAGATGACAAGGCTCCAGTCACAACAGTCACGGTCGAAGAACAAGTAGCAGAAAAACCTGAAGAAAAAACAGTCATCGAAGAAATTCCAGAGAAAGTCACAGTCATCGAAACAGTCACTGCCGATGGAAAGAAGAAAACGAAGACTGTCAAGACTAGAGTTATCAAGAAAACAAAGGGCGACAAACAGGAAGTCACGAAAATCGAAACTGTCCAGGAAGACGACAAGAAACCAGAAACCACTGTCATCGTCGAGGAAGGACCTAAGCCAAAAGAGGAAGCTCCCCACGAGGCTGAAAAGGTCGAGGAACTTCCCGAACAAATAACCGTATTCGAGACCGTTACAAAAGATGGAAAACCAAAGAAGAAGGTCGTCAAGACCAAGGTTCTTAAGAAGACTAAGGGCGACAAGCAAGAGGTCACCAAGATCGAAACGGTCGAAGAAGATGACGAGGCTCCAGTTACAACAGTCACGGTCGAAGAACAAGTAGCAGAAAAACCTGAAGAAAAAACAGTTATCGAAGAAATTCCAGAGAAAGTCACTGTCATCGAAACAGTCACTGACGATGGAAAGAAGAAAACGAAGACTGTCAAGACCAGAGTCATCAAGAAAACAAAGGGCGACAAACAGGAAGTCACGAAAATCGAAACTGTCCAGGAAGACGACAAGAAACCAGAAACCACTGTCATCGTCGAGGAAGGACCTAAGCCAAAAGAGGAAGCTCCCCACGAGGCTGAAAAGGTCGAGGAACTTCCCGAACAAATAACCGTATTCGAGACCGTTACAAAAGAAGGAAAACCAAAGAAGAAAGTCATAAAGACCAAGGTTCTTAAGAAGACTAAGGGCGACAAGCAAGAGGTCACGAAGATCGAAACGGTCGAAGAAGATGACAAGGCTCCAGTCACAACAGTCACGGTCGAAGAACAAGTAGCAGAAAAACCTGAAGAAGAAACAGTCATCGAAGAAATTCCAGAGAAAGTCACTGTCATCGAAACAGTCACTGATGATGGAAAGAAGAAAACGAAGACTGTCAAGACCAGAGTCATCAAGAAAACAAAGGGCGACAAACAGGAAGTCACGAAAATCGAAACTGTCCAGGAAGACGACAAGAAACCAGAAACCACTGTCATCGTCGAGGAAGGACCTAAGCCAAAAGAGGAAGCTCCCCACGAGGCTGAAAAGGTCGAGGAACTTCCCGAACAAATATCCATATTCGAGACCGTTACAAAAGAAGGAAAACCAAAGAAGAAGGTCGTCAAGACCAAGGTCCTTAAGAAGACGAAGGGTGATAAACAAGAGGTCACCAAGATCGAAACTGTCGAGGAAGATGACAAGGCTCCAGTCACGACCGTCACGGTGGAAGAAGAAGTCTTCGAGAAACCTGACGAGACTGTCGTCGAGGAACTTCCAGAGCAGGTCACTGTTCTCGAGACCGTCACAAGGGAAGGAAAGCCCAAGAAGAAGACTGTCAAGACAAGAGTCATCAAGAAAACGAAGGGCGACAAACAAGAAGTTACCAAAATCGAAACTGTCCAGGAAGATGACAAGAAACCAGTCACAACCGTCACTGTCGAAGAAGGACCCATGCCTGAGGAAGAAGCTCCGCAAGAAGTTGAGAAGATCGTGGAACTTCCTGAGCAGGTAACCGTATTCGAAACCGTCACGAAGGAAGGAAAACCAAAGAAGAAGGTCGTCAAGACCAAGGTCCTTAAGAAGACGAAGGGTGATAAACAAGAGGTAACCAAGATCGAAACTGTCGAGGAAGATGACAAGGCTCCAGTCACCACCGTCACGGTGGAAGAAGAAATCCTCGAGAAACCTGAGGAGGAGACTGTCGTCGAGGAACTTCCAGAGCAGGTCACTGTTCTCGAGACCGTCACAAGGGAAGGAAAGCCCAAGAAGAAGACTGTCAAGACAAGAGTCATCAAGAAAACGAAGGGCGACAAACAAGAAGTTACCAAAATCGAAACTGTCCAGGAAGATGACAAGAAATCAGTCACAACCGTCACTGTCGAAGAAGGACCCAAGCCTGAGGAAGAAGCTCCGCAAGAAGTTGAGAAAATCGTGGAACTTCCTGAGCAGGTAACCGTATTCGAAACCGTCACGAAGGAAGGAAAACCAAAGAAGAAGGTCGTCAAGACCAAGGTCCTTAAGAAGACGAAGGGTGATAAACAAGAGGTAACCAAGATCGAAACTGTCGAGGAAGATGACAAGGCTCCAGTCACGACCGTCACGGTGGAAGAAGAAATCCTCGAGAAACCTGAGGAGGAGACTGTCGTCGAGGAACTTCCAGAGCAGGTCACTGTTCTCGAGACCGTCACAAGGGAAGGAAAGCCCAAGAAGAAGACTGTCAAGACAAGAGTCATCAAGAAAACGAAGGGCGACAAACAAGAAGTTACCAAAATCGAAACTGTCCAGGAAGATGACAAGAAACCAGTCACAACCGTCACTGTCGAAGAAGGACCCAAGCCTGAGGAAGAAGCTCCGCAAGAAGTTGAGAAGATCGTGGAACTTCCTGAGCAGGTAACCGTATTCGAAACCGTCACGAAGGAAGGAAAACCAAAGAAAAAGGTCGTCAAGACCAAGGTCCTTAAGAAGACGAAGGGTGATAAACAAGAGGTAACCAAGATCGAAACTGTCGAGGAAGATGACAAGGCTCCAGTCACCACCGTCACGGTGGAAGAAGAAATCCTCGAGAAACCTGAGGAGGAGACTGTCGTCGAGGAACTTCCAGAGCAGGTCACTGTTCTCGAGACCGTCACAAGGGAAGGAAAGCCCAAGAAGAAGACTGTCAAGACAAGAGTCATCAAGAAAACGAAGGGCGACAAACAAGAAGTTACCAAAATTGAAACTGTCCAGGAAGATGACAACAAACCAGTCACAACCGTCACTGTCGAAGAAGGACCCAAGCCTGAGGAAGAAGCTCCGCAAGAAGTTGAGAAGATCGTGGAACTTCCTGAGCAGGTAACCGTATTCGAAACCGTCACGAAGGAAGGAAAACCAAAGAAGAAGGTCGTCAAGACCAAGGTCCTTAAGAAGACGAAGGGTGATAAACAAGAGGTAACCAAGATCGAAACTGTCGAGGAAGATGACAAGGCTCCAGTCACGACCGTCACGGTGGAAGAAGAAATCCTCGAGAAACCTGAGGAGGAGACTGTCGTCGAGGAACTTCCAGAGCAGGTCACTGTTCTCGAGACCGTCACAAGGGAAGGAAAGCCCAAGAAGAAGACTGTCAAGACAAGAGTCATCAAGAAAACGAAGGGCGACAAACAAGAAGTTACCAAAATTGAAACTGTCCAGGAAGATGACAAGAAACCAGTTACAACCGTCACTGTCGAAGAAGGACCCAAGCCTGAGGAAGAAGCTCCGCAAGAAGTTGAGAAGATCGTGGAACTTCCTGAGCAGGTAACCGTATTCGAAACCGTCACGAAGGAAGGAAAACCAAAGAAGAAGGTCGTCAAGACCAAGGTCCTTAAGAAGACGAAGGGTGATAAACAAGAGGTAACCAAGATCGAAACTGTCGAGGAAGATGACAAGGCTCCAGTCACCACCGTCACGGTGGAAGAAGAAATCCTCGAGAAACCTGAGGAGGAGACTGTCGTCGAGGAACTTCCAGAGCAGGTCACTGTTCTCGAGACCGTCACAAGGGAAGGAATGCCCAGAAAGAAGACTGTCAAGACAAGAGTCATCAAGAAAACGAAGGGCGACAAACAAGAAGTTACCAAAATCGAAACTGTCCAGGAAGATGACAAGAAACCAGTCACAACCGTCACTGTCGAAGAAGGACCCAAGCCTGAGGAAGAAGCTCCGCAAGAAGTTGAGAAGATCGTGGAACTTCCTGAGCAGGTAACCGTATTCGAAACCGTCACGAAGGAAGGAAAACCAAAGAAGAAGGTCGTCAAGACCAAGGTCCTTAAGAAGACGAAGGGTGATAAACAAGAGTTCACCAAGATCGAAACTGTCGAGGAAGATGACAAGGCTCCAGTCACCACCGTCACGGTGGAAGAAGAAATCTTCGAGAAACCTGAGGAGGAGACTGTCGTCGAGGAACTTCCAGAGCAGGTCACTGTTCTCGAGACCGTCACAAGGGAAGGAAAGCCCAAGAAGAAGACTGTCAAGACAAGAGTCATCAAGAAAACGAAGGGCGACAAACAAGAAGTTACCAAAATCGAAACTGTCCAGGAAGATGACAAGAAACCAGTCACAACCGTCACTGTCGAAGAAGGACCAAAGCCTGAGGAAGAAGCTCCGCAAGAAGTTGAGAAGATCGTGGAACTTCCTGAGCAGGTAACCGTATTCGAAACCGTCACGAAGGAAGGAAAACCAAAGAAGAAGGTCGTCAAGACCAAGGTCCTTAAGAAGACGAAGGGTGATAAACAAGAGGTAACCAAGATCGAAACTGTCGAGGAAGATGACAAGGCTCCAGTCACGACCGTCACGGTGGAAGAAGAAATCCTCGAGAAACCTGAGGAGGAGACTGTCGTCGAGGAACTTCCAGAGCAGGTCACTGTTCTCGAGACCGTCACAAGGGAAGGAAAGCCCAACAAGAAGACTGTCAAGACAAGAGTCATCAAGAAAACGAAGGGCGACAAACAAGAAGTTACCAAAATCGAAACTGTCCAGGAAGATGACAAGAAACCAGTCACAACCGTCACTGTCGAAGAAGGACCCAAGCCTGAGGAAGAAGCTCCGCAAGAAGTTGAGAAGATCGTGGAACTTCCTGAGCAGGTAACCGTATTCGAAACCGTCACGAAGGAAGGAAAACCAAAGAAGAAGGTCGTCAAGACCAAGGTCCTTAAGAAGACGAAGGGTGATAAACAAGAGGTAACCAAGATCGAAACTGTCGAGGAAGATGACAAGGCTCCAGTCACGACCGTCACGGTGGAAGAAGAAATCCTCGAGAAACCTGAGGAGGAGACTGTCGTCGAGGAACTTCCAGAGCAGGTCACTGTTCTCGAGACCGTCACAAGGGAAGGAAAGCCCAAGAAGAAGACTGTTAAGACAAGAGTCATCAAGAAAACGAAGGGCGACAAACAAGAAGTTACCAAAATTGAAACTGTCCAGGAAGATGACAAGAAACCAGTCACAACCGTCACTGTCGAAGAAGGACCCAAGCCTGAGGAAGAAGCTCCGCAAGAAGTTGAGAAGATCGTGGAACTTCCTGAGCAGGTAACCGTATTCGAAACCGTCACGAAGGAAGGAAAACCAAAGAAGAAGGTCGTCAAGACCAAGGTCCTTAAGAAGACGAAGGGTGATAAACAAGAGGTAACCAAGATCGAAACTGTCGAGGAAGATGACAAGGCTCCACTCACCACCGTCACGGTGGAAGAAGAAATCCTCGAGAAACCTGAGGAGGAGACTGTCGTCGAGGAACTTCCAGAGCAGGTCACTATTCTGGAGACCGTCACAAGGGAAGGAAAGCCCAAGAAGAAGACTGTCAAGACAAGAGTCATCAAGAAAACGAAAGGCGACAAACAAGAAGTTACCAAAATTGAAACTATCCAGGAAGATGACAAGAAACCAGTCACAACCGTCACTGTCGAAGAAGGACCCAAGCCTGAGGAAGAAGCTCCGCAAGAAGTTGAGAAGATCGTGGAACTTCCTGAGCAGGTAACCGTATTCGAAACCGTCACGAAGGAAGGAAAACCAAAGAAGAAGGTCGTCAAGACCAAGGTCCTTAAGAAGACGAAGGGTGATAAACAAGAGGTAACCAAGATCGAAACTGTCGAGGAAGATGACAAGGCTCCAGTCACGACCGTCACGGTGGAAGAAGAAATCCTCGAGAAACCTGAGGAGACTGTCGTCGAGGAACTTCCAGAGCAGGTCACTGTTCTCGAGACCGTCACAAGGGAAGGAAAGCCCAACAAGAAGACTGTCAAGACAAGAGTCATCAAGAAAACGAAGGGCGACAAACAAGAAGTTACCAAAATCGAAACTGTCCAGGAAGATGACAAGAAACCAGTCACAACCGTCACTGTCGAAGAAGGACCCAAGCCTGAGGAAGAAGCTCCGCAAGAAGTTGAGAAGATCGTGGAACTTCCTGAGCAGGTAACCGTATTCGAAACCGTCACGAAGGAAGGAAAACCAAAGAAGAAGGTCGTCAAGACCAAGGTCCTTAAGAAGACGAAGGGTGATAAACAAGAGGTAACCAAGATCGAAACTGTCGAGGAAGATGACAAGGCTCCAGTCACCACCGTCACGGTGGAGGAAGAAATCCTCGAGAAACCTGAGGAGGAGACTGTCGTCGAGGAACTTCCAGAGCAGGTCACTGTTCTCGAGACCGTCACAAGGGAAGGAAAGCCCAAGAAGAAGACTGTCAAGACAAGAGTCATCAAGAAAACGAAGGGCGACAAACAAGAAGTTACCAAAATCGAAACTGTCCAGGAAGATGACAAGAAATCAGTCACAACCGTCACTGTCGAAGAAGGACCCAAGCCTGAGGAAGAAGCTCCGCAAGAAGTTGAGAAGATCGTGGAACTTCCTGAGCAGGTAACCGTATTCGAAACCGTCACGAAGGAAGGAAAACCAAAGAAGAAGGTCGTCAAGACCAAGGTCCTTAAGAAGACGAAGGGTGATAAACAAGAGGTAACCAAGATCGAAACTGTCGAGGAAGATGACAAGGCTCCAGTCACGACCGTCACGGTGGAAGAAGAAATCCTCGAGAAACCTGAGGAGGAGACTGTCGTCGAGGAACTTCCAGAGCAGGTCACTGTTCTCGAGACCGTCACAAGGGAAGGAAAGCCCAAGAAGAAGACTGTCAAGACAAGAGTCATCAAGAAAACGAAGGGCGACAAACAAGAAGTTACCAAAATTGAAACTGTCCAGGAAGATGACAAGAAACCAGTCACAACCGTCACTGTCGAAGAAGGACCCAAGCCTGAGGAAGAAGCTCCGCAAGAAGTTGAGAAGATCGTGGAACTTCCTGAGCAGGTAACCGTATTCGAAACCGTCACGAAGGAAGGAAAACCAAAGAAGAAGGTCGTCAAGACCAAGGTCCTTAAGAAGACGAAGGGTGATAAACAAGAGGTAACCAAGATCGAAACTGTCGAGGAAGATGACAAGGCTCCAGTCACGACCGTCACGGTGGAAGAAGAAATCCTCGAGAAACCTGAGGAGGAGACTGTCGTCGAGGAACTTCCAGAGCAGGTCACTGTTCTCGAGACCGTCACAAGGGAAGGAAAGCCCAAGAAGAAGACTGTTAAGACAAGAGTCATCAAGAAAACGAAGGGCGACAAACAAGAAGTTACCAAAATTGAAACTGTCCAGGAAGATGACAAGAAACCAGTCACAACCATCACTGTCGAAGAAGGACCCAAGCCTGAGGAAGAAGCTCCGCAAGAAGTTGAGAAGATCGTGGAACTTCCTGAGCAGGTAACCGTATTCGAAACCGTCACGAAGGAAGGAAAACCAAAGAAGAAGGTCGTCAAGACCAAGGTCCTTAAGAAGACGAAGGGTGATAAACAAGAGGTAACCAAGATCGAAACTGTCGAGGAAGATGACAAGGCTCCAGTCACCACCGTCACGGTGGAAGAAGAAATCCTCGAGAAACCTGAGGAGGAGACTGTCGTCGAGGAACTTCCAGAGCAGGTCACTGTTCTCGAGACCGTCACACGGGAAGGAAAGCCCAAGAAGAAGACTGTCAAGACAAGAGTCATCAAGAAAACGAAAGGCGACAAACAAGAAGTTACCAAAATTGAAACTATCCAGGAAGATGACAAGAAACTAGTCACAACCGTCACTGTCGAAGAAGGACCCAAGCCTGAGGAAGAAGCTCCGCAAGAAGTTGAGAAGATCGTGGAACTTCCGGAGCAGGTAACCGTATTCGAAACCGTCACGAAGGAAGGAAAACCAAAGAAGAAGGTCGTCAAGACCAAGGTCCTTAAGAAGACGAAGGGTGATAAACAAGAGGTAACCAAGATCGAAACTGTCGAGGAAGATGACAAGGCTCCAGTCACCACCGTCACGTTGGAGGAAGAAATCCTCGAGAAACCTGAGGAGGAGACTGTCGTCGAGGAACTTCCAGAGCAGGTCACTGTTCTCGAGACCGTCACAAGGGAAGGAAAGCCCAAGAAGAAGACTGTCAAGACAAGAGTCATCAAGAAAACGAAGGGCGACAAACAAGAAGTTACCAAAATCGAAACTGTCCAGGAAGATGACAAGAAACCAGTCACAACCGTCACTGTCGAAGAAGGACCCAAGCCTGAGGAAGAAGCTCCGCAAGAAGTTGAGAAGATCGAGGAACTTCCTGAGCAGGTAACAGTATTCGAAACCGTCACGAAGGAAGGAAAACCAAAGAAGAAGGTCGTCAAGACCAAGGTCCTTAAGAAGACGAAGGGTGATAAACAAGAGGTAACCAAGATCGAAACTGTCGAGGAAGATGACAAGGCTCCAGTCACGACCGTCACGGTGGAAGAAGAAATCCTCGAGAAACCTGAGGAGGAGACTGTCGTCGAGGAACTTCCAGAGCAGGTCACTGTTCTCGAGACAGTCACAAGAGAAGGAAAGCCCAAGAAGAAGACTGTCAAGACAAGAGTCATCAAGAAAACGAAGGGCGACAAACAAGAAGTTACCAAAATTGAAACTGTCCAGGAAGATGACAAGAAACCAGTCACAACCGTCACTGTCGAAGAAGGACCCAAGCCTGAGGAAGAAGCTCCGCAAGAAGTTGAGAAGATCGTGGAACTTCCTGAGCAGGTAACCGTATTCGAAACCGTCACGAAGGATGGAAAACCAAAGAAGAAGGTCGTCAAGACCAAGGTCCTTAAGAAGACGAAGGGTGATAAACAAGAGGTCACCAAGATCGAAACTGTCGAGGAAGATGACAAGGCTCCAGTCACCACCGTCACGGTGGAAGAAGAAATCCTCGAGAAACCTGAGGAGACTGTCGTCGAGGAACTTCCAGAGCAGGTCACTGTTCTCGAGACCGTCACAAGGGAAGGAAAGCCCAAGAAGAAGACTGTCAAGACAAGAGTCATCAAGAAAACGAAGGGCGACAAACAAGAAGTTACCAAAATCGAAACTGTCCAGGAAGATGACAAGAAACCAGTCACAACCGTCACTGTCGAAGAAGGACCCATGCCTGAGGAAGAAGCTCCGCAAGAAGTTGAGAAGATCGTGGAACTTCCTGAGCAGGTAACCGTATTCGAAACCGTCACGAAGGAAGGAAAACCAAAGAAGAAGGTCGTCAAGACCAAGGTCCTTAAGAAGACGAAGGGTGATAAACAAGAGGTAACCAAGATCGAAACTGTCGAGGAAGATGACAAGGCTCCAGTCACCACCGTCACGGTGGAAGAAGAAATCCTCGAGAAACCTGAGGAGGAGACTGTCGTCGAGGAACTTCCAGAGCAGGTCACTGTTCTCGAGACCGTCACAAGGGAAGGAAAGCCCAAGAAGAAGACTGTCAAGACAAGAGTCATCAAGAAAACGAAGGGCGACAAACAAGAAGTTACCAAAATTGAAACTGTCCAGGAAGATGACAAGAAACCAGTCACAACCGTCACTGTCGAAGAAGGACCCAAGCCTGAGGAAGAAGCTCCGCAAGAAGTTGAGAAGATCGTGGAACTTCCTGAGCAGGTAACCGTATTCGAGACCGTCACGAAGGAAGGAAAACCAAAGAAGAAGGTCGTCAAGACCAAGGTCCTTAAGAAGACGAAGGGTGATAAACAAGAGGTCACCAAGATCGAAACTGTCGAGGAAGATGACAAGGCTCCAGTCACCACCGTCACGGTGGAAGAAGAAATCCTCGAGAAACCTGAGGAGGAGACTGTCGTCGAGGAACTTCCAGAGCAGGTCACTGTTCTCGAGACCGTCACAAGGGAAGGAAAGCCCAAGAAGAAGACTGTCAAGACAAGAGTCATCAAGAAAACGAAGGGCGACAAACAAGAAGTTACCAAAATTGAAACTGTCCAGGAAGATGACAAGAAACCAGTCACAACCGTCACTGTCGAAGAAGGACCCAAGCCTGAGGAAGAAGCTCCGCAAGAAGTTGAGAAGATCGTGGAACTTCCTGAGCAGGTAACCGTATTCGAGACCGTCACGAAGGAAGGAAAACCAAAGAAGAAGGTCGTCAAGACCAAGGTCCTTAAGAAGACGAAGGGTGATAAACAAGAGGTCACCAAGATCGAAACTGTCGAGGAAGATGACAAGGCTCCAATCACCACCGTCACGGTGGAAGAAGAAATCCTCGAGAAACCTGAGGAGGAGACTGTCGTCGAGGAACTTCCAGAGCAGGTCACTGTTCGCGAGACCGTCACAAGGGAAGGAAAGCCCAAGAAGAAGACTGTCAAGACAAGAGTCATCAAGAAAACGAAGGGCGACAAACAAGAAGTTACCAAAATCGAAACTGTCCAGGAAGATGACAAGAAACCAGTCACAACCGTCACTGTCGAAGAAGCACCCAAGCCTGAGGAAGAAGCTCCGCAAGAAATTGAGAAGATCGAGGAACTTCCTGAGCAGGTAACCGTGTTCGAAACCGTCACGAAAGAAGGAAAACCAAAGAAGAAGGTCGTCAAGACCAAGGTCCTTAAGAAGACGAAGGGTGATAAACAAGAGGTCACCAAGATCGAAACTGTCGAGGAAGATGACAAGGCTCCAGTCACCACCGTCACGGTGGAAGAAGAAATCCTCGAGAAACCTGAGGAGGAGACTGTCGTCGAGGAACTTCCAGAGCAGGTCACTGTTCTCGAGACCGTCACAAGGGAAGGAATGCCCAGAAAGAAGACTGTCAAGACAAGAGTCATCAAGAAAACGAAGGGCGACAAACAAGAAGTTACCAAAATCGAAACTGTCCAGGAAGATGACAAGAAACCAGTTACAACCGTCACTGTCGAAGAAGGACCCAAGCCTGAGGAAGAAGCTCCGCAAGAAGTTGAGAAGATCGTGGAGCTTCCTGAGCAGGTAACCGTATTCGAAACCGTCACAAAGGAAGGAAAACCAAAGAAGAAGGTCGTCAAGACCAAGGTCCTTAAGAAGACGAAGGGTGACAAACAAGAGGTAACCAAGATCGAAACTGTCGAGGAAGATGACAAGGCTCCAGTCACGACCGTCACGGTGGAAGAAGAAATCCTCGAGAAACCTGAGGAGGAGACTGTCGTCGAGGAACTTCCAGAGCAGGTCACTGTTCTCGAGACCGTCACAAGGGAAGGAAAGCCCAAGAAGAAGACTGTCAAGACAAGAGTCATCAAGAAAACGAAGGGCGACAAACAAGAAGTTACCAAAATTGAAACTGTCCAGGAAGATGACAAGAAACCAGTCACAACCGTCACTGTCGAAGAAGGACCCAAACCTGAGGAAGAAGCTCCGCAAGAAGTTGAGAAGATCGTGGAACTTCCTGAGCAGGTAACCGTATTTGAAACCGTCACGAAGGAAGGAAAACCAAAGAAGAAGGTCGTCAAGACCAAGGTCCTTAAGAAGACGAAGGGTGATAAACAAGAGGTAACCAAGATCGAAACTGTCGAGGAAGATGACAAGGCTCCGGTCACCACCGTCACGGTGGAAGAAGAAATCCTCGAGAAACCTGAGGAGGAGACTGTCGTCGAGGAACTTCCAGAGCAGGTCACTGTTCTCGAGACCGTCACAAGGGAAGGAAAGCCCAAGAAGAAGACTGTCAAGACAAGAGTCATCAAGAAAACGAAGGGCGACAAACAAGAAGTTACCAAAATCGAAACTGTCCAGGAAGATGACAAGAAACCAGTCACAACCGTCACTGTCGAAGAAGGACCCAAGCCTGAGGAAGAAGCTCCGCAAGAAGTTGAGAAGATCGTGGAACTTCCTGAGCAGGTAACCGTATTCGAAACCGTCACGAAGGAAGGAAAACCAAAGAAGAAGGTCGTCAAGACCAAGGTCCTTAAGAAGACGAAGGGTGATAAACAAGAGGTCACCAAGATCGAAACTGTCGAGGAAGATGACAAGGCTCCAGTCACGACCGTCACGGTGGAAGAAGAAATCCTCGAGAAACCTGAGGAGGAGACTGTCGTCGAGGAACTTCCAGAGCAGGTCACTGTTCTCGAGACCGTCACAAGGGAAGGGAAGCCCAAGAAGAAGACTGTCAAGACAAGAGTCATCAAGAAAACGAAGGGCGACAAACAAGAAGTTACCAAAATCGAAACTGTCCAGGAAGATGACAAGAAACCAGTCACAACCGTCACTGTCGAAGAAGCACCCAAGCCTGAGGAAGAAGCTCCGCAAGAAATTGAGAAGATCGAGGAACTTCCTGAGCAGTTAACCGTATTCGAAACCGTCACAAAAGAAGGAAAACCAAAGAAGAAGGTCGTCAAGACCAAGGTCCTTAAGAAGACGAAGGGTGATAAACAAGAGGTCACCAAGATCGAAACTGTCGAGGAAGATGACAAGGCTCCAGTCACCACCGTCACGGTGGAAGAAGAAATCCTCGAGAAACCTGAGGAGGAGACTGTCGTCGAGGAACTTCCAGAGCAGGTCACTGTTCTCAAAACCGTCACAAGGGAAGGAGTGCCCAGAAAGAAGACTGTCAAGACAAGAGTCATCAAGAAAACGAAGGGCGACAAACAAGAAGTTACCAAAATCGAAACTGTCCAGGAAGATGACAAGAAACCAGTCACAACCGTCACTGTCGAAGAAGGACCCAAGCCTGAGGAAGAAGCTCCGCAAGAAGTTGAGAAGATCGTGGAACTTCCTGAGCAGGTAACCGTATTCGAAACCGTCACGAAGGAAGGAAAACCAAAGAAGAAGGTCGTCAAGACCAAGGTCCTTAAGAAGACGAAGGGTGATAAACAAGAGGTAACCAAGATCGAAACTGTCGAGGAAGATGACAAGGCTCCAGTCACCACCGTCACGGTGGAAGAAGAAATCCTCGAGAAACCTGAGGAGGAGACTGTCGTCGAGGAACTTCCAGAGCAGGTCACTGTTCTCGAGACCGTCACAAGGGAAGGAATGCCCAGAAAGAAGACTGTCAAGACAAGAGTCATCAAGAAAACGAAGGGCGACAAACAAGAAGTTACCAAAATCGAAACTGTCCAGGAAGATGACAAGAAACCAGTCACAACCGTCACTGTCGAAGAAGGACCCAAGCCTGAGGAAGAAGCTCCGCAAGAAGTTGAGAAGATCGTGGAACTTCCTGAGCAGGTAACCGTATTCGAAACCGTCACGAAGGAAGGAAAACCAAAGAAGAAGGTCGTCAAGACCAAGGTCCTTAAGAAGACGAAGGGTGACAAACAAGAGGTAACCAAGATCGAAACTGTCGAGGAAGATGACAAGGCTCCAGTCACGACCGTCACGGTGGAAGAAGAAATCCTCGAGAAACCTGAGGAGGAGACTGTCGTCGAGGAACTTCCAGAGCAGGTCACTGTTCTCGAGACCGTCACAAGGGAAGGAAAGCCCAAGAAGAAGACTGTCAAGACAAGAGTCATCAAGAAAACGAAGGGCGACAAACAAGAAGTTACCAAAATCGAAACTGTCCAGGAAGATGACAAGAAAACAGTCACAACCGTCACTGTCGAAGAAGGACCCAAGCCTGAGGAAGAAGCTCCGCAAGAAGTTGAGAAGATCGTGGAATTTCCTGAGCAGGTAACCGTATTCGAAACCGTCACGAAGGAAGGAAAACCAAAGAAGAAGGTCGTCAAGACCAAGGTCCTTAAGAAGACGAAGGGTGATAAACAAGAGGTAACCAAGATCGAAACTGTCGAGGAAGATGACAAGGCTCCAGTCACGACCGTCACGGTGGAAGAAGAAATCCTCGAGAAACCTGAGGAGGAGACTGTCGTCGAGGAGCTTCCAGAGCAGGTCACTGTTCTCGAGACAGTCACAAGGGAAGGAATGCCCAGAAAGAAGACTGTCAAGACAAGAGTCATCAAGAAAACGAAGGGCGACAAACAAGAAGTTACCAAAATCGAAACTGTCCAGGAAGATGACAAGAAACCAGTCACAACCGTCACTGTCGAAGAAGGACCCAAGCCTGAGGAAGAAGCTCCGCAAGAAGTTGAGAAGATCGTGGAACTTCCTGAGCAGGTAACCGTGTTCGAAACCGTCACGAAGGAAGGAAAACCAAAGAAGAAGGTCGTCAAGACCAAGGTCCTTAAGAAGACTAAGGGTGATAAGCAAGAAGTCACCAAGATCGAAACTGTCGAGGAAGATGACAAGGCTCCAGTCACCACCGTCACGGTGGAAAAAGAAATTCTCGAGAAACCTGAGGAGGAGACTGTCGTCGAGGAACTTCCAGAGCAGGTCACTGTTCTCGAGACTGTCACAAGGGAAGGAAAGCCCAACAAGAAGACTGTCAAGACAAGAGTCATCAAGAAAACGAAGGGCGACAAACAAGAAGTTACCAAAATCGAAACTGTCCAGGAAGATGACAAGAAACCTGTCACAACCGTCACTGTCGAAGAAGGACCCAAGCCTGAGGAAGAAGCTCCGCAAGAAGTTAAGAAAATCGTGGAACTTCCTGAGCAGGTAACCGTATTCGAAACCGTCACGAAGGAAGGAAAACCAAAGAAGAAGGTCGTCAAGACCAAGGTCCTTAAGAAGACGAAGGGTGATAAACAAGAGGTCACCAAGATCGAAACTGTCGAGGAAGATGACAAGGCTCCAGTCACCACCGTCACGGTGGAAGAAGAAATCCTCGAGAAACCTGAGGAGGAGACTGTCGTCGAAGAACTTCCAGAGCAGGTCACTGTTCTCGAGACCGTCACAAGGGGAGGAATGCCCAGAAAGAAGACTGTCAAGACAAGAGTCATCAAGAAAACGAAGGGCGACAAACAAGAAGTTACCAAAATCGAAACTGTCCAGGAAGATGACAAGAAACCAGTCACAACCGTCACTGTCGAAGAAGGACCCAAGCCTGAGGAAGAAGCTCCGCAAGAAGTTGAGAAGATCGTGGAACTTCCTGAGCAGGTAACCGTATTCGAAACCGTCACGAAGGAAGGAAAACCAAAGAAGAAGGTCGTCAAGACCAAGGTCCTTAAGAAGACGAAGGGTGACAAACAAGAAGTAACCAAGATCGAAACTGTCGAGGAAGATGACAAGGCTCCAGTCACGACCGTCACGGTGGAAGAAGAAATCCTCGAGAAACCTGAGGAGGAGACTGTCGTCGAGGAACTTCCAGAGCAGGTCACTGTTCTCGAGACCGTCACAAGGGAAGGAAAGCCCAAGAAGAAGACTGTCAAGACAAGAGTCATCAAGAAAACGAAGGGCGACAAACAAGAAGTTACCAAAATTGAAACTGTCCAGGAAGATGACAAGAAACCAGTCACAACCGTCACTGTCGAAGAAGGACCCAAACCTGAGGAAGAAGCTCCGCAAGAAGTTGAGAAGATCGTGGAACTTCCTGAGCAGGTAACCGTATTTGAAACCGTCACGAAGGAAGGAAAACCAAAGAAGAAGGTCGTCAAGACCAAGGTCCTTAAGAAGACTAAGGGTGATAAACAAGAGGTCACCAAGATCGAAACTGTCGAGGAAGATGACAAGGCTCCAGTCACGACCGTCACGGTGGAAGAAGAAATCCTCGAGAAACCTGAGGAGGAGACTGTCGTCGAGGAACTTCCAGAGCAGGTCACTGTTCTCGAGACCGTCACAAGGGAAGGAAAGCCCAAGAAGAAGACTGTCAAGACAAGAGTCATCAAGAAAACGAAGGGCGACAAACAAGAAGTTACCAAAATTGAAACTGTCCAGGAAGATGACAAGAAACCAGTCACAACCGTCACTGTCGAAGAAGGACCCAAGACTGAGGAAGAAGCTCCGCAAGAAGTTGAGAAGATCGTGGAACTTCCTGAGCAGGTAACCGTGTTCGAAACCGTCACGAAGGAAGGAAAACCAAAGAAGAAGGTCGTCAAGACCAAGGTCCTTAAGAAGACGAAGGGTGATAAACAAGAGGTAACCAAGATCGAAACTGTCGAGGAAGATGACAAGGCTCCAGTCACGACCGTCACGGTGGAAGAAGAAATCCTCGAGAAACCTGAGGAGGAGACTGTCGTCGAGGAACTTCCAGAGCAGGTCACTGTTCTCGAGACCGTCACAAGGGAAGGAAAGCCCAAGAAGAAGACTGTCAAGACAAGAGTCATCAAGAAAACGAAGGGCGACAAACAAGAAGTTACCAAAATCGAAACTGTCCAGGAAGATGACAAGAAACCAGTCACAACCGTCACTGTCGAAGAAGGACCCAAGCCTGAGGAAGAAGCTCCGCAAGAAGTTGAGAAGATCGTGGAACTTCCTGAGCAGGTAACAGTATTCGAAACCGTCACGAAAGAAGGAAAACCAAAGAAGAAGGTCGTCACGACCAAGGTCCTTAAGAAGACGAAGGGTGATAAACAAGAGGTCACCAAGATCGAAACTGTCGAGGAAGATGACAAGGCTCCAGTCACCACCGTCACGGTGGAAGAAGAAATCCTCGAGAAACCTGAGGAGGAGACTGTCGTCGAGGAACTTCCAGAGCAGGTCACTGTTCTCGAGACCGTCACAAGGGAAGGAAAGCCCAAGAAGAAGACTGTCAAGACAAGAGTCATCAAGAAAACGAAGGGCGACAAACAAGAAGTTACCAAAATCGAAACTGTCCAGGAAGATGACAAGAAACCAGTCACAACCGTCACTGTCGAAGAAGCACCCAAGCCTGAGGAAGAAGCTCCGCAAGAAATTGAGAAGATCGAGGAACTTCCTGAGCAGGTAACCGTGTTCGAAACCGTCACGAAAGAAGGAAAACCAAAGAAGAAGGTCGTCAAGACCAAGGTCCTTAAGAAGACGAAGGGTGATAAACAAGAGGTCACCAAGATCGAAACTGTCGAGGAAGATGACAAGGCTCCAGTCACGACCGTCACGGTGGAAGAAGAAATCCTCGAGAAACCTGAGGAGGAGACTGTCGTCGAGGAACTTCCAGAGCAGGTCACTGTTCTCGAGACCGTCACAAGGGAAGGAAAGCCCAAGAAGAAGACTGTCAAGACAAGAGTCATCAAGAAAACGAAGGGCGACAAACAAGAAGTTACCAAAATCGAAACTGTCCAGGAAGATGACAAGAAACCAGTCACAACCGTCACTGTCGAAGAAGGACCCAAGCCTGAGGAAGAAGCTCCGCAAGAAGTTGAGAAGATCGTGGAACTTCCTGAGCAGGTAACCGTATTCGAAACCGTCACGAAGGAAGGAAAACCAAAGAAGAAGGTCGTCAAGACCAAGGTCCTTATGAAGACTAAGGGTGATAAACAAGAGGTCACCAAGATCGAAACTGTCGAGGAAGATGACAAGGCTCCAGTCACCACCGTCACGGTGGAAGAAGAAATCCTCGAGAAACCTGAGGAGGAGACTGTCGTCGAGGAACTTCCAGAGCAGGTCACTGTTCTCGAGACCGTCACAAGGGAAGGAAAGCCCAAGAAGAAGACTGTCAAGACAAGAGTCATCAAGAAAACGAAGGGCGACAAACAAGAAGTTACCAAAATCGAAACTGTCCAGGAAGATGACAAGAAACCAGTCACAACCGTCACTGTCGAAGAAGGACCCAAGCCTGAGGAAGAAGCTCCGCAAGAAGTTGAGAAGATCGTGGAACTTCCTGAGCAGGTAACCGTATTCGAAACCGTCACGAAGGAAGGAAAACCAAAGAAGAAGGTCGTCAAGACCAAGGTCCTTAAGAAGACTAAGGGTGATAAACAAGAGGTCACCAAGATCGAAACTGTCGAGGAAGATGACAAGGCTCCAGTCACCACCGTCACGGTGGAAGAAGAAATCCTCGAGAAACCTGAGGAGGAGACTGTCGTCGAGGAACTTCCAGAGCAGGTCACTGTTCTCGAGACCGTCACAAGGGAAGGAAAGCCCAAGAAGAAGACTGTCAAGACAAGAGTCATCAAGAAAACGAAGGGCGACAAACAAGAAGTTACCAAAATCGAAACTGTCCAGGAAGATGACAAGAAACCAGTCACAACCGTCACTGTCGAAGAAGGTCCCAAGCCTGAGGAAGAAGCTCCGCAAGAATTTGAGAAGATCGTGGAACTTCCTGAGCAGGTAACCGTATTCGAAACCGTCACGAAGGAAGGAAAACCAAAGAAGAAGGTCGTCAAGACCAAGGTCCTTAAGAAGACGAAGGGTGATAAACAAGAGGTAACCAAGATCGAAACTGTCGAGGAAGATGACAAGGCTCCAGTCACGACCGTCACGGTGGAAGAAGAAATCCTCGAGAAACCTGAGGAGGAGACTGTCGGCGAGGAACTTCCAGAGCAGGTCACTGTTCTCGAGACAGTCACAAGGGAAGGAAAGACCAAGAAGAAGACTGTCAAGACAAGAGTCATCAAGAAAACGAAGGGCGACAAACAAGAAGTTACCAAAATCGAAACTGTCCAGGAAGATGACAAGAAACCAGTCACAACCGTCACTGTCGAAGAAGGACCCAAGCCTGAGGAAGAAGTTCCGCAAGAAATTGAGAAGATCCAGGAACTTCCTGAGCAGGTAACCGTGTTCGAAACCGTCACGAAAGAAGGAAAACCAAAGAAGAAGGTCGTCAAGACCAAGGTCCTTAAGAAGACGAAGGGTGATAAACAAGAGGTCACCAAGATCGAAACTGTCGAGGAAGATGACAAGGCTCCAGTCACGACCGTCACGGTGGAAGAAGAAATCCTCGAGAAACCTGAGGAGGAGACTGTCGTCGAGGAACTTCCAGAGCAGGTCACTGTTCTCGAGACCGTCACAAAGGAAGGAATGCCCAGAAAGAAGACTGTCAAGACAAGAGTCATCAAGAAAACGAAGGGCGACAAACAAGAAGTTACCAAAATTGAAACTGTCCAGGAAGATGACAAGAAACCAGTCACAACCGTCACTGTCGAAGAAGGACCCAAGCCTGAGGAAGAAGCTCCGCAAGAAGTTGAGAAGATCGTGGAACTTCCTGAGCAGGTAACCGTATTCGAAACCGTCACGAAAGAAGGAAAACCAAAGAAGAAGGTCGTCAAGACCAAGGTCCTTAAGAAGACGAAGGGTGATAAACAAGAGGTCACCAAGATCGAAACTGTCGAGGAAGATGACAAGGCTCCAGTCACGACCGTCACGGTGGAAGAAGAAATCCTCGAGAAACCTGAGGAGGAGACTGTCGTCGAGGAACTTCCAGAGCAGGTCACTGTTCTCGAGACCGTCACAAGGGAAGGAAAGCCCAAGAAGAAGACTGTCAAGACAAGAGTCATCAAGAAAACGAAGGGCGACAAACAAGAAGTAACCAAAATTGAAACTGTCCAGGAAGATGACAAGAAACCAGTCACAACCGTCACTGTCGAAGAAGGACCCAAGCCTGAGGAAGAAGCTCCGCAAGAAGTTGAGAAGATCGAAGAACTTCCCGAGCAGGTAACCGTATTCGAAACGGTCACCAAAGAAGGAAAACCAACGAAGAAGGTCGTCAAGACCAAGGTCCTTAAGAAGACGAAGGGTGATAAACAAGAGGTAACCAAGATCGAAACTGTCGAGGAAGATGACAAGGCTCCAGTCACCACCGTCACGGTGGAAGAAGAAATCCTCGAGAAACCTGAGGAGGAGACTGTCGTCGAGGAACTTCCAGAGCAGGTCACTGTTCTCGAGACCGTCACAAGGGAAGGAAAGCCCAAGAAGAAGACTGTCAAGACAAGAGTCATCAAGAAAACGAAGGGCGACAAACAAGAAGTTACCAAAATCGAAACTGTCCAGGAAGATGACAAGAAACCAGTCACAACCGTCACTGTCGAAGAAGGACCCAAGCCTGAGGAAGAAGCTCCGCAAGAAGTTGAGAAGATCGAGGAACTTCCTGAGCAGGTAACCGTATTCGAAACCGTCACGAAAGAAGGAAAACCAAAGAAGAAGGTCGTCAAGACCAAGGTCCTTAAGAAGACGAAGGGTGATAAACAAGAGGTCACCAAGATCGAAACTGTCGAGGAAGATGACAAGGCTCCAATCACCACCGTCACGGTGGAAGAAGAAATCCTCGAGAAACCTGAGGAGGAGACTGTCGTCGAGGAACTTCCAGAGCAGGTCACTGTTCTCGAGACCGTCACAAGGGAAGGAAAGCCCAAGAAGAAGACTGTCAAGACAAGAGTCATCAAGAAAACGAAGGGCGACAAACAAGAAGTTACCAAAATCGAAACTGTCCAGGAAGATGACAAGAAACCAGTCACAACCGTCACTGTCGAAGAAGGACCCAAGCCTGAAGAAGAAGCTCCGCAAGAAGTTGAGAAGATCGTGGAACTTCCTGAGCAGGTAACCGTATTCGAAACCGTCACGAAAGAAGGAATACCAAAGAAGAAAGTCGTCAAGACCAAGGTCCTTAAGAAGACGAAGGGTGATAAACAAGAGGTCACCAAGATCGAAACTGTCGAGGAAGATGACAAGGCTCCAATCACCACCGTCACGGTGGAAGAAGAAATCCTCGAGAAACCTGAGGAGGAGACTGTCGTCGAGGAACTTCCAGAGCAGGTCACTGTTCTCGAGACCGTCACAAGGGAAGGAAAGCCCAAGAAGAAGACTGTCAAGACAAGAGTCATCAAGAAAACGAAGGGCGACAAACAAGAAGTTACCAAAATCGAAACTGTCCAGGAAGATGACAAGAAACCAGTCACAACCGTCACTGTCGAAGAAGGACCCAAGCCTGAGGAAAAAGCTCCGCAAGAAGTTGAGAAGATCGAGGAACTTCCTGAGCAGGTAACCGTATTCGAAACCGTCACGAAAGAAGGAAAACCAAAGAAGAAGGTCGTCAAGACCAAGGTCCTTAAGAAGACGAAGGGTGATAAACAAGAGGTCACCAAGATCGAAACTGTCGAGGAAGATGACAAGGCTCCAATCACCACCGTCACGGTGGAAGAAGAAATCCTCGAGAAACCTGAGGAGGAGACTGTCGTCGAGGAACTTCCAGAGCAGGTCACTGTTCTCGAGACCGTCACAAGGGAAGGAAAGCCCAAGAAGAAGACTGTCAAGACAAGAGTCATCAAGAAAACGAAGGGCGACAAACAAGAAGTTACCAAAATCGAAACTGTCCAGGAAGATGACAAGAAACCAGTCACAACCGTCACTGTCGAAGAAGGACCCAAGCCTGAAGAAGAAGCTCCGCAAGAAGTTGAGAAGATCGTGGAACTTCCTGAGCAGGTAACCGTATTCGAAACCGTCACGAAAGAAGGAATACCAAAGAAGAAAGTCGTCAAGACCAAGGTCCTTAAGAAGACGAAGGGTGATAAACAAGAGGTCACCAAGATCGAAACTGTCGAGGAAGATGACAAGGCTCCAATCACCACCGTCACGGTGGAAGAAGAAATCCTCGAGAAACCTGAGGAGGAGACTGTCGTCGAGGAACTTCCAGAGCAGGTCACTGTTCTCGAGACCGTCACAAGGGAAGGAAAGCCCAAGAAGAAGACTGTCAAGACAAGAGTCATCAAGAAAACGAAGGGCGACAAACAAGAAGTTACCAAAATCGAAACTGTCCAGGAAGACGACAAGAAACCAGTCACAACCGTCACTGTCGAAGAAGGACCCAAGCCTGAGGAAGAAGCTCCGCAAGAAGTTGAGAAGATCCAGGAACTTCCTGAGCAGGTAACCGTATTCGAAACCGTCACGAAGGAAGGAAAACCAAAGAAGAAGGTCGTCAAGACCAAGGTCCTTAAGAAGACGAAGGGTGATAAACAAGAGGTCACCAAGATCGAAACTGTCGAGGAAGATGACAAGGCTCCACTCACCACCGTCACGGTGGAAGAAGAAATTCTCGAGAAACCTAAGGAGGAGACTGTAATCGAGGAACTTCCAGAACAGGTCACTGTTCTCGAGACCGTCACAAGGGAAGGAAAGCCCAAGAAGAAGACTGTCAAGACAAGAGTCATCAAGAAAACGAAGGGCGACAAACAAGAAGTTACCAAAATCGAAACTGTCCAGGAAGATGACAAGAAACCAGTCACAACCGTCACTGTCGAAGAAGGACCCAAGCCTGAGGAAGAAGCTCCGCAAGAAGTTGAGAAGATCGAGGAACTTCCTGAGCAGGTAACCGTATTCGAAACCGTCACGAAAGAAGGAAAACCAAAGAAGAAGGTCGTCAAGACCAAGGTCCTTAAGAAGACGAAGGGTGATAAACAAGAGGTCACCAAGATCGAAACTGTCGAGGAAGATGACAAGGCTCCAATCACCACCGTCACGGTGGAAGAAGAAATCCTCGAGAAACCTGAGGAGGAGACTGTCGTCGAGGAACTTCCAGAGCAGGTCACTGTTCTCGAGACCGTCACAAGGGAAGGAAAGCCCAAGAAGAAGACTGTCAAGACAAGAGTCATCAAGAAAACGAAGGGCGACAAACAAGAAGTTACCAAAATCGAAACTGTCCAGGAAGATGACAAGAAACCAGTCACAACCGTCACTGTCGAAGAAGGACCCAAGCCTGAAGAAGAAGCTCCGCAAGAAGTTGAGAAGATCGTGGAACTTCCTGAGCAGGTAACCGTATTCGAAACCGTCACGAAAGAAGGAAAACCAAAGAAGAAAGTCGTCAAGACCAAGGTCCTTAAGAAGACGAAGGGTGATAAACAAGAGGTCACCAAGATCGAAACTGTCGAGGAAGATGACAAGGCTCCAATCACCACCGTCACGGTGGAAGAAGAAATCCTCGAGAAACCTGAGGAGGAGACTGTCGTCGAGGAACTTCCAGAGCAGGTCACTGTTCTCGAGACCGTCACAAGGGAAGGAAAGCCCAAGAAGAAGACTGTCAAGACAAGAGTCATCAAGAAAACGAAGGGCGACAAACAAGAAGTTACCAAAATCGAAACTGTCCAGGAAGATGACAAGAAACCAGTCACAACCGTCACTGTCGAAGAAGGACCCAAGCCTGAGGAAGAAGCTCCGCAAGAAGTTGAGAAGATCCAGGAACTTCCTGAGCAGGTAACCGTATTCGAAACCGTCACGAAGGAAGGAAAACCAAAGAAGAAGGTCGTCAAGACCAAGGTCCTTAAGAAGACGAAGGGTGATAAACAAGAGGTCACCAAGATCGAAACTGTCGAGGAAGATGACAAGGCTCCACTCACCACCGTCACGGTGGAAGAAGAAATTCTCGAGAAACCTGAGGAGGAGACTGTAATCGAGGAACTTCCAGAACAGGTCACTGTTCTCGAGACCGTCACAAGGGAAGGAAAGCCCAAGAAGAAGACTGTCAAGACAAGAGTCATCAAGAAAACGAAGGGCGACAAACAAGAAGTTACCAAAATCGAAACTGTCCAGGAAGATGACAAGAAACCAGTCACAACCGTCACTATCGAAGAAGGACCCAAGCCTGAGGAAGAAGCTCCGCAAGAAGTTGAGAAGATCGTGGAACTTCCCGAGCAGGTAACCGTATTCGAAACCGTCACGGAAGAAGGAAAACCAAAGAAGAAGGTCGTCAAGACCAAGGTCCTTAAGAAGACGAAGGGTGATAAACAAGAGGTAACCAAGATCGAAACTGTCGAGGAAGATGACAAGGCTCCAGTCACCACCGTCACGGTGGAAGAAGAAATCCTCGAGAAACCTGAGGAGGAGACTGTCGTCGAGGAACTTCCAGAGCAGGTCACTGTTCTCGAGACGGTCACAAGGGAGGGAAAGCCCAAGAAGAAGACTGTCAAGACAAGAGTCATCAAGAAAACGAAGGGCGACAAACAAGAAGTTACCAAAATCGAAACTGTCCAGGAAGATGACAAGAAACCAGTCACAACCGTCACTGTCGAAGAAGGACCCAAGCCTGAGGAAGAAGCTCCGCAAGAAGTTGAGAAGATCGAGGAACTTCCTGAGCAGGTAACCGTGTTCGAAACCGTTACGAAAGAAGGAAAACCAAAGAAGAAGGTCGTCAAGACCAAGGTCCTTAAGAAGACGAAGGGTGATAAACAAGAGGTCACAAAGATCGAAACTGTCGAGGAAGATGACAAGGCTCCAGTCACCACCGTCACGGTGGAAGAAGAAATCCTCGAGAAACCTGAGGAGGAGACTGTCGTCGAGGAACTTCCAGAGCAGGTCACTGTTCTCGAGACCGTCACAAGGGAAGGAAAGCCCAAGAAGAAGACTGTCAAGACAAGAGTCATCAAGAAAACGAAGGGCGACAAACAAGAAGTTACCAAAATCGAAACTGTCCAGGAAGATGACAAGAAACCAGTCACAACCGTCACTGTCGAAGAAGCACCCAAGCCTGAGGAAGAAGCTCCGCAAGAAATTGAGAAGATCGAGGAACTTCCCGAGCAGGTAACCGTGTTCGAAACCGTCACGAAGGAAGGAAAACCAAAGAAGAAGGTCATCAAGACCAAGGTCCTTAAGAAGACGAAAGGTGATAAACAAGAGGTCACCAAGATCGAAACTGTCGAGGAAGATGACAAGGCTCCAGTCACGACCGTCACGGTGGAAGAAGAAATCCTCGAGAAACCTGAGGAGGAGACTGTCGTCGAGGAACTTCCAGAGCAGGTCACTGTTCTCGAGACCGTCACAAGGGAAGGAAAGCCCAAGAAGAAGACTGTCAAGACAAGAGTCATCAAGAAAACGAAGGGTGACAAACAAGAAGTTACCAAAATCGAAACTGTTCAGGAAGACGATAAGGCGCCAGTCATATCTGTTACCGTGGAAGAGAAACCAAGACCAGATGAAGATCGTAAAGAAGCATCAAGGGCCGATTTAGTTCTCCCTGATAAGTTAGGTGGATTAGAAAAAGGTAAGCGAAGTTTTTTAAAACATATTTATATTGAACCAACGCTTGCCGTTGGCAACGATAAGGAAAATTATTCAAAAGTTGGTGTGCTTCCAGAACAAGTGTTTGAGGAAGAAGTCGGCATAAAAGACTTCCCAAAGAAAAAGGTTATCAAGAGCAAAATTGTTAAAAAAGTTAAAGGGGACAAACAAGAGGTTACCAAGATCGAAACGGTCGAGGAAGATGACAAGGCTCCAGTCACAACAGTTACAGTTGAGGAGGAAGTCTTGGAGAGTCCTGAAGAGGAAACTGTCGTTGAGGAACTTCCAGAGCAGGTCACTGTACTCGAAACAGTCACAAAAGATGGAAAGCCCAAGAAGAAAACTGTGAAGACCAGAGTCATTAAGAAAACAAAGGGTGACAAACAGGAAGTTACCAAAATCGAAACTGTTCAGGAGGACGACAAGAAGCCCGTGACAACTGTCACTGTCGAACAAGGACCCAGGCCAGAGGAAGAAGTTCCTCAGGATGTTCAAAAGATTGAGGAACTTCCCGAACAAGTTACTGTCTTCGAGACCGTTACGAAGGACGGAAAATCAAAGAAGAAGGTCGTCAAGACCAAAGCCCTCAAAAAGACAAAGGGTGATAAACTAGAGGTAACCAAGATCGAAACGGTCGAGGAAGATGACAAGGCTCCAGTCACAACAGTTACAGTTGAGGAGGAAGTCTTGGAGAGACCTGAAGAGAAAACTGTCGTTGAGGAACTTCCAGAGCAGGTTACTGTCCTTGAAACACTCACAAAAGATGGAAAGCCCAAGAAGAAAATTGTCAAGACCAGAGTCTTTAAGAAAACAAAGGGTGACAAACAGGAAGTTACCAAAATCGAAACTGTTCAGGAGGACGACAAGAAGCCCGTCACCACTGTCACTGTCGAAGAAGGACCCAAGCCAGAGGAAGAAGTTCCTCAGGATGTTCAAAAGATTGAGGAACTTCCCGAACAAGTTACTGTCTTCGAGACCGTTACGAAGGACGGAAAACCAACGAAGAAGGTCGTCAAGACCAAAGTCCTCAAAAAGACAAAAGGTGATAAACTAGAGGTTACCAAGATCGAAACGGTCGAGGAAGATGACAAGGCTCCAGTCACAACAGTTACAGTTAAGGAGGAAGTCTTTGAGAGTCCTGAAGAGGAAACTGTCGTTGAGGAACTTCCAGAGCAGGTCACTGTACTCGAAACAGTCACAAAAGATGGAAAGCCCAAGAAGAAAACTGTGAAGACCAGAGTCATTAAGAAAACAAAGGGTGACAAACAGGAAGTTACCAAAATCGAAACTGTTCAGGAGGACGACAAGAAGCCCGTGACCACTGTCACTGTCGAACAAGGACCCAGGCCAGAGGAAGAAGTTCCTCAGGATGTTCAAAAGATTGAAGAACTTCCCGAACAAGTTACTGTCTTCGAGACCGTTACGAAGGACGGAAAACCAAAGAAGAAAGTCGTCAAGACCAAAGTTCTCAAAAAGACAAAAGGTGATAAACAAGAGGTTACCAAGATCGAAACGGTCGAGGAAGATGACAAGGCTCCAGTCACAACAGTTACAGTTGAAGAGGAAGTCTTGGAGAAACCTGAAGAGGAAACTGTCGTTGAGGAACTTCCAGAGCAAGTCACTGTACTCGAAATAGTCACAAAAGATGGAAAGCCCAAGAAGAAAACTGTGAAGACCAGAGTCATTAAGAAAACAAAGGGTGACAAACAGGAAGTTACCAAAATCGAAACTGTTCAGGAGGACGACAAGAAGCCCGTCACCACTGTCACTGTCGAAGAAGGACCCAAGCCAGAGGAAGAAGTTCCTCAGGATGTTCAAAAGATTGAGGAACTTCCCGAACAAGTTACTGTCTTCGAGACCGTTACGAAAGACGGAAAACCAAAGAAGAAGGTTGTCAAGACCAAAGTCCTCAAAAAGACAAAAGGTGATAAACAAGAGGTTACCAAGATCGAAACGGTCGAGGAAGACGACAAGGCTCCAGTCACAACAGTTACAGTTGAGGAGGAAGACTTGGAGAGACCTGAAGAGAAAACTGTCGTTGAGGAACTTCCAGAGCAAGTCACTGTACTCGAAACAGTCACAAAAGATGGAAAGCCCAAGAAGAAAACTGTGAAGACCAGAGTCATTAAGAAAACAAAGGGTGATAAACAGGAAGTTACCAAAATCGAAACTGTTCAGGAGGACGACAAGAAGCCCGTCACCACTGTCACTGTCGAAGAAGGACCCAAGCCGGAGGAAGAAGTTCCTCAGGATGTTCAAAAGATTGAGGAACTTCCCGAACAAGTTACTGTCTTCGAGACCGTTACGAAGGACGGAAAACCAAAGAAGAAGGTCGTCAAGACCAAAGTCCTCAAAAAGACAAAAGGTGATAAACAAGAGGTTACCAAGATCGAAACGGTCGAGGAAGATGACAAGGCTCCAGTCACAACAGTTACAGTTGAGGAGGAAGTCTTGGAGAGACCTGAAGAGAAAACTGTCGTTGAGGAACTTCCAGAGCAAGTCACTGTACTCGAAACAGTCACAAAAGATGGAAAGCCCAAGAAGAAAACTGTGAAAACCAGAGTCATTACGAAAACAAAGGGTGACAAACAGGAAGTTACCAAAATCGAAACTGTTCAGGAGGACGACAAGAAGCCCGTCACCACTGTCACTGTCGAACAAGGACCCAGGCCAGAGGAAGAAGTTCCACAGGATGTTCAAAAGATTGAGGAACTTCCCGAACAAGTTACTGTCTTCGAGACCGTTACGAAGGACGGAAAACCAAAGAAGAAGGTCGTCAAGACCAAAGTTCTCAAAAAGACAAAAGGTGATAAACAAGAGGTTACCAAGATCGAAACGGTCGAGGAAGATGACAAGGCTCCAGTCACAACAGTTACAGTTGAAGAGGAAGTCTTGGAGAAACCTGAAGAGGAAACTGTCGTTGAGGAACTTCCAGAGCAAGTCACTGTACTCGAAATAGTCACAAAAGATGGAAAGCCCAAGAAGAAAACTGTGAAGACCAGAGTCATTAAGAAAACAAAGGGTGACAAACAGGAAGTTACCAAAATCGAAACTATTCAGGAGGACGACAAGAAGCCCGTGACCACTGTCATCGAAGAAGGACCAAAGCCAGAAGAAGAAGTCCCTCAGGATGTTCAAAAGATTGAGGAACTTCCCGAACAAGTTACTGTCTTCGAGACCGTTACGAAGGACGGAAAACCAAAGAAGAAGGTCGTCAAGACCAAAGTCCTCAAAAAGACAAAAGGTGATAAACAAGAGGTTACTAAGATCGAAACGGTCGAGGAAGACGACAAGGCTCCAGTCACAACAGTTACAGTTGAGGAGGAAGTCTTGGAGAGACCTGAAGAGAAAACTGTCGTTGAGGAACTTCCAGAGCAAGTCACTGTACTCGAAACAGTCACAAAAGATGGAAAGCCCAAGAAGAAAACTGTGAAGACCAGAGTCATTAAGAAAACAAAGGGTGACAAACAGGAAGTTACCAAAATCGAAACTGTTCAGGAGGACGACAAGAAGCCCGTCACCACTGTCACTGTCGAACAAGGACCCAGGCCAGAGGAAGAAGTTCCTCAGGATGTTCAAAAGATTGAGGAACTTCCCGAACAAGTTACTGTCTTCGAGACCGTTACGAAGGACGGAAAACCAAAGAAGAAGGTCGTCAAGACCAAAGTTCTCAAAAAGACAAAAGGTGATAAACAAGAGGTTACCAAGATCGAAACGGTCGAGGAAGATGACAAGGCTCCAGTCACAACAGTTACAGTTGAAGAGGAAGTCTTGGAGAAACCTGAAGAGGAAACTGTCGTTGAGGAACTTCCAGAGCAAGTCACTGTACTCGAAATAGTCACAAAAGATGGAAAGCCCAAGAAGAAAACTGTGAAGACCAGAGTCATTAAGAAAACAAAGGGTGACAAACAGGAAGTTACCAAAATCGAAACTGTTCAGGAGGACGACAAGAAGCCCGTCACCACTGTCACTGTCGAACAAGGACCAAAGCCAGAAGAAGAAGTCCCTCAGGATATTCAAAAGATTGAGGAACTTCCCGAACAAGTTACTGTTTTCGAGACCGTTACGAAGGACGGAAAACCAAAGAAGAAGGTCGTCAAGACCAAAGTCCTCAAAAAGACAAAAGGTGATAAACAAGAGGTAACCAAGATCGAAACGGTCGAGGAAGACGATAAGGCTCCAGTCACAACAGTTACAGTTGAGGAGGAAGTCTTGGAGCGACCTGAAGAGGAAACTGTCGTTGAGGAACTTCCAGAGCAAGTCACTGTACTCGAAACAATCACAAAAGATGGAAAGCCCAAGAAGAAAACTGTGAAGACCAGAGTCATTAAGAAAACAAAGGGTGACAAACAGGAAGTTACCAAAATCGAAACTGTTCAGGAGGACGACAAGAAGCCCGTCACCACTGTCACTGTCGAAGAAGGACCCAAGCCAGAGGAGGAAGTTCCTCAGGATGTTCAAATGATTGAGGAACTTCCCGAACAAGTTACTGTCTTCGAGACCGTTACAAAGGACGGTAAACCAAAGAAGAAGGTCGTCAAGACTAAAGTCCTCAAGAAGACAAAAGGTGATAAACAAGAGGTTACCAAGATCGAAACGGTCGAGGAAGATGACAAGGCTCCAGTCACAACAGTTACAGTTGAAGAGGAAGTCTTGGAGAAACCTGAAGAGGAAACTGTCGTTGAGGAACTTCCAGAGCAAGTTACTGTACTCGAAACAGTCACAAAAGATGGAAAGCCCAAGAAGAAAACTGTGAAGACCAGAGTCATTAAGAAAACAAAGGGTGACAAACAGGAAGTTACCAAAATCGAAACTGTTCAGGAGGACGACAAGAAGCCCGTCACCACTGTCACTGTCGAAGAAGGACCCGAGCCAGAAGAAGAAGTTCCTCAGGATGTTCAAAAGATTGAGGAACTTCCCGAACAAGTTACTGTCTTCGAGACCGTTACGAAGGACGGAAAACCAACGAAGAAGGTCGTCAAGACCAAAGTCCTCAAAAAGACAAAAGGTGATAAACAAGAGGTTACCAAGATCGAAACGGTCGAGGAAGACGACAAGACTCCAGTCACAACAGTTACAGTTGAGGAGGAAGTCTTGGAGGGACCTGAAGAGAAAACAGTCGTTGAGGAACTTCCAGAGCAAGTCACTGTACTCGAAACAGTCACAAAAGATGGAAAGCCCAAGAAGAAAACTGTGAAGACCAGAGTTATTAAGAAAACAAAGGGTGACAAACAGGAAGTTACCAAAATCGAAAGTGTTCAAGAAGACGACGAGAAGCCATTCACCACTGTCACCGTGGAAGAAGGACCCAAGGTAGAAGAAGAGAGTCCACAAGAAGCGGATGTAGTGGAAGAAGTTCCAGAACAAACCACTGTATTTGAAGTGGTTACTAAAGACGGAAAGCCGAAGAAAAAGGTTGTAAAAACTAAAGCATTTAAGAAACCAAAAGGTGATAAAGAGGAGGTCACTAAAATTGAAACCATCGAAGAGGATGGCAGCCTTCCTGTTTTCAATGTAACCGTTTTTGAATTGCCATATTCGGAGAAAGAACAAATAGAGGAAATGCCTGAGAAAGTATTTGTCACTGATACAATTGGTGACGATGGTGCCAAGGTTCAAGAAGTTAAAAAAGTTAGAACAATCAGAAAGAAACAAGGTCCACGCGAAGAGATTACAACTATCGAAACTACAGATAAGGAAGGAGTTAAACCCACCGCTACAGTTAGCTTTAGTAAATTAAAACGAACTCGGGCACCCGAAAAAGTTTTGGACAAAGTAGAGGAGCTACCTGAACAAAAAACTATTTACTTTTCTGTTGGGGATGATGGGAAACTGAAGAAAACTGTTGTTAGAACTCGCATTATTAAGAAAACTAAAGGTGACAAACAAGAGATAATTAAGATTCAGACAGTAGAGGAATACGAAAAGGAGCCAATCACAACAGTGTCCGTTGAAGAACGAGACACACCTACAACAGAGGAAGTTAAGGAGGAGTCAATTCCTATCGAAGAATTTCCAGATGTTATTCGTGAAGAGACTTCGACAGACGATGGAGAGGTTAAAAAAAGAACTATTCGGGAGAAAAAATTCAGGAAACCGAAGGGAGACCAAGATGAGATTACTGCCATTCAGATTATCGAAGAAGAGGGAAAAGAACCAGTATCCATCATTAAGGTTGAGGACGTACCCAAAGATGAGGTACCCTTAGAGCCCGGGGAAATGACAAAAGCGGAAGAACTTCCATTAGATGTGACAGTTATCGAAACTACAACTAAGGAGGGTAAGCCCAAGAAGACGACAGTCAAAACTAGAACTGTTAAACGAGTAAAAGGTGATAAGGATGAGGTAACGAAAATTCAAACTGTCGTCGAAGATGCAAAGGAACCGATTACCACGCTATTAATCGAAGAAACTGAGCCAGACCAAGAGTCCCCTAAGTCTCCCATGCAAATTGAAGAGTTGCCCGAGGAGATTATCGAGGCGGAAATTTCAGTGGGCGGTGCCAAACCCAAGAAGAAGACTATAAAAACGAAAGGTTTCAGAAAAGTACAAGATGAAAAGCCTGAAATAACGACTATACAAACAGTTGAAGAAGAAGGCCACGAACCTGTTACACTGGTTAGGGTAGTGAGTAACGAAAGCATAGGTAGTATCATTGACATAAGTTCTCTTGCCGATGAAATTGCGGATATTCCCAAAACACCAACACAAAAAACACAAACACCAAACACTGAACATGTCGAGCCTGGTAAGAAATTTCCACACACTTTTACAATTAACTCAACACACTTTATTGAAACGTGTATGAGGGCACATCTAATCGAACAACCTATTTCAGAGCAAAAGCCGATATTCGTCACAACATTCGAGACATCAACGGTCGACGGTGAGACAGTCATAAAGCCACGTAGCAAAAAAGTCACAGAAGACCAGGGAGTCATCGTAGAGGAAGTTCTGAGCGACTCTGAGGCACCAAGTGCCGGTCCAGAGGTGTCAGAAGCCATTGTAGAGATCACTGAAGTTACCGAGACAGAAGGTGAAATAGTTCATAGTTTGCATTTGCATTATCTTTTCAAAATAGTATATAAATATGTTAAGCGTACTCGAACTAACCGTACAGAAAACCACACAAATGTCCAGCCTCTTCCACTAATACACTTTCTATTTAATCAGATGCAGCGAGCAAAGATTACACAATCACAGAACCAGAAGAAGACACACCTTTATCAGAAACACCTGACATACGACAGCCAACACGTAAAAAAACAAAACCAAAGAAAGCATTTACAGGTCTTGCAGAAGAAGAAGAATTCCGTCTTGAGGTGCTTCCCGAAGAATTTACCGAAAAGGCGGTGCCCGACGAACATGGAGAAACCAAAGTGAAGTCAATTAAAAAGAAAACGATAAAAAAGAAAATTGGTGACGATGAGCAAATTATAGAAGTCGTCAGCATCAAAGAAGATGGGAAGGAAGAAATACACACCGTAACCATCATTGAAGATACACCCGAACAAGAACAAGATGATGAACTCCCAGAGGAGCTTCCCAAGCCAGAGTCGATTCCTGACGAAACAGTTGAACAGAAAGTTCCAAAGAAAAAGAAGAAGAAAATAATGAAGAAGGTCAAAAAGGACGATTTAGACGAATACATAAAAATGCTTATCGAGCAGGATATTCCTAAGACTATTCTCCAACAATATGAGAAGACAGACATGCCTTTGCCGCAGCGAGCCAAACGCACTTCGCAGAAGCCCATCGAAGCTGTAGACATTATACCAATGAAAATCGAAAGGATCGAACAAAAGCCCAAAAAGGTAGAAATCATCAGTGCTGCAGAATATCCTCAACATGTGAAACTAAGGCAAATGCAACGCAAAGAAAAGCCCGCTAAAAAGCAGGTGGTTGATGACTTCAAACAATTAAAACTGAAGAGTCGAATAAGACATATACCATTCAACCCTCAACCGCGACAGCTAGAGGTAACGCAGCTGATCACAATAAAAGGCAACGGTGAAATATCTAGGAACATTGAAGAAGCTAAGAAACTTCTAAAACGCAAGCCCAAGAAGATTAAAGATCAACCGTTTGAAGACATCGAACTGGAGAAACCTGATCTTGAAGTATACGAGAAACCTGGAGAGGTCCCGAAGCCAGACAAATCTGAAAAGAAGTACACTCGAGACCAGAAGCCTAAGAAGCCAGAAGAAATTCCAGATGAAAAGAAGTTAGTAATTGGAAAGGGTAAATTAAAGGACGACAATGAAGTAGATGAAGTTGTTGTACTGAAGCCAATACCACATGAGGAGACACCCCAAGACGAATCCGCATCTTTGGAGAAGCCCAAAAAGCCGAAAGCTACAAAGAAAACTAAATCTGAAAAGGCTGATGAATCCATCACCCTAGAGCCATTCGAACCAGTCGACATTGAAGACGATACCTACGAGAAGGAACAGTATGAGCCCACTCCCACAGAACCCTCAAGTAAGACAGATCTTCCTGATGAAAAGCCTAAGCATAAAAGGAAACCGAAACCTAAGCCAGAAGAGGACGCGGACCAGCTTTTAATTGAAAAAGGCACTCCCAAACCCAAAGAACCGGAAGAAGAGGAGGAGGTCTCCTTTAAAATTAAGCAAGGTCCGAAACCGGAAGACACTGAAGAAAGTATCAAGCTCAAGCCGTTCAAAAAGCCAAAGAAACCTACCGAGGTAAGCGCAGAAACCGACAGTCAACTCACACTGGAGGAACTTCCACAAGAAATTAAGACACTGGATGTTTTGGACGAGGAAGACAAACCAAAAACAGAAACCATTACAAAACGAACCATAAAAAAGAAGGTCGGTAAAAAACAAGAAGTCTTCACAATCACTATTAGAGAAGAAGAAGGAAAGCCAGAATCAACAATAACATTCGAAGCTGAAGAAATTCCCGAGGAAGAAGTACCCGAAGAGGAAGAGACTAAACCTCAAAAACCTAAGACGAAGTCAATTAAGAAACTTAAGAAGGATGATATCGATGATTATATCAAAGCACTTATTGAACAAGAAATTCCAAAGACGGAACTTGAGGAATACGAGAAGACGGAATTAGATGAGAAGCCCAAGAAACCGAAAGAAAAAACCAAGCCCAAGAAAAAAGAAAAAGAAAAAATTTCCATTACCATCGAGGAACAACCAGAAGAGGTTAAAACTGAGGAAATTGTCAATGTCGAAGAAAAGCCAATGGTCCAAAAGACCACAAAGCGCACGATTAAGAAGAAGGTTGGTGATAAAGAAGAAACATTCAAGATCACTATCGTTGAAGAAGAGGGCAAACCAGAAACTACAGTTACATTTGAGGCTGAGGTTGTTCCCGACAAAGAAGCATCCGAAGAAGAGAAACCTGAGAAACCCAAGAAGAAAGCGGTTAAGAAACTGAAGAAGGACGATGTCGAGGAATATATTCAATCGCTAATTGAACAAGAAATTCCAAAAGCCGAGCTTGAAGAATACGAAAAAGTCGAAGTGGAAGAGAAGCCAAAGAAACCGAAGCAAAAGAAAAAGCCGAAGAAATATAAGGAAATCCCGCAAGAGGAAGAGCTTCCTGTTACGATTGAGGAATTACCGCAAGAAGTTGAAATAAACGAAGCCTTGGATGAGGAAGAAAAACCGAAGGTCGAAATTATCACCAAACGTAGAATTAAAAAGAAGATTGGTGACAAGGAAGAAATATTCAAGATAACAGTTGTTGAAGAGGAAGGCAAGCCCGAATCTACCATTACCTTTGAAGCTGAACAGGTTCCCGATGAAGAAACACCCGAAGAAGCGAAGCCTAAGAAAAAATCAGTGAAGAAAGTTAAGAAAGATGAGGTTGATGAATATATACACGCTCTCATTGAAAACGAAATTCCCAAGACCGAGCTTGAAGAATACGAAAAGGTTGATGTTGAAGAGAAGCCCAAGAAACCGAAAGAAAAGAAAAAGCCCACGGAAAAGGTCGAAGCTCCGAAAGAAGAGGAATTACCAGTCACCATCGAAGAATTGCCACAAGAGGTTGAAACCAAGGAGGTGCTCGATGAGGAGGACAAGCCCAAACTTGAAACTACCATTAAACGCACAATCAAGAAGAAGGTTGGGGGCAGGGAGGAAATATTCAAGATCACAGTCGTTGAGGAAGAGGGCAAACCTGAAACTACTATCACCTTCGTGGCTGAAGAAGTCCCCGATGAAGAAGTACCCGAAGATGAAAAGCCAGAGAAACCAAAGAAACCGAAAAAGAAATCGGTTAAGAAACTCAAAAAGGGTGACGTTGATGAGTATATTCAAGCACTTATTGAACAAGAAATTCCAAAAACAGAGCTCGAACAATATGAGAAGGTGGACGTGGAAGAAAAGCCGAAAAAACCAAAGAAACAGAAGAAACCCGTAAAGGAAGATAAACCACAACCTGAAGAAATCAAACAAGTTGAATACCAAGAACAGCCAACAAAGGTCGAAGAGGTAAAACTTAAACCTGCGAAGCTTCATAAGAAAAAGGAATCCGATAAAGTCGAAGAATTTAAGAAACCAAAATTGAAGAGTAGGATAGTGTATGTAGAATTCCCCCCTGATCTAATGTATCCTGAAATCATCGATTTAAGGACATACAAGGGTGCAGGCGATTTAACGCGTAAGCCTAAAAAGACCGAAAAAATACCTAAAAAGAAACTCAAATCTTTCGACTATCCCGACGAAGAGCTAAGTGATTTAGAGAAACCAGATCTTGAGGAATATGAACGAACGCCCAGAAGCGTCGGAAAAAAAGAAAAACCCTCAAAATATAAAAAACCAGAAAAGGAGAAACCATCAGAGGAGCCAGACGATCAAAAGCAAATACCAATTGGAAAAGGTAAAAAGAAGGAACCTAAAGAAGAACCAAGTGAAACGGTAGACTTGAAAAAGGTACCTAAAAAGGCTAAAGACGAAGAAGTGCCTGAAGAGAAGGTTGCTAAGAAGCCTCGATCAGAAGAAAGAAAACCGAAGACGAAACCTGATCAAGAAGGTCAATCACTAGAACCGTTTAAACCCACAGACATTGATTCGGTCGATTATGAAAAAGAAGACCTAGAGCCATTCCCAAAAACTCCGAAAGAAGAACAGGAGAAGGAGAAGCCTAAATCGAAATACAAAAGAAAACCAAAAACCGAGGTCGAACCCGAAACCGAAGAACATCCTATTGTGCCAGGTGTACCAAAGAAACCCGAGGAACAACCCGAAGAAGAAATCAAGCTCCGCAAACCACAAAAAGATAAACCAGAAGAGGAGGACGACACAATCAAACTGAAACCATTCACCAAACCCGAAGAGAAAGACAGTCTTCCGAAGGATACTCCCGACAGGGACATGAAGCTTCCTAAGCATGAAAGCACATATCCGGAAGAAGAATTAGATGACAAGAAACCCAAACGCAAACCAAAACGCAAACCGGAAAAAGAAACTCCAGTCAAAATTGAAGAGCTACATTTCGAGGTTGAAATTAAGGAGGTTCCGTGTGAAGAAGACCGGCCTAAGGTTGAAAAGATTACAAAACGAACCATCAAAAAGACTGTTGGAGACAAGGAAGAACTATTTAAGATCACAGTTGTCGAAGAAGAAGGAAAACCTGAAACTACCATCACTTTCGAGGTCGAGGAAGTCCCCAATAAAGAACAACCAGAAGAAGAGAGCAAGCCCGAAAAGGTTGAAAAACCCAAAAAGAAAACGGTTAAGAAGTTGAAGAAGGATGACGTCGATGAATACATCCACGCTCTTATTGAACAGGAAATTCCCAAGACCGAGCTTGAAGAATACGAAAAGGTTGATGTGGAAGAGAAGCCAAAGAAACCGAAGGAAAAGAAGAAGCCCAAGGAAAAGGTTGAAGCTCCCAAAGAAGAGGAACTATCAGTCACCATCGAGGAATTGCCACAAGAGGTTGAAACCAAGGAAGTGCTCGATGAGGAGGACAAACCGAAGGTCGAAACCATCACCAAACGCACAATCAAGAAGAAAGTTGGAGGCAAGGAAGAAATATTCAAGATTATGGTCGTTGAGGAAGAGGGTAAACCTGAAACTACCATCACTTTCGAGGCGGAGGAAGTCCCCGACAAGGAGGCACCCGAAGAAGAAAAGCCTGAGAAACCCAAGAAGAAAACGGTTAAGAAGTTGAAGAAGGATGACGTCGATGAATACATCCACGCTCTCATTGAACAGGAAATTCCCAAGACCGAGCTTGAAGAATACGAAAAGGTTGATGTGGAAGAGAAGCCAAAGAAACCGAAGGAAAGGAAGAAGCCCAAGGAAAAGGTTGAAGCTCCGAAAGAAGAGGAAATACCAGTCACCATCGAGGAATTGCCACTAGAGGTTGAAACCAAGGAAGTCCTCGATGAGGAGGAGAAACCGAAGGTCGAAACCATCACCAAACGCACAATCAAGAAGAAGGTTGGGGATAAGGAAGAAATATTCAAGATCACGGTGGTTGAGGAAGAGGGTAAACCTGAAACTACTATCACTTTCGAGGCGGAGGAAGTCCCCGACAAGGAAGCACCCGAAGAAGAAAAGCCTGAGAAACCCAAGAAGAAAACGGTTAAGAAGTTGAAGAAGGATGACGTCGATGAATACATCCACGCTCTCATTGAACAGGAAATTCCCAAGACCGAGCTTGAAGAATACGAAAAGGTTGACGTGGAAGAGAAGCCAAAGAAACCGAAGGAAAAGAAGAAGCCCAAGGAAAAGGTTGAAGCACCTAAAAAAGAGGAACTACCAGTCACCATCGAGGAATTGCCTCAAGAAGTTGAAACCAAGGAGGTGCTCGATGAGGAAGACAAACCGAAGGTCGAAACCATCACCAAACGCACAATCAAGAAGAAGGTTGGAGATAAGGAAGAAATATTCAAGATCACGGTCGTTGAGGAAGAGGGTAAACCTGAAACTACCATCACTTTCGAAGCGGAGGAAGTCCCCGACAAGGAGACACTCGAAGAAGAAAAGCCCGAGAAACCCAAGAAGAAAACGGTTAAGAAGCTGAAGAAGGACGACGTTGACGAATACATCCACGCTCTTATTGAACAGGAAATTCCCAAGACCGAGCTTGAAGAATACGAAAAGGTTGATGTGGAAGAAAAGCCCAAGAAACCGAAGGAAAAGAAGAAGCCCAAGGAAAAGGTTGAAGCTCCGAAAGAAGAAGAATTACCAGTCACCATCGAGGAATTGCCACAGGAGGTTGAGACCAAGGAGGTGGTTGATGAGGAGGACAAACCGAAGGTCGCTACCATAACCAAACGCACAATCAAGAAGAAGGTCGGGGATAAGGAAGAAATATTCAAGATCACGGTCGTTGAGGAAGAGGGTAAACCTGAAATTACCATCACGTTCGAGGCGGAGGAACTACCCGACAAGGAGGCACCCGAAGAAGAAAAGCCTCAAAAACCCAAGAAGAAAACGGTTAAGAAGCTGAAGAAGGATGACGTCGATGAATACATCCACGCTCTTATTGAACAGGAAATTCCCAAAACCGAGCTTGAAGAATACGAAAAGGTTGCTGTGGAAGAGAAGCCCAAGAAACCGAAAGAAAAGAAGAAACCCAAGGAAAAAGTCGAAGCCCCGAAAGAAGAGGAATTACCAGTCACCATCGAGGAATTGCCACAAGAGGTTGAAACCAAGCAGGTGCTCGATGAGGAGGACAAGCCTAAGGTCGAAACTATCACCAAACGCACAATCAAGAAAAAGGTTGGAGATAAGGAAGAAATATTCAAGATCACAGTCGTTGAAGAAGAGGGCAAGGCAGAAACTACTATCACCTTCGAGGCGGAGGAAGTCCCCGATGAAGAAGCACCCGAAGATGAAATGCCAGAGAAACCAAAGAAACCGAAAAAGAAATCGGTTAAAAAACTCAAAAAGGATGATGTTGATGAATATGTTCAAGCACTTATTGAACAAGAAATTCCAAAAACAGAGCTCGAACAATATGAAAAGGTGGACGTGGAGGAAAAACCGAAAAAACCCAAAAAACAGAAGAAACCCGTAAAGGAAGATAAACCACAACCTGAAGAAATCAAGCCAGTTGAGTCCCAGGAACAGCCTACAAAGGTGGAGGAAGTAAAAATCAAACCAGCGAAGGTCCACAAGAAAAAGGAAGCCGATAAAGTCGAAGAATTTAAGAAACCAAAATTAAAGAGTAGGATAGTGTATGTAGAATTCCCTCCTGATCTAATGTATCCTGAAATCATCGATTTAAGGACATACAAGGGTGCAGGCGATTTAACGCGTAAGCCTAAAAAGACCGAAAAAATACCTAAAAAGAAACTCAAATCTTTCGACTATCCCGACGAAGAGCTAAGTGATTTAGAGAAACCAGATCTTGAGGAATATGAACGGACACCTGGAAGCGTCGGAAAAGAAGAAAAACCTTCTAAATATAAAAAACCAGAAAAAGAGAAGCCATCAGAGGAGCCAGACGAGCAAAAGGAAATACCAATTGGAAAAGGTAAAAAGAAAGAACCTAAAGAAGAACCAAGTGAAACGGTAGACTTGAAAAAGGTACCTAAAAAGGCTAAAGACGAAGAAGTGCCTGAAGAGAAGGTTGCTAAGAAGCCTCGATCAGAAGAAAGAAAACCGAAGACGAAACCTGATCAAGAAGGTCAATCACTAGAGCCGTTTAAACCCACAGACATTGATTCAGTCGATTATGAAAAAGAAGACCTAGAGCCATTCCCAAAAACTCCGAAAGAAGAACAGGAGAAGGAGAAGCCTAAATCGAAACACAAAAGAAAACCAAAAACCGAGGCCGAACCCGAAACTGAAGAACATCCTATTGTACCAGGTGTACCAAAGAAACCCGAGGAACAACCCGAAGAAGAAATCAAACTCCGCAAACCACAAAAAGATAAACCAGAAGAGGAGGACGACACAATAAAATTAAAACCATTCACTAAACCCGAAGAAAAAGACAGTCTTCCGAAGGATACTCCCGATAGGGACATGAAGCTTCCTAAGCATGAAAGCACATATCCCGAAGAAGAATTAGATGACAAGAAACCCAAACGCAAACCAAAACGCAAACCGGAAAAAGAAACTCCAGTCAAAATTGAAGAACTACATTTCGAGGTTGAAATTAAGGAGGTTCCGGGTGAAGAAGACCAGCCGAAGGTTGAAAAAATTACAAAACGAACCATCAAAAAGACTGTTGGAGATAAGGAAGAACTATTTAAGATCACAGTTGTCGAAGAAGAAGGCAAACCTGAAACTACCATCACCTTCGAGGTCGAGGAAGTCCCCGATAAAAAACAACCAGAAGAAGAAGAGAGCCAGCCTGAAAAGGTTGAAAAACCTAAAAAGAAAACGGTTAAGAAGTTAAAGAAGGATGACGTCGATGAATACATCCACGCTCTCATTGAACAGGAAATTCCCAAGACCGAGCTCGAAGAATACGAAAAGGTTGATGTGGAAGAGAAACCAAAGAAACCAAAAGAAAAGAAGAAGCCCAAGGAAAAGGTTGAAGCTCCCAAAGAAGAGGAACTACCAGTCACCATCGAGGAATTGCCACAACAAGTTGAAACCAAGGAGGTGCTCGATGAGGAGGACAAACCGAAGGTCGAAACCATCACCAAACGCATAATCAAGAAGAAGGTTGGAGATAAGGAAGAAATATTCAAGATCACGGTCGTTGAGGAAGAGGGTAAACCTGAAACTACTATCACCATCGAGGCAGAGGAAGTCCCCGACAAGGAGGCACCCGAAGAAGAAAAACCTGAGAAACCCAAGAAGAAAACGGTTAAGAAGTTGAAGAAGGATGACGTCGATGAATACATCCACGCTCTCATTGAACAGGAAATTCCCAAGACAGAGCTTGAAGAATACGAAAAGGTTGATGTGGAAGAGAAACCAAAGAAACCGAAGGAAAAGAAGAAGCCCAAGGAAAAGGTTGAAGCACCTAAAGAAGAGGAACTACCAGTCACCATCGAGGAATTGCCTCAAGAAGTTGAAACCAAGGAGGTGCTCGATGAGGAGGACAAGCCGACAGTCGAAATCATCACCAAACGCACAATCAAGAAGAAGGTTGGGAATAAAGAGGAAATATTCAAGATCACAGTTGTTGAGGAAGAGGGTAAACCTGAAACTACCATCACTTTCGAGGCTCAAGAAGTCCCCGACAAGGACGCACCCGAAGAAGAAAAGCCTGAGAAACCCAAGAAGAAAACGGTTAAGAAGCTGAAGAAGGATGACGTCGATGAATACATCCACGCTCTCATTGAACAGGAAATTCCCAAGACCGAGCTTGAAGAATACGAAAAGGTTGATGTGGAAGAGAAGCCAAAGAAACCGAAGGAAAAGAAGAAGCCCAAGGAAAAGGTTGAAGCTCCGAAAGAAGAGGAAATACCAGTCACCATCGAGGAATTGCCACTAGAGGTTGAAACCAAGGAAGTCCTCGATGAGGAGGAGAAACCGAAGGTCGAAACCATCACCAAACGCACAATCAAGAAGAAGGTTGGGGATAAGGAAGAAATATTCAAGATCACGGTGGTTGAGGAAGAGGGTAAACCTGAAACTACCATCACTTTCGAGGCGGAGGAAGTCCCTGACAAGGAGGCACCCGAAGAAGAAAAGCCTGAGAAACCCAAGAAGAAAACGGTTAAGAAGTTGAAGAAGGATGACGTCGATGACTACATCCACGCTCTCATTGAACAGGAAATTCCCAAGACAGAGCTTGAAGAATACGAAAAGGTTGATGTGGAAGAGAAGCCAAAGAAACCGAAGGAAAAGAAGAAGCCCAAGGAAAAGGTTGAAGCACCTAAAGAAGAGGAACTACCAGTCACCATCGAGGAATTGCCTCAAGAAGTTGAAACCAAGGAGGTGCTCGATGAGGAAGACAAACCGAAGGTCGAAACCATCACCAAACGCACAATCAAGAAGAAGGTTGGAGATAAGGAAGAAATATTCAAGATCACGGTCGTTGAGGAAGAGGGTAAACCTGAAACTACTATCACCTTCGAGGCAGAGGAAGTCCCTGACAAGGAGGCACCCGAAGAAGAAAAACCTGAGAAACCCAAGAAGAAAACGGTTAAGAAGTTGAAGAAGGATGACGTCGATGAATACATCCACGCTCTCATTGAACAGGAAATTCCCAAGACCGAGCTTGAAGAATACGAAAAGGTTGATGTGGAAGAGAAGCCAAAGAAACCGAAGGAAAAGAAGAAGCCCAAGGAAAAGGTTGAAGCTCCGAAGGAAGAGGAACTACCAGTCACCATCGAGGAATTGCCACAAGAGGTTGAAACCAAGGAAGTGCTCGATGAGGGGGAGAAACCGAAGGTCGAAACCATCACCAAACGCACAATCAAGAAGAAGGTTGGGGATAAGGAAGAAATATTCAAGATCACGGTGGTTGAGGAAGAGGGTAAACCTGAAACTACCATCACTTTCGAGGCGGAGGAAGTCCCCGACAAGGAGGCACCCGAAGAAGAAAAGCCTGAGAAACCCAAGAAGAAAACGGTTAAGAAGTTGAAGAAGGATGACGTCGATGAATACATCCACGCTCTCATTGAACAGGAAATTCCCAAGACAGAGCTTGAAGAATACGAAAAGGTTGATGTGGAAGAGAAACCAAAGAAACCGAAGGAAAAGAAGAAGCCCAAGGAAAAGGTTGAAGCACCTAAAGAAGAGGAACTACCAGTCACCATCGAGGAATTGCCTCAAGAAGTTGAAACCAAGGAGGTGCTCGATGAGGAAGACAAACCGAAGGTCGAAACCATCACCAAACGCACAATCAAGAAGAAGGTTGGAGATAAGGAAGAAATATTCAAGATCACGGTCGTTGAGGAAGAGGGTAAACCTGAAACTACTATCACCTTCGAGGCAAAGGAAGTCCCTGACAAGGAGGCACCCGAAGAAGAAAAACCTGAGAAACCCAAGAAGAAAACGGTTAAGAAGTTGAAAAAGGATGACGCCGACGAATACATCCACGCTCTTATTGAACAGGAAATTCCCAAGACCGAGCTTGAAGAATACGAAAAGGTTGATGTGGAAGAGAAGCCAAAGAAACCGAAGGAAAAGAAGAAGCCCAAGGAAAAGGTTGAAGCACCTAAAGAAGAGGAACTACCAGTCACCATCGAGGAATTGCCTCAAGAAGTTGAAACCAAGGAGGTGCTCGATGAGGAAGACAAACCGAAGGTCGAAACCATCACCAAACGCACAATCAAGAAGAAGGTTGGAGATAAGGAAGAAATATTCAAGATCACGGTCGTTGAGGAAGAGGGTAAACCTGAAACTACTATCACCTTCGAGGCAGAGGAAGTCCCTGACAAGGAGGCACCCGAAGAAGAAAAACCTGAGAAACCCAAGAAGAAAACGGTTAAGAAGTTGAAGAAGGATGACGTCGATGAATACATCCACGCTCTCATTGAACAGGAAATTCCCAAGACCGAGCTTGAAGAATACGAAAAGGTTGATGTGGAAGAGAAGCCAAAGAAACCGAAGGAAAAGAAGAAGCCCAAGGAAAAGGTTGAAGCACCTAAAGAAGAGGAACTACCAGTCACCATCGAGGAATTGCCTCAAGAAGTTGAAACCAAGGAGGTGCTCGATGAGGAAGACAAACCGAAGGTCGAAACCATCACCAAACGCACAATCAAGAAGAAGGTTGGGGATAAGGAAGAAATATTCAAGATCACGGTCGTTGAGGAAGAGGGTAAACCTGAAACTACCATCACTTTCGAGGCAGAGGAAGTCCCCGACAAGGAGGCACCCGAAGAAGAAAAGCCTGAGAAACCCAAGAAGAAAACGGTTAAGAAGTTGAAGAAGGATGACGTCGATGAATACATCCACGCTCTCATTGAACAGGAAATTCCCAAGACCGAGCTTGAAGAATACGAAAAGGTTGATGTGGAAGAGAAGCCAAAGAAACCGAAGGAAAAGAAGAAGCCCAAGGAAAAGGTTGAAGCACCTAAAGAAGAAGAACTACCAGTCACCATCGAGGAATTGCCTCAAGAAGTTGAAACCAAGGAGGTGCTCGATGAGGAAGACAAACCGAAGGTCGAAACCATCACCAAACGCACAATCAAGAAGAAGGTTGGGGATAAGGAAGAAATATTCAAAATCACAGTCGTTGAGGAAGAAGGTAAACCTGAAACCACCATAACATTCGAAGCAGAAGGCGTACCCGAACAAGTTATTCCCGACCAAGAAACTCCAGAAGAAAAACAGGGAAAACCTGAGAAGCCCAAGAAAAAATCAGTCAAGAAGCTAAAGAAGGACGATGTCGATGAATACATTAAGGCCCTCATTGAACAAGAAATTCCGAAGACCGAGCTTGAGCAATACGAGAAAGTTGATTTGGATGAAAAGCCTAAAAAACCCAAGGAAAAGGAGAAACCTGAGGAAATTGCAGAACTTCCAGAAGAAAAAGATGAAGTTATAGTGGAGGAAGTACGCAAAACGGATGTTCCCAAAACACCAAAAGAAAAGAAAAAGCCAAAAGAAAAGAAAGAAATTCCGCAGGAAGATGAAATTCCAGTAGCCATCGAAGAATTACCTCAAGAAGTTGAGGTGAGGGAAGTTTTGGATGAAGAGGACAAACCGAAGGTAGAAACTGTCACAAAACGCACGATCAAGAAAAAAGTTGGAGATAAGGAGGAAATTTTCAAAATAACTGTCGTCGAAGAGGAAGGTAAACCTGAGACTACAATTACATTTGAAACTGAAGAAGTTCCCGAAGAAGAAACTACTAAGGGAAAACCGTCTGAAGAAGTGCCAGTGTCACAAAAGCCTGAGAAACCCAAAAAGAAATCCGTCAAAAAGCTAAAGAAAGACGACGTTGATCAGTATATCCAGTCGCTCATCGAACAAGAAATTCCCAAGACCGAACTTGAACAATACGAAAAGATTGAAATTGATGAGAAACCGAAGGAGTCTGAGGAAGAACCGACGCCGGTTGAGAAGAAACCAGAGAAAGTAGACACTAGGGAATCACTACCCAAGGAGGAAACTCCACAAGACACAACAACACAAGATGTCGACATCCACGAAACACAACCGCCATTAGTTACAGAACAACCACAAGATGATATAAAACACAAACCAAAACAGAAAACAAGTCGTCCAAAACAAATAGAGACACCACGTAAGTCATTTTTTAGTTTCAGTTCATTCAGTTATCTTAGTGACAATAAGGCGACTTCAAACTTTCCTACTAAAATGTTTACTCCACTTTTTTAGGAATCAATCAGTTTTACTTATGTTAATCGATATTTTCAGGAGAAGAAATAGGTACAACCGAAATAATCACCGAAACGGTCACCGAAGATCTTCCAAAAGAGGAAGAGAAGGTAGAGGAAGCAGTTCTCTTCTTCGATATTATAATAAAAGAATCCAAGCCGCTGGAAGATGTTAAGCCCGATGAAATTCCTAAACAACCTGAGCAGATCCCCGTTGCAGAAGTTACTGCGGCACCTGAAGTTATACCTGAAACTGTGCCAGCTCCCGAGGAAACTCCCGAAAAACAAGAAATTCCGGAAGAAAAAACAACTAAAAAACCAAAGAAAAAGAAACCTGTGAAGAAAACGAAAACGGATGATCACGACGAAATTATCCAAGCCCTTCTCGAACAAGAAGTTCCAAAAACCGAGTTAGAAAAATATGAAAAGGTAGACATCGACGCTAAACCTAAGAAGCAGAAGCTGATCGATATTAAACCTACAAAAATAATCGTGCACGATCAGAAACCAATTAAGCTTCAATTTAAAGAGCCAGAACAATTGCCACAGACTATTAAGTTGAAGCCTTCCAAACCCAGGGAACGTAAGACCGATGAAGCCCAAGAACAACTACCGAAATTCAAGTTAAAGAGCCGTATTGTTCACGTTGAGTATCCGCCTGAATTGCTGAAACCCAAGATAACTGATTTGGGAACAAGGAAAGGAGCAGGCGAACTATCACGCAATATTGAAGAGGCCACGAAACTTATCAAGAAGAAGGTCAAGAAATTCAAACATCCAGAAAAGGAGTTGGATGACTTGGAGAAGGTCGAGTTAGAGAAATATGAGCCGTACGTTAGCGGTTCTGAAGATGAGGAGCGTAAGAAACCCTATGAAAGACCAAAGCCAGAAGCGCCTACTGAAAAGCCCGATGAAGCAGTCACCCTTCCGATAGGTAAAGGCAAGAAAAAGACACCCGAAGAGGAAACTGCAGAAACAGTGAAATTGAAGAAAATACCCGAAAAAATCACAACCGACGAAGAGGAAAAGAAAACCATTCCTAAGAAACCAGAAGAAAAGAAGGAGACAGAAGTTTCCGAACGACCCGAGGCTGAATATAAGGTCGAGCCATTTAAGCCAATTGAATTTGAATCTACTGATTTGCCACAAGAAGAACGGGAAGAGGTGGAAACGCCGATTCAACCAGAAGGCGAAAAGGAAACTAAGAAACCGAAACACGAAAGAAAGAAAAAGCCAAAGCCACAACCAGACACTATTCAATATCCAATTGTTCCAGGTGTTCCCAAAGAACAAGAAGAGACAACTGAAGAAACCGTCAAGTTCCGAATTCCTACGGCCGAAAAGCCAGACGAACCTGTTGAAGAAATAAAACTTAAGCCTTTCATTAAACCCGAAGATGTTGTGGAAGAAGAGGCAGAATTGCCTAAAGAACAAGTCAAGCCAACTGTAGAAGAGTTGGAAAAACCAGAAGATGAAGAGGTTTCTAAAGTTCCAGAGAAAAAACCGAAAAAGGTTAAGAAACCGAAAGAAAAAGCTCCAGAAGAGAAACCAGTAGAAGAAATCGTACCAAGCACAACTGAACAAGTTCCCGAAGAAACGATCCCAGCTCCAATTGAAGAGGTTGAATCGTTTGATGTGAAAGTCATAGAGCGATTCCCAGAAGCACCCAAAGACGAGGAAGTAACTATCAAATTTGAACAACCAAAGAAGCCCGAGGATGTAGAAGAAAGCATTTCACTTCCAAAGCCCATAGAAAAACCATCAGACGAAGAAGCGGCGGAGTTCAGTGTTACAATTAAGGAGGAACAAATTAAAACTGACGAGAAAGAAACTGAGGAAGTGGTTATAATGAAAAAGAAAAAGAAGGTGAAACCAGAACAAGTAGAAGAGCTTCCAGAAGAAACGTTGGTGCTTAAAAAGCCATCTGACGAAAAGGCAGAGGTTACAGTTCCTGCCGAAGTGGAAGTCGCTTTGAGGATTGCGCCCGAACAACCTGTTCATGAAGATGAGGCCCATGATGCGATTATCCTGAAGAAACCCGAAATAACAGAAGATAAGCCTTTCGCTGTTGTAGTAAAGGAAACTCCAGCAAAAATGGAAGAAAGGATAGAAGAAATAAAGCCATCAGAAGAACTTCCTATACCGACAATACCTAAAGAAGTTGAGGTGGAAGAAGAGCAAGTGAAATACTCCATCGCCGTGAAGGAAGAAATTCCAGAACAACCCAAGGATGTTCCAGAAGAAAAACCCGAAGCTCCGTTACCAGCTCCCGAAAAAATCGAAGAGACACCTGTCCTCGAAGAAGAAACTCCCTACGAAATTTCCGTTAAGGAAGAAAAACCAAATGAAGCGGATCAAGAATTTGTCGTTAAAATTAAACCGTCAGAAACAAAGGAAGAGGAGCCAATCGAAAGTGTTTTCACAATAAAGAAGAAACCGGAAGACGTTCCAGACGAGTTTGCTGTAGAAATAAAGCTGACGCCACAAACTGAAGTGTTTGAAGAAACAACAGTGGGTGCCTCGATCAAAAAGAAAAAGCCAAAGAAGAAGCCTGTCGATGAAGCAGAAGCGCAACTTGAAGTTATAGTCGCCGAAGAAGTACCTCGTACAGAGGAAGAAGAAATTGTCAAACAGGTGGAACAACCTACTGAAGAGGCTCCCGCTGAAGAGCAGCCTGTGGAAACTTATGAAATCATAATGAAGGAATCAAAACCAATCGAAGAAATTCCTACCGAGGAAGAGGTTATCATAAAGATGGATAAGAAGATTCCCGAGACTAAAGAAGAAATAGTAGAAGAGGTTATTGCTTTAAAGAAACCCAAGCCTGTTCCCGAGGAAGTCGAAGAGACATTGGCAGAGATCACTCTTCCCAAAGAAAAACCCAAAGATGAAGTCTCAGAGCCAGTTACAATCAAAAAGAAGAAACCGAAAAAGAAGGTCGTTGATGAAGCTGCTACTGAACTTACCGTCAAGAAACCAATTGAACAACCTTCTACAGAGTCTCCTGAAGATGTAGAAGTACAAATAACACTGCCTCAAGACAAGCCCGAAGAAAGCGTTGCAGAGGAAATTGTACTGAAACCGGTGCCAACACCAAAGGAAGAAGAAGAGGCCGCTGATGAAGTAACAGTGAAAAAGCCAGTTGATCAGGAAGAACCAATGGAGGAAGTGGAGGCGGAAGTCCAACTTCCCAAGGAGAAACCCGTTGATCAAACAACAGAGGAAGTTACAATAAAGAAGAAAAAACCGAAGAAACCTAAAACTGAGGAAGCCGCCGATGAAGTAGTTATCAAGAAGATTGAAGTACAAAAGCCTGAAGAAGATGTTACATCGGAAGTCACAATCACACGACCAACCAAGGAAGAACAACCGATGGAAGAAGTTGAGGCGGAATTCATACTTCCACAAGAAAAACCCAAAGATGAAACGGCCGAGGAAGTTACGGTGAAGCAGAAGAAACCGAAGAAACCCAAAACCGAAGAAGCCGCCGATGAACTGGTCATCAAGAAGGTTGAAGATCAAAAGACCGAGGAAGAAGTGGCAGAAGAGGTTGAAATAACACGACCAATCAAGGAAGAACAACCGGTCGAAGAAGTTGAGGCGCAAATCAAACTCCCAGTAGAGAAACCCGAAGATCAAACTCCTGAGGAGGTTACGATCAAGAAGAAGAAACCAAAGAAGCCTAAAATAGAAGAAGCCGCAGATGAAGTGGTTATCAAAAAGATTGAAGTACAGCCGGAAGAAGATGTTACATCGGAAGTCACAATCACACGACCAGCCAAAAAAGAACAACCGGTTGAAGAAGTTGAGGCGGAATTCGTACTTCCACAAGAGAAACCCAAAGATGAAACTGCCGAAGAAGTTACGGTGAAGAAGAAGAAACCGAAGAAACCGAAAACCGAAGAAGCCGCCGACGAACTGGTCATCAAGAAGGTTGAAGTACAAAAGACCGAAGAAGAAGTGGCAGAAGAGGTTGAAATAACACGACCAATCAAGGAAGAACAACCGGTCGAAGAAGTTGAGGCGCAAATCAAACTCCCAGTAGAGAAACCCGAAGATAAAACTGCTGAGGAGGTTACGATCAAGAAGAAGAAACCAAAGAAACCTAAAATAGAAGAAGCCGCAGATGAAGTAGTTATCAAAAAGATTGAAGTACAAAAGCCTGAAGAAGATGTTACATCGGAAGTCACAATCACACGACCAACCAAGGAGGAACAGCCGGTTGAAGAAGTTGAGGCGGAATTCGTACTTCCACAAGAGAAACCCAAAGATGAAACCGCCGAAGAAGTTACGGTGAAGAAGAAGAAACCGAAGAAACCGAAAACCGAAGAAGCCGCCGACGAACTGGTCATCAAGAAAAATGAAGTACAAAAGACCGAGGAAGAGGTGGTAGAAGAGGTTGAAATAACACGACCAATCAAAGAAGAACAACCGATCGAAGAAGTTGAGGCGCAAATCAAACTCCCAGTAGAGAAACCCGAAGATCAAACTGCTGAGGAGGTAACGGTCAAGAAGAAGAAACCGAAGAAACCAAAAACCGAAGAAGCCGCCGACGAACTTGTTATCAAGAAGATCGAAGTACAAAAGCCCGAGGAAGATGTGGCCGAGGAGGTTGAAATAAAACGACCGACAAAGGAAGAACAACCGATCGAAGATGTCGAAGCAGAATTCAAATTACCTCATGAGAAACCCGAAGATCAGGCCGCCGAAGAGGTCACCGTAAAGAAAAAGAAACCAAAGAAACCTAAAACAGAGGAAGCGGAAGACGAGCTAGTCATCAAGAAGATTGAAGTTCAAAAGACCGACGAAGATGTAACATCGGATGTCACAATCAAGCGACCTCAAAAGGAAGAACAGCCTGTCGAAGACGTAGAAGCGGAATTCAAGTTACCTAAAGAAAAACCTGAAGATCAAACTGCCGAAGACGTTACCGTGAAAAAACGCAAACCCAAAAAACCGAAATCGGAAGAGGCTGCGGATGAATTGGTCCTGAAGAAAACGGTCGAGCAAATGCCGGAAACCGTGGTAGAAGAGGAAATCATCGAAGAGGCTATCGTCAAACGCAGAAAACCGAAAGCTCCAATGTCAGTTGAAGAATTGGAAGAAGAAGAGGTCAGTTTCTCGCTTGGCAAGCCTAAGAAATACACAACTGAACACGTTGAGGAGGCGGCCACAGTTCGAAAGCCATCTAGAAAGCCAAAACGCACAATGGATGAAGCAAGCGCCGAACTGCGTATCAGACGCGAAGAAGAATTCGATGAAGAAGACGAGATCATAGAGGAAGAAGAGGAACCCGAAGAATTCATTATTCGCAAAAAACCGCCCAAGCCAAAGCCACAACAACCAATTGAAGAGCACACCTCGGAAGTTACTATCAAGAAACTGAAATCGACAAAACGACGATCACGTCCCGACATTCCCGAGTACACGGACGTCGAGAACGTAACATTCCGCCCGAAGACGACCAAAACCAAAGAAGATGTCGAGCAAGAGTTCAAAATCTCGCTTGATTCCTATGCCGAAGAGGAGATTTCCATGTCGGGTAAGGTGCGTTTGAAGAAAACCCGCCCGAAGACCTACGGCGAGGAAGCGGATGAGGCGCAAATTCGCATCATTCAAGATTACGATGATGGCGAGGGTCCAATTATAGAAGAAATTCTGGACGATAGTGAGGGCGAGGACAACACCATGTATGATGTTGATGAGCCGGAAGAGTATTTGGAGACCGAGGATTTGCCCGAGAATGTTGAGCTTAAATTGAAGAAGAAAAGGAAGAAGCCACGCTATTCCGTTCAACATGAGGACGAAGAGGAAATTCTGCTTGGTTTACGGACGAAGAAGCGCGAAGATTCGGTGACGTACGACGAGGACTCGTTGACGGTCAAGAAGAAACGCAAACCATCGCAAAAGTATTTACAAGGTACTTGATTCAATTTTTATTTTATTTGCATTTTATTTGGAATTTTTGAATTTACATCATTGAGCTTACTTTTCAGTGATCTTACATATTTAGACTTGCTTACGCTTATATGATAACAAAAATTAAATGAAAGCGAGGTAACGCCAAGAAAATTTTTCGTACTAATTACTGTAGCCGCTGGTAGCAGAAGCACTACCAATTTTATGAATGACAATAACAATATTTCCAGGCTTTGTTTTACTTTAATGCTAGTCTTATTCTACCAAGTACTGGATTTTATTTACTTAGTTTACGTTTTTGGTTTGCTTTTTACAATTTTAACAATAACTTTCCCTAGAGCGACCCATAGACCAAATAGTTTCTCGCAACACTGTCAAGTACTGACTTCTAAAAATAATCTAAGGGTCGATATAATTTTTTAACTTAAGGCTGCCACCACATTAGCTACTGTTCGTATATCGGGTTGCGTCTTGGCCATGGCTATTTCTCAGCAAAGATTATCGATAATCTGTCCAACAGACAGAGTTACGTCTTTGTTGGAAAATAGTAAGGACGCAACCCCTTGACGGAAGATAGGCGGGCGATAGCCAATTTGTAGGCAGCCTAATTTAGAATTTTTTCTGCTTAGTTGTGCACTTCTTAATTGTTTGCAAAAACATAGTATGAACATTACATAATATTTTGATTTTCCATTTGCAGAGGAAGCTTCTTTAAGTCTCACCCGAGAAATGCAGATCGAAGGTAATTTTCACTTTTTTTTTGGTGTACATGGTTTAAATACTCACAACATTATATTAAAAAAAAACAATAGAATCCGATGACGAGAATGTCATGTACTCCATATGCACATACATCGCCGACAATGATGAAGCCCTCAATTTGGTGGAGGGTGAAAAGGTCTATGTAGTCGCTCGTCACAATACGGAATGGTGGTATGTGAAGAAACATTTGACCGAAGAACAAGGCTGGGTACCGTCGCAATATCTCATGGATGCCCCGACCTACGCCAAATACGTGGAGAAGAAATTGAACGAGAAGATCGACAAACTTCCAGTCTTTGAGCGTAAGTATCAAACTATATATAGTAACCCATTTTGTATTGTATTTGTGAATTGTCTTTGTGAATGTCTAATCTGTTTGTGATTAACAATCAAAAGGACCGGCATCCGATGAGAAGACCATGGCTCCGAGATTCATTGAAAAATTAAAACCCATCATCACGCCTGACGGCTACACCGTACAGTTTGAGTGTAAGGTTGAAGGTTTGCCCAGACCACAAATCACCTGGTTCCGACAAACGGCCATCATCAAACCATCACAAGATTTCCAAATCTACTACGATGATGACAACGTGGCAACTTTAATTATTCGTGAAGTATTCCCCGAAGATGCCGGCACATTTACATGTGTCGCAAAGAATGCTGCCGGATTTGCATCGAGCACAACCGAACTTATTGTCGAAAGTCCACTGTCCGATCATGGCTCGGATATTACGGGCCCATCCAGAAAGAGCATGTCACGCGAATCATCCCTGGCCGATATTCTTGAAGGCATACCACCGACATTCTCCCGAAAGCCCAAGGCACAATATGTTGATGAAGGTACTAACGTTATACTGGAATGTCGTCTAGTTGCAGTGCCTGAGCCTGAGATCACTTGGTACTTTGACAGCGAGGAAGTTGTCAGTGAGGACAATATTAAGGTCGTCACTGAATCCGATATGCATATGTACTGTAGCGTATTGCATATAACTAAAGTTCGCAAGAGCCAAGAAGGCACCTATGAGGTTGTAGCTCGAAACCGAGAAGGTGATGCCAAGATGCCGATTATACTCAAAGTAAAGACCGGAGACAAGGAAGCACCACAGGTTCTGGAGCCACTTCGTAATATGATCATCCGCGAAGGCGAGACCGCGATACTTACATCACAAATAGTTGGCAATCCCACGCCGAAGATTACATGGTATAAGGATGGCAAACTTATTAAAGATAACGTTAAATCGCATAAGGATACGTACACGCTAACGTTGTTGTCGCCAAAACTCAGCGATAAGGGAGAATATACGGTAAAGGCAGTCAATTCGATGGGATCGGTCGAAACAAGTGCATATCTCACGATTGAAGGTAAAGAAATAAAATAATATTTTTTTATAGTACATCGTAAGTTTTGAGAGAAGGCGTCAAATTTCACTTAAACCTTATCTCTGACGGAATTATTTTCCCAGTATCTATGAATGTATTCGTATTCCCCTTTTCTATAATATATAGCAGAAGTATTCTCACCTAAATCAGAATTCGTTCATCGCCCAGATCTCAAGTATCCCTGCTAACAGATTAGGTGTCAACTCTTGTTATTTGTCATAATACCGTGTCCTTTCATATTTATATACATAAAAATTTAATTAGCAAATGACGTATCTAAATTATTTATTTAGCGCTTAAATTAGGCTTAAATTTTTAAAATGAGCAACCATTTTTCTTTTTTACTTACCTATCAGGATTTGGTTCTTCAATCTACCGGCTGGCTTCAGCCTGTTCCTACTCCTTTGGATTCACTCAATGTAATTTTCGAAACTTCGCGAAATTGGACTGATTCGTCAAATATATCGTACAGCTCGTTGTTCTACCTTAATCACCATTGGTCACTATCGCAAATCACTCCAATAATTTGTTGTAGGGCCCGCCTTGAAAACCATTTATCATTTTCTTTAACGCCTGATCGTCTGACGTCCTAATATCGCATCTGTGTCACAACACCGGTTTGATTATCATTTTATAGACTTGTGTATTCAGCTAGTTGGTAACAGTGAGCAGAAGCCTTAATTTGCATTTTATATCCGGCCCTTAATTTCATGAATTTCGCCAAGGTGGATAAAGGTGTCTACTCTTCCGATCACAGAATCATCTAATCGTAATTCCGCGGTGTTGATTCACTATTCACACGATTAGTGTTTCGGTCTTCATTTTGTTGATTTGTAGGCCAACTCCTTTTGTTGTTTGATTGAGGGATTGCCGGTCTGTAAATAAAAAAGAAATATACACATGCCTGTGGGTATTATTAAAACTCCCACAGCACTCCAAGCTCGTCAGTAAAAGACGACTCGGATAGGAGGTCCATGTCTAACGTCAACAAGGCATAGTACTACAAAAAAAAATATTGACGCGCCCATGCCGCTGGAGGGGTCAAGGTGATTAACAAAATGGAAGTCAGCAGAGAAGATGGATAGTATGACCCACCTCATCCCTATTATCGTTATTCCTTCACTATACAGAAGCCAGAGTCTCACCCATTAAACATTGCATTTTGATTTTTTTTTTTGTTCTCTTCTCCTAGGAGTACACTCTTGCGTACAATTTTTAATAAACGACATACAAAAGTTTCCAAAAGTACCAAAAACCCTATATCGATGTAATCCATTTAAGCTCATGTTTTCTGAATCAAAGCAGTTTCCAGATATTTCTATATTTCTTCTGTAGCTAGTTTTTGTAGTATCTCCAAGACAAGTCGTGGTTGGTATAAGAGATGATACTGCTATCATGGAACTCGTGGTTCGACCAAGAATTCTTGCAAAACGTGTCTTTTACTTTGTAATATCTAGGTGGGTCACTAGTTTCATAACTTTCATAACCCGATGTGAAAGGTATCTCTACTCCTGATAATTAATCTAAAAGACAATATAAACCCAGTTCATCGAACTGACACCGTTCTTAACGTCCAAAGCCAGCAAAGCACAGCACTTGCCATGCCATCGCCCAATGCCTGTTTTCCCAAACTGCTCACTGTCATGATTGACGACGAGCGCTGTTTGAAAACCAAACTGTCAGACAGGCGCCCATTTTTCGCCACGGTGGCAGTTATTCTGTAGAATACGGTCCGCTCAAGCCTTTTTCTCGTAGTATCTACGCGATTTGGACGATGGCGGCTTGTTAGGTGCCAGTATCAGAATAACTCTTATTTTTGAAACATTCCTACTTGACCGGGCGAAGCATAGTGGTTCGCGTCTTTGACCAATAGTGGGTTTAAATTTGAGTGGATTTCTCACTCCCCTTGCGTGGGCTCCGGCTGCGCTCGCTCTATATTACCATAGCGGTAAACCCACTATTAGCCAAGGTGCGAACCACGATGCGTCGCCCGGTGGAATTGGAATATACCTTATTTTTTCCATTAAGGTGAGAAAACCCGCTTCTCCAGAAAGGAATCCAATGTCCCGACGAATTTCTCGGAATTTGTGCAAACTGCTACTTACATGTCGCGCTCGGTGGCCGTGATCGTTCGGTCACCGCTCTACAATACTAATCTAGAGCTCGGAGATCAAAAACTGACTGTGAGTACTAATAGAACTCTCACAGTGCTCCGAGCTTGTTAGTATAAAGACGGTGCGGATAGGAGGTGCATGCTAGCAACTGCACTTCCGAAAAGTAGATATGCTATTGAAACGCCAACAAGGCATAGAAATGCTAGAGATGTTGACGCGCCCATGCCCCTGGAGGGGTCAAGGCAATTAGAGAGACTGTTGAGGACACCATTCAAGCCTGGTGCCTTTTTTACATTCTATACTAAAGAGCGTAGTTCGGATGGCGTAACGCTTAGCACGTTCGCTTTCTATGCACTGGGCCCCGCTTCGATTCCTACTAAATGCAGTTGTGTTCGATCAAAAAAGGGGAATTACGTGTCCGACTACTGTGTAAAGAGAATCCCCAAAAGTTTCGTTTATTTTTGTTGTTCCGTCTCTTGAATGAAACTGTTCTGTTCCAGTTGAACAGTAGCTGTAGTACTCCACTGTGTCCTTTTCATTGATTTTAATGACAGAAAGAGCTTCTCCGGACCGTTCTAGGAGAGTCGTGCAAATGTCCGTCTTGGATTTTATCTCGTGGAAATTGCAACATCCTATTCTAGTTCTCCTGGAGCGACGTAGAGCAATAGCATTTTTGAATCCACCTTATATAATTGAGATTGGCTGGATTCCTGCGAACGAATCAGATTTTGACATTTCTCGAGTTCTCCTCCATATGCTTTTCCTGCCGGTAAAATTTGTACAGACAACTGTCATGAAAATGTTCCCCTCCGCATCTGAGAAGTATTCTGATCCTGCCTCAACCCTGGGTGGTTATCCCAATGGGCAGTAGCTTCAGTGCGTTCCCAGTATCTGATGAGGTTCTCTATTGTGCTGGTTGAAATTCCGCAAAAGGGCTCTGATCGGCAAAAGGGGGTAGCCGAAGCTGATCTAGTCAGTTCATCAGATTGTTTATTGCTACGTATTGATGCCAATGTTGCCAGGGACCCAGAATAGCGTTACTGTATTAAGAGAGCCTACTTTATGACTGATACTTCTCTTACCAGTTGACTCTCCTAGGTAGATAAGGTTAGACCGTCTGCCTTGCTAAAGAGGAGCAAGGCGCAAAAGACCACGGCTGGGTCCGTTGTGATACCCACTAGATTCAGCATACCTGAGCCCCTTTCAATAGTCAAACCAGCCAGAGCTGACAACAACGATCGTTCAAATCGGCAAAAAAGTAGGATCCAAGAATATCCCTCCTACGTTCTGCCAGAGCAGGGCAAGAACATAGAAGATGAGAGCAACTTTCCTCCTCTTCACCGTCCCCACAGCTCCTATAGTAATCATTCTGTGGTGCAGTGCCACTGATAAGCCCCACCACATTTCTTAAATGTCTTCTACTCAGCATCAGTAGCACATCGGATCGGTTGGGATCCATCTTGCGTTGGCCCTATCGCACGCCACAGCATGGGTAACCAATTTACAAGCTGCTAGAGAAAAATCTGTGCTACGCAGGGACTCCGTGAACCCGTGCTAGTTCATCAGCTTTACAGTTTCCAAGAAAACCTTTGTGGCACAGAAAAATGTTAAACAAAAAACCTCCCATCAGCATGCGAAGGTTGCGACAGTCTAGTATCGTCTTTGACATAACCAGGACAGAAGTTAGCGATTTAATCGCCGGTTGGCTATCCGTATAGATTACAATATCCGTAGTAGATAAGACACTGTGCGCAAACCAGATAAGCGCCTCGGAAACTGCTGCAACCTCCGTCTGGAAGACACTACTGTATTCCGGAAGGCGAAACAACAAACCAATATCCAACTTCTCCGAGTATACCCCAGCCCCATCCCCTTTATCAGTTTTAGAACAGTCAGTGAAAAAGCGGATGGCACCAGATACCATTATGGCGCTCTCTGACCCCTCGCTCTTCGATGGGATGAAGCCTGTAAAGCCCTTGTTGAACAGGTACTTCGGAGAGGTATAGTCTGCCACTTCGGGAATATCAATATTTCCCAATACGGCCGGGTGGCCTATGATTTATGCGGTCCACTGACCGGTATCCCGGAGGCAAACAACCATGTTTGCTGCCATCTGCTCTGCGAAAATATCCAAGGGAAGCAAATTAACAATGTGCCTAAGGCAGCGGTCGATATTTTCCTTAGAGCCCCGTGATGGCAATACATGCAAATCTTTGTACCTCCTCCAAAAGAGTTCTATATGTTATGTGCCGTCCACCAGATAATAATATCCTAATACCATCAAAATAGGACGCAATACCGATACATAAGGCCAGTAAACCACTTTAGGCTGTAAGCCCCATTGCTTGCATATGGCATTCTTGCATGAGTACAGTGCAACGGTTGCCTTTGTCACCCGATCCTGAATGATCAGCATAGCTTTTTATTCAGGATGAGACCAAGGAATTGGCTTTATCAGTCAGCACAAGCCTTATTACCTCCACAACTCGTGGAATAATTGAGGGTATCCTGTATCTCCTAGTAAAGAGAACAAGCTTCGTTTTTTTTTGTGGATTTACTCCGACACCAACCTCGCCAGCCCAGTTCGTCAGGATAGAGAGGGAATTCTGCATTATGTCGCGCGGGACACCGGGAAATTTCCCCGAGATGACGATAGTGACATCGTCCGCATAAGCGATAACTTTGCATCCCAACCCTTCCAGACTTAGAAGCAGCCTATGGAACGCCAGATTCCAGAGAAGGGGAGAGAGAACTCCACCTTGAGGGGTACCCCTACTTAGGTGCCTGCGTACAGTTGATGTGCCGAGACTAGTGGAGACCACCCGAGATGTAAGCATGAGGTGTACTAACTTGTAAAGCGAGTCATCTCCGCACAGAGTCGAGAGGGCATCAGTGAAAGCCTAAGGTTTAACATTACCCCCCCCCCCCCCCCCCCAAAACTTCTGAAAGGTAACCAACGAATACTCCTTGCAGTCGAGGGATCTTTCGATGAAACCTACCAGAAAGTGCAGGGCCGTGCCCACTGATCGGCCCTTCCAGTAGTCACCATGCCTACTGGAAGGGCCGATCAGTGGACGGTTAGAAGATGCGCTGATATAGTTCACCGTGAATATGTGCCGATCAAACACTCCAACACATTCGGCAAAGTTGATGATATGCTGATGGGTCCTAGGTCTTTCGGTCGTGCGTGAGAACTTCTATCCGTTTTCGGGATAAACACCACTTTAACTTCCATCGATATACGAGGAATATATACTGATTCTAGACAGACTTTGAAAATTTATTCAATCCAGGGGTACACTACGTCCAGCTTATGCTGTAGGTCCGCCGGAATGATACCATCAGGGCCGGCAGATTTGAAAGAGTCACAACTGGTTATAACCCATACAATCTTTTCTTTGGAGATAATTGACGCGAAATCACAAATGGTGCCACGTTGGATGTGAATGATTCCGAAAAATTCAACAGAAGAAGAAAGAAGAAAATGCGAGTCAAGCAAGAGCTCCTTAGAGTGTTTTGGCTTATTGAAGCTTCTTCTGCATGTGGCCCGGATCTCATTGAGCTGAGTGGACCACCATGCTGCTTTAGCCCTATCTTTTTGCTTCTTAGCAGGACACGCTTTTACAGTAGACTTAAAGCCAGGGTCTCAATTGATGACGCATGGCTTAAATTAGGGTTATTTATTACTTACTTACTTTTTTCCAGCTTTTTATCCTTCTGTCTGATAAGATTCGAGATCCTTTGATCCTCTTGAAACTCTCAAAGAAAAACCCGAGGTGAGAAAATTAACTTTGTCCGGGCCAAAGATGCGAAGTACTTCCCAATAACCATTCTTTCAGATAAAGTAGGGGTTAGCCAAGATGTTTGGGACCGTGGGTTACACGTCGAATGAAAAGCTGCAAGAGAAGTGCAGTCGACCAGTTCGTCTATATATTAGGGATATACTAAAGTTAAGACCTCCTACGCAGTTTAGCATTGAATGCCATTAAGAGATATTTAGCGGTATGGAGAGGACCGACTCCTCTTGGTAATTTCTCTTAACGCTTTTAGTAGACCTTTCATCTGAGGATCTCCTCCACATTTTCGATAGATTTCGGGAAAGAGCCTTTCCAAAACTCAAAGCTTCTTCCGTATAAAGTTCAACTTACCAACGCCAACCGTCGATTGTTGATATGTCTCCATCTTTGTTTACTTTTTGTTTTCTGTGCTTTGCGTTCATTCCATATATTCAAATAAACTTTTCTAATATAAATTACGTCATTACAGAAGCCGAAAGCAGCAATCCCGAACCGCCACTCTTCGTCAAGCGTTTCGAGGAGCTCAGTGTTCCTCAGAATGGAACTATCAAGCTACAGGCGCGTGTGATTGGCAATCCAGTCCCAGAAATATCGTGGCTCCTTAACAACATGCCACTTGTACCGTCCGACAAAGTTCAGCAAATCTACGACGGTGAAAATATCGAATTGACCATCCTGGATGCGAACAGTGAAACAGACTCGGGTGACTATAAATGTGTGGCCAGCAATCCGGTAGGCAAGGCCTCGCATGGGGCTAAAGTTATTGTCGAAGTGGACGAAGTGACGTTCACCAAAAAGCTCAAGAAAACGGTAAGCATTGAAGAATCGCAATCGCTCACGCTTGAATGTGAAACGTCACACATTGTGTCCACGAAATGGTATCATAACAATAAGGAGCTCAGTGGTATGGATCATCGTATCGTGGTTGAAGACGGTAAAGTTCATAAGCTAGTTATCAAGAACACCACCCTCAAGGATGCCGGAACGTACAAGTGTAAGGTGAAGAATAAAGAAACTGAATCGACCGTTGAAGTACTTGAACGCAAGCCTGAATTCATCAAACGACTTCAGGACTACGAAGTCAAGGAACAGGATACGGCTATATTGGACGTAGAAATCACTTCAGATACGGCCGATGTAACATGGTTCAAGGATGGCGAGAAAATCACCATTGAAAAGAAGAATGCGGAATTCATCAAGGAAGGTAAAACGCGCAAATTAAAGATCACTAGTGTAACTATCCACGACGAAGGTGAGTACACGTGCGCCTTGGAAGATCAAGAATGCTCGGCCGAAATGACGGTTATCGAACTACCGCCACAAATCATCAAGCGTATGGACGATGTTACCATAACCAAGGGCGAAAAGGCAACATTCGAAATTGAACTCACCAAGGGTGATGCACTCGTCAAATGGTTCAAGAACGGCATAGAAATTCAATTTTCCGAACATGTACAACTTAGCATCGATGGTAAGAAGCAAAAATTGAAAATTTACCAAAGTACATTGGAAGATGCTGGCGAATACACTTGTCAAGTGGGCGAGCAATCGTCAACGGCTAAATTGACCGTTGAAGAACCCATGGTCGAATTTACACTGAAACTTCCCGAAGTAACACTCGTTACTAAATCAACAGATGCTGAATTCACGGTTAAACTGGCACCGGTAAATGAAGATGTCGAAGTTACTTGGTTCAAGAATGGCAAAAAGATCAAACCGTCCCCGAAACATTCGATTGATGTTGAAGCCACTATTCGTCGATTGGTAGTACATGATGCAACCGATGAGGATGAAGCGGAATATAGCTGTGTAGCGGCCAACGCTCAGACAAAGTCAACCCTTAAAGTACAAGGTAAGTGTCAGCGAAAATTTAGAATTTTCGCATAACCCATTTCAATTCTATACAAAAGTTAGTATGCGTCCACATAGCCTATAGGTAGAGCAGCAACTTTGAACCAAACTTTTAGCAGTAACAGGTTACTGCTAACGTCAAGAAATATAAAATACAGATTGACAATTGAAGCGACACACTCGTTACTCTGATGTCTTGTAGATCAACAACCGATTTAGCAGCTTTCTAAATTAATAGGTCTAGAATCACACTCAACCCTTTAATGTTTTGTATATCATCAGCTTGTCAATTTAGCAGCTTTCCAAATCAGCAGATGTAGAAGCTTCTAGAGCTCTAGACTCTCTGATGTGTTTGTGTTAAATAAATAAGAGATACTCGTACGAAGAGTTAAGTATTCTTCAGCGTTAAATGAACCCAAAATAGTTGTTGCTGCGGGGAAAAACGTTTGAAATACAAGGTTCGTGTTGTCAGGATCTACCCTAACACCACTGTAACGATGCCAATTGACAGAAAAATAAAGGGAATTCGGAAGAACTTGCGTGGGGACAAAAGGAAAATTATCGGAAATGGAAATATCATTGTCGGCCGTGTAAACAGTCACTTTCTATTCCAAACATTTAAGTGGCTGTTAACCACTTTAATTCCATCCGCCTTTTTGAGTTTTTTGAAAGGTGATTTTTATCCCAAAAACCGGGCCGAAGCTCATCAATTCTGCTGACGACACTGCAGCGTCTAATCGACATAAACTTACCAGCCACCATTCGCACTCTCTCTGCTTTTCCTAGCATGCCTACTGGAAAAGTAGATCAGTGGACACAGTTCTACATTCATTGGTAACATATTTTATATTGAAAAATCTCCGAGTTGCAAGGAGTATACGCTGGCTACTTTCTTGGATATTGAAGGCACCTTCAATAATATCAAGCTGGGGGACATCTCGAATGCACTCTCGGTTCTGGGTGTAGATGGCCCTCTATTATTATCCTAATGCTTCCATCTAGGGTTATTCGTATCAGTCTAGGATCATCGAAAATACAAAGACAGGTGTGGCAACCATCAAAGAGGTGTCCTGCCCCTTCTTTATGCTTGATGGTTAACAGGTTACTTCTAGATTTGGAGGGTGTGGACTGCAAAGGCATTGTTTATGCAGACGACATTGTCATTGGTATGTCTGCAAATTATCTAAGTGGGCTCAGCAAATTGGTGTTGGGCTCCATCCGACGAGAACAGAGCTTGTTCGCTTCACCGTGGGGAACCCTCCACCTTCGTTGGTACCACCATTACTGGACGAGACCAGACTGGTCCTTAGCAAAAAAGTCAGATTCCTGGGGTTTATATTCGATAAGCTATCCTAAAAGGCGAATATTCAGGAGTGCGCTACTAAGGCAACTGTTGCTCTGTAGGAAGGCTATTGGCCTGAAATAGGACCAGCAATCTAAAATAGTCTTTTGGCTCTGCGTATCAGTTATACGCCTCATATTAATGTTATGGGGTATTCGTTTGGTGTACGGTGCTCAATAAAGCGTCCTACAGGCAGGAGGTGCATGCTGACAATGTGCATCGTCCGAAATTGGTTTATGCTAATGAAACGTCAGCTAAGCCACATGGATTAGTTGACGCGCTGTACCCCACAAGAGATTAGGGCAAATGATAAGTGATAGTCAGGCGACGACTAATCAGCGATCCCTGAACGATGCTCTTTCCACTTTCAAAACCGTTGTGAGGTGTTCGCTCTCAAGGAGGTTAGCGACTTCTTCAACATCACTTTGTGCTGGATTCCGCGGCACAGTGGTTTCAGCGGTAACTGCAAGGCGGACGAGCTAGCTCAGGCGAGTACAACCAGTGTGGATATGGGGTATTGTACTGTCAAAATGCCTAAAGTAGCGTGCAAGAATCTAGTTAAGACAAGCGCATTAAGCCGTGCTAACATCGGCTGACTAAATGGAAGTACCTGAAATACAATATTACAAGACAGGTTAGAGCGACCTTCAATCCTAACGGCTCTTCAGGGCTCCAGATGCTAGAGTGAAGGCATCTCAGGAAGATTGTGGGATCATCACCGTGCATTACCTGATGGGTAAGTATGCTAAGCGTCTGCGGCTTCCATGCAATGATTCTTGCAGGAGCTGTAGGGACAGATAAGTCGGCGTACGGGTCAGATTCCAATCGATGAATTGATACGAAGACGAAAATGGCAGTAGATAGGTCACACATTGCGGAAGCATGATAACTGCATTGCTTTACATGCCATGAAATGGAACCCCATTTCCAACCAAGATCGGCTAAGAGGGGGTCCTAAAATCACATGGCGTCGATCTGTAGGAAAAGAGTGTTGGCGCTGGGTAAGTCGTTTGGGAAGTTGCGCCCCATTGCCCAGAACAGAGTACAATGGCGCGCAGAAGTGGTTTACGCGCTATGCTCCACTAGGGCTTAAGGCAAAGTAGTATGCCCCCACGAGGAGTTAGAGCAAATAGTAAGTGCTGGTCACCTACATCGTTTCGTTGATAGCTCCGGATGGCTCGACGACTAGACTCTCATGGGGTTTGAGCTGGCCTATGTGTCATGTGTTCAACACAGCAACCACTTTAACCTATTCTAACCCTAACTAACCTAACCATTTCTACGAAGATGATTTAAAATGGGTGAGTGACTAGCAGGAAAGCAGGCAGCCAACTCTTCCCTGAACTATTAAACTTATCTATCGACTCCACATAGATGCCTTCAATACAGGTCTTAACTCTATCATTATTTATCCAATTCTTCCTAGTATCGCATTTGCAACACCTGCTAAGAAAGTTAATATGCACTCTAATTTTTTCAACCAATATTTCAGAAAAACAAACACCACCGATCATTCTCTCCGACAAGGATCAAACGTACAAGGTCAAAGAAAATGAGGACGTTGAATTTACCATTAAGTTCACTGCATCGCCGAAACCAGAAGCCACTTGGTCGACATCGAAGACGGTGATCAAGAAATCGAAGCGTACGGAACCAACAATAGATGAGCAATCAGCTTCTCTTACCATCAAAAAGGTGAAAGAGGAAGACGCAGGCGATTATACCCTGAAACTGAAAAATCCAAATGGCGATGCTGAGGCTCACTTGCATCTTGTTATAATGAGTAAGTTACCTAAAAGCGAGAACATATAAAAAATGTACAATACATATCCCAACACTAAATACGATTTTCCAATAGGACCGCCTGCTGCACCTGGAGCTCCCGAGCCGTTGAATGTTATGCACGATTCGCTAACATTATACTGGAAGGCTCCTGAAACGGACGGCAATTGCGAGATAACCGAATACATTCTAGAATACCAAGAAACAACAGTGAAAAAGTATATGCTAACGAACAACAAGGACGAAAAATAATCTTTACTAAAACACAATCATTTATGTACTTTCAGATGGACGCAAATAACGAAACTCAAGGATACAACCTATACGATGACTAAATTGAAAACAGAATCATCCTACGTATTCAGAGCGATTGCTGTCAATGATGTCGGTCCAAGTCCACCTTCGCCACTATCGCCTACGATTAAGATCGAAGCGGACGAAAAGAAGGAAAAACCGACACTTCAACAACCACTGCAGGATATTGTATCCGAACTGGACAAGACTGTAACGCTATCGTGCATTTTTGGCGGCAATCCCACACCAAAGACAAAATGGCTTAAAGATTCCACTACAATTGATTCCACAAAGACCACTTATGAAAATCGCGTGGCTAAATATACAATCGAAAAGACAACAATAGAGACTGAAGGCACATACACATGTATTGCTGAAAATGAAATCGGTACGGTTGAAACCACTTGCAAGATTGTCATTCAACAAAAACCACAAATCAATATCGACGAAAAGTATTTGTCGCAAAATCTTCGTTCCAATACAAGATGGGAGGTTCTGGCCACGTTCAACGGAGTGCCTAAACCGAAGGTTGTGTGGTATAAGCAGTCGATGAAATTAGAAGATTCCCAAACGACTAGGATAATCACTGAAGAATATAGTTCAACCATTTTCATTGAGAAGATTAAACGAAGGGATTCCGGCAAGTATACAATTAAGGTCAAGAATGCGGCTGGTGAGACATCAATTGACATTGTACTCAAAGTAATTGGTAAGTCCTATTTCAGTGATCTGATAGAATTCTTGTATCCTTTTACTGATGCAATGTTCCCTTCCTTTTATATTTTATTTATTTAAATAGATAAACCCAGTCGACCCAACTCAATGGAAATCAAAGAAATCAGCAAGGACGCTGTCACACTCGAATGGGAGCCACCACAAGATGATGGCGGCCTGGACCTTACTAAATACACACTGGAAAAATGTGATCCTGAAAATATGATATGGATGAAAGTGGCTGATATTGATGCCGATATTAGGTCTTATTGTATTCAGAAACTAAGCGAAAATGCTCAATACATGTTCCGGGTTATTGCTGAAAATCCTGTTGGTGCATCTGAGCCGATTGAGAGTGATACCATCACCGTTAGGCGTAAATTCGGTACGTCAATCATAATTTAAAAAAACAAGAACTGCCTAAACTCAAAAAAATATTCCAATTTTCTAGATCCTCCAAGTCCGCCACGTGCACCAATCGATGTATCTGGCATGACAGAAACTTCATTCACATTGTCTTGGGAACCGCCTGAAAATGATGGCGGCAAAAAGATCCTTGAATACATCATAGAAATCAAGGAGTTCTCATCCACAACATACACAAAACTGGGTGTAACGGAAACGACCCACATATTCGTAGGCGACCTGACAAAGGATGCCACGTATCAATTTAGAATCTACGCTAGAAATGAAATTGGCATGAGTCAGGCCTTAGAAACAGAAGACAAAATAATTGCAGGCCGAAGGATAAGTAAGTGTTGTCGTCACTTTTGTTTGTTCAACTACAAACGAAAATGTTACTATTATTATTTTGCTTTCAATATGCTTCACTAATGCCTCATAACCAAAAATGAATATTATTTATTTTTTGTTTGCTTGCTGCGGATATAATAAATATTTTACACATACACAGTAAGATTCGGAGAAAATCTTTGTAAGTTTATTTCAAGTTATTTTATCATGTTAATGTGTCCATAAATTGCTCAAATTTTTGTTAATTGCAATTTTCTTTTTCGTCTAGCACCACCATCACCGCCGCAAAATCTTAGGGCACCGGATATTACAGGAAGAAGCGTTACCTTGGACTGGGAGGTGCCAAGTAGCAATGGCGGCTCTGAAATCACAGGTAAGATTATTTCTTCGATTACTACCTATTGCATATAGCTAGGGGTGTATTTAACGTGAATAAGGCCCCAAAAAGGTTCGTGTGTTTGGATTGTCTATAGCGGAAATCCACTGCAGAGTGGACCCAGAGTGCATATTCGCGTTAGGGTGAATCCAAAATGGCTATCGACTTCAAGCAGTACGAATGTACTAATAATATTTTAGGTTCACACCGAAAAATCTGAGTCTGTACTGCCCAAAGAGTAAATTTCTTCTTTAGGCAGATAAACACAAACCAAAGAAGAGAGATAGAAAGAAATGAAGTTACCCAAGAGAAACGAAGCAATTGTTTGGCAGCTTGGTTGCTCCGGGGAAATGAAATGGAATTGAGGAATGTGTGTTTGACAGGTTGGTTCGGGACTGGTAGAGTGGGCGGGTGTTCCGGGGTAGAGGGCGCGTGTCTCTCTGTTTACTTTTCACCAGACGGAATAAGGTGGAATTGACAGGTTTGGTTCGGGACTATATGGACCGGGTGGGTGTTCCGGGGTAGAGGGTGCGTGTCTCTCTGTTTACTTTTCACCAGACGGAATGAGGTGGAATTGCTTCAGTGAATTTAGTGTACAAAGATTGTGATTATCATTCGTTCTATCTCTCTCTGGCGTAGATAAGGGGGGACTAAGGGGATCAATCCCTTCTCCTCACAGAGGTCTTATACATAGAATCGCTTCTATGTTGTTCTTATCTCGAATTTGAGAAAAAAAACTGTCTAAGTCCTGACGATATTAAATGTTCTCGTAACAATTGCAATACAAAAGACACACAGAAATTGACGTAATAAGCAGAAATATAAAATGCGCCCAAACTTCGTTAGTTCAACTGCGCTCCTGGCAGCAGTGCCGACTTTAACTATTCTAGCGTCCTATTTCAACTAATAGCGAAAATTCATATTATTTTATTATATTGTTAAACGTGCTCTTCATTTGTGGAAAAACCACCCTAAAATCGGCGATTTATCTTCACATTAACCTGTACAGATACAAAACTTAACTAGAAGTAAAGCCAACAGCCATTCGTCATCAGTCCGATACATCGACGCCACTTTATTTCACGACATTTTTTCTGTGCCCAACGTGTATACGAACATTTGCCCTAACTCCTAGTGGAACATTGCGCATTAACTATTCATAACAGTTAGTTTATTGCTACAGAGAACTGTACCTTAGCTCTCAAAGATGCCTGGGCTTCTTCAATATTACCCTCTGTTGGATTCCAAACCACAGTGGCTTTGCGGATAACTGCAAGGCAACTGAGTTGGCCCGGGAGGGGACAACTGGTGCGGTTGATGAAATCCACAAAGACAGGTGCCATTTGCCCTGTACAAATCGGCAATTAAGACCGCTGCTGTGGACAGAGCTAATGTTAGATGGCTCTGCGGCAATACATGCCAAACAACGAGGATGATTTGGCCGAAAATTGATCCCCGCAGTTCTGCCACATTGCTGTCGCTGAACAGGAAGCACAATGGCAGAGTAATAGGAATCACAGGGTACTGCCCAATAGGAGAGCTTGTCTGGAGACTCCATCTTTCTCACCACGACTTCTGTAGGAGTTGTGGCGATGTGGATGAGGAGGAGAGCGTTCTACACCTTCCCTGACATTGCCCGCTATTGGCTGGTAGGAGAAAGAAGTTTCTGGACTCACGGGTCTTTTACGATCTGGATGACCTTAAGGATATGACCGCAACACGGCTCAATCGTTACATCGCCAGCACAGGCTGGTTTGATACGAATCTGAGAAGTATTCTGATCCAGAGGGGAACATTTTCCTGACAGTTGTCCGTACAAATTTTACCGGAGGGGAAAGCATATGAATTTGAGAAATGTCCTGATTCGTTCGCAGGAACGAACCCATTGAAAACGAAATGTTCAATCTACTGGGTGTAGGTAACGTTACAGAAACCGAAAATTCTTTAGACCATACTTTCAGGTTACCTTAATCTACCTTAAGGTTACCATAAGGTACCTTTAATGATATTTAATGGCTCTTTTATCCTAAAATAATAATCGGTAAGTTTGAAAGTATTCGGCGCTCAACGTGGGGTTAGAATGGACAGTCGAATTGGATAATGGTAACGTTACTCACGAGAGACAAAAACCGACGACTTTTTAGACATTACCTTAAAGATATCACCACAAGCCTCCTGATGATTTTCATGATGACACTCTTCGAGTATTTCATCAACTACTCGTTCTTAATGGTGTATGGTTTTATATTTACTCAATTCTCTTTTAGAGTGAGAGTTGTGTGGTCAGGCGTGTGGAGCGCGAACCCTTCCTCTAGTACTCACATATTTAAAAAATGCAGTGCTATCTACGCCACAGAAATCATCTACATAACAAGCCAGGAAGCAGGTTGTTGAAAGTGTGTGAGCCGGCCTCCTTTCAAACTGACAACTGGCACTAGCTCCGACAGCCAAGTTCCGAATACGCTTCAAATCGAATATGGTGGTTTCTCAAATTGAAATTATTCAAGCATGTACATCTATTAATTGATTATTATTTATCACAACCAAAGATGACATGCCCGAAACTTCAATTTGATTCGTATATTCAGTTTCCGCACTTCGCACTTCACTTTCACAAATAAAATTAAGCACATAAAAATATATCAATTTGGTGACAAAAAAAAATTAATTCACAGACACAAATCGCCGTACTGTTTTTGTCCGCACTTGACACACGTGATACAAAACGTAAACACTTCGACATTCAAATCAAACGTAAAAACGAACACTAAATTCACCGATTTTTCAGATTTTCTTCTGGACACATGACAAACACTTCACTACACAACATTATTGCAAAATATCGCGCCAGAAACCGACCGATAACCGACATGTTTTTAGTAAATTGTCTCGCGGAACCACTCGCGCTCCATATACCGCCATCCAAATTCTTGACTGACGTCGGCCTCCTTTGAGCTATGGTTCTGTAGGTGTCCAGGGTCCCTATTCCAGAATAGCTAACGCCAAAATACTCTCGCTAAAATTCTCTAAACGCATTTTGGCATGAAACACATCGCTAGCTTTGATTCATTTAGCTATTAAATTATAGCGCTGAGTAAATTGAACCAGATAAATTAATTAAATTAGCGATGTGTTTCAAGCCAACAATAGATGTGTTTTTTTGAACATCTATCCGGTGCAGGTAGGGGTATCTCCATGCAAGAAAACAACAACTTAACCCAGTACGAGACAGTGGGGTGGTTAACTTGCACTCGATCGGTTGTACAATTGTACCACTAAAACGCCTTGATATTAATTTGACAATTGGTGCAAAGTCCCGACGACAGTTCATTCGTAATTTCCACATTTTATATTTTCTCGCCATTTATTTCTAACATTTAGGCGGCCATATCCATAATTGTTTGTCGCTACGGTCAATTTTGAAAGCCAGCAGACTATTCTGATTGGCATGACATAACATTTAAAAGGTTAACCTGGATGGCTGCCCTCGATCGTTTTTTTTTTCTCCACGAGTTAACTTACCCTAACCCGTTGTTCCAAAAAACGTACCTAATGATTTAGAGAATTTTAGCGATAGAGTTTTACCGTTAGCGATAGCTGGAATAGGGCACCAGGTCTACTTCCTGGCTTTGTATAATATGTAGATGGTTTTAGTACAAACATATCGAGTATGCGAAGGATGATCACAAAGTTTCCAGCCGCAACAAGAAATTGAAACACCACAATGAAAATATTTTATCCATTTTTAAACCCATGGCTATTTCGCCGGTCACTTGTGTATTTTATAACTGTTCGTAACCAATTGGACAGGGTTACGTTTCACGCAGTGATCGAATTTTTGCATTTCAAAACAATACGCCAGCACAAGAAAGGCCAAATTGAACGTAGTTTATAAAGACTCTGCGCCATCCTATTCCACCGTTTAAAAGTGCGTGAGTTGAGTTTAAACGTGGTGGTACTAGCTTCATTGAGGAGACCCCCAAAGCCGCAGCCACCGAGGAAAACACGGAACAAGGGCTCCAAATGGTTTTGGATTGTCGCCAAATAAAATTTCGAGAGATTGCTTAGACTGTAGGGTTATCGTAAGGAGCAATTTGGAAAATATTGACACAAAATTTGGACTTGTCACTAACTTTCGACCAAAAACACAAACTACTGGACACTTCCTATGATCTTTTGGAGTGGTTGGACAAAACGAGCCGGACTCTTTGTCGAGATACATTACTGTGGATTAAACTTGGGTTCCCCTGCAGGTCAAACTGCCCTATCCCCATTAGACAAAGTTCAACGGAAAGCCTTCAAGCTTATTAGCAATGAATCCATAACTTCTCGTATCGAGCTGCTTGAACACCGGCGAAATGTCGGTTGATTATCATTTTTTATCGCTACTACAATCGCCGTTGCTCTGACGAAATATTCAGTCTTATTCCTGGGGTTGCTCTTCCTTTGCGTAACACCCGGCTAGCCTCTCGTGCGCATCCTCATTTTCTTGAACTCAGTAGTAATCGTTAAATTTTATGATTCATTTGTATCCAGAACAACACGAATGTGGAACAACCTACCATCTTTTGTTTTCCCCTGCAGTTATGATCTGCAAAAATTTATACGAAACGTACACCGGAACCTCATTCAAACCCATCCCAGCCCTACTACCCTAATTTCCTTCCCGCCAAAACTGTGCTCTCGCATCAAAGGGTATCCCCTAAGCCTTAGCATAAACATAAAAAAAAACATCATACTCCAGAGACAGGCCCGACGTCGGGCTGTCGCGCCATGATGATGATGATGACTCCCCAGACTAAACCAAATTTAAAGCAGCGGATTTAGAGGGGTGAGCCTCATCCAAAGAAGGGCAAGGCAATGCACTTGGCCGAAAAGTTAGGACGACTGTTTTTGGGGTAGCGGGGAGGTGTTGCTGTTACTGGGAAAGGTCGAACGATAACTGCGAACTGATAGAAGCTAAAATTCCATGCCTTGGAAGCGTTGAATTTGATCGGATTGGCTTTCTAGATTTATTTACCAGGCATTTAAAAATTAGAAAGGTATCTCTATCTGAAGTCTCGTGTCTTGACGTGATTCTTGTTTTCAGTCCTAAGACCCTCAGAGTGGATGAACTTGAACTGAATCGCTCAGAACCTCCGACTTTGAGCGGTAAAAAATTTAATTGAAATTTCTTTTTCCATTATTTCTGTTGAAAACTGTGAGCCGCAGCTAAATAATTCGGTGCCGCTTGAACTGGAGGGGTAAGTGAAAATCAGTCCCTAAGGCAAAAAAATAGCAGCCGTTGATGCGGTAAGATTTTAGAAAGTCAGTCAAAAAAAAAGAAGTTAATCGCGCTTATAAAAAATATCATGGAACCGCGGAACAGTTCTACAGTGTGTACTTCTTCAAGAGTATGCGAAAGGTGAAAGGATTAATCCTGACGAGATTGATCCTACTGAAAGTATCAAGAATATTTATATCTTTTCCGTTGATTTTATTTTCTCTCCACCCCTCCACTTACGGTGCTAGACCTATAAATAAAAAAAACTGTTTTGCGGACGCTGTGTTTCACTTCAACTTCTCGATAAGAAAAACTTTAAAAGGTTCCAAATAGTGTTACATTAGGCGCGTTTTTAAAACAGTTCAGATCAGAGCAGAACAAAAATTGTTCACGTTACACTAACAAAATTGTTCTATACAGAGCGACTGGGGCGACCGGTAGCGCAGTGTGTTGAGGCATCAATCTCATGTTTGACTAACGGCGTTTCGGGTTCGAATCCCGTCCACGACGACGTTCATGGCCATGGATGTGCAGGAGGTGCATTCTGGCAACTGCATTCTCCGAAACCAGTTTATGCCGTCGAAACGTCAACTGGGCCACATGGAACAGTTCACGCGCTCTGCCCCACAAGGGGTTAGGGCAATTGAGAGATGGTGTTAGTGTAATGCGTGCGATTGTTGTTCTGCTCTTGATTTGGACTGTTGAAAAAAATGCGTCTATTATGTCGTAAATGTTTCTACAGTACCTCCCACTCAACTGGTACTTGTAATAGGGGATGTTACCACATTGATTCTCAGTTTTAACTAAATAATTTAATAGGAACCGGAGGAAAAAATTGAGAAAGTACGGAACACCTAGAATATCAGTTTTCATTACTATAGAACATGGTTCGATACTATAAAACTAATCTAATCATCTTTGATCCACTTACAGGTTACGTTATTGAAAAACGTACAACAACTTCAACCAAATGGACGAAGGTAGTGACGCTTGACGCTCACCGCCTACATTACACGATCGACAACTTGAAAACTAAATGTGAATATACATTTAGGGTATTTGCTGAAAATTCTGTAGGTCTCAGTGCTCCGGCTGTAACAGAAACAATTACACTGAAGACACACGCAAGTATGTCAAATTTTAATATACTAGCACTTTTCCATCAGGACCAATCTTTAAATAAAAAAACAACCTTTCTTATCATCTCATTTCAGCTGTCCCATCCCCACCAACTGCTCCACTTGAAATTCGAACAATTGCTGCTAACGCTAGTGTCTTTGAATGGGGTATTCCCGAGTCTGATGGAGGTGCGCCACTGCTCGGATACAATATTGCCATTCGTGACATGAAGCGAACCATGTGGATTGAAGTGGGACGTGTGCCACCAGATGTGCAGAAATTCCAAATTAGAGACTTACAGGATAAACACGAATACATGATAAGAATATATGCAAGAAACGAAATTGGTTTGAGTGAACCGCTTGAATCAGATGAACCCTACAAAGTGTCCGCTGCAGGTAAACGATCCCGGATTTTGATATCATTTTTCGTCAATTATTGTTTTCTAAATTTCACCAAATTCTAACAATATCCTTTTCGTTTTAGGCCACGAATTCTTGCCCGATGAACCACGCACGGAAGCGACAGGTGTTAGTACAGAGAATACATCGTCCTGGTTACGTGAGCACAACATGGACGCTGATATCTCGTCATATGCAAGATCTAAACTTTTGCGTAAGGATGAATACTTCTTCCGTGTTTGGTATTACGCTAAGAAACTATTTAAATAAAAAAAAATCGAATAAACGAGGAGTTTAATGACTTAAACACACTAAACAGAAACATAAAGAAAAATGTTTCACATAAGAAAAAAAAAAACAGAATATTACATCAAAATTCACTAAAAACTAAACTAATTTATCATTTTCACTATTTAATTAATTATGTATATTTATTGTAATGCTGGCAGCAATGAGACATATGCGAGCGAAGAAATTCGTTGTTGTCAACAAGTTATCGTTTTCATTTTATTCATTTTCGTTTTGATAATCTGTGATAAATAAGGTAGATGAGTAGTCATTCAAAACTCTGATGAGAATTATCGATAGCCTTAGACCTTTTACATAAAAGCATACATATCGATTGTAACATACATATGTAATGGGAGAGCAGTGTTTTAACGAACCGAAAATTCAACTCAACAAGGGAGACAATATAGGTGCAAAATCATATGAGTATGGATCTTTTCGGTGTCGGAGAAATACTACTCTTCAACATTTTAACAATAATACATTGTACGATTGTGTGACAATAAAGAAATTAATTTAAAAAAAACTGTTGACTTATTTTATTAGGAGTACTCTAATGCTTCGTTTACACGTGAGCATCTCCCTGAATTTGAACATGAATACAATAACAACAAGATGAGGTTCGCTGCTCGGATCAAGCAATGTTCCCATCCATCCATTTCCCGAGAATTTTTCCACAAAAATGTTCCCGCGCGTCATGGAAAAAGCATTAAGACGAAAAAACGTACATTCAGATTTTTGCTCGGCCAAGATGTTCGGAGCTGTTTAAACCCGTTCCCATGATGAATGAGAACAGGCGCGAATGCTCGCGGCATAAAGTGGAAATGTACCTTTTCATATGGCTGTATATTTTCAAACGAGGGTCAACCATTGACGGAAAATGTATACGCTACGAATATATTTCTATCGTCTTGCGTCAGGTAGACCATTCATACAAGGCCTAAAATCCTTTACTATGAGTTGTTTGATTTTTTTGTTTTGTTTTTGATTTTATGACACCAGGGGCCTATTCCACGAAACAAATTTCCAACTCTGAACTTTGCATTTTGCACTTTATATATCCTTTTCGGTTCCACCAATTTATTTTTGAATTGCAAATGTAAAGTGAAATGCAAAGTACGAAATTGCAAGCAGTGTATATATACAGTCATACAAAAAAGTATTCGTACACACGTCGTATCGTGCTTTACTGTCCTGCAACAGTTAAAAGAGCTACATTTTTTTAACAAAAAATGTCTCTAACTCTTTTAGCAACACTACTTTCTTATATTAACTTAAAAAAAGTACTCTTTTCTGATCGTGTCAACAGAAAAGTGAGAAACAGTTATGCAATTCCCGAAAATTGAATCAAAAAAGTATTCGTACAGCAGCGATGCAGAAAGAATAATGCCGTTATTCCGTTGGCGATGGCGATCATTCGTATTGGGATCAGTCTTGTGATAATTATCAAGTATTTATCAATTGTTGTTAAGCAAATTTGTAGTGGATTTCCATTAAATTCTTTATTATGGGACGAAAAGGTAAAGAAACGACAGAAGGAGAAAGGAGAATTATCCTTTCCTTGCACAATCAATGCAAATCATTGCGTGAAATCAGCGTTATTGTTGGGAGACCACGCTCAACCGTTCAAAGCATCATTGATAGATATTGTGTCACGGAAAGTCTTACGAATCAACCAAGATCAGGAGGGCCAAGATTATTAACGGCCAAAGATGAACGCAGTATATGTAGAAAAGTGCGACAAAATCCGAAAATTACAGCTTCAGCGATTGCGGCAGAGGTGGCGGAAAAAGATAAAATAGACGTTTCTGGAGAAACAAGCAGAAATGTGCTCCGCCGTGCCGGTTACAGCTCTTGAATCGCTAGAAGAAAATATTACAAAAGCGAAAAAATAGAAAGGATCGATTAAAATAGATTTCGCCAAAACGATGCGAAATCATGGAATAGACTTCTGGGAAAATGTTAAATTTACTCTAATCAGCAACCTCTGCCGCAATCGCTGAAGCTGTAATTTTCGGATTTTGTCGCACTTTTCTACATATACTGCGTTCATCCTTGGCCGTTAATAATCTTAGTCGTCATGATCTTGGTTGATTCATAAGACTTTCCGTAACACAATATCTATCAATGATGCTTTGAACGGTTGAGCGTGGTCTCCCAACAATAACGCTGATTTCACGCAATGATTTGCATTAATTGTGCAAGGAAAGGATAATTCTCCTTTCTCCTTCTGTCGTTTCTTTACCTTTTCGTCCCATAATAAAGAATTTAATGGAAATCCACTACAAATTTGCTTAACAACAATTGATAAATACTTGATAATTATCACAAGACTGATCCCAATACGAATGATCGCCATCGGCAACGGAATAACGGCATTATTCTTTCTGCATTGCTGCTGTACGAATACTTTTTTGATTCAATTTTCGGGAATTGCATAACTGTTTCTCACTTTTCTGTTGACACGATCAGAAAAGAGTACTTTTTTTAAGTTAATATAAGAAAGTAGTGTTGCTAAAAGAGTTAGACATTTTTTGTTAAAAAAAATGTAGCTCTTTTAACTGGTGCAGGACAGTAAAGCACGATACGACGTGTGTACGAATACTTTTTTGTATGACTGTACTGTATTCAGTCACGATAGACCGGTGTGGACTAGCCAATAACGAACGTTCGCTGTGAAAGCTCTGTTTATCTAATAACTGATACAATCACAATTGATATTACAAGTATACATTTTCGCTTACCATTCGCAGTTATAAATACACCTCATATGCGTATACATATAAACATCGTTAACTCGAATCAAACACAACCCAGCTATGCACTATACCGAATTTGCACAACTTTCCGCGCCCATTGTACGATCCGTCAACTGCTCCTGTCAATCATCCCCATTTCGCATATCCCACCGGAAGTAAATATTCAGAAGGTGGCGCCAAATTCATTTCGTCAAAATATTTTATTCGCTCTGTAGTCGTCGAGAGTGTCACATCGCTTTTGCGCAGTGCAATAGTTTTTACGTGATTTAAATCGTATAATTTCACAACGACTGTAAATTTTTGCGCTTTCTGTCGCGCAGTTATTTTACACATAATTGTTGTGTTTGGTAAACGCAATTAATTGATAAAGTTTCAAAATCGTGAATATCGTTTTAGCACGAATATTGGGAGGATTATAGGCTCTCAGAGCAGCCATGTGGCTGGCTCGGACAAATCGGGGCTGCTGAGTCCGAATAACGGAAACAGTTACGGCACTAGTAACGGTTCTGAGAACGCACATGGAAATGTGAAACCACATTTACGCCCACGTAAAGGGAAAATTAAAGTCGTCTATAGAACAAAAAGGAACGATTCTTTCTGGATTAGAAAAGAAACGTCAGTTAATAAAAACTTTACGAACAACATGGATACGGCATTTGATACAGCAATTACAACGATCTGCGACGAAGACAACAACAAAGCTATAGCGGCTGACGCGCTTATGTCCTTGAATGAGAATTTACCTCCGGTAAATCGAGTCAATTCCTCCGTAGTGGGAATGCCTACTAATAGTATGACAACACAAGTTCAGTTCAACTCATCAGTGACCGGTAATAGCAATCGTAACGACGCTTCAACTTTTGGCACTTCCACCTGGAATGGAAGCGATATTTCTTTAATACGAATCTCATCGATGGATGGTAATGATAAATTAAATTTAATCTGTAATAACTCTTCTGAATTTTTACCCGCAAAAGGGCGTTTAGTGTATAAGAAAAGGTCAAAGAATGATACTTCGAACTGTGTAACAAATAATGGAACTGCGTCCAATATAGGTTCTCAATTTACTTCTGCGAATAAATTTGCATCACTTAGGGTGCAAGATCAACAACGGTCTTCGTCAGGCTCTAATGTTGCAATGGTTAATCCTAACAAGCCGAAGTTCTGTCCACCCATCACGATTCATAAGGTGTCGGCTAGAAATCTCCTCTCTTTAATCAAGGACATAGATCCTTCTTGTCAGGTTGACATGTTAAATTTATCGGACGGTAGTCATAAAGTAAGAGTAGACAACCAACAAACTCATGTGAAATTGGTAGAGGCCTGTAAAAAGGCCAATCTTGAAGGATTTTCTTATACATTAAAAAGTCAGCGTAAATTTTCCACCATGTTGAGAGGTCTGTACTCATTCACAGTAGAGGAAATATCCGAGGAGCTTAATGGTTTAATTTCGCCTTTAAAGGTTACGGTCTCAAAGCATACCACAGCCTGGTCGAGGGCCAATAATGTAGATCTCGACATCTTTCGAGTCACTGCCGATAGCAGTGAAGCCTTAACAACCGTTAAAAACATTTCGTTCATTTTGTCACAGCGAGTGAAGTGGGAGAAACCTAATCGTCACGATCTGACGCAATGCTATAATTGTCAGAAGTTTGGCCATGTGGCTGCCAATTGTATTTCGAAGCCCACCTGTGTTAAATGCGCTGGTGATCATTCCTCAAGCGAATGCCCTAGACAGGGACACAACAATGATAGCTCTGAGTCTCTTCCTCCTATTAGATGTGCTAGTTGCAATGAATTAGGCCATCCGGCCAGTTTTTCGAATTGTCCAGTTCGAATGAGATACAAATTGAAAATGGCGCAACACAGAAACCCCACTCAGGTTCAGAATTCTACCTCCCCGAGGCAGCAGATACCACTCAAGAATCAAAATGTGTTCCCACTTTCTAGCCTGTCTGGAGTTTCTTATGCTGATGTAGCTAAAGCTACGTCTAATCCTCATGTGGGGCGTGATTGTTCTTCTTCAATCTTGCCATTTAAAGCATTTCAAGAGGAAATATCTCAACTCTTTGGCATGTCCTTTGAGGCATTAGTCCAACGCATTTCCACCTTTTGGAACACCACGCGCTCCCTGAGCAACGATGAAAAAAAAATGGCTTACATAACATTTATTTTAAATCTATCCAATGGATAAAATTCGTATTCTGAATGCTAATATTAACTCGCTGCTCTCGCACGGGAAACGTTTTGCGCTCAATGAAATACTTACCCAAACACAGCCTGACTTTGCCTGTGTTACCGAAACGAGGCTTGGGGAGCTCCCACCTGGATCAAAAATTTCTCTTAAAAATTATAAAATAGTGAGGAACGACTCTGGAAGGGGTACATCCATTTGCATTAAAGCAAACATTAAATATAAAAATGTCCGAATTGAAACTCCGTTTGCATCAATAACGGCAATTGAGACCGAGCTTACGGCCCGATCTAGCTTAAAAATCATCATTGCCGCCATTTATGTCCCTTGTAACCTAGGCTCTAAACTCAAATCGGTGCTGGATACTTTTTTCGAAACTGCAGAAAGATACGATGCTTTTATCCTTGGAGGAGACTTTAATAGTCGTAGCCCGAGTTGGGGTGACTCGTCACATAATACTAATGGCTCAAGCCTTGAAAGTTGGCTCTCAGAAAACTCAGATTTGGGTGCTAGCTTTGTTACTTCGGATTCTCCTTCTTTTCCCCGTGGAGCTTCTTTTTTGGACGCTTTTTTAATGTCATCTTTTCTCACAGAACCAGATTACCAATGTGAATCACTCCCTCTTTTTTCTGATCACCTTGCTCTCCTACTTCAACTAAATTCAACTACTTCCTTTCCTACACCCCGAGTATCTTGTGGCCCTAGAAGCTTTAAAACTGTCAACTGGGACAATTTTAATTCGGACCTCACCAGAGTATTACCACATCTTCTTCCCATAGATAGAATCATTTCTAATAATGACATTGACGATCATATTAGCCTTTTAAATGATTCAGTTGCTAAAACAGTTGACAAACACGCCCCTTCAATTAGTCCTTCATATTACAAATATGGAAATCTCTCTGAGGATACATTACACTTCTTTCGCGTGAGAAAAAGATTACTACAACGTCGGAAAAGGATTTTCCACCGTGCTCACAACAGAGTAAATGAAGCATATGAGTCCATCACAACAGAAATACATCTTCTATCTACAATCATTGAACAAAAAATTAATAATGATTTAAATTTGGCGTACATCAGCTTTTTAAAAAAAATTAAACCAGGCCCTGATTGCTTCCGGGCGATAGACAGGATTTCGGGACGTAAAAAGAATGGCTTCAACATTAATACATCTACATTAACCCATCTCAATTCGGAGTTTTCATCCACACAAGAAAAACTTGACGCGTGTGCTTCTTTCTTCGGAAATATATTTGTTGATAACCCTCCTGAAAATCGGGAGTGGACAGGAGAGGTGAGTGAAGTGGTAAGTTCTTACTTACATGGCCTTGAAGGATCATTTCTCACTTCGTTTACTACCACTAATACAGCTCTTAACCCAAATTGCCCTCAATTTTCCGATTCCTTCACCTCTCCAGGTGAAATAGAGAGTACCATTGATACATTAAATACGAAAAAGTCATCTGGACTCGACTCGATCTCAAATTTTATAATTAAAAAATCGTCCAAATGCATTAGCAAGCATTTAGCCATTATCTATAATCACTGCATAAATAATGGATACTTTCCAAATAATTGGAAAGTAGCATCAATTTTTCCTGCCCCTAAAAAAGGTTGCAAGGGAGAACTTAATGAGCTTAGGCCAATTTCCTTGCTGTCAAATTTTGGCAAACTGCTTGAGCGCATTTTATTACGCTTACTTAATCCATTCTGCGAAGCGCTTATTCCTCACAACCAATTTGGTTTCAAACGTCATCACTCCACTGAACATGCTGTTGCCACTTTACAAGAACACGTTTTTTCCAATCTTCGTCAACAAAAATGTACAGTTGCATGTTCTTTGGACCTTACTAAAGCCTTTGATTCCGTATGGCACACAGGTTTAATCTTCAAGCTTATCGACCTCTCCTGTCCTATTCCGATTTTGAGGATGATTATAAACTTTTTGTCAAATCGAAAATTTGTAGTTAAAATCAACAATTTATGCTCCAACCCACAGGAAGTTAGGTCGGGGGTGCCTCAGGGATCAATTTGGGGTCCACTCCTATTCAACTTATATGTGTATGACTTTCCTGTAGGTTACATGCCTGCATCCTCTTCCTGTCAGCTGCCTGCGGTATCTGGAGCTTTAATGTATGCTGATGATACTATCATTTTTGCAAGTGACCCCAGCCCACTCAAAGCAGCAGACATGCTTCAATCCCTAATCAACCGTTGCACAAATTACCTTGAAAAATGGGCCCTCAGAGTTAACCCCAGTAAATCTGAACTTATCTGTTTCAGAAACACGGGTCGCAGTTGTAAAAAAGGAACAGTACCAGAAAGCAAATCTATAATCGTCAAAGTCAACGGCGTCCCTGTACCTCGTAAAGAATCTATTAAATATTTGGGAATCTCGTTTAAATACGATATGAAATTTAACGTACATGGAAGAATACAGTTAGCGAAAGCAAAAAAAGCTAGGTTTGCCTTAAATAAAATCATGCCACGGAAAGCTATTCTCCCTCGTACTAAAACATTACTTTATAAAACGCTTCTACGACCCATTGTTTCTTATTGTTTCCCAATTTGGGCAACTATCTCACCCTGCGTGGGTAATGAATTGCAAATATTTGAACGGAAAATACTTCGTGCCTGTACCTCTCTCTATCGTCGACCTGACAAGAGATATTTTAAAAATTCGATACTTTATAAAAAAACAAAAATAATTCCACTATTACAGTACATGACATTACTAGCGGCCAAAAGAACGGATAATTGGATCAACCATTGCAACCCTATTATAAAAATAATTTCGGAGCGTAGTCAAATGATACCGGCTAACAACTCCCTAGTTACAGGTCTTTCTTTAATCTTTTCAAAGTTTCCGGATATGTTTGATTTCGGTGACAGTCCGAAATTTCTGTCGAAATTTTACTCTAAAAAATCGGACCGAGTCCGTAGGGGTTAAATTGATATTTTAACATACAGTATTATACAAAATTACAGTATATTGGACACCGTTTCATTCTTGTACTTGTAATTACATTGCATTATACATATAGAGATATAAGTTTTTAATTTCCACACTTAAATTTTGTAATAAATCATTATCTGAATAGTGTCATCATTTATGTTCTAATCGCTTTATAATAACGAAATGAATCGTAACGCCTCTACATTGAATTTATATAAATATGTACTGTAAAAGATGCTTACAATATTCTCTCGCAATATAATAACGAAAAGTTATGTTGTTCGTCGTTTTCTAATTGAATGAATATGCATTTTGTTCCCTAGTCATAAGTTAGTTATAAGTTTGTCCATCTCTTTTAAAGAATTTAATCCTCAGGTGAGCATTGAGGAATCTTAACATTTTACGTAACTGAAATAATTGTATGTCCCACTGATAGGTGGAGCTGTCAAAAAAATGTCAGAGTGACATAATTTAACTAGTCACCATTAATTAAGATTCATAGCACAACATTTGTAATAGATCATAAGTCTAATATGTACACATATATTATCCGCTCAATAAAAATTCAGTTCAGTTCGTCAAAATATTATTGCGATGACAGTTTTCGTTAAGTCGCTTCTAATTCTCGTCACCAGACGGCAGTGCGTTCGCTTCAAGTTCTCACGAAAATGGCAGCCAGCGTCATTCGTCGTCCGAAACTATTTTCGTTGTTCTTAATTTAAGCAGAAATTCAGTGCATATCATCGCCAAAACTAGCGTGAATTTTACCAAAAGTTTGTTTCTGTGTCGTCCACACGTGCAGTGAGCGGGTTTCACAACGAAAAATTGCATGTTCTATTGTTTTTCGTGTAATAAATTGGTGGCGCCATTTTGTGACTTTTCGGTCGGCTGGCACGTCTCGTCAAAGTTCAAGGGCTCGCTGTCTATACGCGATTTAATGAAAATTCACGCGACAAATTGAACGTAGTGACGCGTGAAAATCGCTAGAACCATTTGCCGTCCGACGCGGCCGGCACAATGAATGCCGTTTCCGTCGACACGTACGTGAAATTCGTGGGAGTAAAGTGTACATTTCATTGTTAGTTGCGAATACCAATAATATTGTGGCGAATGACGTCATAGCCGAATTCAAGGTCTCCCAAGAGAATCGCGAGAAATAAAGAAAAACATTTGTACAAGTGAAGAAGCGACCATAATTTTGCGGAGCCAACGCATTCCAATTGGTCGGTTGAAGTGACTCGCGCTGCCGTTTCCGTGGCGAAAATGTGAAAAAGTGGCCGACGACAACGCACACACGGTGGCTAGGATTACTTTTGTCTCTGACGCGAAGGAAGACGATCCGTTTCATATTGGTCAACTGTGCTACGAAACAAGCGCCACTGTACGTGAAGAAGGCGGCCCGCGAGCACTTCCGCACGGGGCACAAGCAGTGAGCGGCAGTGTTATCGGTGGTGGGAGTAGATTGTGCTCGTCGACAGGGGCCGCGAAAATGTCGGTTCAACAGTTCTGTCTGCGATGGAACAACCATCAGCCCAACTTCATTTCGGTGTGCTCGTCACTATTGCACAATGGCACGCTGGTGGATGTTACGCTGGCCGCCGAGGGGCGACAGCTCCAGGCTCACAAGATTGTCTTGTCGGCGTGCAGCTCCTACTTTCAGGTATTTATTGATCAATTAATGTAATTGTTAATAATTTATTGTATTTAACGCCAGATGGGAGAATGGAGAAAATTTCCTTAGCGTGACATGGTGTGGCAGACTCCAGATTCAGACAGATTCTTTCGATTTCTCCTCCATATTCTTTCCCCCCGGTAAATGTGTTGTCAACTATCAATTTTTGGGTCTGAAAATATTCCCCTCCAGATCTGAAAAGTATTCTGATCCAAAAATTGACAGTTGACGGCATCGCATATTTTACCGGAGGAGAAATTGACAAAATCTGTTCTAGATCCGGCTTTCAGGGCCGCGGCCAATGTAAACTAGATTTTTTAGGGAACAGCTTACAACTCAACGAAAACCCTCTTGTAGGAAGCCCGGAATTGGACTTGACACACAGATTTATTTCCTTCATTCAAATACGGATTCGTGGAATATTTTTTGTGCCTGGTCTTGAACCGTGTAATCTCAGGTGAAGTTCCCCCTCATACAGATAATTTAGCTAACCATCAAAATGTGCGTATACGGTCCACTGCCCCGACTAAAGAGGAATTAGTCGCTGAAATTATTGTACTAAAACGAGGAAAGGCCGCCGGACTCGACGGTATTATTGCCGAACTTTATCAAGCAGCGCCAAGCGTAACTGCCGAGTTGCTGTACCCACTTGTTGATAAAGCGTGGAATACAGAGACCTTTCCCACTGAGTGGAAGGAAGGCTTGATCATCAAACTTCCGAAGAAGGGTAGCCTCACAGACTAATAATTGAAGAGGCATTTGTGTGCTCCCTGCCGTTGCCAAGATAATAGCTAAAATCGTCCTGGAAAGACTAAAGGCCCACTTAGAAAGCACAACTGATGAAGGGCAGGCTGGTTTTCGATCCGGATTCTCCTGTGTCGATCACATTAACACTTTGCGAATCATCATCGAGCAATGCGCTGAGTACGATTCTCCGCTTCACTTGCTTTTCATCGATTTCGAAAAGGCTTTCGATAGTGTGAACCGGGATTCTATATGGGCGGCCTTGCGCAGGAGAGGCATCCCTGAGAAGCTTGTGGCTATTATTAAGGTAACCTGTGACGGCGCGAATTGTCGCGTTCTGCATAAAGGTAAGGTGTCGGGGGAGATTCGCAGTGGAGTTCGGCAGGGGTGCATACTCTCACCGATCCTATTCCTCATAGTGATGGGCGATGTGTTGCATGCAGCCCTATCCGGACTCGACAGAGGAATTCAATGGACTTTGACATCTTATCTACATCATCTTGACTACGCTGATGACATGCCTACTCTCCCACAAACTCATGGATCTGTCCGCAATGGCGTTAGATCTCGACAGAGAGGCAAGCAAGGTTGGGCTAAAGATTAATACCAACAAGACCAAGGTTCTTAGCCCGCCATTGCGAAAAAGAAATCCGACACCTATTGCCAGCAATATTAATGGGCAGCCTGTGGAGAAGGTGGAGAACTTCGTCTATCTGTTTCCGTAAGAGTTACCAGAAAGCTGTAAGTTTTCGTCAACTCATGTCTTCGTCGAATTCTAAGAATATTCTGGCCTGAAACAATATCAAATGAAGAGCTAAGTCGGCGTACGGGGCAGATGCCAATCGACGAATTGATACGCAGGCGAAAATGGCAGTGAATTGGTCACACATTGCAGAAGAGTGATAACTGCATTGCTTTGCATGCCATGAAAGGGAACCCAAGGCCGACCAAGAGGGGCTGCTAGAATCACATGGCGTCGATCTGTGTCAAAGGAGTGTCAGGCACTGGGTAAGTCTTTTGGAGAGTTACGTCCCATTGCCCAAAACAGGAGTAGTTGACGCGCTATGCCCCACTAGGGCATAGATCAGAGTTTTTGTATATTGTATTTTATGTATAACTATATTTCCGATGGTGACAGCAGCTGACATACATACATACATGTAAAAGCTCTTGAAAATGTATATAAAGAAAAAGTAATAACTAAACTAAGTAGTTTGAGTGAAAGTTCAATAGGATTCAAAGAACTGATTAATATCGTCAGATCCGCAAAAGGCGAATCGACGACTATGAAGAAAATCCGTACAAGGCCCCAATCTTGGATTTCCTCTGAAAAAAAACGCAAACTTGATCCTAGTAATGAAACCAAAAGTGCTTCTTATAAATATTTCAAAAACAAAGCTTCAAAACTTATACATCAAGGTAAATTAAACTCTCTAAATAGACAATACGCCAATGCATCCGGAAATAGCAGAAAGTGATGGCAAATAATTAGTAACGAATTGGCAGCCAATGCAGGGCGTAGGGATGAAACCGAAACCAGCCTTTAAGCTAATGATTTTGATCTATTCTTCGCTAAAACTGAAGAAAGATTGCAACCAAGTACATACATAGCTCATTTACGAATATAACATTGAAAATCTCTCTCTCTCTCTCTCTCTCAATTGCCCTAACCCCTTGTGGGGCATAGCGCGTCAACTGTTCCATGTGGCCCAGTTAACGTTTCACAGCATAAACTGGTTTCGGAGAATGCAGTTGCCAGCATGCACCTCCTGCACATTCATGGCCACGAACGTCGTCGTGGACGGAATTCGAACCCGAAACGCCGGTAGTCAAACATGAGACTGATGCCTCAACACACTGCGCCACCGGTCGCCCCAACATTGCAAATACCAAAACTACAATATATTCTTAGAACCTACTAGCTCTGAGGAAGTATCCGATATCTCAAAAAAGACCTGCGTAATGTATCAGCTGGGCACGATCAAATAAAAATCGATGACCTACAAATGGTCAGCGATGAAATCTCGCCGCTTATATGCTAAATTGTTGTTGTTCTAGTAGCAAGTAAAATTCAAATGTGTGTCATAAAATTTAGTTGTTCATTTCTGTTTCCTCTGAAGCAAATTGAAGGAAAGCGGCCGCTTCGGTGGGGTTATCCCATAACGCTGTAGGTGTAAGGTGCGTCGGTGTTGCTAAGCAGTTGAATATGTGCTCAATGTCGTGAGGAGTATTGCTATATGCAGGGCAGATGTTCTGGATGCTGTGGCCGATTCGGGACCAGTACGAATTGAGGTGTGAACACCAGCCTGAACGAAGTTGAGCGAGTCGTTTCTGCGGCAGCCGGTTCTAAGCTCCGGAGCGACCCGTTTTTACAACGGCCAAGAGCTGCCAAATCCCTTTAATACTAGAAGTATGTGTGTCAATGTGTTACATGCTTGTATTCGTTTATTGGGAGCAACGCATCTCGGCGCAACTGCTCTCAATACTATTTCTCCGCGCCGGCATTAAAAGCAACCCAGGTCCATGGATCTGTTGTGTATGCAACAGAGAGCTGCACCCCAATGCGACGTCAGTGAGATGCAACTGCTGCAACGAGTGGTGTCACCTGAGTAACTGCTCCGCACTAAGCCATCACAGGCACATGAATTCTTCATTTATTGCCAGTCAGTGCAGAAAGCGAGAACCACAAGCCAGCGAGCTCGTCAAACACGCCTCACCTTCCTACACCAGTGAGCACCCACACGAGCTTTCAGTCAACTCCAACGACCCCTGCGAATAGACCCAGTAGGATTCCCCAACAAAACAACCTTACGCCTGCACCACCGATCGCCATTTTCGATACGCTCTCACTCGTCCAAGTAAACTGCAACGGGCTGCAAAACCAAATTGCCGAACTAGCCTCATTCATGGACAGACACCGCATTCAAGTTGGAGCCATCCAGGAGACGAAACTACATCCCAACTCGTCCCTCAACGCTCATGGTGATTACGTCATTATCAGGAAAGACAGGTTGACCAACGTTGAGGAGAGCTTTGGTTCATTCATTCATTCCATTCCGTGCAATACCGGGAAATAGATGTCACCAACAACGACATCACCATGGAAGTGCAAGCCATCGCCATAAAATCAGGCAATGTTGATATTGAAATTTACAACATATATATTCCGCCGGTATCCTGTTGTCCCTCAGGTTACCATGTAATTATCAACACTTTCCTCACTGGTCAACACCGTCTCCTGCTTGGTGACTTTAACGCTCACCATCAACTCTGGCACTCACATCTTAACAACGACACCAGAGGTATCTCAATTGTAGAACGACTTGATGCTTCAGATTTCTGTACACTAAATGACAACACGCCCACCCGTATTGCCGGTACCTTTTCCAGCTCTTCAGACATCTCGATTACCAGTGGTAACCTCATAAATGAAACTCAATGGGAGCCGGTCCTTACACTATCATATGTCACTTACACTATCATTTACCAATCATGATAAGGCTTGACAAACCGAAAGATATCGTATCTGTCGAACATCGCACATTTGTCAACCAGATCAAGGCTGACTGGAACAGCTTCACCCAATATACTAGTGCTAAATTCCTCGCTCTGCCAACTCCCACCGACGTACGTAAGGCCGAATCCAATATCAGGAAAGTCCTTAATAAAGCGGCTGCGAAATTTATTCCTGCAGGACGCATTCCGGCCCAACTTTCCTACCTCAGCCGACAGACTGGCAGACGAGAGAGAGACAACATCAGGAGCACAAACCCAGACGATCCCAGAATTCACGAAATGAACTGTGAAATTCAAAGACTAGTAGCCGAACACAAGAGGTTAAAATGGAGTACGCATCTGAATGAATGCAGCCTGACCACAGGTATCAGAAAACTATGGTCGACAGTCCGTGCCCTCTCTAATCCACCGAAACATCCATCCAGTTTGGAGACAATCCAATCAGTGACCCTGCTCACTGCGCAAGTCGCTTCAATAATCAATTTATTGAACATCCTCCGCCAGACAGGCAAAAGCGCATAATCCGCAGGAGGATCCATAACCGAACTGCAAACAACATACCTGTCTTCACCGCGGACGAAGTGGCTGCAGCAATCGGGAAAGCGAACAACTTGAAAGCCTTGGGACCTGAAGGAATCTCAATGGCAATGCTGAAACACCTCGATTCACCAGCTATCGAATATCTCACGGCTACATTCAACCTATCCGTCACATCACTGATCGTTCCAGAACTCTGGAAGAAAGGGAGAATAATCCCAATCTTGAAACCTGGGGAAAAAAGCGACACTCGGCGAGTCCTATCGCCCCATCGCACTTCTATCACCAGTTGCCAAAACGTTCGAAGCACTAATCCACCCTGTTCTTGCGGCCCACGTCCAGCTTGCGAACCACCAGCACGGAATCAGAAGGATGCACAGTACGACGGCCCTGGATGCCATTACAACTTGTATCCACAATGGCCTTAATCAACCTCGTCCATGTCACAGAACAATTCTGGTAGCATTTGACCTGTCGAAAACCTTCGGCAAAGTCAGCCACTCAGCACTTCCGACTTATACAATGCATCTCTTCCAACGCATGCTACAAAATGGATTGCCAACTATCTCGCGGGCAGGCAGTCCTACACCGAATTCAGGAGCAAGAAGTCGAAGCTAAGGAAGATCAAACAAGGCGTGCCACAAAGAGGAGTTCTGTCTCTCTCCTTGTTCAACCTTTACCTATCTGGAATTCCAACTCCACCTGAAGGAATCGAAATTAGCTGCTATGCCGAAGACGGCTTCATTCTGGAAACAGGGAACAACATCACGGAAATGTGCGAACGATTAAATAATTACCTGGAAGAACTTAACTCCTTCTTCACGGGCAAGAATTTAATCGTATCAGCGCCTAAATTCTGGCAACCTTATTTACCACCTGGACGAAGGAAGTCAAGATGCAACTTGGGATCTCAATTGGCAATCAACTTATTCCGACCGTGAACCATCCTAAAATTCATCCTCCCATGCATCAACCGTGTGTAACAGGATGCGCGAAAGGAATAAAATCCTTAAAGCCTAGGCCAGTACCACCTGGGGCAAGGATAAAGAGACCCTACTCGTCACATACAAAGCAGTCGGAAGACCAGTAGCCAACTATGCGCCTCCAGTGTGGTCACAGAATCTCTGTGACACACAATGGAATAACATTCAGGCTTGCCAAAACGCCGCTCTCCGTACTGTGACTGGCTGTCTCCTGATGTCATCCCAGGACCATCTGCATCAGGAAACAAGGATGATGCCTCTAAGGGACCACACCAAGCTTCTTGTGAAACAGTACCTGGTGGGTTGTTACCGGAGGGAGCACCCCAACACCGACCTCATGGACAAGACGCCGCCACCAAGACATGTCAGGCGTGATTTGAGGGACCTCATATGTCCAGAGGTACAAAAGGGTTCCCTTTGACAACAACGCATACATACAGATCAGCCATCACAGCAATACATCACGAGGAGGTACAAACATCAATCGCAGGACTAGGTCCAAATAGAGTTCTCTCGACACAACCACCAGCCATTTCTCCCGATGAGAGAATCCTTCCGAGAGCAGCGAGAACAACACTTGCCCAACTTCGGTCGGGCTGGTGTTCGCGTCTTAACTCCTACCTATCGCATTGACCGGGATGTCACGACCACATGCCCCGCCTGCAATGGTACACCTCACGATGTGGACCAATTTTTAATTGCCCAGCTTCATCCACACACCTGGCCCCCAGGCAGCTATCTTCCTGGCACTTAACACCGAGGAAGACGAAGAACAATACAGCATGTAACACACTCACACGACGAACTTTTGATCATTGCTAAAACAACAACCGTAGACAGTATTCTCTGGAAGCTGGACTCGATGGGCCTACGCACCGTAGGATACGCCGGTGACTTGGCTTTTACGGTTAGTGGAAAGTTCAGTGACTCAATTCTAGGTTGCATGGGACAGGCTCTCAAAGTAACCGAAGAGTGGTGTAAAGAGCAGAATGTAACGGAGGGTTTGGTGGGGATCCGAAGATGCCCGTGGGGACGGAGCCTAAGGTAGCATATGACCGTGTAGGTCGGGCTATGCCATCTGACGAAGAAAAAGGCCCCTCAACGAGCTAAGCAGCGGCCTATGCTTGCTGTAGCTCAGTTCGGGAGATGTGGGCGGGGTTTTCGCCGCTCGTTGTCCCTGTCCTTTACGTATTAACAAAAACTCATAGGCCTGGGGAAGATAACACAAACAGGAGAGGTAAAAATGGCGAATAAAAAAATAGTCCATAAGGATGGAATGTTTGACGGACGGATCAGACGCCCACACGGTCGCACCTGGGTCCGGGTGTAATGGGACTCTCGGCCTCTGGTTTCGTACCACCAACAGATCACTACTCATCAGGTGCTGCTTCGATCTGCTGGTGGGAGCAGCACTACCAGACCATAATATGGTTCGTTACAGGTGGTTCATTACAAGAACTAACCATAAACGCTAGTAAATCAAACACAATGATTTTTACTCGTAAGAGGAAAGACAAAGGTAACTCCCTTACGGAAATTACACCAACGCTAGCAATGGTGGCATTGCTGGGACTGTCGCCGCAGGACTTATTTATAAAGAAAACGGAGGTGCTTTCGGCAATACGTATGGAAAGGGATGCCATGTGGCATCACTTTGGAACTAGCAGCGCGTACGGGTCCCATTACACCCGGACCCAGGTGCAACCATGTGGGCGTCTGATCCGTCCGTCAAACATTCCATCCTTATCGACAATTTTTTTTATTCCCCATTTTTACCTCCCCTGTTTGTGTTGTCTTCCCCAGGCTAGGGGATAGGATAGTTGAAAGATTACACAAGACTCACATTGCGCATGGAAACATACACAATGAGCGTATGTACAATACAATGACATCAGCATTTTCACTGATGGCTCTTTAATGGACGGGAAAGCGGGGGTTTACTTTAAAAGGTTAAACCTAGCCTGTGGGCTTCGTCTAGGAGAGTATGTGTCCGTATACCAGGCAGAGATGCTTGGCTTGTTCCATGCGTTGGATCACCTGCTGGAAGGTCAGGTGCGGGGGAAGAAAATTATTGCACTGGATAACCAATCGGTGATCAGACGCATGCAGCAGACGAACATAAACTCCAAATTGGTACTAGAGTGTGTCCGAAAGATCAACACGTGTGCCTCAGAAAATGAGGTTACACTGATGTGGGTAAAAGGACACATAGGTACAACAGGACGGATGCCCAAGCAAAACAGGGATCAGCGGCGACTTTCATTGGACTAGAACCCAGAGTTGCTCTGGAGAACAGCATGATTGGAGCGAAGGTTGGGAAGTGGATGGACTTCATGCATCAACGAAGATGGCAGGAGTAAGTCACTTGCAAACAAGCTCGGAATGTAATGACCAGCCCTTTAGGCAGGGAAGCGAAAAAGGTGCTCAGTTATAAACGGAGTACCCTAAGCTGGATAACTGCCTTAGTTACAGGGCATGGTAATTTTAAGGCTCACCTTGCCAAGATGAAAATAGAAGAAGGTGACGTTTGCAGACTATGTCTGGAGGAGGCTGAGACTCACTCATTTAGCAAGGCTGAGCAGCCAGACACATTGTCATGGTGAGGAACCATGAGTTACTCGTATTTCGTCCTTAAAGTGTTCTTAAGGAATCATATCCCTGTTCTGTGAATTTGAGATGAAGTAACTGTTATGTGGCTCATGAAATAAAAACAACGAAAGTGGGTTGCCAAATTATTAGGGACACTTCTCGTATTTGTGTATTTTCAAGTTTAACTTAATGTTTTGAGCAGATAATTGATTCTAGGTCTAGTAAGTATTTTATATTTAAAGGATTTTGTTATAAAGATTATAAAAACAACATTTTACGTAGGCGAAACAGTATATTTTTTTCGTAGAAGTAATTTGTGCATTAATGAATACATAATTTTAATATTTAGTGATACCGCCCTTTGCTGCAATTACAGCCTCTATGCGTCGAGGCATGCTCTCTATGCAAATTTTTGCATTTTCCTGCAGTTGGGTGTTGTGATGCCATTCTCTGATAAGAGTTTCAATTAACTGGCGCTTGGTGGTAATCACTTCTTTGGCGATCGCCCGTTTGGTGAGCTCCCACATGTTCTCTATGGGGCCATGTCTGGTCAGTTTCCCAGCCAGGCTAAAACGGGGTAATGTCAAGTTAGCCCTTCCAATTCAACAAAAATTGAATTTAGCTATTCGTATCGTTTGTTGGTCGTTTGTTGGTGATTGTTGGTCATTTAAAAATATTTGTTGGTTGCTAATTAGTAAATTAAGGGCAAATTAAAATTTTTTGGTTAAGTTAGCCCCTCCTCACAAGAAAATCCCTATAAAATGACGTTACTAACCTAAACTTACAAAATTACTAATTAGCGACCAACAATTGTTCTTAACAGACCAACAATCACCAACAAACGATTTCAATTCAGAATTCTGTAAGTTTAGGTTCGTAACGTCATTTTTTAGGGATTTTCTTGTGAGGAGGAGCTAACTTAACATAAAATTTTTAATTTGCCTTTAATTTACTAATTACCAACCAACAAATGTTTTTAAATGACCAACAATCACCAACAAACGATACGAATAGCTAAATTCAATTTTTATTGAATTAGAGGGGCTATCTTGACATCACTGTAAAACGGCTATATTTTTTTCGGCCAGGAATGTCGTGTCACTTCTTGCTTTATGGCACGGAGCCGAATCGTGCATAAAAATTCAGTTTTTTTTTTGTATTACGGAATCATTCCTTGAGCTGTGGGACCAAGTTTCTAGGACACGCTTGCATTGATCCTGCCTCATGGTTCCCTCCACGATGTAAAGGTGCCCCACACCCTTGGCCGAAATAACAGACCAACCAACAGACCGGGCGTACAAGGTAGTCTAATTGGAACTGCTCATCAGGGCGTCATCGGACAAATGAGCTTTTGACGGCCAAAATCTGGAAGGTCAATTCCGAGAAACATACCTGTAAAATATTACAATAATGGGAAAAAAGCATTATCGACTATTAAAAAAAAGAGTCTTTACCCGACTCCAGTCTGCAACATTCATATGCCGGTGTTTGGCCCATCGCAGTCGCTTAACCTTCATGGCCTCGGTGAGCCGCGGTTTTTTCATAGGACGACGACCAGATTTACTTCAGTCAACCGCATTTGGACTGTTCTCTTCCAAGCTCCAATTCCCTTATTTTTATCAATGTCGTCAAACGAGCCACACTTTCTTTACGATTCTCAAGGCAGACATCTCTGATTTTTAAAGTGTAATTTTTATAGCGACGACGCATCCATGGGTAGTGAATTGAAAAATTATACTTATTTGTTCTGCCACCCAAAACAGAGAAGCGCTCGCGTCGCTGTGATACAATCTCATATACATATTTATATTGTACATACATAGTGGTGTTACACAAAGCGAAAAGAATTTGACAGGTATTCTTCGTTGGCTTAGTGGTGAGTAGGTCCGACTTGTGGGCAGTTGGTCACGGGTTCTCTCTATCGACTGCTGCGACGAATTTTTTTTTTTTTTTTAAATCGGCCTTGCGGCGACAGTCGGCACCCGCTGTGTACCTACTTGAAATACAGCGGGTGCCGACTGTCCGCAAGGTAGGAAAGTCGGAAGAGATCGATTGCCCACCATGTGCATTGCAGGATCGCATAAAATAATAATAAAAATAATAAAAAATATGGAGCATCGATCCCCACTATTTTTATGCTCAGTCTACTTTTTTTGTTTTTACACCTGTGTTTTTTTTTAAATTCGGTTTTTTGGCCAAAACTTCTAAACTATAAGGCATTTCGCATTCACGGGTTCTCTCTTTCTCGACTGCCTCGACGGATTTTTAGTTTTTTTTTTTTTTTTCTAAATCGGCGTTGCGGCGACAGTCGGCGCCCGCTGTGTACTTGAAACACAGCGGATGCCGACTGCGACTGCCCGCAAGGCGGGAAATTCGGTGAAGATCGATCATTGCATTGTACATTGCAGGATCGAACGATATATTTTTAATATGATACGGAAACGGAACCAGTTTTCCGGGCAACGATCGTCGAGCACCATACCACGTATATGGCGCTTAACATGCCGTCGCCCTTAGCAGTCACAAGTGCGACTAAATTGTATTTGTTCTAGCTTGGCGGCAGTGGCAACATAATACGAATCAGCTTTTCGGGCGACGACCATCGACCTGCTAACATTTAACATCGACATAACATTTTGATTTCATACATATTTGGTTATGTGAGGAAATATGTATCCATTCAGAAAATATATTTATGTGGGATATAACATTTCGTTCCACATTAGGAGCGAATGTGGAGCGAGCCTATATATCACGTAATGTGTACGACGTGTTTAGGGAAGCTGAGTGGCTGATCGGTTGGTTCATGAGACTTCCACACGGGGGTCCCGGGTTCAGTCGTTTATTTAAACTTCATTTTTTTTCCCGATGGGGGCGACTCGACCTCTCTTTTTTTCTATAATCTTACTACGTTTTGTAACGAACATTTTTAGTTCGTACGTAATCTCATTGGCGCTAACGGTCGCAGTGAAAAGTATTTTACCGTGCCAGCAAGCAATATGAATTGAAACAAAGTGTATCAAATTACAAGAAGTTTTCCCAAAAATATAATAATGCAATGAGCAAAATTTGTGTGGTTCCAAACTGCAAAACCGCGTATCTAAGGCAGTTACATTGTTTTCCACTTTCCACTCAGTTATTATGCTGGTTTTAAGGCATGTCAGGAAAGGGATGATTGGAACATGACCCCAGTGTTTATTGTGCTATACATAAAAATTCAACTTCATAGGCAAACTGTCTACAATGCAACGCGGCGTTTGCATATACTCGTCTACTTGTAAATATCAAGCGAAGCAACCACCTGAGTCAATTTTTTGAAATTTTAGAAAAACTTGGTCAATCGCCTGCAATCTGACAAAAAAAATACTGTAGGATTGGCAAGACATTACCACGATCCCTAGGGTGGTGAAGATGTGGGGTAATGTTAAATGTAAATTGCAAATTTTAGTGTTATGTACTATATATCTATAATTTTCGGAGTCACAGAGATAAATAGTAGGACTCTTGATGACGTATCTTCAACCATCTCCATGGCCGAGAGGCAGGGGATAAAAAGCAAAATCTTTAAATAGAAAATCCTGAATGCTGGCAGTCGTAACAAGACTTCTTAAAAGTTACACTTTTGTCGCGCGGTAGTCTCAGCACGCATTTAATTTTTCTTTCAGTACGGAGAGCAGTGACTCTTTTCCTGCCGGGTTCGAGTCCAGGGGCTTGTTTTGATCCGTTTTTACTTTAATTCTGTTGACGACCGACCTCGAAATACCCGTTATAGTTGCTATCTCCCGCTGAGAATGTGTGGAGTGCAATAACAATGTCTGAATTTCTCGACATTTGCTTGGAGATGTGCCTGAAGACTTACCCATACCCGAATGTAACGGTTTTGAGGTTATCATAAATAACGACTCATAGAAATTAAATTCTCTCCTAAAATTTGGATAAAGTTATTCAATACGAGACATTACTCACGTTTTAACTATTGCAGAAAAGAATAACTTGCGAAAAAATGATTTAAAACTATTTTAGGCGAAGTCACTGCACAGCACTTGTCAACAAACGACAACCAAATGAGCTCTTACCTCACTAATTTAATAGAAGACACAAAAAGAACTTGGAAACAACTTGTCAAATATATCAATTATGATACCAGTAGCAAAATTAAATAAAACCAGGCCGAAGCTTCGCTTCGGCCCGGAGTCCGAAGCGTATATACCCTAGACTTCTACAGACCTAGTGGAGATACCAAAAGTACCAATTGGCAACGGCCATATGCATTAAGAATGGGTCTCCTATATGGCCAGTTCATAGGAGAGGTTGGCACTCATTCATTAGGATCTTGACCATTCTCAAAATCAATTAACTAACTAACCCATTCTACAATATTTGTCGAATTTTTCAAGTCGCTTGCTTCATTCTATCGGAAGGTATTGCTTATTTGAAGTTTCACTTGTAGAGGAGGTAAGGGTTCCTAAGGTCGGATCTTGCTCATCATTGCCAACAAACCAATTAGATCACCCTTCAACCATTTAAACAAAATTTCAAGTCTCTAACTTCACTCTATCGAAAGCTATCGCTTATTTAAAGTTTCGTTTGTAGGGGAAGTAGGGGTTTCGTTGGTCGGATGTTACCCAGCTTTAATGCCAACTAACTCAATCTCACTTCGAACATTTGACCAAAATTTCAAGTCACTGGCTTCATTCCATCAAAAGTTATCGCTTATTTGAAGTTTCATATGTAGGGGAGGTGGGGGTTCCTTGGGTTGGATCTTGCCCATATTCAACACCAACTACGTAGGTCTTACTAGCAACATTTCACCAAATTTTTAACTCGGTAGTGTCATTCTATCAAAAGTTATCGCTTATTTGAAGTTTCATTTGTAGGGGAGGTAGGGGTTGCTTGAGTCGGATCTTACCCATTTTCAATACCAACCAAGTAGATCCTACTAGCAACATTTTGTCAAATTTTCAACTCGCTAGTGTCATTCTATCGAAAGTTATCGTAATTAAAGGAATATTGAATTTTTTTAAATTTGTAGGGGAGGTAGGCGTTCCTTTAATCCGATTATGCCCAACTTACTAGAACTCAAGCATCTTCTCACCCCAAGATTACATGCCAAAAATCAGGCGTCTACGTCAATTGGTTCAAGAGTTATAGACAAAAAACCCGAAAAGTAGGGTAGTACGGGGCTCTTTGTAAGAAAATTACCGTTAGTTTTCAACTGATCGATTTTATTTTCCCAGGAGTTTATAAGATTACCCTCACGAGTAATCTACCAAAGCTAGAGCTTTTCATATTTATTTAGTCGGGAGTTACAGATACATTTAAGTATTTTACATATGTAGGGGAGGTAGGTGTTCTCTTGGCTTGATCACGCCCATTTTCAATACCATCCAACTAGATTACACTACCAACATTTGACCAAAATTTCAAGGCTCTAGCTTCATTCTATCGAAAGTTATCGTGCGAACGGATAGACAGACAGACAGACAGGCAGACAGACAGACATGGCTTAATCGAATCAGGAGGTGATCCTGATCATTTATATATATACATTGCTATACCTCCGGAGCCTCCTTTAAGGTGTTACATATTTCCGTCGTGACAAAAACAATATACCCTATACTAAAAGTCTAGGGTATAATAAACTCATCATCATCGTGGCCCGACAGCCCGACGTCGGACCTTGGCCGCCTGGATCATTGTCCTCCAATTATCTCGGTCACGTGATCGCGTCCTCCAGTTTTGGGAGCCCAGCAGCTGCGCGGCGTCCACACCTACTGAGCTCTCCCAACGAGATCTCGGTCGTCCTCGCAGTCTCGCTCCGTCGACTCGTTCTGCATTCATTACTCTCTTAGGCATGCGATCATCGTCCATTCTTTGTACATGCCCTGCCCATTGAAGTCGTTGTAGTTTGACGATTTTCGAGACTTGCAGCTCATCGTACATTTCATACAACTCATGGTTGTACCGGATGCGCCATCCATCTCGATCGCAAACAGCCCCGAAAATTCGCCGTAGAACCTTACGTTCAAAAGTGTCTAGCATGTTTTCGGAGGCTTGAGTTAGGGTCCATGCTTCGCAGCCATAGCATAGCACTGGTCGTATAATGGTTTTGTACACGCGGAGCTTCGTGTTTCTGTGCACATGCTTCGATTTCATTATGGGGAGAACCGAGAAAAAAGTCTTATTAGCTAACTGTATCCGTCGCTTGATTTCGTCAGTTTCGTTGGCGTCCCTTGACAAGTTGCAACCCAGGTAAATTAAGTTGTTCACGAACTCGATGTTGAGGTCCCCCACATTGATGCTTGGTTGTGCAGGTGTCCTTGTCACCGATTGCATCATTATTTTAGTTTTACCCTCGTTAATACGTAATCCAACTTCCTTGCAGCGGTATCGAGCGTATGCAGAAGTTCTTCTGCGTCAGCCAATCTTCGGGACATGATGTTGATGTCGTCGGCGTACGCTGCTAATTGTGTCGACTTGATGAGTAGCGTCTTGCTGTTGTCCATATTCATGGCCCGAACAACGTATTCCAGTGCTAGGTTGAAGAGCGTCGGTGCCAGTCTATCGCCCTGTTTCAAACCAGTGCGTGTTTCAAATAGATCAGTAAGTCTATTCTGGATCCTGACTTGTGAGACGGAGTTGGTCATCGTCATCTTTGTCAGTCGCACTAATTTGGCCGGTATACCAAATTGCAGCATGATGTTGTACAGTACTCCACGATCGATACTGTCGTATTCCTGCTTGAAGTCGACAAAGATTTGGTATACGTTTACGTTGTATTCCCAGCACCTCTCGAGTATCAATTTGACTGAGAAGAGCTGATCGGTTGTGGAGCGCCCAGGTCTGAAACCGCTTTGACATTCGCCAATGACTCGTTCTGCGTACGGTTTTATTCTATTTTCCAGAATTTTCGTCAAAATTTTATAGGACGTACAAACTAGTGAGATGCCCTTGTAGTTCTCACACCGCAGTTTATCTCCCTTTTTATGAATTGGACAGATGATGCTTCTGCGCCAATCGTCTGGAATCTCCTGGTTCTCCCATACTCGCAGGAGTAATTGATGTATGGCATCAACTAGACTCGTTCCACCGAATTTTAGCAGTTCAGCTGGAATCTCGTCAGCGCCCGGCGCTTTATTTCGTTTTAGTGACCGCAAGACGAGATCAACTTCCTCTACTGTCGGGGGTTGAATGGGTGGGCCTAGATCAACAATATCGTCGAGAGCTTCCTGTGTGGGGATGTTAGATGGTCGGTTTAGAAGCTCTTCAAAATAAGAGGCCCATCGCTTGTTAATACCATCGGTGTCGCTGATGATGTTTCCATCCTTGTCCTTACAAAGGCTAGTCCTGGGTTGGTAGCCGTTCTTAATTGTATTTACTAGTTTGTACGCTTGTCTGGTGTTCCTATTAGCTAAGTTTTCGTTTATGTTCAGCAACTGCTCGTCAAAGTATTTACGTTTCTTACGTCTAATTATTCTATTCGATATTCGCCGTAGCTCGTCATATTTTTCTCTTCTGGCTCTGGTTCCTCGTTGAATCCATTGTCTGTAGGCCTCGTTTTTCGCGTCAAGTGAATTTTTGCATTCTTCGTCGAACCAGTCATTTCGCGCTCGCCGGGCTTTATATCCCACGACCTTCTCTGCGACATCCTTGATGGTACCCTTGAGTTCTTCCCAGAACCCACGGACGCCTGTGTTGCTGATGTTGTGTAGCATAGGTGATAGTTTTTCCTCAAGGGCGGTAGTATACGCCACCGCTGTAGCATCACTCAAGAGCTTATCAACCGCAAAGATTTTGGGAGGGCTGATTCTTGACTGGTGCACTGAGGAGATTCTACATCTGTAGGTCGTCTTCACCAAGTGATGATCTGAGTCGCAGTTTGCTCCTCGATAGGAGCGGACATCCATGACACTAGACGCCCATCTCCTGCAAATGAGGACGTGGTCAATCTGGTTGACGGTATGTGCGTCTGGAGACTTCCAGGTCTGCTTGTGAATGCGTCGATGCGGGAAACACGTAGAGCTTACGACTAGATTCCTGCTGCAGGCGAAGTCGATAAGTCGCTGGCCGTTATCGTTACATTCTTCATGGAGGCTGTGGCCTCCAGAGGTCCCCCGATGCCAACTTTCATTCCCGACTTTCGCGTTAAAGTCTCCCAGCAGCAATTTGACGTCGTTTGTTGGAAGTGAGTCGAAGAGAGTTTCAAGGCGGGCGTAGAACTCGTCTTTTACTGCGTCTTCTTTAACTTCAGTGGGGGCATGCACATTGATGAGCCAGAGATTGAAGAATCGAGTCTTGATGCGAATCGCACACAGCCGTTCATTTATGGGTTTGAAGTCAGTAATATGCGGTTTGAGGTGATTGTCCACTATAAATGCTACTCCAAACTCTTTGCGGCCCGATGGTTTGCCACTTGTAAAAATTGTGTGCGATTTCTTGTCATTAATCTCGCTGCCGAGCCAATTTGTTTCCTGGACTGCAGTAATGCTCAGTTTGTACTTTTCGACCTGTTGAAGGAGGGCCTTCTCGGCCCCCGGTTTGTTCAGGGAGCGTACATTCCAGGATCCGAAAGAATAATCCTTTATTCGTTTGCGTGGTCGTCGTTGTTGATCCGTCCAATCCGAGGCTTTTGTTCCAGGTTTCTTGACATGGAGTGGTTTTTACAAGGACGAGTTGTCAGCACGTCGCTTAACCCCATTCGGGGGATGGCCTCGGAGATAGAGATGTTAAATGCAAATTGCAAATTTTAGTGTTATGTACTATATATCTATAATTTTCGGAGTCACAGAGATAAATAGTAGGACTCTTGATGACGTATCTTCAACCATCTCCATGGCCGAGAGGCAGGGGATAAAAAGCAAAATCTTTAAATAGAAAACCCTGAATGCTGGCAGCCGTAACAAGATTTCTTAAAAGTTACACTTTTGTCGCGCGGTAGTCTCAGCACGCATTTAATTTTTCTTTCAGTACGGAGAGCAGTGACTCTTTTCCTGCCGGGTTCGAGTCCAGGGGCTTGTTTTGATCCGTTTTTACTTTAATTCTGTTGACGACCGACCTCGAAATACCCGTTATAGTTGCTATCTCCCGCTGAGAATGTGTGGAGTGCAATAACAATGTCTGAATTTCTCGACATTTGCGTGGAGATGTGCCTGAAGACTTACCCATACCCGAAAGTAACGGTTTTGAGGTTACCATAAATAACGACTCATAAAAATGAAATTCTCTCCTAAAATTTGGATAAAGTTATTCAATACGAGACATTACTCACGTTTTAACTATTGCAGAAAAGAATAACTTGCGAAAAAATGATTTAAAACTATTTTAGGCGAAGTCACTGCACAGCACTTGTCAACAAACGACAACCAAATGAGCACTTATCTCACTAATTTAATAGAAGACACAAAAATAACTTGGAAACAACTTGTCAAATATATCAATTATGATACCAGTAGCAAAATTAAATAAAATAAACTAATGAAAACTAATTTTTTCACTCAAAATAAAATTCATAATTGAAAAATACATTATTATGTGTACTGTCCCTTATAATATGACAACCCACTGTACTACTACTATTTTCCCCAATCCCTTGCGGGGCATAGGCCGTCAACTTTTCCCATGTGGCTTAGTTGACGTTTCGTTAGCATAAACTGGTTTCGGACGATGCATGTTGCTACCATGTACCTCCTGCCCATTTAGCCGCACACCGGCGACAATTCGGGAAAGTTTGTGGATGTTCAAGGCGTGCACGCCTCAAGGCACTGAGATACCGGCCGCCTCAAAAATGTAAAATTTTCGGAATATTGATCTACATAATTTTATTTTATTATTTTGGGATGGCGCAACAGTTAGCACGTTCGCCTTCTATGCACTGGGCCCCGGTTCGATTCCAACTGAATGCGGTAGTTTTCGATAAAAAAAGGGGATTTACGTGTCGGACTATGAGCCCACTCAGCTGTTAAATGAGTACCCATTTATGGGGTAAATAACTCGGTTGAGCGTGTTGCTAATCACACACCTCTGCACAAGACATACCGTCACGGTCTAGAAAATGAGATGATGCTAACACATCTCGAGGCCATGGTTCAAATTGGACTGTTGCGCCAGTTATTTGCAATATTTATTTATTTTGGGCTATCATTCCTTCATGGCTCTTAAGGAAATAATTAAACTTATCCCTCTTAGGCTCAGTTCTGTTTTTGTGAATCATCCAAAATAATAAAAAAAACGTAGTCCTTACACTGATCAGATGGAAATTCACGTAACCAATTCTTCTTTAATTATCTTTTTCCAGACCTTATTTACGTCAAATCCCTGCCAACATCCAATTGTCATCCTAAAAGATGTTCAATACAATGACCTTAAAACAATGGTAGATTTTATGTACTATGGCGAAGTGAATGTTTCACAAGAACAACTTCCCCACATACTGAAAACGGCGGAAATGCTAAAAATCAAAGGTTTGGCTGAAATGCCAGATGCGGCCGCCTCTTTAACAAAATCCGAAAGTAAATCATCATCTGAGCAAACGGAACAGTTACAAGGTGGTGGCAGTGGCGAATCGTTGTGGGGAAGTACAGAATCACAATTTCAACACCATCATCATCAGCACCATCCACAACATCATTTGCAACCGCATCATCAGCAAAGAAGATCGCCTTCGCCCTCATCATCAGGTGCATCGCCAGCCACTAGGCGAAAACGACTTAGAAAATCATCAAATAGCGGTAAGAGATTATTTAGAAATTCTAAGTTATGTGGTGATTGATTATAATTAGCACTAATAGAATTTGTGCCCATTCGCTTTGTTACAGGATCAACCGAAAGAACGTCCGAAGAGCAGAGTAGTGTTGAAGGTCCGGCAAATATAAATCTATCGCAAATGGCACAAATGTCATTTGGCGGAACTGGTACAAATATAACGCAGACCCTTCATACGAAAATCATTAAGGAAAGTTCAAGTACGGACACGGATACACATCCACAAGATTCTTCGCAGGAAAGTATTGACGAGACAGGCGGACATCAACATCACGTGCAACAAATCGTAATAATGAATTCGCTATAAATTTATTTTCACATTTTATTGACGTATGCGTGTTTATATGTGTTTCCAACAGAAACCAGAAACGGATTTGAGCAGTGTACAGCAATCTATACCATTAGATATATCCGGTCCAGCAACACCTTCGGAACAGGAAGGACCCAACGTGACATGTTCACAGTCTCAATCTTCGCATTCGGGTAAGTCTAAAAATATGCTCTAAAATGTGTGCGTTGTTTCTTATTGTCCTAATTCATTCATCTCATTCAAACACAATTTGTTGTATATACGAGTATTTTGTTATTATTGGAAATGTATTTCTACATAAGATTTAATGAAAGTTTCTACGACTGTGCGCGTAGAAATGAAAGAAGTCATTTAAAAGTTGTTTTATTACTTCTTATGAGATGTCCGCATTAAATCAAAATCATCGATACAACAATAGTTAATCGAGTTACGAATGGTATGTCTTTGATTATATTTCCGTTGGTGCCACTCATTGATCATTTGGGTCACCCTACTATAGTAATAACCACACAATAACAACAATAAAAAAGTATGGAGTACTTTTGCTTTACTCACAACAGAAATATTAAAAACGACAAATTGACAAAACTTCCAGAGTGCCAAATTGAATGACTAAGTGACGCCAACTTGAGCACACACAGAGGCGGGCGTGCGACTGGCCTATCAACTAGCGCCCTATACTCATTTGCCCTAACCCCTAGTGGGGCATAGTGCGTCATGTGGCTTAACTGACAGTTCGTTGGTATAAATCAGTTTCGGACGATGCATGTTGCCATCATGCACTTCCTGCTCCCATTTACCCGCATACCTGCGACAAGTCGGGAGATATTGTGGCTTACTATTACGTCCCGCACCATAGGGGGGAAGACAACATAAACAGACCACGAACGCCGTGGACGGGACTTGAACCCGTAACGATCGTAGTCAGACATGAGACTGACGCCTCTACGCACTGAGCTACCAGTCGCCCACTAGCGTTCTAGATCACACATGATGCCGCACGCGTTACAAATTTTCTTTTGGAATCAATCAACACACAAGATCCTGAACTTTAGCTGGTCATGGGCATGACCAGTTTTATAAAAAAAATGTCAATAAATAAATTCCTTTCAGAGATGAAAAAGAAAACTTAAACTTTGGAGATAAGGTCTCCTTAGATTCCTCTTTATAGAAGGGTTCGATCAGTTGAAAGATTACATGGCTCCCTTACTACCTTTAGAACAAATTGACGCAGAGATTTCATTTCAAGCGGTCACTCTAGTGAAAATAGTCCTGCCTCCCACAGTTCCCTTCTCCATAGTACGATTAACAAGGCATACATTACCATAACTCCCGAAATAGTCTATTATTTCAAAAACGTGCCGTTTATGCTATTTCCTTAACACCTTGTGTGGCATAGCGCATCAGATACTCCTATGATGCCGATGGGTAACACTTCTACGGCAGCCGCTTCACTGGAGCGACCCGTTCATTAGCAACGGCCAAGAGCTGCCAAACTCCTTTAGCACCACCTTTGCCACTACAACAACAACATGCCGATGGGTAAATTCCGTTTAAAATTTTCTGCTTCCGATGGCTGTTTGGTGATTGTAATCACTGCCAATTTATTCTACATTGATACGAGGTGTTCTTGTGAAAATTGTCCTGTATTAGTCACGCATGAGCGCATAGCGAGTTTTTAAGAATAGTGGAGGGGGTCGTTGCTACTAAAAGTCAATAATAGCTGCGTTTTTTTTTCAACAGTTCAGATCAGAGCAGAGCAACAGTTTCCCGCGTTACACAAACAAAATTGTTCTGGATAGAGCTATTCGTTAGCGTAATCTGTTCGACTGTTGCTCTGCACTTGATCTGAACTGCCAAAAAGGATCGCAGCTAATGACTTGGCTTAGCTATTCACTACCACGAAAAATTAATCAGCATATAACTAATTCCGCGCCTGTCATCTGGTTCTGTCCAAACGATGGATTGTACTCTTCAGTACATTAACCATTGACCAACATCCACAGTCGCCAGGTCTCCCAAGACGGTAAAAGAGTGTGCTCCAAGGGTTGTTATCCTCAAATGTGCCAAAGCTGGATACTCACAAAGAAGTGCTCTCCTTATCACCGCAGCCTCACGCCTCCTTGCATGCTCTCCGATAACGCAGCGTCCAGTTGACACCCGCGACCGCAGTTATATAACTCCTGTTGAGCGACACCACTCTCATGGAGCGACATAAGTCAAGCCTAGGCCACACTATGTTCGTTACACGACACGTGCTATTAGGCGCGTTTTTTTTTCAACAGTCCACATCAGAGTAGAACAAAAATTGCACGCGTTAGACTAACAAAATTGTTCTATACACAGCAAGTTGTTAGTGTAATACTACTTTGCCTTAACCCCTAGTAGGGCATAGCGCGTCAACTAGCGCGCCATCGTACTCTGTTCTGGGCAATGGGACGCAACTCCCCAAAAGACTTACTCAGTATCCTACACTCCTTTGCCACAGATCGACGCCATGTGATTCTAGGACCCCCTCTTGGTTGACCTTGGTTGTAAATGGGGTTCCCTTTCATGGCATGCAAAGCAATGCATTTATCACTCTTCCGCAATGTGTGACCTATCCACTGTCATTTTCGCCTGCGTATTAATTCGTCGATTGGCATCTGACCCGTACGCCGACTTAGCTCTTCATTTGATATTGTTTCGGTCCAGAAAATTCTTAGAATTCGACAAAGACTTGAGTTGACGAAAATTGGCAGCTTGCTGGTAACTCTTACGGAAACTTTCCATGTACTGCTCCCATGCAAAAGCACAGACAGTGCCAGGGAGCGAAACAGGCCCAGCTTGGTCTTGATGCTGAGATTTTGGACAACATACCGTAGGTGCATTTAGCTTGGTTGATACGACGAGCGATGTCCTGCTCCATACCACCATTTTCGGCAACAATGCCACCCACCTTCTCCACAGGCTGCCCATTGATATTGATGGCAATACGTGTCGATTTCTTTTTCGCAATGGCGGACTAAGAACCTAGGTCTTGTTGGTATTAATCTTTAGCCCAACCTTGTTTGCCTCCCTCTCGAGATCTAACGCCATTGCGGACAGATCCATGATTTTGTGGGAGAGTAGGCATATGTCGTCAGCGTAGTCAAGATGTTGTAGGTAAGATGTCAAAGTCCATAAGGTTGCCTTAATAATAGCCAATAGTGTAATGCGTGCGATTGTTGTTCTGCTCTTGATCTGGACTGTTGAGAGATGTTGAGATTGCCGACAAAACCGCTATGACCCGGTATCGAATATAGCTCGTTTTTAAAGAAGTTGTCCATTTCCGATAGAGAAGCGCGGCAATCCAACACCGTCTGTGATATGGTGAGAAAAGATTCTGGGACTCTTACCGGGGCCTGGCTATTCGTATAAATGGTGATTTCCCTCGCCGATAAAACGTTACGCTCCAGCCACGTCATGGTTTCTTTGATCATCGAGAGCTCCACCTATAAAACGCTGCAATGGTTTGGGAGACGAATAGCTAATTCTTCATCTTCAGTCGATCGAAGTGGACGCGGGGTCCAACAGCCGCTTCGTCTGATGAAACATTCACATTTAAAATTCAAGTCTCCAAAACTTTCGAGCTTCGATATCCTCGGAATCGGTTAAAACATGGATGTTTACATAATCTGTCGTTGACCCATCTTCAACATCAGCCTCAAGAAGTAGGGGGAAGAAGGGTAGCCAAGTTTCATTTCCTTTGGCAATATCTTTTATGTGGTTTACCTCTATCTCCCAAAAAGAACCCTGTTGTGGAAAATTCCCCGCCAAGAAAAATTTCTCAGCCGCAAAACGTTTGATATCTATATTATCCCACCAAAATGTTATGTTCCGGGCTTAGCGCTGAACAATATTAAACCCTATTTAAATTTTTAATTTCTTTCAACTCTGTTTAGCGAGTGGCTTCTAAAACTGGGGAACATTCCTGTTCCGCGAATATTGGGAGAATTCTCTCTATTGCGTTTAAGGAGAATTTTTAAAATTCCTTAATTGCGGGATTTCCGCTTTAGATAGTGCATTTCCACTTTAGGTGGTAAGAATCCAAAACCCATGCGGGGGGATTTGCAGGTCCTAAAGCGGAAATTTATCGAGTTTTGTGAAAGTTCTCTCCAATCAAATAGAGAGAATTCTCATAATTTTTGCGAAACAGGAATGTTCCAAAACTGGATTCGGTGTAAAGAGGCAAAATCACTTGCAAACAGATTTTAATCAAATTAACGATTTTAAGCAGGGTTCAATATGCACATTTAAGAACGAGCCACGAAGCCCCGAACATGACGGGATTATATACATATCAAACCTTTTTAGGGCTGAAAAGTTTTCCTTGGCGGAGAATTTTTACAACAAGGTTGTTTTTGGGAGATATCATATCTTGGTGCATGCTGGCAACTGCATTTTCCGAAACCAGTTTATGTCAACGAAACTGGGCCAAATGGAACAGTTGACGCAGCATTGACAATTTCATAGGTCGATTTTTACGCAAAATATAATATCTTAATTGAATTTCTGATATTTTTAATCATTTTTTTAATGGAGATTAACGACACTTTTTCCGTCGAAATGCCAATCCGAGGACTCGTAAAACGACAAAGCCACAAACCAACTCCAATGTACCGTAAATTCGACTAGCACATCGCAGACTAATGATGTGTACCACATGAACGGGTCACGACTCAACAAATTGAGCGAAAGAGTCGGCACAGCGACTTAGCTCAACTCGTTCAATTTAACGGACGCGCTCGGTGGCCGTGTTCGTTCGTTCACCACTTTACGATCTAGGGAATGGGGGTTCGATCCTCGACGCGAAAAAAAAAACTTGGGCACTAATAGAACTCCCACTGCGCTCCGAGCCTGTCAGTATAAAGACGGCGCAACTGCACGTCCGAAAAGTAGATATGCTATCGAAACGTCTACAAAGCATAGAAATTCAAGAGATATTGACGGGTCCATGCCCCTGGAGGGCAAGGCTGTTAACAAAACAATACACTGTAAAATAATACATAAACCTCTCCTCCGACATAAACATCGTATAAATATATAAGCTCCGAAACCGCATGAATACTACGCAACTGATACACAATTCTCGCTCAATCAGAATTTCGCATTCTCTCTCTCTCAATTGCCCAAACCCCTTGTGGGGCATAGCACGTCAACCGTTCCATGTGGCCCAGTTGACGTTTCTCGGCATAAATTGGTTTCGGAGAATGCAGTTGCCAGCATGCACCTCCTGCACATCCATGGCCACGTCGTGGACGGGAGAATTTCGCATTACATATTACTATATACATTCATTCATCATAGCCCCCAATCTCAACTAAATTCATTCATAATCAGTCACCTTATTACTACATATATGCAGTATTTATTATAATCGTATCTATATACACAACAACACATGCTGACTGCAAGGAAATTGAAAATCATTTGTTTACGTCGCACGGCATACCCAAAATTCTCTAAATACATAAAACAACCCAGAGAAACAAGCAGCCTTCTAAACTATAAGTAATCGTCTTCGGTGTCATCTAAAGCTCAACTTCAAATGAAACGAAATCCAATTCTCACAACGTTTAGTGTCCCATATCGTTCAGTGTCCCATATCGTTCAGTGTCCCATATCGTTCAGTGTGCCATATCAGTTCAGTGTTGATACGGATGGAAACAACGAATTCGCCCCCCACTTTTCCCCAATATGTGGTTGCTTGAATTCGCTCGTGGCAGACCCGTGGTACTCGATTCACTCTGGCTCTTTGTCCAGATGAAACGAACGAGCCTAGTATGAATTTACTTCGAGTGGTTCCGAACATGTCACACCACTAATTAATTAGACAACAAACCAATTTTCGAACAAAACACAAACCATTGTTCTTTTGATAGAAGCTTTGCTATATGTCCTTCCCTTTTTGGTACATAGTATTATTATTAGGAAACAGGTAGAAAGTTAATGCTTTTCCCAAAGAATATTATCTGAAAATATGTGAGGAGAAAATAACACTTATTGCCATGTAAAACGTGCTAGTTTCGAAACACATTTTTTGTTCTTTTAAAACGAATTATAGTTCGGATGGTGCAACGGTTAGCACCTTTCGCCTCCTATGCACTCGGTCCCGGTTCGATTCCTACTAAATCCAGCAGTTTTCAATAAAAAAGGGGATTTACGTGTCGGACTATGAGCAAACGCAGCTGTTAAATGAGTTCCCATTTCGGGTAAATAACTCGGTTGGACAAAACACACCGTCACGATCTAGGAAATGAGATGATACTAACTCATCTTGAGGCCATTTTTTTAGTTATTTATTTATTTAAAACAAATTATAGCCTATGCCTCCCTCAGAACAAAACTAAGACGTAATCAAGAAAAAATCAACTCCCTATGAAGCTGCAGCCCTGTCAAAGAACGTCAAGAACAAGAAAAAAATAACGATTTTTAAATTGCTATATCTCGGATGTATTTTTATTGAATCGATTTGATTTTTTAAAAACGTCCTCAGGCGACCGACAAGAATGTTCTTACCAAATTTTGAACCCCCTTAGAACCCCTGGAACTCGAACTACAGAAGGTTGAAAAAATGCAAAACGCGAGATCGTGGTGTCAATTAGAAAGTTTCTCTGTCGCTTGTCGTTTTTCTTTCCTTAGCGGATCTTAGATCAGTTGACTAGACTAAATTTCAATTTCTAATCAGTCGCAGCAACTTTCGATACGTCTTTATGCTTCAATAAACATATTTGAGAACATTTAGGCAAACATAGTAATACGTTTAAACTTTCATGAGCGCGTCGTTTTTGTAGTTATTACATTTGCCTGAATATTCCAAAATATGTTCAAGAATGTACGTACTCTTACATTCCCCGCAAATTTTAGCAAATGAAACGGTGTGTCGTCACCGTGAGCTCTTCAACCAGCCATTCGAAGCTTCGAACTTATGCAGATTCAGTGATTTTGCGATATTTCTTGCCTTTGGTTAGATGATTGATTCCGATATAGGCAATTTTTTATTCCTGGCTACCAAACGTAAAACATTTTCATTAATACCTTATAAAGAAACCCATTTACTGTCGGTTTAACTGACGATATTCCTACAGGAACAACTGATGCTAATCTCACAATCAATTCACTTACGAGAATATTTAAAGTGAAGGAAAATTTACCACGTTGAATAATTTGAAAAGGACCTTGATAAGGTGTTTGTAAACATGAACGTACAGAACATGCCTCAGGCCATCGAGTAATTCTATCGATAGATCGGTAAGACAGTACGAAAAACCCTGAGAAGATGGAAGAGGACAAATAATATCTATGTGATTGATTATTAAATGTTCCGAAACCTGGTTGAAGTTGCCAAGTTGTCTTATGGGCGGGGGGCCATAAGATTGCATCCTTGTTCATAGGAGGCCAAAAATATTTAGTGGTAACTAACCGCTTCGCAACGAATAATTTTTTTTTTAAGAATAATTGGTCTTTAAAAGTTCTTAAAGAACAGGATCTGACGACTGGACATTAGCTAGGTTCCTAGCAACATTGATTTTAGAGATTAATCAATGTTACTAGTAACCTTAATTTCCTCAAGTCGAGATAAGGTGTCAGCAGTAACATTGTCACTACCAGCAATATGACCAATGTGTGAAGTGAATTCACTAATAAAAGAAAGATGTCGAGGTTGTCTTGGTGAAGCCTTCTCTGGACTTTGTAAAAATTTTGCGACCAGTAAGGTTGTAATGTCTAAGCTGTTTGGAATAGGATACCGATCATGGTTCGTCTGAGCATTAAGACGGCGATAGTCGCCACAAGGACGCCGTGTGCCATTGCTTTTTAACATGAAAATACAGAAAAATACGACCGACACGACATGGTTCTAATGGAGATTGGCTAGTACGTACGAGAATGACATATTGAATTTATATGTGCGTTTGAGGGGTATTGTGGAGGAAAGAGGGATGAAATTAGAAATACAGTTAAATGTGTGATATGCATTCTGTGTAAGATTATTGTGAGTGATAATTGCTGATGCTACTAATAGTTAAATAATTACGACTAGGTAATGGTGGCTGGATGTTAGTGGCCGAGTGTCATGAGGCGAAGCACTAGACTACTTGGATGGCATTCTGAGTACTTGGGGTAAGACGAAAGGACATTGACAATGAAGTGAAATGTAGGCAAGATGGGTATCATACAACTGGGGGTGATGAGGCATGATGATGGCATTTCAAGTTCTTTGGTCAGGAGAAAAGACCTTTCTTGGGGTATTAAATGAAACCGCGCCAATATAGGTATCTTCTGATTGGAGGTGAAAAATTAAAGCACTGGATTACTGTTGAAGGGACTTTGATTGTTTTTGTCAGGATAGATAGATAGACCCGTTTAGACATGAAGTGAAACCTAACCAAGTATGTTAACAGTGCATTAACAGTACATTTACAGTATGTCAACAGCAAGCAGTACATTAACCATGCATTAACAGTATGTCAGAAGTGCATTAACAGTATATCAACAGTGCATTAACAGTATGTTAACAGTGCATTAACAATGCATTAACAGTAGATTAAGAGTGCATTAATATTAACATTTCAACAAATTAAACTCAAACAAATATAACAAATACATACGTATTTCGGAAGCGACTGTATTAGAGAAACACTTGTCATGAGCTATAGTACTTTAGAAACATTAACACTGAGGAAGGAAGTAAGTCGCTTCCGAAATATGTATTTGTTAAAATAAAAGAATTGTAGTAGGAACATATGTTTCGAGTTTAATTTGTTAAAATTTAACAGACTACAAACAACGGTAAACTTTACGAAAGTATGTTAACAGTTCATTAGCAGTACGTTAACAGTGCATTAACATTATGTCAAGAGTACATTAACAGTGCATTAAGAGTCTGATAACAGTGCATTACTAATATGTTAACACTGCTTTAACAGTAAATTAACCGTTCTTCACCAACATATTAACAGTGCATTAACAGTATGTTAAGAGTCCATTAACAGAATGTTAACAGTGCATTACCAACATTCCGTTAACAGTTAGTTCACAGTGCGTTGACGTTTAGAGTGCAATAGCAATAAGTCATTGGCAGTGCATTGATAGTACAGAAGCAGTACATTAATGGAACAAGCGTTACCAACGTATCTTTATTTGATGAACAGTGAATTTACAACGTATTGTGCCAAGCGATATGTGATGGGGCACCGAAATAAGCCATAGCGAAATAAGGCATACGAAATAATCCATATGAATACTTCGTTTGGAAACGAAAGTATTCATCGGAAAATAAACGAAATAAGCTATGCATGGACAAAATCGGTTTCAAATCGAAATAAGGCATGCGATAAAAACGAAAATAGCCATGCAGTGTCCAGAGCGAGCGAAGCGAGCGTTCATGTTTGTGCGATACTGAGGGTTGTGATCCTTTAAGTGCGGAGCGAGCAGAGCCCACACATGGGACTGTTGTATCCAGAGCGAGCGAATCGAGCGTCCATGTATGTGCGATACTGAGGGTTATGTTCCCTTAAGCGCGGAGCGAGCGTAGCGAGCGGAGCCCACCCAAGGGACTGTTATACCCAGAGCGAGCGAAACGAGCGTTCATGTTTGTGCGATACGGAGGGTTGTGATCCCTTAAGCGCGGAGCAAGCGTAGCGAGCGAAGCCCACACAAGCGACTCTTAATTCACAACCCTCAGTATCGCACAAATGTGCATGGATAATTTCGGTTTGGAGCGAGCTGGGCTAGCTCCGGTCCTAGGGCGTTGCGAAACCCCGCATGTAGCCCTAGGTCGCCCGTTTCACTCTTTGTACATGTATGTACCTGCAGCTGTTTCGTCCTAGCATATCTTCATCATCATCGTGGCGCGACAGCCCGACGTCGGGCCTTGGCCGCCTAGCATATCTGGATCCAGCTTTTTTTTCTGGCTATGCACAATTTCAAACCGAAATAAGGTATGCGAAGGAAAGCTAAAATATGCATGTACATACTCACCTGCGTTTTAAACGAAATTAAGCATTGAGTGTGAAACCGAAAGAATCTATGCATGGCTACTTTCTGTTTCAACCGAAATTATCCATTAATGCCTTATTTCCAAATGGCTTATTTCATGGTGCCATATATGATGTGTCATTTCCACCACCTACACATTAGCTTTGAGCAAAGCCTTGAACATTTCTGCAATATTTTAGGCGTAATAATAACAAAATTGCTTGTCAATAGGGCAGTTAAGATATATTGTCGCTAACAATTATCGGCGCACACAGCGTGAACTTCTGCATCAAATATTGTACAACGGTAGTTTGGACCGAGACCCTTTGTAGTGAAAACGTGCCAACCAAATGTGTCATTTTCATGTTCAACGTTACGGGCCCCGCTCGAAGCTCCGGAATATTTTTATAAAGACAGCCAATCTTGCTGGAAAAAAACTGGTAGGGGATTGTTCAGGTCACTGATTGCGAATCTGAAGTCAAAATTTCCAAGAATCAAAAACAAAAGTAGATCCTGAACGGTAACCCCTTTTTTTAAATACGGGAAATCTTGCTAGGAAAAAAAATGGTAGGGGGGATTTTTTTTGGGTCGCTGATTGCGAATCTGAAGTCAAAACTGCAAAACAAACATGAATTTGAATTGATAGTTAAAGTTAGTTGGGGGGCGACCGGTAGCGCAGTCATGTTTGACTATCGGCGTTTTGGGTTCGAATCCCGTCCACGACGACGGTCGTGGAAATGGATGTGCAGGAGGTACATGCTGGCAATTGCTTTTTCCGAAACCAATTTATACCGTCGAAACGTCAACTGGGCCACATGGAACAGTTGACGCGCTATGCCCCACAAGGGGTCAGAGCAATTGAGAGAGAGAGAGTTAAAGTTACAATTCAATTGCAGATATTAACAGATATTTTATATATTATTAATTAATTTGTTTTAAATTGTTGCCTATTGCACAGGTACAGTACCCCGTATATGTACATATTTTTAATACTCTCTCGAATCTTTGAACGATTTGTTTTTTTTTTCACTACTCATTGAAAAGAGTCAGGATTTGCCAATCGCTAGTGTATACCCAGTGGATGATTCTCGGTTTCAGCCCCCACCTTTTACCCAGCAAACTCTTTCAGGTGTGGAAGGCGATATTAGCTTTCTTGACTCGTTCTTCATGGCCATGGTAAAACCACAGACATTTTGATCAACTGACTATATTTACTAAAGACAATAACACGAGTTTGATGAACACTTTCTATTTCAACTAGTTCGGTGTTGTCAGATTGCAGCTTTTCTCCATTTGGACATTTCATTGAAAATTAAGGAATTGGTCTGAAAACTAAAAGATTACTTGTGATTACTTGATACATGGCGTAAGCAATGACAAAGTTAAAAAATAACAATAGTTACAAAGACAAATACAATTGATTTATCGTCTCTACTTTGTTTCTATACATTTGCTTTAACCTGATCCTAAATGTTTTATAAGCCTTTAAAACAAACACAATCATATTTCACACAAAATACAAATTGTTTATAAACGTATACTTACAGCATTTAATAAATATTATATTTTCTAACAAGTATTATACAGCCTACAACTAGCGCAAATGATCGATACTTTTTTATCGATTCTTTAAATTAGAAGTAGAAACACTAACTCAAATAAAAAAAAAAACATAATTCGATTTCTACAAATCTTTTCAATGTCTAACGGAATAAAAAAAAAATATTTTTATGTTGTCTGTGAAAACTGTATGTGAAAATTATTTTAGTCTAACTTAAGTAATTAATTTATAATAAAAACAAGCGACAACGCGTACGTTCTAAAAATTAATTATGTAACTGAAATTTTTGTACACTATCCTTGCAAATCTGGGATCAGGGGAGAGCAATAGAAACCTATTTATATAAAAAAAGTGATTAAAGTAGAATGTAAATAATGAGTCAACATAGTGAGCAATGAAAGTAGTTCATTTATTGCATTTTAAAACAGCGAAAGAGATGAGAGGCCCCTTGGCAATTGGACTTTCTGGTGTAATGACATTTATCGTGTCTATACCAACACCGCACTCAATATCTTCTATTTTTTATTTTATCTACTTTTTCATTTATTACCGTTTTGTGTTCAGTATTTCTTTGCATACCAGTTAGAGACTTTTCAAATTTTAAGAAAAAAAAAACTGTAGTCAAGCAAATAATATCGAAATGAAAATTCCTACATTCTAATTAATTGGCTCTCCTTCCTCTCCCAGGTGTGCAATGGACGGTAGTGGACTCGAACTATCCACGATTTCTACCATCATGTCAAACAAATATCTCGATTGGCGGCGATCAATCTTCGGATAATGTAGCAAACGCTCCCAATGGGCAACAGCATCAGCAACAACAGCAGCAGCAACAGCCACAACAGCAAACCATCAATACATCATCAGGAAATAGTGTAGTTACAACGAATCAACCGGGACATATTCAAATGCACTATCAAGGATCCGCATACAATCCGCAAATGATATCAGTAAATAGTCTTGTTAGCAATTATTCTCAGAACTTATCAACACCTACATCACCGACTGACTCGAACATGGTCCAATCAGTGTATAGTCAAGGGCCCACGCCTACACAGTCACCCGTGCATCAAATCGCGCCGGGCAATAGTACAACTAATTCAAATTCACAAAATCAACCGTCACAATCGACGTCGGCCCCGCAAAAGCGAAAACGCTCGGTCAATCCGCAAAGTGACGAGAACTTTATTCGTGCCCTGGAGGCGGTCCGAACTGGCGGTATTGGATTTTGTAAGGCCGCCCGCCTGTACGGCGTGAACAATCGAACGTTGTGGCTTGAATACAAGAAGCGAGGCTATCCGATTAGTCGACCGAGTATAAAAAATCGAATTAAACTCGAACCAAATATATCGCCGCCGCCACCATCGACGCCAACCAATGAGGAGACGACCATAGAAAATTATGAACATATAAATCAGCCAGCAATAAATATGCAAGTTCCTCCAACATCTGATACGCCGACACCAATTATGTGTCCGCCGCATGCACATCCGATGGGCGTGATGAGCTTTCTCGACACACGACATATGGAATTTCCAACAAGTATTCACACAATGTCGCGACAACGATATACAGATAGTGCCGTTAATGTGAATACAGCCGCCATGAATTTGCAGGGTCTTAATTTTAACTCTATGTAGATAATATTTTAAAATAATGCTGTGAATGACGGTAGCAGCAGCCGCACTGGTTTCTATCTTTCATCGATCCTGAAGCGATGAAATCGGCCCATTCGTTTCTTTAACACTGTGTTTTTTCTTGTATTTCTTAAGCCGAGTAAACTAGAAACAGTGAATCTCTGCAATAAACAATGTTATTGATACCAGTCACATCGTGAATGAATAATGCACTCCTCTGGACAGATCCAAAAGCAGTGAAATATTCGGATACGTAAGCTTCCTACGCCAGTAACTCACAAAATAAGGGAATAGACTGAAATTTATTAAACGCGCGTTGAGGAGGTGATTACAGTAAAATAGGATGACATAAATTTCGGTGAATGAACATGTTTTCGCAGATTTTGAATTCTGGCAAGAAAATAGGAAATTAAATTTTCTCGAAAAAATACTATACCGGCGTATGGAATACTTTCCAATCCTTTTTTCTTCTTGTTTGCGCCGGAAGAGTTTATGTCTTGCGCCGGTCGACGGAACTAGAACCGGTTTTTTTTGGCACTTTGGGGTTGTAATTGCTACATATTTTTTTTTATAATAGGTGAGGCAGTGTCATGGCCCAAGCCATATTCCGTCAGTGGCATTTTCAGTACAGGGTAAACGAATATCGTTCAGTATCAATCCAAAATCTTTCCTCCCCTCCCGGCGTGTTTGATACATCCCCTCAAACACATATGTATGTAACATACACAAAAAATGTGATGCAATTTTCGTGTAGGAAGCCTTTTCCAAAAGATATCAAAATGTTATACTAACATTATTTTTAATTGGAAATCATGTCCCCAGTTTTGGATTTCATACGTATGTTGATGGTTCAACTTCACTGAACTTGTAATCGAAATCGCACTCGAAATACAGATGAGATCAATTGTAGAATTATTTTACGATAGAACATTACAACGTAATCAAGATGTAAAGCGCTTTAATCCTAAGGTTATATAAATATTAAAAATATTTTATTTTTCTTTAGTCTCTAAGAAATGATTTTAGTTCAATTTAGTTACTTTTAAAATCGTCTTTTATATGGAATGATTGTGTGTACAGTTGTACGTAATACGAAATTGCTCTTTTTGTATTGTATAGAAGAAGAAGAATAAAAAACGAAAAATATAAACTATAAAAAGAAAATCTTGTAAACGAAATGACAAAGCGACTAAATACACGGAGAAAACAGGCATTAGCACGCCCACACACACACTGTTAACCCCTTTTTATGTATAAATGCTACGATCATTTCTGAAAACACTACAATTTGTAATAAATAACTTAATAATCTATTGTAAATTTTTAATCGTTGTGATACAAAAGCTACTTCAGTTGTTTATTTTTTCATTTGTCTAGTCTGTTTCTGTTTTTCTAACCGAATCTATATTTTTTCTTTCCACATTTCATCCCGTCGAGATTATTATTGTGCTCTACTTAAATATATGAATAGTTCGCAATATCTTCCCACAATTCATGCCGGAAATATGTCAAACTAATAATATTGTTACTATTATAGATAAGTTATCGTAAAAAAAAAAGAAAATTGAAGCATACAACAAAGCATTTATCATTGTAGTGTTTTTGTGTGTTTATTATTGAGACATAACAACATGAAAATAAGAAATAAACTTCTTTTAATATAGTAAAATGAAAAGCAATCGTATCTTAATCAGCCTGTTCCCCAAAAATGTGACGTTTTAGCCGTTAAAATGTTTATCGTCCCGAATGTTTCGGTTTGGACATGACAGATTATATTCGATTCCGCTTACTTTTTGTATCTTTATAAATTATGAAAAAAATGCGCGCAATGGCCGTGTTCGTTCGGTCACCGCTCTACGATCTAGAGCAGGGGTCGGCAAACTCCGGCCCGCCTCTGGTTTTCATCCGGCCCGCGAGATAGTATTGTTTTTGAGGTGGGAAAAAATCAAATTTATTGAAATATTTAAAAAAAAATTTTTTTTTTTTTATAGCAACGTAATTTGTATAAATGAAAGAGAGAATTGGAAACTCAGTTGGAATAATCATATAGACCGCGTAAAATGAATAAATATCAACTGTGGCCTGATTCTGGGTGTATCGTATGGTAAAAACCGAACATTGCTGGGGTCATTGGACTGAACACTAGAATTTGAATCGGTATGGAGGTCTGGCCTCGCGTATATTAAATCTACATCCATGCCATTCAGACCTACGCCAGGGAGACTCTAAGTCAGAGTACTTCGAGATACTTGAAGGAGTGCGGTAAACAGCATTCAGGTGGGAGATGAAACACGAAAAGTAACATTTTTTATCCTTTTTCTTCTGTTCTACTACATTACCCTTAATCTCGATTGCATTTCATTTCCATGTAGTACTCATATTACAGACTGTTTTATAGCCACTTTATTCCACAAATGCTATTGAAAAACGTCTCTATTTTGTCGTTTTGAGTTGACAAAATCGATACTGATTTACGGTCAATTAGTCAACAGAATATCGATTTCGTCATTGGCTTTGGGAGTAATAGATACAGCTGACGACTAACGATGCCGCCGCACCGTGTCGCATTGGCGTTGATTGAAATGAGGCCGTGAAATACTTGGTAGGCTGGACTCATCCACGAACATTTCCTTGCCAGGACCCGGTTGTGTGTGCTTAGCTCAGCCTCTGGCAATACTCTGGGTAGCCAATGGCCTGCTAACAAAAGAGAGCAATATTGGACTTCTAAAGAATTACTAGGCTTTTCATTACTCTCCCGATAAGTTGACATACAATAACGATATTACCCATTAATGTTGCTGTTTCTTAGAGAGGTGAATGTTGAGTCTTCTGTATTTGAGAAACTATGACTAGTCTGTAAGGAACAACTACATGCGAATATATCCTGAAGGAAAAGGAAGTCACTTCAAATTGTCATGTTATGTACAATATTATCGAGTCAGTTGTGTCAGCGGTGTCAACTTTATTCTTTCTTGTAGGCTTAACCATGTATTCAATTTCGTAAATTTTAACTAGAGATCTAGGGCCTATCATGTAATTCGATTCGAATCGAATTGCTTTCGAAGGGAGAAAATGGTACCCTGTAACTCGAAAACGAATTTCTCCATTCCAATAATCATCGAGTATTCAATACGAACTTTTCATTTGAAGCGATTACTCAATGATTAAAATTGGAAAATTGGTTTTCGAGTTACAGGCAAAGCAATTCAATTCGAATCAAAATATATGGTAGGGCCCCAGTGCTCAATACACTGAGTTGTCCTAGCATGCAATATTCGTCACATCTTCAATTGGTTGATCAGTAGGTTGATCACACCGGTAAGCAGTTACATTTCAGATTTGCTATCCGGCCCGCTGAGCTTAAAATTTTAAAAATCTGGCCCTTTTCAGAAAAAGTTTGCCGACCCCTGATCTAGAGAATGGAGACTCGATCCTCGGCGCGAACATAAAACTGCCAGTGGGTACCAATAGAACTCTTACTGCGCTCCGAGCTTGTCGGTATAAAGACGGCGCGGATAGGATGTGCATGCTAGCAACTGCACGTCCGAAAAGTAGATATGCTATCGAAACGTCAGCAAGGCATAGAATTGCAATTGGTGTGGACACGCCTACACCCCTTGAGGGGTCCAGGCAATTACAGGGCTCGTACTGCTTTTTTTTATATTTAATTACTTGTCCTGTATCCTCCTATGAATAAATAACTGGCGCAACAGTCCAATTTTGAACCATGGCCTCGAGATGAGTTAGCATCATCTCATTTTCTAGATCGTGACGGTATGTGCAGAGGTGTGTGATCAGCAACACACTCAATCGAGTTATTTACCCCATAAATGGGTACTCATTTAACAGCTGAATGGGCTCATAGTCCAACACGTAACTCCCCTTTTTTTATCGAAAACTAACACATCCAGTAGGAATCGAACGGGGGCCCAGTGCGTAGAAGGCGAACTTGCAAACCGTTGCGTCATCCGGACTGTATCCTCCTAAATTCCTATATAATCCTATATTTTCCATACACTAAACATAATGCAAAGTTGTGTCATAATGGAAATTCTACTGAATATTTATTCGCATTACTGTGTTCCATCTATGAAATCTAATTTGAATATCAGAATATGTTCGGTCTCAATAAGAGTTCATGTTCTCCACACAAGGTTGTACTCTATGTACCATTCTTAGGGTTTTGTAAAAAAAAACAAAACCCTTATGAAATCGGTCATGCGTCCGTCTGTCTGTCCATGAAATATCTTACGAACCACCGAAGCTACATGCATGAAATTTGGTGAAAATATGTAGAAGTGATATAATTCTCTGTTGAAGGCGATGCGTCACAATAGGTCAACTTTAAGGAGAGGTCCCCATAGAGGGGAAATGAAGGTCGACATTTTTTTTCATTTGGTATAGGCAAGTGGGGTATCGTAAGAAAGGTACCGTCGAGTACATTCCATTTCTGGAATTTTCTTCAAATTTGAAGAAAGGGGAAAATATATGATCCGAATTTGCCCCCCCCCCCTTGCATTTCAAGACCGTTATACTTAGAAATATGAAAATTTACAGAAAAGCGGCATTTAACTAGCATAGAAAACTAAACATAATGGAATTTTGAAATATTATCAAAAAAGTTTAATAATAGTATTGTACATTTATATATTTGCAGTTAGCACACCCCTGCACCCCTCAAGCATATCCTAGGTCAAAAATATTGATAGTCGAAGATAACCAACATTAGTAATATTTCCAAGTTTCATTACGATCACATAATATTTAATAATAGTACATTCATTTAAGCTTCAGTCACACCATACGAATTTACTCGCTACGAGTTGAAGTGGCGAATTATCGCAGTAACAACTCGCTGTTACTTGAGTTGTCACACAGAGCGAGAGATTTTTAATACGAATTTACTCGCTGCGAGTTGAAGTGGAAATTGCTCGCTGTCATTTGTCACATAGCGAAAGATTGTTCTAAATTAAAACGACTTGGTAGTTTCAGTGAAATGTCGAATCCTCGTGTTGGTCTCAAACGGTTACTTGGTTGTGGGAATTATCCGAAGAAGATCCAAATGCCTCCACAAATATTCTACGGATGAGTGAAGCAAAGTTAAAGTTAAACATAAAAGAACTACGATTGGGGTAAACCCCAATCATGCAATACTCTAGATGAATTTGAACCTGGTTTTGAATCTAACTGATATTGTTAATTAAGTGTTAAGTACAAAATTTCAGCCCGATAAATTGTATAGGTAATGAGTAAATTGGCTTAACGTATTTCATGAAATAGTGCAGTTTGTATGGGAGGGGGTAGAAGGAGGGTGAGGATTACAATAAATTTTATAATGTAGGTTACAATTATCATAAAAGTGATATATTCAAAATTTCAAAGCAAGATGTTTTATAGTTTCTGAGAAAATCTGATTATTTTAAATTATCAAAAATGTGTCATTTTGTATGGGAGGGGGTAGACGGAGTAAGGGTAATCGATTAATTTTTTTGAATCTAACTGATATTGTTAATTAAGTGTTAAGTACAAAATTTCAGCCCGATAAATTGTATACGTACTGAGTAAATTGGCTTAACGTATTTCATGAAATAGTGCAGTTTGTATGGGAGGGGGTAGAAGGAGGGTGAGGATTACAATAAATTTTATAATGTAGGTTACAATTATCATAAAAGTGATATATTCAAAATTTCAAAGCAAGATGTTTTATAGTTTCTGAGAAAATCTGATTATTTTAAATTATCAAAAATGTGTCATTTTGTATGGGAGGGGGTAGACGGAGTAAGGGTAATCGATTAATTTTTTTGAATCTAACTGATATTGTTAATTAAGTGTTAAGTACAAAATTTCAGCCCGATAAATTGTATACGTACTGAGTAAATTGGCTTAACGTATTTCATGAAATAGTGCAGTTTGTATGGGAGGGGGTAGAAGGAGGGTGAGGATTACAATAAGTTTTATAACATAGGTTACAATTATCATAAAAGTGATATATTAAAAATTTCAAAGCAATGTGTTTTATAGTTTCTGAGAAAATCTGATTATTGTAAATTTTCAAAAATGTGTCATTTTGTATGGGAGGGGGTAGAAGGGGTAGAGCGATTTAGCCCGTTCACGAACTTAGCCTTCATTTTTTGTCAAAAATAACGTGTGCAAAATTTGAACTTCATAGCTCAACGCGTTCTCGAGCTAGAGAGGTCACGGACGGACGGACGGACAGACGGACATCCGGTTTTGAGATATTCGAGTGATAATATGAACTTCTGTATCATTCATTTTTTTCTGCGAGCCTTATTTCTTAGCGTTACAAACTTTGTGGCAAACTTATAATACTCTCAGATTTCATCTAGAGTATAAAAATAAAACTGTAATCTGAGACAAAATAAATAACTTTCACACAATAAACCGATTCGACATAAATAATTATGTAAAAACTTACCAAATTTGAGCTGGATCCACGACCACTCACGATATTTCTCAAAAAAGAATCTGCTTCGTCAAACCACACTAGTTTCGGTCTATAAGCGCTGCTCCGGCGCCGCTTTTCACAGATTTTTTTATTTTATTTAACTCCACCCTATACGTATCTTTCATGTTTTTTTATTTTGTTTCGTAGTTCGTTTTCGCTGGAACATTTTAGACCGACGACCGACCGCAGTTATCTCCATAAATAATAACGTAAAATTGCTTTGTCGTGCTGTTCTCTTCATATAATCTGGGCTGTTGGTATCCCAAAGACTTTCGTATTTTCGAAAGATATTCAAAAATATTGATAACTCTGTCGTCGTCCATTTACAATCGGGTTTCGCCATAATAACAACTACGAAACAACAAGACAACTAATATCTTAATAGCAACGTGTGTCTCCTGACCGCGGTTCTCGCTTACTAGTGGTGAATAGAATTGAACATGTTCTATTCCATTCGCTGCTATATTTAGTCGCTACGAGTCCAGTTGCATGACACTTACTCGTAGCGAGTACGTTGTCACACGGGGCGAATATTCGCTTGCAATCAACTCGCAGCGAGTAAATTTGTATGGTGTGACTGAAGCTTTAAAGTTAGGCATTTTGACACTATCCATACAAAAAATACATCTACCGGCCTCATGCATAGGTGCGAGTACTACTTGCATGTTGTTTTTCGTAGTGTCAATTGTAATTATAGGTATTTAATGAAGCAATTTTGGAAGGGTAAAGATTGGGTGCCCCACCGGTGATAACAATAACCGGTGATAACAATAACCGGTGATTCTAACAATAATTATTCATTCAATTTCTTTTTTTAATATAGAGGCGAAATTGAGGTAAAAAAATTTTAGGCACTGGTATAGGCAAGCGAAGTGTTGTGAGAAAGGTAATATTGAGTACATTCCATACATACTCGTACTTGTAGATTGTTTTTCGTAGAGCGAATGGTAGTTGAACCATTTCTATAAGGGTAAAGATTGGTGGGTGAGGAAGGAGAGGGGGGGGGGGGGGGTAGGCTGGTCGCTGACTCATTTTTTTTTTACTTTTTTTATGCAATTTGCAATGTCGTCTTAACATGAATGGGTAAGCATCTCGAAGAGTAAGGCAGTTTATCTCGTATACACACATATCTATCTACAGTACAGCTTCTCGTATTATAACTATTACTTTGAAAGGTGATAGAAGCAGTCTTTTTTATGGATTGGCTTGTAAGATACTATATAACGGGTAAGACATTTTAATTATGGTGTTTTTATCTATCGGAGTGGTACCAAGAAGACCAGGGAGCCAATATTTACATGTCAAAATAAGCGCTTGCTACAAAACCCTGGGATTGCGGGCGTAGCCGTCTATATTCCGGTATCATTTCCCTTTTTCTGAAAAAGTAAAACAATTAGGGTGTTCCTTATACTGGAAGTTTTTTTTTTTTTTGTATAGCATACAATTATTTCGGAGACCACGTGCCTCCTTCTTCAGTGCTGAAACCTAATTACTCCCTAATCTTCTCCCAAACCAAAATGATATAAGCAGAGTCACCCGGTGCTTCCATGTTACGCACACTTTCCTGTATTTATATGAGACGACAATTCTGCTCTCACCGCAGTGTAAATGCAGTCTGGGCCGGTCAAAGCGTAATTTAAGGCTTAAGCAAATTTTGGCGCCCCTCACATTTTTTCAAAACAGTTTTTGGGCCGCAATTCAACAAGTTTAATTGTAAGATTGACTTTTCAAGCGATACTTTTGTCCGTCGGTCTTGCTTCGTCGATAAGTCACTCTCACTGGAGAATGAAGCCCAAGATTCGAAATTGAATCGTTCGAGCGCGTAAATTTGAACGGTGAGAATTACGAGGGCGGTCCGATAAGTACTTAGCCTACAAAAGAAAAACGAAAATTTTGGAAAAGTGGCGATTTATTTCTCAACATAGTCTCCCTTTAGCTCGATACACTTGACCCACCGATGCTCCAACTTCTTTAACCCATCTGAAAAATACGTTTTCTCGAGGTCTGCAAAGTAGGCCTCCGTGGTGGCGATGACCTCCTCATTCGACTCAAATTTCTGCTCGGCGAGTGACTTTTTCAAGTTTGGAAACAAAAAGAAGTCGCACGGGGTCAAATCTGGAGAATACGGTGGATGGGGCAGCATTTCGTAGCCCAATTAGACCGTGGCAACGGCGGAGGTGTGAGCCGGTGCGTTGTCATGGTGGAAGAGCACTTTTTTCTTCGCCAAATGGGGCCGTTTTTTCTGCAATTCGGCGTCGAATCGGCCCAATATATCAGCATAGTAGAGCCCTGTGACCGTTTTGCCCTTCTCCAGGTAGTCGATGTAGATCACACCTTGTGAATCTCAAGAAACGTTGGCCTTTCCGGCCGATAGGACAGTCTTCGCCTTCTTCGGAGCACGTTCGCTGGGTGAAATTCACTGTTTCGACTGTTCCTTGGTTTCTGGTGTGTACCAGTGGATCCATGTTTCGTCGACGGTCACGAAACGACTCAAAAACTTCTTCGGATTGCGCTTAAACAGCGTCAAACACTGCTCTGAAGTAGTCTCACGGTTGCGCTTGTTGTCCGGAGTGAGCAAACACGGCACCCATCGCGCCGACAGCTTTCTCATACCCAAAATTTCATGCAGGATATGACCCACGCGGTCTTTTGGGATGCCTACTGTCTGAGCTATCTCGTGCACCTTCAATCGGCGGTCTGCCAATACGAGATCGTGGATTTTTGTCACGTTACCCTCTGTGGTAACCGTTTTCGGGGCACCTGGGCGTGGCCCATCAAAAACCGACGTGCGACCACGTTGAAACTCGTTAAACCAATTTTTGACGGTCGCCATCGAAGGAGAAGAGTCACCGTACACAGCATCCAAGCGCTCTTTGATTTCGCTGCGCGATTTCCCTTCCAAAAACAAAGATCGAATCACCGACCGATATTACTCTTTTTCCATTTTTCTAAAATCCGCGGACACGCCCGCTTCCACACGCGGTCAAAACAAAACTACGAGTCTGATTCGGCTGAAATTTTGACAGTAGCCGTCTACGAGAATGTACTACACGATAGTAAATTTCTCTTGCGATAGTGGTGCCATCGGGCGGTTACGCTAAGTACTTATCGGACCGCCCTCGTATATTCGATGGTATAAATCACGAAGTATAGAATTACGACGGTAGTCCCAGAAGTACACGACCTAATAAAGAAAACAAAAACTGGGAAACATGTCTTTATTTCTTAACAACGCCTCCTTTTAGCTCGATACGCGATGTTCAATAGCTTCGATACCCTATTTATAGTAAGAACCGTTGAGCTCCTCGAAATAGCCATTACCGCAGACTCAACTTCGTCCTTATTGGCAACTTTACCACCAAGACATTTTTTCAAGTTTGGAAAAAGAAAATAATCCGAGGGGACTGAATCTGACGAATAGCGTGAGTCAGGAAGCAATTCGATCTTTAACTCATTGATTTTAGACATTGCGATAAAGGATGTGTGAACTGATGCATTGTGCAACACTTTTTCGCCAAATGCGGCTGTTTTTTACTCGATTTTATCACTCCAACGCTGTAATAAATTCACATAATACTCCTTCCTTTTTGAAGGTAATCAATGAAGATTAGTCCACGTGCATCCCAAAAAAACCGACGCCATGACCTTGCCAGCGGGAGGAATTGTCTTCGCCTTCCTTATAGCCAATTCTCCGCTCAGTCCATTGTTTTGGACTGTTACTTTGTCTCAGGTGTGATGTGACGTCTCATCCATGGCTACGAATCGACACAAAACTCGACTTTATTGCTGTGAAACATCGCCAAACAATCGATTGAAAAATCCGCACGACGCTGTTTTTGTCCATTGCGAGCAAACGCGGAACCCATCTTGCGCACAACTTTCTCATATCTAAATTTGCAGTCAATATGCGATGTACAGTACGATTAAATGCCTACCATACTCGTATCTGGTAGCTCGCGCACTTTGAGTCAACGGTCATCATCAATACCACGTTTGACTTGGTAGCTCGTACGGCCTCGTTTAAACTCTGCAACCCAATATTTTATTGTTGTAAACGAAGGAGCAGACTTCCCTAGAGTAGAATATTTCTCGGCTTTGATATTGGTTCGATTGAGACCATTCAAATGAAAGTATTGTGTTACATAACGATTCCCTCAAGGAGGTGTTTTGTTCCCCCTGTTGTGGTGCATCGTTGTACACACTCTTATGTGGAAACTATCCTCACTCGGCTTCTCAACACAAGGATACGCGGATGACCTGGTTATTAGTGTCAGGGGTAACATTTTAAAGTTTTTCCCGACATCATCCGGAAAGCTTTGCGTGTAGTTCAGGAATGGTGTGACACTAACGGACTTCGGGTCAGCCCATCGGAGACCGTTATTGTTCCATTTACGAAGAAAAGGAAGCTTAGGGCAATGAAATGCCCCACTTTGTGCTCTCCAGTACAAATGGCAAATTACATCAAATATCTAGGAGTCGCACTTGATAGCAAGCTACTCTGGGCAGAACACCTTCGGGTAACATCGGAAAAGGGCACAAAAGCCTTGTGGATCTGCAGGCAGTGTGCAGGCAGGATGTGGGGCACCAAGCCCTGCTTTTCCCTCTAGATTGACAAAGCTAATATTCGGCTAATTATTGATTATGGAAAAGTCGTTTGGTGGAAAAGAGCGACCACCTCAGTTGGTAGGTAGGGACACTCTCACGCAAATACAAAGGCTTGCATGCCACATAATAACGGGAACTATGCGCTCCTGTCCTTCCGTCACTGCATATTCATATTGAGGCAGAGGTGAAAATTTGCAATAGCAAAGCTTAAAGCGTGCAATGCACAAATCAGACGGAATCCGGAACAAACTAGCTGGCTGCTAAGTCACAATACGCTCAGCATGCCATCTGATCACCTGACTAGGGAGCTATGCTTCGTAGTGGCATAGATAAGGGGAGGGGGTTGATCAAGGGGACAAATTCCGTCGTGATAAATTCTTCTACAATCGCTAATATGTTGTTTTAAAACTCAAAAACTTAACTTGAAGTAGTCATTAGTCCATAGCCTTCACTAATCCCAAAAAACCCTCAATCAGCCTGATCAAGGCCAATTGGTCCTTTGTATGAGCACTCTTAATGACAGCGGAGCTCGCTATTGAATCTTCAAGAAACATAAACCTGGAGCGAGCGATCCCCGGGCATTTGCTGAGAAGGTGTGGACTCAATGTCCTCCAGACAAAGCCGGGATTCCGTCTCAGTGGACAGACCCATTTTGTTTAGGTGATATCTCACCCAGTGGGTCCCGTGAGGTAACCAACAATTAACCTCAAGTCCGCTCTTCCCAGGCGGCTAGCTTCTTTGCGATTGTAGACATCAATGAGGTTGCAGTCCTGGGAGATTATTTCAGTACCGCAACCTTTCGTCCGCAGACCGTACCCTCACCCTGGCTGCGGCCCAGCTCAGACCGCAGAAGGGTTCAGGCCCGAAAAATTTCTCTGATGGGCCTTGTCTAGCAAGTCAATCTGCAGCTTCGTTGCCATGGATGCCCAGGTACCCAACATGGGGTGACCCCGTTTGTGTTTGCGAGACACTGTAGGGTATCAAAACACTCTTTTACTAGTTTGTTTGTCCCGTTCTTGACCCATCGGTAAACCACGTGATACACCTGGCATAAGGACAAAGATTGCCACTATTCCATTCCAAGCGGTTTGGGGTGAAAATTTCCTACAAAAGCAGAGTTCCGTAGTCTGATCTCGAGCAGATCGGCATGCCAGGCATAGCACTGGTCGTATAATGGTTTTTTACACGCGGAGCTTCGTGTTTCTATGCACATGCTTCGATGTCATTATGGGGAGAACCGAGAAAAAAGTCTTACTAGCTAACTGTATCCGTCGCTTGATTTCGTCAATTTCATTGGCGTCCCTTGTCAAGTTGCAACCCAGGTATATGGAGTCGTTCACGAACTCGACGTTGAGGTCCCCGACATTGATGCTCGATTGTGCAGGTGTCCTTGTCGTCGATTGCATCATTATTTTAGTTTTGCCCGTAGTCCATCTTCTTTGGCAGCGGTATCGAGCGTATGCAGAAGTTCTTCTGCGTCGGCCAATCTTCGGGACATGATGTTGATGTCATCGGCGTTCGCTGCTAATTGTGTCGACTTGATGAGTAGCGTCTTGCTGTTGTCCATATTCATAGTCCGAATAGCGTATTCCAGTGGTAGGTTGAAGAGCGTCGGTGCCAGTCCATCGCCCTGTTTCGGACCAGTGCGTGTTTCAAATAGATCAGTAAGTCTATTCTGGATCCTGAATTGTGAGACGGAGTTGGTCATCGTCATCTTTGTCAGTCGCACTAATTTGGCCGGTATACCAAATTGCAGCATGATGTTGTACAGTACTCCACGATCGATACTGTCGTATGTCTGCTTGAAGTCGACAAAGATTTGGTATACGTCTACGATGTATTCCCAGCACTTCTGGAGTATCAGTTTGACCATAAAGAGCTGATCGGTTGTGGAGCGACCATGTCTGAAACCGTTTTGATATTCGCCTATGATTCGTTCTGCGTACGGTTTTATTCTATTTTCCAGAGTTTTCGTCAAAATTTTAAAGACGTACAGACTAGTGATATGCCCCTGTAATTCTCACACCGCAGTTTATCTCCCTTTTTGTGAATTGGACAGATGCGCCAATCGTCTGGGATCACCTCGTCCTCCCATACTTGCAGGAGTAATTGATGTGTGACATTAACTAGACCCGTTCCACCGAATTTTAACAGTTCAACTGGAATTTCGTCAGCGCCCGACGCTTTATTTCGTTTTAGTGACCGCAACGCGAGATCAACTTCCTCTACTGTCGGGGGTTGTATGGGTGGGCCTAGATCAACAATATCGTCAAGAGCTTCTTGTGTGGGGATGTTAGATGGTAGGTTCAGAAGCTCTTCAAAATAAGAGGCCCATCGTTTGTTAATGCCATCGATGTCGCTGATGATGTTTCCATCCTTGTCCTTACAGAGGCTAGTCCTGGGTTGATAGCCGTTCTTAATTGTATTTACTAGTTTGTACGCTAGCTAAGTTTTCCTACAGATTTGCTCTTATATTTTTACGTAGTTAAGGTTTCTTATTTATAAAAAAAATTGTATTATCATTTGTTTCGAAACGAAGTGTGTTCTTGCACACTTATTTTATTATACATACATACTTCATTGCGGTATGTAAAAACGAAGAATTGTGTATAAAATTGATTGTAAATATAGATTTTTCTCAATAAAACTATGAAATAATGAACAATTAAATTCTCTTACAGATAAGCTCGATCCATTGGCATCGGTTGGCAGTAAACGTAATCGTTTTCTTATTCGCCAGCCGCGAATTAAACGTGATAGCGACACAAGTCAACAGTCACCCGAAATTCTCGAACTAGAACACTCTTCTATTTCGTCTAGAAATTTGTTAGCAGTTCCGCCGAAAATTGAACGACATGCCTCCGAGCCAACTCCCAGTATGGCTCCGTCATCTCCTCAACTACTTTCCGTTCCGGGACAATCCATACCGCTACTAGTGAAACAACATTCTCATCCGTTGTTGCCCAGCAATCATTCGCCGCCCCTGTCTTTGAATTCGGGCGGCAGTTACAGCTTACATCGACAACTTTCTCAACCAACACCAACATCGGCAGTCATTTCATCGAGCGATTCACTTTTCACCACATCCGCCTGCATTCTATCTACAAACACACTGACTCCAACATCTGGTGGCATGGTGCAATTTTTGCCAACTATACCCATTAAACATGAAAGCCTGGATTGTTCGCCAACAAAAACAGGCGTTCCGAACACTTCAATTGTGCTGGTGTCGGATCATATGTCGGCATCAGTAAGCGCAGAGCCACAACACATCAATACAATTCGGGTGAAAACAGATGAGTTAACGCGTTCAGCGTCATCACCACAGGTAAGTTAGTTTAAGTTTATTATTGCACTTTGTTAATACCAACGGGGCATATCTATTTCAAACTTATCATTTAGCCGACCCGTCTCCATGTTTCTATCATTGATTTTCAATAAAATTGAAGAGGACTTCGGTAATTAGTACAACATGATGTTCGCCCAAGGGTTCTAGATTAGGTGCTGACAGGGATTGAGTATGCGGTTTTTCTATGGATTCTTGTCTAGGCGACTAGGACAATGCAGGGTCGGCCGGAAGTCGTGGTCGTTATCCTGGGAGAAGGATTTAAAGGATAACATGCGTATAAGCTGGACACTTTCCGGAAATTGCTCGTAGCTGGACTACCGTTAATCATAGAAGGATTTACTTGGTCTCAAAATCTTCTTGCTTATTACACATATTTGCGAAAAAGTGATGGTCTCCCCGGAAAATTCGATTGAAGTTGAATAATATTTTCTAACACACTAAGTCGCCACAAAATCTCATAGGCAAAGATGTATATAAGTATGAGTATCAGGAAATGTAGGTAGGAGCGTAGGAAAATGCTGGCTGTCGACCAGGCAAGTGTTCGGGGAAGCTCAGGAGGGAGATAAGAGAAAGGATGAGAATCACGCCCACTGCTCACTAGCAGGGAATCGTAACTCGACAACCGCGTATCGTATAAAGCTCTACTTGGTATCATATCGTTCAGTTTCTTAGTGCTTCATAATTTTACTTCAAGACATATTAGTTCGCGACATATTGAAAAGCTCAAAGTTGAAAAATGTCTTTCAAACCCGTTAAAAGGCCTCAAAGTCGCTGATATTCCCAAATGAAAACAAATAAAAGTGGGATTTAATATTTTAAACCTCATCGCCAGTTACGCGATAGTGGGGGAAAGTGCACCTTAGTGGCTGGAAAAGCGATTCCCTAGTAGTGGAAGTGGACGAGAGTAAGGGAAATTTGTATGGCTCTTGAGGTGTATGATGTCAAACCAGCTGTAAATAATGTCAAAAGCTTTTGACAAGTCTAAAGCCACCAGATTTGTTCGTTGACAAGGACGTGCTTGGTTGAGGCCATTGTGTATTTTTGATGTAATGACATCCAAAGCCGTCGTGGTGCTGTATATCCTTCTAAAGGCATGTTGGTGGTCGGCCAGCTGAATGTGAGTCGCAATTATATGGTGGAGCAGCGCTCCTAGGGTCTTGGCTACAGGAGACAAAAGTGTGATGGGATGGCTTTGGCTTGTAACCGTAATGTTGCCGAATTAGATTGCAAGATGTCCTTTTTGTTTGGTTGGGTTTGTAAGGACCCTAACCGTTGACCAAAGCTTATTGACGCCCGTTGTTAAGGTGCAATTTTCGAGGTGAGAGTTCCATTTCCTTCTCCTGTGATCTGCTACTTGTTTAGTCAAGTATCAAGGTTTAACTCCTTGATCCTTGGAACGTCCGGGTTAGTGCTACGTATGCGGTCTCATCTGCCAATCTAGCTGCTGAAGTAGGGAAATTTGGTCGAATTTTGGGTATTGGACCTGCTGGGATGAACTTTGTAATCGCTTTCTGGACTATGTGCCTTACATTTCGTTCGGCCGTGCGCACGTCAGTTGGAGTTGGTAAGGCAGCGAAGGCCGTGTTAGTATAGGATTTGAAGCCATCCCAATCTAACTAATGTGTTCCTCTGATAACTGTAGAGTAAACAAGAAAAACGGCAACACATCAGATTCGGGGAGCCTGCTATAAAACTTCGCGCACCCTGTAATGGTTGCTGTACAAGCAGCAGTCACGAAGAAAAGGAAGAGCATTTTGAATCTTCTTTGCTCCTGTCCTGGTTGGTTGATTTAGGTGGCGGCAGAGCCCCCAAAAGGGGAATACCCAATTAGCGCTGATGCGCGCGGTTTTGATGCCACAAACCTCGTAAGAGGAAAGAAAACTGATGCTATTAAGTCTATCAAAGGGTTCGGGCGGGGTATTTCCTTAAATTCACCCTGTGGAATTTAGGAAATGAAGTATCTTGCCAGTTCCCAAAGAGGAGATCTCGGTTACGTCTGTAAGAAACGCACTGCCTAAAGAACAGTCCTAACCAGTACCGGACATCTACAAAGAAAGTGCAAAAGAGTCTCCTTCTCCCTACTGTCCTTGCAACTACGACAGCACTTGTTGTAGGGAATACCAAGTCTGACTGCGTGCTCTCCCACAAGCCAGTGACCCGTTGCAACGGCGACAATCCTGGCCACCTCCGGCCGGGTACTTATCAGAAGGCCATTTGTGTATTATAGGATGCCCATATTTTCCTAGAGGTGATGCACGTCCTTAATGCGCCCCATCTATTATTTGCTAAGTTAATGTAGGATTTATGTACTATACTTCCCTCTTAGTGGCACTAAGTGGCGCACTGACAGCCACTGCATATGATCTGTCAAGGGTGGAGCCCACGAACCGCGCCAGGTGATCGGCCTGCGTTCTTGCGGCAGCTGGTTCTTCGTACCGGAACCACCCATTTTTCAACGACCAAGAGCTGCAAGAAGGACTGCAGTATTCCAAGCATCGCTACCACAACAACAACATCAGCCTGCTCATTTCCCGCTATACTCCAGTGACCCGGAACCAGGAGGAGGGTGACTCTGTTAAGGTTGGCCAGAGAGTTCAGCTCTTGACGGCATTGTTTTACTATTACTATGACACTGTCGCCGCCTCGAGGGCCATAATAGCAGCCTGGCTATCCGTGAAAATTGCGATATCTTTTTTGGGAACCGTGATGCGCCTCAACATCCGGCAGGCCTTCCTTATCGCTAGCACTTCCGCCTGAAATACACTAGCAAAATCAGGGAGGCGGAACGACTTAGAGACTGCGAGGTCTTCAGCGAAGAACCCTGCACCGACTCCTCAAGGCATTTTCGAGCCATCGGTAAAAATCCTCAGGTCATATCCCGACATCAAATCTTCGTCACACCATTCTGCTCTAGTTGGATATCCAGTAGCGATGTGTTTCTCGAAATCTGTTTCGGGTAGGATATAGTCCGTTGGTAGCATATTGTGCATCGCACCCCCCAGGGAGGACAGAATGTTGCTATACCCATATGGTTTCGCTGTCCAGTACGCAGACTCCTTAAGTCTGATCGCGCTACACGCGGCGTTGAACCTTATTTGTAGGTCGAGGGGGAGTAAGTGTAAAATAACAATAAGTGCATCACCTGGGCCAGACCTTAGAACTCCCGTGACTCCGATGGATGCAGTCCTCTGCACCTTGCACAGCAGATCAATATTATATTTCCAACGCACCGCTGGCCACCAGACCAGCGACTCGTATCTGAATATCGGTCGCACTACCGCTGTGTACAACCATAAGAACATGTTTGGTTGGAGTCCCCAGTTTTTGCCGCAGGTTCTCCTGCAAAAAAAAGTCAGTAAGTGTTCGTTTAATTTAGGCAGCGCAAACTTCTCAATCTTTGTTTTTGTAGTGAAAAGCACCAGTTCGGTTTTCTGTGGGTTCACACAAAGACCGCATTCTACCGCCCAAGTGCTTACTATCTTCAGGGTGTTGTTCATGGGGTCGCTCATTGTAACGGACGGTTTGACGGTTTGACGGTGGACATCCGAAGATGCCCGTGGGGACGGAGCCTAAGGTTGCATTATGACCGTGAAGGTCGGGCAGTGCCCTCTGGCGAAGAAATAGGTCCCTCAACGAGCTAAGCAGCGGCCTATGCTTGCTGTAGCTCAGTTCGGGAGATGTGGGCGGGGTTTTCGCCGCTCGTTGCCCCTGTCCTTTACGTATTAACAAAAATTCATAGGCCTGGAGAAGACAACACAAACAGGGGAGGTAAAAATGGGGTGTAAAAAAATAGTCGATAAGGATGGAATGGTTGGCGGACGGATCAGACACCCAAGCGGTCGTACTTGGGTCCGGGTGTAATGGGACCCTCGGCCTCTGGTTTCGTACCACCAACAGATCACTACTCATCAGGTTCTGCTTCGATCTGCCGGTGGGAGCAGCACTACCAGACCAGAATATGGTTCATTACACGGGTAGAAATTCGCCTGAGATCAAGATGACTATATCGTCCGCTTAGGCCACTACTTTAGCTCCAGACTTCTCTAGTCTTCTGAGGAAGCCGTCCATTACCAAAATCCATAGCAGAGGGGAGATCACACCACCCTGTGGCGTCCCTCTGCGCACGTATTTAGTGATCCGACTTTCGCCCAGGTCCGACTGGATTACCCTGGTACTCAGCATGGCCAGAATCCATCTACTGAAATGGGACTCCACTCCTAACTCGATGAGAGCTTCCATTATAGTTTCAGTTTTGACATTATTGAAAGCGCCTTCAATGTCTATGCTGCTCCTGTCTTACTCTGGCAACAAGGTGAAAAACATTTCTTGAATCTCACTTCCTTACTAAAGTGGATGACTAAGCTTATGTTGGTAGAAAACTACATCCTTTTATAGAAAGTTCTATCTAGTTCAATGATGACGATTTTTGGATGATGAATCCCTGATGGTAACAGAACGAACCCTATTGCAGTCCACATCTGCCCTTCGTGATTTTTTAAGTACATCATTGCATGCTTTTCTCAAATAACAAATTTGATCGTTTCAATTGATGTATGTCTATTTGAAGATCGAAAGTTTAATAAATGTGGACACACCCTTAGCTCTCCAGGTAACAAAGTCGGGCCCCTTCCGAACTCGATTTCTAGAACCGCCACTGTACATATACGTATATATGTTTTACTATTAATAAAAATATTTAACTGACTAACGCTTTTTTCCATTAACTTTCAGACGGCTAGAGAACCCTCTTTAGATAATCCACGATCCAGCCATTGTCCAGTAATACGACCAGGTCCAGCACTGGGCTGCAATTTCTGTTGGAACACGATCGATGCCCACGGACGAATTTTGCGCCGTAAAACGAAATATCACTGTCCGGAATGTCAAACAAACCTCTGCATAGTACCATGCTTTCAAGAATACCACGAACGCCAATCAAGCGACAATCCATCCAATGAAAATCTACCGAGCTTAACGAGCTCCAACAATAAGGTTTTGACATCTGGTGGACTACGACACTATCCAAAAACCGGATCATTATAAATTTTCAATGAATAATCGTTGTTCAAAATTTCTTTGGTAAGCGAAGCCAACACTTCGTGCTCTGTTTTTATCCAAGTGGAACTTGTCCGAAGCGCAATTTATAGACTTTGCCTGTTCCATGGCGATAGAATAATTTGTAATTTTGTCAAGTCGGAAATGCATTGCGAATGGCATCGACTAGATCTTTTTTCTTTGTACAGTGTTCGTGTATTACTTGGGATACACATGAGAAACACGATGTACACACCAAATTTGAATTTAAAAACAAAATGAACGAATCAAAAAGGATCGTGTACTGATTGCAATATATTTAAATAAAAATAAAACTTTTGTGAATTTGGATAAGAGTCAAAAATAATACTGAGAAAAAAAAATATTGATGTAACTAAAACCACAAAAGCATAAATAAAAACCTATTTTCGTATGTTGTTGTTAGGAATATTATTATATAACGTAACAATTCTGTGTATAGATTTTAAGTTAGTGAAATCAAAGAAAATAGAATGCAAAAATTTAACATAGGAACCAAAAATATATAGATCTACTTTTTTTCGTTATGAATTTTGTACAAATAGTTTATTTTCCGACTCCTTTTTTATTATTTAATTATATATTATTTTATTGTAAATATTATGTTCTTACCGTATTTGTAACTTACCACTTTGCTCCGTAAGGTTTTAGTTGCTAAAAGCTTTGAAATTTTGATAAAACGATATCGAATATTTTTTGATGAACGAAATAATTGGTGTACACAGCAAACGGTGTTTTGATACAAAAAGAAAAGAAAAATTTGTGTGAAAAATTTGCCAATTGGCCAACACACACACACACGAAATTTTGTATCGACTATTGAAATGCTATTGACACAAGTAACCACACATGAATGTACATACATTATACTGTAATTGTTGGCTCTTTGATAAAGAATGTACCTGATAAAAGACAGATTGTAAACTGGAATATATTAAATACACCGGAACTTGTGCGTTTTCAAATCGTTCGTAAGAACCGGTGTTGGCTACAAATATGTTTTGTTGTTGCTTGCAGCTGTTTTTTTTTTTTGTAAGCTACTATCCAACAGCTTTTCGTTTTTTAAATACTTTAATGATAACATTTAGACTAGGGATGTCACGAATGTCATATTTTTCACATTCGCGAATGCGAATGCGAATTTTCGGGATGCGAATGTGCGAATGCGAATGTTTGGGTTTGGGTTTGGGATTGGGAAAAACATTAAAAAAAACTTTAACCAGCTTAAGTCATCATTTTTATTACTTATAATAAAAATATGAAAAAATATTAGAACAGTAACCCAGTGTTATACTTATCCAGTAATTACATCTAATAGTCAAAATTCAAAAGAGGCATATTATATTTCAGAAAAAGTAATTTTGCTGCTTTTTCGCCCATCAGGCGATTTCTAAGGGGCTCGTATATAAGGCCGGCTGCACTGAATAATTGCTCACTCGGAACACTGGCCGGTGGAGCGCTCAGATATTTGCGGGCCAGATCTGTCAATTTGTCGTATTTTAATTTAGTTTTCCACCAGTCGAGAGGGTTTTCATCGAGAGAGACTCGTTTTTCTTTAAGATAGGCCTTCAATTGAGCTTTTATTTCACATTTTTTAGTGTCTCCAGATTCTACATCTGAGCTTTCGTTTTCGCTTGAAGAATCTAGAATTTCTGCCAGGTTGCTTATAAAACTTTTAGCAGAACTTGTTGCAGGCTCATCAATGTTGCTTGTTATTCTACTCAACCTTTTAGTGCCTGAAGCTAAACGCCGATTATTATCACCATCACGGTAACAAAGGCTTAGAGCCAAGTCAACAATATCAGAGTGGACTTGATCTATCACAATATCACTGAAAAATTTATGCTTGTTTCGTGGGTCCAGAAATGTGGAGATTGTGAACAAAGAATTATTCTCCAGGTTGCCAAACTTGTTGTTTATTTCGGTTTTGATAACTTGTATAAAGCTGATAATAATGTTATCAACGGTGTCGCCTCCAGTAGGTAGCTTTGTGTCATCGAGACCTTTTTTCAATGTGTAAATAATCGGAATCACGGACGAAATTAAAGCGTGTGAGCTGCTCAAGTTGCGTGTAGCTTCTTCAAATGGCTTAAGAACTGTTACGCAGTACTCCATAGCTTTCCATTCTTCGGGTGATATGTTGGAAATGTTATTGTCGTTACCATACAGGCACAAAGCATCTTTTAGTTTTAAACACCTTTCGAACATATAAAACGTGCTATTCCATCTCGTTGAACAATCTCCTATAACAGTTAGTGGAATTTGATCTGGATTTAGTCGCTGTTGAATTTTGGCTAATTGATGTTGAGCGATAGTCGAATGATTAAAATGAGTGGCGATCCTCTTACATTTTTGAATAATATTCACTAGAAAGTTTTGAGAGTTCAATCCATTCTTAATATTTGTCTGTAACTTATGAGCAGTACAGTCTACATCGTTAAAATCCGCCAATGTCATAGCACGCTTCATATTTGAGCCCTCATCTCTCACCATGCAATGTACTTGCTCCTTAGTAATATTCCATTCACTCAGCATTGATTCAAATTTGTTTGAAATAGCATCGCCAGTGTGTCTGCCTTCGAATTCCTCGCACTTCAAAACAACGTTTAAGCGGTTGAAGTGTGCCGTTATGCCGTGACAGGTTAGGCTAAGAAGTGATACATTCGCACTTGGCTCCGACCATATATCAGTCGGAAATGACATGTATTTGAAATCTGCTAACAAAACTTTGATTTTTAGCAACTTTGACGTACAAAACTTCACAGGTATGCTCAGTAAAAAAATTACGACCTTTTACAGTATATTGGGGCGCGACTAACTGCATCAGCCTTCGAAATTCCTGCGCCTTCAACGAAGTTAAATGGCAAGTCTTGTAATGCTATCATTTCACTTACTCGGCAGTCGATTTTTTGCGATAATGGATGTTTGGTTAGTGTCCCATTGTTTCTTTTTCATTAGACTTTCTTCAATAGATAATTGTTTTTTTACCTCTTTTAGTGAAGTTTCTAGCAGTTTATCCAATTTTGAAGCCTGTGCCTCCGATTCAGTATGGGTCAACATTTCGTATTCTTTGGAATGAACGTTGTTCAAATGGGTTCGCAACGCCGAGGTAGTGCGCCCAATTGTGGAATAACTTTTCTCACAAACATTGCATTTCGCGTGGTCTCGATCGATAGGCGTAAAAAATTGCCATATTTCACTTTTCTTTCGCGGCGCCATAGAAATGAGTGGCGATCAAAATACAACACAATTCTAAACTCACAAACTACTTGTTTATTGATGTTTACAACTGACTAACAACTAGAACAAAACAAGCCAAACTAACCAAGCAAGCAGCGAGAAAGAAACGCTTTGTATTGGTCGAATGGAATACGTGATGGCTGCTTGCGCGTTCGAGGATCGACCAACGCACAGCCGCCGGGCGAGAAATACACGACACGACCTGTACACATTCGCAAAACATTCGCATCGCTTGATGCGAATGCGAATGTCGATGCGAATGCTTAAAATGATGCGAATCATTCGCATAAGCGAATGCGAATGCAAATATTCGCAACATCCCTAATTTAGACCATCATTGTTCTCAGATATTGCGTTTTTGTTGTTGTAGTAGCGATTTCAGAATTCTGCTACATGTGTGTGTTGTAGATTCTGACTCTCGGTTTCGTTGTTGTTCTCCTCTAAACCCAGGTGGAGAAAAGCAGCTGCCTCAATAGGGTTTTCCCATAGCACGATAGGTGTTAGGCGAGTGGGAGAGTTACAAGACAGTTGAAGATGTGCTCAACATCATGCGGAATGAGACTGCAGGCTGAACAGGAGCTTTGGATGTTGGCATCGATGCGGGACAGTTACGAGTTCAGACGTGAGCACCACCCTGAGCGCAATTGAGCCGAGGTTGTTGTTGTTGTAGCAATGAAAAGAAAATTAGCTGCCCCAATTGGGTTCTCCCACAGCGATCTGGGAGTCAGGTGCGTGGGGCAGCTGGGCAATGAAAGATGTGGTCTACGTCGTGAGGGGCTCCATTACAGGCAGGACAAATGTTTGAGACGTTCTGGTCGATGCGGGATAGGTAGGAGTTCTTCAGTCGTGAACACCAGCCTGACCGAAGTTGGGCGAGTGTCGTTCTTGTAGCTCTCGGAAGTCTTTCCTCTTCCTGGGATATCATTGGTGGTATGGACGGGAGAACTGAATTCGAACCTAGACCTGCGATTGACTGATGAACCTCCTCCCGATGTATCGTTGCGATGGCCAACCTGTGTTCGTCACTATCAAAGCGTTTTGTACCTCTGGACATCCCTCATGCGCCTGACTTGTCTGGGCGGCGGCGTCTTGTCCATGAGGTTGGAGTTCGGGTGATCACTTCGGTAGCAACCCACCAGGTATTGCTTGGCAAGAAGCTAGTTGTGGTCCCTTAAAGGCATCATCCTGGTTTTTATGATGTAGATGGTCCTGGGGTGACATCAGGAGACAGCCAGTAACAGTACGGAGAGCGGCATTTTGGCACGCCTGAATCTTTTTCCAGTATGTGTCACATAGAGATTCTGCGACCACACAGGAGCCGCATAGTTGAATACTGACCTTTCGACTGCTTTGTATGTGACCAGTAGGGTCTCTTTATCTTTGCCCCAGGTGCTACCGGCCAAGGCTTTAAGGATTTTATTCCTTCCGCGCATCTTATTACATACGGTTGAAGCATGGGGGGATGATGTGGCCATGCTGTCCAGGGTTACTCCTAGAATTTTAGGATGGTTCACGGTTGGAATAAGTTGATTTCCAATTGAGATCCCAAGTTGCATCTTGACTTCCTTCGTCCAGGTGGTAAATAAGGTTGCCGAGGATTTAGGCGCTGATACGATTAAATTCTTGCCCGTGAAGAAGGAGTTAAGTTTTTCCAGGTAATCATTTAATCGTTCGCACATTTCCTTGATGTTGTTCCCTGTTGCCAGAATGGAGCAGTCGTTGGCCTTGGAGATAATTTCGATTCCGTCAGGTGAAGTTGGAATACCAGATAGGTAAAGGTTGAACAAGGAGGGAGACAAACTCCTCCTTGTGGCACACCTTGTTTGATTTTCCTTAGCTTCGACTTCTTGCTTCTGAATTCAGTGTAGGACTGCCTGCCCGCGAGATAGTTGGCAATCCATTTTGTAGTATGCGTTGGAAGAGATGCATTGTATAGGTCGGACAGAAGTGCTGAGTGGCTGACTGTGTGTCGAAGGCTTTCGACAGGTCAAGTGCCACCAGAATTGTTCTGTGACATGGACGAGGTTGGTTGAGGCCATTGTGGATGCGAGTTGTAATGGTATCCAGCGCCGTCGTCGTACTATGCATCCATTCTGATGCCGTGCTGGTGGTTTCAAGCTGGATGTGGGCCGCAAAAGCAGGGTGGATTAGTGCTTCGAGCGTTTTGGCAACTGGTGATAGAAGTGTGATGGGACGGTGGGGCTCGCTGAGTGTCGCTTTTTCCCTTTCCCCTTTCTTCCAGAGTTCCGGAACGATCAGTGATGTGATGGGTAGATTGAGTGTAGCCGTGAGGTATTCGATAGCTGGTGCGTCGAGGTGTTTAAGCATTGCCATTGAGATTCCATCAGGTCCCAAGGCTTTCGAGTTGTTCGCTTTCCTGATTGCTGCAGCCACTTCGTCCGTGGTAAAGACAGGTTTGTTGTCTGCAGTTCGGTTATAAATCCTACTTCGGATTAAGCGCTTTTGTCTGTCTGGTGGAGGATGTTCAATAAACTGCCTATTGAAGCGACTTGCACAGTGGGCAGGGTTGGAGATTGAATTTTCTCCGAACTGTATGGCGACATTTCCCTTCTGTTTCGGTGGATTAGAGAGGGCACGGACTGTCGACCATAGTTTGCTAATACCTGTGGTTAGGTTGCATTCATTCAGATGCGTACTCCATTTTGACCTCTTATGTTCGGCCACTAGTCTTTGAATTCCACAGTTCATTTCATGAATTCTGGGATCGTCTGGGTTAGTGCTCCTGATGTTGTCTCTCCCGTCTACCAAGCTGGTGGCTGAGGTAGGAAAGTTGGGCCGAATTTTAGGAATGCGTCCTGCAGGAATAAATTTCGCAGCCGCTTGGTTAAGGACTTGCCTGATATTGGACTCGGTCTTACGTACGTTGGTGGGAGTTGGCAGGGCGAGGAATCTAGCACTTGTATAATCGGTAAAGCCATTCCAGTCAGCCTTGTTGTGGTTGACAAAGGTGCGATGTTCGACAGATACGACATCGGTAAGTGGTCCGGTGATAGTGTAAGGACCGGCTCCCATTGTGTATCGTTTATGAGGCTAGCACTGGCCATCGTGACGTCTGGAGAGCTGGAATAGGTACCGGCAATACGGGTGGGTGTTTAATCATTTAGTGTACAGAAGTCTGAGGCATCAAGTTGTTCTGCAATGGCGATACCTCTGGCGTCGTTGTTAAGATGTGAGTGCCAGAGTTCATGGTGAGCGTTTAAATCACCTAGCAGGAGACGGACGGCATTCCTGCGGTAGCCGGTTCTACGCACCGGAGCGACCCGTTTTTACAACGGCCAAGAGCTGCCTAACCCCTTCAATGTAAGAAGGATGTGTGTTTGTGTGTATGATTTCTTGTCGTCGATCTCGCTGCCAAGCCAGTTGTAACGGACGGTTTGGTGGGCATGCGAAGATGCCCGTGGGGACGGAGCCTAAGGTAACATAATGACCGTGAAGGTCGGGCCGTGCAATCTAGCGAAGAAAAACGGCCACGAGCTAAGCAGCGGCCTATGCTTACTGTAGCTCAGTTCGGAAGATGTGGGCGGGGTTTTCGCCGCTCGTTGCCCCTGTCCTTTACGTATTAACAAAAATTCATAGGCCTGGGGAGGACAACACAGAGGTAAAAATGTGGAATGAAAAAAATAGTCGATAAGGATGGAACGGTTGGCGGACGGATCAGACGCCCACGCGATCGCACCTGGGTCCGGGTGTAATGAGAGCCTCAGCCTCTGGTTTCGTACCACCAACAGATCACTACTCATCAGGTGCTGCTTCGATCTACCGGTGGGAGCACCACTACCAGACCATAATATGGTTCATTGCAGGTGGTTCATTACACAGTACCGATTAACGGTACATGCATCTGGTGATTTTCAGGTTTGTTTGTGGCAAACATGTTGAGATTACACTTAATCTAGTTTGGTGTGAACGTACTCGTATTCCTACATTAAGAAATTGAAATCCACAAAGTCTTTGATTAAACACCAGAAAACAAAAGAAATACTGAAAACACATATCGTCTCAACAAATCAATAAAATGAGCATTTCTTTCCACTAATTTTCAGGGCGTATTTTATTCACATGTTCGCAAAGCAATGGTTAAAGTTCACTTATCGTCTTTCTTGGTGGGAACTTCTTCTGAAGCGGGATTGGCATTCCTAAAGTTCGGGAATTGCTCCCAAGGAGCTGATAAATCGAATTTACGGAATTCTTGTGCTAATTCCAACGGTTCGCATACAACACGCTTTTTCTCATCATCATAACGAAGCTGTAAATGAAATGGTTATCGATCACAGGCCCAAGACACATTTCAACCGTACAACACTCACCTCAACGTATCCGGACAATGGGAAATCTCGTCTCTGTGGATGTCCCTCGAATCCGTAATCGGTCAAGATACGTCTAAGATCCGGATGATTAGCAAAGAACACTCCATACATGTCCCAGATTTCGCGCTCATACCAATTCGCCGCCTTGAAAACATCATTGACCGAATCGATGGGGGTCAATTCATCAGTGTAGGTCTTGACGCGGATCCGTGAGTTGTATCGCAACGAAAGAATGTTGTAGATGATTTCGAACCGATATTGACGGCTGGGCACATCCATGCCGGCAATATCGACCAGATTGGCGAATTGGGCGTTGTGATGGTCCTTCAAAAATTGCAGAACGGGCACTACACCTTCCGGACAAATGAGCACCTCCAACTCGTCGCCTGCGGTCAACTGAACCTTTTGAACATACTTTGGCATGCATTCGGCCACGTATCTACCGAAATCTGAGAGTTGAGCTCGTTCGGTCTCACTATGCGGACGAATTGTAGCTGCAAAAAGTGGGCAATTATACTGGTGGCTAATGGGATGATGTTGTAAAACTCACGTTTCGTCTCTTCCGTCTTCGAAGCTTCGGTCGAGGCATATCGAGCAAATGTCGCCCGGGCGGCTGTAAAATATAAAGATTTAATCGGGTTTGTGGATTAGAAAACATACGACTATACGTCCAACTCACCTCCATTAGCTAGAGCGCTACGGAGTCCCGTAGAAATATTTCGCAGTAAAGATGCCATCCCGATCAATTTCCAATTTACGGGCTCTCTCCGAAATTTTCTTGACAGTTCTTCTTTACATAACAAATACCATAACCTCATTTGCTTACAGCGGTTGGAGTATGGAATGATGGAATATCAGGATCATAATGAGTGCGTTCAGAAGGTGGCAAAAGAGCAGAAACCGCTCGCGAGCAGCTCCGCAACTGCTCGCGAGCTGCTCCGGAGCTGCTCGGTTTGAAGTCTGCACCTGCTGAACGCTACTTCACCAGCTGACAAATCGACCAGCTGAAAGCTGACGATGACAATTTTAGACGTCAAGTGCCGAAAAGTGGAAAATACATGAATCCCACGCTGTCCATTACAAAAATCACGAACAACGAGAAAACAAATTCAAAAGCACCCGAAAACCAAGGAACTAGAAGCCGAAAACGGCGAAAACACAACAACCAATTTGATAACTGTCAAAACTCGGAAACTCGCAACATGAGCGTGAGGTTGAAAAGAAGAAGAAGAACCTGAGCACTGATCAGTGAGCAGAAATATTTCTTGCTCGGTGAAATTTGATCATGCTCACCCGAGCAGAAGTTGCTCGGTCACTTCTGAACCCGCTCGTTCTGAACATGTTCGCTGAGCGGAAGTTGCTCAGTTCTTTCTGAACGCACACAATAATTACCAAATTCCACTTTTGTATTTTTAGATTAAAAAGAATAAGTTGATTAAATTACCAAAAATTTCGTTGAAAAGTCAGTTGGGCAGTTTAAAATCATAAAATTCCACCAACCAAACAATTACGAACCGTTGTAATGAGACTCACTTGACAGCCGTGAACGTAGACACTACATTCCATTTTCTGGAAATCTCCGTTCCCGTGATTCGGAATTGTGTCAAATGGTGAAAAGGAACCCGGAACGTCAACTGAACGAAATTTCGGTATCGCGGAACGGATTGAGAAAATTTGGTAAATAAACAAATCAACCGATTTTGGACACCCAATCGAAGTGAAAATGCATCACCTGAAATGGATGACCCACGCCGATACCATCATGGAATTGCAACGCAGTCTTCAGAACGACGAATCGACCTGCGACGTTTGGCTAAGATCCGACAAAGGTGTCGTATTTCGGGCGCACCGTTTTCTACTGTGCTTCTGCAGCGACTACTTCAAGGAAATGTTGCGGGACGTTCCGCAGAATCAGGAAGCAACAATCATTGTACCGGAAGTGCGTCCGAGCATCTTAAAGACAATCTTGGACTTTATCTATTTGGGCGAAGTGGGCGTCGCGTCGGAGGACATGAGCGATTTTTTCAATGCTTTCAACTTGTTGGAAATCAAAAGTGGAATAAATTGCGAAAGACGTATTATCCCGAAATTGGAGTATCATCATAAGCAGTTGACTATTGAGCCGGTGGAAGCGATTGAGATTGAAGTCCAGCAACATGGTGATGTGGACAAGCAAGAGGTAAATTTTTGGTCTAATGTTTTCAGTATGGGAGTGGGGGATGTCTATGTGATTGGGAGTATTGTTGAGTGGCAGTGAAGTTTTGATAAAATCCAGACTTTTGAATTCGTTGTTGCAGTTATTTCCGTACATATACTCTATGCATGATCCTATGGAAGTTTATATATATATAAAGTTTTTCATTAGCAAAATTGCTAGCTCCGTAGGCTACAAGTTGGTCGTTTAATCGTGGTGCGACAGCCCGACGTCGCGCCTTGGCCGCCTGGATCGTTGTCCTCCAATTATCTCGGTCACGTGATCGCGTCCTCCAATCTTGGAAGCCCAGTAGTTGCGCAGCGTCCGCTTATACTGAGCTCTCCAAACGAGCTCTCAGTCGTCCTCGCAGTCTCGCTCCGTCGACTCATCGTCCGTTCATTACTCTCTTTGGCATGCGATCATCGTCCATTCGTTGTACATGCCCTGCCCATTCAAATCGTAGTTTGACGAATTTCGAAACTTCCAGCTCATCGTACAGTTCATACTCTAATTGCCTTGACCCCTCCAGGAGCATGGGTGCGTCAACATCTCTAACATTTCTTTGCCTTGTTGACGTTTCAGTAGCATATCTACTTTTCGGAAGTGCAGTTGCTACCATGCACCTCCTATCCGCGCCGTCTTTATACTGACAAGCTCGGAGCACTGTGAGAGTTCTATTAGTACTCACAGGCAGTTTTTTTTTATCGCGCCGAGATTTGATCTCCGAGATCTAGATTAGTATCGTAGAACGGTGACCGAACGAATACGGCCACCGAGCGCGAACGTAGTTGTATGAACATACAACTCATGGTTGTACCGGATGCGCTCAGTGGCGTAGCTAAGGTATTTAGCGCCCGAGGCAAAACTTCAGTTTGACGCGTAATGCGTAGCATGTAGCTTGTAGTTGGAAATTTAAATGTTCGAGCTATGTTATGTTCGCATATACTTCATTTCGATGATTTCCCTTCATTTAGAATTTCGTCACTTGTTCAAATATTAATGGTGAGTTTTCTAAATGAAGCAAAATCATCGAAATGAAGTATATGTGAACATAACATTAGTTCAACTTCAAATTTCCCATACGAACGAAATTGAAATTGATACTATTAGCACTTTCTACGAGTCCAGTTATCGTTGAGTTTAGGCTATATAGCCTTATGGTCTTTGTTTTCATTTTATGTCCGAGACTTTTGTTTATCTATTAAAGTGCGCCTGAAGCCCCCCCCCCCCCCCCCCCCTCCAACTACGCCACTGGATGCGCCATCCATCTTGATCGCCCCGAAAATTCGCCGCAGAACTTTGGGTTCGAATGTGTCGTATCATTTTTCCGGAGGCTTAAGTTGGGGTCCATGTTTCGCAGCCATAGCATAGCACTGGTCGTATGATGGTTTTTTAAACACGGAGCTTCGTGTTTCTGTGCACATGCTTCGATTTCATTATGGGGAGAACCGAGAAAAAAGTCTTATTAGCTAACTGTATCCGTCGCTTGATTTCGTCAGTTTCGTTAGCGTCCCTTGACAAATTGCAACCCAGGTTAATGAAGTTGTTCACGAACTCGATGTTGAGGTCCCTCACATTGATGCTCGGTTGTGCAGGTGTCCTTGTCGTCGATTGCATCATTATTTTAGTTTTACCCTCGTTGATACGTAGTCCAACTTCTTTTGCAGCGGTATCGAGCGTATGCAGAAATTCTTCTGCGTCGGCCAATCTTCGGGACATGATGTTGAGGTCATCGGCGTACGCTGCTAATTGTGTCGACTTGATGAGTAACGTCTTGCTGTTGTCCAAATTCATAGCCCGAATAGCATATTCAAGTGGTAGGTTGAAGAGCGTGCCAGTCCATCGCCCTGTTTCAGAACAGTGCGTGTTTCAAATAGATCAGTAAGTCTATTCTGGATCCTGACTTGTGAGACGGAGTTGGTCATCGTCATCTTTGTCAGTCGCACTAATTTGGCCGGTATACCAAATTGCAGCATGATGTTGTACAGTACTCCACGATCGATACTGTCGTATTCCTGCTTGAAGTCGACAAAGATTTGGTATACGTTTACGTTGTATTCCCAGCACCTCTCGAGTATCAATTTGACTGAGAAGAGCTGATCGGTTGTGGAGCGCCCAGGTCTGAAACCGCTTTGATATTCGCCAATGACTCGTTCTGCGTACGGTTTTATTCTATTTTCCAGAATTTTCGTCAAAATTTTATAGGACGTACAAACTAGTGAGATGCCCCTGTAATTCTCACACCGCAGTTTATCTCCCTTTTTGTGAATTGGACAGATGATGCTTCTGCGCCAATCGTCTGGGGTCACCTCGTCCTCCCATACTCGCAGAAGTAATTGATGTATGGTATCAACTAGACCCGAGTCTTAGCAGTTCAGCTGGAATCTCGTCAGCGCCCGGCGTTTTATTTCGTTTTAGTGATCGCAACGCGAGATCAACTTCTTGTACTGCCGGGCTTTGTATAGGTGGGCCTAAATCAACAATATCGTCGAGAGCTTCTTGTGTGGGGATGTTAGATGGTAAATTCAGAAGCTCTTCAGAGTAAGAGGCCCACCGTTTGTTAAAGCTATCGGTGTCGCTGATGACGTTTCCATCCTTGTCCTTACAGAGGCTAGTTTCTGGGTTGATAGCCGTTCTTAATTGTATTTACTAGTTTGTACGCTTGTCTGGTGTTCCTATAAGCTAAGTTTTCGTTTATGTTCAGCAACTGCTCGTCAAAGTATTTACGTTTCTTATGTCTAATTATTCTATTCGATATTCGCCGTAGCTCGTCATATTTTCTCTTCTGGTTCTCTGGTTCCTCGTTGAATCCATTGTCTGTAGGCCTCGTTTTTCGCGTCAAGTGAATTTTTGCATTATTCGTCGAACCAGTCGTTTCGCGCTCGACGGGCTTTATATCCCACGACTTTCTCTGCGACATCCTTGATGGTACCCTTGAGTTCTTTCCAGAACCCATGGACGCCTGTGTTGCTGATGTTGTGTAGCATAGGTGATAGCCTTTCCTCAAGGGCGGTGGTATACGCCACCACTGTAGCATCACTCAGAAGATTGCCAACCGCAAAGATTTTGGGAGGGCTGATTCTCGATTGGTGCACTGAGGAAATTCTACATCTGTAGGACGTCTTCACCAAGTGATGATCTGAGTCGCAGTTTGCTCCTCGATAGGAGCGGACATCTATCACACGCCCATCTCCTGCAAATGAGGACGTGGTCAATTTGGTTAACGGTATGTGCGTCTGGAGACTTCCAGGTCTGCTTGTGAATGCGTCGATGCGGGAAACACGTAGAGTTACGACTAGATTCCTGCTGCAGGCGAAGTCGATAAGTCGCTGGCCGTTGTCGTTACATTCTTCATGGAGACTGTGACCTCCACTGGTGCCCCGGTGCCAACTTTCATTTCCGACTTTCGCGTTAAAGTCTCCCAGCAGCAATTTGACGTCGTTTGTTGGAAGTGAGTCGAAGAGAGTTTCAAGGCGGGCGTAGAACTCGTCTTTTACTGCGTCTTCTTTAACTTCAGTGGGGGCGTGCACATTGATGAGCCATAGATTGAAGAATCGAGTCTTGATGCGAATCGCACATAGCCGCTGATTTATGGGTTTGAAGTCAGTGATGTGCGGTTTGAGGTGATTGTTCACTATAAATGCTACTCCAAACTCCTTGCGGCCCGATGGTTTGCCACTTGTAAAAATTATTGTGTACGATTTCTTGTCATTAATCTCGCTGCCAAGCCAATTTGTTTCCTGGACTGCAGTAGTGCTCAGTTTGTACTTTTCGACCTGTTGAAGGAGGGCCTTCTCGGCCCCCGGTTTATTCAGGGAGCGTACATTCCAGGATCCGAAAGAATAATCCTTTAGTCGTTTGCGTGGTCGTCGTTGTTGATCCGTCCAATCCGAGGCTTTTGTTCCAGGTTTCTTGACATGGAGTGGTTTTTGCAAGGACGAATTGTCAGCACGTCGCTTAACCCCATTCAGGGGATGGCCTCGGAGATAGCTGCTTCAGATGGTTTAATAAACGTGCTGGAGCTCACACAACTATGTTACAGGTCCAACTACGCGAGTCATTCCATCCTACTAAACCTGAGACGCTTAGGTGTTCGTCAGCCATTCAGGCTACAGCTATCTGCCTTTTCCAAACTGTCTTATCGCTAAGACATTGGCCGTCAGCGATTTGATACACTGCCGAAACTTTAATAATACAGTTGCAAGCTGACAATGCTTGTTTGGAAATCAAAATGTAAATTCAAATATAAATTCAAATTAAACTTAAAATCGAATTTATGACATCGACTCGGCGACATACTGCCCACCATCTTTGGGTGTCTTTCTCTAGTCCAAAGATCGATTAACCTCCAGAATCGCGAGTCGTCCTGTTGAGCCATTTTCCATCACTTTTCCGTTGCCGAGGGTGATGTCTGCAGCCCTAATTTGCCCGTTCCCGGGTAAACTTTGGTGATTCTGCCCTTGCTCCAGGCATTTCTTGGTTGGGTGGGATCGACCAGCATGGCGATATCACCCACTTTGATGGGTTCAACTCCACTTGGAGTGTTAGCAAATCGTTGGCATGTACTCGGTCAGCCACCGCTTGAACACCTGCTCCGTAAGGTGCTGGGTCTTTCGGTAAGAGCTTCGACTAAAGGCATCTGCATCCGTGAGGCTTCCTGGCGCTTGAACCCATTTATCGTCTCCGCCAAACAACGCAACATTTGATGTCAATGGTGGATCATCCTCATTGTCGATCGACAACGGTCGATTATTCATGAAGATTTCGGCTTCGATGATCGCGTGGCGAAAAATATCCGTCTCTCGGGTTGTGGCTGGTAAAAATAGCTTCGATGCACAATTAGATGGACTTAATGAGCCTCTCTTGAGCCCTTCCAAACCATGGCGAATATGCTGGCTGAAAATGCCATCGTATTTGCATCTACTGGGCGGCCTTTTTCGTGACGTTCATGATTGCTCTTTGGCATTCTTTTTTGATCTGATTGTTGACATCAACGAAGTTCGTTCCCCGGTCGGAGTAGATGTTTGCGATTTTTCCTCGTTTTGCTATACATCTACTTCCAAAGCTTCTATATTCATCAACTCCCATTCTGAAAGTTATTTTTCCTGACTCGTATCTAATTGAGATAACTGTACCAACTTGAAAACGTTCCAAAATACTCTAAAGCTTAATATATATTACTAAATGTTTTCTGAGTTATCCTTTTTTCGACTAATTAGCAAAATTGTCAAGTGGACCTATCCTAATGATCGTTCTTTTTCTGATGATTTTTTAAAAACTGCCAATTAAAGCTAAACGGGACTTTCGATTTTATATCACTTGTAATAAAATGATCAAGTAGGCTACTGTGTAGAATGTCATGAGGTTTCAAGAATATCCTTTCCGAGATATAGCCAAATTTCGAGGTCCACTCCTAATGATCGGGAGTGTACATATTTGGTAAAAAATTGTTATGGACGGCTTGACCAGTCCAAACATTTATTAGGAAAATAAAAGGCACTGTGATGGTTTACAACTATTTATTATTTTATTATCGCCTGGTTGGCGTAATCTCGGCCCCTTTGGCCGGTATAATACCCGCAACGTATGCAACCATCAAGTTGACGGGTATGGATGCCTTGGGCAGGTGTTATGCCGGCATCCTGATAACTAATATAAATTAGTGGAGGTCGCCGAGCACTTTCCGCACTATTGCACAAGTATACAAAATGACGTATTTTTGCATTACGTCAATGAGATGGTGCGGCAGGTCTAATTGGGTGAGGGAAGTCAGAAGGTCTTTGGGTATTATACCGGTAGCCGACAATATTACAGGCACTATTCGTACACTGCCAAGATGCCAAAGTTGTTTGATTTCTTGGGCCAGTGCACTATAGTTTGCCCTTGTCTCCGCATGCTTTCTCTCGATGTTGCTATTATGGGGGATAGCAACATCGATTATGTATGCAGAGCGACTCGTCTTGTCGACTAGGAGTACATCGGGTTTGTTGTGGGCGACCGGGTGATCAGTGTTTACCTGGCGATCCCAGTACATCATGAAACGAGTGCTGTCAAGCACTGCTTGTGAAGTGTACTGGTAGATCGGTACGGTTTCACTGACCAGCCCGTGCTTGTATGCAAGGTGTTGGTGGATTACCTTGCATACAGCATTGTGTCTGTCCGTGTACTCTACTGGCGCCATTACAGAACAACCAGAAATGAGATGGTCAAGTGTTTCCAACACCGAACCACACATTCTGCACCGGTCGTCATCCACCCTTTGCAGATATGCTTAAGATAAGCACCATGCATCGCCTTTGCCTTCCATTTGTCAATCTTCTCTTGGTCTGACTTCACCAGACTCAAAGGAGCAAATGATTGATCCTTTAAGTTCAGTGGAGTCAAACTATCATCTGCCTTGCAGACAGCATCATGTAGAGCACTCGATGTTGCTTTGCCTCGGAAATAAGTGCGAAGTGAGTTGACTTGCTGATGATGTAAGTTCGCTATGTCAACTAAACCTCTACCTCCGATGTCACGAGGTAGACACATTCGCTCCACTGACGATTTTGGATGTAGCATTCGGAATTTGGACACCAAAACGCGTACCCCCCGTTCAATGTCCGCCAAAGATGTGACAGACCACGGGACTATTCCGAATGAGTAGGTCAGTGAAGGAATGGCATATAAGTTTATCGCACTTATTTTATTCCTTCCCGATAAGTTGGACTTAAGCACCAATTTCAACCTGCGCCAGAACTCAACCAGCAGTCCTTCTCTCAAGTCATCAATGCTTGGGTGTTCGCCTTGCAGAATTCCTAGGTATTTGTAAAAGTCTACCTCCGACATTGCACCTATATGGATATCATCCAAGGTGAAGCCGGGGTGCGGTGCGTGAACGCCTTTGCGGATGGCACGGACTCGACACTTGTCTAGCCCGAAGTCCATCCGAATATCACGGCTGAAAATTTCGGTGATCCGCAGCAGACTTTTAAGATGGGCGTCGCTTCCCGAGTATAGTTTGATGTCATCCAAGTACATCAGGTGAGTCAGCTCGAATTTGGAAAACATTCCAAGAAGACCATGCTTGATTGTATAGCCGCACTGTCTAGCCGAATTCAAAAGTGATGAAAGGGGGTTCAGCGCCAAGCAGAACCAGAGAGGACTCAAAGAGTCCCCTTGGAATATGCCTCTTCGGAGTTGAGAGAGCATATTGCCTTCGGTTGATGGCACTGATAGTGTTGTTCGCCATCCTTCCATCACTTTTGTTAGGAAATTGATTAGAGCAGGATCTACGCGGTACATTTGGAGGACCTCGATTAGCCAGCTATGGGGGATGCTGTCAAACGCTTTGGCGTAATCGATGTAGCAGCAATACAGATTCCTGTGATTACGCGTAGCTTGTCCTACCACAACCGAGTCGATCGTTAGTTGTTCCTTGCAACCCCTAGATCCGACTCGGCAGCCCTTTTGCTCCTCGGCAAGGATATTGTTCTGTTCAAGGTGCGTATAGATCCTGCCACTAATAATGGCTGTAATGTATTTGTACAGTGTCGGCAAGCATGTTATAGGCCTCGTTTCAGCAGGGCTCTCCACTGTTTCCCGTTTGGGTAACAAGTAGGTTACACCTGCTGTGAGGAAAGGTGGAAAATCCTCAGGCCTATTTATCAACAGATTTATCTGTTGTGCGAGCTGACCACATATACTCGGGAATCGCTTATACCAGAAATTCTGCAATTTGTCAGGACCAGGCCCCTTCCAATTTTTGGACCGCTTAATAACTTCGCGGACATCGGATTCAGTGACCTCAGCGAAAGTCATGCCAGGCAAGCTGGCATGGCGAGTGGTTTCGGCAGTGATCCACTCAGTATGTTGGGTGTGTTGAGCGGGAGTTTGCCAAAGTCCACCCCAGTATTGTTCCGCGTCAATCACTGAGAAGTTAATAGTGGGGCTGGCTTGATGGTCTTGTACAAGTTCCGCTGGCTTTTAGTGAAAGCAGAGTTCTGAACACGTCTGGAGAAGCTCAGCGTGTATCGTCGGAGACGATTTGTAATGACTGCGAGCTTCTGTTTTAGTGTGTCCAGTACTTCCACTAAAGGAGTTCTGGAAGGAGTGGAATATTTACGGAGGATCTTTTCCACTTTTTTGTTCAACCGCCTACAGGTATTACCAGCGACGTATTGAGTCAATGGGCCAATATCCTGTCGTAAGGAATCTCTCTTCCGCTCAAGACGAATCTTCCAGGCTGGTTCTTGTTTTTGTCTCACGCCGACAACGCTATCACGGATCCTCTGACCATGTAATCTGATAGCCGCCACTGCACCGCAATACACAAGTGATTGCAGTTCCGGTAACGTCGTATCAGAGTTGAGTCTGGATGCGATTTCGCTGTCGATTTGAGAAAGAATATCAGGTGTTGCAGCAGATGTATGAATCCTGGGAATGCCAGGCCTATGCAGAGGATCTATTTCCTGATATTCCAAGCAAGATCTTTCATATTCGTCGTGAACTTCAGAAGAGACTTCCACTTGGCGGTGAAGTAGTGTACTTCGTCTGGTGTTGTAGGTACTCCTGTGTGTGACAGAGTGACGTGATGGTGGTGGGGATGCCACATCCTGCCCCGCCAACTCTTGATTCCGAGTTGCCTCTAAAACCTCAAGTCGAATTCTTTCCCTTGTCGTCTCCGGCATTGCACTCCTTCGCACAATGAAGCGGAAAGAGTTTACACAGTACATGCGAACAACTTCGAACGCTATTACTTACGGTTACTACTTCATACAGTACGGGGTCCTACTACTTTTGCTGATTTGGGAAAGGTTGACGATTTTGAATACGATACTTATCAGGCTGCATGCCGGGCACGTCACTTGCTAGATGGTGATCAGCATTGGGATGACGCATTGGACGAAGCTTGTGTCAGCGATAGTTCACATCGCTTGCGTAGTTTGTTTGTCATATTACTGGTATTTTGCGGTCTTTCGGAGGCAACAGAGTTGTGGCATAAGTATTCAAAATAAATTCGCTGAAGACTTTTTCAGGGATGCATGCCGCAACAATAACGGGGGACTGACAGATTACGCGAGAGTAATCTCAATCGATGCTTGCTGGCTATCCAATAAACAGTAACAGGGGGTAATTCTCTCTCTCAATACGGTATGCCCACACCAACTTCAGGCGGGGAACAAATTAATAGGGAGTATGCAGCGGAAATCAACTAGAGTTAAGCGCAGTTGGCTGAAACATTGCGAAATGGTTTATCGAGTATGACAGTAGAACAACGTTTGATATTCGCTCGTGTATGTCACAGCGTAGACGGTGATTCGGGGGAAATCCTATTTTTAGATGCACCCGGTGGGACGGAGAAAAGATTTCTCACTAAAGTTATCTTAGTTCAAATATGTACGTATTTGAAACAAAATAGCAATTGCTGTCGACTCATCAGGAACAGCCGCTGCATTGTTACCAGGAGGCAAAACTGCCCATATTATGTTCAAGATCCCGATTGACTTGGACCATGACCGCTGAGGTTTATATCCCATGACCTTCTCTATAACCTCTTTGATAGTTCCCTTAAGCTCTTCCCAGAACCCATGGACGCCTGTGTTGCTGATATTGTGTAGCATAGGTGATTGTCCTTTCGCAAAGGAGGCAGTATACGCTACCGCCGTAGATGTTTATCAACCGCAAAGATTTTGGGAGGGCTGATTCTCGATTGGTGCACTGAAGAAATTCTACATCTGTAGGTCGTCTTCACTTAGTGATGATCTGAGTCGCAGTTTGCTCCTCGATAGTAGCGGACATCTATTACAATAGACGCCCATCTCTTGCAAATAAGGACGTGATCAATTTGGTCGACGGTATGTGCGTCTGGAGATTTCAAGGTCTGGTTGTGAATTCGTCGATGCGGGAAACACGTAGAGCTTACGAGTAGATTCCTGCTGCAGGCGAAGTCGATAAGTCGCTGGGCGTTGTCGTTACATTCTTCATGGAGACTGTGGTCTCCAGTGGTCCCCCGGTGCCAACATTAATTTCCGACTTTCGGGTTAAAGTCTCCCAGCAGCAGTTTGACGTCGTTTGTTGTGAGTCGAAGAGAGTCTCAATGCGGTCGTAGAATTCGTCTTTTACTGTGTCTTCTATAGCTTCAGTGGGGGCGTGCACATTGATGAGTCAGAGGTTGAAGAATCGAGTCTTGATGCGAATCGCACACAGCCGTTCATTTATGGGGTTGAAGTCAGTAATGTGCGGCTTGAGGTGATTTTTCACTATAAATGCTACCCCAAACTCCTTGTGGCCCAATGGTTTGCCACTTCTATAAATTGTGTGCGATTTCTTGTCATTGATCTCGCTGCATTTACGGACGTCCAAGAGCCAAATTTTCTCTGGTCGAAGCCAAAATTTCCCCGGTCGCACTATGCATTTGACAGGGAAATTTTGGCTTCGACCAGAGAAAATTTGGATTTGGACCGTTCGTGGAAGCAAGTTGCCATCCTGGAGTGGGCAACCCCAAAATCTTTTTCTTTGAGCTCAGATTCGGAATCAGCGACCCAAAATCAGCATGTAGTTCGAACCAGCCCGTTCGGACGAGTATTTCCCCATGAAAACAGCTCACCTTTTGCAACCGTGCAAACTCAATTTCCATGTACTTAGGATCTATGGAAGGGATTTAAATTATTTAGAGATCTTTCTCTAATATTTCCTATAAAGCCAAATTAGCCACTGGCCTATACTAGTGGATTTCATATTATTCTTTGCTTTTAATCATTGTCTTCATTTCCTAGGAATCAGATGGCATGCACCCGGAAAAAGATATGGAGTATCTCGAAGTCTACAGTTCGCACGCTCAGTACACGATTGAACAGCCAAGCAGCGATTATATTCTAGCGGAAAGTTCTGAGCCAACATTCGTTCTACCAGTCGAAAAATGTGAAACAGAAATTATCACGAGCGATGATCCGGACCCGGCTGAAACTTCAGAAATAGAGGAAGGCAAATTTAAAATTTTGAAAACCGAAAAGATTTTCAAGCCCAGCGATTTACACGAATTCGGATCACGTAGCGAAGCTTTCGAAGCGGCCGCCCAAGAAGTATTAAATTTGGGCGTGAGTTTACAAAAGGCCGCCACAAAATACAATATATCAAAAACAGTTCTATGGCGTCGTGTACGCAAGAGTAGCTCCTATAAAATTGAACGCGAACACCCAATGCTAAAGACAGCCATAGAAATGTTAGAAAGTGGCGAATCATTGAAGGCAATCAGTCAAGCTATCAAAATACCAATATCTACACTACATCGACATAAAGTACGCCTACTAGAGGAAGGCCGACTTCCGGAACATGTTCGGGTCAAGCGTCGCGATTCGAAAGACAATCTCCGTGAGCGGATTGCGGATGCGATAAATGCTTGCGCACGGGGTATGTCGCAAAATCAGGCTTCAGTTGTCTATTCGGTGCCGAAATCAACGTTGTGGCGACATTTACAAAAGCACACTTGCCCCGTGCAAGTACAAGTAATGGACAGTGGACAAATTGACAATCAAATTATTGGCGATATTTCGTCTTCTAGTTAGAACTTTCTTGGATAAACAGTGTTTCAATTGAGGATGATGCAGTTGATTCACATTAACATGGCGCGTTCTTTTGTACTCCAGTGGAGGTTTATTCGGGTTAAAAATACGCTATTACAAAACTCCGTTAACCTGGAGAGCTCTACAGGTTAATAGACCTGCACTAGATAGATATGTCAAGAGATGTCGCCTGGATCGCTAGATGGGGAATTTATCATGGGAAATTATTAAATTTCGAAGTTTGGTTTAGTTGTTGTTGTTGTAGCAATGGTCAGAATTTCGGTGTGTTGGTGTGTTACATGCTAAGGTTCGTCGTTATCTCCGATGTTGAAAAATAGAAAATTAGCTGCTTCTATAGGGTTCTCCCACAGCGATCTGGGAACAGGTGCGTGGGTGCAGCTGGGCAATGGAAGAACGATGCGAGGCATACAACACACAAACACACTTTCCTTCTTGCATTGGAAGGGTTTGGCAGCTCTTGGCCGTTGTGAAACGGGTCGGTCTGATGCGAACAATCGGCTGTCGCAAGAACGATCTACTTTTTGATATCAAGTTAATTATTGTATTAGGTTGGTGCGGATGAAATGTCGGATTCAGTAGTAAATTTTTGAACAGCTGTAACTTTTTATAAAGACAATTTTATTAATCGAAATAGGTACCAGCGGATGCGAAACACTGTTCCCAACGAGATACAAGCGCATTTATTCCTGTTTCGTAGAAAATCCGAGTTTCTGGTTCGAAGAAACTCCTGGAAGGCATTTTTGATAGCTGCTTCATTGTTAAACTGTTTTCCTGTCAAAAGTGATCCAAATGTTTAAAAAAAATGGTAATTTGTTGGCGAGAGGTCTGGTGAATATGGCGGGTGAGGAAGAGTCTCATTGCGCAACTCGTTCAATTTTTGGATCGTTGTTCTCGATACATGAGGTCGTGCGTTGTCATGAAGCAGTATAACTCCATCCCTGTTGACTAGCCTAGGTCGTTGAACTGTCAATTTCTGATGCATTTCGTCCAGTTTAGCACAGTATTTCTCAGCATTGATGGTTTCGCCAGGTTGCAGGAACGAATAGTGGATAAATCCAGCTACAGACCACCAAACAGTCACCATTATTTTCTTTGGATGAAGACTTGGTTTCGGCATGTATTTTGGAGCCTCATCGGCATCTAGCCATTGGGCCGATCGGCGACGATTATCGTATAGTATCCACTTTTCATCGCAGGTCAGAATTCAGTTCAAGAGTGGTTCGTTTCTGTTGCGGGAGAGAAGAGAACTGGAAATCTCCATTCGACACGCCCTGTTTTGCTCGGTGCTTTTTCACTTTTCCAAGTTGTTGTAAGTGGCGGAAAACTGTCGAATGGTGCACGCCCAATTTCTCCGCAAGATCTCGTATGGTTTCGCGGGGATCAGAATTCACTAATGCACGCAGCTCGTCGTTATCGATCGATGGTCCTTGGTTTCCACCCGGCTCATTTCGGAGGTCCATATCTCCGGATCGAAATTTTTCGAACCACCGCTGAGTGGTTCGTTTGCTAACCGTATCAGGTCCAAATGCGCTGTTCATATTCCTCGTTGCTTCCGTTGCGTAGTGCTCTAGATTAAATGGAAAAATAGTCGATTTTCACTCGCTTCCAATCGCTTTTTCTTTTTTTTTTCAACGATCACCATGAAGTGCAAAACCGAAATGACTCCATAAGCAAAGGTAGCAGTACTTATACTTCAATATGTCATATCACTAGGGCCGCCTGGTGGGGACACAATCAAAAATGATGAAAAACTAAATTGACGCTAGGAGTCCATTGCAACTTCGACACTTATCCAAGTAGTTGACCTGGAACGTTTTTTGTTTGAATGGCATTTAACCTCCACCCTAGTACAAAAGAACGCGCCTAATGTAATACATACACCCAGTGACAAAAAAAAACGCCGCACTCACATTTTTCAATTCCTTTGTTCCAAGACATGTTTGAGTGGAAGATTAGATAGAATAATTCTTGTATTTGCATTCTATAGGGTCTTGTCATTTCATTTATATAATAATTTCTTCCGAATATCTTCAGCTGATTTTTTCTTACCATTATAACGATTTAAGGACTATTTCCACTGTTGGATTAACTTTTTAAAAATCTTCGCACTGTTGACTCGTGGCAGGCCATTACTCGCGCAATTTCTCGATTTACTCACTTCTTTTAACGCCACAATTCTCGCCTTTTGTTCAATACTCAATTTCTTGGTATGAGCTTGTTTTTAAACTTTACCTATTTTAGATCTTTGAAAACAAATGAGGACCATAATAATATTGACAGAGCTATTTATACCCACTCTACAAAGTACTATTGAACATACCATAACGATTTCTAGGAAGGTAATTAAGGACTAACTCATTACAACTTTTGAAGAATTTCAAAGTACGGCGATTTTTTTGTCACTGGGTGTATATACAAAGTTGTGTAAAATAGTAGGTGCGTTCTTTTGTACTAGGATGGGGGTCAATTCGGGTGGAGGTAAGTGCCGTGCAAAAAAAAACCTTCCAGGTGAACTACTCGGTTAGATGTCAAAGTGCAATGAACTCCTAGCGTCAATATAATTTTTACCATTTTTGATTGTTTTAAAAATATGGAACATATCCGGCAAAGTATTTACGATATTATACATAATTAACTTGATATCAAAAACTATATCAAACTACGAAAATAACTAATTTTCCATGATAAATTCTCCATGTAGCGATCCAGACGACATTTCTTGACATATCTATCCAGTGCAGCTCTCTTAACCTGTAGAGCTCTCCAAGTTAATTCAGGTTAGCGCATTGTTCTAATTGCGTGGTTTTAACCCGAAAAAAACCTGTACTGGAGTACAAAAGAACGCGCCTTGTGCTTATATTTTTTTTTTTTGGACATGATCAATTCATTCTTCAATCGATTCTGTGTTTTAATATAATATATAAAGCAATTGATTAATTTGAGTAGTATTTTTACTAAAAATAAACTAACCGTTAAAACGGCTAGAAGGATAAGGAATTCAAAGAATCTTTTTAATTTTATTGGAGTACAGTGTACTTTTACATTCGTCTCTTTCAGTTTAATAGTATTTCAATTTTGTAATAAATTGTTTGAAAATAACGGTAATCTTTAATTGTATTTAACTTATGCACTAGGGTCATCACTCACGACCAGGCCCGTCGCAAGGGTTTGCGGGGCCCATGGCGAAACTCTTTTGCGGGGCTTCTCCGGATTTTTTTTAGTCTGACCATAGTAGTAACCAGCAAACTATTTCTACGTTCCTCGATAAAAATGTGTGTTTCCTCTTGGAAGATAAATTTATCATCTGCGATATTTATTTTTTAATAACGGGAGTCACTTCTTCGGGAAAAAATGTTTAACGGCGATACTCCTACAAGAATTGGCGATGTGAATCAACTACAAGAAAAATGCAAGTTCGTATGACAAGTTTCAACTTGTTCTCTCAAGTACATAGTTTGTTTACACGAATTTTTGCAGTAGGCGTCTTACGTGTTTTTCGTTAAAATGGGAAAACTTGAATATAGTGGGGTCATAAATCTCTTCGTTTCGGATGGATTAACCCCTAAGGATATTCATCGAAGTTAACAAAAGTTTACGGGGAAAATGCGCAGCTGAATTTAAACGCAGTCGCACGTCCCTGGAAAACGACCCATGTGAAGGACGGTCAAAAACCGCAACCACACCGGAAACGATCGAAAAAGTGCATGGTATCGTGTTGGACGATAGGCGAATGAAAGTGAGTGATATTGCGGAGGCTGTGGGGATATCGGAAGAAAGGGTGCGAAACATGTTGCACAAAGAATTAGAGATGCGAAAGCTCTGTGCAAAATGGGTGCCGCATTTGCTGAATGCTGATCAAATGTAAATGCGCAAACGATTTTCGCAGCAATCTTTGCACCGATTCAATCGGGATCGACCGATTTTGTGCGGCGATTTGTCACCATGGATGAGACTTGGGTCCACCACTACACGCCAGAAACGAAACAGCCGTCGAAGCAGTGGGTGAAAGCCGGTGGTTTAGCGTCAAAGAAAGCGTAGTCGATCGCATCTGCCGGAACGGTCATGGCCAGCGTGTTTTGAGATGCGAAAGAGATTCTGTTAATTGATTACCTTGGAAAAGGCAGATCAATAACAGGCGAATATTACTCCAAACTTCTTGATCAGCCAGGATGCCAAAATTCGCGAGAATAGGCCTGGCTTGAAGAAGAAAAAAATCACAACGAAACTGTACACAAGTGTGCGTTTGCGATGGGAAAACTGCGGGATTTGGGGTACGATTTGCTCCACCATCCCCCTATTCTCCTAATTTGACACCCAAAGACTTCCATCTGTTTGCAAACTTGAAGAAGCAGTCATCCGTTAGCCAGCGTCACGAGAGGACGTGTCGTGAAGTGGCTGCCATTAATTTGCTGCGCAATAGCCTAGTAACCTATTTGTGCAAACTAGTTAACAATTCCCGGAGAAATTGTTAGTGAATTGTCTTTAGTGGAGTGATTGTGCTGCGAATCAGCGCACATTAGCGACGTTCTCAACCGGGCGTTCTGGTGGATGACTCACCACATGGTTCAGAATCGTCTAGAAGGACAGGAGTAGACGATCAAAAACACATTTAAAAACGAAACACAACAAAACCTGGCAGTGCAATCCTATACTTGGATTAGCCAACCGACTATGTTTGGAGCCTCACTCGTGGACTTCTGATTTCATCAGCGGTGACATCGAGAACAAAGCCCGCATAGTCAAAGGAGAAAAAAAAAAAAAAAAAACTTGAAGAAGTTTGTTTCTGGGGAAGCGCTTCGCATTCACTGAGGAAGTTGAGAGGGCCGTAGATGAATATTTTCACAGCCTTCCAGACTCTCATTTCCGGGAGGGAATACTGATGTTGCAGAAACGCTGGTAGCCGCCATACATTATCCGATCCGTCGTCCGATCGATCGGCCGATGGATCGCCACAAAATATCTGCCGATCTCCACTGCACACACACTGAGCGATTTTCGTGCGATGCGATAACGAATGACAATTCAAAAAATAGGTTATGATTCACTCCCAATCCAACCTAGATTCATTTTTGTTAACTATTTGGATGTGTGTGGTATTTTCGTATACCACATATTTGATATTTCAATTGCAGTGCCATTTAAATCATTAGAATCCTTGAAATTTCATCATTTAATAATTTGGTAATTTGACATTCACTTGCGATAATCACATACACTACCCAATCGATCGTCACCGATCGATCGCACGAAAATCGCACTAAAATATCGGCAGATCAAAATTGATCGCCCGATCGGTGCGATTTCCACATACACACGCCAATCCGTCGGCCGATATTGATTTCGGGCGACGGATCGGCCGATCGATCGGTGTGTGTATGGCACGTTTAAAGGTCGCCACCCATTGACGAGCACAACCACGACCAAACTTCCATCGAAACATTAAATATCATTGGACTTGTGGAAAAAAATTCCCCCTATTTCCACCGTCCTATGATATTTGATGGTTCGATGGAAGTTTGGTCGTGGTTGTGCTCGTCAATGGGTGGCCACCTTAAGGCTGCGCGCAAGTTGGCTCACGTTCGCGTGTCGCGTTCACGTGTTTTATGTCAAACGGTTTGAGTCTATGGTTTCCAACCAAAGATGCGAATCTGTCAATTTGATAGATGCTCGGCTGTTGTCGTATCACCAAATTGGATTCGTTATTGTGTATTAACGCCAATAATTTAGTATGAAATATGTGTTTATGCACATCCTACTACTCCTCAGTCGTTTGTTTTGCCACGCAATTCATACCTAATTATCCATTTTAAAGCACAATAATGAACTCAATTTGTTGATACGACAATAGCCGAGCATTTATCATATTGACAGATTTGCGTCTTTGGTTGAAAACCATAGACTCAAACCGTTTGACATAAAACACGTGAACGCGACACGCGAACGTGAGCCAACATGCGCGCAGCCTAAAGGTCGCCACCCATGATGCTTCGATGTTCGTGCTTCAATGTGTGCGTTCAGAAGGAACTGAGCAACTTCCGCTCAGCGAACATGTTCAGAACGAGCGGGTTCAGAAGTGACCGAGCAACTTCTGCTCGGGTGAGCATGATCAAATTTCACCGAGCAAGAAATATTTCTGCTCACTGATCAGTGCTCAGGTTCTTCTTCTTCTTTTTCAACCTCACGCTCAAGTTGCGACTTTCGAATTTTGACAGTTATCAAGTTGGTTGTTGTGTTTTCGCCGCTTTCGGCTTCTAGTTCTTTGGTTTTCGGGTGCTTTTGATTTTGTTTTCTCGTTGTTCGTGATTTTTGTAATGGACAGCGTGGGATTCATGTATGTTCCACTTTTCGGCACTTGACGTCTAAAATTGTCATCGTCAGCTTTCAGCTGGTCGATTTTTCAGCTGGTGAAGTAGCGTTCAGCAGGTGCAGACTCCAAACCGAGCAGCTCCGGAGCTGCTCGCGAGCAGTTGCGGAGCTTCTCGCGAGCAGTTTCTGCTCTTTTGCCACCTTCTGAACGCACTCAATTCCAAACTCGGCGTTTCGTTCTCATCGTCCCAAATTCTACTTCGGGCACTTTTTCGAGCTCTCAACCTTATTTCGATGTTTTCAGTCACAGAAGCATTGACAGGTCATTAGACGTCAAGAGTTGACTTCCTTTTCTTCAAAATCAGTCGTAGAATTTCTCCGTGATCAAAAAAGGTGACAAAACCTGACAATAATTTCCAAAATAATCGCATTAACATCTATCGAACTGCCAACATACAGCGCGACTATTGCAAAACATCGAATCAGCGCGAAACACGCACACGTACGCGCGAACCTATCAAATTCCATTTCTCAACGTTTCGTGTCAAGTAGAGACGAGATCTTTTCAGGTCGTACACGCGAGCAGCCAACTCGGTAATCTTCATAAATTTGACAATTCGTGCGCCAGCGATAGTCTAATCGGCCGCTTTTATTTCTCGCCTGGGTTAATTTTGTTTATCGTATGTCCATCCAGAATTTGCAAAAATTTGGTAAGTAAACTCGGGTCATCCGCACTGTTGAATTTGGCAGAAGTGTTCTCGAGATTCGACGGAACTTTCTCACAATTCGGGGAAAATGGCGACGTACGCTCGCAGCGTGTCAACTATCCCTCTTTGTGCACTTCGTCATGTGTCTGGGTCGTGAAAATGTTCGTGGATCTGTGATATTTGTGAGTTTCTCCGCGACTATCGTGATGTTGGGAAGGAAAATCGATTTGCGATTTTCCCGAATTCTGGGAGAAAGTTTCGGCGCAAAAAAAAAACGTCATCAGCCGTTCGACGTCTGTGACTCACGGACGAAGAACAGCCGAGATTTATTCATCTGAAATTGTCGGATAGACAAGGCGTTTCTCGAAGGAAAACACAACGACGTGACGTCAGAATTCTCAATGTATCTTTTTCCGCGCATACGGTGGCGTTGGAAGTTCCATAAAACGAAAGGTCTTCTCGATTCTATCGAGGTCATTGTCTACTAAGTAGCCAGTCGCGAGCCAATTTGGCAGAGTAGCGAGGCCGTTCCAAAGAATACGCAGTCATGTAGCTGTGTGACGAACAACGGCCTTTGTGGAACTTCAGCCCCCTGCCTTGCTTGATACTGGCGTTGTTATTCTCTGTGCATGATTTGATAAGTGGCAGCGAAATTGAGATGAATGGAAAACGATTATTGATCACATGACCTGAATTCCATGCACTGGTGATACCGAGTAATGATTTATTTCTTTGTGTTCTCGTTGCAGACCCCTTTGCTGATGCAATCAAGGGTGCTGATGATACTGTACAGGACGGTCTTGTACACATAAGAATCCAGCAGAGAAATGGTCGAAAGACGTTAACTACTGTGCAAGGCCTATCATCAGAATATGACCTGAAGAAAATAGTGCGAGCATGTAAAAAGGTAAGTGTTGCAAGTTTTCGAGTGTTTATTCTACTTTATTAAATTCTAATATTTCCACGAAAGTGACTATACATTTTTGCTTTCTGATATTTGTTGATGACTCATGGTTGCAGCTGATCGTTTAAGCAAACCTAAGACTAGTAAATTTTCGTACAACTTTTTTTAACAAAAATTTTAAGATTTCGTGTTAGTGCACTTTGCATGTACAAGAATAAAAAGTGGTTTACGATTAATATTTCCGCAAAAACATCAAATCTTAAAATTTTCATTAAAAACTTTTAAAAAATGTTTCCCGTGTGATGTTTGTATTAGTCATGGCATGACTTGCTCCTCTTGCAGACCAGGTTGACCTACTCTGAGTCCGACAACGGAGTAGGTGCAAAAAACTAGGTTCGCAGACCTGAGACCTACTCCGTATATGAAACGAACTGTCATCCGTCAAGGAGTGAAAGAACAAAACAGTGAGGTCTAATTCGTAATTGTAAATAAGAGAATGGAGAACTGAACTATTGATTAGATTAGAAGACATATCTACATATCGCTATATTGCAGTGTAGAATGAAATGGATTGTATTTTCAATTCGATTTTATTGATATCAGGTGGAGTGGAGCTTTTAGACTTTTATTGTGTTGTTATCTACGGTGGCTTAGGTTAGAGGCGGATAAGAGCGCTATGAGGCAGTCCATGTACACTATAGAGAAGCTGAGGGTTTCAAGCTGGAATGTCGGATCCATGACGGGAAAGAGCGAAGAACTCGAGGACGTCATGAAACGAAGAAGGATAGACATTATGTGCGTGCAGGAGACCAAGTGGCGAAACGACCAAGTCGACCGAGCTCGTTTTTTGACGAATTCCAAAAAGTACAAATTGTACTATTATGGAAACTCGAATGATACAAACGGGGTCGGTGTTATTCTGACATCGGCTTAGCAGCATCGTGAGTATCTCGAAGATAAGCGATCGCTTGATGAGTATCAAATTGGTTATCTGCGGAAGAGTGTGGAATGTCATAAGTGCCTACGCCCCCCAAGTGGGCTTACAGCAAAGGGAAAAGGAGGCATTTTGGAGCGACGTTGACACACTACTCCAAAGTATACCAGATACCGAGCTGGTTTTTTGCGGAGGGGATTTAAATGGCCATGTGGGGGAATCGAACTACGATTACGAGGACTGTCATGGTGGGAAGGATAGCCAATCTACAGCCAGAAATGATGAAGGTGAGGCTACCCTGACTATGTGTAGATCACACGGTCTGGTCATCCTCAACACATGGTTCATTAAGAACCAAAGGCACCTGATCACATACAACAGTGGAGCTCATGCGACGCAGATAGACTATCATCTGTGTATAAATTTCATGAGACGTTGGGTGAAAGACTGCAAAGTGATCTTGGGTGAATCTGCGGTCACCCAGCACCGGTTGCTCCTGACAGAATTTATTTTGAAAGGAGGAACAAGACCGCAAGTAATCCCCAAGCCAGTCGAGAAAATCAAGTGGCATAATCTCAACAACGAAAGCTTTGAATCTGTTGTAAAATAACTCCATTCATTGCTAAAATGGAGGATTGGCTTCAACACAACACCAACTGCGACGGGCAAAGTCCAACACAAATGTGGAATGCTTTGGAGGAGATGTTAGTAGGTGAGGCTGAAAAGACACTGGGAGTTTCGAAAGGCCCACTCCACACGAACAAGGAGACATGGTGGTGGAATACCGAAACAAAAGAAGCAGTGCTGGCCAAATCGAACGCATTAAAGGCTTGGACAACATGCAGGACAAGCAGTGAAGCCGAGAAGGTTCAACTTCAGGAAAAATACGATAGATGCAGAAAGGAAGTAAAGCGAAAGGTGGCTCAAGCAAAGGCGATTGCAGCAGAGAAGTTCTACCAAGAACTAGAAGATCAGGCTGCAGATAAGAGACCGTCATTGCAAGAGAAACCTAAAGACAATGCCAGGATATATAAGGTCGCAGTCCAAAGGAGAAGAAACGCTCGAGAGATTCAGGCGCCAAAGTACGTTGAATACTCACAAGGAGTGCTACTGGTTGAAGACTCAGCAATCTGTAGCAGAATTCGTGAGTACTTCGGAGAACTTTTGAACGAAGAATTTCCGCGAGACTTCAAACTGCGGAGCCAAACACCACTGATATCGCTGATTTTTCAGTGGAGGAGGCGATGAAGGCAATGATGCAGATGAAACGTGGAAAGCAGCCGGACCGGACAAAATACCCTTGGAATTTTGGTTGAAGATGAATCATGTCGGGCTTAGATGGCTCACTATTCTTTTCAACAAAATTAAAGAAGAGCTTTCTTCTCCCGTTTTATAAGAACAAGGGTGACTCACGCAAGCTCAACAACTATAGGGCAATCAAGTTAACATCTCACACATTGAAGACTTACGAGCGAGTTGTCTGCAATCGACTGAAAGAGATTGTACGGTTGGATGACAATCAATGCGGCTTTGTGGAGGGTCGGTCCATAGTCGATGCTATCCAGTGCATGCGTGTTACGATGGAAAAGCACCGTGATGCACGGACGGACTTGCACTTTGTATTCATCGATTTGGAAAAAGCCTTCGACAGAGTTCCTCGTGATATGATATGGGTGGCCCTAAGAGCACTTAAGGTCCCTGAGGCATATGTAAAGATGATACAAGACATGTATGATGGGGCAACTACTAAAGTTAGATGTACAGCTGGTGAGTCTGAAGAATTTCCGGTTAAAGTCGGAGTTCACCAAGGCAGTGTATTGAGTCCCTTGCTCTTCAACATCATCATGTTCTATTTATTAACACTCATCTCTGATGGACTGGAAATATCCCTTCTTTTCGCCGATGACGTTGTTCTGGGTAGCAAAGACATCGCTGCTTTGCAGGCTGCACTGACCAAGTGGTGTAAGATACTGGAGGATCATGGACTGAGGATCAGCATAGCAAAGACTGAGTACCTTTGCTGTCCTTTCTCAGATCCAGAGATACCGATACCAGATATCTACATTAAAGGAGAGCAGCTGAAGTCCTGTACAAGGTTCAAATACCTGGGTTCGATGATCAACAAGGAAGCTAACTGCGATGACGACATCAAACATCGCACCACTGTCGGTTGGATGAAGTGGCAAGAAAACTCTGGAGTCTTCTGCGACAAGAAGATGCCACGAAAGCTTAAAGGCAAGTTGTACAAAACGGTCGTACGTCCCGCACTCATGTATGGGTCTGAATGCTGGACTATGTATAAGACATACGAGAGTAAAATGACTGCGACCGAAATGAAAATGCTACGGATGTCAGCCGGTGTGACCAAAAAGGATCGCATCAAAAGTACCTACATTCGAGGCAGCTTGTTTGTCGAGCAACCGATCACTGAAAAGCTCGAAGATAGTCGTATGGATTGGTATTGCCATGTTCTAAGGCGTCCACCTGAGAACCCAGTTATGAAGGCAATATCAATGAACGTTCCATTTGCTGGACCCAAACCCCGAGGCAGACGGAAACACACGTGGATCGATCAAATGAAGAAGCAACAACAACGCATAAATCTCGGTGATGAAACGATCCAAGACCGAGCTGCCTGCAGAAGGAAGCTGAGATTATACCGCCAGAACGGGCGAAGTGCCAACACCACGGGCAGAGCAACGCGAAGCCGCAGAGTGGTATGAAATGGCAAGGAAGAAGAAGAGGCGGATAAGAGTATGGTATTGGTGTTGGATTGGGTGCACTTACTTATTGCTCTGGGTACAACAGTCCCTCGTGTGGACTCCGTTTGTGAATCAACAGTTCCTTGTGTGTGCGAAATAGCCATGGAATGTCCAGAGCGAGCGAAGCGAGCGTTCATATTTGTGCGGTACTGAGGGTTGTGATCCCTTTAGCGAGTGTAGCGAGGGGAACTCCGCACCGGGGACTGTCGATTCACAACCCGCAGTATCGCACAAAGTGTGCATGGACATTTTCGGTGTGAAACGAGCTGGGCTAGCTCCGCCCCTAGGGGGTTGCGACCCCTGCATGTAGCCCTAGGTCGCCCGTTTCACTCCTTCTATATGTACCTGCATCCGTCTCGTCCTAGCATATCTGGAACCAGCATTTTTTTCCCCTATGCACAATTTCGGTTTCAAATCGAAGTCAGGTATGCGAAGGAAGTCGAAAATAGCCATGTATGTACATACTCAATTTCGTTTTTAAACCGGAACGCCTATTCTAAGTTGAACAATTATTATAAGTACGAATGTGCGTGCACCCAATCCAATACCATCTTATCCAATTCATCATCGGTCACGACCACCCACAACACAATAGAAGACGAAAAGCTTCACTCTATCCAACATCAATAAAATCCAATTGAAAATTTACTCCACTTCATTCTACACCACAATATAGCGTAGAGACATGGTATATATGTCACATCATCTAATCTAGTCAATAGCTCAGTTCTCTCATCTACTTTTCTGGGTGCAGACATTACAACTGACAACAAACATACGTGTTGTATTGCAAAATGATCAATCTGCTGATATGTTCCCGAAGCAATTGTTGGACATCGGCAATGGAAATATTCCAGTTGATGAGACAAGTGGTTTCAGTGAATTTCCCATTCACTTTTGTCAATTCACCGAGTCCAAAGAGCAACTCATCGAAAAAGTTTTCCCGAACATCGTGCGCAATTACACCAATCATGAATGGTTGGCTGAACGAGCTATTTAGCAGCAAAAAATGTCGATGCCCACCAATTGAATATCGATGTTCAAATGAAAATCTCTGGCGAAGTAATGACATACAAATCTATGGACACTATCACCAACGAAGACGATGTCGTCAACTACTCAACAGAATTTTTGAATTCATTGGATGTGCCAGGATTCCCGCCACATCAACTGCAACTGAAAATAGGCTCAGCCATCATAATGCTTCGAAATCTGAAGCAGCCGAAGCTATGCAATGGAACCAGACTTGCTGTCAAACGGTTGTTACCCAACGTCATAGAAGCTACAATTCTCAAAGGAAAATTCAAAGGCAAGCACGTTTTGATTCCACGAATTCCAATGATTACCATTGATCTGCCATTCGAAATCAAACGATTGCAATTCTCGGTGCGTCTTTCGTTTGCGATGACAGTCAACAAAGCACAAGGACAGTCGATGAATGTGTGTGGCATTAATTTAGAAAATCCGTGTTTCTCGCACGGCCAATTGTACGTTGCCTGTTCGCGAGTAGGAAACCAGATTTTCTATTTGTTTACGCACCGCAAAACAAAACTAAAAATGTTGTATATCAAAGCCTTGAATTAAATGAAGTATTCAAATGGAAACAAATTGACTTTTATTTATTCACAACAAACGTACTACTACTTTGCCTTAACCCCTAGCGGGACATAGCGCGTCAACTACTCCTGCGCGCCATCGTACTCTGTTCTGGGCAATGGGGCGCAACTCCCCAAAAGACTTACCCAGTGCCTGACACTCCTTTACCACAGATCGACGCTATGTGATTCGAGGACCCCCTCTTGGTCGGCCTTGGTTGGAAATGGGGTTCCATTTCATGGCATGCAAAGCAATGCAGTTATCACTCTTCCACAATGTGTGACCTATCCACTGCCATTTTCGCCTGCGTATCAATTCGTCGATTGTCATCTGACCCGTACGCCGACTTAGCTCTTCATTTGATATTGTTTCAGGCCAGAAAATTCTTAAAATTCGACGAAGACATGAGTTGACGAAAACTTGCAGCTTTCTGGTAACTCCTACGGAAACTTTCCATGTACTGCTCCCATACAAGAGCACTGACAGTACCAGGGAGCGAAACAGGCCCAGCTTGGTCTTGATGCTGAGATAACTGCTCTGCCAGATTTTGGACAGCATGCCGTATGCGCGTTTAGCCTGGTTGATACGACGAGCGATGTCCTGTTCCGTACCACCATTTTCGGCAACAATGCTACCCAGGTAGACGAAGTTGTCCACCTCCACAGGCTGCCCATTAATATTGATGGCAATAGGTGTCCGATTTCTTTTTTCGCAACGGCGGGCTAAGAACCTTGGTCTTGTTGGTATTAATCTTTAGCCCAACCTTGCTTGCCTCCCTCTCGAGATCTAACGCCATTGCGGACAGATCCATGATTTTGTGGGAGAGTAGGCATATGTCGTCAGCGTAGTCCAGATGTTGTAGATAAGATGTCGAAGTCCATTGAATTCCTCTGTCGAGTCCGGATAGGGCTGCATGCAACACATCGCCCATCACTATGAGGAATAGGATCGGTGAGAGTATGCACCCCTGCCGAACTCCACTGCCAATCTTCCCCGACACCTTACCTTTATGCAGAACGCGACAATTCGCGCCGTCACAGGTTACCTTAATAATAGCCACAAGCTTCTCAGGGATGCCTCTCCTGCGCAAGGCCGCCCATATAGAATCCCGGTTCACACTATCGAAAGCCTTTTCGAAATCTATGAAAAGCAAGTGAAGCGGAGAATCGTATTCAGCGCATTGCTCGATGATGATTCGCAAGGTGTTAATGTGGTCGACACAGGAGAATCCGGATCGAAAACCAGCCTGCTCTTCATCAATTGTGCTTTCTAAGTGGGCCTTTAGTCTTTCCAGGACGATTTTAGCTATTATTTTGGCAACGGCAGGAAGCACACAAATGCCTCTCCAATTATTACAGTCTGTGAGGCTACCCTTCTTTGCAAGTTTGATGATCAAACCTTCCTTCCACTCAGTGGGAAAGGTCTCTGTATTCCACGCTTTATCAACAAGTGGGTGCAGCAAATCGGCAGTTACGCTTGGCGCTGCTTGATAAAGTTCGGCGGGGACACCGTCGAGTGCGGCGGCCTTTCCTCGTTTTAGTGCAATAATTGCAGTGACTATTTCCTCTTTAGTCGGGGCAGTGGACCGTATACGCACATTTTGATGGTTAGCTAAATTATCTATATGAGGGGGAACTTCACCAGAGGTTACACGGTTCAAGACCGCGGTGAAGTGTTCTTTCCATCGCCTCATTTGATCTTCTTCCAAGATAAGTAGCTTTCCATCACTATCCTTCACTGGATGTTGGCAGGAGTTACGACCACCTGTAAACTCCTTGATGACACCGTATACGGCGTTTAAGTTGTTACTTCTAGCGGCTTCTTCTGCTGAGGCTAAAAGAGAATTCGCATAAACTCTTTTATCGCGTCGCACACTGCGCTGAACTTCTCGAGCTTTCTGACGGTAAAGGAGTTCGATGCTGCTTCGATTGTCGTCTGATGATGCAGCCAAACGAACTTTCAGCTCCTTTCTTTCAACAATCCGCTGCCATGAAGCGTCGGACGTCCAGGGCTTATTCCGGCAATCCGGGTTTGTGCCAAGGATGGTATCTGCGCTATCAATTTACGCATTTTTTATGGCATCCCAGTTTTCGTTTATGTCACTATCTGGGTGACTAGTTATCTCAGCTGCTTTTTGCGCAAGATGGTCATTATATAACAACAAACGTAGCTCAGAGTGTAATCCATTTCTAGAACTACACACCACGCCACCGGTTGACTAACATGGAGATTGGGCGCGGGATGGAGTTCGCGGGGTCAGCTTCATGTATGAAAAAAAAAATAAGTCAGGGTAGGTGAAAGTTGCGAGCGCAGCGAGTTTATATTAAATAGAGAATTCGGAATCATATAGTTTTATATATTAAAAATGATCTGTACCTATATATTTTATATTATTCGCTTATGTTGAACTTGTCACAATAGTAAAAAAATATTTTCTTTCTATTTTCCAGGAATTTGCATGCAATGGCACTGTAATCGAGCATCCTGAATACGGTGAAGTATTACAGCTTCAAGGTGATCAGCGTGAAAATATTTGTCAGTGGCTTACAAAATCTGGTCTTGCAAAGCCAGATCAGCTGAAAGTTCATGGTTTTTAAGCGATACACGAACAAATACAAATTAGCGCATATGATCATAAATAATTTAACAATTATATTGAAAGTACTGTAACGAGGTGGATTAATCATCGTCAACACAAACTTCCATCATTATCCCAAGACTCTATGAAAGAAATTTTTATTAGAATCAGCAACGGTTTGAAATTTGTGATAATAATAAAACACAAATATATAACATGATGAATTAATAGTTTCTTCTTTTTTTAAAAACAATATTTCTGTAACATAAAACCAAAAACACTTAATGAGATTCAATTTACATTCAACATAGTAGTAAGATCAAAAAGTTCTCGTTAAAAAATAGTTGTCTGAATAAAAATTGTTCGGTCTTCTGAAACTCAGTAGTTAATATTAGGTGAGTGTCGAAACACAAACTGATTATTGCCTGTGTTTATATCGCGTGCGTCTAGTACTAGTTTTCACTAATTCTTGCTAAAACTATTCTGTGGTTTATTTTCCTCACAAAAAAAGAAATAAAAATCGCTTGGTCATGAAGTGATCAGCGGAAGAATATTTTTTGTGTTGTGTACTCGTATAAATTCTGTATTTTAAATAGGAAATAAATCTAGCACTGGTGTCAACTGGTACTGTTTTTATATGGATGCTAAGATGATAAGAGGTAGTTAAGACTAGTGCTATGTCCACGGTATAAAAGCGGTTATTATTATTGTCAATGATTCACGTCGGTAATATAGTATTCTATCTTACATGAAGAAAATTTAAGTCAAATTTTCTGGCTGCTCATGCAAATTTAATATGAAGTAGGTTCTGTTTTGTTACGCTGCCCCATCGTATCCAATAGTGACACGAGTACTCAAAACTATTGTATATTTACGAAGAAGCACACCAAACAACAATCCAATCTATTGTGACGAAATCTGTTCGAAAAATGACAATTTTCTTTATCTGTTTCCAAAATTGGAATTTGATTTGCGAGAAAAACAACTTCCGAGGCGACAAAGAAATAAATGCTGCCATTTTGTCATATTTTGAATGCTTCCATCAGGGTAAAAACGCTTTAGTTACGAGCTGTTGTTAGAAATGTGTTGAATTGGTGGGGAGATTGTACTGAGAACCAAAATAATGAACAGTTTTAATTTAACCAGTCATCATCTGCTTCAGGCCGAGAACTTTTCGAACTTACTACTTATGTCTCTTCATCTGCGCCGCACTGTTCCTAGATAATAATGATAATGTCGGCTCAGAGAGGGCTATTAGTCTTTCAAATGTTTTAAGGTAAACACAAATTATCGAGTTTGAGTCTAATGAGCAATAGTCGAAGTCTAGAAAAATTAAAACTCCATTTGGTGGACTTTTCTTTTAAAAGTCAATTGTTATCTCGAAAACAATGTATTTAGGAGGGATTGATGTGTTTAGAGAGAAAACCCATATCTGTTTTACAAAATAATATAGTTTTGATTCTCTACTGATTGATTTTTATTTCTTTGTGCTTCAGTCTAAATACATAATATTTTTTTTTATCCGTTTGTACATAATGAAGATACTTTTTGTAATTCCGCGACATTATTAAACATGATGGGGAGATTGTACTGAAATATGAAATTCATAGCGTTAATTCAGTCTTACTAAAATTGACATACTAATTTGCAGTAAATATGTAGTTATGTGGCTATTCAAATAAATACCTAGCTACAAATGTCATACGTATGTGTTTTATTCATCCTATTGTATTTAGTACACTCCATGATGAACATGTGGCATTGAATAAACAGATTATTACCCCAGTCAAATTAGACAAGTGAGCAATGGAATTTTAACGTTAATACACAATGGCACTTACACTTATCTCAAAGCTTATTTCCACCGTTAAGACCAGTGGCGGATCCAAAGCGGGGCCGCGCCCTCTTCAAAATGTCTGGTAGATAGAGCATGGTCCTACAATTATTCTATGAAATACTCGAAAATGACTTATAAAAACGACAGCGAATATAAAAGATACGAGTACCAGACAAGGGTGGATTTCTTTGTGCTACGCGTTCCTCTTATAGATTTTATTCTCTTCAGAAGTATAGTATACTTCCAGTCGAGCCTCTTGAGCTGCATGGGACCAGCCTAGTTTTATATATAGATGTTTTACTCATGTTTTGCGGTAGTTTTTTGGTAGACTACTACAGCACCTAACCGTATAGCTTATTGGGAAAAGTGCAAAGATTGGTCTGCTATGCTTTTTATGATGCTCTAAAGGTCGCCACACATGAACGAGCACAACCACGACCAAACTTCCATCGAACCATCAAATATCATAGAACGGTGGAAATAGGGGGATGCATGCATGCATGCATGGAACCGCGTCAAACTAAATAGAAAAAAATTCCTCATTTCCACCATTCTATGACATTTGATGGTTCGATGGAAGTTCGGTCGTGGTTCTGCGCGATGTGTGGCAGCTTTAGGACAACCACTTCTGCTGCTTTGAACATGCTATTTAAGCTGCAATTTTTTGACATTTTTGCTGAACCGATGTCCGCAAATACGGTCTTTCGGCTCCATGACACTAGTCAGTGGCTTACTTAAAACTTTGAACACGCTGCCATTATGAGCAACCCAAATATTCTAGTAACGAATGACTAAACCTCTACCAAACATGAATGCTTCATTGTGATAAAATCACACAGTCAGTGGGGAAAACAAAGCGCTTCTCTTGCCTAATTCATGAGGGATTCTGGGGTGGTGTTTTCTGTGATGAACTTAACTTAAAATTCTCTTTCAATCTCCTTGAATACTGCGATGTTTTTCACGCCAAGGATATGGCGTTTACGCAAGCTCTGGCCTAGCAGGTATATCACGTGATATGAGCTAGAGACATTGTAATTTTCACCGACAAGCAAGCTGTAATTAAATCCTTCGAAACGGGTATGACTACGTCAAAGATCGTTACGGAATGTTGCTCAATGCTTAAATAGCTGACGCTGCTTCCAAACTAGCTCTAAAGTTTAAAGCAATTGGCAGGACCAACTCTAAATGGGTAAATAGTGAACATATGTACGTTTCAACAAAACCGTTGTGGCCCTAGTTGAATTCTAGTCGCATCGCTAAACTATTGTCGCTAAAAAAGAAACACATCGGAGCTGGGAGTTATCACTGGTCACTGCATAGTTGAGGAGCAAGCTATGAGGCTTTGCAACCCCTGATATGACTGCTGCAGAAGCTGCGGTGACGAGGATAAGAAAGCGGATTTTTGTCCTGTCCTACTCTGGCAAGAAAATGAAAGTTCTTAGATCCCACTTCTTCACTGAACTGGATGATGATGGTGATGGTGTAACGGACGGTTTGGTGGGCACCCGAGAAGCCCATGGGGACGGAGCCTAAGGATGCATGGTGACCGTGAAGGTCGGACTGTGCCATCTGCCGAAGAAAAAGGTTCCTCAACGAGCTAAGCAGCGGCCTATGCTTGCTGTAGCTCAGTTCGGGAGATGTGGGCGGGGTTTTCGCCGCTCGTTGCCCCTGTCCTTTACGTATTAACAACAAGACAACACAAACAGGGGAGGTAAAAATGGGGAATGAAAAAAATAGTCGATAAGGATGGAATGGTTGGCGGACAGATCAGACGCCCAAGCGGTCGAATCTGGGTCCGGGTGTAATGGGACCTTCGGCCTCTGGTTTCGTACCACCAACAGATCACTACTCATCAGGTGCTGCTTCGATCTGCCGGTGGGCATTACCAGACCATAATATGGTTCGTTACAATGGTGGAAATCTCCATGGTTTTATTGGAAGTTCTGTCTACTTCAATGATTAAGGCTGTCGAGTAATGAGTCCCTTGTGGTAACAGAGCGAATCCTATTGCAGTGCATCTGTGCTGTTGTAAGCACAGTAGCCCTTGATGGTTTTATACGTTCGTCATTTCATACTTCTCTCCAATAAAAAATGTATCCGCGCTTTCCATAGGTGCATGGCTCTTGAACACCGAACGTTCAATAAATGTGGACATACCTTAGCTCTACAGGTAACAAACAAAGTCGGGTCCCTTCCAAACTCGATTTTTAGATCCGCTACTGGTATACAGTTCATCGTGTAATGAAATGCCATGAAATCTAGTACAGAGTCCACGCGGAACCGTGAATCGGGTTGAAATTTTTGTATGGCTTTCGCGGCATTTTTCATTTCACGACGAACTGTATACCGGCTTTATCAACAAATTCGTTCATTAACACTCTGAACACGCACAAATTACCTACTTGACCTGGCCCGTACCGATTTTTCTGGGAAGTGCCGTAGCAAGCTTTCCTGGCGCCCGAGGCAAATGTGAGAATATGTGCCCCTTCTCCTTCGTAAACAGTTTTTTTTAATATAAAGTAAAACAATGTAATTTCGTCTTCTGCGTACCCAAATCCCAATGTTTCGAACTGCCGTTGAATGAATGAGCCGGTGAGTCGCTGATTATCTAAAAGGCTAAGCCCATATCAAAAGCCACTGGAAAAAAGTCCATTCCTACACATCTTTTGGCCACCTCCCAGTATGCCTGCTAGTGGGTAAATTCGAAAAATCTGTTGGATATAAGGTTAGGTTAGGTTTTAGGGGCTGCTCCGACATACGGAGCACACATAGACGACCACTGGGTCCGTTGTGATGCCGCTAAAATGGACTCAACGGGGAGACCTTCCGACTAGTGATGGGCATAATGACTCTTTTCACTGTGCGAGCACATAAGCTCTGACTCTTTCCAATGAGTCGTTCAAAAAGAGTCATGTGAAGAGTCTAAAACTTGGTTAATAAAATATTCAATAAAAGTTGTAGTTTTTAAAAATTCAGTTTTTTCCTTAATTTTTTACCCCCTATTCGAAGTGATGCCATTTAGTTCGAGCCAGCCAGATCGGACCACTATTTCCAATGAAAACGGGGCTGCCAATCTGGGATGGACAACTCAAATTTTTTTCTTGCCTTTTTTGACCCCATATTCTGAGTCAGCGACCCCCAATGCCCTTTAGTTCGAGCCAGCCAGATCGGACCACTATTTCCCATGAAAACGGGGCTGCCAATCTGGGATGGGCGACCCCATTTTTTTTCTCTTTTTTGACCACAGATTCGGAATCAGCGACCCCTAATGCCCTTTAGTTCGAGCCAGCCAGATGGGATGGGATGGGCGACCCCAATTCTGTAGGGGATTTCACGGCACTTTTCATTACACGCGATCTGAGTACCGGCCGTAATAATCCAACAAATAGAGACCAAATAGGGGGGTTGGCGGTCAAAAGGTGCGGTAGTTCTGAATTTTTGATATGTTGTATAGATCGATGGAGTAGTAAAAAATCCGTGACTCACCCCCCTGTGCTCCCCCGCTATCTTCGAAAAACTGGCACTTTTACCAGTTTTTTGCCTATAACTCCGCTCCAGTCCATTTTAACGCAAAATATTTGTATTACATTTTTGTAGAGCACAAAATTTACTACAAATTGCATCTGACGAGTTTTTTTCTACAACCAATAGTGACGGAGCTAATCTTACTTGGAAAACTCTTTTTGTCAATTGTTCCTTTGTTCCCACAAAGTGTAAAAATAATCATTTTTTGGTGTATTTCATCAAATAACCGAGTTAAATATTAGTCGCACAAGGAAAATTATTAGGATTGATTTTTCTTTAAACTAAAAAAGCTTTAATTTGAGATAAGTCAAATGCCAGTAGGTATGACAGTTACGTAGAAAAGGGGAAAAACCATCTATTTTTAAAAATAATGGGGGGAAAATATAAGATCATAATTTGTTACACCCCCCTTGCATTTCGAGACCGTTGCACTTAGAAATATTAAAACTAACAGAAATGTGGCTTTCAACTAGCATAGAAAACTAAAAATAATGAAATTTTGATATCTTCTCAAAATAGGTTAGTAATAGTATATTTCTGTAGTTACATTTAGCACACCCCTGCATCCCTCAAACACATTCGAAGTCAAAAATATTGACGGCCAACGATAATCAACACCATGGCTAATAATATCTCTAAGTTTCCTAACAATCACGTAATATTTAATAATAGTACATTCATTTAAATTTCGACATTTTGATATCATCCATACAAGAAATGCACAAACAGGCCTCTTGTACTATTGTACATACGAGTACTATAGACTTGTTTTTCGTAGAGCGAATTGGAGTTAACCATTTTTAAAAGGGTAAAGATAGGTGGGAGAGGAGTGAGAGGGAGGGGGTGGAGTTAGGCTGATCGCTGACTCTACTTTCTATAATTATTCAAACAATTTATTTTTAATATTTTTTACACAAGTTTGCAATTTGCAATGTCGTCTTAACATGAATGATTAAGCATCTCCAATAGTAGGACACTTCATCTCCTCTTGGCATGGGACACTACAAATCCGGAGGGCCTTGTAAAAATTGTAAAATGTTTAAAATAAATCGTTTTTTCATCAGATTTTTCATTCATGCACTTGCCACAAGCCACGCCCACAACGATCTCATCGAGTAAATCGCTTTATCGTGCAAATTGGCTCATTGGATGCTTGGCGCAACACGAAGTCTCTAATGTGTGGACGGGCGTTGGCGTGAGCAAGCTGGATTAACTGTTGGAAATGTAGTTGACTTGAGGACACTCAGTGGCAAAGAATAATGGGTATATTCCTATTTTCCCGAGCGATGCTTAGTGGGTCGCGTCATGGCTAATAGTGGCTTAACACTTGTAGCGTATAGAATGAGCGAGGCCGCGGAACTCAAGCGAACGGAGCCCACGCTTAACACCTGTGTTTCAACCCCTTAATCCGCGGAGCTCAAGCGAGCGGAGCCTACGCAACGGGAGTGCGAAATAATCTCAATTTAAAATCCCCTATTGGCCAAACACGCGAAACAATATGCGTCGCCGGGTCCACTAGGAATGTTCCTTCTATTTTCGAGATCTTCTTTCTTTCTATAGAATATAGGGAATATAGTATTATTTCGAGACCTACTTGCTCTCTTTCATAACATTTTGGCAACGCGTTGGGCCAAAGCAAATAATCAAATGTTTGTCCTTTTTTCAGAAAAGAAGGAGAAAATAAGCTTTGAAATGAATCCTAGACTTCCACATCCGACAATTCTTGGAAAGCTCACCGCTCTCGAAATCATTGAGCAGAGCCTCCAGTATAAGCAATATACATTATCAGCTTTCCTCGACATAGAGGGTGCTTTCAACAACGTCAGCATCGAATCTATTCACGACGCCCTATCAGATTTGGGAGTAGAGGCAGGGATCGGCAGATGGATAGTGACTCTGCTAAGATCTAGAATTATTCATGCGGACTTGGGATATAATACAGCCATCTAACCAGATTTGTATGCAGAGGGACACCTCAGGGAGGCGTCATCTCTCCACTACTATGGCTAGTGGTCATCAAAAAAATCCTAACAAGGCTTGACAGGGAAGGGATTAAAGTGGTCGCGTACGCGGATAATGTGGCAAGAGTAGTGTCCGAAATGTACCTCTCCGTGATAAGTTAAATCATGGAAAGGGCTCTGTATATGGTGAGCGCCTGGGCCACAAGCTGTGGACTGGGCGTTAATCCAGGCAAGACTGAACTGATGCTATTTACCACTAAAATCAAAGTACCGCATTTTACCCTCCCTAAACTAAACGGTCAGTTACTCCAACTATCAATCAGCGCAAAGTATCTAGGTGTCATTTTAGATATGAAGCCCAGCTGGAAGTTAAATATTGAAGAGTGGGTGAAGAAAGCCTGCATCGCTTTCTACGCCTGTAAAAAAAAAACCTTCGGAAAAAGATGGGGCCTTGCCAAAAATGGCCCTCTGGATGTACACAGCAGTAGTCCGCCCGATTCTCTCATATGGGTCGTTAGTTTGGTGGCCAGCACTTGCTAAAGGATATAATATAACAGAACTTGGCAGGGTGCAAAGGATGGCATGTCTTGGCACTACAGGTGCCATGCGAACTTGCCCGAGGGAAGCGCTAAACGTGATCCTGCATCTTCCACCAATAGACCTCTTTATGAAAGAGCTGGCGGCGGGCAGTGCAGTCAGGCTCAGAGACTCGGGAGCCTGGACTGCCAAGCCGTACGGCCATAGCAACATCCTCAACCAGTTGCCACGAGATGTGGTCAACGTAAAAACAGACTTCACTGTGCCCAAACTGAGGTTTAACAGAAGCTTCTTTGCCAAATTCCCCACCAGGGCTGAATGGAGGGGGGACGAGTTAGTGAAGGACTTCGACATAGTGATTTTCACCGACGGGTCGAAAATGGACTGCGGCGTCGGTGCAGGAATCTTTTCTGAAGCACTGAATATCTTGGAGAGTTATCGCTTCCCAGACTATGCCAGCATTTTCCAGGCGGAAACACTCGCAATTATGAAGGCGTGTCTCACTCTCAGAGAACTACCAGATAACCAGAACATCGCCATTTGCTCAGACAGCTAGGTCGCTATCAAGGCACTGAACACGGTGAGTACTTCCTCCAATCTGGTCGAGCGGTGTGGGGAAGAGTTAACCCGCCTTGGCAGATGGCTCAATATCACCCTGCTCTGGGTGCCTGGTCATAGAGACATTGAGGGAAACGAAAAAGCCGATGAGCTGGAAAGGAGGGGGCCGTTCTAGAAAGCTCTCATGCGGAATCTGTTTGTATTTCGCTGAGGACTATTAAGAGAAAGATCTCCTCTTACTACTTCAATGTTGCGGATTCCAAATGGCGGAATCTGTCAACCTGCGCCGCATCAAGGAAGATTTGGCCCTCCTATGACTGATGGAAAACATCTGAGCTATTAACCAAATCCCGTAGAGATGTCGCCAGGCTCACGGCGGTTATTACAGGACATTGGCCTATCGGGGGATGTTTCAGGCGTGAAGATCGGGGAGCTGCTATACTTCCTGAACTCCTCCGGTTGTGGTTACAAAACGGCGCATTAGCGCTAATTGGGCTCTGCCAAGCTTTGCTTCAGCCGCCACTTATACCAACCAAGCTTTGAAATTGATATTACTTTGAACTCTCCGGTTTACAGACTCCTTAAAAAAGCTTTGAGCTACTGAGGTGTATTTGATGGTTTTGTTGTCGTGTTTTATGGATGGTCAACTTAAAATAAGGGGCCGATAGCCCAGTGCGGTGAGGCATCGGTACGATATTTCTTCCTACCGGTTCGTGTGTTCGAATCTCGCCTTGCTGCCATGGTTGTTTATGTTGTCTACCCCCCTGGTATGAGGCACAAGAATAATCCACAGCCTTTCTCGGCTTGTCGCAGAATGCAACCAAATTGACAGGATATGTATTCGGAACCGGTTATACTCGTATGGCAACGAAACCCGAAAGGACAACTAGGTCTCCTAGTAGTGGTTAACGCATTATGCCCCATAAGAAGTTAAGGAAAAAACTATAGTACTCAAAACGTCCAGATAGTGTTAAAAATTTATTAATAACGTATCCAAATATCAAAAGCTACTTCTTGCTAGTGCAACATAGTACTCGTGTCTCTCGCAGTAAACTGACTGTTGGACGGTCTTGTTCCTCTACTTGAAAGAATCACTGAGCAAACTTGAAGGGGGGATCCTGCGCAAATGAATTCATGTCTGTCGTGGGCGATATAGCGCCAACTAACATTCACGTTTCCCGCCTGCTTACGTATATCAGAGAGAAAACGAACTGTTGCATATGGACATGCACGCACTTCTTCGATGGAAACACAAGTATCTCTGCTGGATGCTCTGTGTGGAAAACAGCTGTTTACCTCCTTTCATTAGTGGGTGGGTGGTAGATGATACCATGTGGGCAGCAATGAAGTTAAACGAAGGCGCAAAGAGCGTATGCATCCGAAGAGAATATTACTCAGGATTAGGAGTACTGACTGACTTAGAGAACTGCACAAAGGACGAACCGTGACCGTGTAAGGTACAAACAGAAGTTTGTTTTCCATATGGTCGAGGCTTTCCACTTTTTGTCAGTTTCAGTGAACGGTGTAGTGTTTAATGTTCACCAAAACATGTTCCTTCTGATCGAAAAAGTGGATGTCATAAAGTGACATCTCATTGCTGAGTGAGTGAGGACGAATGATTCATGAGTGCGTTTCTATATACCTATATATATTAGATTCTTGTGTCTTTTTCGTGAGGTCAATCAATCGCGTTTAATCGTTTTCACGAGTCTTGTTATGAACAAATCCCGTTTAATATACGAGTACATATAAAGGGGTCGCCAAAAGCTGAAAGGTTGATAGTCGTGAACCTTGCCCTCCGGTTGCCTGCCACCATAATAACTGAGATATGTATAATGAGTCCTTTGTTCAAGTCCAGTGTGAAGGCATGTAGGCGGAAAGATGTATAGTTGGCTATATCCTCCCCCAGGCTAGTGAGAGTTGCTTTAGAACTCATTTGAAACAGGTTCATGCATTCCGCAACAAGTTTTTAGGATTAACTGATGAGTACCCATTGCTTAATAGTATATTCTAGGGCAGCCATAAAAGAAAAGTGATAGTGATTAAAACGCTAAATGTAAAGTGATGTGAACGGTAAATTCTAATAGGGAGTGCCAAAAGTCGTCCATATGTTGCGTTTATTCGTCGTGACGTTGGTCCTTGTCCTGCCTGAAATCAAGACATCTCCAGTGATCAAACCCCCCGTGTTTAACTGCTCCAGGCGAATCGTCTAATTCTTAATGGCCATTCGGAAAGTGCAAGTTTCACTAGCTACCACATCCCCTACGGTCGTGGGGCCCATCTACCACCACAGGAACATTCAATCGTCAGTTACAACAAGTGCTGGGGGTATCATATCGATATCGTCCGCGTCGACAGTGCCATCTGTATTCCCGCGTATTGTTGACTCCTCGCCCGTTGTTGTGGAAAATCAGCGAAATAATGTGATAATTGCTGGAGGACGAACCGCGTGTACAGTGGGTGGTGGATCATGTGGAATGGGAGGCAGTGGGTCGAGCTGTGGTGGAGTTGGTGGCGTTAATGGTGCTGGTGGCGTGGGACTCGCATCTGCCTGCTGTACCAACAATTGTGGAACGACGAATTGCGTCCTGGCGCCAGTGGGATTAGTTGTACCGACTGCACCATTAGCAACAGCTAGCGGTGTGACGCCAAACAATTTCCTCTTCTGTACGAGTTGCAACTCTAGATGTTTCATCATTCAAAAGGTAAGGTAATTCGCCTGTATACAAGTTGTGATAATTTTTGGTAATGCTTAAATTATATTTACGACGTCATGCGAGAATATAAAAAGCCTAAGCCCTTAGGCCTAGAAAAATAAACCTGAGTATTAAGATTGTGTTTGAGACAAGACGGTGCGGAGGGGGGGGGGGGGGGGGGGAGAGTATTAAGGGTGCTCAAACACTCCCCTAAGAAAAAATAAACATTTTTGGAAAAATGGCTTCTACTGAATTCCTGAAGATTAAATTCTTTCTTACCTTTTAATCATTATTATAACTAGATGTAGTCCGGATGGCGCAACGGTGTTGCTGCTAATCACATACCTCTGCAAAAGAAATACCGTCACGATCTTGAAAATGAGGTGATGCTAACTCTGGACTTGTGCCAGTTATTTATTTTATGTTATCTTCTATATCTATAAAAGTGAATGTGTGTATGTATGATCGCTTATACCGCCTAAACCGCAGCACAGAATGACATGAAAATTTGTACAACGATTCATTATGTCACTGCGCAGGCTATAGGCTTGGTCTGAGTCAGGGGCGGTTCCTCATTGGAAGCAAAGGAAGCAGTGCTTCCCTTATTAATTTCACCAAATAGTTTATTCAAATCCACGTAGCCAAACATTATACGATATATGTATATAGATTCCCTAAAATACACTTAATTATTTCATCCATATGATCTTGATCATTACTTACTCATCAATTACATTCTTCATTATTTTCATACGTATTTCCTGTGCGATTCGACTTCCTATTTCCTATATGTGCAAATAATACGTTTCTCTTCATTTCATTTTATCCCATACTCTTTTACTTCCATTCGTGATAACACAGCGAAGAGAATATGGGTGACACATTTTCGTCCGCCTAGAACCAATAGAAGCAACAGAAATCACAGCTTCTATGGTGCCTATTGAGGATCACGCATGGCGACGCAGCCCGACGCGACGACATTGAGTAAAATCTTCTACACTTGTCGTGCCGCTATGATGCGCTCGTATATCTTGAGAAGAAGCGGCCAAAACCGCAGCTTCTTAAGCACTTTGTATGAAGACTTTTTAAGGTGATACGAAGAGCATGTAGATGTTAAGTTTCCGTTTCTCTTGCAATTTTTTCTACAATTTTTCAATATACGTAGAAGTGGACTTGCTTTTTGAGTTGGGGTGTGGTGGGTGGTTCAATTAATTAAATAAATAAAATATTTGAGGTGCCAAAATTTGATGATGGCATTTAATGAATTCCAGCTTAAAACGAACGAATCCGAACTCTTTTTTTATGAATTTTCTTGAAGGTTGAAGTTTTGTATGGAAACATAGTGCGATAAGCTTCTTTGATGTACATATGGTATATGGGTCGAATTCTCGCTTTAGGTAGTACAAACCTACTGGGGTACATCGTAACAATTATTTAAAACTTTTAGGATCCGATATTATGTTAAAAGTAACAATGATCGATTTAATTTTTCGAAGATTGAACCATTGGATAATTAGGCGAGAATAACTCGAAAACGGTTACGAGCTTTGCAAAAAGGATAACATCTAGTTCGAGGCTAAAGTATAAAAATGCATCGTAAAACCTGAGTATCGGAGAGTTACACTAATATTGGTTAAGTTCATTACACGCAACGGTTAGCATACTGTTGCCAATTTGCTTTATGAATTCTCTCCACCGAGTTTTTAATAGAAACAACATGTTGTGAAAAATGTCATTTTCTTCATCACAAAAATTTCTCCGCTGGCTACGACAAGCATATGAAGACAATTCAGAAATGATAAAGTAACACAACGGAATCGCAACATGCTGTGGCAACAGTATCGAAGCAGCTTCGAAATTTGACAATTGACGGATGACTAGATGCGAGTACAGTTCAGAACACAACAAGTTGCTTCAAAGCTGCTTTGATACTGCAGGCACAGAATGTTGCGATTCCGCTGTGTATTATGAACTTAGCCACTGGTGTTTTAAACGCCAAAATTTCAGAAACGATTGCTAGTTTTCGAAAAAGGATTTCAGATTCGTTCTTTTTAGCTTGAAATTGTTTTAAAACCATCATCAAATTTTGGCCCATCAGATATTGGAGTCGTGCCATTTTTCGCAAATCAAATCAATGCGTCTTATTCAAAAGTTTCCTAGTCTGCTTCCCTTGCTCTGGAACCCACGAACCGCCACTGGTCTGAGTTGCAAATTCTTAGTAACTGTGTTGTGAAAAAGAAAATACTTAATCACACGGCAAGAAACAGACACAAAGCCTACTAAGTCATTAGTCAAACTTCGAATATACGTTGACAATCGTTTTTAGGGTTTTGTATTAAAAACAAAACCCTTATGAAATCGGTCAAATGTCTGTCCGTCTGTCCGTCTGTCCATGAAATATCTCACGAACGGCTGAAGCTACATACATGAAATTTTGTGGGAGTATGTAGAATTATTATAATTCGCCGGAGAAAGCGATTCGTTGTAATAGGCTGACTTTAAGGGGATGTCCCCATAGAGGGGAAATGAAGGTCAAAATTTTTTTTTCATTTGGTATAGGCAAGTGGGGTATCATGAGAAAGGTAACACCGAGTACATTTCATTTCCGGTATTTTCATCAAATTTGAAAAGAGGGGAAAAGAGATAGAGGGGAAAATATGTGATCCGAGTTTGTCCCCCCCCCCCCTTGCATTTCGATACCGTTATACTTAGAAATATGAAAATTTGCAGAAAGGCGGCATTTTACTAGTGTAGAAAACCGAAAATCGTAGAATTTTAATATCTCAACAAAAAAGGTTAATAATAGTACATTTCTATAGTTGCAGTTAGCATACCCCTGCACGCCTTAAGCACAGCCGAGGTCAAAAATATTGATGGCCAATGATAACCAACATCATTGGCAATAATATCTTTAAGTTTCATTACAATCACATAATATTTAATAATAGTATATTCATTTAAATTTAGGCATTTTGACACTATCCACACAAAAATTACACCTACCGGCCTCATATGTAGGTGTGAGTATTACTTTCATGTTGTTTTTCGTAGTGCGAATTGCAGTTATTTGATTAATCATTTTTGAAAGGGTAAAGATTATTTGGGGGCGCTGCGTCGTAATTGGCAAACTTTACCGAGTGGAAGGGGGGAGGGGTCCACATAGAGGCGAAATTAAGCTCAAATTTTTTTTTTATCGACTGGTATAGGCAAGTGAGGTGTCGTGAGAAAGGTAATGTTGAGTACATTCCATTTTTTCGCATTTTCTTGAAATTTGTAGAAAGGGGAATAGTGGGGGAGGAAAAAATATTAGTTCGTAATTTGCCCCCCCCCCCCCCCCCCTGGCATCTCGAGACTGTTAGAGTTATGAAAACTTACAGGAAGGTGGGTTCCGAATAGCATATAAAATGGAAAATAATGGAATCTGTATATCTTCTCAGAATAGGTAAGTAATAGTTTATTTCTGTAGTTACAGTTAGCACACCTTTGCATGCCTTAAACACGTTCGAGGTCAAAAGTACTGATGACCAACAATAACCAACACCTTAGGCAATAATATGTTCTAAGTTTCGTTACAATCACGTCATATGAATTGGCATGTAAAATGTAAGTGGGTAAGACATTTTAATTATGTTTTTTTTTGTCCATCTGAGTGGTATCAAGAAGAGCAACTAGCCGATATTTATATACCAAAATAAGCGCTTGCTACAAAACCCTCGGATTGCGGGCGTAGCCCTCTATATTCCGGTTTAATTTTTTTTTTTTTGAGTTATTTTGTGGTCAGGGAAATTTGTCGTTCTCAAACTGGGAGTATATCATTAGCGATTATAATTTGTACGCCGTTCATCAACTGTAAGTACCGATTAATCTAATCCAAATGTAAATGCACTGTTAACATTCTATTAACATACTGTTAATACACTAGCATTCAAAATTGTCACAATCGTGAGCGTAGCGAACCCTAGATGTTGTCCGCGGGCGACAGCTAGTAACTAGATATAATAACCGTATTCGATACAAGCGGACAGATTTCCGGAGTGAAAAGAATTTTCATCTGGACGAATTATGTCTTTTAACGGGCTCGGTTTTTTGGTGAATTGGTCTTTTAATGAGTCGATCTTTAACTCGTCGGAGCCGGTCGGTTTTTAACAAGTCGGTTTTTTTGGTGAATCGGTTTTTTAAGAAGTCGGTTTTTAACCCGATTTTTTTTTTAACCATGAGCCGGTTTTGATTTTCATAAAAACCTAAAACCGGTCTTGAAATCTTAGGACCGAACAGGTCTGCCAACTAACAAGCATGTCCCTCATTCAATGAAGGTTAGGTTAGGTTAAGGGGCTGCCATGAAACAACACAGCACATTTAGACCTCTCATGGGTCCATTGTGATACCACCAGTAACAAAACACCTCTCTAAGAAACCTAGGTTCCGAACCAGCCTGTGCTGGCAATGTAGCGATTGAGCTGTATCACACTCATATCCTTGAGGTCCTCCATATCAAAGTAGAACCAGGAGCCCAGGAATTTTTTCCTCCTGATGGCCAGTGCCGGACAGCGGCATAGAAGGTGCAAGACACTCTCCTCCTCATCCTCACAACTCCTGCAGTAGTCATGATGAGGAAGACGGAGCCTCCATGCGAGCTCACCAGTGGGGCAGTGCCCTGTGATAGCCCCCACCACTCTACCAATGGGCTTTCTATTCAGTGCCAGCAAAGAGGCAGATCGGCTAGGGTCGAATTTCTGCCAAATCATTCTCGTCGTTTGGCAAGTGCGACTATTGAGCCATCTGGTATTTGCCCTATCCACTGCCACAGACTTAATTGCCACTTTGCATGATGCAATTGGCATTCTAATGTCATTGCGGTGCCCATCGACGACACCGGTTGTCCCCTCGTGCGCAAGATCGTCCGCCCTGCAGTTGCCCGCAAAGCCACTGTGACTCGGTATCCAGCAGAGGGTAATGTTGAAAAAGTAACTCATCTCCATGAGGGCCGAGCGGCACTTCAGAATAGTTTTCGATGTAGTGAGAACAGAGTCAAGCGAGCGAATCGCAGCCTGACTGTCCGTATAGATAGTAATGTCTCTTGCAGTCACGACATGATTCCTTAACCAGGTCAGTGCTTCCGAGATCGCCGAAACCTCGGCCTGCAGAACACTACAAAAGTCGGGAAGACGGTAGGATAAGTTAATTCCCAGTTCCTCCGAGTGTATACCAATCCCAACTCCATTCTCCGTCTTAGAGCCATCCGTGTAGATAGTCAAGGAGATGGAGGTAAGGGGTACATTATCAGCCCATAGGCTTCTCGACGGAATCAGGCTGGTATAGTTCCCACCGAAAACGTGTTTAGGAGACGTGTAATCAGTCTCCGGAGGGAGATCCAGGTTGCAAAGGATAGCCGCGTGGCCAGTGCTCGAAGTACGCCATTGGCCTGTTTCTCGAAGACGCAGGGCCGTATTCCCCGCCAGCTGTTCGCCAAATATGTCAAGCGGGAGTAAGTGTAGCAGCGTGTCCAAGCTGGCTGACGGAGTTGTTCTAAAGGCCCCCGTCGTGGTAATCGCTGCTAGTCTTTGCACTTTACTTAACAGGCGACAATAGGACGCCGCTCTTAGTGCCGCCCACCAAACACAAATGCCGTGAAGTAGAATTGGCCGCACATTCAATGAAACGTTCTAGGCAGTTGTCATTAGTGAAGTATTGCCATCTCTATCTATCTAAAGGCGCTTTCCCTTTGAATTATTGGCACCGCGAGGTTTATTTGTGTGGGTTAATTTGTATGAAGTGCAGTATCTGTTTAATGCCTAATCTTTGCCTCTGCTTTCATCCTCACTTGAGGCTAGTCATGGTTGCCAATTCACGAGCCTACTCTTTTTAACCTACTCCGTGCACCGGACTAGGTCGACCTGCTCCGCAATCGAAAAATGATCGGGTCGAAAAATGATCAGTGTCGGAGAATGAAAACCCGAATCATATGGTTCCTTTAAGTTCAGGTCGGAGTCGGAGCAGTTGAAAATGAACAGAGAATAGGTTCCGTCTATCGGTATCGGAGGGGAATAGAAAAGTAGATGAGAGAGAACTGAACTATTGATTAGATTAGATGATGTGACAAACGTGTATACGATGTCGCTACACTATTTATGGTGTTTTCAATTGGATTTTATTGTTGTTGGGTGGAGTGAAGATTTTCGTCTTTTATTGTGTTGTGGGTGGTCGTGGCCGATGATGGATTGGGGGTCTTTTGGGTCTGTGATTGCGAATCTGAAGTCCAAATGGCAAAAGACCCATATAGAATGGCAACACTTTTTTTCATAAACACGACCATTCTTGCTGGAAAAAACTGATAGGGAGTTGATTGGGTCGTTGATTGCGAATCTGAAGTCAGAATTGCAAAAAATTAAGGAGTTTCTGAGCGGCAACCCTTTTTTTTTTAAACGCGGCCAATCCTGCTGGAAAAACCTGGTAGGGGGTTTTTGGGTCGCTGATTGCGAATTCAAATCCAAAAGACAAAAAAAACCAAGCTTGCCGAAGGTATTAAGGTATGTTGTGACTTATGGTGCATTTGCCACTTTGAAATAAAGTAGTAAAACTTATTCATATGAGAGGTATATGAAATAGTAGGCCCATTTCAACCAAATTTAGGGATGTGGCTTGGCAGTCAACATGATTGAATAATATGAAATTTGGTAAAGATATCTTCGGAAATAAAAAAGTTTTTCTAGCAAAAACTTGCTTTTGGAACGGTCGTTCCTATGACAGCTATTGAACAGAGTAGTCCAATTTCAACCAAATTCGGGAATGTGATTTGGCTAAATATACTATTAATTATTGTGAAATTTTAAAAAGATATCTAGGAATAAAAAAGTTTTTCTCACAAAAACGAATTTTTGGACCGGTTGTTTCTATGGCAGCTATATGACGTAGTGACGATTCCGTTGGTTCCGGCATATTTACAGCGTGCAATAGAAAGAAGGCTTTGTACCAAATTTCAGCTCGATAGCTTTAAAACTGAGGGACTAGTTTGCATAGAAACAGACAGACAGACGGACAAAGCTTATTCGACTCGTCTCATCATACTGACCAAGAATATATATAGTTTTTATGGTCGGAGATGCTTCCTTCTGTGCGTTGCTAATTTCATGATAAGGTTAATATACCCTATCACATCCGTTAAGGGTATAACAAATGGGTGATCCAGAATGGCAACCCTTTTTTTATAAACACGGCCAATCTTGCTGGAAAAAAAAACTGATAGGGAGTCGATTGGAGAATCTAAATCTAAAGTCAGAATTGAAAAAATAAAAAAATTAAAGGAGTTTCTGAGCGGCAACCTTTTTTTTTCAAAAACACGGCTAATCCTGCTGGAAAAAGGTGGTAGGAGGGTTTTCGGGTCGCTGATTGCGAGTCTGATGTCCGAAAGAAAAAAAAAACATATGGTGGACTCAGAATGGCAACATTTTTTTATAAACACGGCCAATCTTGCTGGAAAAATTGGTAGGAGGTCGATTGGATCGCTGATTGCGAATCTGAAGTCAAAATGGCAAAAAACAAATGGGGGATTCAGAATGGCAACACTTTTTTTTTTCATAAACATGGCCAGTCTTGCTGGAAAAGCTGGTAGGTGGTTGATTGGGACGTTGATTGCGAATATGAAGTCAAAATAGCAAAAAAAAAAAGGAGGTTCTGAACGGTAATCCTTTTTTCAAAGAAACAGCCAATCAGTCTGCAAAAAGCTTATAGGGGGTTACGTGAGTGTTTTCGCTTAACAAAAACGCGCGCAAACGACTTTCGGGGAAAATTACATGAAACGTGTGGTTGGTAAAACATTAAAACAAACGCTCTTCACAAGTGCGCACATTATTTCCCTATGCGAGCGCATATATTACCGCATCATTAGTTGTTTGTCATTGCCTAACAGAACAATACTCATGACTCGTACTCGGGCGAGAATGTGAACGCGCACCTCGCCCAGGCTTCATGCCTCGGGCATTCTCGCCGAATTGTAACGGACGGTCTGGTGGGCATCCGGAGATGCCCCTGTGGGGACGGAGCCTTAGGTAGCATAATGACCGTGAAGGTCGGGCCGTGCATCTGGCGAAGCAAAAAGGCCCCTCAACGAGCTAAGCAGTGGCCTATGCTTGCTGTAGCTCAGTTCGGGAGATGTGGGCGGGGTTTTCGCCGCTCGTTGCCCCTGTCCTTTACGTATTAACAAAAATTCATAGGCCTGGGGAAGACAACACAAACAGGGGAGGTAAAAATGGAGAATAAAAAAAAACAGTCGATAAGGATGGAATGGTTGGCGGACGGATCAGACGCCCACGCGGTCGCACCTGGGTCCGGGTGTAATGGGACCCTCGGCCTCTGGTTTCGTACCACCAACAGATCACTACTCATCAGGTGCTGCTTCGATCTGCCGGTGGGAGCAGCACAACCAGACCATAATATGGTTCATTACAGGTGGTTCATTACAGAATATACTCGCCTCGTCCACTCGGCGAGAACATAAACCATACAAGCTCCACTCCACCTGATATCAATAAAATCCAATTGAAGATACAATCCATTTTATTCTACAATACACTGCAATATAGCGATATATCTTCTAATGAAGTTTGTAATTCAGTTCTCCATTTTCTTATTTACAATTACGACTCAGACTTCGACAAACTTAGTTCACCCACTCTTCTGTTCTTTCACTCCATCTCCAACTCCATGACGGAAGACAGATTCGTTTCATATACGGAGTAGGTCTGTGAACCTAGTTTCTTGAACCTACTCCGTTTTCGGACTCGGAGTATTCGACCTGATCTGTAAGAGGAGCAGGTTATATAAAGACCCCTTGAGGCCATTCAAGAACACATAACTTGTTGCACTGTGCTATCCACTTTTAAATTATGCACGCTTTTAAATTTAAATAGATCATGCTATCTGTTGTATTAAATAAATAATTAATTATCAACGAATATATTTGGATTTTCAAAGGTGGCTTCATCAGTTCCGGTTATAAAAGTGGAACAGGCTGCCGACGTAACAACATCACCGGCAACCTTTGCACCAATATGTTTTACCAAAAATGACGGGAGCTACACTAGTGAGAGTTATCACACACCTGAAATATGCTGGGAGCAGTTCACATTATCTACAGCAGCAAACTCTTATCCAGACTGTAAGTACATATAGCTCATATTAAATTTTGATTTGATAATGATAGAAACAGTTGTTGATTTTGCGAATTATGTTTCAGTGAAAATTGTCGGTTGAAGGTTCAAGTCTCTATGGGACAAATACTTTTTTATTTCGAATTTCCTCCCAAACTTCCAATTCACTTAACTATTGTATAATTCGAACCTGCACTATGCAGAAAACTTGAATATAGGCCTCGTTTATGCCGCGGAACTATGTTCGAGAACTAATTAATTCGAGCTAACTTACGACGACACGTTTAAGCTAGAAGCCCAATATTCTGGAGCGGGTGAAAGGCCACACGTGTAGAAATTGGGGCCTGGCGAAAGTGGTACATTGGGTATATACTGCTGTGGTACGTGTGCGTCCTATACTACTGTATGGTATAAATGTGTGATAACTGCCTACTGCAGCCTACTGGGGAAGGTGCAATGGCAGGCTGCGTTGGCCATAACAGGGGCCTTTAGAGCCACTCCGTCAGCCGGATTGGACATGCTGCTCAACTTGCTCCCGCTGGATATTTTCGGCAAACAACTGACAGCCAACACGGCTCTACGCCATCGTGAAACTATGGCCGGTGGCGTAAGCAGAGCACTTGGCATACATCTATTCTGCGCAATCTGGATCTCCCTTTCGAGACTGACTACACGTCCCCGAAAGACGTTTTTGATCGGAACAATACCAGCATTATTCATTCGAGAAATCGTTGGGCTGATAATATAGCCCTTATATCTGACTTCATGGTCATCTAGCGCTAGCCGGATGGCTCTAAAGGTCGCCACACATGGCCACACAGAACCACGACCGAGCTTCCATCGAATCATCAAATATCATAGAACGATGGAAATGAGCAGATTTTTTTTCTATAGAGTTTGACGTGGTTCGATACATGCTCGCGACCAAAATGCTTGCCGTGTATGTCGACCTTTAAGGACAGCCACGACCAAACTTCCATCGAACCATCAAAAATCATAGAACGGTGGAAATAGAGGGAATTTTTTTTCCACACGTCCTATGATATTTGATGGTTCGATGGAAGTTTGGTCGTGGTTGTGCTCGTCAATGGGTGGCGACCTTTAGACGTACTTTGGGGTTGTGGTTGTAGTTTACTTGGAGGGACTTGGTATTAATTTATCGGTGCGGCCTTCTGACTTTTGTAGCGTCCTTGAGGCAGAGGTTCCATCGATTTGGGAGGCTCTGACCTATTTGCGGGAAGCCACGTGGCGGAGACATCGCTATTTTCACGGACAGTTCAGCTGTAATACGTGTACTTGAATCGGTTCTTACTACATCTAAAACAAATGCGTGTTGTTGCTCAGCCTTCGCGGTAATGGGCGGATCACAGTGGCTTTGCAGGGAACTGCAGAACGGATGAGCTTGCGCGTGAGGAAATAATCTGGGGCTGGGGATCGTGATAGCATCAAAATGCCGCTGCAGTCGACAGAACCAAGACAAGATGCAGTTCGGTGGGAGTTCATGCCAAACGACGAGGGCGATCTGACCTAGACTCGATCCTTGCCACTCGACTGTAGTAGTGTCATTAAGTAGATTACACATCGCTAGAGTGGTGGAGGTCATCACATACATCTATTCTGAAGCTGGATTGGCACCAAGAATTTAGAGTGAGGTATAGAGATTCCGGCGGAACTCTTTAAGGCGGATATCAACGCTACTGAGGATATTCTTCTCCCCCTTATATAAGAGTGTTGGGAAACCGAAACTCTCTCTAAAGAATGGAAGAAGGGCGTCATTATTAAGATCCCGAAGAAAGGTAATCTGAAGGATTGTAATAATTGGCGTGGAATTTGCCTTCTCTCGCAGTCTCCAAACTGATGGCAACAATAGTCTTAAACCGGATCAAGCATACAGTTGACCGCACACTGAACGATGAACAGGATGGTTTTCGCGAGGGGTTTTCATGTAGCGACCACATCAACGCCCTCCGAATTATTATTAAACAATCCGCAGAGTGGAGATCCTCATTACATCTCATGTTCATCGATTTCGAGAAGGTGTTTGACAGCCTTGACCGGGATTTCCTCTGGAAGGCTTTACATGGGAGAGGTATACCAGATAAAATCATATCCATCATCAAGGAGTCCTATAGCGGAGCCCAATGTCGCGTCTTACAGAAGGGTAAGCTTTCAAACCCCTTCGAGGTATATAGCGGAGTGAGACAAGGCTGCATTTAGTCACCTATATTGTTTTTGATTGCCATTAACGACGTACTCTGCAGTGCGCTTCATGAACACCAGAGCAAAAGTATCAGATGGAACCTGTTTGAATACCTTCGACACCTGGATTACGCTGACGATATTTGTCTTATTTCAAACATATCGGATCATCTAGTTCAAATTACGGATGCCCTGCACCGCGAATGTGGCAATGCGGGGCTTAAAATCAATGCTGCCAAAACTAGTACTTGAGCTTGGATCCAGGAAGACAGAGCGAAATTTGTGTTTCGGGGCAGACGGTGGAAAAAGTGGACAACTTTTGCTACCTCGGAAGCGTAGTTACAGCAGATGGTGGAGCGGATGCTGATGTACTGTCTCGCATCAATAAGGCTCGGGCAGCTTTTTTCAGTTTGACTCCTTTCTATGAAAACAACAACATCTCCAGAAGTACCAAAGTCAGGATCTTCGAAACCAATGTAAAATCTGTGCTTCTTTATGGCTGTTCAACTTGGAAGGTGACCAGGGCGATAACAACTAGATTGCAAACTTTCGTGAACAAGTGTCTACGGCGCATTCTACACACACGCTGGCCGGAGGTCATTTCTAACGACGACTTGCTGTTCATTACTGGCCAGGACAGGATAGACACCTCCATAAAAAGGCGAAAGTGGCAATGGAAAGGTCACACACTTCGAAAAGGGCCGGAAAACATTTCCTCGATTGGAACCCACAGGGAACCGATGCCAGTCGCCACGTTGGACGACCTAGAAACACCTGGAGAAGATCAGTTGAGGTTGAGGGTAGATCATTAGGCAAATCGTGAAGTCAGTTGAAGGCGATGGCGGCGAAAAGGACGAGGTGGAAAGTCGGCGTGGTTAATGCCCTATGCGCTATGCCCCACAAGGGGTTGACAGGATCCAGAGACAGATAGAGATTCTGGCGGTACCACAACGCACCTACACGTAGTCTAACTAAGTGCCGGTGCACATGGACGTCCAAATGACGCCTGACGCTGCGTCACTTTCAATCGGATAGGAAGAAATACATTACGGGCAATAAAGCGATGCACATGGCCGCAGATAGCTATCTGGGATGACGCTGCTCCTATCTGCATCACTTCACGCGTCCGCATATCAATTTTTAATAAGCCGGCCCACATACATTCGAACCCGGAACACGGACACGGTCACAATGTCTGATTTGTATGATGTTTCTACAATAGTTTCTTAAACCATTCGCTTGAGGATCACTTTTAAGTGCCAATTAATTAATTGTTAATCGTGACTACTACATACAATTGACAATTAATTTTGAAAAAAAAATAGTGGGGATGGATGCTCCTCAACCCGGATGGGGGCTTGTAAGGGGGGTGAAAATGGTGTCAAAAATGCGAAATTCCTTATATTTTAGAAGTTATGGCCAAAAAACAGTTTATTTAAAACTAAAAATAACATAAATTGTAAATTCAGGTTCGCTCTTATGTGGCCCGGCTTATATAATACAGAGTGACGCTGCGTCCCATCGCATCATGTGAATTGAAATGCAGATAGGTATCAAAGAGGGAGAAGCTTAAGTGACGCGGCGTCCGGCGTCATTTGGACTAAAGGTGGCCACCCATTGACGAGCACAACCACGACCAAACTTCCATCGAACCATCAATTTCATAGGACGTGTGGAAAAAAATTCCCCCTATTTCCACCGTTCTATGATATTTGATGGTTCGATGGAAGTTTGGTCGTGGTTGTGCTCGTCAATGGGTGGCGACCTTAAGTGAGCTCTCAAATGTTACGGCAGCTCCCGCACCTAACCTAATTTGCATTGTTTAAGGCTTCCCAGAATGCACTCCTTATCGACGATATTTAGTGCCAAGCGAAACAGCCCGGACAAAAGGGTCGTCCCCACAACCACTTTTCTCCCTGCGGCGTCAATAATGAAGCGAAACAGCTTGGACAAAAGTGCCGCTGAAAAAAAAAGTGCAACAATGTTTCCAAATACACGAAATATACTTGCAAACAATATTTGAAACGATGCATCATACTAGTTAATCCGGAAAACGGTTTTGAAACAAAGTGAGAACAGGGGAAAGGGGGGCACCATCTTTGCCTGTGCCTTAAGTTAGCCTTTGACCGGCCCTGAGTGGAAGAGCAGGTGTCGCTGTATCTAATAGGATCTTTAAAGCCGAAATAGACCGGCAAAAAGTTCTGATTCGCTTCCTATATTTCGCTCTAGTCCAATTACTAAAGGTCGCCACACATGAACGAGCACAACCACGACCGAACTTCCATCGAACCATTAATTGCATAGAACGTGTGGAAAAAAAATTCCCCCTATTTCCACCGTTCTATGATATTTGATGGTTCGATGAAAGTTTGGTCGTGGTTGTGCTCATTCATGGGGGGCGACCTTAAGGGACAGGGATGACGGAAATTGGTCGGTTGTTACTCTGCCCTCGAGATTCGTATAGAGATATGTGTCTCGTGCGTCGAATATCTGAATGTGTGAGCTGAATGCGTTTTTCTTTCACTTACAGATACACTAAGCTTTACCTTCTATGTTGCTATCACTATCATTTACTAAATCAGTGATAAAAGGTTTGTTCCCAGGCACCCAATCATTATAATGCTTCGTTTACACATGAACAAATTCATGCACATTTGGGAAAATACAATAACAACAAACACGACGCACTCTCGAAAGAGGACACGCATGCCGTGTTTGTTGTTATTGGCCACGTTTATGCCGTGGAACTAAAAGGCGATTTAACTAAATCGTTTTAGTGCTAGTACTTGTTCGTGGTGTGTTTATACCGACCATACGAAGAGGTACTAAACATGAAAGATGTCAGCTGTTGGTTTGTGACTGCGGTGACATTGGTTAAGAAAATGTCAAGGGGCAGTAGCCTCCTAATAAAAACGCGTTTCTGCCGCTACAATCAAAGGATGAAACGAATGCAGAGTTTCAGGAAAGGATGAGGTATTTATATAACAAATAAAATATAATTTTCAACAACAACACCATTAGCGAAGACAGCAACACCACCTAGTCCCAATTTTTCAGTCCAGTTCTGCATAGCAAGTGGAGCTAAAATTGGTACCAAAACTAGCTAGTGCGACATGTTTATGTCGTCGTGAGTTAGCTCGAATTAGTTAATCCTCGAAGATAGTTCCGCGGCATAAATAAGGCCATGGTATTTTCCTAAATGCGCCCGAATATGTTCAAGCGTAAAATTCGCCGTACACCATCGAACCGAACCATTTTCTGGTGGGTGACCTGCCCCTTTCATGGAAACATGAGAAAAAGAAGAGTGTCTCCGCACGTTTCTATGAAAGTGACGTGACACTATGATGTATGGAGATCCTTTCAATTTTCGAAAAACAACAACAACAAATCTCTCAAGCAACTGCAACTCGATCGTAGGGACGAGACATGCAGATCTTCTGACATTTATTGCTTTGCCCTCACCGAAAATCCTGGTGGAAATACAAATTCCTTTGAAAGAACTGAAAAGGATACCTGCACATGATCGCCTTTCTCTTGGCCAGTTGAGGGTAATTAAAGTAAAATCCAACATTGGGTTTGGGTATTTTCAACTATCCAGACAGGTTTTGCCACATATGCTAATTAAATGGATAGTGTTTTCAGCAAATTAACAATTTCTTAAAAATGGATATTCTTTGTTCTTCGAAAACATCGACGACCGGACGAGGGGTTTTGTAAATTCCGGTAAAAAGATGCAACGATTCTTTGAATGCAGAAAGGAAGCATACGAGGCAGCGGGTGTATGTCTGTCTGTCTACACATTTATGAGCACAGTCATAAAATTTTCAAAATACGTCCAGCGCGACAGTGGTCATAAATAGACTTTTCTTTAATCCTTAAATATGCAAACGCATATGTATCAGAGTTATTTGGCCCGAAATGAAATCGGAGAGCGAAGGATATGTTCAAATTCGATTTCTAGGATATAGAGACAGAATGCATTAAATAAATAAATAACTCTCCAATTTGGTACCAAGGCCTCGATGAGCCGGCGCATAGTTTCATTTATATTCTAGATCGTGACGTTAGCCGTGTTTTTCTTACAGTGCAGATCATAGCATAACAACAATTGCACGCGTAAAGGTCGCCACACACGACAGCCAATTTGGTCGCGAGCATGCATCGAATCACGGCAAAATCAATAGAACAGTGGAAATGGGGAGATTTTTTTTTCTATTGACTTCGACGTGGTTCGATATATGGTCGTGACCAAAATGCTTGCCGTGTATGTCAAGCTTTAAGGTCGCCACACATGATAGCGCAAAACCATGACCGTACTTCCATTATACCATCAAATATCATAGAACGGTGGAAATGATGAAATTTTTTTCTATTGAGTTTGACGTGGTTCGATGCATGCTCGCGACCAAAATGGTTGTCGTGTGTGGCGACCTTAATCCAGCTCTATTCGGAAAAATGTTGTTAGTGTAACGCCAGCAATTCTTGTTTTGCTAGGATCTGCACTCTACAAAACACACAATAGGCATGTGTTTTATGCAGAGGTGTGTAATTACTGATTAGTAACACACCGTGTTATTTACCAATGGGTACTAATTTTTTAACTGCTGCGCTGTGTGGGCTTATAGTCCGACACGTAAATCTCCTTTTTTATTGAAGACGATTGCATTCAGTTGGAATCGAACCTGGGCCCAATGCATAGAGGGTGAACGTGCTAACTGTTGCGCCATCTGGACTATAATAGACGGAATGCATTACTTATTAAGGTCGCCACACAAGACAAGCATTTTGGTGGCAAGTATGCATCGAACCACGCCAAAATCAATAGAAGAAATCTCATTTCCACCGTTCTATTATATTTGATTTGTTGATGATGGTTCGATGGAAGTTCGGTCGTGGTTGCGCGCGTTCATGTGTGGCGATCTTAAAGTAGCATAATGACCGTGAAGTTCGGGCTGTGTCATCTGGCGAAGAAAAAAGGCCCGTCAACGAGCTAAACAGCGGCCTATGCTTGCTGTAGCTTAGTTCGGAAGACGTGGGCGGGCTTTTCGCCGCTCGTTGCCTTTGTCCTTTACGTATTAAGAAAAATTTATAGGCCTGGGGAAGAAGACACAAACATGGGAGGCAAAATTGGGGAAATAAAAAAAAATGGGGCGATAAGGATGGAATGTTTGGTGGACGGCGCAGATGACTCCGCGCTCGCATCGGGGTCCGGGTGTACTGGGACCGTTTCGAACCACCGGCAGATCACTACCCATCAGGTGCTGGCTTCGATCTGCCGGTGGAAGCAATACGACCAGACCAGAATTTGGTGAACGCCGTCTAGATATACAGGCCTGCGGTCAGCTGATCGTGTACGTCATTAATTCCTTCGCCAAGGCACTGACTGCACACAAAGATGTCCCAGGCACGACATTTGTTTACAATTGGAATTGCGTCAGATGGCATTTTAGTCCTCTAAAAACTCACTTTCTGGACACTTGCAGCAATTTGGTCGAAGCCGCAGCCCCGGGGATCAGTCGCAGAGTATCGTGGAACAGTTCACACTTGACAAAATACATCATTTGACCGCACGACACACTTTCATAGCGCACGTGTTTCTTTTCTCAAATCACTAGATGAAATTTTACTAACAAATAAACACTGAACGCGGAAAACGAAAACTAAACACGGAACGCACAAAAACCGGGGACTCGCTGCCATCAGTCGCCGACCACTGGATTGTGGATACGATGGCGTCATCAAAGGAAGTAATTGCGTAATTTAGCCGTCAGAATCAGCTGAGGGCAGACCTGCATATCTAGATGGCGTTGATTTGATTCATTACAAAGTTCCACTGCTCACAATTATAGATCCACCAGATGTGCTTTCAAAATATTTTGGACGGGATCCATTAACAAAATTCGAACAACGGCCGATATGCTATCAAATAAACTCGTTGGTGAATGAGAGTGGAAAACAAATGTCAAAATGATCGAGAATAGTCCAAAACAATGCTTTTCGGGGTCGTTGGGATGAATGATAGCGCTCCCAAATCCCCCTCCCTCGGGGTGGTGATCTTGAAAAATTGCCCAAAACTACCGAAATTGGTGTCAATAGGCGCGTTTTTTCAACCGCCATACAGAGCAGAGCAGGTTAACACCACACAATTTGAACATAACAATTTGATCTGAGCTGCTCTGGTCAGTGCAAGAACGCTACTCCATTAAGTAGTCTGCATTTTGAAAACGACGAAAAAACGATCCAGAGCCATTTAACGGAGTAAGTTTTTGTCTTTGCTGGGAGTGTGTCTTGGTTTAGTTAGAATTCAAATGTCAACTAGAATTTCAAGAGAAAACTTAAATCCTTAGTACATATACAATCGGACAAATTTCCTTTATGCAGCAAAATTATTTTGTATGTTTACTATTCCAAATAATTACATAAAACGGACATTTTATTGAGAGGAAATGAACTTTATGTGCTTCCCAAACTGTAAACTGTCCAAAAACTTCCACCTCCTGCGCCGCCTACATTTCAAATGTGGAACCACAATACTTAACGGAGTTGAAATCCTGCACTAACGTTCTATCGAGAGCAGCCCAGATCAAATTGTTAGTGTAATTGTGTGGTCTTAACCTGCTCTGCTCTATATGGATCTTGAAAAAAAAACGCGTCTAATAACTTCCACATTTATGCCACATAGATGGCCTTAGTGTCGGGTAGAATCTAATATGTTGATATTATAGCCCCCTTATAAAAGATATTTTCGAAGAACTTTTCTAGTGTAATAGCCGCCTAAAAAAAGATTTGCGACGTGAACGTTGCTTGTTTCAAGTGCTTTTCTTACATGCTTGCACACCTTCCCCCTTAGGCGGCTAATATCATTCATAAAAGTTCTTTTAAAATATCGTAAGTCAAAGATATTTGTAAAAGAACTTTTATAGTGTAATAGCCGCCTTAGGCATGTTTTTGTGCGTAACCGTGCAGGGTCCCTGCCCTGGTTGCGCAAAAACCCGCTCTAGGGTGGCATCTAGGTTAAATTCTGAATCGTGAAGTTGTCTACAATGACGTCAAGTGGTGCGCCTTATATGTGGTGAAAATAAATTAAAAATTCGGATGAAATTTCAGTTTGATTGTTGGATCGTTTATTTATTGCGACGGCGGACATTTATAAACTTGGCGTACCGCTCTAACTTAACAAACATCATTCAAACGAGTTATTTATCAGTGACAGCTACAAGTGCAACTCTATCCAAATGTGTTGCTGGTTCGATCCCCAGTAAATTCTTCTTTTTTTTTTCCTTTTTTTCCATTGATATTTTTAGTAATCCTATTGAAAATGTATTATTTAATAATAGGCATGGGCCCATCAGAGCAATACGTAATATTAGTTTACCAATGAATTTGGCTGAGTGACAGAAACACAAGCGTGCCAACATCGACATATTAGGCCTATTTGATTCACCCCGGATCTCGTTGGATCTCCATACAAATTGGCAGACTGGTCAAAGACCGGATCCAACGAGATCCGAGCGAATTGAATAGGCCTATTACGTTCTACATGACACCAAAGCCATCGGTGTGTCATGCATGTGGAATTTATTGAGGGGCTATAGCGTGTAGGGTAGCCACCCTACTAAGGTATCCAGGTTAATGTTGTTGGTGTAACACGTGTGTTATTTTACCCTACACCCGATAAATTCCTAAAAAAACACGCCTGTTGGTACGCTTGTGTTTTTGCCAATCAGCCAATTTCATTGGTAAACTAATATTACGTCTTGCTCTGATAGGCCCGTGCCAATAAATTGCTAAATATGTATTATATTTTCAATGGGATTACTAAAAATATCAATAGAACAAATAAAAAGGAAAGAACAAATAAGAATTTGCTGGGGATCGAACCCGCGACCCATTTGGATAGAGTTACACTTGTCTTGTATGTAGCTGTCACTAAAAAATAACTCGTTTGAATGATGTTTGTTAAGTTAGAGTGGTACGCCAAGTTTATAAACGTCCGCCGACGCAATAAATAAACGATCCGATAATCAAACTGATATTTCATCCGAATTTATAATTTATTTTCACCACATATGAGGCGCACCACTTGACGCCAATGTAGACAACTTCACGATTGGGAACTTAACCTGGATGCTACACTAGAGCGTTTTTTTTTTGTACAACCAGGGTAGGGACCCTACACAGTTACGCAAAAAAAAACACGCCTAATTATAATTTTGCTGCCTAAAGGAAATTTATCAGATTGTATCGGTACTAATGATTTAAGTTTCCTCTTGAAATTTGAGTTGACGTTTGAATGCTAAACTAAACCGAGACACACTCCCAGCAAAGACATGCCCCGTTTTCGTCTTCGCTACTCTAATCTGCTCTATATCGTTTTTTGCCGCTTATCCTGCTCTGGACAAAAAAAAACCAGCTATTGTCAGCAAATCGAATCCTAGATGAAATAGCGAGCGAAGCGACCTCTTTCAGCTAGTATTTTATAAAACGATAAACATTAAAAAAAAAACAGTTTGTTGTCCCTTCTGTAAAATTTGCCTTTTCCACATTCCACGAAGTTTCAAACTTTTTTGTCGGCAATATTTTCATTATAATGTAATAATAAACTGTTGGTATTCAAAAATGCCCAAAACAGCGGCTCTTTATTCATAAAAACAAAACCTCGGTAATGGCTGTTTATTATGGGTTTTGTAAAATTTCCCCGGGTCTTTGTACTTGTACCTTTGAATACAAATTGTTTGTAGAGTGTCATAGTGTCAAGTGGCGAGAGAGGCACGATTCCTTTTATGCACAGAGATACATACATATATAGAGGGAGATGAAACCCCCATTTACTGTACACAAAATTCTGGACGTAATTCCACCCCATACGAACTAGTAAAAAGTAAACATAGAGACACGCCCTCCACTGCGCAACACCCGCGTAGTCTATATAGAAGCAAAGGAAGCACATGAGATGTCATCCCCTCTCCTACTTCTCCTTTGTGAACAATAACATTCCATTTTGTTTCTCTGCCGCGGAACACCCGCCCGGTTTATATAGAAGCAAATGAGATGTCAAACTTCCATCCCCCTTCCTACTTCCTCACTTGTGCCGAATTAGTTCATCTCTGTCGCTCTTTTTCGTCTCCTTCTATGTCTCTTTCTGTGCTTTTATGCCATACACATAGAGCTAAATAGGAAGGTACACTCGACGCCATTTTGTTGACGACGAATGGAGAGTGAAAGGCAATTTGAATATATAACTAACAAAGGAATGGGTATATGCCTGTCAAACCATACAAATTGACAGCTTGAAAATGGGACGATCTTCTTCTTGAAAAAGTCGAGAGCTGGGAGAGTAAAGTTAACGGTTTTAAGATCACGTTGTGCATATGGCTGTCAAACGCTTTGTTCTAAAAGTGGCAAAAAGGAAATACGGTTGAATTCGCGAAAGTTTGGAGCCGGTTTTTGAGTGTAAAGAGCCGCGATTATGTAGAGAAGACACTAGTGAAATTTCCGGTAGGACAAATTGGTGCGGTAGTGAGTTGTGGTAAATTGAAATGCCTCGTCGGTGACTGCAAAAATAACCAGCGTATCCCTAAGACCGGGGTGTCTGCTTATAGGTAAAACATTAAATATTTAGATGTGACGTGCGCGTTACTTGTTTTTGTGAGTTTTCTGTCAGAAAACCGATATTAAAATGTTTGTTTTGGTTTCTGACTCCCCGCTGTATATATAGCTGTCAAATTTCCGCGTCCTATTGGTGGTTGGCATTAAAAGTCCCGTTCTTTCTCTCTCCCATGAAAAATTAAACGCGCTCTTCTCTCGTCCCATAAATTGAGCCTATGGGCCACTCCAGAAGTTCCTCTGAGGAAAGGCATGTAAAAATGACAGCTCCCAGTTAACAACATTAGTGCTGTCTCTCTCTCTCTCATATGTCCATTCGATGGGCACAAATCTCCATTCGATGCCAACAAAATGGTCGCGAGCGTACTCTCCTTTTTATGGCCTTAATACACACACTCGTCCATGTTTGTATTGTATGATATATTTACAGAGTTTCTCAAACTTGATTTGTCAATAATGCGAGACATCGTGGTACACATCGGTTTCTCGTCGGGCTCAGTTCTTCATTTACACTTGATCGCGTCGTAGGGAGGCTCGTACGCTATTTATAGAAAGAAACTCGTTCATCCCTCTGGGACAATAAATTTTCATAGATTTTTATGAATGAATTGTTTTTGTTATGCTGCTGCCAACCGAACGTTATTTTTCTTTTCATATTGAGCGCTGTTTTGTTGTTTAGTCGATTTCTTTCCGAATTTTTATATTTGCTGTTCAAAACATAATAACCGCCACAATTCGTTCGCAGCAATTATTGTGTACTGATAAATATGAAGTTGGCCACATATCTCGACCTGCCGAACTATTGTGAATATGTTCCGAACGACGGCATGTGCCAGTGTAAAGTGTATGCGTTGCGGCCATTTTCGAGAATTTCCCGTGTGCACTGTTAATTTGTTGTGTTAAATCGCGCAAATTTCCGATTTTACGACGGCCAATTTATCTGCAAATTGGTGAGAAACGTTGTTTGCGTCGCGTTACACGACAGACATTGATCGTTACTAGTTGCCGTGCTACGAAAAACACTTTTTTCTTAACCTTTTCACAGTCGTCTCTGCCAATATCTCGCTCGGACATATATTTCGCTCAAGTCGCGAGACCACATCAGTATCGGAACGGACTTTCGAGGATTTCGTGTGTGTGCTGCTGTGCTTATTTCATTCGATACGATAATTTTCATCTGTCGAGGAAAAATTCACGGACTTTCGTGTCGTCGTGCGGGGCTGCTGTGCTCTGTGGTGTGGTGTTGCAAACGAGTTTTCTAAAAAAGCAGAAATAGGCTCGAGCATTTGGTGTCGTGTCTCTCGAGAAATGTGGAAAAAAGCGTAAATGTGATGTAAAAGAAAAGAAGTGGTGGTGTGTGCGCGATTGGCAATCAGCAGGATCGTCGCTAGGCAGACAGACCGAGCGCTTTTTTCGGCCACAATTAGCCTCGCGCGGACCTTCAAAAACGTACGTTTTGGCTTGTCGTCGGCCCGATTGTGTGATTTTGCGGATTTGTGTAGAGCACGGTGTGTGCTCGTCGCCGTAGATAGAGATATCGTTCGCCTGCTGGCCATAAGGCAAGGGGGTGGCATCTGGGGGGACGCGGTCGAGTGTGTGGTTTTGTGTGAAGTGCAGTTCAGTTTGTGCGAAGAACACGGGGCTCGTGAGGTGGCCGCAGAGAAGAATGCAATAAGAATCATCGTCGTCTGGCGGATATAAGACACGGCGAAAGACGTTTCGTAAAGACATCGGGCGGCGGACACAGACTACGAACGGTCGCGCGGTGGCCACGACCTTTTTTCGCAATAGCTCGAGATCCATCTTTTGATATTCTACCCGAGAAAACGTTCGCAAAGTCGCGGTGAGTGTGACGAATTTTATTTTTCCCTATTGATTGTCCCCACAGATTTCTAGGCTAGACGAGAAAACGACGACAATCGAAGAAGCGCCGCCACACGCGGGGGAGCAATCGTCGGTCAGTCATTTGTTCGCTGGGTGCATTTACCGCCCGTGCAGCGGCGTCTTTATTAAGACGAGGGGAAAAGTGCATGCGGGCAGATTCGCGGTTCATTTAGTTAGTATCATTCGGATAAGTGTTTGTTGACCCAGACAATTTACTGGGTAAACTTATAAACCCCATCGCGCCGACAGGACGCTCCCTCTCAGTTGCGCGTCCAACTTTCGCCCAGCGAGTGAAAGGTTTAAAGTCTCCGTCGACATTTCACGACGGCCTTCAACCTACTTTTGGAGCGCGATGGTTGTGGATCACGTTAACCAAACCCGCTGCTGCCTGCGATTCGAAAGGATGCCCCATTCGCATGGGAATCGTGTGCCTTTTCGTCTTGATCCAATCCCGCAACGTTCCCATTCTGATGTCGTTCCGTCCGTAACGAGTGAGAAGACGGTAGTCGTCCATGCATACACACCGTGTGCTGTCAATTTTGCATATGCGAAAGTGAGATAAAGCGATAAACAGCGGGTCGCGGTCTTTTGCCACGAGCAAAGTTTGAAAAAAGTTTCGAACAAACAAACACACGTCGCACCAACACGAACAACCCGGGCACTTGTCCACTCGGCGAGTGCTGCTGTGCTTTGGGGGACGATCGCCGCTGTCGCTATCGCATTCGTTGTTCATTTATGTGGACTGGAATCTGGTGGGTAATTTGTGTGCAATTGCATTCAACGACACGACATACGCCATTTACCTGAAGATTTCTGGCAGTCGAAAGTGATACCCGGAACCAGAGTTGCTCCAGAGCAACGAGAACACGGGCTCGGTCGTTCGCTGGTACTTTCGATGAAAACAAACATTTCGCTATTTGTGGCCCCAAAGTGTGGTCTTACGTCACCAGTTTTGATATTCCTTTTCTTTTTCTGTGTCGAATTCGACTTTTGGGTGGAAAATTGTCCACTTGGCAACCTTTCGGGACCCGGTTGACGGACTCTTGAACGTGGAATTTCCGGACTACGGGGAAGTCCCTCGCGAGAATTGGCTGCAGACGACGCGCCTCGTCGGGCCACTTCTTATCTGATTGAATTTCGCAGAAATTATGCGTTTGGCGAAAATGTTGTTTGTGACTGACATTGACGACTGTTCACTTGGCGACAGCAGGAAACGACGAGGTCATTTTTTGTTTGTTCCTCGCAGTTTATGACATTTTGTTGAAGCCAGTGTTTATGCCTACTACAGACAATGGCCCATCGCGATGGTGACTTTGATGGCTGGCATCACACACCAAATGTCAATTCAATCATCGCCCGTTCACACAATGGTCTTCGATGGGTCATCAGAAAGTCGCGTATAGTGGGGCTATTGAAATTGAAAGCTGTCACTCTGTTCGTCACGGCAATTATAACATTGGCTAAGTTCATAACACACAGCGGAATCGCAACATGCTGTGGCAACAGTATCGAAGCAGTATTGCAACACGTTGTTTGTTATGTTCTGAACTGCACTCGCATCTAGTCATCCATCAATTGTCAAATTTCCAGTTCAAAACTGACTACTGTCGAAAAATCGTATGAATATGACAGCGCGAGTGTCATTTCAGGATTGTCATCATATGCTGGTCCTAGCCAGCGGAGAAATTTTTGTGATGGAGAAAATGACATTTTTCACAGCATGTTGCGTCCATCAAAAACTCAGTGGAGAGAATTCATAAAACAAATTGGCAACAGTATGCCAACTGCTGTGTGATATGAACTTAGCCATTGCCATCTTAAAATAATAGACAGGCCTCCGCTCAGCTGATCGAAACTTATATTGTATTTTGACGTCAATTTGAAATTTCGACGTCAAATAGTAGTTTCGATCAGATGAGCGGAGGCCTGTCTATTAAGATGGCAATGGTTATAATCAAACGGATCGCGTACGACAGAAGGTCGGTGATAGCAGCAATGCGATAATTGTGTAGTAGCCTGTCAACTTAAATCAGCTGTTCAGTAGGAAAATGGCTCTCGAAGCCATTTGTGGCCATCCCATGACCCATCGCTTGTGACAGTAATGGTGGTTAGGCGCCATTGGCCACTGAACGCCATCCGCCCGTTCACACAATGCAGATGGCTTCAAATGGCCGGGGATGGGCAATTGTCTGTGGCAGGCTTGGAATAGGGAGACCAGGAAGTAGACAAAGGGAAAATTTTGGTAACCATTCGCTTAGATGTGGTTGTTACACGACCACTATCACATCTTTCCAGTGGCGTTTGCGTTTTATGCAACTTCTCTCAAGAGGTCACCCACACATTGCACTTTCAAGGCTGCGCTACTGAATCAAAACTAAGCAGCTGATAACCCAAGTGTTCAGATTTTAATTACCCGCGGACCACGAACAAAAACACTTACTTACCGGGGAATATCTTTGTTCTAAAAGCATTTCAGCTACGTAGAGCGACGATGCACTTAATAGCGATACAAAATCAGGACACTTACCTGTGAAATGAAACTCCACTTTTCCTGGAAATCCATCTGTTGTGGCAATGTTCCATAGCACACTCCATTTTCCAAAATTAATGGGATTAGTAGCTTGTCTCACTTAAAATAGGCCACTAAGTGAACACATAAACAACACTTTACAGTTCTTGATGTAATTTTCACAAAACTAATAGAGTTTTCACTTGAAAAAATGTAATTTTTCACTGCAATCTCGTGTTCAGCACAAAATGACCGGCGAGAAATGTCATCCCACGAAATCGAAACTAAGAACAGCTGATCGCAGCTAAAAAAGGAAAACAACAGTTTGGTTACTTTCACAGACAGTCACGTATAGCTTTTGTCTCTATCCTTCTCTTGTATATCAATGGTGGCAGGCTTTATGAATGTTTTGGTTGTGTGGTGTACTTACGGTGTCACCATACATCTTAGCGAGCTCGAAACTATTAAATCGACACTAATTTATGTCATTTTGGACATTTCATTCCCTCTCGCTCATTCCCGGGGGAAGGAGGGAGTAGGAATGGAGTAGGGGCTTTGGGAATGCTATCATTCATCTCAGCGACTCCAAGAATTGTCCGGAAATTTCGTAAACAGAGATGACGCCGGCCTCTTTAGTATGGTTAGCCCGGCCACACACTGTCGAACACGAACGTGGTACAAGTGTCCTCTGAATGGCTCAATACACACAAATCTTAAGAAAATTGTCCACTTGTACCATATTAAAATAGTATTCGATTTCGAGTTCGACAGTGTGTGGCCGGGATTAAATTGGATTTTACTGCATGTAAAAACATTATGCAGTCGCTAACCATCTTACTTTCATGCTCGCCTTCCCCAAATATACTCCTACCAAATTTTGTTATCCGAAATGACGCCCTCTTGGTAATATTTTGCATTCCCGAACCGCCTTATTTTCCTCTCCGGTCTCCGAAAGTACTTGTGAAAAATTTCGTTTTCTGAAATGTCGCCGCCCTCTTTGGTTTGGTTAATTGGGGTTTTACTGTATGTGATATCATTTTAAAGTCGCGAACCACCTTATTTTCCTCCCCGGCCTCCCGAAAGTAAAATTTCGTTATGTATTGTAAAATGATGCCGCACCCTTGGGTTCGGTTAAACGGGGTTTTATTGTGTGAGGTCGCGAACCACGTAACTATCTATTCCAGCTCGCCAAATATACTCCTGCAAAATTTGGCGACATTCGCCCGTGTTTTAAAAATTTTTGCACGACAAACACAAAAATAATCTCCACTTTTATATGTATATTAGATGAAAAGTCCTTAATATACCTAGAAAAAAGATAATGCATTTGCTCGTAGTTATAATACATAACCTCAAATTACACTTCATTGGCTACACAAGGAAAGTCTGGTATGTCTACCGGCGCCTGTTGTTAACGGGTGTATTTTGTTAATTGCCTTGGCCCCTCCAGGGTGGGTCATGGGCGCGTCAACATCTCTAGCATTTCTATGCCTTGTTGACGTTTCGGTAGCATATCTACTTTTCGGAAGTGCAGTTGCTAGCATGCACCTCCTATCCGCGCCTCCTTAATCCTGACAAGCTCGGAGCACTGTGAGACGTGAGAGTTCTACAAGTACTTCCAGGCAGTTTTCGATCGCGCCGAGTTTTGAACTCCGATCGTAGAGCGGTGACGGAACGACCACGGCTACCGAGGGCGATAACGGGTGTTTAAATTAACGTAAATGTTATAAAAAAAGATGGAAGTCAATTCATATGCTCAGTGTTCGGTCTTTGTATGGTAATAGACAATAGTCAACCAAGAAAGAAAAAAGCAGACTGTTTGGGCGTTGCTAAAGCGGAAGTCGATAAAAAGACGAAACAATGGACACGCTTGATTCGAACGCCATTCGGTTCAGGATACTCTTGCAAGTGCAAATGTAAAAAATATTTGGATGTTACGAAAAAAAAGTGGCAGACGTCATCAGCATCAGCACTACGCAAGTGCACAGTCTTGTTTCGAATGGTATTCGATTCAGGACGCTGCCACAAATGTCTGTGCAAAAAGGCAAAACCAAAATTGCTCTGAAAATGACAATCGAAAATTTGAACGTTTGAATCGACTTGTTGACTTGAGTAGGTTCAACCGCCGACGCGTAAAGTTTCGCTGTGTTCCTCAAAAGAATTTCGATTTGTCTTTTCTGACTGAAACCTATGGAAGCGTTAGTGATGCTAAAGAAGAATGAATGCTTCGGCATTGCTGAGTACGTAGCTTCGATTAAAACTGACCGTCGCAGTTGAGTTATAGAAAAGGGCAGGTCGGATCAAGAGATCGGCTCCGGCTCTCTAGGATCAGGGCAATAATATAATATACTGATTGTTGAAGTGTTTGGAGTTCTTCTTTGGAACAGGCCCATTTTTCATCTCATCATCATCATCGTGGCGCGACAGCCCGACGTCGGGCCTTGGCCGCCTGGATCGTGGTCCTCCAATTATCTCGGTCACGTGACCGCGTCCTCCAATTTTGGAAGCCCAGTAGTTGCGCGGCGTCCACACCTACTGAGCCCTTCCAACGAGATCTCGGTCGTCTAGGCAGTCTCACTCCGTCGACTCGTTCTGCATTCATTACTCTCTTTGGCATGCGATCATCGTCCATTCTTTGTACAAGCCCTGAATTGAATTCGTTGTAGTTTGACAAATTTTCGAAACTTCCAGCTCATCGTACAGTTCATACAACTCATGGTTGTACAGGATGCGCCATCCATCTCGATCGCAAACAGCCCCGAAAATTCACCGTAGAACCTTACGTTCAAATTTCAAATGTGTCTAGCATGTTTCCGGAGGCTTGAGTTAGGGTCCATGCTTCGTAGCCCATAGTATAGCACTGGTCGTATAATGGTTTTGTACACGTGGAGCTTCGTATTTCTGTGCACATGCTTCGATTTCATTATGGGGAGAACCGAGAAAAAAAGTCTTATTGATTTCGTCAGTTTCGTTGGCGTCCCTTGACAAGTTGCACCCTAGCACATTGATGCTCGGTTGTACAGGTGTCCTTGTTGTCGATTGCATCATTATTTTAGTTTTACCATCGTTGATACGTAGTCCAATTTCTTTTGCAGCTGTATCGAGCGTATGCAGAAGTTCTTCTGCGTCGGCCAATCTTCGGGACATGATGTTGATGTTGTCGGTATACGCTGCTAATTGTGTCGACTTGATGAGTAGCGTCTTGCTGTTGTCCATATTCATAGCCCGAATAGCGTATTCCATTGGTAGGTTGAAGAGCGTCGGTGCCGGAGTTGGTCATCGTCATCTTTGTCAGTCGCACTAATTTGGCCGGTATACCAAATTGCAGCATGATCTTGTACAGTACTCCACGTCCACGATCGATACTGTCGTATGCCTGCTTGAAATCGACAAAGATTTGGTATACGTTTACTTTGTATTCCCAGCACCTCTGGAGTATCAGTTTGACCGTAAAGAGCTGATCGGTTGTGGAGCGACCAGCGACCTGAAATCGCTTTGATATTCGCCAATGATTCGTTCTGCGTACGGTTTTATTCTATTCTATTCCAGAATTTTCGTCAAAATTTTATAGGACGTACAAACTAGTGATATGCCCCTGTAATTCTCACACCGCAGTTTATCTCCCTTTTTGTGAATTGGACAGATGATGCTTCTGCGCCAATCGTCTGGGATCTCCTCGTCCTCCCATACTCGCAGGAGTAATTGATGTATGGCATCAACTAGACTCGTTCCACCGAATCTTAGCAGTTCAGCTGGGATCTCGTCAGCGCCCGGCGCTTTATTTCGTTTTAGTAACCGCAACGCGAGATCAACTTCCTCTACTGTCGGGGGTTGAATGGGTGGGCCTGGATCAACAATATTGTCGAGAGCTTCTTGTGTGGGGATGTTAGATGGTAGGTTCAGAAGCTCTTCAAAATAAGAGGCCCATCGTTTCTTAATGCCATCGGTGTCGCTGATGATGTTTCCATGCTTGTCCTTACAAAGGCTAGTCCTGGGTTGGTAGCCGTTCTTAATTGTATTTACTCGTTTGGACGCTTGTCTGGTGTTCCTATTAGCTAAGTTTTCGTTTATATTCAGCAACTGCTCGTCGAAAGTATTTACGTTTCTTACGTCTAATTATTCTATTCGATATTCGTCGTAGCTCGTCATATTTTTCTCTTCTACTCGTAGCTCTGGTTCCTCGTTGAATCCATTGTCTGTAGGCCTCATTTTTCGCGTCAAATGAGTTTTTGCATTCTTCGTCGAACCAGTCATTTCGCGCTCGCCGGGCTTTATATCCCACGAGGTTCTTTGCGACATCTCTGATGATACCCTTGAGTTCTTCCCAGAACGCATGGACGCCTGTGTTGTTGTGTGGCATAGGCGATAGTCTTTCCTCAAGGGCGGCAGCATACGCCACCGCCGTAGAATCGCTCAGAAGCATTTTTCGCTTCTTTGCGACATCTCTGATGGTACCCTTGAGTTCTTCCCAGAACGCATGGACGCCTGTGTTGCTGTTGTTGTGTGGCATAGGCGATAGTCTTTCCTCAAGCGCGGCAGCATACGCCACCGCCGTAGAATCGCTCAGAAGCATTTTTCATCTAATTTAACTTAATTCACACTCCCTAGACAAGAAGAGAAATTAGGGTTAGACTGGTCGCTGACTATTATTTTTATTTCCTATTTTATGCAAGTTTGCAATTTGCAATGTCGTCTTAACATGAATGGTTAAGCATCTCGAAAATTAGGACAGTTTATCTCGTATACATACATTTCTATGTACAGTACAGCTTTGGGGGCGACCGGTAGCGCAGTATGTTGAGGCATCAGTCTCATGTTTGACTACCGGCGTTTTGGGTTCGAATACCGTCCACGACGACATTCGTGGCTGGAGGTGCAGGAGGTGCATGCTGGCAACTGCATTCTCCGAAACCAGTTTATGCCAACGAAACGTCAACTGTGCCACATGGAACAGTTGACGCCCTATGCCCCACAAGGGGTTAGGGCAATTGAGGATACAGTACAGCTTCTCGTATTAAAACTATTACTTTGAGAGGTGGCAGTTGGATTCTTTTTTTTATCAATTGGCATGCAAGATACTATATCATGGGTAAGCCATTTTAATTATGGTTTTTTTTAGCCATCTGAGTGGTACCAGAAGAGCAGGGAGCCAATATTTTCATACCAAAATAAGCGCTTGCTACGAAACGCTCGGATCGCGGTCGTAGCCCTCTATATTGTGGTTTCATTTTATATTTACGTCTATGTAGGCACCCGTTTCCAGCAGTCACCGGTAGACAGATCAGACTTTCCTTGTGTAACCAATCGAGTGCTATTTGAGGTTATATATTATAACTGTGAGCAAATGCATCATCTGTTTTTTTCTAGGTCTATCATGGGCTTCACATAGTTTTAAACACTACAAGAGCGCATTTGTGCGAGTTCATAGCATGCACGCGTCTTCCAAACCCTAACTTAAAATACATATTTTGTTATTGCCTTGCGGACCGCATGCGGCCCGCGGGATCTGTTTGTCGACCCCTGGTCTATATTATAATAAACCATTTTATGGTCTAGGGTATAATCTATCATTTTGTAGGGAATTTGATGGTCTTTGATACGGCCTTGAGACAATTTGTCGTAGAATCCATAGTTTTCAAAATGATCAAGGAAAACTACAAAATGAAACCGGAAAATAGAGGGCTACGCCCGCAATCCGAGGGTTTTGTAGTGTCCCATGCCAATAGGAGATGAACTGTCCTACTCTTGGAGATGCTTAACCATTCATGTTAAGACGATATTGCAAATTGCAAGCTTGCGTAAAAAATATTGAAAATAAATTGTTTGAATAGTTATAGAAAGTATAGTCAGCGACCAGCATACTTCCCCTCCCCCCTTTCCTCCTCCCTCCTCTCCCAGCAATCTTCACCCTTTTGAAAACGGTTAACTCCAATTCACTCTACGGAGTACAATATGCAAGTATGTTGTACTCGTAGTACTAGTATGTAGTACAAGAGACCTGTTATGTGCATTTTTTGTATTTATGATATCAAACTGACCAAATCTAAATGAATGTACTACTATTAAATATTACGTCATCATCATCATCGTGGCGCGACAGCCCGACGTCGGGCCTTGGCCGCCTGGATCATTGTCCTCCAATTATCTCGGTCACGTGACCGCGTCCTCCAATTTTGGGAGCCCAGCAGCTGCGCGGCGTCCACACCTACTGAACTCTCCCAACGAGATCTCGGTCGTCCTCGCAGTCTCGCTCCGTCGACTCGTTCAGCATTCATTACTCTCTTAGGCATGCGATCATCGTCCATTCTTTGTACATGCCCTGCCCATTGAAGTCGTTGTAGTTTGACGATTTTCGAGACTTGCAGCTCATCGTACATTTCATACAACTCATGGTTGTACCGGATGCGCCATCCATCTCGATCGCAAACAGCCCCGAAAATTCGCCGTAGAACCTTACGTTCAAAAGTGTCTAGCATGTTTTCGGAGGCTTGAGTTAGGGTCCATGCTTCGCAGCCATAGCATAGCACTGGTCGTATAATGGTTTTGTACACGCGGAGCTTCGTGTTTCTGTGCACATGTTTCGATTTCATTATGGGGAGAACCGAGAAAAAAGTCTTATTACCTAACTGTATCCGTCGCTTGATTTCGTCAGTTTCGTTGGCGTCCCTTGACAGGTTGCAACCCAGGTAGATGAAGTTGTTCACGAACTCGATGTTGAGGTCCCCCACGTTGATGCTCGGTTGTGCAGGTGTCCTTGTCACCGATTGCATCATTATTTTAGTTTTACCCTCGTTAATACGTAATCCAACTTCCTTTGCAGCGGTATCGAGCGTATGCAGAAGTTCTTCTGCGTCAGCCAATCTTCGGGACATGATGTTGATGTCGTCGGCGTACGCTGCTAATTGTGTCGACTTGATGAGTAGCGTCTTGCTGTTGTCCATATTCATGGCCCGAATAACGTATTCCAGTGCTAGGTTGAAGAGCGTAGGTGCCAGTCCATCGCCCTGTTTCAAACCAGTGCGTGTTTCAAATAGATCAGTAAGTCTATTCTGGATCCTGACTTGTGAGACGGAGTTGGTCATCGTCATCTTTGTCAGTCGCACTAATTTTGCTGGTATACCAAATTGCAGCATGATGTTGTACAGTACTCCACGATCGATACTGTCGTATGCCTGCTTGAAGTCGACAAAGATTTGGTACACGTTTACGTTGTATTCCCAGCACCTCTGGAGTATCAGTTTGACTGAGAAGAGCTGATCGGTTGTGGAGCGACCAGGTCTGAAACCGCTTTGATATTCGCCAATGACTCGTTCTGCGTACGGTTTTATTCTATTTTCCAGAATTTTCGTCAAAATTTTATAGGACGTACAAACTAGTGATATGCCCCTGTAATTCTCACACCGCAGTTTATCTCCCTTTTTATGAATTGGACAGATGATGCTTCTGCGCCAATCGTCTGGGATCTCCTCGTTCTCCCATATTCGCAGGAGTAATTGATGTATGGCATCAACTAGACTCGTTCCACCGAATCTTAGCAGTTCAGCTGGAATCTCGTCAGCGCCCGGCGCTTTATTTCGTTTTAGTGACCGCAACGCGAGATCAACTTCCTCTACTATCGGGGGTTGAATGGGTGGACCTAGATCAACAATATCGTCGAGAGCTTCCTGTGTGGGGATGTTAGATGGTCGGTTTAGAAGCTCTTCAAAATAAGAGGCCCATCGTTTGTTAATACCATCGGTGTCGCTGATGATGTTTCCATGCTTGTCCTTACAAAGGCTAGTCCTGGGTTGGTAGCCGTTCTTAATTGTATTTACTAGTTTGTACGCTTGTCTGGTGTTCCTATTAGCTAAGTTTTCGTTTATGTTCAGCAACTGCTCGTCAAAGTATTTACGTTTCTTACGTCTAATTATTCTATTCGATATTCGCCGTAGCTCGTCATAGTTTTCTCTTCTGGCTCTGGTTCCTCGTTGAATCCATTGTCTGTAGGCCTCGTTTTTCGCGTCAAGTGAATTTTTGCATTCTTCGTCGAACCAGTCATTTCGCGCTCGCCGGGCTTTATATCCCACGACCTTCTCTGCGACATCCTTGATGGTACCCTTGAGTTCTTCCCAGAACCCATGGACGCCTGTGTTGCTGATGTTGTGTAGCATAGGTGATAGTTTTTCCTCAAGGGCGGTAGTATACGCCACCGCTGTAGCATCACTCAAGAGCTTATCAACCGCAAAGATTTTGGGAGGGCTGATTCTTGACTGGTGCACTGAGGAAATTCTACATCTGTAGGTCGTCTTCACCAAGTGATGATCTGAGTCGCAGTTTGCTCCTCGATAGGAGCGGACATCCATGACACTAGACGCCCATCTCCTGCAAATGAGGACGTGGTCAATTTGGTTGACGGTATGTGCGTCTGGAGACTTCCAGGTCTGCTTGTGAATGCGTCGATGCGGGAAACACGTAGAGCTTACGACTAGATTCCTGCTGCAGGCGAAGTCGATAAGTCGCTGGCCGTTATCGTTACATTCTTCATGGAGGCTGTGGCCTCCAGAGGTCCCCCGATGCCAACTTTCATTCCCGACTTTCGCGTTAAAGTCTCCCAGCAGCAATTTGACGTCGTTTGTTGGAAGTGAGTCGAAGAAAGTTTCAAGGCGGGCGTAGAACTCGTCTTTTACTGCGTCTTCTTTAACTTCAGTGGGGGCATGCACATTGATGAGCCAGAGATTGAAGAATCGAGTCTTGATGCGAATCGCACACAGCCGTTCATTTATGGGTTTGAAGTCAGTAATATGCGTTTTGAGGTGATTGTCCACTATAAATGCTACTCCAAACTCCTTGCGGCCCGATGGTTTGCCACTTGTAAAAATTGTGTGCGATTTCTTGTCATTAATCTCGCTGCCAAGCCAATTTGTTTCCTGGACTGCAGTAATGCTCAGTTTGTACTTTTCGACCTGTTGAAGGAGGGCCTTCTCGGCCCCCGGTTTGTTCAGGGAGCGTACATTCCAGGATCCGAAAGAATAATCCTTTATTCGTTTGCGTGGTCGTCGTTGTTGATCCGTCCAATCCGAGGCTTTTGTTCCAGGTTTCTTGACATGGAGTGGTTTTTACAAGGACGAGTTGTCAGCACGTCGCTTAACCCCATTCAGGGGATGGCCTCGGAGATAGCTGCTTCAGATGGTTTAATAAACGTGCTGGGGCCCACACAACTATGTAGCAGGTCCAACTACGCAAGTCATTCCATCCTACTAGACCTGAGACGCTTAGGTGTTCGTCAGCCATTCAGGCTACAGCTATCTGCCTTTTCCAAACTGTCTTATCGCTAAGACATTGGCCGTCAGCGAATTGATACACTGCCGTTACCAGGGGGCGCCCACGCGGAGGACTATGGAAAAGGTCTTTGCCCCCCCATATTACGTGAATATTACGAAACTTGGAGATATTATTGCACATGGTGTTGATTATCGTTGGCCATCAATATTGTTGACCTCGGATGAGTTTGAGAAATGCAGGGGTGTACTAACTGTAACTATAGAAATATACTATTATTAACCTATTTTGAGAAGATATCAAAATTATATATATATTTTTTTTTGTTTTCTGTGCTAGTTAAAAGCCACCTTCCTGTACGTGTTCATATTCCAAAGTGTAACGGTCTCGAAATGGGAAGAGGGGTGGGACAAATTATGATCTTATATTTTCCCCTCTACCTCTTTTCCCCTTTCTTCGAATATGATGAAAACGCCAAAAATAGAATGTACTCGGTAGTACCTTTCTCATGATACCCCACTTGCCTATACCAGATGAAAAAAATTTCATTTCTTCATTTCCCCTCTATGGGGACCTCCCTTAAAGCAGCAACCCGCATACCTCCCCCCTCCACTTCTCTCCCCTCCACTTCTCTCGCCTCCACTTCTCTCGCCTCCACTTCTCTCGCCTCCACTTCTCTCGCCTCCACTTCTCTCCCCTCCACTTCTCTCCCCTCCACTTCTCTCCCCTCCACTTCTCTCTCCTCCACTTCTCTCCCCTCCACTTCTCTCCCCTCCACTTCTCTCCCCTCCCACTCCTATCCCACCAATCTTTACCCTTTTAGAAATGGTTAACTCCAATTCACTTTACGAAAAACAATATATTCAAGTATGCAGTACTCGTAGTACTATCAATATTTTTGACCTCGAATGCGCTTAAGGGATGCAGGGGTGTGCTAACTGCAACCATAGAAATGTACTATTATTAACCTTTTCTGATGAGATTCCAAAATTCTATTTATCTAGGTTTTCTACGCTAGTAAAATGCAGCTTTTCTGTAAATTTTCATATTTCTAGGTATAACGGTCTCGAAATGCAAGGGGGGGGGGGGACAAACTCGGATCACATATTTTCCCCTCTTCCTCTTTTCCCCTTTCTTCAAATTTGAAAAAAATTTCAAAAATGGATTCTGATCGACGGTACCTTTCTTACGATACCCCACTTGCCTGTATCAAACGAAAAACAAATTTCGACCTTCATTTCCCCTCTATGGGGACCTCCCCGTAAAGTTGACCTATTACGACGCATCGCTTTCTCTGGCGAATTATAGTAATTCTACACATTCCTACAAAATTTCATGTATATAGCTTCAGCCGTTCGTGAGATATTCAATGGACAGACGGGCAGACATTTGACCGATTTCATAAGGGTTTTGTTTTTACTACAAAACCCTAAAAATGGCTTTCGACCCCCCTCTCAAGAGTCTACACTTCCGGACACCCTATCATCGGGGAGTTTTGATCACATATTCAGGGGCTGCCAATAATTATACCAAATTTCAAAACTACACGATTCGTTTTTCTTCTATTTTTCGCTCGTAGCCTAGACTATTACAACTATGTGATGTGGGATGTCATCCCCAGTTGCCGCCATCATACAGGTACCCTCCTAAGATCTGGTTGCGGTTGCAACACTATCGTTGCTTCCATTAATATAAACTGTTTGGTTTGACTTTCAAATGATGATTTTAGACAAAATATGATTCCGGTCAATATCAATAATAATAATAATATTCGATAATTTCCCCGGAACAATTAATCGTTGAACATTCTACCAATTTCCGTGCGAATAACAAACATTTCACATAATGTACATATTTACGTCAATAGAACCGCAACAATCATGTAATGCGGTAAATTTATCAAAGGCCCGTTTCACTTACTTGAATTGTACACGATGTCTTTATCGAAAAATACAAAATGAGGAAAAACAAGAATTGATAAGACCATTCAGACAAAAAAAGGAGTTGTGTTATCTGCTCGTGAAGTGTTCCCAGAACGTGAACGGCAAACATGTAAAACGTTAAAGAAAATATCGAATACATAATTATTATTGAGATCAGAGTGCATGATTTTTACGATTTTTGCTTTGTATGCTTTGAAAAAGAAAAACCTCTTTTGTGACGCTTTGGATCAGTTCTTCTCACAGCTTGAGCCTAATGTGAAAAATACCATCACTTTTCTTTGTTGTTGCGGGGCTCAGTATTTTTTCAGTCGTTGACTGATAAACATGTCTGCTCTTAATTTTCTCATTTCTCCATTTAATGAAATATAAAGAACATTTTGAATGTTTATTAATGGCTATTGATAATTCCTTATCGGCCAAGACAATTTCTATTGAAAACGAAATGTGTGTGTGATTCGTCGTAAACTGTTTTGACATTACCATTACATCTTATCCTCGTAGCATCTGAAAAAATAAAAACATCGTGTTTTCCAGGAAAAACAGAAAAACCAGACAATTCATGTGACATAAGCATATGTACGAGTATTAGTCACGAGCCACAATTGAATGTAAACGTTAAAATTCCTGCGATCTTGCAAAAATTGAAATTGCTGATTAGAAGAATAGATAGCTAATAACCAAACTATTGTATGTTACGAATCATATCAGATCATTAGCGCACATGATTTGATGGTGGTAAACTTATCACTGATTTCACATAAAAGTGGTCGACTGATCTTATCTCGATAATATATCACTTATTTGATATTTCAATTTCAGTGACAGTCTACAAGCGTTCACGATTCGATTTCCTTTAAAACAGCTGCATCATTCATTATTGATTTCTTTTTTTTTTTTTGCAATCGTGTTTGATTTGAGTCAAGGACTCAAATTGCCATAATTTTTTTAATACTTTTGTATTCGTCGATAGATTATCGGTCGATGAAATTATCTGAACAGACTAGACGAGTTATCTCGAATCGCAATTGATGACATATTTTTTTCTGTTCGGTATTGGCCAATTAAATCTCGTCTCGCTTTATTAATACACCACTGTATAACTCCAGTATAACGAATGAACGCAAGATCGAAGCATTTTGATGAAGTATACAAAGAACGATAACTATCGTTATGGATAAGAGGTTCATATTTTTGGACCATCAATTGTTTATATTGTAGTTTACATTTTAAAATTTACTTTCGCTATTCGACTACTTGAAGTGTATGGTTGGTGACTATTGACATTCAAAGAATTTTATTGCTTTCTATTCTATACGTCAGATGCATAAAATTTCTGATTACAGTACAATCGCGAAAAATCAACTAATAAAAACCAGCTTGGTTGAAATTATCCGGATGGTGAAATTATTGAGACACTTATAAATTAATAATTAAAACATTGAATTGAGCTCAAATAAGGATTACATTAAATATAATTGTTTATAAAATTTAATTTAATGTTTGAATGAACTGATTTTAGGTCGCTTAAAAGTGCGTTGTAAGCACCTATTTATTGCGTGCTCCGTAGTTCTTGAAGTGTCTCAATTGTGTGTGTTGTTCCGATCAAGATTTTACATTCCAGTAGGGTCGTAGTCCACGTTTTTCATACAAAATTCGAAACTTCAAACTTGTCTGCCACGGTGTTAGTAACGGAATACAAAATCAGTATTTGCAAATGACTTTACTTACCTTAAATTGTTACCACCTTTCACGTTGTCTACCACCACTTTAGCAACACCCCAATTGTCTGCCATACTGTTTCTCGTTGTAATCCAGCAAACAATTTCGTATCATTTGGAAGATAAATACTGCCAAGATGATACGATAGCGATTCTTCTCTGCGATAAATTTATAGATTATTTGTCACCTTTTCAATAATTAGGGGATATCCTCCAGGCGAAAGAATCGCGATACGATGGCGACTCATCCATACGACAAATTTATAGATTATTTGTCGCTTTTTCAATAATTAGAGGGTTAACCCTCAGTCGAAAGATTCACGATAACATTTCAATTCGCCAATCTATAGCCAATATGATATTTCGGCAATTCACATAACGCAACGTAACGTAGAAAATGAGTGAGATTTTTAGGAGGATGAAGAGATCGCCACGGTTTCAACGAATAGCCGATTTGTTGAACTTTTAAAAAATAAGCGCGTATTGTTCAACAAATTAAAAATTGGTTATGTGAAGACATTTGGCAAAGATTTGACTTTAAGCCAAATTTCTAAAAAAAATCAAAACTTAAAAAATGAAGTGAACAAGAAAGCGGATAAAAAAGAAACTGGTAACCGCAAAATTGCTTTGAAAAACTGGGAGGCGACCGTATTGGACTTAATGGACAAAGCCAATAATCCGGTGTTTGCAAAGATACCAGGTGTGTATTTTTTATATGCGACAAACAATATTCGTTTAAACTATTCAAACCGAAAGTTATACATCTTATTATACCCTTCACGGATGTGATAGGGTATATTAACTTTGTCATGAAGTTTGCAACGCACAGAAGGAAGCATCTTCGACCATATGAACTACCTATATATGTACCGTGGTGGCCAAATAAAAGTTAACGCTGTGAAAAAAAGCGAAATTTCCTAAAAAAAAAAACTATTTTTATGGGTCTTATAACCAAAATTTACCTGGAAAATCCCATGCGGGGTAAATTATTATCTGTCGGTTTGTATTGTAGTTTAGCCGTTGACGAGTAAACATGGCACCACAGTTGGATAGTGAAAAAAAAAATGATTATTGTTGCGTTAAGCAACGAGGGGCTTTCCACTAGGGCTATATCCAGAAGAATTGGTTGTTGCCACGTGACTGTGTCCTAAATTTTGAGAAAAAAACGCGAAAAGATCTCTCCAGCGGAAACCAGGAACAGGACTTGGCAACAAAAAGATGACCGCGAGAGATAACCGACATCTTAAAAGCATAAGCCTAAGTGACCGAAAAAAACCGCTAGAGAAGTCAACATGGACTTCCAGGAAGCAACTGGAACAATAATTAGCGACAGAATTGTCAGAAGAAGGAAACTGACTGGAAGAGAGTACTCTTTACCGACGAATAAAAATGCAACCTGAACCAATCGGATGGATTGCAGTATGTACGTCGCAGAATCGGAGAGGGACTTCATAAAGACTGTGTAGTGACTCGAAACAAGTTCCCTCCGAGTTACATGGTTTGAGGTTGCATTTCCTATTTTGGCACCGGAGATTTGGTGTTTTTAGAAGGATCAATGAATGCGATCAGTTACATCAGCGTGATTGACAACCATTTGATCCCGTCGATGGATAGGCTCTTCCCAGTCATTTACGACCCGATTTTTCAAGATGACTCTGCGCCATCCCCCGATTGGTTCAGGTTGCATTTTGATTCGTCGGTAAAGAGTGCTCTCTTCCAGTCAGTTTCCGACCAATTTCGGTGAGATTTGGCGAAATTCAGCCTCGCATGTTGTCATACCTTCGGCCTTCGCCACTTATCACCTTGCAAACAGTGGTACGGTGGACTCCTTCTTCCTTCACGACACTAATTTCAAATCCCGGATCACTTAAAAAACGTTTCTTAGGAGGCAAGGCCTCTCTTTTTTCACTATTTTCACCCAGAAAATAGTTGGCTAACCACATAACATTGTTTTCCATAAACCTGTATAACTTATTGTAGTCTGCACTTAAACAATTAAGTAAGTCTTTTTTAAGTCATAAATGCAGCCATGTCAACCAAAAAATAGCAACTAGAAATAATAAGCAAATGCTACCAATTTTTTAAGTGTGCTCCCAGGCACACTTAAAAAATTGGTAGCATTTGCTTATTATTTCTACGTAATGGTCTGTTTTATTCACACATTTTAAGCATTTGCTGGAAAAATCTAGCAATTGTTAACGTGAAAAGTTTAAGCTTTTGCTTAAAATTTTTATTCACCTGAAACACAGCTATTGCTTAAAATTTGCTAGTTTTAGCTTTTGCTTAATTTTTATTCACACCACCCAATCCGAGGTCGTTCGGTATATCGAAAACTTCGTTAAATCGGTAGCACAAATTTGTTTTTAATATGGTCATATTAGAAATAATTCCTTTGTAATAAAGCCGCTTCTAGACGATGCTACGAAGACATTCCAACGTTAGACGCTTGATAGCCTATGTATATCATCGTGTGACTACACACCTTCAGTTTATCACGTGTGACATATCTGAACGATAATCCGTGTGAACTGCACAGTTTTGGCAGATTTTTACGCAGTTCTGAGATCTGTGCATTCGGATCCTGTTTTGCAACCATAATCTGCGCAGATTACACAGTTTATCGTTCAGTTTTATCAGTTTTCTACCAAATTTCACAATGGCCATGAAGCAGCCACACATAGGGCACAGTTAGGGCCTTCGTCCACTGATGCAACGCGACTGAAAGAGGGGAATGTACTAGAGAACAGGGTGGCCATTCTGGGGTAGGCAACTCCGAGTATTTTTTTTTATTTTTTGACTTCAGATTCGAAATCAGCGAACCAAAATTACCTTGTAGTTCGAACCAGCCCGATCGGACGAGTATTTCCCCATGAAAACAGTCAGGTCGGACGAGTGCTTCCCCAGGGCGCTGGGTAAGTCTTTTGGGGAGTTACGCCCCTTTGCCCAGAACAGAGTATGATGGCGCGTAGGAGTAGCTGACGCGCTATGCCCCACTAGGGGTTAAGGCAAAGTAGTAGTAGAATGGTAACACAAAAAACACGGCCAGGCCAATCTTGCTGGAAGAAACTAGTAGGAGGTTGTTTGGGTCCTTGTTGTCGAATTTGAAGTGAAAATGGGAAAAAAACTAATGAGGATCCAGAACGACAACACTTGTTTTTTTTTATAATAAAAACACGGCCTATCTTGCTGGTACAAACTGGTAGGGGGTTGCTGTTGTTGTATTGTAGTAGCAGCTCTTGGCAATAATTCCGGGATAGTTAAAATTTAAGCAACATGTTGGCGGCGGAAAATTTGGGGAAATCCAATAGCTGTGAATGCCTAACGCACAAGGCTCCTATTCATTTCTCAGTAGTTGCAAGTAAACTGCTGCTGCTACTTTTGAGCTGGGAAAGCATATTCCATCACCTTCGTGCCCGGAAAAAAATCCCCACGCCTTAAACCCTTCAGATTTAGCAGGGAATCTTCGAAGGCATTCACCGCTGAGCGTTTCTCGAGGTTTCCGCCGCACGCATATTCATCGGTTGCCAACATATTGCATAGATATGGATACACAAAAGAAGATGGCAATGTTCCAAATCTTCAGAGTTCATATCACATGCTCCTGGGCCCATTTCAAACATTTTAGCCTGTTTTTTTTACGGAAAGTCTGGCATATGGACTGGTTCCAATGCACGTAAGCCAGTTTTTACAAGCTTTTTTCTCAACAAACTTGATGAGATTTGCAACACGTTGCTAGAACTAGATCGTTTCTAAAGTCAGATGAAGTTTTCAACCGGTTCGGATGGCTTTGTAATGGTAAGAAGCGATCTACAAAGGGGTTAGTATTTTCCTGATCGTTTAAAGCTTTCTTACGCTCGGTGGAACCCATTTCCCGAAACTTCGGGTATCATTGCACATTACACTGAGGAACATCAAGTCTTTCATTTCTTCCGCAAATAGTTCGATTGTCTCGCGCCAATCCAAAATGGATGTCGCACTAACTTTTCCCTATTTTTTGACCCAAACTGCACTTTTCTGCTTATGACGCTATTATCACCAAATGAGTGAACTTCTTTCAAAACTTTTCACTATTTCTAGACAAGATACACACAATTTGTTATAACCTTAGCCAAAAAAACACAGTAACTCTAACTTCGAAGAATTTTTGTAAAAAGTGAAAATAGTTTGAGCCACTTTTATCTTCCAGCACTCTATATGTATTCAGAAAAAATAGGATCGTATCTACCGACATATAATGTACATGTAATCATATTCACTCATTCCTGCATAAAATGTAGGCATCATCAATAGAATTTTCTTTAAATTCAATAGTAAACTATCGGCCTATTACTAGTTACTAGTTTTGAAACTATCGATTGTTTTTACTAGTACTATTTTTTTAAAGCTATCGATAGTTTTTACAATTTCGAATAACTATACTCGTACATATACTAATGATGGGCACTATCGATCGATAGTTATTCGAATAATTTGAGTATGGGCCTATGTACAATGGCCATATGACGCCTTAAGATTTCTCGTTCAATTTCGTTATGGGGAAAATATTTTAAACCTTCCAACAATAGCATTAGCAATCATAACCAAATTGAAAGAGGAATCTTAAGGCGTCATATGACCATTGTAGTTAGGCTGTATGATATTGAAAAGATTTTGGCCCAGAAGATACAGAAGCACATTTACTTCGTGGTAGATTTTTAAAGAGATGAGTGATGAAACATCAGGGGTCGAGACGTATAGAGAAATGGGGAAATATCAATTTCTCACAATGCGACGCATACACAACATCTGCATAGGAATCTCGAGAGCAGAATGACATCCAAACGATTTTTACTAATTGAAGTATGAAGTAGACCGAAAGAGACAGAGAGACCGGTCTCTTTCAATTCTCTTTCTCAGCTTATTTGCTTAGGGAAATGAATTATATATTTTTTCGGGTAAATTTCCCCTCTATAGATCCGGCCAGATCAGCGACACAGTCTCTCTCTGTCACTTACACAACACTTTACATCTCTGTTATTCACTGTCATTGGCATGCCAGAGTGAGTTGTCGCCCATAGCAAAGAGGATTGATAATTCTACAAGAGTTATCACTCCATAGAACGTTCCCCTCTGCCAAGAGGTTTGTATATATTGCCTGCGTTCACGTTTGCAACGTTGTAATTGCGGCAAGGATTTTCCCTCCACTCAACCATAAACTCTTTACCCGAACGACTTGTTTTGTAGTTGTCATGTATTAAACAGCTGACAGCCGATTCGCTATTGAGTTTCAAACAAAACTTCAATTAAATTCGCGACGGTTTCAGGAAAAATGAAAAGCACTGCAAAATCGCCACAAAATTATGTTGCTTCGGTGTAAATAAGCACATAAGACGCCATGTACAAATCAAGAACCCGAAAACGAAAAAACCAGGAAAAATTTCTGGTTAATTTCCCCGATGTGTGGTAGATTAAACGCAAACTGGAACGGACCGTCCACGAGCAAAATCAGTCGAACTGTTTGCATTTGCGTTTAAAACGTTGCGCGACCTGAACCCACCCATTGACAAATTCTATAGACTTCACAAGAAAGCTTCCTCCATACAACTTTAGCCTCTGGCGGTAGATTTGTATGTATTGATTATCTTGTGTATCTATACTACTATGTTTATACCAAATAGTATAGATTCCACAAGAGTTATCACTCCATAGAAGTTTCGCCTCTGCCAGGAAGTTTGTATGTATTGACAAATTGTATAAACTACACAGTATAGATACACAAGAGAATCAATACATACAAATCTACCGCCGGAGGCGGAGTCAGCTTTCTTGTGAAGTCTATACAATTTGTCAATACATACAAATCTCCTGGCAGAGGGGAAAGTTATATGGAGTGACAACTCTTGTAGAATTATCAATCCTCTTTGGTATCCTCTGTGTCCAGGTGAGAAAAGCAGCTGCCTCGATAGGGTTCTCCCATAACGCAATAGGAGTTAAGCGCGTGGGGGCTGCTGGACAACGTCGTGTGGAGCGAGGCCATATGCTGGGCAGGAGCAAAGAGGATTGATAATTCTACAAGAGTTATCACTCCATATAACTTTCCCCTCTGCCAGGAGATTTGTATGTATTGACAAATTGTATAGACTTCACAAGAAAGCTGACTCCGCCTCCGGCGGTAGATTTGTATGTATTGATTCTCTTGTGTATCTATACTGTGTAGTTTATACAATTTGTCAATACATACAAACTTCCTGGCAGAGGCGAAACTTCTATGGAGTGATAACTCTTGTGGAATCTATACTATTTGGCAGGAGTTTTGGACCTCACTGTCGATGCGGGATAGGTCAACGAGACAAGGGGTTTTGTTAGACTCAATACGGCCCAAACGCGTTTATTCAAGAAGGCGAAAGCAAAGGGTCTCTTTAGAGAAGAGGCTCTTGAGATCGCCCTCTCGGAGGAACCTCCCAGGGCTGCAGTGAAATTCAGACCCGAGCACCAACCAGGGCGGAGTTGAGCAAACGTGGTTCTGGTTGCTCTTTATATTACTCCGTTAGCCGGGCCAGTGGCGAACGCTGGGTGGTGGACACTCAACTTTACTGTGCAACTTGGATCACCTTGTGGAGACTGATTACACTTCTCCAAAATATGTTTTTGGCAGAACTACACCACCCTGATTTCCTCGCGGAGTCTATGGGTTGATAATACATACGCCCTTGACCACCGAATCCATTCGTCCTTTGCACAGACGGCTCTAAGATCGATGGCGGGGTCGGGGTTGGTATTTACTCGAAGGGACTGCGGATTTACTTATCATTCCGTCTCCCCAACTTCTGTAGTGTCTTACATACGGAGGTTTTTTCGATTTCGGAAGCCCTGACTTGGCTAGGGAGTTGTCTCGTGACTACGAGAGACATTACTATTTATACGGATAGTCAGGCTGCAATTCGATCACGTGAATCTGTTCCGACTTCATCGAAAACTATTGACAATTGTCGATCAGCCTTCATAGAAATGGGTGGCTTTTTCATTATTACCCTGTTGAATACCTAGCCATAGTGGCTTCGCGGGTATCTGCAACGTGAATGAACTAGCTCATGAGGAGACAATTGGTTTTTGATGATGGGGACCGCCAAGACATTAAAATGTCAGTCGCATGGTGTAAATTGTTACACAATTAAAATCACTGCGGTGAACACGTGACCGCGTCCTTCAATCTTGGAAGCCCAGCAGTTGTTTGGCGTCAGCATATACTGAGTTCTTCCAACAAACTCTCGGTCTTCCTGGCAGTCTCGCTTCGTCGACTCGTCGTCCATTCATTACTTGTTTAGGTATGCGAACGTCGTTCATTCGTTGTACACGCCCTGCCCATTGAAGACGTTATAGTTCACGATTTTCGAAACTTCCAGCTCATTGTACAGTTTATACAACCCATGGTTGTACTGGATGAGCCATCCATCTCGGTCGCAAACTGCTCCGAAAATTCACCGAAGGACTTTCCGTTCGAATGTGTTTAGCATGTTTTCGAAAGCTTGGGTTAGGGTCCAGGTTTCGTGTTTCTGTGCACATGCTTCGATTTCATTATGGTAAGGACCGGGAAGAAAGTCTTATTTGCTTGTTGTATCCGTCCGTCTCTTGATTTCGTCAGTTTCGTTGGCGTCCTTTGACAGGTTACTTCCCAGGTTTGTGAAGTCGTCTACGAATTTGATGCTGAGGTTTCCTACGTTGATGTTCGATTGTGCTGGCGTCCTGGTTCTTGATTGCATCATTATTTTTGTTTTGTCTATGTCGGTGTCAAGAGTATGCAGAAGTTCTTCTGCGTCTGTGAGTTTTCGGGACATGATGTTGATGTCGTCTGCGTACGCTTCAATTGTGTCGACTTGTGAAGTAGCGTTCCGCAGTTGTCCTACCCGAATGGCGTATTCCCTGGCCCTACTTCAAACCAGTATGTATTTCAAAAGGATCAGTCAACCTCTTCTGAATCCTTACTTGTGAGACGGAGTTGGTCATCGTCATCTTTGTTAGTGCTGGTATACCAAATTGTACAGTATACTACGATCGATACTGTCGTATGCTTGCTTAAAGTCGACAAAGATTTGGTATACGTCTACTTTGTATTCCCAGCACTTCTCAAGTATCAGTTTGACCGTAAAGAGCTGATCGGTTGTGGAGCCACCGGGTCTGAAACCGCCTTGATACTCAGTTACCCTAACCCCTTGTGGGGCGTAGTAGCGCGTCAACTGTTCCATGTGGTCCAGTTGACGTTTCGTTGGCATAAACTATTTAGTTTCGGAGAATGCAGTTGCCAGCATGCACTTCCTGTTCCTCCATTGCGCCGCCTACTTGCGACAAGTTGGAGATGCTGTGGCTTATTATTACACCCACAGGGGGAAGACAACACAAACATCCATGGCCAGGAACGTTGGACTCGAACCCGAAACGCCGGTAGTAAAAAATGAGACTGATGCCTCTAAGCACTGAGCTACCGGTCGCTCCAATGATTCGTTCAGCGTACGGTTTTATTCTATTCTCCAGAATTTTCGTCAGTACTTTGTGCGTCGTACAGACTAGTGAAATGCCTCTGTAATTCTCACACCGCAATTTATCTTCCTTTTTGTGGATGGGACAGATGATGCACCTGCGCCGATTGTCCTCCCAACTTCGTCTACTGTCGGAGGCCTAGGATCGATCCAAAACGCTCTGCGGAGCTGCTGGCGTTGAATAGACGTAACCTACGGACTCTTGTGGGGGTAATTACAGGGCACTGCCCGATCGGCGAACATGCTAGGAGATTGGGGCTTCCACACAATGACCTCTGTAGGAGTTGCGGGGATGAGAGTACCTTTCATCTGCTATGTGGGTGTCATGCCCTGGCTAGAAGAAGAAGGATTACCTTGGGGTCTATCTATTTTGGCGATCTGGACGACCTTAAGGATGTTAGCATCATCCGGTCCAGCGCTTTATCAACAGCTCAGGCTGGTTCAATGAATAGGTAGGACTCGGGTTGTGGAGTCGATGGTGGTATCACAAACGACCCAGTGGTGGTCTATGTGTGCTGTGTGTATCACGGCAGCCCCTTTAACCTAACCTAACCTACTGTCGGAGGTCGTGTAGTGGGGATATGATCAATAATAACGCCATCGATTTGGCCTCTTGTATGGGGACGTTATACATATTTAAAAGCACTTTAAAATAGGACGCCCATCGTTTATTGATGCTATCGGTGTCGCTGGTGATGATTCCATCCTTGTCCTTACAGAGGCTAGTTTTGGATTGATAGCCCTTCTTAATTGTGTTTACTAGTCTATACGCTTGTCTGGTGTTTCTCTTAGCAATGTTTTCATTAATGTTCAGCAACTGCTCGTCAAAGTATTTCTGTTTCTTGCGTCTAATTATTCCCTATTCAATATTCGCCGTAGCTCGTCATTTTTTTCTCAGCGGCAGCACATGCCAAAACGGCGAGGATGATTTGGCCGAAACTTGATCCAAGGCGCTCTACCCTACCGCTATCACTGAAAAGGAAAAACATTGGCAGGGTGGTGGGGATTAACACAGTCACCGGTTAGCTCACCTGGAAACTACGACGCATTGCTCCCAATGACTATTGCAGGAGTTGTGAGCATGTGGAGGAAAGGTTAGAGAGTTCTTCACCTTCTTTGTCTTTGTTCGACCTGGGCTGACACTGACAGGCGTAGGAAATTTCTGGGTTTCTGGTCTTTTCCATGATCTGTAAACGCAATACAGTTCAACCGCTATATCGTTAGTATAGGCTGGTTTGAGACCTAGGTTTAATGATCAAGTGGGCCTGGTATCACAACGGGCCCAGTAGTTTCCTTTATGTACTGTGAGGTATTATGCCAGCTCCTGGCTTATTTTTACGCCCACATCTCATGGGGAGGATATTTTATAACGATCCGTCGCCCGATGGATCGACCGATATCGCTCAGTGTATGTGGCCTTTCATAATCAACATTATCCAAATTTTCAACAACACCCATGACTTTATCAAGGCGACAAAAAAAAAATTAAACTGAAATTCACGCACTCTCCCTCATCTAACTCTGTATTTTTCATGTGCAACAGAAACAGAACCCAAATTTTATTGCTGTCGTGAAATATTCTTCATCAGGCAATTCAATGCCGCCCGCATGTAAATGTTTTAAGTACACGAGATAAATTACTTTTCACTTTTTGACGATAACAGAGCAGCAGCGTCGATCGCAGATATGCACACAAGATAAGGGGGCGCGACACTTGATTCCCTCTACTTCTTCTGTTGTCTTTCATCATTATTGGCACCACTAATTCTCTTATATGTCACTAGCCGCCTAGCCGCACACGACCACCAAGGAGGTTATTTTTAGCAGCTGGGAGAATTTCCCATTACATCTCAACACATGCACACTAACTCGCTACACATGTGATTTAATCTGTCTATCTCTCTCGAGGAACACATGCGCCATCTCGCTCTCGCGGCCACTTTATGCTTTTTTAGGTTAACATGTTCCACATTCCGTCGTTCCGTGCAAAATGACAACGAAAATATTTCACAGGCTAATTTGAAATGTCAGTGCGGACGTAGTTTGCTGTACGCAGGAATTTCCTTCAATTGCCAGAGTCGTAAATCGTCTCGGGGATTATTATTGTCGGTGCAGTTGTGTTGTCTGTCTTTATTTTCGACTGGGCAAATTGTGTAAGTTGGTTTGTCGGCTGCATCGATAGATGCGTTGTTGCGTTCATTCAGTTTCGCAAATCTCCGTAGCACCGTTATGAGAGCAGCAGCAGTGTGTGAAGTGCCGTCCAGTGCTGCTGAAGTGGTACGTTCGGCGGGGTGGTGTTGTGTTTGTCCCATGCCACAGTATTGTAGCCGTCGTGAATCATATTGTATTTCGCATTGTGTGCCCCTATTAAGTCACAAACATCTCGGGACTTCGGTCCGGAAGGGCCCCAAAGTAATCGGTGGGTTGTCTCCGTCATTTCTATAACGTGATTTTCACCTGTCGGATGTTCTCGTGCTTTTCTAGAAGCCAGCCGACCGATGATTTAATTTACTTTTACTTCTCAATTTATTCACACTTCCATTTGTTTTCCGTTTTGCGTGAGAGAGAAATTCTTCCGCGGTGACTGCCGTTGAAGTGGTTCGCTGTCTTATCTCCATTCATTGATCGGGGTCCATCATGGCATTGTCTGTATGGAAAAAACGTACTCGAGTTCCAGTTTGAAATGGCTCCATCGACGCTGTAGTTTGGCCAAAGGTGTTTGCGGATTTGTGATTCACTAAATCGCAACGTTTTGCTGCAATAGAAAATGGGAAAATCATGACGAGTACTCTCACTTTGTTGCGATCGTCAATCGCATTCCGCATAATGATGCAGCAAAAGCAAACGTTTTGCTGCACGAATGAATGGCGGCTATGCTGCTGCTGGTGATTGTTGCCGTCGGGGTTTTGGCTACGTCATGCAGATTGTTGTTTTCAACCGATGGAGTGAGTGCAAACGCTCAGTTGCGGTGACGGTGATTAATAAACATTCAATTGGTTTGAAACTTGAGATTACACTGGCCGCGTTTTGACGAGTTCGGTGATTCAGTAGATCTTGATAACTGTTCGCTGAATTCGGATACTGATTCCTGGAACATTTTGCAAAAATGAAAATTCATCAACTTTTCTATGGCAGCCGGTTCTTCGCACCGGAACGACCCGTGTTACACGGAACAACCTTGTTTCGCGGCCAAAAGCTGCCACAACCCCTTCGATGCAAGAATGAAGTTCTGTGTCACACACTTTGTCAATTTTTTCTGAAAATTGGCAGCAATACATTTCGGCGCTACTAGTCTCAATGCCTGCGTTCCTATTTTGGACCGTGTCGGAAGCGCGTCGACACGGTTTCATAGATCCTTTGCGAGAACGGTACGATTTCAGACACCGATACCAGAATCTTTTTGAAGGGCAAAAGTATCACGAATTTTTTCCGATCAAATTACCCCTTTAACGATTCCTAGTGTTTTGACAGTTCGCTCTTGACAAGTTCTGTCACTCCATTTGTAAATACCTGTTTGTTGGCCTCAAAGTGCGTATAGTGACCGGAAAGTCTGTCCTCGCTCGTAATTTTATTTGTTTGAAAGTGGAAATATCCCTTATTAAGTGGCGTATGTTTGTGTGAAATATATTCATGGCGGCAAGGGAATCGTGTCGTTCACCGGAGAAATCACGTATCGGTGAAGGGACAATGGATAAGTAGCGCATTTACGATACTTTTAGGAACGCACCCAATGGCTGCGTTTCTGTTTTGGACCGTGTCGACACTGTTTCATAGATACTTTGCGGAAACGCGCTCGATTTCAGACACTGATACCAGAATCGTTGAGAAGGGGGAAGTATCACGAATTTTTTCCGATCAAATTTCTACTTGGATGATTCCTATGGGTTTTGACAGTTTGCTCTTGACAAGTTGTGTCACTCCATTCGTAAACAACTCTTTGTTGGTGTCAAAGTGCGTATAGTGATCGGAAAGTCTGTCCTTCGTCACTTCGTTACGAAATTGTTTTTAAAAGTGTAAATATCCCTTATTAATTCGCGATGTTGCTGTAAACTATATTCAATGCGCGCAAGGGAATCGTGTCGTTCACCGGAGAAATCACGAATCGGGGAAGGGGCAATAGATACGTAAAGGAATCACGATATTTTTAGGAACGCACCCAATCATTGCCATCTTAATTACACAGGCCTTCGCTCAGCTGATCGTGGTGAATTCCGACTTCTGTTTTGACGTCAGTGTTATGTCATTCATGCCTTGCCAAGGCAGTGACTGCACACAACGCTAACCCCGGCCCGACATATAGTCCAGCCATTGCGTGATTTGGGGAAACAAATTTTGGTGGCGAATTTTTTTCTTTCTTTTTTTTTATGTTTTTTCCGAATCCGGAGCTTCCCACCAAAATTTTTTTCCGGAACATGGTCAAAATTTAAAAAAAAAAACTCGAAATTTCGGTACTTTTTTTTTTGGTTTTTCGATTATAACTTGAAAATCGTGGATCCTAGCTAGAAAAAGTCTTCTGATAAATTGAAGAACGTAAAATTCTGCGTCAAATTAGCTACCTAAATGTCAATTTGGTACAGTGATGTAGCCACAATCGACAGTCAGAAAACGTCGATTTTTCTCACCTTTGCGAAAAACCCTGTTATGGTAACATTTGAACGTCTGTAACTTGAAAACGGCTACTAATACGTAAAAATGCTACAAGCGAGAGTTGTAGAGCATGAAATTATCCGTGCTCGACGGCTTTGGATGCCATCAAAACTTGTCAACCAAGAATTCTAGTGGCATTAGACTTTTGGCAATGTCAGCCACTCGTTTTTCCTGTCTGACATCTCTGGTACATCGCTTCGGTCGCATATAACAAAGTGTATCCTTGCCGGCAGACAGTCCTACACAGAATTTAGAACTGGATAATCTAAGACAATTAAACAGAGTGTCCCTCCAGGAGCCAGGAGGAGTCTTATCTCCCATTCTGTTTAACCTTTACATGTCAGGACTTCCTACGCCATCTGACGGACTCGAAATCGTTGTTGTTGTAGCGATGTTTAGAGTTACAGTGTGTGTGTGTTATATGCTTAATTCCGTTTCAAGCTCCTCGGTGTCAAGGCCAAGGAATGTAGCTGCCTCGTTGGGGTTTTCCCACAACGACCTAGGGGTAAGCTGTATGGGTGCAGCTGAGTTGAGGCGTGAGGACCAGCCTGATCGAAGTTGGGCAAGTGTCGTCCTGGTGGCACTAGGAAGCCTCTTCTCTTCAGGTGCTATGTGTGGTGGTTGCGCCAAAAGTACTGGATTTGGTTTTAATCCCGTAATTGATGAATGCACCTCTTGCTGATGGAGTAATGCAATGGCAGATTTGTAGGCAGCGTCGTCGAAACGATTCCTTTTATATGCCTGGACATCACGCTCAAGGTTCCTCATATCACGCCGAACATGTCTTGGTGGCGGAGTCTTGTTCATTAGATGGAAGTTAGGATGTTCCCTCCGGCAGCAGCCTACTAAATATTGCTTCGCAAGGAGCTTGTAGTGGTTTCTGATAGGCAACGTCTTTGTTTCCTGGTGCAGGTGGTCTTGGGTACCTTCCAGTTATAGCGCGGAGAGACAAGTTTGAATGCACTTCAACTGTGTGTCACATAAGTTCTGAGACCACACAGAAGCACCATAGTTGGCCACATATCTTCCGAGCGCTTTGTAGGCGACCAGTAGCGTTTCCTTGTCTTTTCCCCATGTGCTACCGGCCAAGGTTTTAAGGATTTTATTCCTGTCACACATTCTGTTGCATATAGTTGTGTCATGGGCAGATGAGGTCGCCATGCTATCCAGGGTAACCCCAAGGATTTTCGGATAATTGGTGGTGCCTATATATATCTCAAGCTGCGTTCTTACTTCTTTTGTCCAGGTGGTAAACGGGGTTGCGGATGATTTGGATGCTGACACAGTTAACTTCTTGCTTTCAAAGAACCCGTTAAGTCCAATGAGGTAGTCATTAATCAGCTCGTACATTTCATTGATGTCGTTTCCTGTTGCCAGAATTGAACAGTCATCAAAACAAAAACAAGGTGGGAGATAATACTCCTCCTTGGGGAACACCTTGCTTAATTTTCCTGAGCTTCGACTTGCTGTTCTTGAACTCCGTGTAGGACTACTTACCAACGAGATAGTTAGCGATCCATTTGATGTATTGTGTTAGGAGGGATGAGCAGTTTATGTCAGAAGCGATGAGTGGTTGACTATGTCGAAGTGTAATGACATCCAAAGCCGTTGTTGTATTGCGCATCCTTCGGAAGCCATGCTGGTGATTTTCTAGCTGGATGTGGTCCATAAGAACAGGGTGAATCAAAGCCTCTAGCGTTTTGGCAACTGGTGATAAAAGTGTAATTGGTGTAGCAATGGAATTCGGAGGAGGAGGAGGGTTGAGATGGCCGTGAAGGCCTTAAAACACAAAGTGCTGAAAAACCACTCACCCGTGATGTGCGCTGGCAGACCAGCTCAGCTATCGGGAGTAGCGGGGTGGGCGGAACCGGCAGTCATTGGCCTCCTCCATTGGCGTACAAAAACATTATCGCACGTCTGCCCGATCAAAAAATAAAAAATAAAACAAGCTAAAACCCGCGACGAACCAAAAATAAAGCAAAAACGAGAAAACCTAATAGGGGTGCCTACGCACCAAACTCCCTAAAACTCAAAACGAAAAAGTCCCGTGCAGGAACATGGGGCTGCATCAGCCAAAGTAACAAGGCACGAAGGCAAAAAATATATCAATAAATGGGAAAACCGTCCAGTCAGGACAGATCCTCTTCCCATTCAGCAATACGAGTGGGAGTGTCATCATTTAGTTGGCAGAAATCTGAAGCATAAAGTTGTTCTGCTATTGATATGCCTCTGGCGTCATTGTCAAGGTTGGAATGCCAGAGTTCATGGTGAGCGTTTATCTACATAAGGGGGAACTTCACTAGAAGTTGGTATGGGAATGTCCGGTTAGGGGAGCCTAGTTTGTTTGAAAACATGCAAACAAAATTTCGGGACTTAAAACTTTGTCCGCTTATAAGATCCGTCTGATTATGGGAAGTGTCCGTCCAGGGAGCGTACATATTTTTAATATTTTGTGGGATAAAACTTGATCCTTTCCTCCACCACATTTCAAAGAAGCTAAACAGTATTGAGATAAGGATTCTGCGGTAGTGTTTTGTGGAGGTGTGTTGTATTGCACGTAAGTTTCATTTCAGTGTAAAGTGGTCCTCACATCGACACGGAAAAGATCGCACCGGAAATTCGAGGTGGAAATTTTCGCGCCGTCAAAAATCTGACAACGGCGTCTTAGTGTCACCATACACTGTCGAACTCGAACCTGGTACAAATGTCCTCTGACACACACACACACACTTCACATAGATGTGAAGAAAACCGGTCCACTTGTACTAGGTTCGAGTTCGACAGTGTATGGTGACACTTATGATGATGCCCACATCATAGACAAAGGAATATCAGGACTGGAACATAAGAAACATTTTGGGGGCAACTTTTTATCAACGGTGGTTCAGCTAATGAATATCTTTTTTTGGTCACGACAAATTTCATTTACGAGTAGATGACACTCTACCTAGTCTAGCCGTAAATATTGTTACAAGGTTTGGCAACCCTGCAGAAAGGAACCGTTATATTGCATTTCTTAAAAATTGAGCTAATCGCTATAGTACGCTTGTGCTTGATGCATTTGTCATCATTTGAGTTTAATTTTTAGTGTAGTGAACATGGATGGATTGTGGTGACAAAGAAAATAGAATTGCTGTGATTGCACTTCATAAAGTAGGAATGCAACCAAGTGATATTTTTAAGACTCTGCATACCCTTGGTATAAGCCGAATGTTTGTATATCGGGCTATTGAAAGATTTAATAATACGTCTGGAGTAAGTGACCGTGAAAGAAGTGGCCGTCCGCGAACTACTCGAACACCTCAAGCGGTTAAAGCCGTGCGCGAGAGAATTCGCCGTAATCCTCTTCTGAAACAAAAAATTTTATCGCGTGAGATGAAAATACCCCAAAGAACAATTTCACGTATCATCAAAAGTGACTTGGGGTTGGGTGCTTATCGTAGATCTACCGGGCATTTACTAACAGATTCGTTAAAAAAAATAGAGTGGAAAAATCAAAACGATTACTTTGCCGGTACGCAAACCAAGAACACCGTAAAATTTTGTTTACGGACGAAAAAATTTTTACTGTCGAAGAAACATTTAATAAACAAAACGATAGGGTTTATGCTCGCAGTGCCAGAGAAGCTTCTCAAGTTGCCCAAAAGGTTCAAAGAGGTCATCATCCAGCCTCAGTAATGGTTTGGTGGGGTGTTAGCTACAACGGGGTGACAAAGTTGCATTTTTGTGAGAAGGGCGTCAAAACGTCTGCCAAAATTTATCAAGAAAGTGTCCTTGAAAGTGTAGTGAAACCTCTCAACACGTCATTATTCAAAAATCAGCCTTGGAGTTTCCAGCAAGATTCTGCACCAGGTCATAACGCGAAGTCAATCCAACAATGGCTTGAAGAAAATGTTCCAGATTTTATTAAAGCCGAAGATTGGCCTTCCTCTAGCCCAGACCTGAATCCGCTGGATTACGAATTATGGTCTGTCTTAGAGCAAATGACGTGCTCTAAAAGACATTCTAATACCGAATCCTTAAAGAAGTCTCTTACACATGCAGTCGCCAACTTTCCGATTGAAGTCGTGCGTGCTTCCATAGATAAGTGGCCAGCTCGATTAAAGGCTTGTGTAAAGGCAAAAGGCAATCACTTCGAATAACTTGTTGCAATTTCCGTTGTTGACAATGCATTTAATAAATAAACAATGATTTCTTAACATATAACACCTCTTTTATTGAACAGTGCTTCAAAAAGTTTGTAACAGTATTTATGGCTAGACTAGGTAGTTTATTTCTATAGTTAGCAGTTAGCACACCCCTGCATACCTTCGAGGTCAAAAATGCTGATGGCCAACGATAACCAACACCTTAGGCAATAATATGTTCTAAGTTTCGTTACAATCACGTAATATGAATTGGCATGTAAAATGTAAGCGAGTAAGACATTTTAATTATGTTTTTTTATGCATGTAAATGGTATCAAGAAGAGCAAGGAGCCGATATTTATATACCAAAATAAGCGCTTGCTACAAAACCCTCGGATTGCGGGCGTAGCTCCCTATATTCCGGTTTCATTTCAGCGTTGACCACATGTCTTCTTGTTCGCAAGTAATTTTGTTGCTGTTTCCGAGGTTGTTGTATCGGGCTTTGGGTTGTACGCTTCATACGGATTTCCTTACACTTAAAAACTTATCATCAGACCAGAAAATGTTGTGTATTTGGATTCGTCGGAGAAAGTAGCATTGCGCTAGAATTCAGGAGACGGATTTTGATACTCCCAGCTTTAAACCATTTATTGCATTAACCGAAGCTTTCTTTGTGACGTGTGCGAGACGTGTACTAGGCATCTACAATACAATGGATTTTCGTACAGTATCGGGATGCACTTGCTTTTGACTGGATTTGAGGAGTTGTGCACTGACCTTCCGTGCACTACTGAAACAATATGTCGCCACCATACGCTTGATTTGTAGTCGAATCCATTTTGTGTGAATTGCAGGTTGTCCAGATTTAGGCTTATTCTCTACGCGGCCATCATACTTGAAGCGCCCAATATTATTTATTTTATTTTTTTTAATTTTCAATATTCAATTTACATTGCCGCATGAACCAGGTGAATCGTATGCTCTCGCACCACAACCGTCTACTTTTGAGTTGGTCGCCAATGTGGTTTGCTCATGCGACTCATCCGGTTTATGCAGGAATGTAAACGGAGCCTAAGATTTTTGTTCCACTACGTCGAAATTTAGAATAAGGTTTAATCTCTTCTTTAAGTCATGCGCATTTGGAGTCTTTTTTAGCACAAATCGCCTTAAATTTGCACATGAATTGAAACAGACATGTCCCTGAATAATCCTTTGTTTACATTTGCAAAATCCCGTAAAAGTTTCTACACAAAAACAAACCAAAGTTCAGGTCAAATTCAAGCGTGACTTTATTAGTGTACGAAGACTTTGTTGGAGGCAAATTAGCGACTTTGTTTTCATCATCATCGTGGCGCGATAGCCCGACGTCGTGCCTTGCCCGCCGGCTTTGGCTTTTAACTTTAGTATTATGTAATTACTAAAACTCAGGTGCTGTTCAATACAGTGTTCTAATAAAAGATCGGATCACTTGATCAAGGTAACTTGATAGGAAACGATTCGACACATCGAACTGTCCAGCCAGGATGATCGGATCGGACCTGCTCCCGGTACGGCATATGATTTAGGTCCAAAAACCAGATTATTTTTACTTTGGCTTTATCAACTACCGAAAAAATCCCTACTTCCAGCGCGAAATCGTGTTTACGAAAAGAAAGTGTTGCCATCCTAGATCCGCTATTTTTTAAATTTTGATTTCAGATTCGCAATTAGTGACCCAGAAAAATCCCCATTAGATTTTTTTCAGCAAAATTGGCTGTGTTTATAAAAATAAGTGTTGCCATTGTGGATCCCACTTTGTTTTTTTTTTGCAATTTTGACGTCAAATTCGTGATCAGCGATCCAAAAAAAATCCTAACTGTTTTTTTCCCGACAAGATTGGCCGTGTTTTTAAAAAAAAAAGGTTGCTGTTTAGGATCTTCTTTTGTTTTTGACTTTTGTCAATTTTGACTTCAGATTCGCAATCAGCGACCTAAACGACCCTCTACCACTTTTCCAGTAAGATTGGAGGTGTTTATAAAACGTGTTGCCGTTTGTGGCATCCCCATTACATTTTTTACAATTTCGGCTTCAGATTCGTAATCAGCGACCTAAACAACCCCCTACCAGCTTTTTTCCAGCAAAATTGAACGTAAATTTTCTGAAAAAAATCAAAAGTTTCTAGACATTAAATCAAAGGAAGACATCTGTAATCTACCCAGACCGCCTCCTGATGTTTTGTTCTTTCAAAACTTGTGGGTGTATTTAACCAGACCTTTTTCTTCCTTGCCCTTTCATACCACTCTGCGGCTTCGCGTTGCTCTGCCTGTGGTGTTGGCACTTCGCCCATTCTGGCGGTATAATCTCAGCTTTCTTCTGCAGACAGCACGGTCTTGGATCGTATCATCGCCAAGATTAACGCGTTGTTGTTGCTTGTTGCATCTAACCAGACCTACTCAATTGATAAGGTCTGCGTATCTACCCAGCGCTGATCTTCTGTTCTTTTAAAATATGCGTATCTACCCAGACTTGTAGACCTACCCAGACTTGTAGACCTACCCAGACTTGTAGACCTACCCAGACTTGTAGACCTACCCAGACTTGTAGACCTACCCAGACTTGTAGACCTACCCAGACTTGTAGACCTACCCAGACTTGTAGACCTACCCAGACTTGTAGACCTACCCAGACTTGTAGACCTACCCAGGCCCACCTAGACCTGGTGGTAGTCGAAAATTGAAAATTATGGCCCCGCATGGGGGTATAGAATTGTATGAAGAGGGTAGTTAAAAAAGGCCAGTAAGGTGGCAAGTATTTAACCTACCAGAAGTGCCCACCTATGTCACTAACCAAGTTAGCCCCCATGTTTACCTTTGCTAAGTTGGTCTCGTAAATACTTACCCTAAATAAACAAAAAAAAAAAAAAAAAAAAAAAAAAAACAGCAACATCCGGTAGGTTATGCCTATTTGATTTTACGGTTGGATAATTTTCCAATTTGATTTCAACATTTAAATTAAATTTTTGTGTTTGCTTTTTCGGCCGGGATTCGATCTCAGGTCGTTCTGCTTCAGAGTCCATCTCACTACCGTATACGCCACCGAGGCTAATTTAAAATGGCTTTGCAAATAATGCTTTATCTGCGAACCCAGCAAAAAGACCGGATGCCTACAATGGGTGGGTAAAAAGGCCAGTAAGGTGGTGGTGGTGGTATTTAACCTACCAGAAATGCGTTGTTATATTACTAACCAAGTAGTCCCCTCAATTACCGGGGCTATCCAGCAGAAAATATGGCTGCCTACATTGGGTGGGTACATTGGTAGGCGAAAATTAAAAAAAAAAACTTTTCCCCCACATAGGCGGTACGGAATTGAATCAAGACCGACAATTAAGGGGGGTCAGGAAAGTTCAAAAAAGGAGCAGGAAGGTTGCAGGTGTTTCACACCAGCAGTTACCCGCAATGTTACTAACCAAGTAGCCTCCCTCTACCGTGGCTAAAGTCGCGATTTCGAATACAATAAAATGCATTCTCATCATTTCTTACACGATAACCCATACAGTACAACGATGATACCTGTGGTAATTTGACTTGACAGATTCGTTTTCATACAAAACTAAAGAATTTTTAGAAAATTTCGTAAGGAACGGTGGGGTGGATGGTGAACTATAGTCGGAAAACCCCGTCTGTTTATGCACCAAAAAAGATGCGACGATTTTTTTGCTGGGTAATGATTGTGTACAGGTACTCTAGTAACGGCGATGTCGTATACATTTTTGGTGCAGTTGTTAGACTGCCAACATCATTAACCTCTTTTTCTGATTATCCCTTTACCATCAGTAGCCTTTCAATACTAATTTATTCTTTTCTTTTCATTTCAGCTGGATACGTTTATATGAATGGGGAGACTGTTAACTTGCCCGCTACTGGCGCGGTGTACACTAGTATACCTGAATCAATGTTGAGTGCTAATCCTTATGTGCCGACAGCAACAGTAGCAGCGCCGCCCATTGCAACTGTTATACCTCAACAAGCAACAATAGCCGTTCAGGAGTTGATTCCACAACAAACACAACAATTAGCAGCACAACCATCACATCAGCAGCAGCAGCAGCAGCAAAATCAGCAATTACAACAACCTTCGCAATCGCATCAAACTACACAATCTGTCACCATGCACGGGGCAACCGTTGACTATCCTACAATGAATGGAACATTATCGGTAGTAGGCGGTGACGGTTCAAATTATTATCAAACAAACAGTGATGAAATTAGTAATGATCAAAGTGCACTGGGAGTTGCTACAGCGCAACAAATCTCTTCTCAAACTGCCACCGTAGTAGACACATTGTCATCCGCAACACAATCATCCGCAGCCAATGGAAATTCGAATACAGGAACAAATGCCTCTAATGTCACTATCAATGGTGGGACGGGCGGCGGTGGTGGCAATTTAGGCAACACAAATGGAACTACAATGGTTGTGGGACCGGATGGCGTTCTTATACCGTTAGAACAGCTTAAACAGAAGCTAGCTACGCAATTAGACTACTATTTTTCACGGTAAGTGATGCAGTGTGAGAAGGTCTAGAATTGGAAAGGACAACAGTCAATTGAAACATTATTTTTTGGGTTAAAATTTGGGAAATTTTCTTGTTTAAGGTGCATTTTCAATTTTTCGATGGATCGAAGAGTGGGCAGTTTCCTTTTTTATTTATTTCTTCTCCTAGTGTTTGTGGTAACGTTCACGTGGATATTTCAAAACCAGAATGCACTGGCAGAAAGTCCACGACTATCTGCTGGTCTAGCTAGTCGACACAAGAGCCACCGATCCAGATAGCACTTTGGTCAGTAAAAATCTTGTTGCAGAGACGGCGTGGCGCGGCGGGTCGACATAGCTGTGGTTCGGAACATATTGCACAACTGGTGTAAAAGCAGAAGATCTACTCAATTTGCTAATATAATCTACCAGAATCGTGGCCGTCAATCTACCCATCCTAAATGTTGCGTCTTTTAGTTTCAACAGTCATTTTATTCGTCAGTGCTAACCAAAGCTTCGTATACATATGAGCATGCATCATCAGGCTGATGCAGTGGCTGACAAATTGATATGTTTCAGAGGTACACCTCTTACAGCTTACGCAGGAAGATCCATACTACCCAGAATAGTGGAGTGACCACACCTCAGCGCTCGCAACTGTCCGTTTCGCGAATGCGAAGAGCCGTGCTCGCCGCCAGTTGTCCGCCAAAAATATTCACCGGAAGCCAGTTGAGCAGCAGGACCAATCCAGTCGACGGAGTAATCCTCAAAGACCTTCTAGCGGCAATCGCATTAAGTCCTTGCACTTTCCCCAACTGGCTGCAGAAGGACGCCAATCTTAGGTTAGGTTAGGTAGAGAGGCTGCCGTGATGTATCACAGCACATTTAGATCAATACTGGGTCCATTGTGGTACCACCGCTATCACCTTCACTGGAACCTACGTATCAAACCAGCCTTTGCTGGCGATGTAACGATTGAGCCGTGTGGCGGTCATATCCTTAAGGTCATCCAGATCGTAAAAGACCCGTTAGCCCAGAAACTTTCTTCTTCTACTAACCAAAGCCGGGCAATGACAAGTTGTAGAACGCTCTCCTCTTCCTCCACATCGCAACAACTCAACAACAACAAGTCGTGGTGAGGAAGATAGAGTCTCCTCCTATTGGGCAGTGCCCTGTGATAACTTCTACTACCCTGCCAATGTGCTGCCTGTTAAGCGGCAATGTGACAGAACGGCGGGGATCAATTTTCGGCCAAATCATCCTTGTTGTTTGGCATGTATTGCCGCAGAGTCATCTAACATTAGCCCTATCCACAGCAGCGGTCTTATTCGGTAATTTGCACAGGGTAAATGGCATCCTTATGTCTTTGCGGGTTTCATCAACCGCACCAGTTGTCCCCTCTCGGGCCAACTCATCTGCCTTGCAGTTACCCGCAAAGCCACTGTGGCTCGGAATCCAACAGAGGGTAGTATTGAAAAAGCCAGCCCTCTCTGCGAACGCTAAGCGACAGTTCTCGATAGTTTTAGATATCGTTAAGACGGATTCGAGTGATCGAATCGCCGCCTGACTATCCGTATAAATAGTAATGTCCTTCTCAGTAATGACGTGACTGCCTACCCAGGACAGCGCTTCCGAGATAGCCGAAACCTACGCCTGTAGGATACTGCAAAATTCCGGGAGACGGAGTGATAGGTTAATCCCCAGTCGCTCCGAGTATATGACTATCAGGACTCGGTCATCGGTCTTAGAGCCATCGGTATAGATGGCCATGGGCTCGGTGGTCGAGGACGCGTCTCCCATCCATAGACTCCTCGACGGAATGAAACTAGTGTAGTCTTTGCCAAATTGGTATTTTGGAGAGATGTAGTCCGTCTCCCTTGGGAGATTCAGATTGTCCGGTACAGTGGAGTGTCCCACACTCAGCGCGCGCCACTGGCCCGCCTCACAAAGGCGTAGAGTCGTGTTTGCCGCCAGTTGTTCGCCAAAGATATCCAACGGGAGTAAGCCGAGCATTATATCTAATCCGGCTGATGGAGTGATTCTAAAAGCCCCCGTTGTGGCCAGCGCAGCCAGCCTTTGTACCATTCCAAGCGTATTACAGTAGGCCGCTACTTTGAGTGCAGTCCACCATACACTAATATCATACTGTAATATAGTGCGTACCACAGCTGTATATAACCAATATACCGCTCTCGACTGCAGGCCCCAGTTCTTGCCTCCTGCACGAGTAGAATGCAGTAGTAGCCTTTTTTACCCGTTCTTCAAGATTAAGCTTCCACTTTAACTTCCTGTCAAAGATGAGACTTAGAAATTTTGCTTTATCAGTGAAAGCCAGTCTTGTTCCCTCCAGGGTGGGGGTTCGATTGGAGGGGCCTTCTAGTGGAGAGCACAAGCTCCGTTTTGTCCGGGTTAGGTCTAACACCGCATCGATTAGCCCACTCCGTTAGAATGGATAGGGCATTTTGCAGCACACCGCTGAGGGTATCAGGACTACAATCGCGATATCGTCTGCATGCGCAATGACTTTACACCCAATCTTCTCCAGACCCAACAGCAGTTCATTGACAGCTAGATTTTAGAGAAGGCGAGACAGTACGCCCCTTGGGTTGGGGGGTTCCCCTGCAGACGCCAATCTTAGTATCAACCATATGTATAAATAACCAGGCCGAAGCGTATATACCCTAGACTTGTACAGACCTAGTGGTGATACCAAAAGTACTAATTGGTAACGACCATATGCATGAAAAGTGAGTTTTCTATATGGCCAGTTTATAGGGGAGGTTGGCAATCATTCAGGAGGATCTTGACCATTATTAAAATCAATTAACTAACCCATTCTACAAATATTTGTCGAATTTTTCAAGTCGCTAGCTTCATTCTATCGAAAGTTATTGCTTATTTGAAGTTTCACTTATAGGTTGCCACCAACAAATAAGATCATGCTACAAACATTTAAACAATTTCATGTCTCTAGCTTAACTCTATCGAAAGTTATCGCTTATTTGAAGTTTCATTTGTAGGGGAAGTAGGGGTTTCGCAGGTCCGATTTTACGTATTTTCAACATTAGCCAACTGGATTTTATTACAAACATTTGACCAAAATTTTAAGCCGCTAGCATTATTTTATCATAAGTTATCGCTTATTTTAAGTTTCATTTCTAGGGGAGGTAGGGGTTCCTTAGGTAGGTTCTAACCCATCTTGCATACCAACTAACCCAATCTCATTTCAAACATTTGACCAAAACTTCAAGTCGCTGGCTTGATTCTGTCAAAAGTTATCGCTTATTTGAAGTTGTATTTGTAGGGGAGGTAGGGGTTGCTTTGGTCGGATCTTGCCCATTTTCAATACCAACTAAGTAGATCTTACTAACAACATTCCACCAAATTTTCAACTTGCTAGTGTCATTCTATCGAAAGTTATCGTAATTAAAAGAATATTTAATTTTTTGAAATTTTGTAGGGGAGGTAGGCGTTCCTTTGATCTGATTACGCCCAACTTAATAGAACTCAAGCAGCTTCCCACCCCAGGGTTACTTGCCAAAAATCAGGTGTCTACGTCAATTGGTTCAAGAGTTATGGACAAAAAACCCGAAAAGTAGGGTAGTACGGGGCTCTTTGCAAGAAAATTACCATTAGTTTTCAACTGATCGACTTGATTTTTTCAGGAGAGTAAAAGATTATCCTCGCGAACTATCTGTCAAAGTTAGAGCTTTTCATGCTTGTTTAATCGGGAGTTATTAATACATTTAACTATTGTACATATGTAGGGGAGGTAGGCGTTCTCTTGGCCTGATCATGCCCATTTTCAATACCAACCAACTAGATCATACTTCCAACATCTGACCAAAATTTCAAGGCTCTAGCTTCATTCTATCGAAAGTTATCGTGCGAACGGACAGACAGACAGACGGACAGATAGACAGACAGACGGACAGACAGACAGACGGACAGACAGACATGGCTAAATCGAATCAGGAGGTGACACTGAGCATTTATATATATACATTGCTATACCTCCGGAGCCTCCTTTAAGGTGTTACATATTTCCGTCGTGACAAAAACAATATACCCTATACTAAAAGTCTAGGGTATAAAAATAAATAACTGAAGCAACAGTCCAAATTTGGAGCAATGTCTCGAGATGAGTTTGCATAATCTCATTTACTAGATCGTGACGGTGTATTTTTGTGCCGAGGTGTGTCATCATCAGCAACACGCTCAACCGAGTTATTTACCCCAAATGGGTACTCATTTAACAGCTGAATGAGCTCATAGTCCGACATCTAAATCCCCTTTATTATTGAAGACTACTGCATCCAGTAGGAATCGAACCGGGGCCCAGCGTATTGAAGGCGAACATGCTAACAGTTGCGTCATCCGGACTACTTACTGACAACCATATGTATAGGCCGTACAGTAAAATAGGACGCACAATCACTGTAAATATAAGCAGTACACCACTTTCGGCTGAAGACCGCATTTTTTTTATCCATGTCCTCCCTACAAAGGCAGTCTTATTCTCGGAAAGGCTGAGTCTTAAATTTCGACCTTTAGAGTCTCCGTATGAAACATTTCGACTTACAGAGTCTCACAGGTTTTCGGATGGAAAATTTCACTTCTACAGGGTGGGCCAAAAGTAACCATGGGGTTTAAAAATGTAATAACTTCTTTGTTTATTTTTTTTTTTTTTTACCAGATTATATAAATAACACCTGGAGAATAAATAATGGAGAGATTCACAACTGAACAAAGAACCAGAATAAAAGAATTTAATTATTTAAATCAGCGATCAATTATTTTAACGCAAAGAGCATATCGTCGACATTTTAACGTCAGAATTTCGCCCTCTGAAGTAATGATTCGTTGCTTAGTTGATCGTCACCACCAACATGGCACCGTAAGAGATTTGCCTCGAACCGGTAGACCACGTTCAAATCGCACTGCGGAAAATATTGAACGTGTACAGGAAAATGAAGATGGAAGTGCTGCAACCCTAAATGGAGAGCGGTATCGATTTATGGTAGAACATTTTTTACGTCCTGCTCTTGAAAACAGACCTAAGATGTGGTTTCAGCAGGATGGAGCCACTGCCCACACTGCCCGAGACACAACGGCACTTTTACGTCAAGTTTTTGGAGAGCGAATAATTTCCAGACATTCGGAAATTAATTGGTCAGCGCGTTCGCCATATTTTTCAGCACCCGGCTATTTTCTTTGGGGTTATTTGAAAGAGCGAGTATATGTGAACAAGCCCGAGACAATCCTTGAACTCAAGGCCAACATTGTTGCAGAAATTCGAGCGCTATATCCACAAATTTTGAAAGGTGTTATGGAAAATGCTCCAAAACGAGCCCATCTTTGCGAAGCTGAAAACGGGGGTCATTTAAGGGACATTATTTTCCATACTTAAAAAAAAACTTTCCATTTTGTATATTTTATAATCTGAAAAAAAAAAAATTAATAAAATGTACAATATAAACGAAAAAGTTATTAAATTTTTAAATCCCATGGTGACTTTTGGGCCACCCTGTAGTTATAGAGTTTTCTATTTGAGCTAGCGATTTTTTGGGCCGTTGTTTTTCATACAAATGTGTTGGGAAATGGTATTGTCTTCGAGTTGAAGGGTGTTTCCAGTTAAATAGTTTCGAGTAGTCGAGTTTCCACTGTATATGGAGTCCAACAGGGACTTCGTCTAGCGCTTCTTTAGATTGTCAGGTTGTCTTCCATAAATCCATCATCGCATTTCGTCCGAAACAGAAAACAAGATGTTATCCTTCTAATCGAACAAATTCCAATTTTTATATTGTCAAACAATGTCTAATATTCTTCCGTTTCTTCCAATGCAGTGAGAATTTGGCCAACGACACTTATTTATTAACACAAATGGACAATGATCAATATGTGCCCATATGGACTGTAGCTAATTTTAATCAAGTGAAAAAGCTTAGCAAAGATATTCGTTTGATAACCGAAGTGTTACGTGAATCTCCCAACGTTCAAGTTGACGAAGAAGGTCTTAAAGTTCGCCCTAATCATAAGCGATGTATAGTTATATTACGTGAAATACCAGAGAACACGCCCGACGAGGAAATTAAGGTACGATCTGGGCAATAGCCGCCACCCTTTCATTATATATATATATATCTTTCTCCTCGCTTTACAGAATATATTTAGTGGTGAAAATTGTCCGCGTGTTATTTCTTGTGAATTTGCCATTAATAACTCTTGGTATATAACATTTGAATCTGATGAAGATGCCCAAAGAGCTTTCAAGTATCTGAGAGAAGAGGTCAAAGAATTCCAGGTGAGAATCGATATGAAATCTTTACCGTACGGTCATGTTTTAATTTGGAAATATTTTCGACTTTTACAGGGTAAGCCGATCAAAGCTCGAATAAAAGCGAAACCAATGAATAGGTTACCTATGGCGCCTGTACAATTGTCATTGAAAAATGACTATCGGATAACACCGCCGCCTGCTGTTTTCGATCCAACAGCAGCTATTCCATATCCGGCACAACAACGCTATGTATATCCGGCCAACGGCACTGTTTCAATGCCACAGGGTACATATGGCAACCAGATCATGTTTGTAAGTATCACTTTACAGTTTCAATACACGGAAATATATTATGATTCACCGTTTTTTTTTCGTTTAGCAGCCAATTCAACAGCATCAGTTCTATTCAGGAATCATATCGCCTTGGCCACCCACTGCCGCACCAAATTCCGCTACTCCGCATGGCCAAAACTTTTACGAAATTTACCCCGCAAACGGTTTAGCTCCTCAAGTACCTTTTCAACTATCAAAAAACCCAAGGTATAATAATCATCGCAATAATGCTGGAGGTGGCAATTCCGGTCATAATGTGCGGAGCGGAAAACAAAGGAATACATCGCACGATCATCGAAGTAATCAAGGGGGCAACAGTAAGTCGCTGGTGACAGTAACGCGGTATATCTCTGATATTAACTGATTAATTTCTCCCTCCCGTACAGATCAAGTGCAACAGACGAATAATGCTGTGAATAGTAACCAACAGAATTCAATACCCAGTCATAGGCCACACTACTATCAACAAATCAATTCAAACAAAAACCAACAGTTAGCATCACATTCAGGGCAATCGACAGGCTCGCAATCCGTGGCACCGAAAGGAGATAAAATTTCCTACAATTCAAATAGTATGTTGGCTTTTCTTTTAAATTTTCCCGTTTGTCACATTAATGATTAATCATCCGATAACATTATAGGGCACCAGCAATCGTCGGCGCATCAACCACAATCTTCCTATAATACCCATCAACATCAAAACATCCACGTAGAAGCTTCATCCCATCCAGGAGCACCAAATGACGCTATTACTTCCGCTCACGATGAGAATGTTGTACCGCAACAAACTTCCCATCATCGGAATTCCAATATTATTAAGGACCAATGGCAATACAAGACACGTCGAAGAAGACGCGATGACGACAATTACACGAACAGTAGTGGCCTGAATAATCGTTCGTCGATTAACACTAGCAGCAACAACAATGTGGCAACGAACAATGTACCGGCCGGATCATCAATGCAATCTCATCAGACACCACTACAGGGGAATAACACGAGCAACAACACGGCCCACTTGCAAGTATCGACGAATGCGGTGTTGGGCGGCGGTAAGGTGTCCAGTCCTAATCAACCTCACACGTCCGGCCATCACTATTCGTATGCTCACCATTATTCAGGTACGTTGTTTCGCCGCATCCGTTTGGATTTTGAACAGTAATCGCAATCCGAAATGTTTTATTTCAGGCAATACACCCAATCACAAGCAACAGGGAGGTAATCATCAGGCTTCTTCGTATCATTCACAACATCATCAACAAAGTGCTCCGCAGTCGCAAACGCCAACGGCACCCGCGCAACCGCCTCAATTCGATCTAGAAGCTTCGGCATTTCCTCCTCTTCCCGGCCTGGAGCAATCGAATTCCTCCGTACAAATTTCAAACAATTTTCCCGCACTTGTATCGCAGTCCTCCACTACATCGACACTGATCCCACAAACTAACAGTGTTTCACCGCTAAATAACACTAATAACAAATCAATAACTGCCAATTCTGCATCTGCAAACATTTCACCGCTGCCAGTTAGTGGATCTGCACCAAATGCGTCGGATATGTCGATTAGTTATGTCGTCACGGCGGCCGTTGAGGCAACACCAACCTCAAATGTGATAGCTCCATCACAAAGTCATAATGCAAATAATACTAGTTCCTCCTCAACTTCAATCGCCTCTGTTGCTGCCGCTACAATGACGCCAGTAAATTCACAAAATAGTAATTGGTCCGAGCCACGATTGTCGGATGTTATACGCGGAATTGCTCGGGCCAAATTGCAGAAAGAAACCAGTAAAAATACGACAACGTCGAACGGTCTAAATAGTAGCAACAATTATACGACAAATAATGTAGGAAACAATAATAATAATGGTAGCTTTCGGCAATCAATAAACGATGTAGCGACGACGACGACATCGCCGACGGCGATAACGCCACCACATTCACAACAAATGCCTGTTCCACATTTGAATATTAGCGGCACTGGTAACGGTAGTGAGACTGCAATAGATGTTGGCACCGTAGCACTGACACCACCCTTTTCCCCGGAAACAAAATATACGAATAAAGTTCTATTAATTAATAACAATAATCCAAATACTGTGATAAAGTGTATAACACATAATACGGCTGATAAAGCAACCAAGACTGACGAGTCACTGCTGAATGGATTCGACACCACTAGTACGGCTAATAATTCTTCAACTCAAGACGTGATAGCAGCTACTCAAACTTTAAGTCATGCTGTCAATGCTCAAAGTATGCCAGTGCCTGCTACTGTGAATGTTGCAACGATGACCTCATGTGATATTACTAGTAGCGGTAGCGCTAAACAGATTTTAGTGAATTCTTCATCATCAACCTTGCCGTCATCCGCGATATCATCGTCGTCAACGGCGGCGGCGGCAAAAATGAATGCATGTCAGAGTGCTGCTGCAGGTGCTGGCAAAATAAGTGCTACTACTGCCACTGCAACTACAAAGTCCGCCTCTGCTAATCAAACGACAAAACAAAAATTATCAATAACTACGGCTACTGTTGCTACACCAGCCACGTCTTCGATGCCAGCCGGCGGTCAATCGTCTGTGTTGAATGCTGGCAATTCTCCAGTGTCGCCACTGCCAAGCGATGGAGTCGTGTTCTCGCCATGCGGAAATGGTACTAGATTGAGTTATGCGCAGGTAGCACAACATCATAAAGAAAATCTAAACACGACAAAAGATCGCAAAACGTCCGAATCATCGGTTGCAGCAGCTGAGAAACAACAGCCGCCACAACAACAACAACCACAGCAGCAGCAGCAGCAACAACAACAACCACCACTTATAAGCGTTGACAAGGATAAGAAGAAGGAGGTGGTCACTGTTACTGTATCGAAGTCCGTACATAGTTCTGAGACTAATAAAGAACGTGGTAAGTTTTGAAATTGCATACAACTATGTACGTTATTTTTGTAGGTTTATGTCTAGTTTGTAATTTTTAATTGCATTGACCACTACAGGGGCATGGGCTCGTCAACATTTCTTGCATTACAGTTTGCATTTTCCTGTCCGGAAAAACTGATCAGGCCCAGCCGTCAGGAATTCCGGATGGTGTATGGCCGTTTTAGTCGGCCGGAAGGATAATCGTTCCCGCTGGGTCTCCATCATACACGTTCTGGAATTTCTTTCCCGAAAAACTGATCGGACCTGGTCTTGAGTAATTGCCTAATTGCCGGTGAATGGCCGGCTCAGGCGGCCGGATGTACAATTGAAAACCGATCTTATCGCCAGAGATTATTTTTCTATCTGTTGATACATTGATATCTGGCGATAAGATGATTTTCAATTGTGCATCTGGCCGCTTGAAAGGCCTGTCCGGCCGCCTGAACCGGCTATACACCATCCGGAATTCCTCAAGGCCGGGCCTGAGCAGTTCCCCGGACAGGAATTCAGGCAATCCGGAAGGCCAGGCCTCATCAGTTTTTCCGGAGGGAGTATGACCGGCTTAACACTTGATTAATCTTCAATTGCTTTCGCATATATTGGGCGGTATCTCGGCCATAGCGGTTATTGGCTTTCAAGTGCTCCCAATATCTGTGGATTGAGCATCCCTCAGCATAACCTACACAGAAATACGTCGCGGCCGTCCTATCGAAGTCACAGGTCTTTCGCATCAATGTCTTTGATTTCGTTCTAAAATAGCCGGATATCATGCTTCTGCAGGGCTCTACTCTTTACGACGATTTATACGAGCGACAACAGGTGGCAACGGTTCGTTCATTGCAAGCGTCTTCGAAGTTCACTGTTCAGGGTTTAATTCAGGCAAATTATCCAAATTTTGGGTCGAAAGATCAATAATTCCCACACAGCTGATCCGTCATTGTTTAATCTGTAGTGGTCAGATAGTCCAAAAACGAGCTAGCGTCAAAAAAGTAGGGAAAGAGGTGAATCATTTTTTTTCATCCAATACCCTGCGCATCCTAATGCTTCGTTTAGACTTGAACGCTGAGCCAAGTACCGAATATTGGAAAATTGCATTGAAAAGCATCAACAACAAGAAGATCGTCCGATGCTTGTAGTTTGGTTTGGTTTGGCAAGGACAGATTTGGCAATCGCGGTCATGTGATACCATCAAAAACAGCACTAGCTTCTTTCAAGGCGCTATCCACTTTCGTAATCAAGCGTGGCAACGGCTCAATCCTTAATTCAAAGTAGTTGCCGTTTGATAACTTAGACACCACCGCGCTGTCATAGTAATCCTTAGTGCGGTCGTCCACTGGAGGAAGCATTTTTGAACTCCCGCGACACAAACGTAAACGAGCACAATGCGCGCCATATCCAAAGTTGAACAAAGTTCCACGAACATGTATCCACTACAAGCGTATTTGAACGAAGCGGTAACGAGTGTCTACGTGAGCTAAGCGACTCGGACGCCAGATTAAAAAAAAATTGGATCTGCCGCTCGTAGCCGGGCATTGTTTTGAAATTTATCCAGTGGATTGTATATGCGTTAGCCGCGCATTTGTCCGGTGGATTTTATCTTTATCTTGTATCTTTTTGTGTGCAATGGAGGACGCAGAAAATTTAATAAGTGCTGTACATTCATATTCCCCTATGTGGAATATGAAAGACAAAAGGTATCATTCGTGGGATATATTCGTACAAAGACAATTTTAGGCTAAAGTGGCTGAAGAATTGGGTTCGGATGGTAAGTGAACAAATGTTATAAACAGTCGATAACGAATAGACGCTTCGTAACAATTTTCTATCCGTACGGTTTGCGAAGGGTGTAACGGACGGTTTGGTGGGCATCCGAAGATGCCCGTGGGGACACAGCCTAAGGTAGCTTTATTGACCGTGAAGGTCGGGCTGTGCCCTCTGGCGAAGAAAAAGGCCCCTCAACGAGCTAAGCAACGGCCTATGCTTGCTGTAGCTCAGTTCGGGAGATGTGAGCGGGGTTTTCGCCGCTCGTTGCCCCTGTCCTTTACGTATTAACAAAAATTCATAGGCCTGGGGAAGACAACACAAACAGGGAAGGTAAAAATTGGGAATAAAAAAAAATAGTCGATAAGGATGGAATGGTTGACGGACGGATCAGACGCCCACAGGTCCGGGTGTAATGGGACCCTCGGCCTCTGGTTTCGTACCACCAACAGATCACTACTCATCAGGTGCTGCTTCGATCTGCTGATGGGAGCAGCACTACCAGATCATAATATGGTTCGTTACAGGTGGTTCATGACAAGGGTTTATTCACCTTTCTGTGGGGTTGGATTAAAAACATGTATGTATAATATACATATATTTTGCAATGGAATATTTACTAGAAGAAAACAGGAATATGTCAAGATTCAAATCCGTAAGTATATACATATGTGGTAATAATTTTCTAGTAGATTTTACCAAATTTTTCTGTATAGAGAATATGCTCACGTCGTAAACGTAATACGACGTCGTAAAGTTGTAAACTTCTGTCATCTCCACATATTAAAATGATAGAAGTTTACAACTTTACGACGTCGTATAACGTTTATGACGTGAGTATATTCTCTATACTGAAAAATTTGGCAAAACCTACAAGAAAAGTATTCTCTCTCTCTCTGGATCCTGTTAACCCCTTGGGGCATAGGGCATTAACCACGCCGACTTTCCACCTCGTCCTGTTAACCGCCATCGCCTTCAACTGACTCCACGATTTACCTATTGAGTTACCCTCGATCTCAACTGATCTTCTCCAGGTGTTTCTAGGTCGTCCAACACGACGACTTGCATCGGTTCTCTGTGGGTTCCAATCAAGGGCTTGTTTAGCAATGTTGTTCGGCCCTTCTCGAAGTGTGTGACCTTCGCCTTTAATGGAGGTGTTTATCCTGTCCTGCCCAGTAATGAACAGGAGGTCATCGTTAGAAATGACCTCCGACCAGCGTATGTGTAGGACGCGACGTAGACACTGGTTCACAAAAGTTTGCAGTCTAGTTGTTATCGCTCTGGCTACCTTCCAAGTTGAACAGCCATAACGAAGCACAGATTTTACATTGGTTTCGAAGATCCTGAGTTTGGTACTTCTGGAGATGTTGTTTTGCCAGAAAGGAGTCAAACTGAAAAAAGCTGTCCGAGCCTTGTTGATGCGAGACAGTACATCAGCATCCGCTTCACCATCTGCTGTAACTACGCTTCCGAGGTAGCAAAAATTGTCCACTTTTTCCACCGTCTGCCCCAAAACACAAATTTCGCTCTCTCTTCCTGGATCCAAGCTCAGGTACTTAGTTCTGGCAGCATTGATTTTAAGCCCCGCATTGCCACTTTCGCGGTGCAGGGCATCATTTGAATTAGATGATCCGATATATTTGAGAGAAGACAAATATCGTCAGCGTAATCCAGGTGTTGAAGGTATTCAAACAGATCCCATCTGATACCTTTGCTCTGGTGTTCATGAAGCGCAAAGTATGTCGTTAATGGCAATCAAAAACAATATAGGTGAAAAAATGCAGCTTTGTCTCACATCCCTATATACCTCGAAGGGATCTGAAAGTTTACCCTTGTGTAAGACGTGACATTGAGCTCCGCTATAGGGCTCCTTGATGGTGGATATGATTTTATCTGGTATACCTCTCCGACGTAAAGACTTCCAGATTTATTCCCGGTCAACGCTGTCAAACGCCTTCTCGAAATCGATGAACATGAGATGTAATGGGGATCTCCACTCTGCGGATTGTTCAATAATAATTCGGAGGGTCGCTACATGAAAAGCCCTCGCAAAAACCAGCCTGTTCAGTGTGCGGTCAACTGTATGCTTGATCCGGTTTAAGACTATTTTCGCCATCAGGTTGGAGACTGCGGGGAGGAGGCAAATTCCACGCCAATTATTACAATTCTTCAGGTTACCTTTCTTCGGGATCTTAATGATGACGCCCTTCTTTCATTCTTTAGGGAGAGTTTCGGTTTTCCAACACTCTTTGAGAAGAATATCCGCAGTAGCGTTGATATTCGCCTTAAAGAGTTCCACCGAAATTCCATCTATCCCTGGCTATTTGCGAAATATTTTCTACTTCTGGTGAAGATGAGTTCAAATCGCCAAAGGTGTTGTTGAGGACTGTTGCGAACCACGGCTTTGTCGAGCCGCCGTCACTGCAACAAAATTATTTTTTACCAGAGGGGTTATGGCTCGGTGTCCGGATGGCGCAACGGTTAGCACGTTCGCCTTTAACGCACTGGGCCCCGGTTCGATTCCGGGGATTTACGTGTCGGACTATGAGCCCACTCAGCTGTTGAATAAGTACCCACTATGGGGTAAATAACTCGGTTGAGCGTGTTGCTGATCACATACCTCTGCGCGAAAACCGTCACGATCTAGAAAAGGAGATGATGCTAACTCATCTCGAGGCTGTGGTTCAAATTGGACTGTTGCGCCAGTTATTTATTTTTATTTTATTTATGGCTCGGTGGCTCAAGTCCCGGCTAGACCAACGGAGGTCGTGGATTATTGAGCCTAAGCACCCTAGTCCTAGATCGGCCACTTTCAAAACATGAAAACCCGAGGGAAGGAACAGGATAAGGGAAGGAATGTGTACATCCTTCGGGACACGGAAGAACCCAGTGGATTGAGAAGACTATTGATTCATATCAAATAAATATTATGTATTCATAAAAACCAATAAACCATAAACAATAATTCAAAATTATGGAAAGTTAAACAGAATAGCCGAAAGAACTAGCAATGAATTTAGATAGATAATCAAATAGCAAGGAAAAAAAAAACAAATCCATAAAAATTTAAATTTACTTACGATTTGAGTCCCCCGACGAACGATTGATCGTTTCGATCGACACAACAAAAATTAATTTTCTTCACTTTATCAAAAATATAAACAAAAAAAAAATCAAATAAGAAAGGATGATGGAAAATTTAACAATATAAATAAAATTTAATAAAGACATCGGTGATGGGATGATCAAACATAACTGCTTTCTCGCCTCCAATGTAATTCCGTGTGTGACAACGTCAAAATTTAATAGGCATTAATTTCAATTCTAATGCGCCACCGACAATAAAAAATCTTACGTCCGGACCAAATTACCGCGCAAGTCAAACGTTTTTTGTGCTTCACAGTTTATATCTCACCATCAACTGTTACATGATCTCACATAATCAAGGCTAACAGAAAATGCATCGGTCATTCACCAGATTGGCGTTCTAAACTAAATGGCCACCACTTCAATCAAACTGTTCCTTCACTATTCTGTTTTTTTTTTTTTATTTTTCAACATTCCGCATCCTCCACTTTCTTTTTCCGAGTTCACAAATTAATTTTCAAATAATTTTTCTTTTGCCGTCAAAATTCCAACTCAAAATCACTCTCCACTACTTTTGGTTAAACGTTAAAATTCATCATAATTCAATTTACTTTGGAAATCCAAACTCTGTCCTTCAACCGAAAGTCGTGTTGTCCGCGGTTCAACGTCAAGAATTAAAAGATTCTTCCAATCGAACCGAAAAAAACCAATCGAAACCAAACAGTCTCCACTCTAAATTGTAACCGCCTTCTTCGGCGATCAGCGTCAATCTCCTCCTTTCCAACTCACGACCCCCCCAAAAGCCAATTCGCTAAAGAAACAAAGGACCGCTTGTCGTTCTCTCAAAAATGTCAACGACCCCAATGCCTAAAGTAAATGAATGCCATCCCACAGTACCACCGTCAGGAGCAACACACTATGCAGAACTACATATGTTGTATTGAAATGACGTCATCTATGCAACACAGTTTTGCATACGAAGATCGATGACTGTCCGCTTACACCGACACAACACCCGCATCCAAAATCCCCTCTGTGTATCGTCATGTTACACGACCCAGTCGGACAAGAATCGACACTTGATCGGTCCTGGATCGATGACTTTATCGAGGACACGTCATAGACATTTGTATGGGAATGGCCGCTTTTGCGATACCGAAAATGAGGACAGGAATCGATCCGAAATCGATGACGGTTGTCGATGGGGAATCGATGACTGGAGTCAACGTAGAATCGATACTGGGGTCGAATTGGGATCGATGAATGTAGCCAATGTGGAATCGAATCCGGATCGATGACTGGAATCGATTCAGGACTGATGACTGGAATCGATTCAGGACCGATGACTGTAGCCAATGAGGAATCGACAGTGAGATCGAATTTGGATCGATGACTGTATAAATGGGTTGAATCTATTTTAAGCCTGATATACACTGCTCGTCACCAGAATAGGTTCAACGTTTGTGCAAAAGTAAAATAGCTTTACCTCTATAACCAACCGGACGATTTCATTGAAATACATTTTTATCGATAGTCCAAGATGTTGTTAATGAAGTAAAATAGTTTGGGATTTAAAGCACACATTATAATTTATTTATATTTTTTTTTTTCTAAAAAACGACAAAAAGTTCATTTTTTTTTGGTCACCAAAATAGGTTCAAACACAAAATAGTATAAAAATTCATATCTAAAGCAAAAATTCAGGCTTACATTGGTTGTAACATAAAAGTGATTAGTTTTAAAATATTTTAATAGTGCGTACTATCTCCTTGGTTCAAAATGACTTCGTAAATCCAGTCTGGCAATGAAGCATAATAATTTCCAATATCTCGAAGGGAGATTTGAGCCCACGACCTTTTAATGGCTTCCTTTGGGGTCTCAGTATCTTCGTACTGTCTCTCCCCTTCATACACACTCCGTGATAAAAGTCCCCACATAGTTTCTCTAAGATTAAGATCAGAATACAATAGTATGGCGGCCATTCAAGCAATTTGACATTTTGACCCTTGATCCACGATTTTACCTCTCTCGCAGTATGAATGGGGGCATTATCATGTTGGAACGTCCATGTAATTGGTCCAAAAATATTCGAGAAGTGTGGAAATGCCTTTTCCAATACCGATTTGTAAGCGTTCGCGTTCATTTTGGGAGTTAGAAATTGTAATTCACAAGTCCCATAATATGAAATGGCTCCCCATACCATTACACCGTCTGCACAGCTGTGATGACAACTTAAATAGCTTTCAGGCGTTCTTATATCGTGGAAATAAAAGTTATATCCATCAGGTCCGTCGAGGTTGAACTTTTGAACGTCGGAAAAGACGATGGTGTGCCACTCCTTATTCCAGGTCATATGCTCTCGAGCAAAACGAAGACGTGTAGCCTTACGAGCACCATTAAGCGGTGTTTTTTTTAGTTTTAGTCTTTTTAAGTTGCAAGTGTTGCGTATTACACGTGTTACAGTTGATAGGCTCGCTTTAACACCGCTTTTTTCCCTGATCTTCGATGCAGAATGGCGAGAATTTGACGCAGCTCGGACAATATGTCTTCTGTCTGTTGCTGTTGTTGCTGAATAAAGACATCTTTTCATATTTTTTCCGTAATTTGCACCTTTTCGGATAAAATTGCTCACTACATTTTGACTTCGACCAATTTTTCTGGGAATTTCTCGCTGATTTAGGCCAAATTCGAGGTAACCTTTAATTTTACCCTTTCCTAAGTCTTCCAGTTGTTTACCGCTACCCATTTTGCAATAAAATCATTCTACACTACCGGAATTGTTAAAAATAAAAGATTTCACACTGTTTGATAGAAACTGCACATCGCAAACTAAATGAATTACCGTTGAACCTATTCTGATGACCCAAAAAAATGTAGTGTTTTGAGTGAACAAAACAATCGAAGCAAGATTTAACAAAGGTACAGTCACAGAAATGTCCTCATTTTTGTAGTATCAAGTCTAAACAAAAGAAAGTTTAAAACATCCAACAAAAATATAATGTACATGTTATACTTTTTGAGATATGAGAGAAAACGTAAATGAAAATTCTTGAACCTATTCTGGTGACGAGCAGTGTACAATTCGTCCAGAAACTAAAGGTGTCGTGAATTCTTTTTTGTATTGATTTCACGGCACTTAATTTAACGGCGGATTGTATTCAAGGCTTACAGAAAAAAAACAACATAATTCCGTATTCCATATTTCATATATGACAACATGCGTCGCCAAATGCCAGATACTTTCAAATGAATTCAAATTTCAGGCTAACTCGATACATAATTAAAAACATTTGAATTTTTCCAGCTTCGGAGACAAACCGATGAATGGAACCGCTATAGGATCGAAGACTTTTCGATTCCACTGGGATCGGAGACAAATGTCTTGCTGGGTATGCTATGAATAAACAATTACCTCTATGCAGCATAAACGATACGCAGACACGATCTCAGCGTATTCTGAGTTGGCTCTCAGCTATAGCGTCCCGATAGCAAAACAGTCGTACTTTGATACGACCTTGTAGCATATCTTCCAATCGGGAACGCTAGCCGGTCAACGGAATGTCATCACCATCAACTGGACTGCAATACTGTGAAATGGAATAGCAGTCAAAATAAATCTAAGTGGTTCGCAACAGGACCTCAATGAAGTGCTCTCTCCACCGTCGCAGTTGGTCTTCATCAGTGACCAGTAGGGATCCTATCTTTCACGGGATGTTCAGTTGCAAAAGATTTGCCAGTTAATGGCTTGATAATCTTGTAAAAGGTGTCACTGTCACCACTGTAAGCCTTCTCCGCTAATGCATTGATGTTGCGTTTGTCCCTTCTTATGCTTCTTTGCACGCCTTTCTGAAGAGAACGGTATTCATCTCTAAGTTGATCTTTGACTGCGTCGTCAGTAGCTGAGTTGATTTGTTCTTTAATTCTCTTGCGTGCCGAGATTAGAGACCATGTAGAGTTACTAATGAATGGTCTTCTACCGCGCTCCAATTTGCCCGCAAAAGTTTCACCGCGCGAAATAAATGAGTCCTTAGCGACGTTCCATCTACAATATCATCAATCGTAGGAGTCTCATAAGGTGGTGGTGCATTAGTTGTTTCGTGGAAGGCGGTGGAATAAGCACGTCTTGTAGATGGATATTATAGTTTTGGCACATTAAAACGTGGCAAGATTCTTGCATTTTGAGGGCGATGGATCGCTGCCGTTCCTAAGCGCACTTTTACGACAACAAGTTGCTGATCGCTGCCAATATCAGCACCCCGCTTCGAACGTCTAAGAGACAGTTCCTCCATGTCTTGGAAATTGCTATATGGTCAATCTGGTTTTCTGTTCTGCTACCCGGAGAAATCCAGGTTGTTAAATGGCATCGTTTGTGATTGAACAAAGTACCGCCGATGACGAGCTGACGAGAGTTGCAAAACTCCACGACCATTTCGCCATTTTGGTTCCTGTTGCCCAGACCATGATTGCCCATTAGGTGTTAGTACGAAATCGGGATCCCGGTATTAGGAACAGGCCTAGTGCGCTCTAAACGTATCGAGTGAGTTGTAGATGCCACCGAAGCTTCACCGGCATGTTTGGACGAAAAATTGGGTGCTATTTCAAAATATTAACTACCGGTACTGAAATCTCAGTACTGAACAGGCCTAATTAGGCGAATGCTCTGGAGTGGTGATGCTAAATAAAAGTGTTAAATCTAGTGATGTGTAACACAGTAACGAGTCGCTCTTTTTGAACGACTCATCAGGATGAGCGAAAGATTCGGCACAACGACATCGCCTTCGAGTCGTTCAATTTAAAAATGACTCACTGTAAAATTAATTCCAAAACTAGCCCATCGCATAAATATTACCCAACGCATAACCAATTCACGCTCATTTCTCAATACATATAATGTACTACAATACATTCATTCACTCACATCCCATCCCATTTATCTATCTAAAAGCAAAACCACCATCATTTATCTACCAAAGCAATCCCATCTAAATCCATTCATATTCATCTCTATGCAGTATGCAATGCACGCATTGTGTATACTTCTAAGTATATACGCAACAACCCATGCTGACTGCAAATGTAAACATATCAAAAATAATTTACTTACGTCGCGTCCCACCGCACAGCCAAGTTTCTCCAAATACAGAAAACAATCCCAACATTCTAAAACAAAAGTATTCGTCTTACGTATCATCATCTCAAGCTCAACTTTAGATGAAACCAAACAAAAACCCATAGCTTCCACTTCCACTACAGATACAGTGTAAAGCAGCGTTCTGACGGGGCCAATACATGACACCGTGGCACGCTTTCGATCTCATGCTTGTATCGAGCGTGGACTGGAAAGTTCTCTATGTAAAATTCGTTAAAAAAGAGCGATACAAAATCGTATCGCACAATAAGATTCGTTCAAAAAGAGCGACACGAAATCAATTCGCACAAAAAGATTCGTTCAAAAAGAGCGATACAAAATCGTATCGCACAAAAAGATTCGTTCGAAAAGAGCGACACGAAATTAACTCGCACAAAAAGATTCGTTCAAAAAGAGCGACACGAAATCAATTCGCACAAAAAGATTCGTTCAAAAAGAGCGATACAAAATCGTATCGCACAAAAAGATTCGTTCGAAAAGAGCGACACGAAATTAACTCGCACAAAAAGATTCGTTCAAAAAGAGCGATACAAAATCGAACCGCACAAAAAGATTCGTTCAAAAAGAGTCAATTGACTCTTTTGACCCTTTTTGGACGAATCTTTTTGTGCGGTTCGATTTTGTATCGCTCTTTTTGAACGAATCTTTTTGTGCGAGTTGATTTTGTATGACCGCCCCAGATTGGCTGCCCCGTTTTCATGGGAAATAGTGGTCCTATCGGGTTGGCTCGAACTAAAGGGCATTGGGGGGTCGCTAAGTCCGAATCTGGGGTAAAAAAAGAGAAAAAAATATTGGGGTCGCCCATCCTAGGCTGGCAGCCCCCTTTTCATGGGAAATAGTGGTCCGATCGGGCTGGCTCGAACTAAAGGGTATTGGGGGGTCGCTGACTCCGAATCTGGGGTCAAAAAAGAAAAAAAAAAAATTGGGGTCGCCCATCCCAGACTGGCAGCCCCCCTTTCATGAGAAATAGTGGTCCGATCGGGCTGGCTTGAACTAAAGGGTATTGGGGGGTCGCTTAGTCCGAATCTGGGGTCAAAAAAGAGAAAAAAAAATTGGGGTCGCCCATCCTAGGCTGGCAGCCCCCTTTTCATGGGAAATAGTGGTCCGATCGGTTATTGGGGGTCGCTAAGTCCGAATCTGGGGTCAAAAAAGAGCAAAAAATTGGAGTCGCCCATCCTAGGCTGGCAGCCCGCTTTTCATGGGAAATAGTGGTTCGATCGGGTTGGCTCGAACTGAAGGGTATGGGGGTGTCGCTAAGTCCGAATCTGGAGTAAAAAAAAAGAGAAAAAAAAATTGGGGTCGCCCATTCTAGGCTGGCAGCCCCCTTTCCATGGGAAATAGTGGTCCGATCGGGCTGGCTCGAACTAAAGGGTATTGGGGGGTCGCTGACTCCGAATCTGGGGTCAAAAAAGAAAAAAAAAATTGGGGTCGCCCATCCCAGACTGGCAGCCCCCCTTTCATGAGAAATAGTGGTCCGATCGGGCTGGCTCGAACTAAAGGGCATTAGGGGGGGGGGGGTTGCCAACTCCGAATATGGGGTCAAAAAAGAGAAAAAAAAAGCTGGGGTCGCCCATCTACGACTTTTTTTTGAATATGTTATTAACCAAGTTTCAGACTCTTTGCATGACTCTTTTTGAACGACTCATTGGAAAGAGTCAGAGCTTATGTGCTGGCACAGTGAAAAGAGTCATTATGCCATCATCACTAGTTAAATCTATTGCTGGACTTTTAATGGTATCTGCCACCATCTTCATGGTTGAGGGGTGTGAAGGTGAAAGCAAAATCTATAAACACACGATTCAGCATGCTGCGTCCTAAAAACATTTTCTAAAAGTTACACTTTTGACGCGCGGTAGTCTTAGCACGCATTTCGTTTTTTTTTATCGGAATAATTAATTCCAACTTTAAGCCCGTCAGTATAAATATTTTACTAAAACGAGATATTAAGTATTTTGATCTCATATTTTTCACAGACACCAATCATCGATACAATAGCAACACAAATCGCAATAGTCGCGAAACCAAGGAGCAAAAATCATTGAATCCTACAACTCGCGAAAGGCGCGACACAACGGACAGTGGCAACGGCAGCAATAGTGGTGGCGGCGGCGGCGGCAGTAGCAACAGTACAGTGGCAAGCAATAATCGCAATCGATCAGCTCGCACGAATCAATTCAAAGACTATTTACAAGACTCCCGAAGTTCCAAGTGATGTATTGTTTCGCATATGTTAGTTATGCGATCGGTATGAATTTCAAAATGACTCGTAAAGAAGTGAAAGAGAGTCTGTAACGTGTAGGTGGCGAGTACGCAACGAAATGAAATAAAATTTACACACACACACACGTTTGGCAACAACAAAAATTGTTGTTAGGAATTAAGATTTAGTGTTGAAACTAATGAAGGAATGAAAAAAAAATCAAATTTAAGAAACAAATTGATAAATTAATCTAAACAAAGAAATAATTGATAAATCGATACACCGTAGAATATGTAAAGATAATAATGAGTTACATAACTGAAACAATAAGCTAATGAATTATTTTAAATAAATAAAAAATTATATATGTATATGTATATGAAATAATGTAAAAAGAAAGTGTGGTAAACGAAAGTCACGAGATAGCATCAAAAGTTGGCACTTGCGTCGATCGCTATTCTCTCCCCTCTCCCATCCCTTTTCCAAACGTTTTTGATTGACAACTGTTTTTGGAAAAAGATGGCACTATACACACATACCCACTCTCTTACATAATGGTTTTAATGAGATAATAGACGGGGATTTTTAAAATAATGCAGGACATTTTTAGTACATTTTTAGTATTGTAAAAGTGAAAGATCGAAAACTCGTTTTGAATTTAATATGGAACAACAGTTACGAAACATTAATCAATATACTTATAGATAATTCATGGAATTATATTGGAAATATTATATGTTTATGAAATATATTCAATTTATAAATTTCTAGACCAGTTTGTCTGACAAAAAATTTCCTCCTTATTTTTGCCCTAATGAAAAACAATAATGGATTTTTTTTTGCTTTTGGTTAATATATTTTAATATTATATTGAATATAGTGATACGTAAAAAAAACACACCCAACAAAAAAATATTAAAACGGAAATAATTTAAATAACGGAAAATATGTTAAAAGAAATTTGTTAGATCGACGAGATATTTTCTTTGTATATTATATTATTTAATTGTATTTATTTACGATAATGGATTTAAGAGAAAGTGAAAGCGAGAAAAAGAGAACCTACGCCATCAAGTCTCAACACAATCGACGGTCCAATACGTTAGTAAAAACATGCAAACACAATTGTGACATTTATATAGTGTACCAAATTAAATGAAATAATTATCGTACTATAAACGATATTTAACGCAAGTACAGCTAATGTTAAATTTAATGAAAACAGAACTCAGCTCTTCATGTCGTATAAATATTATATATACACACACTATATGTATATATATGTAAAATGTAATATATATAATTTAATTTGTTATTTCTTTTTCTGCAGGATTGTTCTTATATTATCTATTATTCTTTTTTTTTCTTTAATTTTTATATTTTATAATGTCTAATAATCAATATTGCGGAAAGTATATTATATACATACTGAACAAGGAAATTAAATAGAGCAATTAGCGTTATGAATTCATATTGGGTTAATGAAAACAATAACAACAAAATCAAACAAAAAAAGAAAAAAACAATGCGTAAAAAAATAAATATATTGCATATGCCTACTAACTGATTGTATACATATTTGGTATTATTAGACGAAATGATATATACTTACATATATATATATATATAAAATAATGTTACTGGCAATTGAAATTCATTGAATTTTTAAGCGAAAAAGAGCAAAAAAAAACATCGTTTCTAAGAATACTGTTTATGTAGTATGCCATACTGAAGAAAAATTTATTGTTTGTACACACCCACATACACATACATATATATATACACACACACACACACAAAGTAGGGAGAGACTAAAAGAAAACAACAAACTATTATATTTGCCTGTTTAATTATTACTAGAAATACAAAGGCCAACACTACTAAAGCTTATATATTTATATTTATTTTGGTGGCAAGGCATTCTTTTGAAGTGATTAAAATAAATAAATAATAAACAAAATAGAAGTAACGATGAAGATAAACAAAAAACACAAAAATATGAAAAGTGTTGCGAGGTTTTCATTTAGCCCTATGTGACCGGTTAACACTATAAAACGACACACACACACACTAATTTTGAAATCAACGATTATCTCTCATTTTTGCGTTTTTTTATTTTTCGATTAGAGTGTATAAAATATTTTTTTTTTTAGAAATTATCTTTTACCTCTAAACCCGATTAAACTTGTACATACTTTGAAAATGGAGGAAAAATGAAAGATCGAAAAAAAACAAAACAAAAAAAAATATATGGGGAATCATGTTTCGTTAAAATATAAAGTCATTGATTTTGCATTGTCCCTTACAACTGACGTTAGTTGAAATTATTATTGAGATGCGTTTTATATGAAACCATATCTAGAAAAACTTATAAATAAAAAAAAAAGAAAAGCACCGAAGTATCTAGTTTTTGTTTACTTGTCTTCGTATAACAATGTGTTTATTTTTTACTAATATATTTATTTTTTAATAATACAGGGTGTCCCACGTTGGGTGGGCAATACTGATAGCGGTTATTGCACAGTTTGTTTGAGGAAAAATGGTACCAACAGAATTGGCATATCCTGAACTGTTATCGAGATATAACTGTTTTTGTTGTTGTCATCAAAAACCGTGACAAAATTTGCCACTTTCCCAATCACCAAATCTGGGATTTTACGTTACTCTTTAAAACTACATAAAATTTCATATAAAACTATTTTAATTTTTCCCGATTGCGAAATTCACCGTTACTTCAAAGATATAACTATCCAAACTTCGAAGAAATTTCAAAATCGGTTTTTCAACGAAAATTCAAAAGATAATATCAGTAGTCCGGATGGCGCAACGGTTAGCACGTTCGCCTTCAACGCACTGGGCCCGGTTCGATTCCGGGGATTTACGTGTCTGACTATGAGCCCACTCAGCTGTTAAATGAGTACCCATTATGGGGCAAATAACTCGGTTGAGCGTGTTGCTGATCACATCATCATCATCGTGGCGCGACAGCCCGACGTCGGGCCTTGGCCGCCTGGATCATTGTCCTCCAATTATCTCGGTCACGTGACCGCGTCCTCCAATTTTGGGAGCCCAGCAGCTGCGCGGCGTCCACACCTACTGAGCTCTCCCAACGAGATCTCGGTCGTCCTCGTAGTCTCGCTCCGTCGACTCGTTCTGCATTCATTACTCTCTTAGGCATGCGATCATCGTCCATTCTTTGTACATGCCCTGCCCATTGAAGTCGTTGTAGTTTGACGATTTTCGAGACTTGCAGCTCATCGTACATTTCATACAACTCATGGTTGTACCGGATGCGCCATCCATCTCGATCGCAAACAGCCCCGAAAATTCGCCGTAGAACCTTACGTTCGAAAGTGTCTAGCATGTTTTCGGAGGCTTGAGTTAGGGTCCATGCTTCGCAGCCATAGCATAGCACTGGTCGTATAATGGTTTTGTACACGCGGAGCTTCGTGTTTCTGTGCACATGTTTCGATTTCATTATGGGGAGAACCGAGAAAAAAGTCTTATTAGCTAACTGTATCCGTCGCTTGATTTCGTCAGTTTCGTTGGCGTCCCTTGACAGGTTGCAACCCAGGTGAATAAAGTTGTTCACGAACTCGATGTTGAGGTCCCCCACATTGATGCTCGGTTGTGCTGGTGTCCTTGTCGTCGATTGCATCATTATTTTAGTTTTACCCTCGTTAATACGTAATCCAACTTCCTTTGCAGCGGTATCGAGCGTATGCAGAAGTTCTTCTGCGTCAGCCAATCTTCGGGACATGATGTTGATGTCGTCGGCGTACGCTGCTAATTGTGTCGACTTGATGAGTAGCGTCTTGCTGTTGTCCATATTCATGGCCCGAATAACGTATTCCAGTGCTAGGTTGAAGAGCGTCGGTGCCAGTCCATCGCCCTGTTTCAAACCAGTGCGTGTTTCAAATAGATCAGTAAGTCTATTCTGGATCCTGACTTGTGAGACGGAGTTGGTCATCGTCATCTTTGTCAGTCGCACTAATTTTGCTGGTATACCAAATTGGAGCATGATGTTGTACAGTACTCCACGATCGATACTGTCGTATGCCTGCTTGAGGTCGACAAAGATTTGGTATACGTTTACGTTGTATTCCCAGCATCTCTGGAGTATCAGTTTGACTGAGAAGAGCTGATCGGTTGTGGAGCGACCAGGTCTGAAACCGCTTTGATATTCGCCAATGACTCGTTCTGCGTACGGTTTTATTCTATTTTCCAGAATTTTCGTCAACATTTTATAGGACGTACAAACTAGTGAGATGCCCCTGTAATTCTCACACCGCAGTTTTATCTCCCTTTTTATGAATTGGACAGATGATGCTTCTGCGCCAATCGTCTGGGATCTCCTCGTTCTCCCATACTCGCAGGAGTAATTGATGTATGGCATCAACTAGACTCGTTCCACCGAATCTTAGCAGTTCAGCTGGGATCTCGTCAGCGCCCGGCGCTTTATTTCGTTTTAGTGACCGCAACGCGAGGTCAACTTCCTCTACTGTCGGGGGTTGAATGGGTGGGCCTAGATCAACAATATCGTCGAGAGCTTCCTGTGTGAGGATGTTAGATGGTCGGTTAAGAAGCTCTTCAAAATAAGAGGCCCATCGCTTGTTAATACCATCGGTGTCGCTGATGATGTTTCCATCCTTGTCCTTACAAAGGCTAGTCCTGGGTTGGTAGCCGTTCTTAATTGTATTTACTAGTTTGTACGCTTGTCTGGTGTTCCTATTAGCTAAGTTTTCGTTTATGTTCAGCAACTGCTCGTCAAAGTATTTACGTTTCTTACGTCTAATTATTCTATTCGATATTCGCCGTAGCTCGTCATATTTTTCTCTTCTGGCTCTGGTTCCTCGTTGAATCCATTGTCTGTAGGCCTCGTTTTTCGCGTCAAGTGAATTTTTGCATTCTTCGTCGAACCAGTCGTTTCGCGCTCGCCGGGCTTTATATCCCACGACCTTCTCTGCGACATCCTTGATGGTACCCTTGAGTTCTTCCCAGAACCCATGGACCCCATGCTGATCACATACCTCTGCATAAAAACCGTCGCGATCTAGAAAATGAGATGATGCTAACTCATCTCGAGGCCGTGGTTCAAATTGGACTGTTGCGCCAGTTATTTATTTTTTTTTATTTAATATAAAACACCGTGTATTCTATTTTTCTGACTAAACTATTTTGTTTTTCTGCGAACTAAAAAGTCTGCGGTGTGCACGAGCTTTAAGTGGTAGTTGGTCATATCAACATGCAATCCAGCAGATTCTTGAAGTCAGTGAGGCTCACGACGGCCTATGGTATGGTATCGTAAGAGGGGCTGCCGTGATCTCTTTACAGCACACTTAGAGCAAAAGAAGGTCCCTTGTGTTGCCCTGGAATTGTGTAATTCCATACGTCATCCATTGTTGAACCATCCGGAGCACACACATCTGCATTAGCTAGGCCTCCTAGATCCGCATACGCAAATTCACCTAGAGTCGACATTTTCCTGTAGGCTTATGCCGGGAAGGTGCAGAGTAGATGAAAGATGCTCTCCTCCTCATGTACACCCAGTGCCAAAAAAAATCGCCGCACTCACATTTTTCAATTCGTTTGTTTAAGACAAGTTTGAGTGGAAGATTAGATATAATAATTCTTGTATTTGCATTCTTTAGAGTCTTGTCATTTCATTTAAATATATAATAATTTTTTCCGAATATTCAGCTAATTTTTTCTTACCATTCTAACGATTTAACGACTATTTGCGGGTTAGAAATAACTTTTTAAAAATCATCGCACTGTTGGCTCGTTGCAGGCCATTACTCGCGCAATTTCTCGATTTGAAGAAGTCATGGTATGGAAGTCGGAGCCTCCTCGCGTATGCATCGATAACACAATGGCCAGTAAAATTCCCACCACTATCGTGATGTGTTGCTTACTCATCGACAGCAGTTTAGAAGTATGTTTTTTGTTCAATAAGGGCCATAATAACTTCGCATTTTGGCAGGTACTACCACTTAACCATCTCGAGTTAGCCCTCTCTATCACTGTCATAATTAGCTTATGTTTACACCTGGAGATGGGCATGGCGAAACCCCGGCCCATCTGAAGAGTTATATCGTTTGCATCGTTCCGAGCGAGCTCGTCAGCCCTACAATTACCAGCGAAAGCACTGACCTGGTATCCAGCAGTAGTGTAATGTTATACAATAGATACCTCCCATCTCTGCCAGGCAAGAGCGACAGTCCGCAACGGTTTTTGACGATACTACACAAGATTCAAGGGACTTTATTGCAGTTTGGCTGTCAGTATAAATTATGATATCTGTTGTTGCTATGGTGTGACGGCCAATCCACCTCACTACCTCTTTAATAGCGTGGATCTCCGCCTGGAGGACACTACTGTAGTCTGGGAGACGAATAGACAGGTGGAGGCTAGGCCCAGGCCCATCGGAGAAGATTCCAGCCCCCACTCCCTTATCGGTCTTGGAACCATCAGTATAGATGCACAAGGATTCAGTGCATGTCGGGCTCATCACTTCCCAATGGCTACGGGAGGGAATTGAGCATGTAAAGTTTCTGTCGAACGTGATTTTGGGTATACAATAGTCCGTTGACGATGGGATGTCCATGTTGCTCAGGATTGATGCGTGACCGGTGTATGAGTCTGCCCGTATGCGGATCGCCGAGTTTGCGGCAACTTGTTCACCTATGATGTCGAAGGGAAGAAGATTGAGCAAAATTTTTAGTGCTGCGGACGGCGTCGAACGGAGGGCCCGCTAATAGCCAAACAAACTGCTCTTTGTATTGTACCTTCGTCAATAAAGTAAGATTCGACCTTTTACGTAGGGCATTCCTCCGAACGATCACCCCATGCCGCAGTATCGGGCGTAAGACCGATATACATAGTACAACCAATGGAGTACTTTCGGTTGCAGACCCCATTTATAGGTAAGCCTTCCTGCAACAGTACAGCGCTACGGTTGCCTTATTGACACGCTTCAATTAACCTTCCTATCTAGTACAAGACCTAAAAAGTTCGCTTTGTCTGTAAAGGTCAGTTTTACTCTTCCCAAAATACGAGGATCCACGGGAGGAGTTCGATGCTTCCTCGTAAAAAGAACGACCTCGGTTTTGGTCGGATTAACGCCAACACCGCAGTCGTTAGCCCAGTTAACTAAGACAGCGAGAGCATTCTGCGTTAGCAGGTGCTGGGGAATTTACGGATACCTGAGATGGCGATAGAGAAATCATCCGCGTAAGCAGTTACTTTGCATCCCGTCCCCTCCAGGACTAATAGCAATCTGTTGACCGCTATGTTCCAAAGCAGGCGAGAGAGCACACCACCTTGCGGAGTACCCCTGCAGACACTCTTGCGTTCAGAGGATACACCTAATTTGGACGAAATAACCCTGGACGTTAGCATCAGGTTAATTAGTCCGACCAGGTTCACGACGGCCTATCAAAGGATTATTGTTCTAGAACTTAGGCCTGTCAGAAAGCCACGCGAAATATGTCGTAACGTCCCCCAAATAAAAGACAACATTATGCGCTTTTTTTTAATAGCTATGCGGACAAGAGCAGGTTAAGACAACACAATTACACTAACAATTTGACCTGAACTGCGCTGGATATAAGGTTACTGCAAGAATTCTAATCTGTTAAGTAGTTTGCGTTTTGAAATGCAGGCGGCGCAGGTGTCGGAAGTTTTCGGGCAGTTTACAGTTTCAGAAGCGCACGAAATTCATTTCCTGTCAAAATGCTCGTTTTGTGTAATTATATGGAATAGTAAACATACAAAATAATTTTGCTGCTTAAAGGGATTCTGTTCGTATTCGATTGTATCTGTGCTAAGGATTTAAGTTTCCTCTTGAAATTTTAAGTTGACATTTGAATGCTAAACTAAATCATGACACACTTTCAGCAAAGATATGCCCCGTTGTCGTCTTCGCTACTCTAATCTGCTCTATAGCGTTTTTTTTTGGCGCCTATCCTGCTGTACTCTGCTCTGTACCAAAAAAAAACACGACAAAAATAAAATAAAAACTATAAAAAATTAAATTATCTGTAACGGACGGTTTGGTGGGCATCCGAAGATGCCATTGAGGACGGAGTCTAAAGTAGCATAATGACCGTGAAGGTCGGGCCATGCCATCTGGCGAAGAAAAAGGCCCGTCAACGAGCTAAGCAGCAGCCTATGGTTGCTGTAGCTCAGTTCGGGAGACGTGGACGGGCATAGGCCTGGGGAAGACAATACAAACATGGGAGGTAAAAATGGGGAATGATACAATACATCAGTAAGAATTTACGGTAAAAAATAATCGTAAAGCTTGGAAATAATCGGCGCTCAACGTGGGGTCAGTAAATAATAGAGCGATAAGGATGGAATAGTTGGCGGACGGCGCAGATTCTCTCGCGCTCGCATCGGGGTCCAGGCGCAATGGGACCCTCGGCCTCTGGTTTCGTACCAGCAACAGATCCTTACTCATCGGGTGCTGCCGGTGAAAGCAGCAATACCATACCAGAAAACGGTTCATCACATGTCTTTAATTTTTCATTCAAAATTATTATTAACATTCGCCAAGGCCGTTGTGCGTTGCAGAATTAAGTACGTTAATACGAATTTTTTAACACAAAAGATTAACTTTCGACCTAAACGATTTTCATTCGTCCACAATTGCCATATATTTAAACATAAAAAAACTACGATTGGGGTAAACCCCAATCATGCAATACTCTAGATGAATTTGAACCTGGTTAAAGCCAATAAATAATTTTGGTTGCAATCTCGGATGCATCGTTAAGACTTTGTTGATCCCATCACCTCTCAGATTTCATCTAGAGTATAAACACAAGAGATGAAATCTGACAGCATTATAGGTTTCTCACAAAGTTTGCAACGCTAAGAAATAATGCACCGGCATCAGCATTATTCCGATGGATGTGATATTGTATAGGAGGGGGTAGACGGAGTAAGGGTAATCGACTATTTTTTTTGAATCTAACTGATATTGTTAATTAAGTGTTAAGTACAAAATTTCAGCCCGATAAATTGTATACGTACTGAGTAAATTGGCTGTACGTATTTCATGAAATAGTGCAGTTTGTATGGGAGGGGGTAGAAGGCGGGTGAGGATTACAATAAATTTTATAATGTAGGTTACAATTATCATAAAAGTGATATATTAAAAATTTCAAAGCAATATGTTTTATAGTTTCTGAGAAAATCTGATTATTGTAAATTTTCAAAAATGTGTCATTTTGTATGGGAGGGGGTAGAAGGGGTGGAGCGATTTAGCCCGTTCACGAACTTAGCCTTCATTTTTTGTCAAAAATAACGTGTGCGAAATTTGAACTTCATAGCTCAACGCGTTCTCGAGCTAGAGAGGTCACGGACGGACGGACGGACAGACGGACATCCGGTTTTGAGATATTCGAGTGATAATATGAACTTCTGTATCATTCATTTTTTTCTGCGAGCCTTATTTCTTAGCGTTACAAACTTTGTGGCAAACTTATAATACTCTCAGATTTCATCTAGAGTATAAAAATTAGGGTGGAATGATATTAGTACGATTTGATCAAGAAATGGAAATTTCATTTTTAGAACTAAACTTGTACGATATGCATACGAAAGTCGGAGAAAAAGGGATACAAAGGCCGGATTAAAAAAAAAAATAAAAACAAAAATTACATACGTATGCATTTCATATAGAAGTATGTACAACCAAAAAACTATACCTACGATTTTTATACTCTAGATGAAATCTGAGAGTATTATAAGTTTGCCACAAAGTTTGTAACGCTAAGAAATAAGGCTCGCAGAAAAAAATGAATGATACAGAAGTTCATATTATCACTCGAATATCTCAAAACCGGATGTCCGTCTGTCCGTCTGTCCGTCTGTCCGTCCGTCCGTCCGTGACCTCTCTAGCTCGAGAACGCGTTGAGCTATGAAGTTCAAATTTTGCACACGTTATTTTTGACAAAAAATGAAGGCTAAGTTCGTGAACGGGCTAAATCGCTCCACCCCTTCTACCCCCTCCCATACAAAATGACAAATTTTTGAAAATTTACAATAATCAGATTTTCTCAGAAACTATAAAACATATTGCTTTGAAATTTTTAATATATCACTTTTATGATAATTGTAACCTATGTTATAAAACTCATTGTAATCCTCAACCTCCTTCTACCCCCTCCCATACAAACTGCACTATTTCATGAAATACGTTAAGCCAATTTACTCAGTACGTATACAATTTATCGGGCTGAAATTTTGTACTTAACACTTAATTAACAATATCAGTTAGATTCAGAAAAATTAATCGATTACCCTTACTCCGTCTACCCCCTCCCATACAAAATGACTCATTTTTGATAATTTACAATAATCAGATTTTCTCAGAAACTATAAAACATCTTGCTTTGAAATTTTGAATATATCACTTTTATGATAATTGTAACCTACATTATAAAATTTATTGTAATCCTCACCCTCCTTCTACCCCCTCCCATACAAACTGCACTATTTCAAGAAATACGTTAAGCCAATTTACTCATTACCTATACAATTTATCGGGCTGAAATTTTGTACTTAACACTTAATTAACAATATCAGTTAGATTCAAAAAAAGTAATCGATTACCCTTACTCCGTCTACCCCCTCCCATACAAAATGACACATTTTTGATAATTTACAATAATCAGATTTTCTCAGAAACTATAAAACATATTGCTTTGAAATTTTGAATATATCACTTTTATGATAATTGTAACCTACATTATAAAATTTATTGTAATCCTCACCCTCCTTCTACCCCCTCCCATACAAACTGCACTATTTCATGAAATACGTTAAGCCTATTTACTCAGTACGTATACAATTTATCGGGCTGAAATTTTGTACTTAACACTTAATTAACAATATCAGTTAGATTCAAAAACCAGGTTCAAATTCATCTAGAGTATTGCATGATTGGGGTTTACCCCAATCGTAGTTCTTTTATGTTTTAGGACAACTTTTGGAACATTCCTACTTGACCGGGCGAAGCATAGTGGCTCGCGTCTTTGACCAATCGTGGATGTTAATTTGAGTGCAGGATTTCTCAGTCTCCTTTTCGTTGGCTTGAGGGGTTGCAACCCTCAGTATACCGTAGAAGGCTCGCTGCGCTCGCAGTAAATCCACTATCAGCCAAGGCGCGAACCAAGATGCGTCGCCCGGTGAAATAGGGATATGCCCAAATTTTAAATGTAAGGACAAAATAGCCGCTTTCGATTCATTGGCTTTCGATCACAGCCACAATACAGATACTTCGTCGTCGTGGGGGCGAATTGCGCACGCATAATACATTTAGACGGAGACGAAAGAAGTTGATGTTCAACCAATTTGCTTTGAACTTTGCTACGATGAGATCCCATACGAGACCTGGATTAAAACCGGTCTGTCGTTTTGTATAAAAATGATCTGAGATTCGGTTGAATCGAAAGAGGTTAATATTAGCTGAGATAGAATATTTACTTGAGACTACTAGCTTGCTTAGTTTTCCAGCTACATACTGCGTTTAGTAAAGATCGACGTAGTACTCGGTTCCAACGAATAATTACTGATACTAATTTTGTATCTATGTTCGAGTCTTTGGGAATCGAGTTGAGTGGAGTAGGCTAAAGCTAATCCAAGCCTCTCGTTATGGATGAGCCCACTACCACCATTTTATTCGGCACTAAATGCCATTCCACCCATGGTTTGCTGGTTTCGTCACACAATGGATCCCTCTTCAGGTGCTGCATTCGATCCCATTGTGGAAATAGCACTACCGGGTACTCAACTCTAGCATTCTGACTCGAGTGATGACTCAAATCGGAATGGGTGCCTGGGTAGAATGTTTTTCATTCAACGCCAAGGGTGCGAATTTCTGTTCTAATGAAAAATTACTGATACTAATTTTGTATCTATAGGTATGTTCAAGTTTAGCGCCGAATAAAATGATGGTAGTGGGCTCGTCCATAGCGAGAGGCTTAGATTAGCGTAAGCCTACTCCACTCAACTCGATTCTCCAAGACTTGAGCACGCACTTAAAAAAAAATTATGAAATTGGGATAAAGTGATGCCAAGGCGATTTAATCATAACCAAATAGAGAATTGATTTTAGAAACAGGACAAGTATATTATGCATGCAAAAAATTGGAGGAAGATTATGGAAAGTGCTTCTTTTTTTTGGAGCAAAGCGAAAATTTCGACTTTTAGAGATCTATTTTAATTTTAAATATTAGAGCTGGGTATTAGCTGTGATTAACTTTATTTTCAGGTTGATTTTTCGCGTATTTCCACTTCTATTGAATAAAATTTACTCGAGATTTTTCAGCTTGGTATTTGTCTATTTTATTGCTGTCGCCAACGTTTCGTACCTTGGTGCATCTTACACAATTTGTGACTTTTGACTAACGTTGATTAACTTTGTATTTGAGTGTTCTAGCTAGCGTAGTTTTCCAGATATTGTGCTTTTAGTAACTTAAGATTGCTAAGTTTGGAAAAAAAGTGTAATGCCTGTAGCAGCTAAAGGATTAAGAATTCGAAAAATGCTCGTAATATTTTTTGTTGGAAATCGCATGGGAATGACGTGGCAAAGCCCGTATACGGTGGTTGCGGGACACCCTGTCTAGTTATGATGTATATATTATTGTTAACATTTTGGTTTTTCAATATTTTTTAACAATGCAAATCATTAAGTCATTCTGTTGACTTTGAAAATGGTCTGTCACTTATTTAAGAGGAGGGGGATAACTTGCAAACCAGAAATCGCTGTGGTAAATCTAAGGATTTTGCTGATAATGGGGTTTGTTTACGTTCTTTTTCCCAAAAACTACTTTGTTTTTTAACAGGAACACTAACATTTGGGAGGCTATTCATTTAAAAAGTGACAGAAAAAAGCGACCGACCAAAAAAGCGATCAGGCATCGTATGGCTCTACGGGCAATTCGCTAGTATGTACGGGAATGAGACATTGGGTTTACATGTAGGATGGAGTAGTGGGGGTATGTTTGGGGTTATGTAATTGATGTGGTGTAGTGCGTTTGAGGGGTATTGTGGAGGGAAGGGGGGTGAAACTAGATATACAGTTAAATGTGTGGTATGCATTCTGTGTAAGATTATTGTGCGTGATAATTGTTAGGCTAGGTGATGGTGAATGGATGTAAGTGGCCGAGTGTCATGAGGCGAAGGCACTAGACTACTGTTGATGGCACTCTGAGTCCTTTGGTTAGGACGAAAGGACATTGGCAATGAAGCGATTTGTAGACAAGATGGGTATAATATAACTGGGGGTTCTGAGGCATTAGACTACAGCTGATGGCATTTCAAGTTCTTTGGTCAAGGGGAAAGAACCTTCTTGGGTATGAAATGAAACTACACCAATATGGGTATCTTCTGATTGGGGGTGATGACACCAATGCACTGGATTACTGTTGAAGGCATTTTGATTTCTTTGGTCAGGATAGAAGGACACTTTTGGACATGAAGTAAAATCTAGCCAAGATGTTAACAGTACATTAACATTGCCTTAACAGTATGTTAACAGTCGATTAACAGTGTATCAACATGGTGTTAACACTGCATTAACGGTGAATTAACAGTATGGCAACAGTACATTAACAGTATATTAACAGTACATTAACAGTACATTAACCATGCCTCAATAGTATGTTAACAGTGCATTAAAACTGCATTAACAGTATGTTAACAGTACATTAACCGTGCATTAACAGTGTGTTAACAGTACATTAACAGTACGTTAACAGTGCATTAGCATTATGTTAATAGTACATTAAAAGTACTCAGTTGCCCTAAGCACTTGTGGGGCATAGCGCGTCAACTGTTCCATGTGGCCCAGTTGATATTTCGTCGGCATAAACTTGTTTCGGAGAATGCAGTTGCCAGTATGCACCTCCTGCACATCTATGGCCATCAACGTCGTCGTGGACGGGACTCGAACCCGAAACGCCGGTAGTCAAACATGAGACTGGTGCCTCCACACACTGCGCTACTGGTCGCCCATTATGCTAAGAGTACATTAACAATGCATGAACAGTATGTCAACAGTATATTACCATTGCATTAACAATCTGTTAACAGTGCATTAGCAGCATGCTACTACTGCATGAACAGTACATTAGCCGTACATTAGCAACATATTAACGGTGCATTAACAGCATGTTAGGAGTCCACTAATAATATGTTAACAGTGCATTAACAACAGTCCGTTAACAGTTAGTTCATAATACGTTGACGTTTAGAGTGCATTAGCAATAAGTCAACAATTCATTGGCGCATTGTGCCAAGCGGCATGTGATGTGCCACTTCCACCACCCCAAGCCGCCCTTACACATCAGTTTTCAGCAAAGCCTTAAACATTGCTCCGATATTTTAGGTTGTGCTTGGAAGTTCTTAAGTTACCGTAATGAATTGGGCATGTTGGAAATCTAGCTACCCGCAACTACCCCTAAGAATTTTACGAGGACTTTGGTGAACCACTCTACCTTGCCCAGTGGGGTGAAATTACAAAAAACTTAATTAAAGTCTCATATTATTATCATATTAGGTTGAAATTTGTTGTTGTTGTTTTTAGGGCCGCTGATTGCAAATCTGATAAAATTATGAAAAAAATGGTGCAAAATGGCAACACTGTTTTCTATAAATACGTTCAATCCTGGTGAAAGCTAATATCCGGGGGTATTGGGGTTACTAGTTTCTAATTTGAAGTCAAACTTTAAAAAAATTAAATTTAACTACCAGATTCAGACTGGCAACTCTTTTTTTCATAAATACGTCCAATCTTGCTGTAAGCTACTATCTGCCGATTTTTTGAGACGCTGATTGCAGATCTTAAGTCAAAACTGTAAAAAACGAAATGGGGGATCCAAAATGGCAGCACTTCATCAAATCCTGAAACGAAATTCGGTCGTCCTGTAACGGACGGTTTGGCGGGCATCCGATGATGCCCGTGGGGACGGAGCCTAAGGTAGCATAGTTGACCGTGAAGATAGGGCTGTGCCATCTGGCGAAGAAAAAGGCTCCTCAACGAGCTAATCAGCGGCCTATGCTTGCTGTAGCTTAGTACGGGAGACGTAGGCGGGATTTTCGCCACTCATTGCCTCTGCCCTTTACGTATTAACAAAAATTCATAGGCCTGGGGAAAAACAACACAAACAGTGGAGGTAAAAATGGGGAATGATAAACAATGAGGCGATAAGGATAGAATGGTTGGCGGACGGCGCAGATTTCTTCGCGTTCGCATCAGAGTCCAGGCGTAATGGGACCCTCGGCCTCTGGTTTCGTACCACCGACAGATCCTCACTCATCAGGTGCTACCATAGATCTGCTGGTGGTAGCAGCACTACCAGACCAGAATATGGTTCATTACAGTCCATCACAATTCTTTGAGTCATCCAGTGACAGGTCTAAGCGCGGAAAGACACAAGATTAGCGCACAAACCTATCTCCAGCGGAATTAGCATACGCAACCCAAATGAGTCTTAAATCAGGGAAAAAATGTTATTAAAATTATTCATTTATTTTTCTTTCTGAGCTTCCTTCGTAATGCTTAAACCACCCGTCTACTCTGAGCGAGGAAAATAGTTGTCATTCTTAATCGATTGATGATTGATCTCAGATTTGTAGTCAGTGACCTCAAAAACGCCCAGATAGTGGGTGGTATGCATAAAGTGAGTCGAGTGGAGTAAAGCTGAGTTGACAGAATTCCACTCAATTTTCACTCTGGAGCGGAAAGTAGTTTTATGCATACAAATTTTTCACTCGATTCACTGAACATAGCAGACTCAGGAATGTCCTCAATAGACTTCACTTTTGAGTATATCCTCATTATTATTCATACCACCCAGTATCTTTCAAAAAAATTAATTGTATTTATAGGAAACAGTATTGCCATAATAGCCCCCATTTAACTTTTTTATAATTTTAATATCAGATTCGCAATCAGCGACCCCAAAAACCGCCAGATAGAAACTTTTAACAAAATTTAACATAATTATTGAAAACAGTGTTGTCATTCTGGATCCGCTGTTTTAATTTTTTTTTAATTTTGATTTCAGATTCGTAATTAGCAAGCCCAGAAACCACTGATTAGCAACTTCCAGTAAGATTGAACGTATTTATCGAAAATAGTGCTGCCATTCTGTTTCCCATATTTTATTTTTTCACAATTTTGATTTCAGATTCGCAGTCAGTGACCCCAAAAACTCTCAAATAGTAACTTTCAGGGAGATCCAATGAATTGTTGGTATTGTTGTATGTAGTGTTGCCATTCTGGATTCGCTATTTTGTTTTTTACAATTTTGATTTTAGATTCGTTATCAGGGACCCTGGAAACCCCCTGACGGTAACTTTCAATAATATTGAATGTATTTATAGAAAACTGTGTTGCCATTCTTGACCCCCTGTTTCGTTCCATACAATTTTGACTTTAGATTCGCAATCAGCGACCCCCAAAACCGCCGAGTGCAGATTTTCAACTTAATATCTTAATATTTTCTACTTTTGGCCAACTTTTTTGGATTTTCTGCCACTGTGCAGCGGGATAAATACTTTTTATTCTAAAATTTCTTCAAGCTTAGTTACGTACGGATAGAAGCACTGGCAGGTCTTGCATCTTTGCAGCTATTCGTGTGCAAAACGACCACGAAAGTGTGAGGATTATGTTACTACAAGCCGTGAAGGCGTGCTTTTGTATTAGTGGTACTACGGGCATTCCGAAAAATTTAAAATTCAATGGTAATTCTTATAATGATGTTCAATCGGTATGTGATGGTTTTGCAAGTTTTTTTTAATTCGGTTTATGATATGCCAGGTTCGGTTTCGTCGGAATTGAATGAAAATGTCAATGGGAGATTCCTAATTGCTCAGATAGCTCATGAACGTCTTAGCAGTGCTCTTCAGATTTCTGGAGATGACCTGCTATGTGCTATGACTGAGCTTGATATTAGTATACAAGCCGGACCTGATAGCATTCCTAACATTTTTCTAAAGAATTGCATGCAGTCATTATGTCGTCCTCTAACGAACATTTTTAATACGTCATTGTCTACAGGTGTTTTCCTTGATGAATGGAAGACATCTTTTATTACTTCTGTTCATAAGAAGGGTCCAAAATATCATATAGACAATTATAGGCCTATAGCTAAACTATTGGCTATCCCGAAGCTTTTGGAATTGATTTTTAAAAAGAAAATAGATGTTTTGATCAGCGAGTTAATATCGCCATGTCAACATGGCTTCCTTAAAGGTAGATCAACTATGTACAACAAATTTAGTTTCCTTTACTAAATTTGTTGCTGATTCTATGGAAGAGAGCATGCAGGTTGATGTTGTGTATACCGACTTCTCGAAGGCTTTCGATAAAGTTGATCACAACATATTACTTCGCAAATTAGAAAATTTAGGTATACAGTCGACTTTTCTCAGCTGGGTGAGATCCTACTTAACTAATAGGACTCAATTGGTGAGGTTAAACGGCTGTACATCGCGCTCTATGATAAGATGTACATCGGGAGTACCACAAGGAAGTCATTTAGGGCCGATATTCTTTTTAGTTTTTGTAAATGATATCTAAAATTTTGAATACGTGCGGGTATGGCAGTTCGCGGGTGATATGAAAATTGCTATGAAAATTGGCAACGTAAGCGACTGTCTCAAAATGCAATGCGATTTAGAGAAATTGCAAAATTGGTGCCGCGATAATAATTTAAATTTATATGTTAGTAAATGTAAAGTTTTGAGCGCGTTTAGATTAAAAATCCTCTTTTTTATGAGTACTCCATAGCAGGTAGTCTTCTTGAAAGAGTTTCTGAGATATCCGACTTAGGTGTAATTTTTGATCAAAAGCTTTCATTTCGACCACATACCGATTACATTTTGTCGAAAGCGAATAGCATGTTTGTTAAACGGAACGCGCGTCAATTTAATGATCCTTATACTTTGAAGATTCTATATTCTTCATTTGTTCGCTCGATTCTTGAATATTGTTCAATTGTGTGGAATCCTTTCTATAATGTTCATATATAACGTATAGAGAGAATTCAACATAATTTTACTCGTTTTGCTGTTTACCAAATTGGCTGGCGTTTTAAGCCTGATTATAGTACTCGTTGTGCCTTATTTGGTTTACAAACGTTTGCTTATAGAAGGACTTTCCTGAACGCGATGCTTATAAGAGACTTGCTATGCTCTCACATTTCGTGTGAAGATATTAAAAATTACTTTGTAGTTAGAGATGTCTCACACGATTTGCGGCGCAACAATCTTTTTATTCAGCTTTTTCATAGAGTGAATTATGGTCTTAATGAACCGATTACACGGTATATTATCCTATATAACAGCTTGAAGGAAATAATTGACTTTCACTCAATTAACAAACTTATTTTTAAAAGAGAATATTTTGATAAATTTCCACTTTAAACAATGAAATTAATTAAACAATCTGCTAGGGTTCGCACTCGATAGATTGATAAGTCAATTACGTTGAGTAAGTAGTGATGCAGAGAAGCCCAGTCCCGGGATGAAAGCTTCTGTGATGCACAAATAAAAAAAAAATAAAAAAAAATAAATAAAAATACTGAACAAAAAGATTGTTTTTAAGAATAAAGTGAGGTGGGTCACTGTGAGTCTAAGTCAATAATGAGTTAAACTCGCTCTCCACTACCACACAAAAATTATCAGCTTAAAGCCAATTCCTCCTGTCACTTGGTTTCGTCCACACCATGGATTTACTCTTCAGGAGCTACCTTTATCCAAGGGGGAAGCAGCGCGACCAAACCAGTGGTTTGTATTCCACCTTAAATCGGAATACGTCCCTTTAAGCTGATAATTTATTGGCTTAGACTTGCAATGACACACTCCACTTTATTCTTAAAAACTATGAAATGCGCTTATGCTTGAATAAACACAGTGACTTTTCGAAAAAAAATTGTGTTGAGAAATATTTTGACATATTACTCAATGTTTCAAGGATATTCACGACATTATGCGATATAATATAAGGTACGCGGTATAAACGAACTCCTTTTGTTTGGTTTTTGGTTAAAACTTATTGTGAACATAATTAGATACTTCGAATATAACAGATATGTGTACATTATACCAGCACTGATATCGCCGTTTCGAAAAAAAAATAGTCAATGGAGCTTAAAGTAGACACTTTATCGTAGCTTGCGTAGTGTCTTTATATGAGTATCTTCACGTTTTTATAAAGAATCGGCGAGAAAAGGAAAATCAAATATGTAATAGGAAAACAAAACGCCCTTAGCACATTACATGTTAGATATTAACGTTTAAATTAAGTTCGCAAACGCACAATTTCGTACATTTTGCATAATTTCATATATCGTGCAATTTCAATAATAATGCCTGGTTTTATAATATGTTTAATATGTATGTTAAAATTATCGAAATGGTAATTCATTTTATTTGAAAGGTGCCAAAGATTTTTTTGACAATTGCAGCCGATCGACAAAAGCTAAACTAATTATAAAAATTTATTCAAATCGAAAGAAAAATCGAAATCGAAACAAAACAAAAAAATCGAGTTGATGGTCCTAGAATCTGATCGCAATCGCCTGAAATTATCAACTATATTTATATACATAGACGTATGTATTGATTACTGAATAATGCCGAAACCAGAATGAACACAGAAAGCAGCAGCAGTGGCAGCAGCAACTACATCAACATGCAGATCTGCTTTCGCCGCTGTCGCTGCCGCTGCGTTCAATCTAGGTTGCGTATGGGAAATGCGTGCTTTCTAATTTGACATTTCGCTGCCGCTGCACTCTCAGTTCATTCTGGTTCGGGCATAACTCGGAAATTGCAAAAGCAGGCAGCTGCATAAAGGCACAATGCATGCTATCCATCCTACGCCTCAGTCATCACAAAAAAATATTTAATAAATAATAATGTTAAATGCATATGTAAAATGCTACTTTTATGTAATATAAATTAGTATAGAATGCTAATACATAATTAGAGATTTGTAAATAGAAATAAAAATTATTGAAAAATTTATAAAAAGAATTTAAAAAATAAAACTAATCTTAAAATCTAAATTTGAAAAATGGCAAAAAAATCTTGTATAAAAGTTACTTAGAGATATTTATAAAATTACCGAAAAGAACTAAGGGGTTAATAAGGGTTAATGGAAAACATACGAAAAAATAATATGTTTATTGCAAGCTATAAATATCATAATAAATAAACAAAAATATATACAAATCAAATTCTATTACAAAGACAAAAAAAAATTAATAAGAAATAAAAAGAAACATGAAAATGCATAAATAAATATGCTGTCGAAAGTGCCTAAATGATAATATATTTTACGTTATGATTGCGTATGGATAATTTTGCAAATACACATTCTAACTATTCTGGATTGTATGACGAAAATAGAGAAATTCAGACAACAACAATCGCAATTTGATTTATATGAAAATCTTTGGGTTTTACTAGTTACTTTTCTACATGACCACTACAAATGCATATTTTGACGTGAATGTGGATGTCGAGAGTTTTTGTTTTTTAATTGATGATAAGCACATAAATAATCAATTTTGTCCAATACTAAAACAGTGTTTCGGTGTCATGTGATGTTGGAGAAATTATTAATTATCACTTCCAATCAAAATTAGAAATTTATGTTTTTGATTTTTACTACTAAGTGTTCAAAATGTAGCAGTGAATGTATTTCTAGATTCTTATGAAACTTAATATCAACATCTGTTTACATAAAGTAGTCGCGAGCTCGGTTTAGATCATTAGAAAATGTAGTTACGTAGTAAAAACATCAACAGCTGGTCCTTGGACTTTTTAAAAGTTATTAAAAATCTTAAATGTCGTTTAACGTGAAAAATTATGAACGATATTGCATAATCTTTTCCTCGTAAATATGTCCTGATTTTATTTAATGTGTATATGTTAATGTGTATATGTTAAATGTTTGCGTGATCGGCTTCTGTGTACTAGGCCCCTAGCTCAAATCTTACTGAGGCAGTGGTAGGTACTTTTAATAAAAGGGGATTAACGGGACGAACTATGAACCTACTTAGCTGTTAAATGACTAACCATTTGGGTTAAATATGTCAACTCCATTGAGCGTGTTGACATGAGCGTGTCAATCACTCCTAAGTAATGGTGTAGATAGCTTTTAGTGGAGGGAGGGGATATATTTTTTATAACCGGGGAACGATTCGTACCCCTCACCTCTTGATTGAAAATCAGCTTTCTATGCGTAGACCTCCTACAATTGTCTTTTTAGAATAAAATTTAGTAAATATCAAATCATACTCAATGAGTTAGCTGACGACATTTTCCAATATATTAAGAACGAGCAGTTGATGAAATACTCAAAGAGTGTCTTCAACAAAGTCATCGGGGGGGTTTGTGGTGATACCCTTAAGGTAAGGTCTAGAAAGGATTCGTTTTTGTGTTACGTGAATAACGGTACCAAGCGCCAATTCGATTGTCCATTCCGGTTTCATTGACTAGATAAAATTACACTGACCCCCCACGTTGAACGCCGAATACTTCCAAGCTTTTCGATTATTTTTTAGCGTAAATTCTTACTGATGAGGAACCTTAAGGTTGCTTATGGTAATCTTAAGATAGATTAAGGTAGCCTGGAAAAATAGCATGCGGTTTTGGCGTCTTGTGACTAACGATACCACGATACCACGCACCAACCCGATTGTCCATTTCGGTTTCATTGACTAGATCAAATCCATAGAGAATCGATGGAGGAGCAATTCGCATATACTCAACACTAAACTCTTTGAAGTAATTCCAATCGTAAAAAGTAAACAGAGAGACACACGCCCTCTTCTCCGCAACACCCGCTCAGTCCATATAGAAGCAAATGAGATGTCAAACTCACATTTCCTCCCCATATTTCTCCTTTGGGAACAATAACATTACATTTTGTCTCTCTACCGCGGAATACCCGCCCTGTCCATAAACTCCCATCCCCCTTCCTACTTCCACACTTGTACCGAATTACTTCATTTCTCTCGCTCTTTTTCATTTCCTTCTAACTCTCTCTTCTGTGATCAAATCAAACGGACCCCACATTCTATGTCGAATATTTTCTGGCGTTTTCAATCTTTTTTGTCTATTTTCGACTGTACCTTATGGTAATTTTAAGATGATCAGGGTTTCCTGAAAGTATGGTCTAAAAAGTTTATTGGTTTTTGTATCTTGTAACCAACAGCAAGGCCGGCCGCATCTTGGACGTAGGTAGGGCAGCGCAGCGCAGCGCGCACATAGCATTGTTGTTGTAACGATTGTCATCTGATTTTACAAGAACAATATGCCATGTGCGCGCTGTGCTGCCCTGCCTACGTCCAAGATGCGGCCTGCCTAATAATTGCTCATTTTGCTTTCATAGATAAGATAAAGTAACAAAGACCACACACTGGACAGGAAGTGACTCAGTGCGACGAGGCGTCATGCCAGCCTGATATCCCATCATACCGGTTTCGCTAGTTCGAATCTTGTTGTGACTGTGCTTCATGCTTTCTTCCTCCTGTAGTATAACGTGTAAGAATAAGCCACAACCTTCTTCACTGGTCGCAGAATGCGGCTAAATGGGCGGGAGGTGTATGCTAGCAATATGCTAACGAAACGTGAACGTATATTACACTATGTTTCACTAAGGGCTAGAGTAATGACAGGCTTCTTTGACCATTTTTCGACAGTGCATTTTTTTGATGCAGGACTGAAAAAAAGCTTGACGGCAAACTTAAGGTATTTATAGTAAGATCTAAGATTTCGGCTTTTGTGCTTTGTAGCTATCCGTATCACGCCCACCAAGTCAATTGCACACGTTTCATTGATTAAATCAAATCCCACTGATCCCACATTGGGCGCTAAATATGTTCGCCTGCTTTCTACTATAAATTTTCAATGACGTACGATTAAAAAAGCTATGGCCCGTTTTCTCAATGTCTCGTTTAACTGCCAGTTAGCTATCCGGGACACCAAATTTAACCTTAGCGTATGCAACGCTCAAAATAAAATATGATAATGCAGTCCACAGCCCAGCTAATGTAGAGCAAGTCAGCTGATTTTCTTGGCGGAACTCTGCAGCCTGTTTTATTCTATTCTACGTCAGTGTCATCTCTCAGCAATATTTCATATTTGGTCTCGAATCCTCTTACTTCGAATGAATTTTCAGAACTCTGTTGCTTGTGAGACTAGTTTAATTGTCTCATTTGAATGTGCAAACGTAAACAGTTCTAGCTGTCAAAATCTCAGAAGCCCGTATCAGCTGTTTGGAATTATTATCCGATAATTTCTTACTTGGAAGATGAGTGCCGTAGCCGTTTGGCGTTTATCTATAGGTATAGGATAAACTGTAACTAGACATTGTGAAAACGGTCCTATCGTTTACTCCCAATTTAACCTACATTAATTTTTGTTAACAATTTGGATTTGTGTGGAATTTTCTTCTTTTCACATTTAATATTTTCCTTGCAAAGCCATTGAATTCATCAGAGCCCATCTAATTTTATAATTTGGTAATTTGACATACACCTTACAATCGATCGCTCGACCGACGGATGGCTGTAAAATTGCTCTAAAATATTGTCAGATATGAATTGATCGTCCGATCAGTGAAATCGCCGAAGATAGTCACATGCGCGTCGCATGTGCTATCCTGACGATCACAATATCGTCCGATCGATTTGACGACGGATCGCATAGTTTATAAGGGCTCTAACGTTGCCACGCTTCAACTAACTAGGATGAATCATGGATGATTGGCTGAAAAAAGGTACCACGTGTAACGGACGGTTTGGTGGGCATCCGAAGATGCCCGTGGGGACGGAGCCTAAGGTGGCATGTTGACCGTGTAGGCCGGGCCATGCCATCTGGCGAAGAAAAAGGCCCCTCAACGAGCTAAGCAGCGGCCTATGCTTGTTGTAGCTCAGTTCGGGAGATGTGGCGGGGTTTTCGCCGCTCGTTGCCCCTGTCCTTTACGACAAAAACAAAAATTCATAGGCCTGGGGAAGACAACACAAACAGGGGAGGTAAAAATGGGGAATAAAAAAAAATAGTCGATAAGGGTGGAATGGTTGACGGACGGATCAGACGCCCACACGGTCGCACCTGGGTCCGGGTGTAATGGGACCGTCGGCCTCTGGTTTCGTACCACCAACAGATCACTACTCATCAGGTGCTGCTTCGATCTGCTGATGGGAGCAGCACTACCAGACCATAATATGGTTCACTACAGGTGGTTCATTACAGGGCAGCTTCTACTTAGAGGCCTGCCAAGAAGAAGAGGCTGAGGACAAATTGTGCAGCTAGAAATAAAAAAAAAAGTGAGCTGAGCACCGGAGTCAGCCGACAACCATTGTAGAGGGGAAAAATTTGCGAAGAGAGAAAAAAATTACTACATTTCCCAATTATTCAGATGAGCAACAGGTTACAAAGAATTCTGACGCCAGCAGAGGCGCAACACTGCATTCCTTGCCGTAATTCACTCAAAAACTCTGTAAGCTGTTGAGCACATGAATAATAGACAAATGCAATACTGCGTAAAGAAAATTTTTTTTAAGTTACTTAGGAGGACAATCCTGGCAAACAAAAAGTTATCCAGGGCTCCTCCGCGCTTCGTCCGGTCACCGAAGAAGCTCCAAATGCCGGCAATTCAAAGCATTTATGGAGGCCTTAGATACGTGGCTAAACCACAAAAGACGAACACAAAGCCAGGACTGCCTTGTTAAACTGAATCTAAAAGGAAAAACTACTCTATAGGAAGGATGGGGGTGCTACAGAGGAAAGCACAGCTACTTGAAGGGAAAATACGTGGAGTAAAGTGGCTAAGTCCTAAGACTTAGAGCAAGTAGCTTTAATGTGCTTGTGGGGATGCATAACGGTGAAAGGACCAAAAAGGAACCCAATGAGGTCCTTTTCAGTCCTGTGCTTGAACAGAAATGGGCCCCACGTTGGGCGCCATCTGTAACGGACGGTTTGGTGGGCATCCGAAGATGCCCGTGGGGACGGAGCCTAAGGTGGCATGTTGACCGTGTAGGTCGGGCCTTGCCATCTGGCGAAGAAAAAGGCCCCTCAACGAGCTGAGCAGCGGCCTATGCTTGCTGTAGCTCAGTTCGGGAGATGTGGGCGGGGTTTTCGCCGCTCGTTGCCCCTGTCCTTTACGTATTAACAAAAATTCATAGGCCTGGGGAAGACAACACAAACAGGGGAGGTAAAAATGGGGAATAAAAAAAAAATAGTCGATAAGGATGGAATGGTTGACGGACGGATCAGACGCCCACACGGTCGCACCTGGGTCCGGGTGTAATGGGACCCTCGGCCTCTGGTTTCGTACCACCAACAGATCACTACTCATCAGGTGCTGCTTCGATCTGCTGGTGGGAGCAGCACTACCAGACCATAATATGGTTCATTACAGGTGGTTCATTACACACGCTTTAGAGAAAATGTCGTGAAATAAAGCGACTTCGATGTATCGCACTGATAATGCGTTTGTGTTTTAATTTTTAATGGTTTTTTAGTGCTTAGTTTAGTGTTAGTCTTAATATTAGCTAAAAACAGCAATTCGCCAATTTTGAACTGATTTTTGAAAAAAAAATTCAGATATTCGATCCTCCCTCGCTAATGAGTTTCGACCTGGGATTTGATTTTCTTTACGTTTCATGACCCAGGAATCGATTGGTATCACTATATTTCTGATACACGATAACCAACAATATAATGAGTCACTGGATGAATATATTCGCTGAGATTTTCACCAAAAACTCCTGTTTGCCGTCTACTACTCAAAGCCCGCCCTCAATCCCAGCCAAGGGCCCTTACATTTTCGCACTAGAGACGTATTCACAGACCTTCTAAAGCTTGACACTTGTATAGTTGTTATGCGATGCGCTTCCTCTCTAGCTAAACCGCTGCGCAAATTCCATTTGTTCTATAAATTAGGAGTATTCCCATTCGCATGGAAAATTGCCCATGTTCAAACTGCCGTAAAAATAGGAGATAATTGTGATCCTTCGAACTATAGGTCGATTGCGCTTACCTCAATTATGTCTAAAGCTTTTGAAATATTTACAATATAAACACCCAATTACTAAAACATTTAAATTCATATGATCTCGTCAATGATAGACAGTACGGTTTTCGTTCTGCCGGCTCCACCGGTGGCCTAATGACTTTCGTTATCCAGCGATGGAATCGTTGTCTCTATAATTTTGGTGAAGTTAATGTGGTTGCCCTGGATATTTCAAAGGCTTTTGACAAAGTTTGGCATCCAGCCCTTTTATCCTTCTTCTCTTCTTCTTTTGGACTTGATCTTGCATTGATAAAGTGGATTGAAAGTTTTCTCCATGACCGCTCAATCACTGTTGGACTTGACGGTCTTAAATCAACTCTCCATTCAATTAGCACCGGGGTACTACAAGGTATTGTCCTGTCACCAACTCTTTTCTTTATTTTTATTACCGACCTTTCAAGTTTAACGTCAAATCTGATTCACAGTTTTGTCGACGATAGCACCCTCGATTTCGCATATTCCTTTGATTTTGTGACTGATTCCCTCGGGAATGCTTCTACAATCAATAGATACCGCAATTTCGAATCATTGAATCACGATATTTCTAAAATCATTGACTGGAGTAAACCCAAACGAGTAGTATTCAATGTTTCCAAAACAATGCTATTTAACTTCAAATAAATTGTCCACCTGCTTCCCAGACTATCCTAATTGATGGCGTGAATATTCCGGGTTCTCCTTCCCTAAACCTTGTAGGTACGAATATTTCAAGCAAACTCATATCGACTGAATCGCTGCCAAAAATACTTTTCACCATCCGACTTAGCACGAATCTACAAATCCCGCACATAAAACCTAGGCTTGAATATAATTTCCATATTTGGGCGGGTGCAGGTCGCATCCCTTACCTTAATTTCCTTTCCGCCAAAGTTATGCTAAGCTAACCTAACCTAACCTATCCCCTAAACAATCGCATAAAAAAAGTTGGTCACCCTATTATTATTATTATATATTCTGGGGGATAGCCGAAGCAGACCACTAACGTTTGGGTCCCTTTTCGCCCCCTCCCGGTCATCAGTGGCTTCCAGATGTCGACTGATAATTGTCGACCTCTTTCTTCATCACTGAGTCCCGTGTTATTGCTAGCATTTGTTTGAAGCTGAGATCACTCATGGCTTCTACACTTATCGTGTGCCTGCCTGTGATCCTCAACCTCGCGCTAGCCAGTGCTGGACATTCGCACACAATGTGTGCTGCCGTCTCGGCCTCCTCCAGGCATAGCCTGCAAACGTCATCTTCCCTGATTTTCATCTTGGCCAGATGAGCCTTAAAATTACCATGCCCTGTGACCAAGGCAGTTATCCAGCTTAGGGTACTCCGTTTATAACTAAGTACCTTTCTCGCTTCCCTGCCTAAAGGGCTGGTCATTGCGTTCCGAGCTTGTTTGCTAGTGACTAGCTCCTGCCATCTTTCTTGATGCATGGAGTCCATCCACTTCCCAACCTTCGCTCCAATCATGCCGTTCCCCAGAGCAACTCTGGGTTCTGGGCCAATGAAAGTTGCCGCAGATCCCTGTTTTGCTAGGGCATCCGCCGCCTCATTTCCTGTTGTACCTATGTGTCCTTTTACCCACATCAGCGTAACCTCATTTCCTGAGGCACACGTGTTGAGCTTCCGGACACACTCTAGTACCAGTTTAGAGTTTATGTTCGTCTGCTGCATGCGTCTGATCACCGATTCGTTGTCCAGTGCAATAAGGATTTTCTTCCCCCGCACCTGACTTTCAAGCAGGTGGTCCAACGTATGCAACAAGCCAAGCATCTCTGCCTGGTATACGGACACATACTCTCCTAGACTAAGCGCACATGCTAGGTTTAGCTCTTCAGAGTAAACCCCCGCCCCCGCTTTACCGTCCATTAAAGAGCCATCAGTAAAAATGCTGATGTCATTGTACACTACACTCATTATGTATGTTTCCATCTGCAATGTGAGTCTTGTGTAGTCTTTCAACTACCCTACGTCTACTTATGTCTTCTACCGGCATTAGAGTCTCCCTGACCTCATCATGAATAATGTCTAGGATGCTCTTATGACCGCTGCTAGTTCCAAAGCGATGCCACATGGCATCCCTTTCCGTGAGTATTCCCGAAAGCGCCGCCGTTCTTTATAAATAAGTCCAACGGCGGCAGTCCCAGCAATGCCTCCATTGCTCGCGTTGGTGTGGTGCGCATTGCACCACATATGCTTACGCAAGCTATCCTTTGTATTCCATCTAGCTTTTGCTTTGTGGTATTCTGCATGGCTTTTGGCCACCATACCACTCATGCGTAGGCTAGAATAGATCTTACCATCATTGCGTAAATCCAGTGTGTCGCTTTAGGTGAAATTCCCCACCTACGAGCACACATTCTCTTACATTGATGCAAAATCCTTTTCGCTTTTTGGATCTTTTCATCAACGTGAACATTCCAAGTTAATTTCGCATCTAAGGTAACTCCTAGATGCTTCACTTCCTTGGACACCTTGATTTCCGAACCAAAAAGCCGTAAGGGAGTTATCTCTATGTCTTTCCTCTTACGAGTAAAAATCATAGTGTTTGATTTACTAGCGTTTATGGTTAGCTCTTGCTCATTACACCATTCTTCGGTTACTTTGAGAGCTTGTCCCATGCAACCTAGAATTGTGTCCATGAACTTTCCACTGACCGTGAGTGCCAAGTCATCGGCGTATCCTACAGTGTGTACGCCCATCGAGTCAAGCTTCCAGAGAAGACTGTCCACGGCGATGTTCCACAGTAGAGGCGAAAGAACACCTCCTTGTGGGCATCCTCGGACTACCTTACCCCGTATTCTGTCACATCCACTGCTAAGATTTACCGCCCTCTGCTTAAGCATAGAGTCGATCCACTTAATTATAATGTAATCAACCCCCCGCTCAGTCAGGGCGTTCCTTAGTTTGGTAAAGGAGATTTTATCAAAAGCACCCGCCTCTATATCCATAAAAGTAGACATAGCGATCCCGCCATTGTTAATCTCTCTCTCTGCAACTCTAACAAGTTCGTGTAGAGCGGTTTCCGTAGATCTGCCTGCTCTATAAGCATGTTGGCACCTACTCAGAGGACTATACATTAGCGTGGTGTTCTCCAGGTAGTCCACCAACACCTTTTCCATTGTTTTCAACAGGAATGATGTAAGGCTAACCGGCCTGAAGGACTTTGCCTCTGTATAGTCTTTCTTTCCCGGTTTAGGCAGGAAGACCACCTTAGCCTCCCTCCATGCCTTCGGGATATAGCCTGCTAAAAGACAGGCGACGAATATATTCCGGATCCTATCTAGTAGAGCGCTCATGCCCCACTGTAATAGTGCCGGGAATATTCCGTCCATTCCAGCCGTTTTAAATGGAGCAAAAGAGTTTATAGCACTTTTGACTCCATTTGGAGTTATTATCCTCTCAGCTTCTTGTTGACTTCCCCCACCAGCTCCCATGTTAGTTTGAGGCTATGGTTGGTCTGACTTGAAACTTCCAGGAAAATGTACTTCCATCAGCGCCTGCAACGTTTCTTCCACTGTTTCTGTCATGGAACCATCAACTTTGCGTATCAGCCCCATTTTCGAAGCAGTGTCTTTCGATATCATCTTCTGTAATCTGCATACTTCCGACGTATCCTTCATGCTAGAGCAGAATTCCCTCCACGTATTTCGTTTCCGAAGACGTAAGGTTCTTTTCAGCTCCCTCTTTTTATCCTTGTATAGTTCCCAAGAGTGAGAGTTTCTCTCCTTCATGTAACGGTTAAAGGCTTTCTTGTCTCTTTTTTCATAGACTCCAGTTCCCTACTCCACCATGGTGTTGGGTCCTTTTCGTCCACTACTGTGGAGGGACAAGCGTGTTCGAAGGCGCGATTAATAGCGGTGTTCAGTTGTTCCACTGTTCGCTCTATCTCGACCGTATTCCGCGGTATTCCCTCTTGAATAACCTCGACTTGTTCCAATAAATATGTCTCGTACTTAACACGATCAGTATTTTTTGGCACTCTTATACGTTTGCGTTCGCTACTCCGTTTTCTGCCACACAGAATTTCAAACTGGATAGCCCTGTGATCAGACATGGTTAGCCTGTCCACCACTCACCAATTCTGAACTCTGTCAAGCATATTAACAGAGCTTAGGGTAATGTCGATCACCTCAGCCCTTCGTGCATCCACGAAGGTGGGAGCGACCCCCTTGTTTGCTACCAGCAGATTGTACTTTTCCACAAATTCTAGCAGCTGCTGTCCTCTGGGATTGTCATCTGTGCTGCCCCACACAGTGTTGTGCGCATTGGCATCACAGCCTATGATCAGGGCCATATCTCTTTCTTTACAATATCTTACCAGATTTTCTACTTCCTCTGATGGAGGTGGTTCTGGTGCATCATAAGGGAGATATGCTGATGCAATTAGGAATGATCCTGCACCACTGCTGATCATTACTACCGTAAGATCAGGCGAGCAGAGATGCATCATTTGTACTGCACGTATTCCATGACGCACCAGGATGCATGTCCTTATTTTACCGTCCACCTGTGCATGGTACAGATTTGCGGTTTGTTGTGACAAACCCCTAATTTTGTTTTGTAAAATCCAGGATTCCTGTATCAAAGCTATGTCCAGTTTCTCTTCATCAAAGCATCTCGTCATCATCGCTGATGCCGCTTGGCTGTGATGAATATTCAGCTGGCACACAGTTAATGTTTCTTTGTGCGGTCACCCTAGGTATGAGCCATCAGTGCGAAGTTTATGGATTCACTTTTTCCGAGCTTTCCTCTACAAAATGTTTGCGTGTGTTTTCACGAATGTTCATTCTCTCTCTACAAACAGACTGCGTGAATACCATCTGCGAAAATCAAAATCGTTGTCACAACATGCTCAGTCTAGTGAGCAGAAAAACTTTCTACCAGTGCAATTACATACATTTAATCGCAACTTGTGCAGCTTAATAGTGTGTGTTCGGAACATAAATACCTAAACGTCACGATGCGGTTGCGCCTTCTGAACGTGCCCTTTGTTGAGTAATCTCACGGACTAGGTGTTTTATTTTAGTTTTAGGTATGTTCAATGTTAGGAACAATGTGCTGTTTATTTGGTAATTATTTATTTATATTTTGTTTAATCAAAAAATTTATTATTTATTTAAACGCCATTAAATGGTTTTAATTGCGTAAAGTATATCAAAACCGCACATGTATTGTACAAAAATCCACTCGTAAATCAGAGCTCTGACTTCGCGTAATATTCAATTGTAATCGTTTCTGATGCTAATACACGTAGTTTCTCCTAATACAAAAGTATTTATTTTAAGTACATATATGCGTGTATTTTGGAGCTACTAACTCCCCTCTTTACTACTACTACTACTACTTTAGTAGTAGAAAAAACTAGGTATGCTATTATTGCGGAACATTGTTTCAAGACAAAAAAAGAACATTTGTTCAACCATTTGATTCCCCATTTCACATTTTCAGATCGTATTTTTCAATTGAAAACGTAAATTTCTATTTTTGATTAGTGCTTTAAATAAAACATCAACCACTTCTTATATGCATAGGTAATATGTAATGTGTAACACGCAAATATATTAAGCATATTTAATACTAAGATTGTAAATTATTAAGAAAAAAAACGGAATTCCTAGTTGTTATGAAATAAATTATAAATAAAAAATAATGAACATTAAATTTTAGATCAGCTGAATAAAAAATAATAATTTTTAAATATACATTAATTGTTAAAGATGTATAACTAACTTAGAACATAACACTACCGCAATATTCACTACCCACAAAATGTCTCTATACATACGAGTATACTTTATTTTATTTTAACTTTTGTTTAATTGGAATTTGTTTAGAGCATTTCGGCATCTGTACTGTTTGAAGACTCGTATAGATTGTCTCGAGAGTGGTGAAGACCAGCTCAGACACGGTCCTCCAACAATAGAATTGAAGAAGGTGCAGGCTACTGATTATAATTCTGGGCACTGCGAGCGTAGATGGTATATTCTGGTTGGTTAGGGTGACTTAGAAAAAAACAAAAAGAAAACCCAGTTAGCGCGAGTGTGCGCCTTTTTGATGCCACAAAAATTCTAGCAAGAGAAAGACCACTGAGATTGAAGTCTGTTAACAGGATTAACCTGGGCGTTACCTTAAGAGCTCGCGCAGACGGCACACTTTTTAGTTTGCAGAAAAACTAAATAGTTTAGTCAAAAAAATAGAACACACGGTGGTTTATGAGACCGCGCACAAAGCAGACTAAACTATTTAGTTATCGCTGTGTGCGTGGTCTCCAAAACCACCGTGTGCTCTATTTTTCTGACTAAACTATTTAGTTTTTCTGCGAACTAAAAAGTTTGCTGTCTGCACGAGCTCTAAATCCAACCTGTGAAATTGAGAAAACAAAGTATCTCCAAAAGCTCGATGACACGCCCTGGCTAGTGCCGGGCATTTGCAAAGGAAGTGAGTCAGGGTCTCCTTCTCCGCCCTTTCCTTACAGCTATAGCAGAATTGATTGTAGGGGATGCCAAGTCTAACCGCGTGCTCGCCCACTGGCCAGTGTTCCGTCGTGACGCAACAACTCTGATCACATATGTACGGGTCCTATTCAGAAGGACATTAGTCTTTAGTGTATTGTAAAATGGCCATTCCTAAATAGCGCTCCATCCGTCGTTTGCTAATTTGCTGCTCAGCGACTGTGAAGCGCTGTATTGGGCGCTTGCATTTTAGAAACGAAGCCATTGTGATTCTCACCGACAGCCAAGCTGTAACTAAATCCGTCAAATCGGGTCTGACTATGTAAAAGATCAAGGCGAAATGTCGCTCAATACCGAGATGAGTGTGTTTTTTTAGAATTTATTATATTGGATTCTGGGTTACAGTGGTTGGACTGATAAATATAACTATAGATCAGACGAGCTCGCAAAGCTATGTTGCACAAATTCGGCGGCACAGATTGGATTCTAGTTGCACCCCTTTACTATAGTCACTGAAAAGGCAACACATCAGAGCTGCTGTGGTAGTCATCACTGGGCAGTACATAGTTGTGGTTTGGCATCATCTATAATGACTGCTGTAGACGCTGCGGTAACGAAAACAAGGAGGTGTGTATTTTTTATCTTCTCTTCATTTGTCCTGCTCTTACAAGAAGAAGGAAGACATTTCAGGGATCCCACTTCCTCACTGAACTGGATGACTTAGCTAATGTTGATGGTTCTGTACGTTCATTATTGCATGCTTCCCTCCAATAAGGCACGCGTTAAACGTTTTCAACAGACGCATGCCTCTTGATGATCAAGAACTGAATAATAATAATACCCTTAACACTCCAGACAACAAACAAAGTCGGACCCCCTCCAAACTCAATTTCTAGATCCGTTACAGCGCACACATAGTCTGGAAAGCAATTATTCTAGCAACCACAATAGCGGTGAGAGAATTCGCCTTGTGGATAGCCCACTAGCATTGACGTTTATCGTGGTACTGCCTAGTGTTGGGTAGATCTCCCACCCGCGTAGCAGAGCCCCATCCATGTGCTAGTAGCAAACGGTATACACCTAAGCTCGACGGCTTGGGATATGCAGTCATAGTCGGTGTTATCAAAAGCTCCCTACATGTTAAGGAAGGTGCACAATGCAAGTTCCTTATAATTAAAGGACTCTTCAATTTTCCCTATAATACAGTGTGGGGCGGTCATTGTTAATTTGCCCTTTAAGTAGGGAAATTGTTCTGATGTTCGTTGCTTTTCCTCTAACTCGATCCATGAAAATTGAAAGTCCCAAAATTTTTTTGACCCTGATGATGGGCGCAGAGCCCGAAATACATATATAGGTCGAACGAAAAATTTTGCGACTTTCAATTTTCGTGGATCGAATTAGAGGAAAAACAATGAGCATTATTAGAAAAATTTATCGAATCCGGCAACAACAAATACTGGTTGTACGAGTATATATCTTTATCAACCTTAATCAGGAAAATTGTGTTCGATGCCAGAAACCCGAACATTCCATCAAACGCTTGCTGTCAACGTCAAGCAACCTCTCGGTGGTCTAAAGGAGGAATTAAGTTAAGCTTATTGCTTTATAGGATTTATGTAAATTCTCCACCTTGTCACCTTATTTGGGTATAAACACCACGTTTACTTTCCTCCATCGTCGTGGCATGTAACCCAAAGTGTAACTTGCCTTTAAAAGGCCGATTATCGGGGTGATGATAGTATCCAGATAATTCTGCAGAAGAGCTGGGAAGATACCACCGCGCCAGGAGCTTTAAAAGGCCCAAAGGACTTTACTGCCCTTTTAACTTTATCCTTGTCAAAGATCATTCCTGATATATGAGTACTGTTTAACAGATTAGCCGGGACCCGATGGTTTTCAGGTGTGTCTGTCGAAGTGAATCCTTAAAGAACAGACCTCTGAAAGTGGGTATAGCGTAGAAGCCAGACCAACTCCGAGTTGCTTCTGGCAGTGGGTGTATTGGCAGTGTGTGTGTTGGCAGTGCCTCTTAAAGCATTTACGTTTAGAGTACCTAATACGTTTATTATACTCAGTTAGAGCGGTTCTGTACTCTTCTTACTGATTAAGGCGCTTGGCCTTGTTGAATTACTTCCTTGTACTTGTACGCGCAGGCGGGCAAATACCTTTCCTCCAGCCTTTTTGGTTCAGATGGGGGTCCGAAAGTGTGTCGAAAACCAAACCAGGAGCTGCAGGGAAATAATGTGATTGAAACAATAAAACTCGGAGGCGGTAATGTCATGGTGATGGTATGGGGGTGTATATCGGCGGCATCTAGAGTGGGAAACCTCGTCTTTATTGATCAGAAAATATACAAGCATATGTTTCTGAATATTTTAAAAGAAAATTTGTTTCCAAGTGTCGAAAAGTTGGGATTAATTGGACAACCATGGCTGTTTCAACTAGATAACGACCCAAAGCATTTGTCGTATCTTGTGCTGGAATTGCTAATCTTCCACTGCAAACAAATAAAAACGCCTCCACAGTCACGAATCCTATTGAATGAGCCTTTGCTGAAAAAAATACGGAGTCATCATATAACATCTAAGGATTCTCTAAAGGGGGCATACACATTGAATGAGCGAATATAACACAGAAGGAGACATCCAATTTAGTTCGAAGTATGTGCAGACATTTAGAAGCCAAAAGAGGTATTAAGGGGCTATACCAGTGTGAAGGCTGAAAATTTGGGTGATTTTCGGGAATTTTTTGGAAAAAAAAGTACTCAATTAAATTTTTTTTTATGTATTCAATGTCTTGCAAATGTGCAAGTGCGAATTATTTCAGTGAAAATCGGAATTTTTTGTGACACTTGGTTTCATTCTGCACACCAACTTACTATGCGTCTGTAGCTTAGCTCGGTAACGCAAAATAAAAACTATTTTTTTTTACCGGCACAAGACCAATGGACATAATAATAGACTATTTTTAAACAGTTGTTAGAAAACACTATCGGTCTGAGGTCTATGCCACTCGCGCAAGTAATACCTACTTTTTTATTTTCAAATTCCCTTTATTTCATTTCTCCGGATAAAGTGGTTTCGTACAGATAAAGCGCTCTTCAGGTTTTGCATCTTAACCCTCGATCGCTCGTGCGGCGTAAATTTGTACTCCACTCGCCTTTGAAAAATCATAAGTCTGGTCACACGCATGTGAGGGGTTTTTTTGTTTTCATGTATTCTTAGAAAAAAGTACATATTTTTTTAACAACATCGGTATTGTAATTTTTTCTCTTTTGTACAATTTATATAATTGCATTAAAAAATAAAAAAACGGCAATTCTTTTCGTTTTGAATCTTTTCTTTTTATTTTTTTATTTTTAATATACATATACTATTTATTACTTTTTTTTAGATACATATCTATAATTTAATTTTAATTTTTTTTTATTTATTTTAATTCATATAATTAACTTGTTTCCAAGCTTGACTTCTTAAAAATAGGTCATGAAGTCGAAACCAACTATTATTTTATCTCAACGAGTAAAAAAATTCAAGAATTATAAGTAATACTTGTTGGAGTACAATTGTACTCCGCGCGACTATCTCTGTTACAAAATTCGCGCAACCGACGAAGGGTTAACAGCTATCTGTGCGCAAGACGCCCACGAACACTAACTGTATCGTGTGCTTAAATCAAATAGAGTTGCCATCTTTTCATTGTATCTCCGCGTTAATATTATCAGCGATTATTATTTTATATCTCTTGTACTAAATTAATGAAATTAAGAAAATTCTTAGATTATCTGTGAGCGAGTTAGCTACATATTGCAAACGAAGCAAACACACCAAAATTAGTTTTTAATATTGTTCAATTGATCCTTCAATTAACTTTACAAATATAATAATGAAAAAATCGGTTATAAATCAAAATATTCGAGATTTTTCTTTTGTTTTCTTTCTAATTACGTTTTATACAATCCCAGGCTTAACAAAACGACACATAACTTAAAAATTCCATTAAGGAAAACCAATTGATAAAGATAAGAGAAACGTGTATCTATTATATAGGAGACCCAAAAACAAGTAAATGATAATTTTTGTAATATAAATATATCTAGAAATTCTAAATAAACGGATGTCTATATTTGTTTAGAAGTGATGGAAATGAATGAATTTAAAAAAAATAGATATGTAAGCAATTTTCAACTTTTCCCCTAAAGCCACAGCGATATATTTGTTACTACAATACAATACATATATGTACACATATTTCATTGATGACGATTTGTTGCAGAAAAAAAGGTAATATAAAACCAATTACAGAAAACACCATAGAAAATGACTTCAGTTACAAAAATTAATGAAATAAAGTGCTCCAAATCATGAAAAAAAAAAAATTAAATAAAAAAAAAATTCTTATTATTTCCGAAATTAAATATGTAGATCTTTATTTATTAACTATTAATTCAAAACCAATTAAAACAACACAAACACTATACTACATATAAATAGATAAAAAAAAAAAAAAAAAAAACTACTATATAAATCAAATTAAAGTTATTGTATCATAGATAATAAAATAAAATCAAATCAAATAAGTAACAAAAGATAAATAACTAAGAAATTATATAACGATAAACAAATACATAAATAATCCCAGTATAATAATTAAATGCATCAAAAACGAAATTTAGTTTTTCGTTTCTGTTGAAATAAACTGATCAATTTGCTGGTGTTCATTTACAATATATCTACTTTTTTATGAATTTGTGAACAAATTGCTTTCTTGGTTTTTTTCGATTTTCTGTTGTTTTGGTATACTATGATAATGTAATATATAAACAACTATAGGTACTAAGTAGTATGGTATATTATATCAAAGCTGAAATGATGTCTTTAGTTATAATTTATCTTGTTAAATTTCATTTAATACATAGAAATTATATCGGAAAAGATGGCGAAAAAAAAGAGAGAAAATATGAAATAAATAAACCCAAGCGAAATGTTTTGCTGTTTGATTTCATCTATCTATCTATTTTCTTCTTTTATCTTCTATATGTACAATATATACTAGATGTCCCGGTTTCGCCGTGACGTCTAAGGCGGCTATTACACTATAAAAGTTCATTTACAAATATCTTTGACGCACAATATTTTAAAGGAACTTTTATGAATGATAATAGCCGCCAAAGGCGGAGGTGTGCAAGCTTGTAAGAAAAGTACTTGAAACAAGCAACGTTCCTGTCGCAAATCCTTTCTTAGGCGGCTATTACAATATAAAAGTTCATTGAAAATATCATCTATAAAAGATATTTGTAAAAGAACTTTTATAGTGTAATAGCCGTCTAAGCACTCGGCTTCGCTTCATCGGGTACTTTGTCTAACTCTTCTGTGGCTTTTGTCCATATTTCTTATATCTTCTTGCTGCAATTGTAGAAATGAAAAAAAAAAACATTAAGTCCTTTATCAAATATAGTGCTGAAAGAAAAGGTTGCTAAAACTATTTTATTCACCTTTTCGCAAAAATTCTTCGAAGTAGTTACTACTTCTTTGCTTGAATCCCTAGTGGGGCATAGCGCGTCAACTACTCCTGCGCGCCATCGTGCTATGTACTGGGCAACGGTGCGCAACTCCCCTAAAGACTTACACAGCACCCCACATTCCTTTGTCACAGATCGACGCCATGTGATTTTAGGACCTATTGTTGGTCGGCCTCGGCTGGAAATGGGGTTCCATTTCATTGCATGCAAAACAATGCAGTTACCACTCTTCCGCAATGTGCCACTATCCACTGCCATTTTCGCCTACGTATCAATTCGTTGATTGGCATTTGAATCGTACACCGACTTAGATCTTCGTTTGATATTGTTTCGGGCCAGAAAATTCTTATAATTCGACGGAGACATGAGTTGACGAAAACTTGCAGCTTTCTGGTAACTCTTACGGAAACTTTCCATGTACTGCTCCCATACAAAAGCACAGTACCAGGGAGCAAAACAGGCCCAGCTTGGTCTTCGTGCTGAGATAACGGCTCTGCCAGATTTTCGACAGCATGCCGTAGGCGCATTTAGCTTAGTTGACGCGACGAGCGATGTCCTGCTCCGTACCACCATTTTCGGCATCAATGCTACGCTGGTAGACGAAGTTGTCCACCTTCTTCACAGGCTACCCATTAATATTGATGGCAATAGGTGTCGGATTTCTTTTTCGCAATGGCAGGCTAAGAACCTTGGTCTTGTTGGTATTAATCTTTAGCCCAACCTTGCTTGCCTCCCTTTCGAGATCTAACGTCATTGCGGACAGATCCATAATTTTGTGGGAGGCATATGTCGTTAGCGTAGTCAAGATGTTGTAGAAAAGATGTAAAAGTCCACTGAATTCCTCTGTCTAGTCCGGATAGGGCTGCATGCAACACATATATGATCACAATGAGAAATAGCATCAGTGAGAGGATGCACCCCTGCCGAACTCGACTGCGTATTTCAAAGTCCCCCGACAGTTTACCTTTATGCAGAACGTGACATTTCGCGCCGTCATATATTGTAGTAGGTTGCCTTAATAATAGCCACCAGCTTCTCAGGGATGCCTCTCCTGCGCCGGGCCGCCCATATAGAATCCCGGTTCACACTATCGAAAGCCTTCTCGAAATCGATGAAAAGCAAGTGAAGCGGAGAATCCTACTCAGCGCATTGCTCGATGATGATTCGCAAGGTGTCAATATGATCGACACAGGAAAATCCGGATCGAAAACCAGCCTGCTCTTCATCAATTGTGCTTCGTAAGTAGGCCTTTAGTCTTTCCAGGACGACTTTAGCTATTATCTTGGCAACGGCAGGAAGCACATAATTGCCTCTCCAATTATTACAGTCTGTGAGGCTACTCTTCTTCGGAAGTTTGATGATCAAACCTTTCTTCCACTCAGTGGGAAGGTCTCTGAGTTCCACGCTTTATCAGCAAGTGGGTGCAGCAAATCGGCAGTTACGCTTGGCGCTGCTTGATAAAGTTCGGCGGGGATACCGTCGAGTTTGGCGGACTTTCCTCATTTTAGTGCAATAATTGCAGTGGTGACTATTTCCTCTTTAGTCGGGGCAGTGCACCGTATACGCACATTTCGATGGTTAGCTAAATTATCTATATGAGGGGGAACTTCACCTGAGGTTACACGGTTCAAGACCGCGGCGAAGTGTTCTTTCCACCGCCTCATTTGATCTTCTTCCAAGATAAGTAGCTTTAAATCACTATCCTTTACCAGTGGCCTCGTTTATGCCGCGGAACTATCTTTGAGTATTAACTAGTTCATGCTAACTCATGACGATATAAACATGTCGCATTAGCTAGTTTTGATACTAATTTTAGCTCCACTTGCGATACAGAATTGGACTGAAAAATTGGGACTAGATGATGTTGCTGTCTTCGCTAATGACGTTGTTGGTGAAAATTGTATTTTATATGTTATATAAATACCTCATCCTTTCCTGAAACTCTGTATTCGTTGCATCCTTTGATTGTAGCGGTATAAACGCGTTTTTATTGGGAGGCTATTGCCTCTTGACATTTCCTAAACCAAAGTCATAAACCAACAACTGACATCTTTCGTATTTAGTACTTCTCCGTATGGTCGGTATAAACACACCGCGAACAAGTACTAGCACTAAAACGAATTAGTTAAATCGCCTTTTAGTTCCACGGTATAAACGTGGCCAGTTACGACCACCTGCAAACTCCTTGATGAGACCGTATACGGCGCTTATGTTGTTTCTTCTTGCGGCTTGTTCTGCCGAGGCTAACAGAGAATTCGCATAAACTCTTTTATCGCGTCGAACACTACGCTGAACTTCTCGAGCTTTTTGACGGTAAAGTAGTTCGATGCTGTTCCGATTGTCATCTGATGCTGCAGCCAAACGAACCTTCAGTCCTCTTCTTTCAACAATTCGCTGCCATGAAGCGTCGGACAACCAGGGCTTATTCCGGCAATCCGGGTTTGGGCGAAGGATGGTATCTACGCTATCAATTCACGCATTTTTTATGGCATCCTAGTTTTCATTTATGTCACTATCTAGGTGAGTAGTTATCTCAGCTGCTTTTTGCGCAAGATGGTCGTTATATTGTTGTAAGACAGCTGAATTTTTTAGTCGAACGGTGTTGAATATGCGGCGCCTGGGTTTTTCGTCAGTAGGACGGCGCACGGTTGCAATACGCAATCGAACATTATCATAAGGTAATGGTCTCTTCCCATCCCAATATCGGCACCCTTCTTGTTTCACACGTTCAGGAGGCAACTCCTGAATCTTTTACTAATGACAAAGTGGTCGATCTGATTTTGTGTTCTGCGCCGATCAACAGAGGACCAACTGATTTTGTAGTGGTCCTTATGCTTAAACATAGTACCACCGATGAAGAGACCGTTGTCGTTACGATTACCAAGACCGTGTCTCCCCATCACATGTCTGAGCCCATAATTATCAGCGCCAACTTTTGCATTCAAATCACACATAACCATTATAATGATATCGGATAGTGCAAGTTGCTGGCATACACATTCTATCCTTTGTTTGTCGATTTTAACGACAGGCCGTCAAAGGGAAAGGCCGTGGTATTTATTATTTTGCGCCCCACACCACAGGGGGGAGATTTACCTTAATCAAATCATCGCACCGCCATCACTGGCGGCTTGACATTGGTTAACAATGGTCAGTGACCACTGCCGCTCCAGGGAGCGCCCACGCGGAGGACTATGGAAGAGGAATTTTTTAACTTTCATCGAATAGAAATTTTCTAATACACAAATATCTTAACTATCAGTGACGTTTTATTTTCTCATTTCATTTTTTTCACCGCTGGGATTTATATTTAGAAAAGTAAAAGTAAACAAACGTAATCCTCGTAAATTAGGGAATAGACAGGTAAGGTATATGACTCGTATAACGTATACCAAGAATGCGTGGGAATTTTCCGCGTTTAGACTATAGATGGGAGAGCCTGGATGGACGACACCTGATTCAATGAGATGACTCACGTAGGTCTTGCGTACTACATACTGGAAGGAGAATATATATTTCAACCAAGATGTTCAACAGGTTTCGTTTGAAACGTGTGTACATAACTATATAAATATCAGTAGTAAATAAACACATAAACACTTATCTGGAAAAAACAACGACTTTCAAATGTTCTAACGGTTGACAAGAGACACAAGTAAAGATACGAGTACAATACATATTAATAATAATATCAAATCCATGCATAGTTTGTATGTATGTAAGACGAAAGTACATTCATACTCGTAAATGGTGAAGTTGATACGCTTGTTTTGAATCAAAAACGCATCCATTCATCATGTGTACGAACGAACGATACGAGCGAGTATGGTGGCATTCCTGCTCAGTGGGAAAAGAAATGTTTCGGAAGAGATGAGAACATAGGCAAAGACATTTTACCTAATTTTGTTCGGAAGGCGTTCTTTTCCTTTATTCCGTAAATTGTACTCGTACTATATCTTATATTTTTTATACATAAATGTTATATTTAGATACAGTGTGTGACGCACCACATTACCATCCACGATTTGAGCATATTTGAAAATGAGGCTCACAGGTTCCTAAGTGAGTATATAAAGTGAGAGGTTCCCCTTCTGGATTGTTTATGTTTTGGTTGACTTCATTTCAGGTATCAAATACCTGCTAAGGTATTATGTAACAATCCGCGTTGATACTACCAATAGATGACTCATCTTGTTATTATATTGAAAACTGGTGTGTTCTTCACTTTCTGCACAATTCTGTGGTACATATTAGCATCTCTTGATATTTTTCCGAAGAATTAAAGTAATTTATTATTAGGCGCGTTGTTTTGCGAATTTTAGCTAATACAGGTTAGGGAAATAAAACAAGGCGCGTTCTTTTGTTAGGGTAGGGTAACGAACACGCATTACACAAACAATAATTCGCTTGTTTGTGTAATTCGTGTTTGTTACACTACACCAGGCGCGGATTTAGGGGGGGGGGAGGCAACGGGGACATTCCCCCCTCCCCCTTGGGCAAAAAAAAAGAAAAGAAAAAAAAGAGAAGAAAAAAAAGAGAAGAAAAAAAAGAGAAGAAAAAAAAATAGAAGAAAAAGAAAGAAGAAAAAGGAAAAAAAGGAAAAAAAAAATAGAAAATTAAGGTTTTCAACTGATCTTCAGGCTTTAACACTGCCGTTGCCCCCCCCCCCCCCCCCCCCTCGGGCAAAAAAAAGAGAAGAAAAACCAAAGTCCAAAGCGTATATACCCTAGACTTGTACAGACCTAGTGGTGATACCGAAAGTACGAGTACCAATTGGCAACGACCATATGCATTAAAAGTGAGTTTCCTATATGGCCAGTTTATACGGGAGGTTGGCACATATTCAGGAGGATCTTGGCCATTCTCAAAATCAATTAACTAACCCATTCTACAAATATTTTTCAAATTTTTCGCTAGCTTCATTCTATCGAAAGATATTGCTTATTTGAAATTTTATTTGTAGGGGAAGCAGGGGTTTCATTGGTCGGATTTAACGTATTTTAAGCATTAGCCGACTGGATCCTACTACAAACATTTGAACAAAATTTCATGTCGCTAGCTTTATTTGTCGTAAGTTATCGCTTATTTAAAATTTTATTTCTAGGGGAGGTAGGGGCTCCTTAGGTCGGATCTAATCCATCTTTAATGCCAACTAACTCAATCTCACTTGAAACATTTGACCAAAATTTTAAGTCGCTGGGTTCATTATATCAAAAGTTATCGCTTATTTGAAGTTTCATTTGTAGTGGAGGTAGGGGTTCTTTGGGTCAAATCTTGCCCATTTTCAACGCCAACTAACTACGTTTTACTACCAACGTTCTGCCAAACTTTCAACTCGCTAGTGTTATTCTATCGAAAGTTATCGCAATTAAAGTAATATTTAATTTTTTTAATTTTGCAGGGGAGGTAGGCGTTCTTTTAATCTGATTATGCCCAACTTACTAAAACCCAAGCAGCTTCTCACTTCACTTCGGTTAAAAAACCTGAAAAGTAGGGTAGTACGGGGTTCTTTGTAAGAAATTTACCGTTAGTTTTCAACTGATCGATCTTATTTTTCCAGGGTAGTATAGATTATTATCACGAGCAATCTTTCAGAGCTAGAGCTTTTCATGTTTATTTAATCAGGAGTTATAAATACATTAATTATTTTACATATGTAGGGGAGGCAGGCGTTCTCTTGGCCTGATCATGCCCATTTTCAATACCAACCAACTAGATTATATTTCCAACATCTGACCAAAATTTCAAGGCTCTAGCTTCATCCTATCGAAAGTTATCGTGCGAACGGACAGACAGACGGACAGACGGACAGACAGACAGACAGACATGGCTAAATCGAATCAGGAGGTGACCCTGATCATTTATTTTACATTGCTATACCTCCGGAGCCTCCTTTAAGGTGTTACATATTTCCGTCGTGACAAAAACAATATACCCTATACTAAAAGTCTAGGGTATAAAAAGAGAAGGAAAAGGACGAGAAAAAAAAATGGGAAAATTAAGGTTTTCAACTGATCTTCAGGTTTTAACATTGATATATTTTTATAGGGAACCAATTCAACATTCATGTATGATACATTGATGGGATAGGACATTCCGAGTAGTAGGGTGTGTTTAGATTTATCGAGTTTCCTCGCGTAACTGTTTCGCGAGGAAACCTTTCATTCCATTCCAGCATATGCACACATTCGGTTAAAAAAATGCCCATAGAAATTTTATGTATTATTTTAACGGATTCACGGGGGAACAGCATTTTGTTTATTTCGATTTGATATTCATTTCTAGCTAATTTTTGGTCGGAGAATCCGGAAATGTTAACCGTTTTTCTCCTATACGTCCAGTTTTTGAGATACAGGGGGCTCAAATTTTGGCCCCCATACAAACCTTCCCTTCATTGAAATCAAAACAAACGAAACTCGTTACAATTTTTTTATTTATAAATTTTGATTTTACATCTTAACAATATTACCTAAGAACTAAAAAAAAATTATGGCAAAAATTTTCGTTTGTAGCTTTTCCTGGAGTGTTCAATTTCAGGACAGTCCCGGCGAAGGAGATACTTGATATACTGGCACTGGAACTTCAGGAGAATGAGCAACTGGTCTTTTCGCAGATTCTAAATTGGGATACTGTATCTTATTTTTGTTTATGTGTGTGTACCCTGTTGTTTTAGTACAACAAAAGTAACAATCACTTGTGTGGTTTGAGGGCTCTCGCCATATCATTGGCACACCAAATGGCAACTGAAGTCGTTCTGCTTTCGTCCAGGACCTCAAATGTGTGACACAGCACCTGCACACTTTATGAGGGACCCACCATTTATCCTGATTGCAAATTGGAGTTTTGAAGTAGGCAAGATATGCCTGGTGAACAAAGGGGCCTATTTTTGTCCTCTGACTTAGAAATGTATAACTGCCACATATATAGCAAAATGAGTCCGGAGCGTTGAGACACTTTCGACGAGGGATAGTAGAGGCTTCCATTACACAAGATAAGAGCACAATAATAGAGTAATATACTGGAACAGAGGCTTTTAAATACATTTTTTTAACATAAAAGAGCCTTAAAAATGGCCGAAGAATTTCACAACTTTTAACAAACAATCCAGGTAGCGAGAAATTACTTTTTTTTATTGCTTTTAATTTTATTGTATACAGGTACTAGAAGGTCCTGCACAAGGATGCAGCCCCGTAGCTTTTAAAAAAAGTTGTTTTTTAAGGGGGCCTTTTGTAATTTTCCGTAAAATTAAAAAACAAACGATATCTCGAAAACCTGACGTATAGGGGAAAAACGGACTGCATTTTTGGAATCAGCGAGGCCGTTTTACTATAAATTAGGTGCAAAATTCAAAAAAACAGAAAAAAGTGTCAAAATTGTTCTCCCGTGTTATATTTAGGTGATAAGGTCGCATTGAAATAAGAAGAGGTAATTCAAAATTAATTATTTATTTATACTATATAAACTTAACGAAAAAAAGCAACAATTTTCTCTATCTTTGAAAATTGTTAATTTCAATATTAACTTTCTTTTATAAAAACGAAACATTTGCTTTCAATCTTACAACTATTTGAAATGTGTTGATTTGAAATAGTTGTAAGATTGAAAGCAAATGTTTCGTTTTTATAAAAAAAAAGTTAATATTAAAATTTACATTTTCCAAAGATAGAGAAAATTGTTGCTTTTTTCCGTTAAGTTTATATGTATAGTATAATTAAATAACTAACTTTGAATTATCTCTTCTTATTTCAATGCGACCTTATCACCTAAATACCTATATAATCCGTTAAAATAATACATAAAATGTAGGTTAGAACACTAATTGGATGCTGTTTATTTTTGGGGTCTCTGATGACCCCGCGCGACGATCGGCGTTACAAAAATGGCGCGACGGGCGGAGAGTTAATCGACTCGTCTCATCATGCTGATAAAGGATATATATAGTTTATTCGGTCGGAGCTCGGAGGTGCTTATTTCTATGAGTTATAAACATCATGACAAAGTTAATATACCCTCACTCCGTGAGAGGTATAAAAAGAAGACTTCTTTCTTTCTTCTTTCTAGGAAGTTTGTGACATATGGCGGCACCACATTATGGCTGTTACCGAGTCACGAACGAGCCAAGTGGATAACACTTTGTCGGCATCCAAGCACCTGCACCTGCGAGTGAACGAATTTCATCCAATGCGACGAATACCGAGCAAGCACTCCTGGAGCAATTTGTTCACCCGAGGAATCGCTGGACGGGAGAGACGCACGGTGCTAGGGAGTGCACAACGTGTCGGCGAGTCAGACACTATGTGAAGCCGCCCGTATGTGTTGCCCAAAAAGCAATTGCTATCGACGACGGCGTTACGGTCAGTTATGCGTCTGCAGAACGTTCATTTTTTTAAGCTGAAATGTTCGTGTAGGCAACTCGCAATATTGCCCCCCCTTAGGTCTTGGCTAGATCCGCTCCTGCACTACACTCGATCGATATGCAAAAGAAGGCGCCTACACACTACAACATCATCATTAACCTATATGGGTTAGCGTTCTACCCTGGTGAGTTATCGAGGCTAAAGGCCGGTTGACACGTTCAAAGTACACTTTGGCAAAGTACGTTGACAATCTACTTTGAGGTTACTTTGAACGTGTCAACCCCCTTTCAAAGCGCTTTGAAGTCTTCAGCATCCCATCAAAGTGAAGTAGGATGGTGCTCAACTTTCCATCAAAGAATTCATTGTAAATCAGTAACTTCACAGAAAAAAGTTGTTGGAGCGGGAAATAATGAGATGTTGGTGGTTTTTATTCATTTTGTGGTGGGCTGAATAATGCGTTTCGGTGGGAATTCCCTGGAGATGCTAATTCCGGCATTTTTGGCAAGTGGCAAAGTGGTAATTAACAATAGTGAATATTCTTTCCAAGCCAAAATTCGGCAAAGTGTACTTTGAACATGTCAACCGGCTTTCAGCCCTAACCTGGGTGAACATAAAGCTTTACTTTCGGCCTAAAGCGGAAAGATACCTTAGATTTGGGGATTTCCTTTGTCTATGATATCCAGCACTTTAAATAATAATACTATGTCATGAATAATTAACAAAAAATTCTTCTTCCATAGTCCTCCGCGTGGGCGCCCCCTGGAACGGCAGTGGTCACTGACCATTGCTAACCAATGTCAAGCCGCCAGTGATGGGGGTGCGATGATTTGGTTAAGGTAAACTTTGCCCTGTGGTGTAAGGCGTAAAACTAATACCACGGCCTTTCCCTTTGACGGCCTATCGTTAAAACCGACAAACAATAAAGGACAGGATGTTTATGCCAGCAACTCCATCTACGAACTAAAACTAAACTAAAAGCGACATTATAATGGTTATGGGAGATTTGAATGCAAAAGTTGGCGCTGATAACTATGGGCTCAGACATGTGATGGGGAGACACGGTCTTGGTGATCGTAACGACAACGATGAAAGATTTGTAGAGTTCTACAATTTTCACAGTCTCTTCATCGGTGGTACTGTGTTTGAGCATAAAAGGACCACCACAAAATCAGTTGGTCCTCAGTTGATCAGCGCAAAACACGAAATCAGATCGACCTCTTTGCCATTAGTAAAAGATTCAGGAGTTGCCTCTTGGACGTGCGAAACAAGAAGGGTGCCGATATTGGGATGGGAAGTGACCATTATCTTATTATCGGTAACGTTCGCCGTCTTAGCAACGAAAGAAAATTTAACACCGCTCGACTAAAAAATCCAGCTGTCTTACAACAATATAATGACCATCTTCCGCAAAAAGCTGCTGAGATAACTAGTCACCCAGATAGTGACATAAATGAAAACTGGGATGTCATAAAAAATGCGACGCGATGAAAGAGTTTATGCGAATTCTCTTTTAACCTCAGCACAAGAAGCCACAAGAACTAACAACTTAAACGCCGTATACGCTGTCATCAAGGAGTTTACAGGTGGCCGTAACTCCTGCCAACATCTAACATGAAGGATAGTGATTTAAAGCTACTTATCTTGGAAGAAGATCAGATGAGGCGGTGGAAAGAACACTTCGCCGCGGTCTTGAACAGTGTAATCTCTGGTGAAATTCCCCCTCACAATGAAGAAGAAGACAACAGGAAGTAGTCTACCGAAAGATTTTGGGAACCATTTCCATATATGTGCGTGTTACACGAACACTAATACATTTTCACCAATGGCGTAGAAGATATATTATAAGGGGGGCATGCATAATTTGGCGCGAATTTCGAAATTTTGAGGTCGTATATTCCAGAGGAAATGCCCCCTCGCGTAGTAACGTCTTCTTAGGGTGCCTTATCAGGTCTGCCTCCAAAAAGTGGTCAGAGCAGACATATGTGTTGCACGTTAGGGCCTTATTCCTCCACCCAGTAGACTTAATCCAAACAGCCCGCAAATATGGATCCTGAGGAAATCTGTAAAAAACGGCTTCAGTTAATCTATTATTAATAAAAGGCAAAGTTATGTTGCTAAATTATTTCTTCACTTTCTTTTAAACTCTATAGTCGTTAAGTAACATTATGCTCACAATATTACGTGATTACGTGACCAAAAACATCACGCATTTATGGTGTATCTGACAGTTTCAGATTAAGTCAGTTGGTATTCAGTGTCAATATAAAGCAACTTTTTTCTTAAAATTTGGGTGTTTTCAAATGGTCACACCCATATAACACTTCTTACACTAGGCCACTGAAACGAAAGTAAACAGCTGATTAACCACAAGCTTTGCGTTTATTTTCGTTCGATGGTTGATGGACCACTGACAAAAACACTAAGATTCCCAAAAATGCCTTAGCACTATACGAATTTCAACCATCTAGAGCGAAGATGCACTTCATAACGAACGTAATTAGTTCATTTACCTATGAAATGAAACTCCATTGTGCCGGGAAATCCTCCTGTTTCAGCAACCTTGCATCACGCACTCCATTTCACAAATTTCTTCACGACCGGCACCTCGTATTTACGTAAATACTGCACTAAGTGTTTAATCAAAGTTCAATTTATCGTTTTTGTTATTGTTACACTAACAATACTCGCGTTTTCACTTGGAAAAACAAATTTTTCACTGATATCACTCGATTGAATACATTCAACACGAAAATAACAACGAGAAATGTCATCGGAAGTAAGACCTATGCTGGTCGTTGGTACAAAAAAAATCAACAATTTGGTCCCGTTCACAGACAGTCACGTATAGGGTTGGACTCTATCCTCTTCTTTTGTATATCAATGCCCCCTCATATATGTAGATAATTTAGTTAACCATCAAAATGTGCATATACGGTCCGACTAAAGAGGAAATAGTCACTGCAATTATTGCACTAAAATGAGGAAAGGCCACCGGACTCGACGGTATCCCTACCGAACTTTTCCAAGCAGCGCCAAGCGTAACTGCCGATTTGCTGCACCCACTTGTTGATAAAGCGTGGAATACAGGGCCCCCCCCACTGAGTGGAAGAAAGGTTCGATTATCAAACTTCCGAAGAAGAGTAGCTTCACAGACTGTAATAATTGGAGAGGCATTTGTGTGCTTCCTGTCGTTGCCAAGATAATATTGAAGCTAAAATCGTCCTGGAAAGACTAAAAGCCCACCTAGAAAGCAAAATTGATGAAGAGCAGGCTTGTTTCGATCTGTGACAAAGGAGTGTAGGGTGCTGGATAAGTCATTTGGGGAGTTGCGCCCCATTGCCCAGAATAGAATACCATGGCGCGCAGGAGTAGTTGACGCGCTATACACCACTAGGGTTAAGGCAAAGTATAGGCAAGATGGGTATCATATGACTGGGGTTGTTACGGCGAATGTACTACACTACTGCTGAAGACATTTAAGCTAAGATATATGTGCAATGCACATACATTTGCTCAAAAAGTATGTACGAGTCATGTATGTCATAGAAGAAAACTTGCAGAGCATACTTTTTTGTATGTCCGGTAGGTTTTGAAAAATAACAAGGTCCATTGAGACGTAGTTTCGGTAGGAACTAGATTTACTCGGATTTAGGTCCAGAATAGGTGCACTCAGGCCTAGGTCCGGAACTAGGTCCACTTACACCTATCTCCATGAGACGGACAGACAGACAGACAAACATGGCTAAATCGAATCAGGAGGTGACCCTGATCATTTATATATATACATTGCTATACCTACGGAGCCTCCTTTAAGGTGTTACATATTTTCGTCGTGACAAAAACAATATACCCTATACTATAAGTCTCGGGTATAAAAACAAGCTTTCCGAAGGTATGATGCCCTTGACGCGAAGCGTTACAGTGCATTTGTCACTTTGAAACTAGTAGTAAAACTTGTTCCGATTTCACTGTTCTTATGAGAGGCATATGAAATAGTGGGCCGATTTCAGGCAAATTTAGGAACGTGGTTTGGCAGTCAATATGATTAAATAATATGAAATTTGGTAAAGATATCTTCTGAAATAAAAATGTCTTTTTAACAAAAACTTGCTTTTGGAACGGTTGTTCCTACGACAACTATACGATAGAGTAGTCCAATTTCAACCAAATTCGGGAATATGATTTGACTAGAGATACTATTGATTAGTGTGAAATTTGAAAAAGATATCTTCAGAAATAAATTTTTTTTTTTTTTTTGACAAAGACGAATTTTAAGACCGGTCGTTCCTATGATAGCTATATGACGTATTGGTCCGATTCCGCTGGATCCGACATATTTATAGCGTGCAATAGAAAGAAGGTTTTGTACAAAATTGCAGCTCGATGGCATTTAAACTGAGGGACTAGTTTGCATAGAACGAGACGGACAGACGGACAAAGCTTAATCGACTCGTCTCATCATACTGACCAAGAATACATATATGTATATAGTTTATATGGACGGAGATGCTTTCTTCTAGGCGTTGCAAGCTTCATGACAAAGTTAATATACCCTATCACATCCGTGAAGGGTATAAAAACAGATAGGTGCAGATTTTTGCAGTGGGATCTTAGAGTATTGGTGGATAACAGAAGTTTACAACGAATACGACATTTACGACAGGGAGCGTGAATACCCATACTTCTCTATACCTAGAATTTTTGTAACCATATTCGCCCTTGACAATTGGATTTTCAAAGAAAGTGTAGAATAGGTGGATTTATGTTCACGTCGTAAACGTCCTATTTGCCGTAAAGTCGTAGACTTCCGTCAGCTTACTGTGTGTATGACAGAAGCTTACGACGAATACAACGTTTACGACAGGGAGCCTGAATCTCCCTCTGTTATGTTTACACATAGGGTTTATATGTACGAGTAGGATTCAAGCTAAATACGTAATTGGTTCGTGGTATAAACTCAATTTCTTAAAATTGGAAAGGATGTAAACAATTTTTTTTATAATTTCCAGGTATAATGGTGATACTCGTACCTGGAAGAGAAATAAATCGATTTCTAGAGAATCTCTCCTTTCCATAATGCGTAGATCGTTTCTTCGAATCATATTAACATTATGCGATTGAAGGGAACGCATCTGACGATAGCTGAGAAAAAACATTCATTGTTTGTGTTGCTATACGTGGCCTGCATCCCAAATTCGCTAAAAATTCTACTACATAAATGGCAAATGCCAAGAAGGGATAAAACTCTTAATATTATTCTCGGTAAGAAGAAATTTTCTTAAGAATCGTGCCTTCTAGAGAAGAAAAAGAAAATGTTTTGGTCGCTTGTTTGGAAAAATCAAACGCAGAATGGGATGGACGTTCACGAAAATTGGATACCATCAAGGCCTATCCCCAAAATGATTCTTGGAAAGTTCTCATGTAATCTGCACACTGTACTTCCATAAACGCATCTACAATAATATAGGACTAAGGACTACGTGTGGGGCTGGGAACCGATAGTCGGAAGCTGCTTCGGGGATCCCATTTTATCTTTCGAATTCCCTTGGATATCTCTCCGAGAAAGATGATGACAGGAAAACATTGACATCGTGCGTCCGATATTGGCTCGAAGCCAACTGACTGCAAAACGAATGGGGTTGTTATTCAACCCTCCCTTCGAAGACAATCACCCAATGCAGAAACTCACCCTCCTGGAGTTCGTTGATACGCTGTCCACCGTAAACTTCCAAGAAATTTTATCAGCAGTGGTCGTAAAGAAAGCAGCAACGGTTATGTTGGGGGATGTGAATAGTTGGAGGAAGGGTGAGAGTGCAGTAAATCCGGAGATTGTGTGTCGCTATTCTCCGGCAAATACACTTTCTCCTCGAGAAATACGGATGCTGGAGCATTTCAGTGACGTAATATGTATACGTTGGATATAGGATATCATCTCTCGGTATGAACAGTTTCATAGAAGCTGTTTATGAACGGCGGTGACGTCAGTTCTCCTTTTTGTGCAGCCACATCTCCTGGTACGATGGCTCCGATTTTTAAATACTAAAACTCTACCGGGTTTTTGAGAATCGATAACTATATGTATTGATTTCTACTCGTACGATGTTCTCGTATGTACACACATAAATAAGAGGCAAAATATACATAAATCTATGCACATGGTAGCCGGCGGCGCCGTATTTCTTGGCGGTTCTCCTCCATTCACCTGAATGCTGGCCGTAACCAGTTCTTGTACAAAGGTGAACCCCTCCTGCTGCAGACTTCGCTGCTCCACTCAGGTAGTATTGCATGTGCTTGTTGGCGTTTAGCTTTTATTTGGCGGCGACAAGAATACGAGAACGAGTACCTTGCTGGCACAATTTAGTGGACACGTTGCGTTGTGGTCAGTCTGGTCACTCACATTAAGTACAGCATTTTTCCGTTCTCGATATTTTCTTCTAATGATGCGGCAGTAGTTCGAAACCTATTACATACTCGTACATAGAATTTTGTTATTAGATTGTTGAATATGGATGGCTAGCCCATTTTCTTGCTAAAGCATAATACTAAGGTCGACTTTTCGTGCGAATCTCATACAGAAACTGTCAAAAGTTTCGGCACCATGAAATAAGCCATTTGGAAATAAGGCATTAATGGATAATTTCAGTTGAAACCGAAAGTAGCCATGCATAGATTCTTTCGGTTTCACACTCAATGCTTAATTTCGTTTAAAACGAAGGTGAGTATGTACAATTGTACATGACTATTTTCGCTTTCTTTCGCATATGTACCTTATTTCGGTTTGAAATTGTGCATAGCCAGAAAAAAAATGCTGGATGCAGATATGCTAGTACGAAACGGCTGCAGGTACATGTACAAAGAGTGGAACGGGACCTAGGGCTGCCGGGGTTCGCAGCGCCCTAGGAACGGAGCTAGCCCAGCTCGTTCTAAACCGAAATTATCCATGCACAGTTGTGCGATACTGCGGGTTGTGAATTAACAGTCGCTTGTGTGGGCTTCGCTCGCTACGCTCGCTCCGCGCTTAAGGGATCACAACCCTCAGTATCGCACAAACATGAACGCTCGCTCTGGGTACAACAGCCCCTTGTGTGGACTCCACTCGCTCCGCGCTTAAGGGATCATAACTCCCAGTATCGCACATCATGGACGCTCGTTTCGCTCGCTCTGGGTACAACAGTTCCATATGTGGGCTCCTCTCGCTACGCTCTCTCCGCACTTAAGGGATCACAACCCTCAGTATCACACAAACATGAACGCTCGCTTCGCTCGGTCTGGACACTGCATGGCTATTTTCGTTTATATCGCATGCCTTATTTCGATTTGAAACCGATATTGTCCATGCATAATTTATTTCGATTATTTTCCGATGAATACTTTCCTTTCCAAACGAAAGTACCCACCATATATGGATTATTTCGTATGCCTTATTTCGCTATGGCTTATTTCGGTGCCCCAAAAGTTTCGTTTGCGCGAAAAATTTTCGCTCTCTCAGTACTAACATATTTCATTCGAAGAAAAAAGTCTCCACATCATTATGAGCCAGTTTTGCTAGAAAACAATTAGTTTGCACTTTATTTTGCTTGAAAATTGGTCTTTTGAGTAGAAGGGAAGTTCAATCAATCGTGTAGAGCGCCGCGGATATGTGCTGTGTGCAAGTTTACACTGTCACTTTTTCATGGGAGAGATAAGTGCAACATTTTCCCATGAAACGGTTAGGGCCAGCCTTAAAGCTGAACTAAATGGGTAAAATATAGACGATCAACCCGGATAATGGGACATCCTAAATTTAAACACATACATTAAATAAACTCTCACATTTGTGGCCCGGAATGAATCACCCTATTGGAAGATGTTATAACTTATGCAAATGGCGGCAACTATCAGTTTTGTTTGGATATTTCTGAAGTAAACAGATGCAGAATACATGTTGACAAGCCGTGCTATACTCTTCAAGATCGCGGAATACTCGTGACTATTTTTACGGAATAATTCGTCAGTGATTTTGACGCAACGTGAATTTCGTCGTAGATTTCCAAAGAATCCTACGCCAACTGGTCAAACACTAGGGCGTTTAGCCAATCGCCTCGAAGAGAACAACAGGTGACAGAAGAGGGGCCGGAAGTCCTTGTACTGCTCGTTCCGACGAGAATATCGCCGCTGTGGCTGAAGATGTCGCGGATGAGTCGTCAGCGTCGACCAGACGACGTGCAACCTAGTTGGGCAATACTCGTTCGTCTCTTCAGCGCATTTTGGTGAAAGACTTGAAGATGTTCCCTTACAAAGGAAGGCAACACAAACATGGGAGGCAAAAATGAGGAATAATATAAAAAAAGGCGAAAAAATCGAATGATTGGCGGACGACTTAGTTGCCCTCGCTCTCGCATCGGGGTCTAGGTGTAGTGGGACTCTCGACCTCTGGTTTCGTAACACCGACAGAATATTACTCATCAGGTGCTGCCATCGATCTGCCAGTGGAAGCAGCACTACCAGACCATAATATGTTTCATTACAATGTCTGTACTGAAAGTCGACGGTTAGGTCAATGTCTTCTTCATTTATTTGTGGAAAAGTACCTCCCAATTTGTCCTTTATCTTCATTTAACCGACATAAATCTTTCATAACAAAAATCTGTTGTTGTTACTAAAAAGATTGACTTTAAAAAAAAGTAGATTTTATAGCTAGAAATTCACCAGTGTTCGTGTATTTAATACCAAAAAAAAGTTGGCTACTCCTACGAACCGATTTTTAACTACATAAAATCCAAAAACTTAACTAGAAGTAATGCCATCAGTCACAAGACACAAAAACCGAAATCTCTTTAGATCTTACCATAAGGTATAAGCTACTTGAAGGATATCTCAGGACACCCTTAGTTTTCGATCCTACAATATATCAGTGAAAATTTACAGTAGACGAGCTAGCCTTCGGCTATATGATAGAGTATTCGGATTTCAACCAAATTCGGGAAAAATATTTGACTAAAGATGCAATTGATTAGAGTAAAATTTGTCGCGATCGGTGTCAGTATAGAGATGGCGCAGAGAGGAGGTGCATGCTAGAAACTGCAATTCCGAGAAGTAGATATGCTATCGAAATGCCAACAAGGCATAGAAATGCTAGAGACGTTGACGCGCCCATGCCCTTGGAGGGGTAAAGGTAATAAACAATAGAAAGAACGCTTGGTACAAAATTTCAGCTTGATATCTTTAAAACTGAGAGACTAGTTTGCATAGAACCAGACAGACAGACGGACAAAGCTTAATCGACTCCTCTCATCATACTGACCAAGAATATATATTGTTTATATAGTCGGAGATGTAGTCCGGATGGCGCAATGGTTATCACGTTCGCCTTCTATCTACGCACTGGGCCCGGTTCGATTCCTACTGAATGCGGTAGTTTTCGATAAAAAAGGGGGTTTACGTGTCGGACTATGAGCCCACTCAGCTGTTAAATGAGTACCCATTTATGGGGTAAATAACTCGGTTGAACGTGTTACTGATCACACACCTCTGCACAATACATACCGTCACAATCTAGAAAATGATATGATGCTAACTCTTGATGCCATGGTTCAAATTGGACTGTTGCGCCAGTTATTTATTATTTATTTATACAGTCGGAGATGCTTCCTTCTGTGCGTTGCAAACTTCATGACAAAGTTAATATACCCTATCACATCTGTGAAGGGTATAAAAATGTTTGATAAAACCTGGAAATATTTGGCGTCCAATGTGGGATAAGCATGATTTGATCGCAAGTCAATGAAACTGAAATGGGCAATCAATATAGCCGCTTGATTCTGTTAGTCACAAGACACAAAAATCGAAGCCTTTTTGGACCTTAACATCAGACTACCTTAGTCCACCTTAACATTACCATACGCTAACTTAAAGTTACCTCAAAGTTTTTTCATCCTTGGTCAATAAAAATCTGCAGTGGGAAATAGTCGAAAAATGGACGAAAAGGCTTGAGAATATTCAGCGCCCAACGTGGGGTCAGTGTGATTTTATGTGGTCAATGAAATCGAAGTGAACAACTCAACAGGCGCCTGGTACCGTTAGTTTTCAAAATGTAGCGTATTGTCCAATTTGGAAGGAAATTTTGCGCCCCTCATAATGACACCCTCTTTAAATGCAGTCAAATTCATACTCGTTCTTAATGAGTGCTTCGAAGGTTATATTGAAAAATGTCATCGGTTAACTCATTTGTAGTACGGATGGTGCAACGGTTAGCACGTTCGCCTTCTACGCACTGGGCCCCGGTTCCTACTGAAGTGGTAGTTTTCGAAAAAAGGGGATTTACGTGTCGGACTATGAGCCCATTCAGCTGTTAAATGAGTACTTATTCATGGGGTAGATAACTTGGTTGAGCGTGTTGCTGATCACACATCTTTGCACAATACATACCGTCACGATCTAGAAAATGAGATGATGCTAATGCCCGGTTCACATTATTCCAGTAACCAATCCAGTCCAGTAATCCAGTCCAGCGCTGGACTGCTACTGGAATAATGTGAACCGGCACTGGACAGCAATTCAATCCAGCAATCCAGTCCAGCAATCCAGTCCAGTGACTGGATTGTCTACTTTTTGATTCCAGCTCGCCCAAAAATCATTGTTACTATAGTTACCGAATCAACAACACACCCGCCAGACTACTGGACTGGAATCATGTAGACGATATGATCCAGTCCAGCACTGGACTGGATCGCTGGACTGGATTACTGGACTGGAATAATGTGAACCGGGCATAACTCTTGATGCCATGGTTCAAATTGGACTGTTGCGCCAGTTATTTATTTTTTTATAACTCATTTGTGGGTTTTGATCCCAACTAACAATTTTGTTCTTATAAGATGCTACAAGAGTCTTAAAAGAGCTAACGTGGAGAATTATATTCTCGTAATTTCAATCTGGTAGAGTACTACAAAGACCTTGTGAGAGCTTTACAAGCGCTAAATGACTCACTTATGGGTGTTATTTTTATCGTATATCAAAACTTCAACTCTTGTTATGAGTACGGCATAGGTTTCATAAGGAAAATATTTGTGTGCATATAAGAACACATTTCTACTTCCATAATAAGTACTAAAGTCTTGCTATTAGAGTCGTACTTTCTTTGAAAGTTAAAAAAAAGAGAATGATATATGTACAAAAGAAATATTTTACGTTTTCTGGAGCAGAGGGGATAATTGAAAGATTAGGCGCGTCAAAAAAATTTCTCACTAGATGGATTCTACCAATATGTTTCGCAATATTGCGTATTTGATGTTCTTTTTCTTTCAAAGTTTTTATATTCACTTTCCCCTATTTTAAAAGTCATTTCGCTTGATTCGTATTTAATAGAAATAACTGCACCGACTTAAAAACGTATCAAAACACTGTAAACATTAAAATGCATTACTAAATATTTTCGGAGTTATCTCTTTTGTCGAATAATTATGTAAATTGTAAAACGGACTTATCCTAATGATCGCTCTTTTTCTGATGATTGTTTTAACAATTTTAAAAATTAAATCCTAACGGGACTTTCGATTTGATATCACTTGTAATAAAATGAACAAGTAGGCTACTTTTAGCTTTTACTCACCTTTTCCCAAAGCACCACTACGACCGAAACCATAATGTCACCAACCACCGTTCAACGCTTACACGCGGTTATGTACCACTGCCCACAGCAAGATTGCATGTTTCTATCTCATCTCAAGCTTATCTTTTTACCTCCACCAGGTACGCTTCCATACGTTCGAAATGCCGCTCAGCGTAGACACCATTCTCGCGGTAACCATCCATCGCCCTCCGTCTCTTATGCAAATTTCCCGGTTATGAGCGAGGGGAAGTGGAATTACATGTGCTGCATTGGACCAACTGCAACCAGCAGTAACCCAAAGAGCCATGGAGCTGGTTGCTTGGGATGGGCGAGGCGAGGGTGCATGTTACGAGAGGGTGGCGAAGAACAGGGAATCGAAGAAGCAACATATCGCATCGGGAGCATTGGGAACCTGTGCTTGTGGAAACAACAGCACAATACCAACAACAAATCGCAGGTGAGAAACATCACCGGCCGTGACGGATGCGCACCGTGGGCGTAGAGCAAGTGTGTGGAATGATGGAAGAAGACGCGTCGATGGATGGTAGCAGGTTTCTACGAGGGTAAGGGGGTGGTAGCTAGACGACTTCTTTGTGTGAGTGTTTAGTGCATTTTTCAGAATTTCGGTCTGCGACTCCAAAGGTGCGCATGGAGGGCTCATTCGGTCCAAGAAGAAATGCTTCTGCAAACTGTTGTTATGTACACGAGCGTAGGGGAAATTGGGGCCATTGAGTACGCCAGAATCTGTCTCGTTTGCAGTTTAGTCGATAATCTGCCTCGCAGCTTCCAAGACGCGTGTACGTGATACGGTTCATGGTGGTTCCTCAGAACGTACGGAAATTCAATAGCCAGGACGAGCATGCGCCAAACTCGAGCATGTTGACCATAAGACAAGAGTCGCGTCGGCTGGCGACACAATTGACGACAATGAGCAGCGACCAGAAAGAAGAGTGACTTTCGCGTAACTGCTTCCCGGGGGCGCCTGCTGGAGACAAGAAGGCTTCTTGGTCTTGGACGAACGACGAAGGAGCGCGCGGTTTTAGCGGGTACTGGCTGGCGACGGGAGAAGTTCGGGAAAAAGGAACACTTGACCGGGAGTAAGGGTGGAATCGACCGACCGACCACTTGCCTTGTCGGCAGTCGACAATCCGCGGCACTCGACTCGACGACGCGAAAGGAACTCCGGCAGTGTAGTGAGTGGTGAATGAAGCGCCATCTTGTCGGCATACTGGTTACAAAGGAACAACACTTTGATGTCCTGTCTTTGCCGTTCGTTGTCAACTTTTGTGTGGTGAGAAAATATGAAAGATTGAAAGTGGAAATGTTTTGAATATTGTCAGTAAGTGATGTGATAGATCCACGATTATCTTAGAAAATTATGATATGGAAATGTCGCTTGTGCCATTATTGAACTAAGTACAAACAAACTGTATCCCTGATTTCGTCCGTAATTCAATAAAGTGAGCAGTGCAATGTTCATCGATTTTCTACTTTATGTATAGACGGGAATTTCGGGAAAGTGACGGTAGTGTTTCTTCCTTCTTGGTGCAATCAATGGATACACAGTGTGATTTGTTCGTGTGATTGATGTCCTGGGATTATTCGTTCTTGCCGTTATACAATCAGTATTAGTACAAGACGCCAACGAATAGGAGACGAAGGTATGTAGCATTTGTTAATAATAGAAATCAACAAAATGTTCACAAAAAATATTGCGTAATATACATTATGCCATCGATTCCATATTTAAAACCGAACCATAAGGGCAATAATACGTACAATAATAAATTGTTCATACTGAGAGTTCTCCTCCAAAGTTACAATGTTGGCACTGTACATTGTATTTTTACCAGTCTTTGAAAATATGCGAGTATACATATAACATAAGTATGTGTAAAGCTCCGGTATTTGCAAAAGTCTTCCTTCAAGGACTACTGCATTTTCAGTTATGTGCGTATAAATGTCGAGAAATGCATTGCCAACATGAGAAAATCAGGATCATTTATAGAACGAGCCAATGCCGCAATGGGTATCTAAATATTTCCATGCATAGACCTTCCCACAGCGATTCCTTGTGCAATTCTAAGCGAAAATATTAGGATTTCTTAACTCTTTAGCTGCCACAGGCATTTGAATATTATAAGAAAACAACTCCGAAACTACACAAGGAAGAACAATGGCCACGTTTATATCCCGGAACTAAAAGGCGATTTAACTAAACCATTTTAGTGTTAGTACTTGTTCATGGTGTGTTTATACCGATCATACGTAGAGGTGCTAATTGTGAAAGATGTCAGTTGTTGGTTTGTGACTTTGGTTTGGAAAATGTAAAGAGGCAGTAATCTAATCAAATCGCGTTTATACCGCTACAATCAAATGCAGAATTTCAGAAAAGGATGAGGTACATATTTATATAACATATAAGATGTAGTTATCACCAACAACGCCATTAGCGAAGACAGCAACACTATCTAGTCCCAATTTTTCAGTCCAGTTCTGCTTCGCAAGTGGAGCTAAAAGTTAACCAAAACTACAATAATTAAACCGACACGTTTACATCGTCGTGAATTAGGTCGATTTAGTTAAACCTCAAAGATAGTCCCGCGATATAAACGTAGTGAATGCAATAAAGATTAAATTGCATCTAATAATTTATCATAAAATCTGAAATTAACTTACTTAACTCTTTGGGGCACATAGCGCATCAACTACTCCTGAGATGCCTAGTTGACACTCCGTTAGGATATGACAGGTTCCGGACGATGCATATTGCTAGCACACATGTCTATTCAGCCGCAATTTGCGAAAAGGATTTAGACCCATAGAGACCCTAAGCACTAAAGGGTTTTGAAGCCCTCACATTTTGTCACTTGCGGTCAGACGCAGTTCTGGTATATCCTTATAATTAAGCATTTTCTCTCTGGTGTATTTTGGAGTTTGAGTTGCTCTATAATCCACTACTGGCAGCATTTCTTTAGCGGCGGCTTCATATTTTTCAAACTCATTCCTTGCAGTGCAAAGTCGATCGCAGAAAAACAAGTATAGCAAACTTGTTCGCTTCTAAAGTTATGTGCAGTATTCCTTCGTTATGTCCAGACATATACGCTGCGTTGTCATATGACTACCCCTTTTATTTTGAAAACGCCGGGTCACTAATTTCCCGTAAGTACTGCAGCACTTGATTGGCCATACCCCAGTGTGATTTTTTAATTCCAACAAAGCTACTACATACTATTGTACTTTGCCTTAACCCTTAGTGGGGCATAGCGCGTCAACTGCGCATCTCCCCAAATGACTTACCCAGCGCCTTACACTCTTTTGCCACAGATCGACGCCATTGGATTTTAGGATCCCCTTTTCGTTGGCCTGGGTTGGAAATGGGGTTCCATTTCATGGCATGTAAAGCAATGCAGCTATCATCCTTCGGCAATGTGTGACCTATCCACCGCAATTTTCGCCTGCTTATCAATTTGTCGATGGGCGTCTTACCCGTACGCCGACTTAACTCTTCATTTGATATTGATTCGGGCCAGAAAATTCTTAGAATTCGACGAAGACACGAGTTGACGAAAACTTGCAGCTTTCTGGTAGGTAGGTAGATGGGCTGCTGTGACAAAACACAGCTCACTTAGACCTTAAATAGGTCCGTTGTGATACCACTAACACACATCCTCTCTCAATATTTCTGATAGTTAGAACCATCCAGAGCCAACAATAAAACTCTGGAGTTTTCCAACATCCGCGCTTTCTAGCTCTTCCAAGTCAGTGAAGAAGTAGGATCCAAGTAACGACCTCCTTCTCACTGCAAAAGCTGGACAGGAGCAGAGAAGGTGGAAACTACTTTCCTCCTCGTTCACGTCCCCACAGCTCCTGCAAAAGTCATTGTAGGGAAACCGAAGTCGCCTGGCATGTTCCCCAATTAGACAATGCCCAGTGATAACACCCACCACTGAGCTAATATGCCTTCTGTTTAGCGACAGTAAATTTTCAGATCGGGTGGCGTCCAGTATGGGCCACAGCGATCGAGTTGTGCGGCAGGTATTGCCATCAATCCATCTTGCATTGGCTTTGTTAATCGCCTCAGATTTGACAATCAGTTTGCAAGAAGCAATGGGAGGATAGATATGACCATATAGTTGGGGTTCCCCGTTCAAACAGCCCAGTCTGGCAAGCTCATCAGCCTGACAGTTACCTTCCAGGCCACTGTGGCCAGGGACCCAGCACAGGACAATGTTAAAATAGCTCCCCAATTCAGAGAGGTATGATCGACAATAATCCACAGTCTTAGATGTACACAAGACTGAATCCAGCGATCTGATTGCAACCTGGCTGTCCGTATAGATGACAATGTCTCTACCAGCTATAACATGTCGTCCTAAAAAGATAAGAGCTTCCGAAATCGCCGTGATCTCCGCGATCTCCGCGTGCAAAACACTACAGTGAGATGGTAGACGGAAAGTCAGGCTTAGATTTAGCCTGTCGCAATAGACACCCGCTCCTACCCCTCCGTCTGTTTTGGATCCGTCCGTATATATGCCGATAGAGTCAGCAGTTGGAAACTCACCTTCCTTCCACTGATCCCGACTTGGGATGACGGATGTGAAGTTCTTGCTGAACAGATGTTTAGGAGCGGAATAGTCAGTTCCTGTAGGAATATCCAAACCATTTAAAATCGATGAGTGGCCGAAGGCAGACGAGATCCACAGTCCCGTTTCACGAAGGCGTATGGCAGTGATTGCAGCAGTTTGTTCGCCCATGATATCCAGAGGAAGCAGGTTGAGCAGCACGTCCCAGGCTGCAGACGGAGTTGACCTCAGTGCTCCGCTATTGAGGACGCAGGCTAGTCTTTGGACCTTGCTAAGCTGCAATTGGCTGCAATATGAAGGGCTTTCCACCAAACCACAATACCATAAATAAGTATGGGGCATACAACAGAAACGTAAAGCCAGTGTACAACATTTGGTTGCAGACCCCAGCTTCCACCTATGGCTCTCCTGCTCTCCTTTCTGGTAACACTTAGAGAACTTTTCCATGTACCTACTGCTGCCATACAAAAGCACAGACAGTATCAGGGTACGAAACAGGCCCAGCTTGTCTAGATACTGAGATAACTGTTCTGCCAGATTTTGGACAACATGTCATATGTGCATTTAGCCTGGTTGATACGACGAGCGATGTCTTGCTCTGTACCACCATTTTCGACAACACTGCTACGCAGGTAGACGAAACTGTCCACCTTCTTCACAGATTGCCCATTAATATTGATGGGAATAGGTGTAGGATTTATTTTCTGCAACGGCGGGCTAAGAACCTTGGTCTTCTTGGTATTAATATTTAGCCCTTGTTTGTCTCCCAGTCAAGATCTAACGCCATTGGGGCAACCGGTAGCGCAGTGTTTTGAGGCACCAGTCTCATGTTTGACTACCGGCGTTTCGAGTTCGAATCCCGTCCACGACGACGTTCGTGACCATGGATGTGGAGGAGGTGCATGCTGGCAACTGTATTCTCCGAAACGTCGACTGGGCCACATGGAACAGTTGACGCACTATGCCCCACAAGAGGTTAGGGCAATTGAGTAACACTTCGCCGATTATTATAAGGAATAGGATCGGTGAGAGGATACACACTTGCGGAACTCCACTACGAATCTCAAAGTCCCCCGACACCATACCTTTATGCAGAACGTCGACATTCGCGTCGTCATAGGTTGCCTTAGTAATAGCCACACTATTGAAAGCCTTCTCGAAATCGATGAAAATCAAGTAAAGCGGAAAATTGTACTCAGCGGATTGCTCGATGCTGATTCGCAAGGTGTTAATGTGATCGACGCACAGGAGAATCCAGATCGAAAGCCAGCCTGCTCTTCATCAATTGTGCTTTCTAAGTGAGCCTTTAGTCTTTCTAGGACGATTTTAGCAATAACTTTGTCCGTCTGTCTGCCTGCGTGTCCGTCTGTCTGTCTCTATGCAAACTAATCTCTAAGTTTTAAAGCTATCGAGTTGAAATTTTGTACACAGCCTTCTTTCTATTGCACGCTGTATATATGTATGTCGGAACCAACGGAATCGGACCTCTGCTTCATATAGCTGCCATAAGAATGACCGGTCCAAAGGTCTGTGTTTGTGAGGAATTTTTTTTTTTGTTTCTAAAGATATCGTAACCAAATTTCATAATTTCCAATGCTATCTACTACCAAACTATATTCCCGAAATTGGTTGAAATCGAACTACTATATCATATAGCTGTTATAGGAACGACCGTTCCAAAAGTAAGTTTTTATTAGAAAAACTTTTTTATTTTCAAAGATATCTTTACAAAATTTAAATTCATCGATCATACTATATTTACCGCCAAACCACATTTCTAAATTTATTTGAAATCGGCCCACTATTTCATATACCTCTCATAGGAACAGTGGAATAGGAATAAGTTTAACTGCTAATTTCAAAGTGGTAAATGCAGAATGGATCAAATTGATATCAACACGAACTACAAAAGGTGATACCTTTGCTGCATTTACACTTGTGGGAGGGTCGCTAATCAAATGGTATTGAAATCAAGTCTTAGCAAATGACTTAACTTGGGTCAATTTTTTACTACTTTTGATGATGTCTCCACCACTTTAGCAACATCCTAATTGTCTGCCTTCCAATTACCACTTTAATGGCAAATTTTCTACCTGTTAGGAACACGCTCCGTTAGCCAGACTAACTTTTTCTTGTACATCTAATCAAGTACTTTTCGATGATATGTATTAGAACTGTTAGCAAATGACTTGGCTTTTTTGGTCTTTGGCTCAGTGTCTAATGCTTGAATACATTTCGATTATATTATCGGAAGAACTGAGGAAAATGTCACATTTACTAGCTGCATCTGTTGTTTGATCCGATCTGTTTCACTGATGTCCGTTGATAAGTTGCTATTCAAATATTTGGTCGTGACATCGCCTTTCTCATTTGGTATGACTTTGTCTGTCTTAAGTGTTTTAGCGCTTATCTGAAAGCTGCTAATTATCTCCTTGTGTGCATGCGTGTATGCCAAATTTTGGAAGAAAGCTAGAAATAGGGTATACTCATATAACTTTTCAGTATAGGTGATTATTTAAAATTTGTAATTCGAAAAATACAATAAAGTTTAAGTAAATCCCAATTTGAGGAAGTGTTTAATATTATACACACAGCAAAACAATTAAAGCACCACTTTAAAAAAAACTCCGAAATCTTCTGATTAATACAAATAAGAAAGCCAAAACTGTAAATGTTAGTATTATTGTAGAATTCGAGATGTAACACACATTTTATAACGAACGCTAGTTTCCAACATAATGGTAAATTTGACTACATAGAACTAAACATGATAGAGTCGCTTGTTTTTTTGTCGATGTTTTTGATACTACCGTCAGTGTTTACCGGTCCGTTGTGTAATTTTAAATTAAATTTGGTATTGTTTAGCAAGTGATGGATCCTCAACAAGGTGCTGGAAGACATCTCAACGAATTTGAAATATGTAGGGTTGTGACGTTAATAGAGCAAGGCCATGGATTCCGGAAAGTGAGCCGACGGCTTGGAGTGAGTCATTCTGTCATCAAAAGAGTCTTTGAAAGGTTCTAGTAGACAGGACAACTCACAAGAAGACGAGGACAGCGAGGAGAGATTTATACGTTTAAGCGCACTCAGAAATCGTCAAAACACGACACCTTCCATACAAAATGACCTCAGACACGCCACAGGAACCGTCATTTCAACAAAGTTGTTTGGGGAGCCTGCTTTCCCGTTATCCAGTAAAACAAAAAAACACAAAATCGCCCGACATTGGTTTGCCAGAAACCACTGCAATTGGAGTATGCGGCATGGGGGGGGGGGGGGGGGGGGGGGATTTTCTTCTCTCATGAATGGAAATTTTACCTGTGTGGAAATAATGGTCGTCTAGGGTCTGGAGAAGAGGAAACGAACGTTTCATACCCTGTGCCTTTCAACTTGCGGCACCTTTTGTCGGCGGATCAATTATGGTGTGGGGCGCTATTTTCTTAAACGACAAAAGCGATTTAGTTGTCATCGCTAACGGCAGTTTGACAGCTCAGCGACACATCGCCGAAGTTCTAAGACATCACGTTACTGGTAGAGCACGTGCTGGTGAACAGGATTTCTTTTTGATGCAAGATGGAGCCCGCCCCCATACTGCAAACGTAGTGCGTGAGTTTCTCACGGCTAATAATGTCGACCTGAATGGCAAACGTGCAGCACAGACTAAAATCCGATTGAACATTAATGGGACCAGCTGGGGAAACGCGTTAGGACCCACAAACCATCCTCAGACCTTAGTAGAGCTGGGACAAGCTCGAAAGGACGAATGGTCGAAAATTCTCCAGGATAATATCGGATAATAAGCATGCCTAGGCGAATTGAAGCTGTTTTTCAAGCTCGTGGCAGCACTACGCGCTACTAAAAAACATTCAAAAATAGAAATAATAAATCATAAAATATTGCTGGATGTAGAGTTTTTAAATTTTTCTTGCCGTGTATGTCGACTTTTAGTTTTTTGTAATTATGTAGAATAGTAAACATGCAAAATAATTTTGCCGCCTAATATTACGTTTACACTATACCCAGATTACTTTATCTGCGGGCAGATCATTTAATCTGGGCCAGATTAAACAGCAGATTACTTCATCTGGCGTGTCTTCATCTGCAGCAGAATACGCACCCAGATTATCTCGATCTAAACTCACCACACGTGTGGTGAAAATAAATTGCAAATACGGACGAAAATATCAGTTTGATTTGTCGGATCGTTTATTTAATGCGACGGCGGACGTTTATAAATTCGACTTGCCGCTCCAATTTAACAAACATCATTCAAAACAAGTTTTTTATCATTGACAGTGACAAGGGTAGCTCTAGATTATTATCCAAATAGGTCGCGGGTTCGATCCCCAGCATAATTCTAATCCTTTTTTCCTTTTTTTAATTGATATTTTTAGTAATCCTATTGGTAATATCTTATTTAATAATAGGCATATGCCTATCAGAGCAAGAAAAATAGCAATGTTTTAATGTCCATGGCAAAGAAAAGATATGTGCTTCAAATAGCTAGATTAAGCTGGGATAGTGTAAACACCTAAACTCGCCATGTTTTAATATGCGCGCAGATGAAGTAATGTGGGTATAGTGTAAACGTAATATAAAGGAAATTTGTCCGATTGTATCTGTACTAAGGATTTAAGTTTTCTCTTGAAATTTGAGTTGACATTTGAATTCTAACTAAACCAAGACACACTCCCAGCAAAGACATGTTCCGTTTTCGTGTTCACGGCCCTAATTTGCTCTCAATGGTCTTTTTGCCGCTTAACCTGCTCTACTCTGCTCTGAACGAAAAAACTCACCTAATAGCAAACCTTCAGGCAATGTTAGTGCAAGAATCCCACTCCGTTAAGTAGTCTCCGTTTTGGAATGCAGGCGGTGCAGGTGTCGATGTTTTTGTTCAGTTTACAGGGAAGCACATAGAATTCATTTCCTGTCAATAAAATGTTCGTTTTGTGTAATTATATGCCCGGTTCACATTATTCCAGTCCAGTAATCCAGTCCAGCAATCCAGTCCAGTGCTAGTAAACATACAAAATGACTCTGCTGCCTAAAGAAAATTTTTCCGATTGTACTCGTATATGTGCTAAGGATTTAAGTTTCCTCTTGAAATTTGAGTTGACGTTTGAATGCTAACTAAACCAAGACACATTCCCAGCAAAGACATGCCCCGGTTTCGTGTCGGGCTTAAAAGCCGAATAAATGAATTGCCAAATGTCAAATCTGTAAAAGAGTAAAAATGAAATGTATCGTTGGTTATGTCGTAAACATATGCGTCGTGCACCGGATATAATTTAAGTAGCACTAAAAATTCACTAATTTGCTGAATTTCAGTATTTTACCTATTTAAATTTAACACAATTGAATTTAAAAAGTGGTTAAATGTATGCGCAACAATTTTTATTTGCTAAATTGAAGTAATGAATACTGAAATGTCAAATGTATATATATACACTGAACGAAATTAGACCTAAAATATACATTTTCAAGATTATCTCGACTCCAGCGCCACCGACTGGTTCTAAATTTTGTCAACATCTTTATTCTTATTTAAATAATAAATGTGTGAATTTGAACCAAATTAGACCAAAAATAATATTTTTGTAAATAACTCCACTCCAGTGCCACCTATCGCGTACAAAAAAAAAAGTTATGCACATCGGAGGACCAAACGAACACATATGTTGTGAATATGAAGTGGATAGCTTTGGTGGTTCAAGAGTTATACAAGCAGCAACATAAACCAGCAACTAACGTTTTTATATACCTATACATATATTAAGATATCCCGTTTTTTTAGAAATTATTTTCAAAAATGTTTTATACTATTTCCTCTCCCTACACTTACATCACAAATAGTCGCCTTGGCTTCCTTATTCTATTCAGTAGGAAGAATTTTGGACTTTTGCAAGTGGTCCTTTAATTGTTTTGCGGTGTGTATAATATGTATGTATCTTAATTATCTCTTTAATTTATTTTTTTTTTTTCACTTCGTTTCTTTTAGCAAAAAACTCAGTTCACCTACCGGCTCACTTCATAATCGTTAGCAATATTTACCTTTGTCTTCAAATCTTTATAATGATTGCAAGTGTTTTCTCGGCGTATTTTGTCTGTCGTTAGTTTTTGTAGTAAATCTGCCAAGGTTAATGGTCGATTGCACCATTTACCATTGCAACAACAAGCCAAGATATCTATATGTATAGAAGATACTATAGAATCTTGTCAAACCATGTGCTCTTGTTTAGCAGCTTGAATCTCCCCACTACTTTGCCAATTACATACGTCTGATTTGATAATACAAGAATAAGCGAATTGGACGAGAAAGACGGAAAAGTGTGAAAAACGTAAATTGTTTTTAGTTAGCGTTAATTAGGTTCAACAAACATTGGGCTCGTACGCTCCGCCGAAACGACATCTCCTGCTTTTGTCTAATTTATTTTCACGGGCGACCTATACTCGTACGTTGAAATACTGTTTATGGTGTTTTTGTTTGATGTCCCAAATTGTGTTTGTTGATTCGGATAAGAGTGTAAAAAGAAATCGTGTGTTTTTTATTAACATTTATTTACCTTTTTATCTATAGATCTTTGCACGAATAGACTTTTGACTTGAATGTTAAGGTTTTGTTGTGCTTTGTTCTATGATTTTATGCAGATTGAAAGAAAATTAATAAGCTAACTCTGAAAGATATTTTCTGAAATATTTATATTAATATTATATTCTTTATTGCTGTATCTTGAGAAACAGATGTCCGATCCTCGGAGCGTTAATAATAATAACCTATAGATACTATCGAACTCCTACAGCGTTCCGAGCTTGTCAGTAAAAAGACAGCTCGGATAGCTAGCAACTGCATCATCCGAAAAATATGCTATCGAAACGTCAGCAAGGCATGGTAATGCAAGAGATGTTAACGCGCCCATGCCCATGGATGAATCAAGGCAATTAACAATAGCGAAGTGAGGTGCCGTAATAGGTCGGAATCACACTGGCCCCACGTTGGGCGCCGCATATTTTCCGGACTATTTTTTGACCATTTCTTGACTGGCTATTGTGCTCTACTGTTAATTTTCACTGACGTAGTGTAAAAGAAAGCCTTAATTCAACCTTAAGCTAGCTTTTACAACAATTTAGACAGTGATGTCACCCTTTGCTGCAAATAGAGTTTCTATGCATCGGGGCATACCCTCTATGCAAACTTTTGCATTTTGCTGAAGTTCGGTGTTGTGATGCTATTCTCAAATGATTGTTTCAATCAAGTGACGCCTGGTGTCGATCACTTCCGTGGCGATGGCGATTGGAGTTCATGTCAGGTGAGTTCCTCGGCCACCGCAAAACGGTTATAGTTTTTTCTGCCAAGATTGCAATAACACTCTTGGCTTTATGCCACGGTGCCGAATCGTAGATAAAAATGTAGTCTCCATCACCACGGAACCATTTTTGAGGTGTGGCATTAGTCGAGTTTCTAGGACTCGCTGTATTGGTCCAGCCTCGGGATTGCTTCCACGATGTACCTCATGCCCTTGGCAGAGATCACATAATAGGTACTAATTTGCCTTAACCCCTAGTGGGGCATAGCGCGTCAACTACTCCTGCGCGCCATCGTACTCTGTTCTGGGCAACGGGACACAACTCCCCAAAAGACTTACCCAGCGCCCTACACTCGCCACAGATTGGCCATGTGATTCTAGGACCTCCACTTGGTTGTCTTTGGTTGGAAATGGGGTTCCATTTCGTGGCATGCAAAGCAATGCATTTGTCACTCTTCCGCAATGTGTGACCACTGCCATTTTCCCCTGTGTATCCATTCGTCGATTGGCATCTGAACCGTACGCCGCGCTGACTTAGCTCTTCATTTGATATTGTTTCAGGTCAGAAGATTCTTAGAATTCGACGAAGGCATGAGTTGACGAAAACCTGCAGCTTTCTGGTAACTCTTACGGAAACTTTCCATGTACTGCTCCCATACAAAAGCACAGACAATACCAGGGAGCGAAACAGGCCAAGCTTGGTCTTAATGTTGAGATAATTGCTTTGCCAGATTTTGGACAGCATGCCGTATGCGCATTTAGCCTGGTTGATACGACGAGCGATGTCCTGCTCCGTACCACCATTCGGCAACAATACTACCCAGGTAGACGAACTTGTCCACCTTCTCCACAGGCTGCCCATTTATATTGATGGCAATAGGTGTAGGATTTCTTTCTCGCAATGGCGGACTAATAACCTTGGTCTTGTTTGCATTAATCTTTACCCCAACCTTGCTTATCACATACATACATAACATTATGCGTATTTTTTTAACAGCCCTGCAGAGCGTAGCAAAATAACACCACACAAACAATCATAGTGTAATTGTGTGGTGTTTTCTGCTCTGTACGGCTGTTAAAAAAAACGAATAATATTTTACCATGTATCCAAATGTGAGCAAAGCGAAGGTGTTTAATAAAACAAACTTATGAAAACCGATTTATTTGCAAAAAAAAAAGAAAGATTTTAAATTAGAAAATGTATGGATCTGTGCACTGTCCCTAATAATTTGACAACCTGTAATTACCCTCTACAGTGATTGAAAATTTGGTGCTCGATTGACCCAGTGTTTTCTAAGCCGCGATCCATGTCATTGAGGCCTGTGCCACAGGAGTTCTGCACAAAAAGTTTACTGGCGCTACATCGCTACTAGCACTGACAGTCAAGCAGCCATTAAGGCACTTTCTTCACATAAGTTCTCATTGACATTAGTGAGTGACGGTTTTGATACCCTTCGGAATCTCACAAACATCAATTGGGTCACTCTATGTTGGGTACCAGGGTATCGGGGCATTATTAGCAACGAAGCTGCGGATGGACTTGCTAGACAAGATTCATCGGAAAATTTTGTTGGACCTGATCCCTACTGCGGTCTGAGCTGGGCCACAGCCAGGGCGCTTGTGAGAGAATGGTCTGCGGAAGAAAGACTGAGGTACTGAAGTCTCCCAGGACTGCGGCAATCCAAAAATCATATCAATGCATACGGTCTCGAAGGAGATAGCCTCCAGGGCAAAGCGGTCTTGAGGTTAATCGTTGGCTACCTCACGGGACACAACTGGGTGAGATTTTATTGTTATTTTTCAGATTTGTCGTCATACCTAAGTTTTGTAATGACATGATTTTTTGGTATTTTTATCCCATTAAGAATTTAAAACTTAATTTGTTCAATAAATTGGAACCTTACTCCTGTACTCCTTATATGTCATTTCACTTTACGGCGAAAATTTTCAGAACCTATCTAGGCCGTATAAAGAGGTATGAGTGTAATGTTATTAATATGGTCCTGCTCTAAACCATTTACGCTGAGATTAAGCCAAATTGTATTGTTAGCCAAACTGGCTCAAAACCCTATTCTCACATGAGCACTTATCTACTAATCACGTGCTGATTTCGAGACAAATTAAATTATACGAAATTATCCGTGTTGGTGATATCTTGGTTCATGTTTTTATAAATAAACATTATCGTGTTAAATCTCGTAGTTTTCGCTGATAAAGATACATTCGCATCATAAATAAATTCGCATAATCGCAAATTCTTCAACTATCAAGTTTTAAAATCCGAGAGCGAGAACCTCTTGACTTTAATAAATTCAAAGTTTTGATCCGGGTTTTTCGGGACTGCCAAATCGTTTTCTGCCCCATTTTTGGGAGTTCGTCTTCCTATGTTTTATACATAGGAAGCGGGCCTTTAGAAAGGTAAACAGTTGTTTTTGCTTTTGCTGAAATGACCATCATTTTGGCCCGTCCCATATAAAAATATAATGGACGGGCATACAGTCAGATGCTTGCTGTACTTTGGTTCGTTTGTGCGTTTGTTTGTTCCTGTATTGCGATCTTAACCAAATTTGATATGTATAGTAGGTTCCTCGTGTTCCCTAAGCGCAAATCAGGGACCGCAATTTTGATCATCGACTGGACTGGACTGACTGACAATCTACTGCTAGATTGTTTTCTTTAAAATAGAGTAACTCGCCTAAGGCCTGTTTTCTCAATGTCCGGTTAAACTGCCAGTTAGCTATCCGGGACACTAAATTTAACCTTAGCGCATGCAATGCTCAAAATATGATAATGCAGTCCACAGCGCTGCTAATGCAGTAGAAAGTCAGCTGATTTTCTTGGCGGAATTCTGCCACCTGTTCAATTCTATTCTATGCCGTTGCCACCTCTCAGCATTATTTTGCGGCTGAGTTGGTTTCAGATCCGTTTCCTTCGAATGAATATCCAGAACTCTGTTCCTTGTGACCAGTTTAATTGTCTCATTTGAATGTGCGAACGTAAACAGTTTCAGCTGTCAAAATCTTAGCAGTACGTATCAGCTGTTTGGAATTATTGCCCGATAAATTCTTAACCGGAAGATGAAGGCCGGTTACCGTTTATCTATAGGATAAGATTTAACCAGATATTGTGAAAACGGCCCTAAGTTTTTTTTTAAAGATTGTATATTATTCCTCCTGGCATTTCCCGTGTCGGATTTCAATCAAATTTTGTACGTAGCTTCGGTGGGCTATTATAAGTGCCATACGGTGATATTTTGGATTTTTGCATCTGTGCGTCAGGAAAAAAAGGACTCTCTTTATCATGTAATTAAACGGAAACCAAACCTGGTAGAAATGGGTATCTCCTGATTCGGGTGATGAAACTAATGCACTCGAGTACTGTTGAATGCATTTTGACTCCTTTTGTCAGAACTGATACCATTTTGAGTCCTTTGTTATGGGAAAAATGACATTCTTGGTAAAAATAGGACATTATTAGCAATGAAGCTATGACTAGGCAAGATGGGTGTCATATGATTGGGGTCATGAGGCGAATGTACTAGACTAATGTTGAATTCATTTTGAATCCTTTGGTGTGGAGAAAGGACATTTTTGGCAAAGAAGTGATATCTAGGCAAGATGGGTATCATATGACTGGGGATATTGAAGCGAATGCATTAGACTACTGCTGAAGGCATTTTGAGTCCTTTGGTATGGAAAAAAGGACATTCTTGGCGAAGGGAATGGGGTCATTTTCTCATTCGCCTTATAGATAAGGGTGTCTCCTGAATTGAGGCGATAAGGACAACTATTTTCAAAGCACTTCACAGACAACTTGAAAGTAAATGAATTAAAATTAAAATGTACCCAGAAAAAAGACCGGATTCCCATACAAGGTGGGTATATCGGTAGGCGAAAATTGAAAATTATAGTCTTGCATGGGTAGTACGGAATTGTATGAAGAGGGTAGTTAAAAAGAATCCAATGAGGTGGCAAGTATTTAAACTACCAGAAGTGCCCCCAATGTCACTAACCAAGTATTCCTCGTGTTTAGTGCTAAGTTTTCGGCTGTTATCTGTGCTTTTTGTAACTGTTAATTTCATACTCATCAAGATTAGTGATTGCGACAAAATAGACCCGGTTAAGTTCCGCGCAGTGATCGAATTTTTGTATTTAAGAAACAACACGCCGACAGAAATAAAGCCGAATTGGACCGAGTTGTCCTTCTAAACTTGGTCCAATTCTGCACCATCATATTCCATCGTTAAAATGTGGGTGAGTCGTACAAGCTTGACTGATGACGACTGTTCGGGGCATCCAAAAACCGTAGCCTCTGATGAAAACATCGAAAAAATGCACCAAACGGTTTAGGATTATCGCCAAATAAATCGTATGGAGCAACTTGGAAAATATTGACTCAAAATTTGAACATGTCAGAGTTCTCCGCGCGTTGGGTGCCGTGTTTGCTAGCTTTGGATCAAAAACGCTATCTACTGAACACTTCCAAGGTTCTGTTGTAGCGGTTTGAACAAAATCAACGCGACTTTTTATCAAGATTCATCATTGCAGGTGAAACTTGGGCTCAAAATTCAAAGCAGTGGATTGAGGTCGAGCCTGCTCCAAAGATGGTCAAGACAGTGCACTCGGCCGGAAATGTTATGGCGACTTTTTTTTAGAAATAGAGATAGCCGGGGGTGTTACTAGTCGATTACCTGGAAACGGGTCAAACGCTAACTGAAACCTATTACTATGCAACATTATTGGAAAAATTAAAAGCAGGAACCATCGAGAAACGTCCGCATTTGCAAAGAAGAAAGGTGTTGTTCCATCAAGACAATGGGGCGATCGGTAGAGCAATGTATTGAGGATCAGTCTCATGTTTGACTACCGGCGTTTCGGGTTCGAATCCCGTCCACGACGACGTTCGTGGCCATGGACGTGCAGGAGGTGCATCCTGGCAACTGCATTCTCCGAAACCAGTTTATGCCGTCGAAACGTCAACTTGGTCACATGGAACAGTTTACGCGCTATGCCCCACAAGGGGTTAGGGCAATTGAGAGAGAGAGAGAGATCAAGACAATGCCTCACTTACACATCCGCAATCGCCATGGCTAAAATTCGTGAATTGGGACTCGAACTGATTTCTCATCCCCTTTATTCACCTCTGGCCACTGTTGATTATTTTCTATTTCCAAAGCTAAAAGCTTGGCTCGGAGGAGAATCAAATGACACATTAACATGACGAGATCATCTCAGCTATGATCGGTTATTTTGAAGACCTGAGCGCCAGTCACTTTTTGGATAGGTTAAAGGTGTTGGAAGCATCGCTGGAATAAGTGTATACAGGTAAAAGGAGATTATGTTGTAAAATAAAAAAACAAAAAACAAAAAAAATTCTTCTGTGTCAGGTTTTGTGATCTGCCATTATAAGTCTTTTTGAATACGGTCTTATTGATCTCTCTAGTCTGCATAAGGCTTATTACATTTCGACCTCAACGTTTTTCATTCTGTAGCTTTCCAGGGGTTTCAACAATGAAGGAATTTCACTTCTAGCACTTCCAAACTAATTAGCTAGTCTAGCATAGATACTTAGCGTTTTTTTTAGTTCAATTGAAATGAATACAAAGTTCAAATTGCTACATAAACCAATAAAAGCATATTCCACCACAAAAATATTTAAGATCAACGTACCCTGCATTCTCGACCACGTTTATGCACTTAATTGTTCGTGTACTTTACTCGTTTTTCCACTTATTCCTAATACAGCTATTTACTCGTACTATTGTTCAAATTTATATTGGTTGAAATAATCCAATATTCATACGAGTATCTACATAAATATTTTTTTTTCATTACCTGACCTGTGAAATCCGATTAGTGGCTTATTTTAAGAGATACATAGGTATGGGGATTTTAAACATAAGTTGAAACATTTTACGTAGTTGTGTGAAATACAGTGACCACAAGATACTACAGTGAAACTCGGATATAACGAACTTCCAAGGGACTCTCGAAAATGTTGTTTATATTCGAGGTGTCGAAGATGCCGGCGTAGGTTGTCGTAGGTTATCAAGATCCCAGTATTATTAGTTACCATATATCTGATGAAATCATTCCAGCACATTCGGTAGCCATAAGATATGTCCATGTACCGACGTATCTGCATGCAGTGTACATACTCGTCATCAGTTTACTGATGATGAACTACCAGGTAAGAGGAGACGAGGAATACTACTTTGCCCTAGCCCCTAGTGGGGCATAGCACGTCAGCGCCCTACACTCTTTTGCCACAGATCGACGCCATGTAATTTTAGGACCCCCTCTTGGTCGGCCTTCGTTGGAAATGGAGTTCCATTTCATGGCATGCAAAGCAATGCCCTTATCACTCTTCCGCAATGTATGACCTATTCACTGCCATTTTCGCCTGCGTATCAATTCGTCGATTAACATCTGCTCCGTACGCCGACTTAGCTCTTCATTTAATATTGTTTCGGGTCATAAAATTCTTACAATTCGAAAGACATGAGTTGACGAAAACTTCCAGCTTTCTGGTAACCCATACGGAAACTTTTCATGTACTGCTCCCATACAAAAGCACAGACAGTGCCAAGGAGCGAAACAGGCCCAGCTTGGTCTTGATGCTCAAATAACTGCTTTGTCAGACTTTGGACCACATGCCATATGCGCATTTACCCTGGTTGATACGACGAGCGAAGTCTGCCTCCGTATTACCACTTTCGGCAACAATGCTGCCCAGCTAGACGAAGTTGTCCACTTTCTCCACACTCTGTCGATTAATACTGATGGCAAGGTGTCGGATTTCTTTTTCGTAATGGTTGTGTAAAAACCTTGGTCTTGTTGGTATTAATCTTTACCCCAACCTTGCCTGCCTCCCTCTCGAGATCTAACGCGATTGCGGACAGATCGATGATTTTGTGGGAGAGTAGGCATATGTCGTCAGCGTAGTCCAGATGTTGCAAGTCCATTGAATTCGTCTGTCCAGTCGGGATAGGGTTGCATGCAACACATCGCCGATCACTATGAGGAATAGTATTGGTGAGAGGATGCACCCCTGCTGAATTTCACTGCGAATCTCAAAGTCCCCCGACACCTTACCTATATGAACGCGACATTTCACGCCGTCATAGGTTGCCATAATAATAGCCACAAGCTTGCCTCTTCTGCGCAAGGCCGCCCATATAGAATCCCGGTTCAAACTATCGAAAGCCCTTTCGAAATCGATGAGAAGCAAGTGAAGCGGATAATCGTATTCAGCGCATTGCTCGATGATGATTCGCAAGGTGTTAACGTGATCGACACAGGAGAATCCATATCGAAAACCAGCCTGCTCTTCATCAATTGTGCTTGTGGGCCTTTAGCCTTTAGTCTTTCCAGGACGATTTTAGCTATTATCTTGGCGACGGCAGGAAGCACAGAAATGCCTCTCCAATTATTACAGTCTGTGAGGCTGCCCTTCTTCGGCAGTTTGATGATCAAACCTTCCTTCCACTCAGTGGGAAAGGTCTCTGTATTCCACGCTTTATGAACAAGTGGGTGTAGAAAATCGGCAGTTACGCTTGGCGCTGCTTGATAAAATTCGGCAGGGATACCGTCGAGTCCGGCGGCCTTTCCTCGTTTTAGTGCAATAATTGCAGCGATTATTTCCTCTTTAGTCGGAGCAGTGGACCGTGTACGCACATTTCGATGGTTAGCTAAATTATCTGTATGAAGGTGAACTTCACCAGAGGTTACAAGGTTCATAACCGCGGTGAAGTTCTTTCCACCGTCTCATTTTATCTTCTTCCAAGATAAGTAGCTTTCCATCACTATCCTTCACCGGATGTTGGCAGGAGTTACGACACCGTATACGTCGTTTAAGTTGTTACTTCTTACCGCTTTTTCTGCTGAGGCTAAGAGAAAATTCGCATAAACTCTTTTATCGCGTCGCACACTACGCTGAACTTCTCGAACTTTCTGATGGTAAAAAGTTCGATGTTGCTTTGATTGTCATCTGATGCTGCAGCCAAACGAACCTTCAGTTCTTTTCTTTCAACAATCCGCTGTCATGAAGCGTCGGAAACCCAGTGCTTATTCCGGCAATCCGGTTTTGTGCCAATGGTGGTATCTGCGCTCTCAATTAGGCCTGTTCCTAAAACCGGTCCACCGGTTTAAAACCGGTCTTCTGTTAGGACCGGTCCCGAGATTCCCAAAAACCGGTTTCGAAAAAACCGAGTCATTAAAAAAACCTTCTTATGGTCAAAAAACCGGTTTAAAACCGACTCATTAAAAAACCGATTCACTAAAAGACCGACCGAAGACCGACTTGTTAAAAAGACTCATTAAAAAACCGATTCACCAAAAGACCGACCGAAAACCGACTTGTTAAAAAGACTCATTAAAAAACCGATTGACCAAAAGACCGACCGAAAACCGACTTGTTAAAAAGACTCATTAAAAAACCGATTGACCAAAAGACCGACCGAAAACCGACTTGTTAAAAAGACTCATTAAAAAACCGATTGACCAAAAGACCGACCGAAAACCGACTTGTTAAAAAGACTCATTAAAAGACCGATTCACCAAAAAACCGACCGAAAACCGACTTGTTAAAAACCGACCGACTCGGACGAGTTAAAAACCGACTTATTAATTAAAACCGTTGAGGAAATGGAGTATTTTTGTGTGGACAGTACAGGACGGAAGTATTCAAGAAAAGGTTTTAGCTTTTGATTTGAGTGTGATTTGGTATGTGGTATATCCACACATTTGGTCGACAAGAGGCATGCGTTCAAAGTTAAATAGATATGAACAATATACCCATTGAAAGGTTGAATTGAATTGAGAAAAAAAATGTCGGAACTGATGATTGTGAGTAATAAAATATGAAAGTGTACTGTACGTGGTTATCAGTGCACCTGTTAGAAAAATTGGCATTATGATATGGCGGGCGAGACTCATGTATTCTAAATATTGTAGTACAGGTGTTAAAGGAGTATTCTATTCTAAAGAAGCCCCTAAACGATCAAGCCGGTTGATCAAAATTTTGCGTCAATCGATTGGATCAAGCGTGATTGATTGTCTAGGGACCGATTTTATGTCAAGCGTGGACGGTGATTGATAGAAAGTTTGATTGACTCAAGCGATTGACGAGGGTGCTTCACCGTCTAGGCGAATTTTGATGAAGCATTGCGTCAGTCACTCGCCAGCAGCCAGCCAAACTTTCTATCAATCACCGTCCACGCTTGACATAAAATCGGTCCCTAGACAATCAATCACGCTTGATCCAATCGATTGACGCAAAATTTTGATCAACCGGCTTGATCGTTTAGGGGCTTCTTTAGAATAGAATACTCCTTTAACACCTGTACTACAATATTTAGAATACATGAGTCTCGCCCGCCATATCATAATGCCAATTTTTCTAACAGGTGCACTGATAACCACGTACAGTACACTTTCATATTTTATTACTCACAATCATCAGTTCCGACATTTTTTTTCTCAATTCAATTCAACCTTTCAATGGGTATATTGTTCATATCTATTTAACTTTGAACGCATGCCTCTTGTCGACCAAATGTGTGGATATACCACATACCAAATCACACTCAAATCAAAAGCTAAAACCTTTTCTTGAATACTTCCGTCCTGTACTGTCCACACAAAAATACTCCATTTCCTCAACGGTTTTAATTAATAAGTCGGTTTTTAACTCGTCCGAGTCGGTCGGTTTTTAACAAGTCGGTTTTCGGTCGGTTTTTTGGTGAATCGGTCTTTTAATGAGTCTTTTTAACAAGTCGGTTTTCGGTCGGTCTTTTGGTCAATCGGTTTTTTAATGAGTCTTTTTAACAAGTCGGTTTTCGGTCGGTCTTTTGGTCAATCGGTTTTTTAATGAGTCTTTTTAACAAGTCGGTTTTCGGTCGGTCTTTTGGTCAATCGGTTTTTTAATGAGTCTTTTTAACAAGTCGGTTTTCGGTCGGTCTTTTGGTGAATCGGTTTTTTAATGAGTCTTTTTAACAAGTCGGTCTTCGGTCGGTCTTTTAGTGAATCGGTTTTTTAATGAGTCGGTTTTAAACCGGTTTTTTTGACCATAAGAAGGTTTTTTTTAATGATTCGGTTGACCGCTAGGAAAACCGGTTTTCATAAAAACCTAAAACCGGTCTACAAATCTTAGGACCGAACAGGTCTACTCTGAATGGCTGTGTTTCCGTTTTGAACATCATTTAGATCATCGTATTCATATTCAAATAAACTCTTGGAAGGTCCGGATGCATCAATTTTCAAAGAATCAACTGATTAAACAAATTTATTTAACTGTATAAAATATAATTAATAAAGAATTGCATAAAATATGTTTAAATCAAAATTTTGATATAAAATTTTCTGGAGATGCCAAAAAAAGGCGAAAAGTTAAGACAATAAAAATACTTTTAAAACACGCTGGTTTTTGTGACTATTAACAATATAATTAACTAATAGCACCAGTGAAAAACATATTACCAGTTCGTAGAAGGAGTCTTTCGCCATGACATTGTCGGGTTCAGTTGGAGCATAACATTGTATTATTGAACTGTTCCTCATTTTGGTCCGGAATCTGGCGGTTATGATTCAGTCGGAGACCGGATCTCATAGGATAATAGACAGTTTCATGCGGCTCTGTTTAAAAGGAGCCCCACACCTGACTCACGACCACTACCGGTAGCTCTACTGGAGTACATTACAGTGCTACCCGTTGGAGAGATAAATTGTCCGCTTTTCCACCATCTTATCTCACTAACTCCTAAGATGTTTAAGTTATACCTCAGAAATTCACTCTCTAATTGCGTTCTGGGGACCTTTTGATCCATTGTCCAGGAGAGTACGCACATTCCAGAATCCAATCTTTGTCATTGTACGATAGCCAAAAGTCGTAACCGTTGAGTCAGTCCTTATCCGAGGCATAGTTGACGTTTCGTTAGCATATAGCAAATTTCGGGTAGTGCAAGTTGCTGGCACACACATCCTGTGTTTTGTTTGTCGGTTTTAACGACAGGCCGTCAAAGGGAAAGGCGGTGGTATTATTTTCACGCCCCACATCACAGGGGGAAGGTTTACCTCAACCAAATCATCATCATTGGCGGCTTGACATTGGATAGCAACAGGGCCGTCGAGAGGGGGGGAGGGGTGAAACGCCCCGGGCCCGTGTTTTTCTCGGGGCCCGAAAATTTGCAAAATGAAAAAATAACCTATCTACGCACTGAGCTTTTTTCTTTTTTTTTTGCTTCTTCCCCTTTCATCCCACTCTGACGCACTGAGCTACCGGTCGCCATGGGCCCCTACCAAAAAAATAGAAAACCTTTTTTTTTTTGTTCATTGAGCTACCGGTTGCCATATAGGGACCCCAACAAAAGTTGAGTACCGGGCCCGGATTTTCTCTCGACGGCCCTGGATAGCAATGGTCAGTTACCACTGCCGTTTCTGGGGGCGCCCACGCGGAGGACTATGGAAGAGGAATGTTTGCACAATTTGAGAAAAAAAACTCAAACGTCGTGCTGCGAATGAGAATTCACTCCACCTACTGTATTTGTCTATATCTTAAATTGTCAGAGCAGCGCCATTTGGCAGGATACAAATTAATTGGAAATAAATAGACATCGAATTCAAATAAACAAAGGGTGAACTCGAAAATTTCGTGTCAGTATGAAACAGTGATATGGAGCGATCATAATCATTTATTGATCTACTATCACGCTGGTCAACCCCATTTTTGCACCAGACCACCTGACATGCAACTATGCATTCCCTTTTATTTTTTATTATGTTCCTTTACTCTTCGCTGTTTTACAACCAGCAATATGTTATCAGATTTTTAATTAAAATAATTTGCGTGTGCATAACGTGCAAACATCTTTTCCTTTGAAAAATACCGACCCGCCCATGACCAAATGTTTGACTTTTGTTAACCCTCTTTGATGTAAGTTCATTTGCAGAAGCATTCAAATGTGTCTAAGAAAAAAAATCCTCTTACCCTGACCACGCACTGTCTAACACGAACATGCTAATTTTCTTCAGATTTGTGTGAAGTGTGTGCTTAAGCCTTTCGTAGGCCACTTTGACAATGTGTGTGGTCAGGCTCATGTTCGTGTTAGAATACTCGTGCGTAAATGTTTATCGAAACGATATCCCTACAAGTGATTGAACTCTTATTTTCGTTTTGCTATCGTAAAGGGTTCTGGGTATGGATATGAGGATGTAGTATGTACGGGCAACTAAAGCTTGTAATACACGGGACGTGTATACGCGGTCTCGTAATTTTGACCTCTGTAGCGTAAACGCGATTACTGTTTATATGTAAGTCAGGTAAGCGCATATATGCTCTCGTACCCCTCGTCATCTACACTTTTTACACGGGACGGGTATCGTGGATCTGTCACGCGCGACGCTTTTACGCGTCTCGTGTATCAGAAGCTTAATTCAGATCTATTCTATAGAAAATTTGTCCAGAAAAGAAACTGAGTGAGTTCCTCGGTGTAATCGGTAGTTTTTCGATATTAAGTATGACACAAGAAAGGACTTTCACGGCCTATATGCTAAATTGCTAAAACAAACACATCCGCAATTCCATTTTCTAGCACTTTTCGTATAAGTATTTATGTAAATATCCGAGCAGGAATTCAAAATCTTCCTATCATGGTGTAAACAAAATATATAAAACCAGGCCTACCAGATTATGCAGTGCGGCATGTTTTCAATTTTCAATGAAAACCAACTCGTCCATGAATAAACCTCGTCAGGTGCAATCACGAACCACTATTCTCATTTCGCAGAAGGACGAAGTCAAATCCATTGCCATTCCACGCTCCATACACATATGTGTCTGTTAGGGTTTGTGTCCAAATCAATATCACTTATAGTGGCAAGGACTCGAAACACTCGCCTCTAGGACTTGAATAAAACAGGGCGCGTGAGCGTGCGGTAAGATATCTACAATGTTTACAATAAGAACACCAACGCCACTGAGACGAGGGTGTTTTTCACATGGCACCATTTTTCTTTTAATTTCGGATTTTTGGTTCCTAAAAATTAAATTAGACACGAGACAGGCTGTCGGTTGTCGGTACGTAGGAACATATTGTATTATACATATACGAGTATGTACAGTATAGCGTGGCGGAAAAATTAATTACTTCCCGAAATTTTAGACCGCAAGCCAACAGTTTTATGGTTTTAATCCGTGATGAATTAGAGCTTCTTAATTATTCCTTTTGACTGTGTTCTGTGTAAACCAACTAAAATACAATGAAGGAAAATAATTTGCATAATTTAGTGTTATTGCGTGCTCTTTATCAAGAAATTGTACGGATGAAGAAAAAATCGATGTGGCCGAGCTTCTAAAAAAAGAAAGGTTTTAGCAAACTGAAACGTAACTTATAAAGGTGGACACAGATTAGCGTCTATTTGGACGCGGGACAAAATGGACGCACTCTAAATGATCGCAATCCAAATTTCAGGGACAAACACTGCAATCCATTCTATCGCGAGCTAGACGTCATTTTAAAAGTCAAGTTCGATGACGAACTCAATTTCACGCACCGTCAATTGCATTGCAAAAGTTTTGCTTAAACACCTTGGCGGCCGCCAACACGTATAAACGTTTTCTTTGTTGCTATTTAACACTGATAACACAAAACATAAACAAAATTTGGCTCCGTTAAAATCGAATTCCGCGCCCAAACGGCGTGGCTATCGGGTTCTGGCAAGTGGATTTTAGTAACGTTGAATATCCAACCTTGATTGCGGTGGATTCCGGAGTTGTCAACTTGAAGCTAACATATTACAGATTTTGGACTGGACGCGGGACAACTTGGATTTTGGACGCTACTGTGTGTCCGATATGTCAAAATTGACTTGACTTTTAAAATGACGTAGTACAGATGGCGCAACGGTTAGCACGTTCGCCTTCTACGCGCTGGGCCCCGGTTCGATTCCAACTGAATCCGGTAGCTTTCGATAAAAAAGGAGATTTACATTTCGGACTATGAGCCCACTCAGCTGTTAAATGAGTACCCATTTATGGGGCAAATAACTCGGTTTAGCTTGTTGTTGATCACACACCTCTACACAAGACCCTCACGATCTAAAAAATGAGATGATGCTAACTCATCTCGAGGCCATGGTTCAAATCGGACTGTTGCGCCAGTTATTTATTATTATTTAAACCGACGTTTGGCTCACGACGGATCGGATTGCAGTGTGGGTCAATGAAATTTGGACGGGGGATATTTGAAGTGCGTCTATTTTGTCCCGCTCTTTAGATCCAGGAAAATTTTTCAAGCTATGGAACCATAATGTTTTTTTTTTCTGATAACCCAAAATGATGAATTAGATTCAAATATTTCAAACGTCCACGTCTTAACATCAATATTTGTAGTTAGCACAAAAAATCCATTAAGTCTTGAAAGCATCTTGAGGAATCATAACCAAATTGAGCGAATTGAAGTTTTAATACCTCATATGACCATTATAGTTCGGGCTAATTTCACACTGGTTCTCACGATCCGGGGATTGCTACCTGGTTAATTTGGAGGGTTCTTTCCTCATGAGTTTTGTTAAAGCACAAGATTCAATGGTACAGTCCACATTGGCCATATACTCGTATATGCCTGTGGAAGCTTCCCTTCCCCATGAGCCACAGCTAAATAAGTGTTTAACTGTTTGAACGAAGAGGAACGCTTTTCTTGTGAACCGATTAAGCGATGTGTATGTGTAGATTCGGTAAATATTTTTTTTAATAAACACATTCAATAGATACTTTGTTCACTTTATTAAATTAGTAAGTGCTTTAAGTTAGAGATGTAATCCAATTGATAGAAGCTAATTAATGGGGGTCACCGTGTAAAAGGTGCGGCAGTTGTAAGTTTTTGATATGTTGCATAGGCAGGTGGGATAGTAAAAAATTCGAGTTTGCGTCACTCTACCCTCTGTGCTCCTGCCGCCATCTTGGAAAAACCGCCAAAAATCCGCACTTTTCTCAGTTTTTCGCCTAAAACTTCGTTCCAATCCATTCATTTTACCACAAAATATGTAAGTTCTTAAAAATGTATAGCAAATTGACGCGAGCTGCTTGCTGTTCTTCGATCAATAGATGCAGAATCCAAAGGGAAACTTTTTTTTTACACACAATTCCTCATTCAAAATTTGTTGAATTGAGTTCTCTGGAATCCCCAATGATGCCTCAATCCCGCGATATGTCACATGTCGATCTTCCGTAATGAGCTGGCGCACAGTATCGACGTTTTCTTGGGTGACTGCCGTTTTTGGTGCACCTACTCTTGGATCGTCGCTAAAACTCACCCGTCCACGTTTGAGTTCTGCATACCAACGAGAAATAGTCGACTGGTGTGGTGCTTCATTGCCGAAAAGAGAAACCAACTCGGCGAGGCATTCTTTTTGAGATAATTGTCTTCGAAAGTTGTAAATAATTACTGCGCGAAAATGTTCTGGGTTCAATTCCATTATTGACACTTCGCTGTAGCTGTAACACTCTACGTACAACGCCATCTATATAGACAGGCCTTCGCTCAGCTGATCGCGTACGTCATTAGTTCCTTCGCCAAGGCAGTGACTGCACACGATGCATATGTTTACAATTGGAATTGCGTCAGACGGCATTTTAGTCCTCTAAAAACACACTTTCTGGACACTTGCACCCATTTTTTCGAGGCCGCAGCCCCGGGGATCAGTCGCAGAGCATCGTGGAATAGTTCACACTTGACAAAATACATCTGTTGACCGCACGACACACTTTCATCGCGCACGTGTTTGTTTTCTCGGATCACTAGATGAAATTTTACTAACAAATAAACACTGAACGCGGAAAACGAAAACTAAACACGGAACGCACAAATACCGGGGACTCGCCGCCATCAGTCGCCGACCTCTAGATTGTTGATACGATGGCGTCATCAAAGAAAATAATTGTGTAATTTAGCCGTCAAAATCAGCTGAGCGCAGGCCTGTCTATCTAGATGGCGTTGTTACGTATCGCACTAACACTTTGAATTTAGGTTAACTAAGGATGTACATAGGTTAATGTTTAATAGGCACATTTGAATCGTGGCAACCTCGCTGTTCCTGTATGCAAAATTTAAAAGACAGCTCTCGTAATTTAAATATCAGACTAACTTAGTATACTCGTATATTTTAATACATTATATCAAGAAACAGGTACTCTTTTGAAAGGTATTAAATGTTTTATGAACCACGTTAAAAGATGCTGTATCCGTAATAATAGGCTTGGTTTAAAGATCAGTTCATAATTTTTAACCGTGGATACTTACAAAACCAAAATGTTCGTTAAATAGAATACCTAAAACTTCAAACGTTCGTAATATAGAATCACTAATGCATATGAATAACGGGTTCATTGTATTGGAAGTTCGTTAAATCGGTGTTCCTTATACTGCAGCACCACAGTATATACTTAAAAAAAGGTCTAGTTTAGAAATATTAGGCGTGTTTTTTAGCGGAACCGTGCAGTGTGCCTACCCTGGTTGCGCAAAAAACGCTCTAGGGCAGCATCCAGGTTAAATTCCGAATCGTGAAGTTGTCTACACTGACGTCAAGTGGTGCGTCTCATATGTGGTGAAAATAAATTACAAATTCGGATGAAATATTAGTTTGATTATCGGATCGTTTTTTTAATGCGACGGCGGACGTTTATAAATTTGCCGTACCGCTCTAACTTAACAAACATCATTTAATCGAGTTATTTATCAGTGACAACTACAAGTGCAACTCTATCCAAATGGGTCGCGGGTTCGATCCCCAGCAAATTCTTATCTTTTTTTCCTTTTTATTAGTAATAGTAATAATTTTTAGTAATCCTATTGAAAATGTATTATTTAATAATAGGCATGGGCCCATTAGAGCAAGACGTAATATTAGTTTCCCAATGAACTTGGCTGATTGACAAAAACATAAGCGTGCCAACATCAACATATTATGATAGATTCCACACGACACTAATTGAGGGGTTATCGAGTGTACGGTAGCCACCCTACTAAGGTATCCAGGTTAATGTTGTTGGTGTAACATGTGTGGTTTTTTTACCCTACATCCGATAAATTCCCAAAAAACACGCCTATTATTATGCATAATAGCATTTCCATTCATTTCAAATTATAGCTTGTTTGTCTTAAACACCCAAGTTTCGCCACACAATTTATTTTTTACGCATAAGAATGTCCACATGCTGAACAAAATTGTTTTATCTGCTGATATGGATGACTCCAATGCACACATTCACACCTTCAAAAACACACCCAACTAAACAATTCTACACCTGCATTCCCAAAATAGAACCCAAAAAGATCCAATGTTGTAACATATCAGATACCCTCTTTTTTAACATCCATACCTTTTTCTAAAATTGCAATCTATTTCCACAACAAGAAAGAAACCGGTTTTTGCTGAAAATCAATGAATTCGAGTTTCCATACGGATCAGGTAAAAGGATCTTTGTATTTGTTAGACTAATTGACCGATACCACCTCGCATTTCACCTTTTCCATACACTTTTCAAGGGATATAGGATATTGGATAGAGCAATGATCGCTTCTTCTTTTTTCTCGTTTTAGTATACAACAAAGGCGGCGACGGAGGCGATTCAGTTTCTTCACGATAATCTACCTGCGAACCAAAGGATTTCTCAGTCCAAGCCATGGTGCAACGCTGTCAGGTCGTCCTGCAAAACACAATAGCACTGCCACAATTTCAATACTCCAATCGCTTATGAATTTATTTCCCTTTTAAGTAAAAAATTAATAAATTCGTTTCGGTTGTTCGATTAGAATTTAAATATTTTTGTTTTATGGTTTTGTTTCTGTGATACAACGATAGTGCCGGTAATTCGTGAAATGGGAAAAAATATGGTGCGTGATATGTATCAGTGATTAAAGAATAGGTGATTTTCGTGTAAGTTCGCGATTTGTTTTCCGGTTTGAGCTATGCAACCCGTGTGCGACAATATGAACAGGAGCAAAGAGGATATTTCGGCGGCTAGCAGATTCGAGGAGTACCGTCGCGCCTCCATTTTGACCAATGACCAGGCGGAGAATTTTCGTAGGAGGTAAGGCCATATCCTGTTTTACGTTATAATGCGAGTATTTAAGCCATTGTGTGTAGGTGGTTAAATTGAACGTCGTCGTTTAGTTTGTAGAGTTGTATGAAGGGTCGGGACGTATTCAGACCAGCTTGAGGGACAGATGTTTGAAGATATTATTAACGTTGATTTGGTTGTATCGGAGAAATCTGATAGTACAACGCGGCGTATACAGAGTGTCCGGAAATTGGCACTCAAACGCACTGCCACATGATTTCACATGCAATTTTCAGCAAAAAATATTAAGGAACATTTTTTTTGAACTCTTAACCTTTTAGGTGATACAGTCATAACATTTTTTTATGAAAATTGCCTACCTTACATTACTAGAAACCCAATATCTGGGAAACTACGTTGCCGCCAATCAGCTTTGGAAGAAATTTACTAATTCAATCAGCGTTCAATATGCCAACCCTAGAGTGGGGCGCGAAGCTACGAGTACTTTGGCGGTATTGTATTCATATCAATCCTTTTTGCGGTTGAGAGGTTTTTCTTGGCGGGGATTTTTTTACAACAGAGTTGTTTTTGGGAGATATCATATCTTTTTGCATAGTGTTAGTAGTCATACAGATGGCGCAACGGTAAGCACGTTTGCCTTCTATACATTGGGCTCCGGTTTGATTCCTACTGAATGCGGTAGTCTTCGATAAAAAAAGGGATTTACGTGCCGGACTATGAGTCCACTCAGGTTACCCATTTGGGGTAAATAGTTTTCTTGCCAAGAATATCATTTTTCTAGTTCAAAGGACTCAAAGTGCCTTTAACAGTAGTTTAGTGCATTTGCCTCATCACCCCCAATCGTATAATACTCATCTTGCTTAGAAATTGCTTCCTTGCCAAGAACATCCTTTTTCCTGCCCAACTCAAAATACCTTTAACAGTCTACTGCATTCGCCTCATCACCTCCAGTCATGTGATACCCATCTTGCCTAGACATCGCATCCCATCTTCCACACATTGGAAAAAATCATCTTACATCATAATTCATATCTCATATGCCATAAATGAAACTACCTAAATCATATACTACACAGCATGTTTTTTTCTTTCCGGACATCCTAAGATGCAGCCATAAACATTCAGTTTCAATTTTTTCATCACACACTTTTCATTCATGCACTTGCCACAAGTCACGCCCACAGCCATTACCTCGTATGGTTCTCCTCTCCCGACGAGCGCACGGACTTTTGCATCCGTCGTCGTCACTACTCACATAATCAAGTGTTTGCGTCTCTCCCCGTCGCGTCGGCATGCGATCTCTGCGAGTGAATCCTGTGTCGCATTCAAATTATCAAAAAGACTTAAGCCAGAAACTCTACTATAAAATTTCACATTTTTGGATGTATCTTTTTATCTACTGCACGGATCAGAGCAAAAGATAGCCTATGAACACCCTTGGGACACAGGCAATCCGTGAGAAAAGAAAGCAGACCTCGATACGCTCCCTACCAGGCTGTAGCCCTGTCAAAGAACAACGAGACCAAGAAAAATTTGAAAAAATAGCCATTTTCAAATTATCATATCTCGGGTGTTTTTCCTTGTATCGGAATCAAATTTGCGGCACTTCGTAAGATGACCGGAGACAATGATCATGCCAAATTTGAGCCCGAACAAGCATCCGGGCCGGAGCTACAGAGGTCCGAACTTGTTGTGTCGCGTAAACATAGTCTTGGTCACTTTTTTTTTATTTTTTCGTTTTTCTTTGGCGGGGCGGGGCGGGACGCTTCCGCGTTCCTAGCTAAATTTGTAAATTCCAAATTTTTGTTTTGCTCCGAAAAGGCAATTTTTCTCACCATATTTTTTTTTGGAATTTTGGCATATGCAATATAGGTATTTGTCCTGTGAACGAAATGTCCCAAAAACAACCCTGTTGTAAAAAGCTTCCCGCCAAAGAAAAACTCGATAGCCGCAAAAAGTATTGATATGAACATAATTCCGCCAAAGTACTCATTGCTTTGCGCCTCGCTCTAGGGTATACATATTGAACCCTGATTAAATTAGTTAATTTCTTGTAACGCTGAGTGGAGGTTAACTTCGTGAGCTTAAACTCAGATGTCAAGTACTGTCTTCTCGCTTCTGATCTCTTTATAACCCCTCCCCCCCCCCATAAAAGACTACAAAAGCACTTCTTCAGTCGCATTGAACTCGTATGTGCGGAACAGTTCAGAGCAGACCAACAATTGCACGCGTTACACTTACAAAAATTGCTCTGGTTCGTGCCAGTTGTTTAAAATGCAATTGTCTCCTCTAAAAAAAATGCAGCCAATATTTTCTACTCCATACTTCACTTTAATCAATTCTATTTTCCGTTTTATTAAGCACATTTTGTTTAATAAACTTGATCTTTGGGATGACCGGTAGCGCAGTGTGTTGAGGCATCAGTCTCATGTTTGACTACCGGCGTTTCGGGTTCGAATCCCGTCCACGGCGACGTTCGTGGCCTTGGAGGTGCATGCTGGCAACTGCGTCGAAACGTCAACTGGGCCACATGGAACAGTTGACGCGTTATGCCCCACATGGGGTTAGGGCAATTGAGAGAGAATCAAATCATTTCATGTTCTTCAGATTGTTCAACTTATCTGTTTTTACTTTAAACAAGCTCCCCGCCAAACAGCATTAAAAGAAATTAACTAATTTAATAAGGGTTCAATATTCATACCCTAGAGCGAGGCGAAAAACTATGAGTACTTTGGCGGAGTTATGTTCATATTAATCTTTTTTTGCGGCTAATGAGTTTTACTTTGGCGGGAAGCTTTTTACAACAGGGTGGTTTTTGGGACACACGATTGCAAAGATGTGTTTCGGATGCAACATGCATGCTTCTTCGTGAAAAATAAAACACGGACAGTATAACGGAAACAAAGTATTTTATTTTATTTTATTAATCAACTGTCGGACTGAAAGGAACTAATATCAAATCACAACCTAGTCGTGCCCATTGAGGCTGGTATCAGTCGAACTGTAAAATGCCATAATTCCTTCGTACACAGGACAACCCGAATGCAGAAGGGTTTACCATCGCCTCTTTTCCCCTGCAGTTACCGCCTGTAAAATTCAAACTAAACGTTCCCCGACATTTAATTCCATCTCGTACAACTCAACCCATCCCAAATCCCTTATCTCAATTTTCCTTACTCGCCAAGGCTATGCTATTTCATTAAAGACTATCCCCTAAGTTTTGGCGTTAACATAAAACGACACAAAAAGAGCGGTGATCTTAATCATGATTTGCTTAGAAAAATGTTGCCCCAAGAAACTAGTTGTTTAGCTGAACATCATTGGGTAAATGTGCCTCCGGTATGAATCTGAGTTGTCTTCGATGATATTATGTCTTTCGGCCCTTTATGGCCGTTGAGTTATTTATATCCTACATGTCTGGTTTCATTTCTCTCCAGATTATCGTTGATGGCTAGAAGTTTATGATCGAAGTATTGTAGCTTTACTTCTTGCGCTTAATGATGTTATCCGCTTCCTTTCTATGGTGTTCATAAAGCCTTCGCTTTTCTCTCGTTCCTCTCGGTGTAAAATTTGTGTAAGCCTCATTTTTATACCCTAGACTTTTAGTAGAGGGTATATTGTTTTTGTCACGACGGAAATATGTAACACCTTAAAGGAGGCTCCGGAGGTATAGCAATGTATATATATAAATGATCAGGGTCACCTCCTGATTCGATTTAGCCATGTCTGTCTGTCTGTCTGTCTGTCTGTCTGTCCGTCTGTCTGTCTGTCTGTCTGTCTGTCTGTCTGTCTGTCTGTCTGTCCGTCTGTCTGTCCGTTCGCACGATAACTTTCGATAGAATGAAGCTAGAGCCTTGAAATTTTGGTCAAATATTGGTAGTGTAATCTAGTTGGATGGTATTGAAAATGGGCATGATCAGGCCAAGAGAACGCCTACCTCCCCTACATATGTAAAATACATAAATGTATCTATAACTCCCGATTAAATAAACGTGAAAAGCTCTAGCTTAGGTAGATTACTCATTAGGGTAATCTTATACTCTCCTGGGAAAATAAAATCGATCAGTTGGAAACTAACGGTAGTTTTCTTACAAAGAACCCCGTACTACCCTAATTTTCAGGTTTTTTGTATATAACTCCTGAACTAATTGACGTAGGCACCTGATTTTTGGCATGTAACCTTGAAGTGAGAAGCTGCTTAAGGTTTTGTAAGTTGGGCATAATCAGACCAAAGGAACGCCTACCTCCCCTACAAATTTCAAAAAATTAAATATTCCCTTAATTACGATAACTTTCGAAAAAATTATACTAGCAAGTTGAAAATTTGACAAAATGTTGCTAGTAAGACCTACTTTGTTGGTATTGAAAATGGGCAAGATCCGACTCAAGGAACCCCCACCTCCCCTACAAATGAAACTTCAAATAAGCGATAACTTTTGATAGAATGAAGCCAGCAACTTTAAATTTTGGTCAAATGTTTAAAGTGAGATTGAGTTAGTTGGCATTAAAGACGGGTAAGATCCGACTTAAGGAACGCCTACCTCCCCTAGAAATGAAACTTAAATTAAGCGATAACTTAACGACAAAATAAAGCTATCGACTTGAAATTTTGGTCAAATGTTTGTAGTATGATCCAGTTGGCTAATATTGAAAATACGTAAAATCCGACCAACGAAACCCCTACTTCTCCTACAAATGAAACTTAAAATAAGCGATAACTTTCGATAGAGTGAAGCTTGAGACTTGAAATTTTACAAGTCTAGGGTATATACGCTTCGGACTCCGGACTCCGCCTGGTTACTTCTTCACCGCTTCTAAGCATTCATCGTCGAACTAATTATTCTGCCTGCGCCGGGATTCGTATCCTAACACCTGTTCTGCGACCGCCTTCATCTTGCCCTTGATGACATTCCACGTATCGTCCACGGATCTTGCTGGGGTGCTTTGAAGAGTGGGCTGTAGTTGTCGTTCAAGGATAGTTATTCCTCCGCTACTGCCGGTATTTGCAGCTTCTCGATGTTGAATTTTCGGAGGTGGCTGGCACACAGTTTGCTAATCTAAATGTACGTAACATCGAGGATGCTCTTTTCCCATCTTCGTTGGATGAGGACACGGTCTATTTGGTTGTAAGTACAGCCATCCGGGGATGCCCAGGTTCTTTTATGCATGTGTCAATGTAAGAAGCTTGTAGAGCGGATGAGTAAATCTCTGCTGCTGGCACAATCTACGAGGCGTTGGCCATTTTTGTGGCATTCTTGGTCTAGACTGTTAACTCCGGTTGTTCCACGGTGCGTCTCTTAATTTCAGACTTTGGCGTTGAAATTGGAGGGTAGAGAATCAAAGAGTCTTTCTAGGGTCTTGTAAAAGTTATCTTTGGTTTCTTCATCTTTGTCTTCAGTCGGCGCGAGGACCTTGATCAGCCAGATTTGAAAGAACTTTTATGCGGATAGCGGACAATCGTTCGTTGACGTGTCCCGAATCAGTGACGCGGGATTTAAAAACTTTATCCACCATGAAAGCTATTCAGAGTTTTCGTTTTGCTGTTGGTTTTCCACTTTCGTAGATTGTATTGTATGCGATTTCATATAATTAACGTCTACTCCGGTCCATTTCGTTTCCTGGATTGCCGAAACGGTTAGGTTGTAGCTACTGGCCTGTCGTAATATATTTTTGAGTGCACCAATTTTGTTCAGCGTTCGGACATTCCAGGTTCCAAAATGGTATTCCATGTTTCGTTTGCGTGGTCGTTTCCGTAAATTCGATCGTATCCGAGGCTTGACTTCGGTCTTCTGGAAAATTGTTTTCTTGGGACGGGTTGTCGGCCCATCGCCCGAGTTTTTGCCTCAACCATATCCCTTATCGTACATACCTAGTTCAGCATGAGGTGATTAGCGATGTTTTACTGTCACTGTTCCTGGGGCGCTCGCGAGGAGGACTGGAGAGGTTTTTTGCTACTATTCCGTCATCATCATCATCGTGGCGCGACAGCCCGACGTCGATCCTTAGCCGCCTAGATCGTCAACTATTCAAATCAACACGTCAAATTTAATTTAGAGCGGATTATATTTGCGCAGTTTCAGAAAACCTGGTCCATCTCCTTTCTTTATTTCGTACAACTGTGCAGTACATATTTAAAAATGTTAAGATTTCGATATGCGACACCCTAATACATAAAATATGATATGAACGCATCAGTATATTTTAGATTTGCATTAGGCTTGTTAAATTACGTCTTTTTCTGTATTCACCATAAGGGAGTAAAAACGCATATAAAATGTACTGGACCCACAATAAAGATAGGCTGTCAGTATAAAATACAATAGACTGTCAGCAACAATATCCATTCCTTTTCAGTCCTACAAACACCCTTGGATAAACCGTATGCAAATACATATTATTTTCGATTTCCATCTAAATTCTAGCATTTTAGGCAAAAATACCCAGAGTCAAGAACTATTAGAATTTCAGATGAATTTTAAATTAGGGGAACCGGTTTCACAAATTTTTGGAATTCAAGATAAGCTGATAATTTTTTTTTCGTTCATGACGACCAGTTTCAGGATATCACAAATGATATCACGACATTCTGCAGGATCAACAGGTTGGGCGACATTCCTCCTTTGTGAACTTATACATTATAGTCATATAGACTAGACATACTCTGTATATTTTGGACCATCTTTTTTTTTCGTATTCGAAGAGCACATAAGCTGTCATCAATGTTGAAATGTGTAGGTTTCACACCGACATACTATAATAATTGAATCGCTTCGATCCCCTGTCACAAAAGATACTTAATATTCATGTACATTCAGACAAATGTGCGTTTGGTGCGTTGAATCATATTCTATAGTTAGCCTACGCATGTTTCTTTTTTAATTAATTATTTGCTCGTTTGCTAGACACCTTGATCGAGAGACTTTTAAATGTTTTTTTTTCTTGTTAAGTTACGAAACAATTTTTTTTTTCTTTCAAAATCTTCACATATATTTTTTTTTTTAATTTTATGAACATTCTTAATCAAATCTAAAAGATGTAATACTGAATTACTTCTACTAATGAAGTGTTTGAGCTATTAAGGATATTTGTATTTCTTTTTTTTTTCAAATCCTCTTTCATGCATGTTATAAAGATGCAAGGGTGTTTTAAAGGAATTGAATTTCTTTTCTATACATATACATTTTATTCGACAGTGAGAAATGTACTTACGTAGGCGGAAACAGAACATGTTTGTGCCATGGAATGATAATTCATTTTATGGTATTTCCGATTTGAAAATATAAAACTGGCGCCACAATAACTGTCACCGCGACGAGAAGTACTGATCGATGATGACTTTTTTGCGACCTAAATTGGAAGTTTTGGATCTCAACGACATGTGCAGGGTCGGTCAAAGTCTAACTAATGCCTGCTACAGACAATGGCCCATAGCGATGGTGACTTTGATGGCCGCCATCACACACCAAATGTCGATTCAAATATTGTCCGTCCACATAATGGTCTACGATGGGCCATCAGGAAATTGCGTACAGTGGGCTATTGAAATTGAAACCTGCCGCTCTGTCTGTCACGGCAGCTATAATTAAACGGATCGCGTACGACAGAAGGTCGGTGGTAGTAGCATTGCGATAATTGTGTAGTGGCCTGTCAACTTAAATCAGCTGTTCAAAGTTGTGTACGCGATGGGCCATCGCCGTGCATTGCCGGCCTTAAATATTTTAGCGCACTGTTCAACTAATAGAAAATGGCTCGTGACATTTTAACTTAGTCCTTAAAAATACATATTAGACATACGGAAGGAAGACCTGCTTTGAAACCTCTGTTTTTATTGTCCTGTGACGCCTTCTTTTAGCCAGCCCCTCCCTACCGAACGCCTAGAGAAAATAATTCATAAAATAAATTTCACTTTTATTCCTTGTCAATAAGGTACCTCTTTTGTTCCTAAGTTTATAGAAGTCAAAGTTATTTCCTTTCTCCCTTGACCGTATAAACAAAATAAGCAGGGCAAATACATATGACGAAATCAAACTTGTTCTAAGGAAGAGTTGCTGAATGTCAGTGCCTACTACAAAACAACGATCGAGTATCGATATTGGGAGTAAACTCCCGACACCATGTCGATACTGTTGCTGCCTACGGTGGAAAAGCAGCTGAAGACAAAACAACATACTCCAAGTCTGTTGTGGGATAGGTGTCGGAGACAAAAGTTAATATGGATTGGATAAGGATTAAAAGAGGGAAAAAAATTTCCGGTGTACGTCCGTCAGGCGGAGAATAGGTCCCTTAACGAGCTAAGCGGCGGCCTATGCTTTATGTATGATTCCAACAGATATACAGCACACTCAATATATCGTACTACCTTGGATTGAGACAATTTTCGCTGCCTGTTTGGAATTGGTTTATATCCCTCGTGTATGGGAAAACGGGAAATAAGTTCTCACGTACGCCCTAATGAATTTAAACCTAAAAGCTTATCTTCAACTCGGGGCGACCGGTAGACCAGTACGAACAGGCATCAGTCTCATGTCTGACTACCGACGTTTCGGGTTCGAATTCCGTCCATGACTATGTTCGTGGCCATGGATGTTGGTGTTGTCTTCCCCCTGTAGTGCGGGGCGTAATAATAAGCCACAACGTCTCCCAACTTGTCGCAGGTAGGCGGCTAAATGGAGAAGCAGGAGGTGCATGCTGGCAACTACATTCTCCGAAACTGGTTTATGCCAACGAAACGTCAATGGGGCCACATGAAACAATTGACTCGTTATGCCGCTCAAGGGTTTAGGGTAATTGAATATTGAGTATCTCAACTCAGCTCTTGTTTAAATCTAAGGATGTCGACACTAAGGGTCGATCGGTGGATACGGCACTACACTCCTTGGTAAGCTACATCGGTGAGTCTTTTAGTTTCAAGGAGTTGACCCTTGTAATCTTCCTGGATATCGAGAGCGCCTTGAACAACATTGAACCTGAAGCTATAGCTGACGTACTTTCAAGTTTGAGTGTAAACGTTTCACTTTGCGCTCTCATAAACATGCTGCTTACATCGATTGTTGTTTGTACTAGCTTGGACATCCCGCAATGTGGAGTTCTCTCTCCTTTCTTTGGAACCTTGTGGTTAACAGACTGCTTTTGGAACTGGAAGGTTTGGGGTGCGGAGTTATTGCTTATGCTGACGATGTCACCATCGCCATTTCGGACAAGTTTCCTGGTGTCCTCAGCGAGGTGTTGGAGAATGTCCTCCATCTATTTACTAACTGGGCAAGCTCCTGCGGGTTAAGTGTGAATCAAGCTCTTTTCACTAGGAAGTACAGAATTCCATCGATAGTACCCACTTTGTTAGAGGGGACTAGACTGAATTTTGCTGTTAAGGTGACATCTTTGACAAAAAGTTGGGATTGAAGCCAAATATACAGTAACGTGTAAGGAAAGCTATAATTGCCTTCTACTCCCGCAACAAAGCTATAGGCAGAAGCTGGGACCTGCAACCTGAAGTCTTCTCCTGGCTCTACGTTCCTGTTGTGCGACCTATACTGACGTACGGAATTATTGTCTGGTAGATGGCAAGAAAGCTATAGGCAGAAGTTGGGACCTGCAACCTAAAGCCGTCTACTGGCTCTACGTGCCTGTTGTGCAACCTATACTGACGTAAGGAATTATTGTCTGATAGAGGGTCCTTAAGGTAGCGGCTTATAACGCTTTATTGAGTAAGATCCAAAGGCTAGCCTGTGTTCTCATTACCGGGGCTCTGAGAACTACTCCATCTGCTGCCTGGGACATGTTGCTCAACCTGCTTCCTATCGATATTTTTGCGGAGCAAAGTTCTGCAAGCACAGTCATCCGTCAACGAGAATTAGGTCATTAGTTGTAGCGTCTCCCAGGCGGAAGTTTTTGAGATTTTAGGAGATTTAACCTGGCTGGGGCGACACATCATAGTCAGTAGTGACATTACAATATACACAGACAGTCAGGCCATGATAAATTCCTGTGAATCTGCCCTGATAACATCCAAGACCGTAGCAGAATGCCGCTCGTCCCTAATCATGATGTGGAATTATTTAAACGTCTCACTTTGCTGAATTCCAGGTCACTGTGACTTTGGCGGTAACATCCAGGAAGATCAGCTTGCTAGACAGGGAACTATGGGCGAAACGCGAAATACTGCAGCAACATAGTATATTAGCTCGCACATTTCTGCATGTAAACAGACTTTAAAGTCTATAGTATAAACAACACAAATACGAGATGGATTAATGGTAACACATGTCATGCAATCAGGTCGTTGTGGCCTAGACTTGATTTTATCCGCTTGCCTCATCTTCTATCTCTAAAGAGACAGCACGTTAGCGCAGTAGTGGGTACTATCACTGGGCACTGTCTTATTGGAGATCATGCCAGGGGACTTCGTCTTCCCTACAATGGTTTCTGCAGAAGCTGTGGACGTGAACAAGGAGGAAAGTTGCTTCCATCATTTTTGTTCTTGTCCAGTTTTCGCAGGAAGGCGACGATTAATTTTTGTATCCTTCTTCTCGGAGCTGGAGGATCTGGAAGGTGCGAATGTTGGTATACTCCATCATTTTGGGACTTGCTCGGGCTGGTTTAAATAAGTTTTAAGGTTAAAAGTGATGGATTCACAACGGACCAACTCATGGTCTAAGTGTGCTGTGTTAGTCATGACAGCCAACTTACCTACGTGTGCTTTATGTAGGTCAGTTCGGTAGAAGCGTACACGTTACAGGGTTTCATGTCCCTGTGAGAGAAAGCGCACATACTGTTTACAGGCATCGCTAAACTCCTCTAAGAGGTGTGTTCTCTGAGTTCCTTCTGGCTTAGTGTCCCTAGTGTTATCAATAAATTTAACAACTATTACATACTCAATTGCCCTAACCCCTTGTGGGGCATAGCGCGTCAACTGCTCCATGTGGCCCAGTTGACGTTTCGTTGGCATAAACTAGTTTCGGAGAATGCAGTTGCCAGCATGTAAAATATGTACCTCCTGCACATCCATGACCACGAACGTCGTCGTGGACGGGATTCGAACCCGAATATTGATATATTATATGTACATATATTATTGATTTCAGTCACTGCGTTGTTGTAGGACAATATTGGCAAGCCATATACCAGATGATATTTTACTTTTAATCCCATTGTTGACACTATGGCATATCAGAGACTAATTTTAGTTTTATTGACCCAATGACAGTGAAATCAATAATCTACATGATTTCACATTTAGAAAAAATATTTCAGTTTTCCGCAGTATGCACCACAAAGTACCACCGACTCGGATCATGTTAATAAACAAATAGAACAAGTCATTAATAAATAATACTGTCTTCGATTTTTCCAACATTTTGATAAGAGTTCATAGAAAGATCAACTACCGCTGAAAACGCGTCGAAAATAAACAAACTTTACTACTTTGTCTCGCCTTTGTGAGTTTGTAAGAACGTAGCCGTGTACAGATAACCGCGGAATTTCCAATTCTCATCACGTAGAAGAGCGATCGCTGCCGCGCGATTCCAACTCCCAAGAACACCATTATCTGATGACCATTTTCGACGTACTAAAGATACCCAGTTTTTCCCTCTGACCATTTTTGGACGCCTTTCACGTGTGTTTACTCTGGCAAATCTCCACGTACGCGTCGTTAAAAAGAAGTAAGTAAGGGGCCATGCGAATTTTTAATTTATATTTTTCTAAAAGCACAGGTGCCAGGCTGTACCCGTGCAGATAAAAGCAGAATCGGGGCGACACAATCAAAAGATAGATGATAGAAGCCCGCGGCGGCATATACTCGTAGAACACATACCAGCCATACTCTTATATTATAGCTTTGACCGCAGGCACAGGTATCTCTGATTCTGATAAGTAGTTTCGCAAATATAGCGATACTCTCGGAACACGAAGTAAAATCGTGTGCGGTGCTCGAGTTCACTGTTCTTGCTTTGTTAATATTATTTTTACGCTATCTGTATACTTATTGCAGATAATGAAACTTTGTAAAGTGGTGCTCAAAATGTACTGTACACGCATCGATCGAACGCAACTTTGTCAAAAATCAAGAGAACTACGAAATTTGCAAGGTTTTTTTATTTTTTAACAATTTTTATCCTGAAGGACTTACATATTTTTTTGAAAAACAATTTAAAGTGCGTTTTTTAAGTAAATAGATAACATTTGCCACAATTTGAAACAAGAATGGTCTCCGCAAACCCAGTACTAGTCATGGTTCAGCCTTCAAAATTCGCGCGTTCTTTTGCAATTATCCAGGTCGAGTGTAGTTTAGGCGAACTCATTGTACCAAAAAAACGTGTATCTGACCCATATAGGGTAGGCACATGCATGGATTTTGCCTCTGCTAAAGGTTTGGATTGTGGTTGATTGTCCAATCTCAATATTTGAAAATATTATTAAAAATAAACTTAATTCTAATATTGGGTGTACAACTTTGCTTCCGCCGTTTTCCGACAGACGGCTGCATCGATGAGGGCTGGTCAAAATACGTAGTTCAAAAGTGTCACAAAGTGAGTTTGGACGTCTGTGAACGTATCGACATCCCCGCATTAGTAAAAGTTGTTCGCATTTTTAATAAGATTCGCGATTCAAAATGTCTGTTTTCGAGCCAAGTTCTCGTCATTTGCGGGAAGTTTTGATCTTTTGCTTCCATTTGAAAAAAAAAACTGCAGCTGAGGTTCATCGAATGCTCTCAGATACTTTAGGCAATGTTATATAGTATATTTACTATTGCATATTATTACACAAAATCAACACTTTGATGTTAGAAAATGAATTCCATGTGGCTCCCAAACTATATACCTATATACTGCTTTACCCGCACCGAATTCGAATATTTCAACCTTACGAATTCGCCTTCAGAACAAAACTGCATCAGCTGCTTATCGAGAGTTATCCAGAACAATGTTGTTAGTGTAATGTGTGCAATAGTTGTTCTGCTCTGATCTGGGAGGTGAATAAAACGGAGCAATTGTTAATGAATTTGAAACGAAAAGTCGAAAGAAAACCCCTAGAAAACTCACATGGAATCCGTCCACAGCCAGCACTTCAGACTAAGTTCAGTACATAAAAGATAATCATAAGAAAGCATTGACAGCGGAAGCGTGACACTTAAGATCCTTTTCTAGTGCGGGAGGGTGAGCTCCTCACAAAAGGCATATTTATACTGGGTTCCTGGTCACGGCGGCGTTGTCGGGACTCGTGAATGAACTAGCTGACGAACTAGCCAAGACAGCCTTGAACACTCCTTTTTGTTTTCCGTAACCCTTCTACGGGATCCTACTTTGTACCAATAGAAGACGGAGCTCACTGTGGCCACCGTTCCTCGGGACAATCTTTCAGACCTGAGGCTTGCCAAACTATTCATTTCGAGCTAGTCTAGTAATATATCTTCTGATCGGTTGCGTCTGAACTGGAATATGGTTAGAATTATCTGCAGACTTCTTACCGGACACTCTTGTCTGAGACGCAATCTGCGGGCATGGGAAAGGATATTCGCTATTATTTCGGCGAAGGTGACGATGAAACGCGAATGCATATTTTCTATATTTGGATCGAACCGTTCGTGGCCACCACGGAACCACGTCAATTTCTGAACGTTGGAAATGAGGAGTTAGCTAATGAAATATGTAACGAAAGTATTTGATAAAGTCATAACGACGTCAACAACTAAGTACAATAGTTGACAACATTTTAACTTTTTCCACTGAAATACTCAACGAGCACGGGGGCTTTAATATTTGTAGAGACAGCTGTGGTAGCTCAATGAGTAGGGAGTTGATCATTTATTCGAGCGGTGACCAGTTCAAGTTCTGCCACTAGCAAAATATTTTTTTTTTCTATCTGTCAGTTTGTCTAATATCCCAGCAAACAATTTTTATCTTCCGCGATATGAATGCGATTCGACTTGGTTGATAAATTTATCGACGGGGATATCTTATCGCGGGAGTCACCCCCTTCGGGAAAAAATAGTTACCGAAAGCGAAATCTCTAGTAGACAATTTGGGGAAACGAGTCGGCAAGAAGAAAGCGAATCGCAACGGGCATAAATTTATCGAAGAAATTTTGGCGATGAGAGTCAACTAAAACAAAAATTATTATCACTTTTTTTATTAGATTAATTTTCATCCTTTTTTTATCTTACATGTTCTTTGACGCTCATGATTTATATTTCATTCTTTTTTGCAACAGATATTGGTGGATTCGAACCAGGTTTCCATGTTTACAAGTCCATAGCGCTAACCGTTGCGCTATCTAGATTACAAACTATGAAAATGACTCAATCGTCGTTTTGTATTATATTTATTGTGAATTGGTGAAATATCATCTTGGCGATAAATTGGCGAATTGAAATCCTATCGCCATTCTTTCGCCTGAGGGATATCCCCTAATTATTGAAAAAGCGACAAATATTCTATAAATTTATCGTATGGAAGAATCGCCATCCTATCATCTGGGCAATTTATCTTCCAAATAATACGAAATTGTTTGCTGGGATATAACTATACGCCAATCCACCCAACGCCGCACCTACACCGCACGCCTCACATGTATTTGTATTTGTACCGACCCAGATATTGGTATTACCATATTGTACCGCGTAGGGACTGATCTCTGCACCGGGACAAATGTGAAATTTAAAACGGAAAGTGGGAAATGGAAAATTTTCGTATAAAAACATGTCATAGTATCGAAATTTTAACGCTCAATGATACGCTCTACTCTGCTTTGTATAAAAAAAAACACAGCTAATGACGATTTTGAAAGTGACTTTTCAAACGCCATTTTGTTCAAGCGGTTTCGTTTGACGCCACTTATTGTTAGAGAAAAGCGGTTGTAAGAGTGCCTTTTTAATTTTTCAAATTTCCGGGCTCCTTTTAAAATCTCTGGCCCAGGGCGTTTCACCCTTTCCGCCCCCACCCCTGTCGACGGCCCTGGTGTGGGTTTTAGATGCTTACTACCTGAAGCGGAAAGGGACCGTAAACCCACGCTCAATGACTTTCTGCTTTAGGGACCACAAATCCACCGTGAGTGCATCATTGGAATGGATTCAGACAGAATGAGCTAGTTTGGGGACGTACTGAAAACGGCTCAGTTTTCATTTTAAACGACAAAATGTTCCAAAAAAACGTTTTGGTCCAGTCCCCTCAAAGGGATGAGATGGATACGGGTTTTTGACCATTTAGTGACTGGAAAACTGTATCGACTTGGTCACCGACTGGCGGACGTACTGAACAAGGTTTTATTGCCAATTTAGGCGACAAATGCACTAAAAGCCCTGAGTGGGTTTTGTGCAGTTAACTGTCAATTTTCGGATCTGAAAATGTTCCCCTCCGGATCTGAAAAGTATTCCGATCTGATAGCGCGATCCTTTCGATTGGATGTACGAGTATGGCATTCGATTGATTTTGTTATAGAACTGGTTATGATCTGCTTTGGTCTGATAAAGTTTTTCGCTAGGTTTTGTGGTTTTCAATTATTTCTAAGAACAAAAAAAAATCGTTTTTGTTGTTTTTTTTTTCGCTACAATCTCATATTCCACAAAAAAAATTCGGTAGCAAACTCCAGAATTAGCACCCCAAAAAATATAAATAATCATAATCAGAACTACAACACAATTTTCTTTACGTCAGTTAATATAAGCACGTGATGACTCGGCTATATGGCGTTAATCTACAGACGTTCGTTGTAAGAACTGCGTAAATCGACGGACGTAATAAGAACTACGAGAATTGTTTAAAAAACGTAAATTGGATATAACTACTGATACTGTCCGCACCAATTACGCACGTGTTCATATGACTACGTTCAATAACTTGTTTGCGTTAATGTATATCTGTTATAAACTCAGATTACTGATAGTATACGGTTTATAGCCATCACTACCAGCTAAACCAGTAAAAGTTAAACAACCTGTACAGCTCTCAGCAGTAAGTCTAGGGTCCGAGTAAATCTCGAGCTTGGCATCGTGTCAGTACAGTGAGGAGGCTTGTCGTGGAGGTTGGATCCGTGTCGGCCGAAAGATAGTTATAGCGAAAAGTCGCGCGGATTTGTACTTTTATAAAACCGATATTCGATTTATTTCTGTTCGCCCACTCACTACTGTTTGGATCGTGAAGTTTTTTGTTTTTCGTCATGGAGGTAGTTAGTTAGTTTGCTACACATGGAAATTATCAAGCCGGCCTACTACATTTCTACGGGGCTGGGTTTTTTGTTTTCGTCAATAGCACCAGCAGCATTTATCTCTTGAATATTTTCCAGCGTGCCATTTTCGTCAAATTGTCGTGGAAATTTCTTTTTTGTGTTATCTTCGCTAAATAAACGGTAGATGTGCGAGTGTAGAGCAGCAATGTCATACGTGCGTGCGGTGGAGTGTGAAGTGATCTTTCGTGAATGAAATCTCCGTAAGAAGAGTGGTGAGAAAAGATCGTTGTGGAAAAAGGCGTTTTTCTTATTTTCCTTATTTGTGAACAAAAGCGGTCACGGTTACGATTGCGACCCTTGATTATTGTTCTTTACGTGCCAGTGTGCTCAGTGTATCTCCATAGTCGCCTTGACAATTTCCGTTTTGCAAACGGAGAGGTGAAAAATATTATCTTGCGTATTGTGTGAAAAACGTGTGCTCCCATTCCAACCACCTTTGTCGCGCCTGTGTTACAGAAAGGAAATACCCACATTGGCAAGAATCCCGGAAGTGGAAGTTGTAGTTGTTTCTCTGTGGCGACATCTTATAAAGGATTAAAGCTGTCGGAGGATGGTATTTTACATTTCGTTTTGGTCGAGGAACGTTGAACCGCCCGATAAAGTGAATACAGATAAAAAGTAAGTTTTGATGAAATTCGGCTAACCAACAGTAACCGTTTTTTTTTTGTTTATTCAATCGCCGGAACAATTATTTTGAACTGCAACACGTAGGAATTATGAAATGCGAAAAAATAAAAACTAGACCATAACACACCTGAATTAATTCTCTCGTATATGAGCAGATATATGTATGTATGTATGTATACCTATGTAGATAAGTAGATAATAGATGTAGACATTTTCGCGGATGGAAGTTGGGTGCACGTATAATGTAATATTAAAATGGTATGCGAAAATCGTAGAAAAGTTGGCATGCTCATTGCCAACAACCATGGCTGAACAAAAATTGCTCAAGAGCGCTACGCTACCATCCATTTAACGAGCCAATTCTTTGGGGCTGCCAGATGATGATGGTTTATATTTTCGGTCTGGATGCTGTTGCGAAATTTCGGAATGTATTTTAGCGGAAGACAAAACATATATAAAAGAAAATATTCTTGATTCTGCAGCCTTTAATACAATAAATGTTTGGCGCAGCAGTCCAATTAGGATCAAGGCCTCCAGATGAGTTAGCATCATCTCATTTATTAGATCATGACGGTGTGTTCTGCGCAGAAGTGTGTGATCAGCAACATGCTCAACCGAACTTCTGTTGTCGGTAGTTTTCCCGTTGAAACTTATTTTCATTAAAACAGCGCGTTTCCATAACGAGATCTTTATTTTTCCTTTTCAAATACAATTGTTTCGAGAGACACTTGCTCTCTTCCTCAGTTCGTGGTGCTGACTACTCAAAGAAGGCTAAACTACATCCTTAAATACTAATACTATTATGATCCTACCTTACACAACTTTTTAAAAAAAAAAAAAAAAAAAACTAATTAAGAGCAATAAATCCTTACACGACCTTACATCACTAATTAGGCCTGTATCCTAACATTTCATATTTTTTATTTTGGGAAATTTCCTTTACATTACATTAGGTTTTCCCTGATTAACGACCTTCAATAATTTAGATGGGCAATTTCCATCATCGTGGTTTAACAAACGTCTTTTCGGTATCCTACTGATCTCGAGACTTTCCGCTGCGTCGAGTTTGTAGGGTTGTCGGACTGCTCGTAATATTTCGACGTCGTCAAAAACGATCGAGTGTCCCGATTCGACCAAATGCCTCGCAACCATAGACTTAACATGTCGTATGGGATTTTTTCGTCCTAATTCCGCGTCTTTCTTGTGCTCCTCGAATCTCGTAGTGATTAGGCGTCGGGTTTGTCCTATGTATACCATCTCACAGTCCTTACAATTGATCTTGTAGATTCCGCTCCTCTCTGTTTTTCTCAGGTGGTCCTTCGCACTACCTAGACGTGCTTTAAGCTGGTGCATTCTGCTGGTTCCTACTGCATCGATCCGGTGCTTTGCCAGCACCTGCCTGATACGACCGAACATCAGTGAAAAAGTTATCCCTGCTCTGCGCTCTTTTGTAGCGTCTACCTGTGAACCAAGTGTAGACAGACTTGCTCGATCGCTCTGGGTTCGCTTCTTCCGGATCAGGTTGTCAATGAGCTTAGGGCTGTATCCATTGATACTCGCAGTTTCTTTAATGTAGTCGCTCAACCGAGTTATTTACCCCAAATGTGTACTCATTTAACATCTATCCGAGTCGGCTCATAGTCCGACACGTAAATCCCCTTTTTCATTGAAGACTACTGCATTCAGTAGTAATCGAACCGGGGCCCAGTGCAGAGAAGGTGAACGTGCTAACCTTTGCGCCATCCATCTAACAAAAAGAAAAAAAATGATACAAAGTATCCACACTGCATGCAGATATGTACATCGGAACATGGATATGTCTTATGCCCAGAGAAGCGTGGGACGTGTTTTGTCGAATGATTTCATCCAGTATAAGATCCCAGTATCTTTATAAAACTTACGTCGATATCTTCAACACAACAGGTTCCACACAGTCGGTAGCCAAAGACATACCCATGTTCCGATGTATCTGCATGCAGTGTAGATACTTTGTATCATTTAGTTGTTTCGATTCCAGCCATTTTTTAAACATTTTGGAATTTTTGCGGAAGGGGGGCATTGATCTTCTGCAGACCTCTGAATGTACATAATAAGAATAACATATAACATTCTGCGACGAATATTTCTCTATTTCGGTGCTTGAGAGATTTTAACTCGCGTATACATTCAGAGACCATAAATTGCGTGTGAGCATGTCGAGCGAGGAGAGCAGACGACTTCTTGCGACGTGTTCTGGGGGCCTAGTCAAGTTAGGTAGTACGGAGCGTACTCTATATTTTTGAGGATTTTGAATGTATGGTATGGTATGTATGCAGGAGTTTTGATTATGGCGTCGCGTCGTCGCGTTAACTGAGAGCGTGGGACAGAGAGCACAAGTCAAAATTCAATGGGCTTGTTTCCTCTTCTGACCCCTGAGTAGCACAGCAGATATTTTGTGTTACGGACAGATTTTTAGGATGACCCCCAGCTATAAGACATATCCATGTCAAAAAAAAACACAGAACTAGCTAGTCTTTCTGAACTCGAGGTCTATGTGTAAAAATCTCATCGCGTTATGAATCGATGCCAAATTAAAAATACTGTGCGTGAATATTACTATTTTGACTTACTCCCAGTGGACGTCAACTACTCTGCCGCTGTATCGTTTTCTGTTTCCGGCCATATTATGTATCTGACCCCAGAGACCTTCTGATCCATTGTCTAGGAGAGTACGCATATTCCAGAAACCAATTTTTGCCATTACAGCCAAAAGTCATAACCGCTCTCTCCTCTCTGTACGGACACCTGCCACAACCGGACATTTCTTATAAGCGGACAAATTTTTAGGTCCCGAAATTTTTATACCCTAAGACTTATAGTATAGGGTATATTGTTTTGGTCACGACGAAAATATGTAACACCTTAAAGGAGGAACTCCTACCTCCCCTACAAATGAAACTCAGCTAAGCGATAACTTTTGATAGAATGAATCCAGCGACTTGAAATTTTGTCCAAATATTCGAAGTAGGATTGAATTAGTTGTTATTAAAGATGGGCTACATTCGACCCAAAGAACCGCTACCTCCCCTACAAACAAAACTTAAAATAAGCGATAGCTTACGATAAAATAAAGCTAGCGACTTGAAATTTTGGTCAAATGTTTATAGTAGGATTCAGCTGACTGATATTAAAAATACGTAAAATGCGACCAACGAAACCCCTACTTCCCCTACAAATGAAACTTCAAATAAGCGATAACTTTCGATAGAATGAAGCTAGAGACTTGAAATTTTGTTCAAATGTTTGTAGCATGATCTAATTGGTTGGTGGCAATGATGGGCAAGGTCCGACAGAAGGCACCCCTACCTCCTCTAGAAATGAAACTTTAAATATGCGATAACTTTCGATGAAATGAAGCTAGTGACTCGAAATTTTGGTCAAATGTTTGTACTGGGATCTAGTTGGTTGTTTTTAACAATGTGCAAGATTCGACAAAAGAAACCTCTATTTCCCCTACAAGTGAGGCTTCAAATAAGCAATAACTTTCGATAGAATGAAGCTATAGCGACTTGAAAAATTCGACAAATATTTGTAGAATGGGTTAATTAATTGAATTTGAGAATGGTCAATCCTCCTGAATGAGTGTCAACCTCCCCTATAAAATGGCCATATAGGAAACTAACGTTAAATGCATATGTTCGTTGCCAATTGGTCGTTTTGGTATCACCACTAGGTCTGTACAAATCTAGAGTATATACGCTTCGGACTGGTTTTGCATGTTTTCAAACAAATTAGGCTCCCTAAAGGTTCTGATACACGGGATGCGTATACGCGATCGCGTGATTTTTATCCGAGTCGTGTAAACGCGACTAGTGGTTACACGCAAGTCGTGTTTACGCGGACGAAACGTCAGAAACATATATCGAAGCGAATTTTACTGACGTGGAAATAATGCACACGTCGTTGTGCTTACATAAGGTGTTTTCTAGATTCGACAGCTTATGTGCGAGTACTTAAATCATCTTTTTCTTGTATTTGTTGTTGGATAGGGGGCGACCGGTAGCGCAGTGTGTTGAGGCATCAGTCTCATGTTTGACTACCGTCGTTTCGGGTTCGAATCCCGTCCACGACAACGTTCGTGGCCATGGATGTGCAGGAGGTGTATGCTGGCAACTGCATTCTCTGAAACCAATTTATGCCAAGGGAACGTCAACTGGGCCACATGGAACAGTTGACGTGCTATGCCCCACAAGGGGTTAGGTCAATTGAGTAGTGAGTAGTTGTTGGATACATCGGCTCATCAACGGTGGACGAGAACCCGTCGGGACCCGTCGTTAGCTAACAAGTTATGCGTTGTCGAAAACCCGTTTGCTGTTTACACGGGACGGATATAGTAGATTTGATGCGCCCGACGGGCTTACACGTTACCTGTATTAGCACTTTTAATCGGACGTTTCCTATAGTCGGACACGGACGTGCATTTTTCAGTTATTTTTCAGACTAAAAATCTAATAACCGGACAACCCGATGGTAACGCAATTGTTTTTCTTCGCATTTTCATGAACTTAAAGATTCTGAACTATTGGTTAGTTACAGTGCAGGCCATAATTATTTAAGCGCGCTGTTCAAATAACAGAAAATGGCTCGTAACATTCTAGCATAGCATTTAAAATGCATGTTACACATAATACAGCAAGCCCCGAAATATCTGTACTTCATAAATTTGACCTTAAGTTCACTATCCTCATTATTAGTGTTAAAGCACCACCAAAACTAGCAAATCAACAAGTCGGTACAAATTGCATTCGGCGTCCAATGTGGGATAATTGTGATTTTAACATATTTACCTTAAAACCATCTTCCCTCTCTCAATTGCCCTAACCCCTTGTGGGGTATAGCGCGTCAACTGTTCCATGTGGCCCAGTTGACGTTTCGTCGGCATAAACTGGTTTCGGAGAATGCAGTTGCCAGCATGCACCTCCTGCACTTCCATGGCCACGAATGTCGTCGTAGACGGGACTCGAACCCGAAACCCGAAACATGACACACTGCACTACCGGTCGCCCAATTACAATTACAATTATGTGTGAAAGAAAAGATGTCCCAAATGTTCTCTGCGGCTATTGCGGCAGACCTCCTATATTTTGGATAACATTCAGGCACAGTTGGGGCTTAATTTCGTTAATGTGACGGATTACCTCGCCCTTCAGCTCTGGAATCATTGATGGTTTGTTGGCGTACACCTTCTCTTCAAATTTCCCCACAGAAACAGGTCTAACAGCGTCAGATCACAAGATCTGGGTGGTAAATTGAAGTCGCCATTTCGGGAGATAATCCGACCATCGAATTTTTGTCGTAGCATCGCGATTATTTCGCCGGCTGTGTGGCAAGTCACCACATGGAACCATATATCGTCCAGAGTCCTTAGCTGATAATTGATGATTTTCTTTCTAAAGTTGTCATCCACTGATGTTTGTTCAACATGCATCCATCTGGCGTGTTGGCGACGCTTGAAGTGCTCTGTGGGTTTGAGCCCCTGACTCAGTTGAACCTTGTAGGCTTGAAAATTTAAGTCCTTTATCAAAATTCGCTGCAAAGCGCTCCGTGAGAGGTCCAGTTCCTGAGCGCGATGACGAATAGAGTATGTGTCACACTTTCGCGTACAGCTGAAATGTTTGTGTCGAATTTACGCACGATATTTCAGATTGTGTGATCATTTGGACGATTATGCGGGCCGGAAAAATCACGTAGCGCACAATGAGCACTTTTTTTTGAATGCACATTTACATAATAGTCTTCAATAACTTTTACGCGTTGTTCGACTGTATACCAGTACATGGTTCAAATTGTAATGGACTCAAGATAAAAAATGTCAAAGTAGAAAACAACAAAGCTTTGACATTTAGGCGGTTTTGACAATCTTAATGGGGAAATCTCTATTGGGGCACCCTTTATAATACCTCCTACTCCTTATACATTCAGCTTATGTCTAGGTTGGTGCAGATGAAATGTCGGATTTTGCAATGACATGAAGTTGGCTGCGATTTTTATGTATCAAACTGCCACCAAGCGGTCCTAGGAGTCATTTCGGTTGTGATTTTTATGGTGATCGGGGAAAAAAAGAAAGAAAAAGAACATGGAAGCGAGTGAAAAACGACTATTTTTCCTTTACGAATTTAATCTAGAGCACAACGCAACGGAAGCAACGAGGAATATCAACAGGGCATTTGGACCTGATACGGTTAACGAACAAACCACTCAGCGGTGGTTCGAAAAATTTCGATCCGGAGATATGAACCTTCGAAATGAGCCACGTGGAAACCCAGGACCATCGAACTACAATATAACGACGAACTGCGTGCATTAGTGGAGTCTGACCCCCGCCAAACCATAAAAGATCTTGCGGAAAAATTGGGCGTGTACCATTTCGACAGTTTGCCGCCACTTGCAACAACTTGGAAAAGTGAAAAAGCTTGACAAGTGGGTTCCGCATGCTCTTACCGAGCAAAACATGGCATGTCGAATGGAGATTTCCAGTTCTCTTCTCTCCCGCAACAGAAACGAACCGTTCTTGAACCGAATTGTGACCTGCGATGAAAAGTGGATACTATACGATAATCGTCGCCGATCGGCCCAATGGCTAGATGCCGATGACATATGCCGAAACCAAGCCTTCATCCTAAGAAAACAAAGGTGATTGTTTGGTTGTCTGTAGCGGGATCCACTATTCGTTCCTGCAACCTGGGGAAACCGTCAATACTGAGAAATACTGTGCTCAACTGAACGAAATGCATCAGAAATTGAAAGTTCAACGACCTAGGCTAGTCAACAGGGATGGAGTTATATTGCTTCATGACAACGCACGACCTCATGTATCGAGAACAACGATTCAAAAATTGAACAAGTTGTGCTATGAGACTCTTCCTCACCCGCCATATTCACCAGACCTCTCGTCAACAGATTACCATTTTTTTTTAAACATTTGGATCACTTTTTGACAGGAAAACAGTTTAACAATGAAGCAGCTGTCAAAAATGCCTTCCAGGAGTTTCTTCGAACCGGAAACTCGGACTTCTACGAAACAGGAATAAATGCGCTTGTGTCTCGTTGGGAAAAGTGTTTCACATCCGCTAGTACCTATTTCGATTAATAAAATTATCTTTATAAAAAGTTACAACTATTCAAAAATTTACTACTGAATCCGACATTTCATCTGCACCAACCTAATATTTTGCACTGGCAACTCAATGCATGTTTAGCATCGTTTCAAATCACTTACGAACATAGTGTTTGACGTCACTCTTAGCAGTTATCTCGGACTTGATCAAAAGCTTGTTTACCTTAGCCAGACATCGGAGTTTTACCTTAGCGTTTCAAATACATACTCGATGGTAGATATCTATTGGTCTTTGCTAGCACATTAAGATGTGAATCTATTTATCTCATTCTTTTACACCTGCGCGATTTTTCTCTTTATGATACTGTCGGTTGCTTATGCTCATGCTTAAAAATAAAGATATAATATACATTTTTAAACAGCGCACTGTAGCTGTGTTGAGGTGATATTATAATACGACGCTGAATACCAGCTTTTCACATGATCATAAACAGTGGCGTGTTGAACGATCGCCTTTTTCTTATAATCGTATGTATAGTCTAACTTTTTTCTTTTGCTTCTATGCATTTACTGGAGGTTTCTTTTGAACTGCCTTCTGTATTCTACTCTCAATATATATATACATACTCGTACATTTTTGTTTTGAATAGAGTTTTGCATATTGATAACTGAACTTTATTAATTAATAATAATACGAGATAAGGTCAAACTATAGGACCGTTTGAATACAGCGAAAATAAGATTAAATCTCAGCGTGAATGAACATGTTGTGTGATGTTGAACTTTTCTTAAGAATACATTAAAATGCGAATGGTTTCTAGAGCTATGCCAAATTTGATGGCCATCTTTGAGTATTTTCATCTGTTTTTTTTTTTCTAATTGGATAGGTGAAACGAAGGTGACCTTTAGCTTGTTTTATGGCACTGTTTTTTTCGTTATTCGTTATCAGTTGGACAAGTGAAAGGTACATGGAAGCCAGTAAGCTAGAATGCAAAGATTTGGATGCTTTAGATATACATACCTACATATTCGTATTGCCAGATAACGAGAACAATGAAAACATGCAAACTATTTATAAGCTCGAAGAAATCGTAAAGTTACTTGTTACTGCTACCAACCAATAACAAGTAGGTAATAGCGAGCCTATGGCTGCTGCAATATTTTCGAAAATTCTTGAGAACAGGCAGTGGCGGATCCAAAGGGGGGCCATGGGAACCAGGTTCCCTTCCAAAATGTTTAGTCTATAGAACTTTGTCTTAGATATTCGAGAAAATACTCGAAAGTGATTTATAAAATTGACAGCAAATACGAGTACAAAAGATATGGTTGGTTTTTTACGCTACGAGGTCCACTTCGATTTTGCATCATGAAGCTCATGCCCCTGTGTGCACACTTGTCTGGGAGCATCGGATTCACCGCAAGGTGCTGCCGCCCTTACTCTGGAATTTAGTTGTCAATAGATTGCATTAAAACCTGACGAGTGTTGGACTGCAAGGTGTGCGCTATGCGGATAACATCGATATATAGGTATATCTGGTAAATTTCCTGGTGTTGTTAGTGAGGTATTGCAGTATTCCCTCTCACACCAAATCATTTGGGCTGATAACTATGGGGTATATAAATGTTAATCCGAACAAAACAGAGCTGGTTCTCTGCACGAATATACGATACTGCCTGTGCTGCAGGGGATGAGCCTAATTTTTACTGATAAGGGCCCGTTTTATCAATGTTCTGTTAAAATTTATCGTAGGAATAAAGTTCATATTTTTCAATGGTATCTATTGCCAAACTACACTTCGCAAAATGGTTGAAATTGGACTACTACCTATATCATTTCCAAACCACACTTCCCAAAATGGTTGAAATTGGACTACTATATCATATAGGAACGACCGGTCCAAAATTAAGTTTTGTTAGAAAAACTTTTATTTCTAAGGCGACTTTCACACATACGATACACGAGATTCTAGCAGAAAACACCAGTGGCGAATGAGCTTTCTATACGAATGAAATTTAAAATTAATCGTCGCACTTATAAAGCTCCTGCTAGAATATCATGTATCGTGACTTCCGTGTGAAAACCGTCTAAGGGTATCATACCTTCGGCAAGCTGGCCAAAGGCTTTCTCGTTGTATCCCACCCGAGTTATATTTTTGAGAAAAATCAGCCTCAGGACATCATTCTCGACCCACGTCGCCTTCTCTGAAGATATGACATTGAAGATTGCTAATAACTACGTCACCTGGACTATGGATCTAAAAAAAGATACACTAGATTACTTTTAATTGTATACACAAAGTATATAATTAACTGATATTATAAGACTTGATAGAAAACGACACATTTGTGTAGGCTAATCATAATTGTGTCACCGATTTAAATACATATCTATCTTGACATGCTCACACGAATGGAGTTACAGGTATGCCATTGGACGAAATCTCAGTTCATGTAGGTACATTGTGTTTATTTATTCTCTGTTGTTGTCGTTATCTGCAGTTTAATTTGATTGATTAAATCCCATGACATTGCATTGTTAATATTATAATTTTAAAAGCGCGTCCAAAAATATTTTGAATTATCAGCTGATTGAAGAGTATTACAGGTGACCAGTTTTATATGTTATTGTTTATAGAAGTTGATTCTACCCTTAGCGATTTCTTAGCGACATCTTGAAAACAGTTTCACATATGAAACTAGGTCCGTAGCGGAAATTGATACAAGGGTCGATCCGGAGCCCATTTTAGTAGCTTATCTATTCCGCTGCGAGTGAGCTAGAAAATGCCTTCTATGAGGATACGCTAATACGATTCACCGCTATTATATGCAGACCGAGCGAGGTGAGAGCTCTAAAAAGCTACAATCCCTCAAGCGAAGCAAGCGTAGCTCGTTCCAAAGGTTTTTTTTCTGTCTCCTCCTCCCTGTTGAACTGCAAGTATTTGAGGAAGTACAATTTTGGAGGCATGTTCCATAAATATTTTTGGGGAATAATGATAAATGATAATATCGACCGACAATTTCAGAGGATCTTTTTTCGGAGAGATTTGTCATTTTTTATTTTTTAAATTTTGTTGGTAGCCAATTTTTCTATCAATCGCAGTTTCGGTGTTTACGGAGTTATCATCATCGTGGCGCGACAGCCCGACGTCGGGCCTTGGCCGCCTGGATCGTTGTCCTCCAATTATCTCGGTCACGTGACCGCGTCCTATAATTTTGGAAGCCCAGTAGCTGCTCGGCATCCGCATATACTGAGCTCTCCCAACGAGCTCTCGGTCGTCTTCGCAGTCTCGCTGCGTCAACTCGTTTTGCGTTCATTACTCTCTTTGGCATGCGTTCATCGTCCATTCGTTGTACATGCCCTGCCCATTGAAGTCGTTGTAGTTTGACAATTTTCAAAACTTGCAGCTCATCGTACAGTTCATATAACTCATGGTTGTACCGGATGCGCCATCCATCTGGATCGCAAACAGCCCCGAAAATTCGCCGCAGAACCTTACGTTCGAATGTGTAGCATGTGTCTGGAGCCTTGAGTTAGGGGCCATGCTTCGCAGCCATAGGATAGAACTGGTCGTATGATGGTTTTGTACACGCGAAGCTTCGTGTTTCTGTGCACATGCTTCGATTTCATTATGGAGAGAACTGAGAAAAAAGTCTTATTAGCTAACTGTATCCGTCGCTTGGTTTCGTCAGTTTCGTTGGCGTCCCTTGACAAGTTGCAACCCAGGTGTATGAAGCCGTTCACGAACTCGATGTTGAGGTCCCCCACATTGATGCTCGGTTGTGCAAGTGTCCTTGTCGTCGATTGCATCATTATTTTAGTTTTACCCTCGTTGATACGTAGTCCTCCTTTTGCAGCAGTATCGAGCGTATGCAGAAGTTCTGATTCTGTCGACTTGATTAGTAGCGTCTTGCTGTTGTCCATATTCATAGCCCGAATAGCGTATTCCAGTGCTAGGTTGAAGAGCGTCGGTGCCAGTCCATCGCCCTGTTTCAGATCAGTGCGTGTCTCAAATAGATCAGTAAGTCTATTATGGATCCTGACTTGTGAGACGGAGTTGGTCATCGTCATCTTTGTCAGTCGCACTAATTTTTCCGGTATACCAAATTGCAGCATGATGTTGTACAGTACTCCACGATCGATACTGTCGTATGCCTGCTTGAAGTCGACGAAGATTTGGTATACTTCTGTGTTGAATTCCCAGCACTTCTAGAGTATTAGTTTGACCGTTAAGAGCTCATCGATTGTGGAGCGACCAGATCTGAATTCTCCTTGATATTCGCCAATGATTTGTTCTGCGTACGGTTTCGTTCTATTTTCCAGAATTTTCGTCAAAATTTTATTGGGCGTACAGACTAGTGATATGCCCCTGTAGATCTCACACCGCAGTTTATCTCCCTTTTTGTGAATTGGACAAATGATGCTTCTGCGCCAATTGTCTGGGATCTCCTCGTCCTCCCATACTCGCAGGATTAATTGATGTATGGCCTTAGCTAGACCCGTTCCAGCGAATTTTAGCTGGAATCTCGTCAGTGCCCGGCGCTTTATTTCGTTTTAGTGACCGCAACGCGAGATAAACTTTCTCTACTGTCGGGGGTTGCATGGGCCTAGATCAACAATATCGTCAAGAGCTTCTTGTGTGGGGATGTTGATGGTAAGTTCAGAAGCTCTTCAAAATAAGAGGCCCATCGTTTGTTGATGCCATCGGTGTCGCTGATGATGTTTCCATCCTTGTCCTTACAAAGGCTAGTCCTAGGTTGATAGCTGTTCTTAATTGTATTTACTATAATAGTTTGTACGCTTGTCTGGTGTTCCTATAAGCTAAGTTTTCGTTAATATTCAGCCACTGCTTGTGAAAGCATTCACGTTTCTTACGTCTAATTATTCTTTTCGATATTCACCGTAGCTTGTCACATTTTTCTCTTTTGGCTCTGGTTCCTTGTTGAATCCAATGTCTATAGGCCTCGTTTTTCGTGTTAAGTAAATTTTCGCATTTTCCGTCGAACCAGTCATTTCGCGTTCGCCGGGCTTTGTATCCCACGACCTTCTCTGCGACCTCTTTGGTGGTTCTCTTGAGTTCTTCCCAGAACCCATGGACGCCTGTGTTGGTGGTGACAATCTTTCCTTAAGGGCGGTAGTATACGCCACCGCCGCGCCGTAGCATCGCTCAGAAGCTTATCAACCGCAAAGATTTTGGGAGGGCTGATTCTCGATTGGTGCACTGAGGAAATTCTACATTTGTAGGTCGTCTTGACTAAGTGATGATCTGAGTCGCGGTTTGCTTCTCGATAGGAGCGGACATCCATCACACTGGACGCCCATCTCTTGCAAATGAGGAGGACGTAATAAATTTGATTGACGGTATGTGCGTCTGGAGATTTCCAGGTCTGCTTGTGAATGCGTCGATGCGGGAAACACGGAGAGCTTACGACTAGATTCCCACTGCAGGCGAAGCCGATAAGTCGCCGGCCGTTGTCGTTACATTTTTCATGGAGACTGTGGTCTCCAGTGGTCCCCACGTGCAAACTTTCATTTTCGACTTTCGCGTTAAAGTCTCCAAACAGCAGTTTGACGTCGTTTGTTGGAAGTGAGTCGAAGAGAGTTTCAAGGCGGGTGTAGAACTCGTCTTTTACTGCGTCTTCTTTAGCTTCAGTGGGGCGTGCACATTGATGAGCCAGAGATTGAAAAATCGAGTCTTAATGCGAATCGCACACAGCCGTTCATTTATGGGTTTGAAGTCAGTAATGTGCAGCTTGAGGTGATTGTTCACTATAAGTGCTACTCCAAACCCTCGATGGTTTGCCACTTGTAAAAATTGGGTGCGATTTCTTGTCATTGATCTCGTTGCCAAGCCAATTTGTTTCCTGGACTGCAGTAATGCTCAGTTTGTTGAAAGAGGGCTTTCTCGAGCCCCGGTTTGGTCAGGGAGCGTACATTCCATGATCCGAAAGAATAATCCGTTAGTCGTTTGTATTGTTGTCATTGTTGATCCGTCCAATCCGAGGCTTTTGTTCCAGGTTTCTTGGCGTGAAGTGGTTTTTACAAGGACGAGTTGTCAGCACATCGCTTAACCCCATTCAGTGGATGGCCTCGGAGATAGCTGCTTCAGATACGTCCTGGAGTTCACACAGCTATTTTGCAGGTCCAACTACACAGGCGGCCAAGGCCCGACGTCGGGCTGTCGCGCCACGATGATGATGATGATCCACACAAATCATTCCATCCTACTAAACCTGAGACGCTTAGGTGTTGGTCAGCCATTCAGGCTACAGCTATCTACCTTTTTCCAAACTGTCTTATCGCTAAGACGTGACCGTCAGCGGTTTGACACACTGCCGTTACCACGGGGCACCCACGAGGAGGACTATGGAAAAGGTCTTTGGGGGGCCCACGGGCATCTCACTTATCTGAAATTAAAGCTTATTTAGTTATAAATAAAATCAAGCCTTTTCATCTTCCTCGTGGGACCGGTATTTAACCTGTTATTTGATAAAATACATAAAAAACTATGGTTTTCCCTACTTCGTGAGAACAAACTATTGTACATATCAATATCAATTGAAGAGTGTTTTTTAATGTTTTTCAAATAAGATTAAATCGAAAACTGTTCAAAATACAGGAAAAGTGGTTAGGATGTGTTTTATGTATTTTTTTGTGGTCTTTAGTTTTGTTTCAGAAAGTTTTGAAGTAGGATGTAGGAGATAAGAGCAAAAAACCAAAATAAAACTTCCCTTTAGCCTCCTCCCTCAAGGACTTCCGATCAACCGGGGAGGTCAATAACTTAGATTTATAATAAAACCACAACCATAAACAAAATATTCAAAAATCAGTTCTACCCTATTTGATACGAGATAACCCCCTTTCAGAATTCAGATTACCTGTCCTAATAATTAGCTTGATTTTTATGATTATCATACTAGAACCGAACTGACGCCTGTCAGCATATTTTCGCGGTATGAGAAACGGTATTGACAATATCTGCAATGCCCATTTCTTGGATCAAAATCGAAACAGCTGCGCAAAATTGGTCATTATATGTCACCTGTTTTTTTTTTTTTGTCTATTATGAATCACAAATCGAATACCACTCTTCATTGTTTGTATGTACCTGCCAAAATGGTAAAATGTTAATTCTACTACACTACAAATTCAGACACTAGTGAGTCATTTCATATGTTTTCAACATTATCATCATCGTCGTCAGAAAAGAAATTCAGTGCAAAAACACAACGATAAGTTAATTGTTTTATGTGATCGGTGGAAATTGACGCAAATGCCGCATATCAGCAGCAGGAATTCGACTGAAAATTGGCGTGTTCCATAGATAAAACTTGTCCGTCGATAAGATCGCAAAATAATAATTAATCGAAATTGCAGAAAAAAATGAAATATTCTTTTAACATTTCTATGGTCTCCGATGCTCGCCGCTTATTTTTTTTTCAATTTGTCGTTTTTGAAAAGAAATCGTTTTTATTTACATGTTCATGTCGCGCGGCGAGACAAAAACGACTTGAATAGTACCGAGATAGATACTTATGCGTTCACATTGATTGCACGCTCCTGTTGCAATCAAAATCTGCATATAAGTAGAAAACTACTTGCATAGCAATCTGTAACGACTATTGTCCTCCATTCAGAGTGGATGGAATGTCGTTTACATTCTTCTGAGAACCTGTATTCCAATTATATGACACTGATGGCATTGTTGTCGACAAGCAAATGGATACAGATGATTCTCTCTCCGGATTGCCGCCATTTTTACGGCCCCTTTTCTTCTTTCACTCGATAGAGAGATTGTAAAAGTTTTCAACTTTATTGGAATTTGTGATGAGCAAAAAGAGAGAGACGAGACGACTTTGAAAATAGAATAATAATAATTCCATGTCGGTTTTATTAAGATACTCGTAGTAGATACATACGAGTGTATTCACACGGCGGCATGGTTAAGGAAGCAATAGAGAAATAAAACTAACATTCATATACCAGTTAACTGTCTGGAGCTTCTTGAACCGAGAATATAAAGACTTCTCTTCGTATTGTAGTTGTTCGACACTTGAAAATTTATGGTTAAAAAGTAAGATAAGTGTAGTCGTACCTGTGAGCAAAACCGAGAAATGGGAGTTTAATGCTAATGTTATCTGGAAAAATCTGATTTCATTCATTATAGCTCTATGGCTGCACAGCACAAAAAACATTTTTGCAGCAATTTATTTTGCTTGGCGTTAAAGAAACTGGTAGAAGAGAGTTTTGGATGATGTGTTTATGGTTCCGTGGCAGACGGAAGCGTTAATATACAATAGAATTATATCGACTTTCTACATTAAATGGCAATTACCGCCTAAATATTTCAGATATTTGGCTTTGTTACCATGGTATGTAACTCGAACGAATCGGCAATGAACGCAATATCTGTTCCATCCCACAGCAGCACTCCTAATATCCACCGACTCAGTCGAATGAAGTGGTTCAGGATCAACAGGTGATTTCAATGTGGATGAATTGTCTACAAATAAAAGGAACCCAGTTTGTTATTATCCCTATTTACTATGATCAGATTTTATTGTTTACTGGTTGTGGTGGTGGCCTGATGTGAGGGAGGGGGATTTCGTGGGTATTTGTGTTTTCTTCTTCCGACTTGTCACAGGTTGGCGGCTAATTGGGAACAGGAGGTGCATGCTGGCAATGTGCAACGTTCGAAACTGGTTTATGCCAACGAAACGTTAGCTAAACCAGATGGAATAGCTGACGCGCTATGTCCCACTAGGGGTTAGGGCAAATGAGTGGTATTTCTTCTTGATCTTCCTCAATATCAATTTAAATCCTTATCAGGGAACCGAAACCTGGCTCCATAACCTGAAACCGAAAAGAATAAGGGGGGCGCATGCACGCTATTCCACTCTTCTACATCACACTATTAACTGGTTCGGAACAGAAGAGGGCACAGAACATAGGTCGCCCAAGGCAAAGAATCTCTCATAGCAGGTTCCAATGGTATTTTCAGCGGAGACACGTGCCATAGACGCTTAGGTGCTGGATACATAAAACACTACATAGTAGTTTTTTGGACATTGTTCTGGAACAATTATACACGTTACACTTACCACTAATGTTCTGGATTATGTTGGATAAAGAGCTGGTGTAAGAAATTACTTCCTAAGGCGAATTCGTAGGTTCAAATATTCTGAGTTCGCTGCGAGCAATGCAGTTTACTTATACAGTTTATGTCGATCATACAGTTGATTTCTTGTCAAAGAAATGTTGATTTTGTGTAATTACCTGAAATAGGAAACAAACTAAATGCTTCTGCTGTCCAAATAAAATTTGTTAGAATTTTTGTTTTGTTTTGAAATTGGAGTTGAGGTTTTAACTAAACCATGACAAACTCCGAACCAAAGAAATTTTTCATGTTCCCCTAAATTCCCATTTCGCCGCTCTTTTGTACTCTGTATCGCAGTGGCCCAATTCTAAGTGAATTGATTAGTCAATGAAAATGCGCATTAGACATGTGCAGGATATTCTGCTCCGAAATGTCTTCACTTCTTCTTCTTCTTAGTTCACTCTTTATTTGTGGGAAGTACATCCAAAATTGACATTTATTTTCATATAACCGACACAGATCTTTCACAAAAGAAACTGTTGTTGTTATAAAACAGATCGATTTTAAAACTAGAAATTTGCCGCACAGTAAAAAATTACTTACCGAATATTCGTCGATTCGGTGTGCCCTCATGACTTTTTCTTTTGGGTAAATAAAATACCTTTTGTGCGGATAATATTTTTTAGGCGAATTTAAAAATATCCCCGAAGGATTAAATATTTTCCATAAAATAGTGAAAAAAAAAATTGTCCATACGGTGAATAATGCAATTTTTATTCAAATCGACAAGAAGCTTGGACAACAATCAATGCCACAAAATGAATTCATCGGACTGGCTGCTCAACGCATTAAGCTACCGACTCACTGATATGCAGATACGCTTTTCGGAGGAGAAATAAATGTAAAATGATATAAATATTTACATCACGCATTATATTAATAACTCCGGTTGGGATTTTCCAATTCTGGTTATGTATTTTTAGTAACCATTTTCACTTCTACACCACTTGTGAAATAAAATAAATACACCAAATAAAGGTATTATATTTTAAACGCCAATTAAGCAGTGTATTTCAGGAGTATTCATTCACCAAATATACAGAAAAAGTGCTGTATCCAGCAACTGTTGCCAAAAGGAGCCAAATATTTTTTACTGTGCTGTCTTCGGGTGGTTGACACCAAAACTAATCAAGTGATTGGCGAATCCTAAATACTGCTTTTTAACTAAAATCTAAAATCTTAAGTACAATAGATGTAATGTCATCTTATCAGTTACATGACACATAAAACCGAACTCTTTTTGGACCTTACCATAAGGTATTAGCTACTAAGGAGGGATATTTTAAAGCTACCTTCAGTGAAAATTTACTGTAGAAAATGGTCGATAAAGCCTGCAAATATTTGGCGTCCAATGTGGGGTGGGTGTGATTTTACCAATTCAATGACTGAAATGGGCCACCAAAATATAGGTGGGTGGTACACTGTTAGTCACAAGACACAAATATCAAAACCTTTTTGAACCTTAACATCAGGCTACTTTAAAGTTACTTCAACCTGTTTTTGTCCTACGTCAGTGAAAATTGCAATGGAAACTAGTCGAAAATTGGTCGAAAGGGCTTGAACATATTTGACGCCCAACGTGGGGTCAGTGAAATTTTATCTAATCAATGAAATCGAAATGAACAATCGAATAGGCGCGTGGTGCAGTTAGTCACGAGACACAAGAACCGGAACCTTTGTAGATCGTTCCTTTAAGGCACCTTATGATTTTTAAAATGTAGCGTATTGTTCAATTTTGAAAGAGATTTCGTGTCCCTTCATAATAACGCCCTCTTTAAATGGACAGTCTGCTTATATGTACCTATATATGTCTATTAGAGCCAGGACTGCTGCTAAGTGCTAAACATGTGGTGATGGTACATGCTATTAATTATTAATTATCATGTTAAGCACCCGAATGAATGTCTCTGCTTCCCCGATGGATCAAGGCAGTACCTAATGAGTTGATCAGTCGTGTGGATCGTGTGGCCTTATGGCGCTTATCCACAGTGAGAAGCTTAGATTATCAGTGGCCTACTCCACTCAACTTAAGATTCTCAATATTCATAGATACAAGGTTAGTATCAGTAAGTATTGCGTTTGAATAGAATTTCACTTAAATACTTTCGAATTACACAATGACAATAGGCGTGTTTTTTTGGGAATTTATTGGGTGTAGGGTAAAACAACACACGCGTTACACCAACAACATTAACCTTGATAGGTTAGTAGAGTGGCTACCCTACAGTCGATAACCCCTCAATAGCTTCCACATGTATGACACATAGATGGCCTTAGTGTCGTGTGGAATCCAATATGTTGATGTCGGCACGCCTGTGTTTTTACCAATCAGCCAAGTTCATTGCTAAACTATTTTAGTATTACGTCTTGCTCTGATAGGCCCACGTCTATTATTAAATAATATATTTTCAATAGGATTACCAAAAATATAAATAGAGAAAAATAAAAAGGAACAAAAAGAAGAGAATTTGCTGGGGATCGAACCCGCGACCCATCCCATTGTGACTGTCACTGATAAAGAACACGTTTGAATGATGTTTGTTAAGTTAGAGCGGTACGGCGAGTTTATAAACGTCTGCCGTCGTAATAAATAAACGATCCGATAATCATATCAGTTTGATTCGAATTTGTAATTTATTTTCACCACAAATGCGGCGCATCACTTGACATCAGGTTAGACAACTTGACGATTCGGAATTTAACCTGTATGCTACCCTAGAGCGTCTTTTTGCGCAACCAGGGCAGAGGCCCTACATGGTCACGCAAAAAAAAACGCGCTTATATAGGTTTCCTATTCTCGCTACTCCTTCTCGTCAAAAATTGGTCAATTCCCTTTGTAAATTTGATCTCATAAAATCAGCGACGTATTTTAAGCTTCAGTTATCAGGAATATCATCACCGACATTCTGATGACATTGTTGATGACAGTTACCGGATATTTCATCAAATGAAAAATATCATCTGCTAACTCATTGGCGGATGGTTTCAAGTTTACTCAATTTTCATCTAAATAGTGGTGTCTTTACGTTGATTTTCACTCGACAGGTGATGAGTTTAAATTCTGCCCCGAGCAAATATTAAAAGAAAAATTGTGCCGACAACATATCCCCTCTCCCGGCAGAAAGCTATCAACGCCACTGGTGTATCGTTTTTTGCATGATATGTTCAAAGTATGAAATTCTGTTGATTGCTTGTACTAAATTTAGGATATAACGAACAATTTCGACAGTCCCTCGGGGGTTTGTTATATCCGAGTTCCACTGTACTACCGTTAAGCTGTATACATATGGCGAACCAAATGGTTCGCGACCACCATCGAACCACGGCAAAATCAATAGAACAGTGGAAATGAGAAGATTCTTTTTTTCCGCGCGTTCTACTGATTTTGACTTGGTTCGATGGGGGTAGCGAACCATTTACTATTTTGCCTTAACCCCTAGTGGGGCATAGCGCGTCATAGTTGACGTTTCGTTAGCATATAAAAGTTTTTGAATAGTGCAAGTTGCTAGGATACACATCCTGTCCTTTGTTTGTCGGTTACGATAGGTCGACAAGGAAAAGGCCGGGGAATGTTTACCTCAATCAAATCATCGCAACACCATTACTTGCGGCTTGACTTGGTTAGCAATGATCAACGACCACTGTCGTTCCAGGGGGCGTCCACGAGGAAGACTATGGAAGAGGATTTTGTGTCCGCCCATATGTGTCGAACTTTAGATAAAATACTTCTCGCATATCTCAAACTCGAGATTTTTTATTTATCTACGTACATGAAATTCGAAATTAAAATTATATTCAAGCATGCCAATGATAAAATGTACTTGTGTTAACAATAAAATACGTACTTACGTAAGGTCAGTACCATCCATAGGCTACATGTGTATGTATACGAATATTCCCAAATCATTTATTTCTGGTAACGTCCTCGTTACAGTCGACATGTGTCTGCATTAACATTTTCGTCACGGTTACTAGTTGCAATAACACTTAATGATATGCAAATATCTCACGTTCATCTCAGCGTACGATGCGGTTTATATATTTTTTATATTTTTATTATTTTGCGTCCACTCCAACACATTCTTTTCAATTTGCAAACATACAATGTGAAATGACTCTCACTATTTTTTTTTTGCTGGGGATTTACAATCTATATTTTCTCATGTACTATACGTGGTAAATGTGGACACTTTGTGATACACACAATATAAAGTTGAAACTTGAAAGGATGAATTTTTATTTCTTTTAATTTTTTTATTTTTAATTAATTTTTTCACTTTCATGAATAAATTAATTGTTGCATGATGTGTTTAAAAATTGTATATCCAAGATATCGCATTATAAATTTAGAATAATACAAATAAAGTAGCTCTGATGATCGGATCCGATATTGAGAATTAAAATTCAGACATAATTAAATGAACTTCCAAATGCCCGTGAGCATTCGAATGGAAAAAAAATTAACTTCGAGCAGAGGCGAATGTAACCGTAATCCATGTCGATTTTCGACCCGTCCCATATATTCATATAATGATTAATGGGACATGAAATCAATGTTCTGGGTAGAACAGGGCTTGAAGGACACAATGAACGAAAAAATGAAATTCGTGCTAAAATTACCGCGCGGCAAAAGTGTAACGTTTAGAACATGTTTTTAAAGCCATCTGCACATTGAGTCGTATGTTTGAAGATTTTGCCTTTCACCTCCTCCCTCTAACCGATGAAGATGGTGGAAGATACGACTCATCTCAGCGACTACGAAAATTATAGACTTGACATTAATACTGTTGATTTTTACTTGACATCACCGTCACCGCTCCTAAGCATTCGTCTAATCACCCCGATTAATATGATACCCATATTGATTAGATTGTAATTCATGGCTAAGAAGGTCCTTTTTTCGATTCAAAGGACTCAAAATGCTTTCAAAACGACTCCAGTACATTGGTCTCATCACGCCGATTCAGACGATACTCGTATTTCGTAGATTTCACTTCATGACCAAGAGTGTGCTCATGTCAATACCATAGGGTTAAAAACGACTTGAACAACACTCGTATCTACTAGCGTCATCACCCCGATTCAGACGATACTCGCATTTCCAAGATTTCACGTCATATCGAAGAATGTGCTCATGTGAACACCAGGGTTAAAAACGCCTTCAACAACACTCCAGTACATTGGCCTGATTACGCCGATTCAGAAGGCACGCGTATTTCCTGGATTTCACGTCATGTTCAAGAATGCTCATGCCAACACCATAGGGTTAAAAATACGTTGGTAGCGTCGGCAGTCGAACCCGTGATCAAATGCTTACAAGTCCGGCTCCTAACCACCAACCCACGAAGTGTCTTCAAATTCTTCTCGCGTTGTGTAACATTTGTACAATGCCAATGAGAGAATGTATCGCAGGGATGCGAGCGCCGCCGCCCCCGGCACGTGGCAGTGGTAAAAGATTATTATTATTTTTTTTTCCATTCACTACCCATCGAGGTGTCGTCGCTATAAAAGTTACACTTTAAAATTACTTAATGGACAGAGAAAACATAAAAGACAAATTTGACACGCAGCTTCCTTATGTGACCATACGACGGTATCGATCGGGGTTTAAGGTACCAATATGGCGTAGACACCTGATTTTTGGCATGTAACCCTGAAGTAAGTTAGGCATAATCAAATCAAAGGGACGCCTACCTCCCCCACAAATTTCTAAAAATTGAATATTCCTTTAATTACGATAACTTTTGATGGAATGACACTAGCAAGTTGAAAATTTGGTAGATTGTTGCTAGTAAGATCTAGTTGGTTGGCGTTGAAAATGGGCAAGATCCGACCCAAGGAATCCCTACCTCCCCTACAAATAAAACTTCAAACATGCGATAACTTTTGATAGAATGGAGCGAGCAACTTGGAATTTTGGTCAAATGTTTAAAGTAGGATTGAGTTAGTTGATATTAAAGCTATACCAGATCCGACCCAATGAACCCCTACCTCCCCTACAGACGGAACTTAAAATAAGCGATAACTTACGACAAAATAAAGCTAGCGACTTAAAATACGTAAAATCCGACCAACGAAACCCCTAATTCCCCTACAGATTAAACTTCGAATAAGCGATAACTTTCGATAAAATGAAGCTAATGACTTGAAATTTTGGTCAAATGTTTGTACTCAGATATAGTTGTTATTAAAAATGCGCAATATTCGACAAAAGAAACCTCTACCTCCCCTACAAGTGAGACTTCAAATAAGCGATAACTTTCGATAGAACGAAGCTAGCGACTTAAAAAATTCGACAAATATTTATAGAATGGGTTAGTTCATTGATTTTGTAAATGATCAAGATCTTCCTGTTGCCAATTGGTACTTTTGGTATCACCACTAGGTATGTACAAGTCTAGGGTATGTACTGACTACGGACTATCTAGTCAAGTCGAAAACCCTTGGGAGGCAGGTGAAGCTAGTTTTAAAAACTTATTGGGAAAAACAGAGGGAATTGAAAAGTAGGGATTGTTTTCAAGTACATATCGATGTTGAAGGTAGCCAACCTCCTATGTCAAAAATGGAATTTTTGGAGGCAGTTTACAATAAGACGTTGTAGAAGTTATAAAACACCACATTGACATATAGGGTTTGAATGTTTCTGCTAACGGGTTTTCACTGAAAATAACAATATAGGCGGTTGAGCAAGTGATGCATAAATATTTTAAAAACACGTTAGAAAAAGAAAATTTTTTTTTTTAATTGGCATAGGAGGTTGTGAATCTTCACCATCGATTCTATTCGATGAACAATTCCATAGATTTCACAAAAATCAGTAAACCTTTAATGAAGTAAGCATTTATCAGTATCAGTATCTCGGCTATCAGAAGCCCAATCCCTCAGAGGACATGCAGCCTGGTAAGTAAATAAGTAAGTCTCTCGAAAGAAAGGTGTACTATATGTGTGCCAAATCAGCTATATTAATTAAATTACACCAATGGAAATTATCGTCGACTGAAAGTGTATTCAGCGATGTTCGGTGGCGCTAATGGCGCAATATTATACTTGATGACAGCTACAATCTAACCACATCAAAGGCAAGTGGAGTCTTCAAAACTAAAGAAAAGTATGCAAACCACCCTCTTTGTTCTCCAATTCATTTTACAATTAATAACATATGTTCCACTATGCAAATGCATGATCTTCAATGAATGACGCGTTGTCAATCTAAACTATAAAAGCATACTAACAATAAGTTTATATTCAGAATTAACAAAGTCTAACAAAAATTTCTCAAGATTTTGTATTTTTTTTATGTTTTTTTATGTTAATCTCGTTTTCTATAGGGTTCGAAAAAAAAAATAATGCCGACGGCCCATCCTCCCTCCCCCCCTCCCTCGACGAAAAGCTATCTACGCTACTGGTGTCATCGGGTTCAAAATATGAAGTCTAAAGTGTGGTAATCATTTTATGGAGTGTAACGAGGTGAATCGTCAGTGTCTGAATCGTCAGTGTCACGCTCGTCCCACTCATAATCTATCGGTTCTTATTTTTCAAATTATGTATGCAAGGTTTTTTCGGTTTTTCATCTATGCACAGTTTCGGTTCAGAACGAGCTTCGCTCGTCGCTGCAAATGTTGTCAGCCTCAGTATATAGCACTATAACGCTCGTTTCACTCGCTCTGTGTTTAGCCGTCGCGTCGTAAGCCCTCCTAGGGTGCACTTTTTTGTTTTTTCCGTCTATGCACAATTTTGTTTTAAACCGAAAGTGTGCATATACTAAATTTCGGTTTTTCGTCGGGTTATTCGTTGGGCTAGTTTGTGTTGGAACTGAACTGGGGTTTTCCTTTTGTTATTTCTTATGGGCGGTATGCTTTATTTCGGTGGTCCGAGCATTCAACAGAGGTACATAAGTAAAGTAAGTGGGCATGTGCATGTGTATTTCTACCAATATCCTTGCATGATTTTGCTTCCTCCGCTGCTTCTCTGCGACGAAAAGTGGTCGAATCATTATACTCACACTTGCCTTGTCCAATATATTTCGATTTGACGTCCTTCAGCGGTTTGATAAATCCTTTTTATTCTACTATACGTATGAACATATATTTTACTGTAATACATAACTGCTATCATGCATATTGCATTGATAAAGAAATTAAATTGCACTAACATAAAATCCATACAATCTGCAGCCCACTTTATTGCGTAAGATTTAAAAATATTTACTCGAAAGTCACATATTTTATTGAAAGCATAAATTTGCGTCAAGGCTTGTTTGTACGTGTACATTATGCACAATAATCAATACATACAAGTACAATGCACAAACAAAGCAGAATAAAAGTATAGAAGAAAAAAAAACCCCATTTCTCATATCCACCTTATCAATGCATATCGTGTGTTAAAATTTTCGCATTTTCGCACCTCATAAAATATCAATTCAATTGGCTATCAACTTTCTGATAGCTCACATGATTTATTTCAGTCAGTAGATAAGAAATAGCGCACAATCGATAGCATTTTTTTGCAGATATTATATTGTTATCAGACATATTTGGGGGTAATGCATTAGTATGACCTGTTTTCAGGAATAGAAAACAATGTCGGTACCTTTATTCGTGATAAGGTCTTTGCAGTTCCCCAAAACTCCGGAAAAAATCTCTGATAAGCTTAATCACAAAAAATTAAGGCTTGTACTTTTTCCCCCAAAATACAAACATAAAAACACTTAGGTAGATTGTGAATGGGAATGGTGAATATATTGCAACCTACCATTTACTACTACCACTACTATTTGCCCTAACCCCTAGTGGGGCATAGCGCGTCAACTATTGCCATTTGCCTTAGTTGACGTTTCAAGTGCCTCCTTCCCCCTTAGTGTCACCATACACTGTCGAACTCGAACACGAACCTAGTACAAGGGGACCGGTTTTCTTCACACCTATGTGAAGTGAGTCGAGAATTGTTGTGGCTTATTGTTACGCCACAAGAGGAAGACAACCACAAGAGGAAAACAACAAAAACACCCGTGGCCACGACGCGTTCTGGACAGGATTAGAAGCTGACCGGTAGAATGAGATATCAGACTGATGCCTCAATTCACTGGGCTACCGGCCGTTCCAACTACCTTTTCATCATCATTGTGGCACGACAGCCCGACGTCGGGCCTTGGCCGCCTGGATCGTTGTTCTCCAATTATCTCTGTTACGTGACCGCGTCCTCGAATCTTGGAAGCCCAGTAGTTGCGCCGCTCTCCCAACGAGATCTCGGTCGTCCTCGCAGTCTCGTTCCGTCCACTCGTTTTGCGTTCATTACTCTCTTTGGCATGCGATCATCGTGCCCTGCCCATAGAAGTCGTTGTATTTTGACGAGTTTCGAAACTTCCAGCTCATCGTACAATTCATACAACCCATGGTTTTACCGGATGCGCCATCCATCTCGATCGCAAACAGCCCCGAAAATTCGCCGCAGAACCTTACGTTCAAATGTGTCTAGCATGTCTCCGGAGGCTTGAGTTAGCGTCCATGCTTCGCAACCATAGCATAGCACTGGTCGTATAATGGTTTTGTACACGCGGAGCTTTGTGTTTCTGTGCACATGCTTCGATTTCATTATGGGGAGAACCGAGAAAAAAGTCTTATTAGATAGCTGTATCCGTCACTTGATTTCATCAGTTTCGTTGGCGTCCCTTGACAAGTTGCAACACAGGTATATGAAGTCGTTCACGAACTCTGTGTTGAGGTCCCCCACATTGATGCTCGGTTGTGCAGATGTCCTTGTCGTCGACTGCATCATTATTTTAGTTTTACCCTCGTTGATACGTAGTCCAACTTCTTTTGCAGCGGTATCGTGCGTATGCAGAAGTTCTTCTGCGTCGGCCAATCTTCGGGACATGATGTTAATGTCGTCGGCGTACGCTGCTAATTGTGTCGACTTGGTGAGTAGCGTATTGCTGTTGTCCATATTCATAGCCCGAATAGCGTATTCCAGTGCTAGGTTGAAGAGCGTCGGTGCCAGTGCATCGCCCTGTTTCAGACCAGTGCGTGTCTCAAATAGATCAGTAAGTCTATTATGAATCCTGACTTGCGAGACGAAGTTGGTCATCGTCATCTTTGTCAGTCGCACTAATTTGGCCGGTATACCAAATTGCAGCATGATGTTGTACAGTACTCACGATCGATACTGTCGTATGCCTGCTTGAAGTCGACAAAGATTTGGTATACGTCTACATTGTACTCCCAGCACTTCTGGAGTATCAGTTTGACCGTAAAGAGCTGGTCGGTTGTGGAACGACCTGGTCTGAAACCGCTTTGATATTCGCCAATGATTCGTTCTGAGTACGGTTTTATTCTATTTTCCAGAATTTTCGTCAAAATTTTATAGGACGTACAAACTTGTAATATGCCACAGCAATTCTTACACATTCAGTTTATCTCCCTTTTTGTGAATTGGACAGATGATGCTTCTGCGCTGATGCGCGATATACGGCATTAACTAGACCCGTTCCACCGAAGTTTATTTCGTTTTAATGACCGCAACGCGAGATCAACTTCCTCTACTGTCGTGGGTTGTATGGTTGGACCTATGTATATCAACAATATCGTCGAGAGCTTCTTGTGTGGGGGATGATAAATGCTTGGTTCAGAAGCTCTTCAAAATAAGAGGCCCATCGTTTGTTAATGCCATTTTTGCATCGTCGAACCAGACATTTCGCGCTCGCCGGGCTTTATATCCCACGACCTTCTCTGCGACATCTTTGATGGTACCCTTGAGTTCTTCCCACAACCCATGGACGCCTGTGTTGCTGATGTTTTGTAGGTATAGTCTTTCCTCAAGGGCGGTAGTATACGCCACCGCCGTGGCATCGCCCAGAAACTTATCAACCGCAAAGATTTTGGGAGGGCTGATTCTCGATTGGCGCACTGAGGAAATTCTACATCTGTAGGTCGTCTTCGCCAAGTGATGATCTTAGTTGCAGTTTGCTCCTCGATAGGAGCGGACATCCATCACACTAGACGCCCATCTCCTGCAAATGAGGACGTGATCAATTTGGTTGACGGTATGTGCGTCTGGAGATTTTCAGGTCTGCTTGTGAATGCGTCGATGTGGGAAACACGGAGAGCTTACGACTAGATTCCTACTGCAGGCAAAGTCGATAAGTCGCTGGCCGTTCTTCATGGCCTCCAGTGGTCCTCCGGTGCAAACTTTCATTTCCGACTTTCGCGTTAAAGTCCCAGCAGCATTTTGACGTCGTTTGTTGGAAGTGAGTCGAAGAGGGTCTCAAGGCGGGCGTAGAACTCGTCTTTTACTGCTTCTTTAACTTCAGTGGGGGCGTGCACATTGACGAGCCAGAGATTGAAGAATCGAGTCTTAATGCGCATCACACAGAGCCGTTAATTTATGGGTTTGAAGTCAGTAATATGCGGTTTGAGGTGATTGTTCACTATAAATGCTACTCCAAACTATTTGCTGCCCGATGGTTTGCCACTTGTAAAAATTGTGTGCGATTTCTTGTCATTAATCTGCCAAGCCAATTTGTTTCCTGGACTGCAGTTATGCTCAGCTTGTACTTTTCGACCTGTTAGAGGAGGGCCTTCTCAACCCCCGGTTTGTTCAGGGAGCGTACGCGTACATTCCAGGATCCGGAAGAATAATCAGTTAAACGTGGTCGTCGCTGTTGATTGGTCCAATCCGATGCTTTTTTCTCGGTTTCTTGACATGGAGTAGTTTTTACAAGGATGGGTTGTCGGCCCATCGCTAAACCCTATTCATTGGTGGCCTCGATGATAGTTGCTTCAGGTGCCAGAGTTCACGCAACTATCTTACAGGTCTGACTACGTGATTCATGCCACCCTAATGACCTGAAACGCTTAGGTGTAACTCAGCTGGTCAGGCTGCAGCTATCATTCCCGCCTCATTTCACAATCATAGCTTGGGACAGGCTTCGGCGGAGTTAAAAATGTTTTCCTATAAATTCGCAGAATGTCTCTTGTTTGTTGTTTCATTACTTTAACAAAGAAAATTATTTATGATATTATATGTTTAAAATAAGGATATGCGAATAATTATTATTATTTTTATTCGTGTTTCCAAAAACGGATCAGTTACAGTAGTAAATCAACCATGAAGCGTTGACTGGCTGCAATTTTTAACCACAACGATATTTTCTTCATAGATTTCGCTTTAAACTCCAGATAATATCATATATTACAATCCGTCCGTATAATTGCAATATCATACAACAACAGAAACCACCCGAAATTCCATAAATTCGAACTTCCGCTTTGTAGCCTCTTCGGCTCATCGATTTGATCAAATTGTATTTGCATTTCCTCAATCAAACAGAGCTTCGACTTTTATCATAAGTCAATAATATCTTGATGAAATCGATATTGAGTTGTTGTAAAAAGATGTGTTTTGTGCCTATAGGTTTTGACCTTCCGGAAAGTCCATTGCACCTCAACGTTTTGTCCTCCAAAGAAACCATCAAAATAAGCGGCCGACTAAACAGCATATTATGTATAAGATTATCTTATCGTCAACCTAGGTCTACGTCATTACATTCATTTTATTGTGGAAAAAGATTTTGATGCAAAAAAAAAGGAAAAAAAAGAACAAACATAAGACAAATTGGCACTGCATTGTTGGCGTCCTTGAGTGAACATAAATGATTACATTATTGCAAATCTTCACTTGGTATCGGCTCAATTAATTTGAGATTTTTAATTTTTTTTTTCTGTGCTTTTTATGTCTCAGCTGAACGATAGACATATAGATTTCCAAAAACAACCAGCGGTTAGCCATAACAGTCGATTATTTTTTTATTTGATTGGAATTTTCATTTGTTCTTTTGATAAGAATGTAGGAGTTCGAGTATACCCAATATGAAATGAATACATACGTACATACAGAGTTCATGAGAAAATACAGTATTATAAATTTCGCTAGAAACTCCGCTAAATTATACGTAAAATCTGTACCAGTAGCATAAATATCTTCCAGCAATTTTATTTTCCCGATAAATTCAACAGCATGTTATTGGAAATAAAAAGAAAAAAGCCAACTGCATATGATATGAAAATGTATTGTAGTCGGTGTTAAATAGCTACATGCGAGTATGCTTTTCTTTACTGAATGTTGATGAAAAAAATATCCGTTTTGCTGGTTATAAATAAGTATCTTGCGATTGTTGTGCATTTTTCTTGCTTCCAACTTAAAGTTTCTCAGCGAACCGGTTTTGCTAAACTTCAACGAGCATAACAAGCGAAAAAGTTGCTTTATCAAGGCTTTTTCATGATCTCAGACGAATAGTTAATTTCTACATCCACATCACGTCTATTAAACACCTACCTTGTTTTTTCGTTGGCTATCGCGGAATAGGTTGATGTGAAAATAATTTCGAATTTTCGTCGTTAAATCTTAGTTGATAATGGATTGATTAATTAAATACAATTTAATGAGCGATATATTTTACCTAGCTGTCTATAAAATTATATTAGATCCGACAACATGGATATTTTTGTAAAAAAAAAGTTTATGGGAACTTCAATACAGGCTTATTAATTTATAGAATTTAATCTACGGAAAATAAATATTTTTCTGAGATAGACAGATAATAAATAACCTTGGTGAGGTAATACAGAGTGCCCTTACTACTATTAAGGAACTGGACCAAAAACTGCGGTCTCAGTGTTAATCCAAACAAAATCAAGCTTATTCTATTCACAAAGAAACATCGCCTGCCTCCCGTTGAACCGAACAGGAGGTTCGGTACTGTAGGCAGGCACGTAGCCAGGGGAGGGGCTGAAGGGGCTGAAGCCCCCCCCGAACCAAATACGAATGAATGTGCTTTCCAAAGAAACTTATTCTGCTTTAAACGCAATATTATAACCTGTGAAACCATTAAACATACTCTACAAAATCCATCTCCACAATTTTCCATCGGAGAAACTTCACTTCTTCATAAAATTGTTTTAACAATGCTTTCGTCACCCAGAATGCTTATCTTGCATATCCATGTGTCCACTGCCTAGGTATATTGTATTTCGCGTTGACTATTTGTTTATCGCTTAAGACAAAAATACAGAAGTGGATCACTCTGTAGGTTACGTATCCACATGGATAGGCCAGGTCGACCACACACCTAACGTGCACATGTGCAGGGCAGGCACGAAAATATCTTTGTAATGCGATTCTATCCGAATCGCAAGTGTCCTGTCCACTATAGACATAACTTTTTTAGAGAAACCAATGTGTTTTTTCTAAGTTGTATAACGTGAGCGCCGCGAATTGTCGTCTTTTATGTTTGTTTCGTTGCGGTTTTTATCACTTTGTCAGTTAAGTGCATTGCGTTAGACACAAAAAGCGTATTGATTTGGTATAAATAAAACTCATTGAAATTTTGAAAAATGTATAAATACAAGTATGTTACAGTTATATTACATTAGAAATATAAAAAAAATATAGTACCTTTTAAGCTGATAAATAAAATGGTGCTTTCATTATAAAGTTATTTATTATAGGTAAGGTTAAAAAACTGAAGCTAACCAATTGCATTTAACAGGAAAAAAAAATGCTCCAGAAAAATTTGAAAATCGAATCAGCACCCCCCGAAAAATTATTCTAGCTACGGTACTGACTGTAGGAGGTGAAGCTATTCTACACGGACACGGGATTCCTAGTTCTTGTGCTATATAGAAAGCTAAAATGGAGACTGAATATTCTGGAACGCGCCAATAAAGCCAATAGCATTCTATTGTTGCAAGAAGGCCATAGGCAAAAAATGGGATCTGCAACCAAAAGTGCTGTATGGGGTGGTTGTTTGGTGGAATGCTCTACGCACAGAGACAAATCCCAATGTCCTGACAAAGATGCAGAGAGCAGCTTACGTGTCTATAAGAGTCTCTGCTCAACCCCTTATAAATAAGGCTCCATCTTCTTCCTGCGGACATAATAAGTGAACAAGTCTCTGTTAACCCTTTCTGTCCCAAATTATAGATTTCAATCAGAAAAAATCTTTTGTTACTTTTTATTGTTCTATAGGCCCTTGTTATTATAAGTTTTCAGATAGATTTTTTTTAAGTACTCATATTAACAAAATGTGGCATGATGTCATATGGCATTAAGGGGAATAAATGTGTACTTGTTCATATTTTATTGGACTGCTTTATAGTTAAAGATTCCTTGCTCTAGGGTGCAATTGTTTTTTTTTTTTTTTTGAGAAAATGAAGGTGGACAATAAAAAAAAGGAAAGGAAAAGAAAAGAAAACAAGGATTTAGTGTGCTTTGATTGTAAATTAAATTTTATTCTTATATTGTGGTATAAATCATAATGTAGTTATAAATAAATGACAAACTAAACATAAATAATGGACAACATATATTTTTAATTTATTTGTTATGATATGAGTAGATACATTCTCTGCCTTTATTTAGACATGGAGCGACTTCACATATTCGGCACATGATGCGAGAATACGCTTTAGTTCACAATTTTCATCTTCGTTTTTCACTTACGTGTTTGGGCCAGTACCCATAACATTATCGAAACGAGTGTCATTTGCATTCATGACAAATAATTGCACAGGAGTAGACGTTTTAGACTTCCGATTTTTCCCGCCGGCATCAGTGCAGTTGCGAGTCCGAATCGAAAGTCGACTAACGGCTTAGCCCGTTCGTTGGAACGGGAACGGTTTGGAATTTTTCCAAATATTTTATTTCGTTCGAAAGGCCACACAATGTGGAAAATTATTTCGCGGATATGTTCACCGCGACTATTCCGTAGATATCTCACTCTTTCGGCCATATTTTCGATGACATTTTGCAGTATGGCCTCCGGAATGGCCCGAATCACCGATGTAATACTGCGTTTCAAGTCTGGAATTGTCTTCGGATCATTCACATAGACTTTATCCTTCGTGTAACCCCACAGAAAAAAAGTCTAACGGCGTCAAATCGCATGATCTGGGCGGCCAATTCACATCACCGCGACGAGAAATTACACGGTTCGGGAATTTGCGACGCAAAAAGTCCAAATTGAGCCGAGTTGTGTCTGGTGTGGCGCCATCCTGTTGAAACCACATATCGTCCAGACCCTGAGCTTCAACCTCCTCATCTTCGAAAAAATACTGCCCGATAATGCCTCCGATCCATAAACCGGACCAAACAGTGACTCGCGGTGGATGCATTGGCTTCTCCGCGATCACTTGTGGATTTTCCAAGCCCCAGATACGGCAGTTTTGCTTGTTATCATAGCCGTCGAGGTGGAAATGAGCCTCGTCCGAAAAGATGATTTTTTGGAAAAAATCATCATCTTTAGCAATCACTTTAGCGCCCAATCAGCGAATGTACGGCGTTGTATATGGTCACGAGGCAACAGCTGCTGCGTCAATTGGACTTTATATGGGTGTAACTTCAAGTCCAAGCGCAAAATTCGATGCATGGTGGTCGCGGAAATGGCCAAGACCCAGTTTGATAAAATTTATTCACAATGTTGGGCACAGTTGTTTCACTAATGTGGTGATTGCGACCCTATTTTTGGTGAATCGATCGTAACGTTTGCACCATCGACTTGGAATTTAAGATCCAAAATTCGACGATTTGAATACGTTGTTCTTTCGTGTAGCGATCCATAACTAAAATCCTATACTGTCACGTTGACAATGACACTAAACATGGCGGAAAAGGGTCGATAATACTGATTCTAATCGATAGCAAAGTATCACACCTACTATTGAAACACCCCTTTTCCCGCTCTTTCCAGCTCCCCACTCATGCGGTTTGTTTTCATGTACTGCTTGAGCGCGGTTCTTCGTTTGAAGGGTATCATTAATTCGTCGATACTATTGTACTCCTCCTGCTCAATTTTCGCCATATTTCCCGTCAGTTTTGTAATGAAGAGCCTTATTTCATAAAGCTTGTCATATGCTGGAGACCTTCTATCAGGACACGCAGAGTTGTCGTTGATGTGGAAACCCGATTCCGTGGCATCATATTGGAAATTACTAGATAGTTTGTCGCCTCCGCCCAGTACATTCGATAACTTGGAAGTTTTACCACTCCCATCATAAGGTTCATTCCAAGGAATATTTCCACTTCATCTTTCGTTGTCACCACAGATGATCCAGTTGTCTGCGTCGAATTTAAATTTGTTTGATGTATCAGATTCTCGATCATGTCGTTATCAACAAACATTTTAAAATATTGCAGCGGAGTTAGCACCATAGACCCAGAAAACGCAGCAGGATATTCCACGTGTGTCCATTCGGGTTCTACAGTACGCCAAACAATGTCTCTGCTTCTGGGTGTGCTATAATTGTCCTGGCCTTCATCGGCAACAAAAACTTCGATGTTATCCTTTGATGGGCAGTTCATGACTTCTTCCATTTGCCGTGGCAAATCAGTGTTCAACTCATGCTTATTTTCATACAGGAGCTCATTCTCCGACTCGTCACCTTCAGGGATGAATAAAATTTCCAAGATTGGTGCGATATCAGATGCCCTATAATGTCAAGTACCTCGGTGTCATAAAATATTGTAAATAGCTGGGGTAACAGTCCAATTTTGAACCATGGCCTCGAGATGAGTTAGCATCATCTCATTTTCTAGATCGTGACGGTATGTCTTGTGTAGAGGTGTGTGATCAGCAACACGCTCAACCGAGTTATTTACCCCGAAAATAGGTACCCATTTAACAGCTGAGTGGGCTCGTAGTCCGACAAGTAAATTCACCTTTTTTTTATCGAAAACTACCGTATTCAATAGGAATCGAACCGGGGCCAGCGCGTAGAAGGCGATCGCACTAACCGTTGCGCAATTCGGACTACACCTCGGTGTCATCCTCGACAAAATTTTTCTTTGGATGGATAATCTTAGGACAATCTCTGATAAGGCCAACAAGACATTATGGATATGTAGAGTACTTGTAGGTAGAACGTGGGGATCCAGCCCTGCCACTGCACTCTGCGTTTATTTAGCTATTGTAAAACATAGTAGAGTACATATAGCGCTGATCTGGTGAAAAACAGCAGTCACCACTGATGGTAAAATAGCACTGGATAGCAAAGATGCAGAGGCTAGCTTGCATCATTGTGACCGGGGTTATTCGAACTTGCCCCACTGCGGCTATAAGGTTTTGATTGATTTACCTCCATTGTACATCCATATCTTGGCGGAAGCGAGAATAGCATCTGCAAGACTAGGCGCAAGCAACTGCAACATCAAGAGAATGATCAGTTGGAAACCAAGGGTACTTTTCTTACAAAGCGCCCCGTATTACCCTATTTTTCATGTTTTTGTCTAAAACTCTTAAATGAATTGACATAGAGAGCTGATTTTTGGCATGTAAATTTCAAATAGGCAGTTGTTTCGGTAAAATGGATATGACCCGATCAAAGGACCTTCTCCTACCTTCCCTACCAATGCTAAAAAATTAAATATATATTGAACTGCGATAACTTTCGATAGATTGAAGCTAGCGACTTGGCTGAATGTTTGTAATAGTATGTAGTTAGTTTGTGTGAAGATGGGTATGATCCGACCGAAGGTACCCCGACATCCCCTACTAATGATACTTCCAATATACGATAACTTTCCATGGAGTGGCGCTAGTGACTTGAAATGGGACCTTTATTTAGTTGTGGTAAAAAGAGCTCACTCGACTCAAAATGACGTCTGCCTTCCCTACAAAGGTTCTTTCATCGTAGCCCCATCGGTTAATTCCTGTTCACACTGCATATGGTCGTTGCCAATTCGTAGTTCTGGTATGACCACTAGGTCTGCCCAGCTCTAGAGTACCCACGCTTCGATCTCGTTGGGAAACGTATGGCTTGCAACTACCCTATCTCAACAAGTACGCACTCAAATCCACAACTCGGAAAACATCCCGATAATATGATTAAAACAAAAAATAAATAAAAGAAACTAATTTCTGGTGAACCTAATCAATCACACCTACTCTGCTAGTATACTATACATATACGATTTCGGCTGTGTTAATGCTGAGATTATGGTACAGTTGAACGTTTCCGGATTTTTTACTCAGTTAATCTAAATGCCAGTTAATTTTTTTGGATCGCTCTATTCTATACGTTCATAATTATTATTAAATGCGACTCCAAGTGGGAATTCAAGAAGCGACAAACTTCGCAACGAACGTAAAATTAAAGAATAGCCTTTTTTTTAACACACATGTATGTATGTACATGAACTCATGAGTATTGTAGTCACCTCTAGCGAAATAGTTGTTAAAATGAATACATCTTTCACTGCACCCGCTTAAGTAACTTTCATTTCACACTCTTGATACGAATAACTATGTCTATGTATCTTTAGCGTTTAAATACTATATTAGTGTACTCGTATTTTTCGGCTATTTCTTCAGAAACGCGATTGTTTGTTGGCCACATTATGCTGATCCAAAAAGGCTCGCCTTCTTCGGTAAACAAATTAGATAATCAGTTTTTCCCCGTTCTGAAGTTAATTAATCTAAAATGTGATTTGTCCTCCAAATTTAAGAAAATTGAGATGTTTTGACCCAAAAAGAGTGGCAATCGTGTTTTTTTTTCAGTTGTAAATAGATAACGACGACGATAATGATTTAAATTATTTTTGAATGTTATTGTTGCTCTGTTGGCATTGGAAAATCTAGTTAAGCGAAATTCGCTGAGGTGGACAGGTTGAAGTGATGGTAGTTTAGTCAATTGCGTCTTTTTCAATGTTCTTGTTATTTTCTGCATATATACATAATTCAGACTGCTAATGTGCTGACGTGGGTCTTATCTCCCCTCCTATGGTGTATAGTGGTGGATGAGTTGTTGTGGGAACTTGCAACAAAAGGATTCTCTGTTCAAGCACAGCACAGGCAGACGACTTAGTTATCACGGTTAGGAGCAAATTTGAAGAGATCCCACCGGATATCCTTGAATCTACGCTGCACATTGTGCAAGACTGGTCCGACGCCAACGGACTTCGAGTCAATCCATCCAAGACCGTTGTCGCTCCTTGGTGCAAGCAACTGCAACATCAAGCTTAGTCCAGCACATGAACTTTTAAGCAGTAAAAGCATTGAAGCCAGAATGCGATGGGACCATTTGGTAAAGACATTAGTCCTTCGCGTTAAACTGGGGTAGAGAGAATTGGGAAGAGAAGTACTTAGGTAATTCTTCTCCGACACCATAAAATGGTTTACGGATGGCTTTAGAGGAGGGCACTGGAGCGGGACCCGATCGTGGGACCGATCAGCTACATTTCGTCTCTATGGGAGGATTTCCTACAGTCTTTCAAGCAGAAATACACGCCAAAGAAGCCTGCGCTCTGCTTTGCAGGGCTGCTGGGTACTGTAATAGGCCCATAGCAATATTTTCTAATAGTCAGGCAGCCATCAAGGCGCTCACTAATTGTGCCGTCACTTCAAAACTAGTATCGAGTTGCCGGCAGTCACTGTAAGAACTGGGATACTCAAACACAGTGACGTTATACTGGGCCCCGGGGCATGTCGGCATTGATGATAGTGAACGCGCTGATGAACAAGGCAGGTTGATATCATCCACACCGCTTCATGGACCAGAGCCGTTCTGTTAGATTGCCCTGTGCAACTGTAATGTTGGATGGTACTTTTTCCATAGTGAAATAAGAAGTTAGTTAATTAAATTGGATGATTTTATTTATTAAGTGACTTTATACCTTTACTAATGACTGCAAGATGCAATCTTATTATTACGGCGTAATCGCCAATCTTTCCCTAATAGCTGGTGAGTCTGTGAGTCGCCAATTGCAACTTCCAATTACAGACTGCCCTTCCCTTATACAATATCGCCTATTTATACTATCACTTATTACTAACACATGTTTTCTTACAAATTAGTCATTACTATACCTATTCCCTATTCCCATGCTCCAGATTCACCTAAAAATCAAGTGACATCATCACAATAACTTTTGACCTAATTTCCGGTCACTTATTGTGATATGGAGAAAGTAAACGTGATTCACAAGCAATGCAACTAAAGTATGCAAGAATCAAGCAGTGCAATATGACACCAAGAATGCATGCTCAATAATTGCTTTTGCTTACTTCGTTGCTTGTTTGTTTACAAACGAAGAAAATACTATTCTTAAGGTGAGTGTACACCATATGTACACTACACCCATGGGGTTTTTGGTGATTTGTGTTATACAAATCATAATAATAATTATAATACTACTCCACGTGTAGGGTATCTGGAACATGAGGTTTACAATATCCTCTTAATATTTTACATATAATTTTTTTTTTTTTTTTTTTTTTTTTTTTTTTTTTTTTTTTATATATATATATATTGTTATTGAATGTTAATTACTCAAAATTTTTTTAGTCTATTCTTATGTATTGTTTTAGGAATTCCCTTATAATCTATTGTTACATTTGTATTATCAATACTTATTACATTAAATGGTCCCACATAAGGTGGTTGACCTTTCTTTTTGTTTTCATTCTTTACTAATACCTTATCGTTAACTAATATTATAAGTGGGTTTACATTTTTATCTTTCTTAGTGCGGTTAAGTTTTGTTAATTCAATAAGTTCACGGGCTTTAGATACTGAAAATCTGAGTCTAACTTTAAGTTCATTTGCATAATTATCGAGATTATATACTGTGTCATTAGTTGTAAGAATATCATTGGGCAGAGTAGGTAATTTACCGAAAACTAACTCAAAAGGACTGTAGTTATTATTTACGTGTGGCGTTATATTATACGCGAAAGTGTAATATGGTAACCAAACGTCCCAATTCATATCCTCAGCAAAAGTTAGCATGTACTCATTTAATACACGATGATTTCGTTCTATAGCACCCAAAGTTTCGTGATGATATGGTGTAGAGAAAATCTGTTTGATTTTTAGCATATCGCAAATTTCTTTTAATAATTTGTTAGTGAATTCAGAACCCATATCCGACTTTAGTACTTTAAATAAACCATGAGTTAAAATTAAGTTTTCTACTAGAGATTTAGCTACGTTTTTGGCTTCTTTAGTTTCTAAAGGCGCGGCAATAACGAATTTTGATAGCTCGCATTGCATGGTTAATATATATCGGTAACCGTTTGATATTCGAAGTGGTCCTACAATATCTATACAAATGGTTTCAAAACTTGTAGCTGGCGTATCTGTTTTTATCATTCGTTCTTTAGTATGACGTATCTGTTTATTAATTTTACATTTTTCACAATTGCTTACGTAATCTTTTATCATCCTATTCATATTTTTCCAACAGTATCGTTGTTTAAGTTTTAAGCATGTTTTTCTGACTCCGAAGTGTCCTCCGTGTGGCGTATCATGATACTCTTTAATTAATTCTTTTTGACGACTAATTTCTTTGATGTTTTCAGGGGCTTTATAAATAATTATATTTACTTTCACGTGAAAATCTTGTTGCAACATATTAATAATATATTTAAATTTTTCAATAGACAATGCTTGGAAAATTTCATCATTTGTTGGTATGGCTAGCGTATGAATTTTCCAATTAAGCGCCGTTTCCAATAGCTTCTTCATGATAGGCACGTATACCATATCAGAATTATCGCTATTGTTGGTATGCTTCGCATTGTAGGATGAAATGTTAGACGCTTTATTAACGGAAACGTATTTCCTGTTAACACTATCGCTGTCATATATACATATTGCATCCTTTGTACGTACAATTTTTGGTTTATTTCCGCTATTATTGTTATTCCAATTACTACCGTTATTCCGGTTATTCCCGCTATTATTGTTATTGTTTCTATTATTTCGGTTATTATATCTGATATTGTTGTTATTTTGACGGTTATTACTACTATAATTATTGTTATTGTTATTATTGTTACCGTAGTTTCTGTTATTATTATTTCGGTTGTTATTGTTATTTCGGTTGCTATTATTATTTGGCTTCGCGTTGCCATTGTTCATTAACATAATTCTTTTGTTATTAACGCTTCGTTTTTCAAGTTCTACTGTTAGGTTTGCGGCTTCCATAATATCCTTTGGTCTAGACGCGAAAATAGTGTTTTGATACTGTTCGTTTACACCATTCAAGAAAATTGTTAATGCTAATTTCTCATTTATCATAGCTACTGCTTTTTTAGAATGTTCGGTTGCTAAAGAACCCAATTCATCGATTTCCAAAGAAGTAAGCTCACTAGTTAATTTCAAAATTTTATCTCTAAAAGCAATTGCAGATGATTTGAGTTGGAGCATATTATGCAAATCTGTTTGGATACTTGTGATAGTTCTGGTGTTCCGAAAATTAGCTTTTAGCCTAGTTGAAAAATCCTCGAAAGTTGTTGGTAGATCAGTCCCCAATGACGTTCTTACAACATCAGACAATTTTGCATTACCAACAAAATTTATTAATTCTTTTTTTCCTTCATCATTAAATGTTTTATGAAGGAGTTCGATATGCGTTAGAAAAGCATGAAGATTTTTATGGTGTCCTTCAAAAAGTGGAATAACTTTGTGTGCCAAAGCTAAATCAAAATTACTCGCCATGATTGCAAGTTGTTTTAAAAACAAGTTTTTGAGTTCTTCGTAAATACTTTTAAAATAAATTTTTAGATCAAGAACATCCAATTTGGTACTTGAAAAAAAATCTTTTAACTGAGTTCTTGTATTCTCAAGAGCCTCTAGTTTTGATCTAATAGTTTGTTCTTTATAAGGTTTGTTAATTGATTTCTTGGCGTTGTTTAACTCCTTTTTTGATTCTTCAATCAGGGCTTTTACATGCGAAAAAGTGGATTGTTCTGACTTCTCAACATCAGACATTACTCAGTGAAATACCAAAAAAAATGAAAGGTGTAAAATTGAATTGTATATGTGGAGTCTATTAATTAAATATTTGTTGTTCTATTAACATATTTTCGTACATAATTATTATGGTATCTATTATAAAAGTAAAATAATACTAATGCTATAGCAAACACTGCTGATGTGGTGATTGCCTGACGATATTCGGTCATCATAGATCCGGTGTTTACTGAAGAGCAGTTCCCCATATTTAATTATTGTATTATTATTAATGTTTTTTTTTTTTTTTTTAAATTTTTAAGTTTCCTGGATATAGCCTCAGCTTCCTTGAATAGAGCTCGCTTTTGAGCGGAGTCCGTCACCAATGGGATGATACCAAAAATTCTAGCCTTCTCCTGACGGAGTCGCACTCGTTTTCCGCCTCTGGTGCGTGTAATAGCCGCTTCCGCAGGTTGTGGTGTCGTCAGCTGTGGTCGTTGAATGTATCTCCGCTTTGGTCCTAGATGGGGTAGATCGTCTTCCGTCGCCTGCAAAATTGCATCCTCGTAAGTTTTCCTCTTCTTTTTAACGACAGGAGCGGCAGGGTCTACTGGTTGCTGAACTGGCGCTTTTTCTTCTGTATCGGGATTAATCTTCGACGGAATATACTGCGGTGCTTGCCTATTTACTTCGACGGAATATTTCTCTGCGGTGCCAAATAATTTGCTGAAATAGTCATCTATCTCACGGTGCTCTTCCAATGAAAAATTAATGTCGAGCAAGTCCTTGTCCATTGTTCGATGATTGGCAGGATCGCCATGTAATGTTGGATGGTACTTTTTCCATAGTGAAATAAGAAGTTAGTTAATTAAATTGGATGATTTTATTTATTAAGTGACTTTATACCTTTACTAATGACTGCAAGATGCAATCTTATTATTACGGCGTAATCGCCAATCTTTCCCTAATAGCTGGTGAGTCTGTGAGTCGCCAATTGCAACTTCCAATTACAGACTGCCCTTCCCTTATACAATATCGCCTATTTATACTATCACTTATTACTAACACATGTTTTCTTACAAATTAGTCATTACTATACCTATTCCCTATTCCCATGCTCCAGATTCACCTAAAAATCAAGTGACATCATCACAATAACTTTTGACCTAATTTCCGGTCACTTATTGTGATATGGAGAAAGTAAACGTGATTCACAAGCAATGCAACTAAAGTATGCAAGAATCAAGCAGTGCAATATGACACCAAGAATGCATGCTCAATAATTGCTTTTGCTTACTTCGTTGCTTGTTTGTTTACAAACGAAGAAAATACTATTCTTAAGGTGAGTGTACACCATATGTACACTACACAACGTGAAAAGATGTACTAGAGTAGTGGAGAGAACCGAGGCTGCAGCGTATTGGGACTGCTTTCCGGGTCTGGGACAAGCAAAGCTCTTTATTGCTGGATACTCACAAAAAAGAGCTTCACTACTCACAATCAGTATGAGTCGATGAGTCAGAAACATTTGCGGACTTCTTTCTGGTCACTCATACTTGAGATATCTTTTAGCAACGTTGGGGTTTGCCCCAGATTTCACCTGTCATTTCTGTCATGACGAAGACGAGACATCACAGCATATTCTCTGCGAGTGTGAGGCCTTGCTGACGTGCTGCTATCGTATTGCGTTGACGGTTTTTGGTCGTAATAACATTTTTGGAAAAGAGTATTTAATCTTTTTCAGAAGGAGGAAAGAACTTATCTAGTCGGTCTATAAAATAATTTAAATAGCAACGAGAAATAATTCTCATGAAAATTTTCCGTTCTCATCCATTCTCATAGGAATCATTCTCATCATCGTGTAAATAGATAGCATTGGAGTATTCTCATGATCGTAACTATTCGCACGGGCGGTTTTTTTTATTGAAGTTTATGTTCTTTTGCTGAAAAAACAATTAAGTAGCGCCCTTTTTTTTTGTTTTTTAATCTGTAGCGTTTAAAAACTGATTTTGCAAAAAAAAAATTATCAAAAGGTTGGACCCTTTTGATAATTGTTTTTATTTTTTATTATTAAAAAGAGGAGGTCCAAATTTATTTCATCGACTATAGGCATGCTGGGTGTTATATTAAAGGGGATAATTAGCACATTTCATTTCCGGCATTTTTTCTCTCGATTCGATGTAACTACGACGGGTTGAGGACCGAAATGGACAAAAAAAAATATTAAAAAAAAACCTTACATGAAATATCGTTCCATATTAAACGATTGATATTATGAAACAAAATGGGTAACACAGAAAGATAACACTTCGTTTTTAAAATCACGGCTAATCTTGCCGGAAGAAGCTATTAGGGGGTTGCTGTTATTGTAATAAAAATGCCTATCGCCTACTGGCGTTGAGGGGGTTGGGCAGCTCTTGGTCGTTGATGATGAACGGGTCACTCCGGTGCATAGAACTGGCTGGCCTGGGAGCGACTATTAGGGGGTTGTTTGGGTCGCTGATTGCGAGTTTTAATTTATAATTGCCATTCTGGGGTGGGCAACCCCAATTTTTTTTTCTTTTTCGACTTCTGATTCGGAATCAGCGACCCGAAATTACCCTATAGCTCGAACCAGCCCGATCGAACGAGTATTTCCCCATGGAAACAGGGTTGCCATTCTGGGGTGGGCAACCCGAAATTTTTTTTTTCTTTTTTAACTTCAGATTCGGAATCAGCGACCCAAATTACCTTGCAGTTACCATGAAAACAGCCAGGTCGGACGAGTGCTTTCCATCAAAACCATCCTCACTTGAAACATTCTCGCGCAACATTCACGTTAGGCGAATTAGGAGACTGAGTCTCATCTAGTTGCGCACGAGGAACTCAAAGCGAACTCACCGGGTGCGTCACACCGCGAGTTCCTCGCGCGAGATTAGTTTTGAGTGAGGGACACATTCAAACAACGCGCAATTTTCTCTCACGAAACAGTTGTACGGGTGGTTTCACTAAATCTAAAGGCACATTTATACTTAACAGGACTTGTCATTTTGTTGAGTAAAATTTTAGGGTTCTGTGTTGAACCGAAGTGTTTTTTAGAGTTTTATGGTCCTTCAAATTGCAAATTATTGCAAATTTTAAGTGCACGGTGACTCCTTGGGTATTTGTTTTTTTTTTTCTTTTTTTTTTGCTTTTTATACTTAACGTGTTATTTTGTTAAGTAAAATTTTAGGGTTCTGTGTTGAACAGAAATAGCTTTTAGAGTTTTGTGCTGCTTTACAGTATAGAACCCTAGTACAGTAGAGGCCAACACAGAAAAAAACTGTCACTATCATTCAAGGGAGGAAAATCAAGGAATTTTGCAAAAATTTTGATTTGAGTCCACTACAGGATCATAAAACCCCAAGGGATTGCAGTAGGGCGGAAAATCACTGCATTGCCTCAAAGAGTCACTGTGTGTTTCGAATTTGCTAAAATTGTAATTTGAAGCGCTACAAACCCCTAAAAACGACTTGGGTTCAACTCAAAACCCTAACTTTTTACTCAACAAAATAACACGTCAACTTAAGTACAAAAAAATCCTCAGGGTACTTTAAATTTGTAAAAAATTGCAGTTTGAGGCCTCACAAAACCACTTTGGTTCAATACAGAACCCTTAAATTTTACTGAATAAAATAACACGTCCTGTTAAGTATAAAGCAAAAAAAATCACACAACATTTTTTGGGGTACAGTACAGAACCCTAGTACACAAGTAAATTGCGTCTTTTTGACATGATTGCTTAAACACTGAAAAATAATTCACAAAAACCTACGGTAATCCACATACGATTCGTATGACTATATCTCAATAACTAAACATCAAAATCATAGCTCGGCGACATTCTCACGTGAGAACGTGAATATGAGAATGTCTAAAAACGTAGAATGAATGAGAATGTTCTCATGAAACTTGTTCTCATCATATTCTCATGAGAATGAGAACTATTTCCATGGATGACGCAATCCAAAAAGCGAGAATGTCTATCTAGACCTTTAGGCAAATTACCTGATGACTAGGTTATTTTCTAGGATACTATATGTCGTACGGAAGTGATTCGTATATCAAATTAAAGATAATCGAATTATCTACAAATTTATTTTTAATAAGTTTCTTCTTAGAATGAGTACTTTTCATGATATTTGCAAAGGTATATGAGCGTGACGAACATTTTTAACTTTTTAACAAATTTGGAAGAGCTGCTTCTCGATAAGTTCTGGACGTACTAACCTAAATTTGATATCAAATTGTAGAAAATTTAGTGTACTTTCGAAAATTGTTAGTTTTTTTTGTGTAGGATGTTCACATTTGGAGATATGAGTCCAAAACCAAAAAGAGGGGCACATTTTGGGCAAAAGAGAACTTTCCCAGCCAAATTTTTGTTGGCTAACTTCAGATTCGTATTAGCACCCCAAAATACATAAAGGTACACAAAAAGCAAAAGTGTTCGAAAACTTTCCATCTCAAAACCCAGGGTTCTTATGCTTCGTTTACACCTGAACGCTGGGCCAAACACGGACTAATTCACGAGAATTCGACTCGTGCTCATCTCTTGTGGGAACGACTCAAATGATCGTGAATTCATGTTGGCCATGTAAGAACAGAAAGGTATCTTTTTGTTGTTGGTGCTTTTCAATGGAATTTTTCAACGTTCCGTGTTTGGCTCAGCGTTCACGTGTAAACGAAGCATCAGACTATTTTTCTTATCTATTCATCGATAGGGACAAAATACTACCTAGGGTAACATAATTAACCCAACTCCGGTCGGGTCCTGCCCATGTAACTTAACCTAACCTATCTATTCATCTCGGTTAGTTTCGATCGTATCTGAAGGTTTAATTGAAGAGGAATTGACTTTTGTGAACAGCTATCAATCTCTCTTTGTATTGCATATCAGAAATTCATTTTTTTTATGAAACTAGAACTGTGCACAGCACAACTAATGATAGTAAAGATAAAGAACATAACACCTAAATATATTTCGCTAAATTAATATTTGTTTAAACAATAAATACGATAAAATAGCAAGAGTTGACATAGTGCGAAAATGGAAACCTTTAAAATTTTGCCTGACACATTAAATACTGCCAGTTAATGTTTTTTTTTTATATTTTCGAAAATGAGGTCTCATATGGTGCGATATTTAACGTCTGTTTAGTTGTATTTTATTCAATGATAGCATTTTCCGTATAAACATTTTATTTGAGGAATAACAGATTTGTATTTTTCGATAAGGCATTCATAAACACAGGTCGTTTTTGGAAGATGGGTTGTGTATTGTTTAAAGTCATTTTTTAGTTATTATTAACTGCGTTTTTCGGCAGTCCAGAACAAGAGCAAAACAAAAATCGCACACATTACACTAACAACCTGCTCTCTATATTTCAATTTTGTTAGTGTAACGCATGCAATTTTTGTTCTGCTCTGATCTAGACTGTTGAAAAAACGCAGTCATTATGCGTTGTCATTATAGATTAAGATAAAAACTACGTGTGAATCTTTTTGTCTTTGTAATAATCTTATCTTTATGAGAAACATGCTCGTATTGGTTATCATTATCATGCTTTAACATTTCCCTTCTTTCTTTCCGTTTCAGTATGGTATGCATTCAGGATGAGCTAGGACAAATAGGCTTGGGACCAACCGATTTGCCGTTCCCCGCTAGCGATCATCATCATCACCATCACCATCAAATAACCGATAGCAGTACAGAGAACACATGTCAAAATGGATGGCCTCCGAATCCTGGAAATTTCGTACATCCTGACAAGCCAATAGGTTGGATGCACGGTCTTTTGGGTTGTATGAAGCCCGTTCTCTCATTTATTGGGAAAGCGGGCGTAATCGACATTAAACATAAACAAACCGAAGATTGGGAAATTCCCTACGAATCGATCACAAAAATGCAATATATTGGTAGCGGTGCACAAGGAACAGTGTTTAGTGGCGAACTGAATAACGAAATTGTAGCGGTGAAGAAAGTACGAGAATTCAAAGATACGGATATTAAGCATTTACGAAAATTAGATCATGAAAATATCATTAAGTTCAAGTAAGTATTGATTGCTAAATAGTGTATTTATATGAGTCTTTGAAATTGATAAGGATTATGATTTTTAGAAAATTTCCCGTTTTGTGTCTGTTTTATATTTGTTGGTCAGTGAATTGAAAAAAACAACAACTATAGGGGAAGGTGGGGTATAAAGATTTACCTATATTTTCTTTGCAATAAAATACGTGAATAAAACGCAAACTTCCCTTCGGTACATCTCTTTCATCGTGCGAGTGTCGTTGTCTAGTGGAGTCGTATCGCCGCGCAGTCGCAGAAAAACTGAATTTAATCTATTTTGTTATTATTTTTACTATATTTCTTGACCGTAATTTTATTTCAAAAATCTAAGGCGTGTTTTTTGGAAATTCATCAGGTGTAGGATAAAACAACACACGCATTACACCAACAACATTAACCTGGATAACGTAGTAGGGTGGCTACCCTACACTCGATAACCCCTCAATAACTTTCACATGCATGACACATAGATAGCCTTAGTGTCGTGTGGAATCTAATATGCTGATGTTGGTACGCTTGTGCTTTTGCCAATCAGCCAAGTTCATTGGTAAACTAATATTAGGTTTTGCTCTTATGGACCCATGCATATTATTAAATAATAAATTTTCAATGGGATTACTAAAAATATCAATAGAACAAAATAAAAAGGAAAAAAAAGATAAGAATTTGCTGGGGATCGAACCCGCGACCCATTTAGATAGAGTTGCACTTGTAGTTGTCACTGGGGGGCAAAAACTCCTCTTCCATAGTCCTCCGCGTGGGCGCCCCCTGGAACGGCAGTGGTCACTGACCATTGCCAACCAACGTCAAGCCGCCAGTGATGGCGGTGCGATGATTTGGTTGAGGTACCCCTGTGGTGTGGGGTGTGAAAAAAATACCACGGCCTTTCCCTTTGAGGGCCTGTCGTTAAAACCGACAATCAAAGCACAGGATGTGTATGCCAGCAACTTGCACTATCCGAAATCTTTATATGCTAACGAAACGTCAACTATGCCTCGGATAAGGACTGACTCAACGGTTACGACTTTTAGCTATCGTACAATGACAAAGATTGGATTCTGGAATGTGCGTACTCTCCTGGACAATGGATCAGAAGGTCCCCAGAACGCACGATTTCTTCAATTAGAGAGTGAATTTCTGAGGTACAAATTAAATATCTTAGGAGTTAGTGAGATAAGATGGTGGAACAGCGGAGAATTCATCTCTCCAACGGGCAGCACTGTAATGTTGGACTCCGGTAAAGCTACCGGTAGTCGCCGTGAGTCTGGTGTGGGGCTCCTTTTAACCAGAGCCGCGCGAAACTGTCTCTTATCCTGGGAACCGGTCTCTGACAGGGTCTTGACCGCCAGGTTCCGGACCAAAATGAGGAACATCTCAATAATACAATGTTATGCCCCTACTGAACCCGACAATGTCTTGGCAAAAGAATCCTTCTACGAAGAACTAAACGCCGTTCAGAGCAGGACACCTAAAGGTGACATTATAATGGTTATGGGTGATTTGAATGCGAAAGTTGGCGCTGATAACTATGGCTCAGACATGTGATGGGGAGACACGGTCTTGGTGATCGTAATGACAACGGTGAAATATTTGTAGAGTTCTGCAACTTTCACAGTCTCTTCATCGGTGGTACTATGTTTGAGCATAAGGACCACCACAAAATCAGTTGGTCCTCTGTTGATCGGCGCAGAACACAAAATCAGATCGACCATTTTGCCATTAGTAAAAGATTCAAGAGTTGCCTCCTGGACGTGCGAAACAAGAAGGGTGCCGATATTGGGATGGGAAGAGACCATTATCTTATGATCGCTAATGTTCGATTGCGTATTGCAGCCGTGCGCCGCCTCAGCGACGAAAGATCCAGGCCCCGCAAATTCAACACCGCTCGACTAAAAAATCCAGCTGTCTTACAACAATATAATGACCATCTTGGGCAAAAAGCGGCTGAGATAACTAGTCACCCAGATAGTGACATAAACGAAAACTGGGATGCCATAAAAAATGCGTACATTGAAAGCGCAAATACCATCCTTGGCCCAAACCCGGATTGCCGGAATAAGCCCTGGATGTCCGACGCTTCATGGCAGCGGATTGTTGAAAGAAAGGAGCTGAAAGTTCATTTGGCTGCAGCATCAGACGACAATCGAAGCAGCATCGAACTCCTTTACCGTCAGAAAGCTCGAGAAGTTCAGCGTAGTGTGCGACGCGATAAAAGAGTTTATGCCAATTCTCTTTTAGCGTCAGCAGAAGAAGCCGCTAGAAGTAACAACTTAAACGCCGTATACGGTGTCATAAAGGAGTTTACAGGTGGTCGTAACTCCTGCCAACATCCGGTGAAGGATAGTGATGGAAAGCTACTTATCTTGGAAGAAGATCAAATGAGGCGGTGGAAAGAACACTTCGCCGCGGTCTTGAACCGTGTAACCTCTGGTGAAGTTCCCCCTCATATAGATAATTTAGCTAACCATCAAAATGTGCGTATACGGTCCACTGCCCCGACTAAAGAGGAAATAGTCACTGCAATTATTGCACTAAAACGAGGAAAGGCCGCCGGACTTGACGGCATCCCTGTCGAACTTTATCAAGCAGCGCCAAGCGTAACTGCCGATTTGCTGCACCCACTGTTGATAAAGCGTGGAATACAGAGACCTTTCCCACTGAGTGGAAGGAAGGTTTGATCATCAAACTTCCAAAGAAGGGTAGCCTCACAGACTGTAATAATTGGAGAGGCATTTGTGTGCTTCCTGCCGTTGCCAAGATAATAGCTAAAATCGTCCTGGAAAGACTAAAGGCCCACTTAGAAAGCACAATTGATGAAGAGCAGGCTGGCTTTCGATCCGGATTCTCCTGTGTCGATCACATTAACACCTTGCGAATCATCATCGAGCAATGCGCTGAATACGATTCTCCGCTTCACTTGCTTTTCATCGATTTCGAAAAGGCTTTCGATAGTGTGAACCGGGATTCTATATGGGCGGCCTTGCGCAGGAGAGGCATCCCTGAGAAGCTTGTGGCTATTATTAAGGCAACCTATGACGGCGCGAAATGTCGCGTTCTGCATAAAGGTAAGGTGTCGGGGGACTTTGAGATTCGCAGTGGAGTTCGGCAGGGGTGCATCCTCTCACCGATCCTATTCCTCATTGTGATCGGCGATGTGTTGCATGCAGCCCTATCCGGACTCGACAGAGGAATTCAATGGACTTTGACATCTTATCTACAACATCTTGACTACGCTGACGACATATGCCTACTCTCCCACAAAATCATGGATCTGTCCGGAATGGCGTTAAATCTCGAGAGGGAGGCAAGCAAGGTTGGGCTAAACAAGACCAAGGTTCTTAGCCCGCCGTTGCGAAAAAGAAATCCGACACCTATTGCCATCAATATTAATGGGCAGCCTGTGGAGAAGGTGGACAACTTCGTCTACCTGGGTAGCATTGTTGCCGAAAATGGTGGTACGGAGCAGGACATCGCTCGTCGTATCAACCAGGCTAAACGCGCATATGGCATGCTGTCCAAAATCTGGCAGAGCAGTTATCTCAGCATCAAGACCAAGCTGGGCCTGTTTCGCTCCCTGGTACTATCAGTGCTTTTGTATGGGAGCAGTACATGGAAAGTTTCCGTAGGAGTTACCAGAAAGCTGCAAGTTTTCGTCAACTCATGTCTTCGTCGAATTTTAAGAATTTTCTGGCCCGAAACAATATCAAATGAAGAGCTAAGTCGGCGTACGGGTCAGATGCCAATCGACGAATTGATACGCAGGCGAAAATGGCAGTGGATAGGTCACACATTGCGGAAGAGTGATAACTGCATTGCTATGCATGCCATGAAATGGAACCCCATTTCCAACCAAGGCCGACCAAGAGGGCCAAATTTAGAAGGAGTGTTGGGAAGATGGAATAGATAATAGGGTTGTTGGCGACCAAATACCCTAAAACCACGTTTAACCGAATCCGTGAATGCCGCGTCATTTTGGATAACGAAATTTGTTCATAAGTACTTTCGGGAGGCCGGGGAGGAAAATAAGATGTTTCGCGAGTCCAAAATAATGCCACATACAGTCGAACCTCGATAAACCGAACCAATGAGAGCGTCAACATTTCAGAAGCGAATTTGGAGGACACTTGTACCATGTTCGTGTTCGACAGTGTATGACCGAAAGAATATTTCATAAACATATCCGTTATGATCCAGAATAGGATCTAGCCGGTTCGAATTTTCCGATTTATTCGCAGCCACCAATCCCGGCTGGGGGTGAGTGAGCGTCAAAATGATAATCTCAAAAAGAACCGAGATTAGTTTCAAAATATTGGTTTTCGGGGTCGCTGAAATGAATGGCGATACTCCCAAAACCCCACCTCTCCTCTCCACCCCCACAATTGAGTGGCCGTGATAAAAATTACCAAAATGACCTAGATTAGTGTCAAAACTATTGGTTTTTGATGTCGCTAAAAAGAATGGTAGCATTCCCCAAGCTCCCCCACTCACCTTGCTCTCTCCTTCCTTCGGAGACGAGTTAGTGGGAAAAAAGTGTCCAAAATTACAAAGATCAGTGTCGATTTAATAATTTTCGAGGTCGATAAGATACATATGTGGTGAGAGTCCTCAAAACACAATAATTGGAAATATTGGTACGATCACAGAGACGAAGTGGCACCGAATCGAAAGTGATGAGGGCAGTCAGACGAGCAGAATCAGGTTTACGGCAACGCGTAACTTGTTAGCCGAGGACGGGTCCCGGCGGGTACTTATCCACCGTTATGAGTCGATGACATGAAAACACATGAAAAAAAAAATGATTTCAGTACTCGCACATATGCTGTCGAATCGTAAACGCACCTCGTGTAAACACAACGGCGTGTACATTATTTCCGAGTCAGTAAGATTCGCTTCGATACCCGTTTTTAGGGTTTTGTAAAAAAAAACAAAACCCTTATGAAATCGGTCATGCATCCGTCTGTCTGTCTGTGTCTGTCTATCTGTCCATGAAATATCTCACAGACCGCTGAAGCTACATGCATGAAATTTGGTGGAAATATGTAGAAGTACTATAATTCTCTGGAGAAAGCGATGCGTCGTAATAGGTCAACTTTAAGTGGAGGTCTCCGTAGAGGCGGGGAAATGAAGGTAGAATTTTTTTTTCCTTTGGTATAGGCAAGTGGGGTATCATAAGAAAGGTACCGTCGAGTAGGTACATTCCATTTCTGGTATTTTCTTTAAACTTGAAGAAAGGAGAAAAGAGGGAGAGGGGAAAATATGTGGTCCGAGTTTGTCACATCCCCTTTGCATTTCGAGACCGTTATACTTAGAAATATGAAAATTTATAGAAAAGCGGCATTTCATTTATATATTTGCAGTTAACACACCCCTGCACCCCTCAAGCACACCCCAGGTCAAAAATATTAATGGCCAACAATAACCAACATCATAGGCAATAATATCTCTAGCTTTCATTACAATTACATAATATTTAATAATAGTACATTCATTTAAAGTTAGGCAATTTTACTCTATCCATACAAAAAATACACCTACCGGCCTCATGCATAGGTGCGAGTACTACTTGCATATTGTTTTTCGTAGAGTGAATTGTAATTGAACCATTTCTGTAAGGGTAAAGATTGGTGGGAGTGGAAGGAGGGGAGGGGGGTTATGCAAGTTCGCAATTTGCAATGTCGTTATAACATTAATGGTTAAGCATCTCGAAGAGTAGGATGTAGGACAGTTTATCTCATATACATTCATATCTATCTACAGTACAGCTTCTCGTATTAAAACTATTACTTTGAAAGGTGATAGAGGAGTCTTTTTTTATGGAATGACTTGTAAGATACTATATCACGTGTAAGACATTTTAGTTATGGTGTTTTTATCCATCTGAGTGATACCAAGAAGACCAGGGAGCCAATATTTACATGCCAAAATAAGCGCTTGCTACAAAACCCTTGGATTGCGGGCGTAGCCCTTTATATTCCGGTTTCATTTACGTTTCGTTCGCATAAACCCGACTAACGTGTAAACACTAGTCGAGTTTACGCGAGTCGGTTAAAAATGACGCAATCGCGTGTACGCGTCCCGTCTATCAGAATCTTACTACACACTGTAATGGACGGGTTGGTGGACATACAAAACGTGCCTGTGGGGACGGAGTCTAAGGTAGTGTAATGACCGTGAAGGCCAGCCGTGCCATCTGGTGAAGAAAGAGGCTCCTCAACGAGCTAAGCAGCGGCCTATGCTTGATGTAGCTCAGTTCGGGAGATGTGAGGGGGGTCTTCACCGCTCGTTGCCCCCTGTCCTTTACGTATTCATAAAAATTCATCACAAACATGGGAGGCAAAAATGGGGTGATAAAAATGGTGTGGTTGTCGAACGGCGCAAATGCCCTCGCCCTCGCATCGGATTTCGGGTGTAATGGGACTCTCAGCCTCTCGTTTCGTACCACCGACAGATCACTACTTATCAGGTGCTGCCTTCGATCTACCGGTGGAAGCAGCACTACCAGACCAGAATATGGTTCATTAAAACACCTACACCTACTACTATCTAATCTACGTACTCGTATTTTGCATGTATTTTATCGAGGACCTACAAAAGAATTAGACTAGTAAGCCAAGAAATAAAGAAAAAATGAAGCATCCTCTAACGTTCAGTATTTCCGAAAATTGTGAAATTTGCCATGAAATTATACACAACAAAACACGTACACAATTTAAAGAAAACCGAATATAACACATACATATAAAATATTTATGCTATCAAACATTTCGATGTGTTTGATAAACACAAAAATTTCCAACTTGGACTCTACATATGTATGTATACGAGTACACAATGTTAATTCAATCTCCAAGCAATAATTGTTACTAACTCTGACTACTAAATATATACTTCAAATATTCAATATTGTAGTGGAAAAAAACAATGCTTGCGTAGCGTAAAGATTAACGACCTTAATGTGTAGTGTATTATGATTATTAATATAATATTCGAGCAAATCTATATAATCGTTTGTCAGGCACTCTCCTATCCGTATTACGGGCGTACTTTATACATATGAGTACTGTATTTCGTCAGAGATTAAAGTGCGATGGAATAGATCTACAATCGAAGTAAATTATTATTTATTTACTATACAAAGTTCGCTTGCTGATAAGCTTCACCTTTTTTGCTGGACCGAATCTTTTTCATTTGAAAAAATTGACCGTCAACAACAAACACAATTGGATCGACCTTCTGCATATTTACACAGCTTTGAAAAAAATGGAGTAATGGTTTTTCATGTATGAAAGCTTTCTATGGATTTGTGTATGTAAGTGTTTTTATTTACATCAGAAAGCCAAAAATTGGTTAATGCAATTTTTAATAATATGTATATTGTTAGCCCATAGTACTTGCGTGTCAATTAAAGCCGGATTCAAGAAAAAATATAGAAGCTCTTTTCTCAATTTTGGTTTATGTATTGGGTGCTGGATCCGAATTTCAACTTTGCCACCATTCCGAGCAAACTGGTCGAAAAATGTTCATTTTTCACTTTTTGCCATAGAGAATACGTATGGAGGAGCAATCCGCATATACTCAACACTAAACTACTTGAATCAATTCCAGTCGTAAAAAGTAAACAGAGAGACACACGCCCTCCACTGCGCAACACCCGCGCAGTCTATATAAAAGCACAGGAAGCACGTAATATGTCATCCTCTCTCCTACTTTTCCAGTTGGAACAATAACATTCCAGTCTGTCTCTCTGCCGCGGAACACCCGCCCGGTCCATATAGAGCAAAAGAGATGTCAAATTTCCATCCCCCTTCCTACTTCCTCACTTGTGCCGAATTGCTTCGTTTCTCTCGCTCTTTTTCACTTCCTTATATACTCTCTCTTCAAAGCTTTTTGCCTATAATTTCGAAAATTGAAGAAAAAGTCAAAACAAAAATAAACAACATCGAATTCTCTACAAAAATTTCTACTTGGGTTTTTCGCCAGACGACTGGTTTAGGCGCTAGAAAGAGTTCAAGTTTAACGAGAATTTCAAAATCAGTAAAGAACCAGGCCCGGAGTCCGAAGCGTATATACCCTAGACTTGTACAGACCTAGTGGGGATAACAAAAGTACCAATTGGCAACGATCATATGCATTAAAAGTAAGTTTCCTATATGGCCAGTTTATAGGGGAGGTTGGCATACATTCATGAGGATCTTGGCCATTCTAAAAATCAATTAACTAACCCATTCTACAAATATTTGTCGAATTTTTCAAGTCGCTAGCTTCATTCTATCGAAAGTTATTGATTATTTGCAGTTTCACTTGTAGGGGAGGTAGGGGTTCCTTGGATCGGATCTTGCCCATCATTGCCACCAACCAATTAGATCACCCTACAAACATTAAAAAAAAAGATTTCAGGTGTCTGTCTGTCGCTTATTTGAAGTTTTATTTGTAGGGGAAGTAGGGGTTTCATTGGTCGGATTTTAAGTATTTTCAGTATTAGCCAACTGGATCCTACTACAAATATTTGACCAAAATTTCAAGTCGCTAGCTTCATTTCGTCGTAAGTTATCGCTTATTTAAAATTTCATTTCTAGGGGAGGTAGGGGCTCCTTAGGTCGGATCTAACCCATCCTTAATGCCAACTAAATCGATCTCAGTTCAAACATTCGACCAAAATTTCAAGTCGCTGGCTTCATTCTCTCAAAAGTTATCGCTTATTTGAAGTTGCATTTGTAGGGGAGGTAGGGGTTGCTTGGGTCGGATCTTGCCCATTTTCAATACCAACTAACAGGATGTTACTACCAACGTGCTGCCAAATTTTCAACTCTTTAGTGTAATTCTATCGAAAGTTATCGTAATTAAAGTAATATTTAATTTTTTGAATTTTGTAGGGGAGGTAGGCGTTCCTTTGATCTGATTATACCCAACTTACTAAAACATAAGCAGCTTCTCACTCCAGGGTTACATACCAAAAATCAGATGTCTACGTCAATTGGTTCAAGAGTTATGGACAAAAAACCTGAAAAGTAGGGTAGTACGGGGCTCTTTGTAAGAAAATTGCCGTTAGTTTTCAACTGATCGATTTTATTTTTCCAAGAGAGTATAAGATCACCCTCGCGAGCAATCTACCAAAGCATGTTTATTTAATCGGGAGCTATGGATACATTTAAGTATCTTACATATGTAGGGGAGGTAGGCGTTCTCTTGGCCTGATCATGCCCATTTTCAATACCAACCAACTAGATCATACTTCCAACATCTGACCAAAATTTCAAGGCTCTAGCTTCATTCTGTCGAAAGTTATCGTGCGAACGGACAGACAGACAGACAGACAGACAGACATGGCTAAATCGAATCAGGAGGTGACCCTGATCATTTATATATACACATTGCTATACCTCCGGAGCCTCCTTTAAGGTGTTACATATTTCCGTCGTGACAAAAACAATATACCCTATACTAAAAGTCTAGGGTATAAAAAAAATTTTCACTTATACGAGGGTAAGGTGAAAAGTTATCGGCCTGATAATGACAGACTGCGATTTTTAGTTAAGAAATGATTTTAGTTTTCTACATAATCCCCTTTGACTTCAACACACTTGGTCCAGCGTTTCTGCAACGTGAGCATTCCTTCCCGGAAGTGAGAGTCTGGAAGGCTGTGAAAATATTCATCTACGGCCCTCTCAACTTCTTCATTGGATGCGAAGCGCTTCCCAGAAACAAATTTCTTCAAATTTGGGAGCAGATGGAAGTGTAAGGGTGCCAAATCAGGAGAATAGGGGGATGGTCGAGCAAATCGTACCTCAAATCCCGCAGTTTTCACATCGCCAACGCGCACTTGTATACGGTGCGTTGTCTTGGTAAAAGATGATTTTTTTCCTTTTCTCAAGCTAGGCCTCGTGGACGGGATTCGAAACGCCGGTAGTCAAACATGAGACTGATGCCTCAACACACTGCGCTACCGGTCGCCCCGGCTCATCCGGTACAACCATACTACTTTGCCTTAACCCCTAGTGTGGCATAGCGCGTCAACTACTCCTGCGTGCTATCGTACTCTGTTCTGGGCAATGAGGCTTAAGCCTGGCATTACACTTTGCGTTTTTCTGCAGCAAGAGCAATCCCGCAAAAAACGCATTGTCGTACATTTAAATGGAACGCTTTACACTTATGCGTTACGACAACGCTGCAGCTTGCAGGAATCGTTTTGCAGCAGCAAGTCCAACGACAGCGGGAAGACTTCTCACACAAAAAAACGCAGCGAAAAGATGAACACACGGTAGTATGTATATGAAATGCATTACACCTTCCGTTTTTTGGTTCACGATAAACTAGAAACGCATGCACCCAGTGACGAAATTCATGCAGTGCATCCATTGAGGACTGGCTGAAATTGTATCGGCCTCCCGGCCTTCTACCTACTATATTGCCACAAAAATAAAGCCATCAATATCCTCACTCGGATATAAAATATTTACAGTAAAACCTGCGAATCGGGACACTCCATAATTGGACCACCTCTCAATCGGACCCTATTTCATTCTTTTCTTGCTAATTTCCATACAAACTTCCCTTTATAATCGAAACACCTGCCAATCGGACCGTGGACCACACTCATGTCAAGCGTTTGCTAATAGACTTACCTTTTTAATTGGACCATCTATAGACTTGCGATGTGTATGTATATCAAATTGCTGTCGCTGCATATTTGGATCTGGACACATGTGCCACTGCCATATGAAGGGCTTAGAGCAAGAGTGGTTCAAGTGATATTTTGGTAAAAAATGAGTTATTGATTCTAATGGACAGCTAAATACCCATTCTTTCATGTGCAAAAGTACACAGTTGTACAGTTTTTCGGCAACGCGTGTGTTTACTGTTTAGTGTTTCGGTGTTTAAAGTGAACGATTAAAAGTTGTGAAATTCTTTTGAATTTTGACTTTTTCAAAATGAGTAAGCGTAGTTACAGTGAACTTAATTTAATGCAGAAGGTGGATGTTATTAAGTGTTTTTTTCATTAAAACAGCGCGTTTCCATAACGAGATCTTTATTTTTCCTTTTCGAATACAATTGTTTCAACGGGAAAACTACCGACAACAGAAGTTATTAAGTGGTTTGAGGAGAAAAAAGTTCTCAACGAGAACTTGCTAAATAGTTTAACTGTAGCAAGTCTCAAATCCAAAGAATTTTAAGCTCCAAGGAGGATATTTTAAATTCGTTCGAGAAATTTTCTTTTTTGCAAAGGAAACGGATAAAACCATGTTTGTCTTTCGCCGAAATAGACATGATGAGATTTAAGTGGTTTTCAATAACTAGAGAAAAAAACATACCGATCTCAGGAACGATTCTTCAGGCTAAAGCACTTACCATTGCGAAAAATTTAAAAATTGAAAATTTTAATGCATCTAATGGATGGGTCGAAGCCTTCAAACTAAGGCATAATATTGTTTTTAAAATTCTGAGTAGCGAAGGGGCGGATGTCAATAGTAGCAGCTGCGAGGACTTCAAAAAAACTTTGAAAACTATTTGTGCCGGCTGCGAACCCAATAATATTTTTAATTTGGATGAAACGGCTCTGTTTTTCAAGGCGACTCCTACGAAGTCACTCCAATTAAAAAATGAGAAATGTAGTGGTGGAAAATTGTCAAAGGAAAGACTGACAGTTGCGTTACTTTGCAATGCCGTAGGAGAAAAAGAGCCACTTTTGATCATTGGTAAGTCCAATTTTTATTAAACGTCTATGTAGGTACTTGAAGGTAAATAAATACATTTGCTCTCAACAGGAAGATCAGCTAAACCTAGAGCATTCAGGAATATTAATGTCGAGAGAGCATTGGGCATTATTTGGAGGAACAACAGAAAGGCATGGATGAATTCAAATTTGTTCCAGGAGTGGTTGCACACGTTCGACAAGAAAATGCAAAAACAAAACCGTAAGGTACTTGTTTTTGCAGACAATGCACCTTGTCATATTGTTAGTGGACTGAAGAACGTTGAAATTAAATTCTTTCCGGCAAACACAACATCGCATTTACAGCCACTTGACCAAGGTGTGATTAAAAGTTTGAAGTCACACTATCGAAAATATTTAATGCAGCATTTGATTTTGTAGATGGACGACGCAGCCAACGTTACTGAGTTGGCAGTTAAAATAAATGTTCTGGATGCTTGTAGTTGGCTTAAGCAAGCGTGGGAAGTTGTGCCTTCAACTGCCATTTCCAATTGTTTTAAGAAATGTGGATTTTCGGGACCAGAAGAAAGCAGAATTTGTGACGAGGTATTCGACACTGAATTCGATTTGCCTGAGGAGTTTATTAACATCGATAATAATGTTGTGGCCTACAATGACTTGTCCGAAAATTGGGAATCTGATTTTTTCGAGTCCGTTCAGGCAGAAATTTCCTCAGCTGGAGAAGCTGAAATCGGTTCGTCATCGGAAGAAGAAGTGGACTTCATACCCGTCGAACCCACGTCTCTAACATTTAAAGAGGCTCTCAAACATTTGGACATTTTAAAGGAATTCTCTATCGAAAATGGACTAGATGATGTTTGGTCATCGTTGAACAATTGTTCTCAAAAATTATTATGCGCCGTTAAAGATAAATCACTAATTCAAAAGAAGATCACTGACTTTTTCTTGCAACAATAAGAACTGCTGTAAAATAACCATCTGTGAATTGCCAATGTATCATCACTTTAGCATTGTGCAAATAAAATTTATATAAACATATTTAATATTGAATATGCATCTGATTTTGTTTGTATACATACATATTTTCGAATAAAGAAATTCCTTAATGCTAATTTTTGGAGCATTCCCATTTCGCAAAAATTAGGAAAATTCTCTCTATTTAACTAGAGAGAATTAGGTCTATTTCCTGAGGGTTGTTATCCCTTAAGTGCGGAGCGAGCGTGGCGAACGAAGATCGTCTTAAAGTCTGTTATTTCTCAAATTCTGCTATTTATTTCTTTAGTTTTGTTAAAATTCTGTCTATTTAAATGGAGAAAATTCTCCTAATTTTTGCGAAATGGGAATTTTCCTAGTTTTTATTATATTTATATGTATATCTCTAATGTTGCTTACTTCTAAAACTGCAACCCTATTGGAAAGATACCCTTTTAAATGGACCGGTCCGATTAAAAAGGAACCTGCATAAATGGACCGGTCCGATTAAAAAGGAACCTGCAAAAAAGGACCACCTTCCAATAAGACCAGTTTGCTTCGGTCCCGAGGGTGGTCCAATTTGAAAGGTTTTACTGTATTTCTTTCACAAGCTTTTCCCGCAGAAAAACGCAATGTGTAATTATAGGGTCCCCTTCTTGCACGACAATGCGTTTTTTGCGGGATTGCTCTTCCTGCAGAAAAACGCAAAGTGTAATGCCAGGCTAACTACCCAGACGACTTACCCAGCGCCTTACACTCTTTTCCCATGGACCGACGCCATGTGATTTTAGGACCTTGGTTAAAAATGAGGTTCTATTTCATGACATGTAAAACAATGCAGTTATCATCCTTCTGCAATGTGTGATCTATCCACTGCCACTTTCTCTTGCTTATCAGTTCGTTGATTGGTATCTGACCCATACGCCGACTTAACTCTTCATTTGATATTGTTTCGGGCCAGAAAATTCCTTTGAAATAAGTATAGTCAAACAATATCCTTAAAAAAATCGTAGAATTCTTGTTTTCTTTCTTTATTTCTTTTATTTGATTATGCTTCCTAAATAAAAACATTGCTGCAAATTATAAAAAAAACGCAGCACATTAAAACTTAACCCATTCACACTCAGTTGTTATCTTCTTCTTAGTAAAATATCGAATTTCCCGTGATATTAGTTTCGCTTAACAAAAAAAAAACAGTTTTATAGATATTCCCAAAATACCCGCGATCCTTTCGTAGACAAAGCAAATTCAATGGCTCATAAACTTGATAAATAATTCATACTCACTTCGATCATTAAAAGTCATTTTCTTTTCTTCCTCTTTTTTCTATCCGTTTATTTTTAACAGAGGAGTGTGCACCCAGGCGCCGGTATTCTGCATTATAATGGAGTTTTGTCCGTACGGGCCGTTACAAAACATCCTGAAGGAAGAGGACGTCGTGTTGCCATCGCGTCTCGTCTCATGGGCGAAACAAATAGCGCTTGGCATGCAATATCTCCATTCGCACAAAATCATCCACCGGGACCTGAAAAGCCCCAAGTAAGTATACCTAGACATAAATAGTGGTTTGTATGTATGTTTGTATCCGGATAATATATTTTAGAAGTCCTGGTTTTGTCGACGTGGCGTCGGTGTTATTGTTTGTGGAAGCTCCTGGTGGTTTTCAGCCAGTACATTGCCCGCATAAGGAGCATTTCAGTGGTACTATCAATTAGTGCATTTTGTTTGGTTCTGTCGACACTAGGGAGTTTCATGGGAAAACGCTTGACGAAGTTAATACATATGTACGTTCGTCGAACTAGATCGATATCAAGTTATTTTTGCCATCTCCGATTGCATTTGTACTCGTCTGCATCGTATCGCAATATAATTATTGTCTATGGTAGGTAACATTGAATGCAGGGAATGAACTATTACTAAATATTACCGCATTATTGGAATTGCATTTAAGGGGGCAGATGTTAAATTAATCGAATTCAGCAACTTGGGAATTACAATTCATATGGTAAAAGAATTAGCGCGGTCCTCCACTGCAACCGTAATTGAGCGGCTACGTACTCCATCGACACAATCGTCAACAAGTGCCGCGCGAAGTAAGCGGATACTACGAGCGATAGGGATCGTCCTCTGCTAGCAACTTCGTGCCTCAGTTTGCTCAACTATCTCTTCCAATGCACACAAAATCAAAATATTTTTAATCGGCAAAATGCTCTAGAATATATTCGTCGAAGCAATGCACGGTTACGAGCGGCAAAGAGCGGCAAACCCATGTTTCTTTTTGGATCTGACATGATCATGGAAATCCTTAACTTTGTATCTACCATTGCCGCTTGAGTCGCCGGAGCGCGTTGCCGTTTAAATACGTTTGCAGTGGACGGCGTGGCGGGGCTTAATCGCTTTAAAGACATTCATATCAGTTTTAGTTTCATATAATTTGCTCTAAGTCTAAATATCCGTACTAATACTATCACCCCGGAGGAGGGGACTTTGGAAGCGCCACCATTCATCCCATTTTTTTGCAGTCTCATTCACCTCCGGGTTTATTTCGTATCATTAGGGCCTATCCCTAATGCGAATTTACATGTCCTTCGTTCCCACTCCATCCAAAGCGATTCAGAATAGACGTACTAATGCATTTTCCGCTTGTAAATGTCTTTGGAGATCAGTCACAGTTCATGATTTTCTCCAGGAGTCTGTTGCAAACGCTAATCCACTTGCTGTGTTTTTCGTTGCCCAATTTGCAAACAATTGTAGTCTTGGTCGGCGAGTGGAAGAACTGAGTCCACTTGATGGTATATCGGACCCTGTACTTTAAACTTCGTCCAAAATATTTTGAAAGCGCTTTCCCGTTTGAGCAGCACATTCTCGCAATTGATTCAGCGTTTCTTGCAGCAGCCATTCTTATTCTTGCCCCCTTAGTTGCGAACTTCACGAGCCTGCGGTGTTTCAACAATTCTACAGCGAAAACTTTCAACACGCCGCTGAGGTTTTTCTGCTGATTCTGCCCGTCTGGCTGCCCTCATCCTTCTCGCGTCGGAGCCACTTTGTCCCTGTGATCGTACCATCATTTTTAACTTTTATGTATTTTTGGGACTCCCAAAAATACACAAAGCGATCTCGAAACTATTAAATGGACACTAATTTATGTCATTTTGGACATTTTCATTTCCTCTCACTCATTCCCAGGGAAGGAGGGAGGAGGGGCTTTAGGAATGCTATCTTTCATCTCAGCGACTCCAAAAACTAATGGTTTTGATACTAATCCCGGCCAGATAAAGATAATAGGTAGTTTCCACGGATTGTCCGTAAATTTCGTAAACCGAGATGACGCCGGCCTCTTTAGTATGGTTAGCCCGGCCACACACTGTCGAACACGAACTCGAACATGGTACAAGTGTCCTCTGAATGGTACACAGTACACACACAATTCACACAAACTTGAAGAAAATTGTCCACCTGTACCATGTTCGCGTTCGAGTTCGGATTTGACAGTGTGTGGCCGGGCTTAAATTGGATTTTACTGCATGTGAAAACAGTAGGCAGTCGCTAACCATCTTACTTTCATGCTCGCCTTCCCAAATATACTCGTATCAAATCTTGGCTCGGTTAATCGGGGTTTTACTGTATGTTGTAATATTTTGGATTCCAGAACCACCTTGTTTTTCTCCCCGGTCTCTCGAAAGTACTTGTGAAAAATTTCACTTTCTGAAATGTAGCCGCCCTCTTTGGTTAATCGGGGTTTTACTGTATGTGGTATAATTTTGGAGTCGCGAACCACCTTATTATCTTCCCCGGCCTCCCGAAAGTACTTATGAAAAATTTCGTTATGCAAAATGACGCCGCACCCTTGGGTTCGGTTAAACGGGGTTTTACTGTGTGAGATCGCGAATCACCTAACTGTATATTCCAGCTCGCCAAATATACTCCTACAAAATTTGGCGACAATCGCCCCAGTGGTTTAAAAGCTTTTGGACAGCAAATATGCAAAGATTATCTTCAATTTTATATACAGTCAAACCTCTGCTAACGGACACCTCTCTCTAGCGGACACTCCGCATTGTGGACAATTTTTAAAAGTCCCGGGCGGAAGGTATAGGAAATCAATGCATATAAACCCCCTCTGCAACGGACACCCCTCTAACGGACGCGGAAAGCTCAAACTTCGACACTAAGGAATAAATTTACCTCTACTGAACGGACACTTAAATAACTTTGAAAATGATCATTGATCACATATCAAAAGACCATGATAATGCCGATTAAGAGGAACACCAATAGGTGTGGACCAATTTTTCTATTTTCCAGATATCTAATAAAGTTACCGCTATTGACCACTAGGCACCAAATTGCCCGACAGCCGTTTACAAGAAAATTGCTTCCCACACCATGAATGGTCTACCCTCAAATGGTAATCTTGGTCAAAGTGCAGAGGGTAGAAAACGTTCGTTTTCTTTTCTTCACACTCCAAAAATACTGTACATATACATAGTGCTACTTTGGATCCTTTGGAGAAGATGGACCTACTCCAATAAGTCAATTGATGTTTATTTTTAAATGTTCTCTGGCGATTTTGGTGCCTGTGGTCAATAGGGGTAATTTTACGGGACATCTGGGAAGTAGGAAACCTTACACGAACAAATTTTTTAGGCGACGGCCATCGACATCCATACAAGCTGTATAGCGCTTATCATGCCTTCGCTCTGGTTTGTTCCAAGTGGGACAACACTTACATATTAGAATGGTTAAGAATAATTCTCCCCCTGGAGTGGGCCCAAAAAAAGCGTGTTCCCCGGTTTCGACCGCTGATGCGAAGCGCGTCTCATCAGACGCCTCTGCTTCGCGCATCGGACCAGTGGGAGAGGCGTGACCGAGAACAACCAAGTCGATGTTGTATCGCCTTATATAGGCCAGCCAACACGACATGGGTACGAATCTCGCAAGCCAGGACATATACAGAGTTTCGCATTGGCAAGCTGCATGTTGCAATTTGCATTGCTGCGAGATTTACGTGTCGGACTATGAGCCCACTCAGCTGTTAAATTAGTACCCATTTATGGGGTAAATAGCTCGGTTAAGCGTGTTGCTGATCACACACCTCTGCACAAGACCGTCACGATCTAGAAAATGAGGTGATGCTAACTCATCTCGAGGCCATGGTTCGAATTGGACTGTTGCGCCAGTTATTTATTTTATTTTATTACATTGTAAATGCATTTCATCAAAATGTTGGCCACTCTTCTCTTCCTACACTAGACACAAAAACAAAATTTTGCTTCCTCAGTAGGATGCGTATGTAACTTTTTTTTGTGGAGCAGTGCACAAATTTTGGAATCAACATTTTCATCCCCCTCTCTATAGTGGACACTTCTCTCCAACAGAAATTTTTGAAGGAACCGTGACTGTCGCTTGTAGAGAGGTTTCACTATATTAGAATATAGATACAAGATTTGAATGTGCACACGTAGACAGTTCTAGCTGTTAAAATCTCAGCAGCCCGTATCACCTGTTTCGAATTATCGTTCGATAAATTTTTGACTGGAGAATGGGTGGCGTTTACCTATATTGGCTAGCACGCCGAAGGCATGATACCCTTTACGCGAGGTCGTTGGTCTGTGTTGCTATAAATAGTAAATGCATAATGGAATAACCATTCTGCATTTATCACTTTGAAATTATCAATTAAACTTGTTCCGATTCCACTGTTCCTATGAGAGGTATATGAAATAGTGAGCCGATTTCACCCAAATTTAGGAATGTGGCTTGGCGGTAAATATGATCGATTAATGTGAAATTTCGTGAAGTTACCTTCAGAAATATGTACAATAAAAAAGTTTTTCTAACATAAACTTGGACCGGTCGTTCCTATGACAGCAATGGTCCGATTCCAGCGTGCAATCGAAAGAAGGCTTTATACAAAATTTCAACCCCATAGCTTCAAAACTGAGAGACTAGTTTGCATAGAAACAGAGTTTGCATAGAAACAGAGTTTGCATAGAAACAGACAGACGGGCAAAGCTTAATCGAACCATCCCGTCATACTGACCAAGTGTAATCTATATGGTCGGAGATGCTTCCTTCTGTGCGTTGCAAATTTCATGACAACATTAATATACCCTATCACATTCGTGAAGGGCATAAAAAGTTCCGTTCATTTTTGGACAGACCTCGTAAATATTCCCTTGTGCTAATTTCTAAATCGTGTACTCTCTATATAATTAAGCAAATACATAACTCTTTGTTTTCGAGTCAATCACGACACACCCTTACTATTAAAACACGACTAGCGCATTCTTTGATATGTGTAGTCTTTCATATCATCCGACACCACTTATGTACTCGTACTTGAAACTATTGTATTATAAAAATATGTTTACACTTGCTAAATTGTAAACAATTCAATTAAATTATCTAGGTGAAATATAAACGACCGAAAAATCGTGACATTATTGTCTCTTGTTCGCATGGTTATCACATGATTTGAGTATAGCTTAGTCGAACGCCTACCCCCTTACATATGTAAACGGCCATATTATACTCTCTTGTAACTTTACTTACAAAGTACGCCATATTATTCTACTTTTCTATAACTCTTGAACAAATTGGCGTAGATAGCCAATTTTTGGCATGCGGACTTCAATAGAGACTTTGATTTAGTTGTAGTAACAGGAGATCACTGCATTCAAAACAAAACCTACAATATTGGAAACGTCTAAATATTCAAGGTACAATTTCCGAAAATTACTCATCTGATCCCTTATTAAATCCATCCGCCGCTGATAAGTCCATGAATCCGACAACAAACATTGTAACCCTTCTTTTGGACCAATTTTACATTCACACTTGTAAATTCGAGCCATGATTTCAGTACTCGCACATATGACTGTCGACTCTTAAACGCGCCTCGTGTAAACACAGCGACGCGTACATTATTATTTATTTTCGCCTTCAAAATACGCCTCGGTACCCGTTTCTTGCATTTCGGCATTTCGGCCGCGTAAGCCCGACATATATGTAAACACTAGTCGCGTTTACGTTAAACGGGTGAAAATTACGCGACGCGTATACGCGTCCCGTGTAACAGAAGCTTTAGCAACTACAAATCCCCCGTGTGTGGATTCTAAGTTCCTACCACCTAAGGCGGACATGCATTCTGAGGCTGCACTCAAGGAATTTACGCTTTAGGAACTACAGATCCCCCGTGTATGGAAACTAAGTTCCTCACACCTAAAGCGGGGATGCATTCTAAAGCTATACTCGAAGAATGTTCGCTTTAGGGTCTATCTATCAACCTTGTATCACAAGTCTGCGCTTTTTATTGTACAAATCTGGGCCTACTACGCTTTTTTTATATGGCGAAATAACGCTTTGAAAATCCGTAAAATTTCCATATAGCTTCATTTTCAGAGCTTAATTTCGTCATATGTTAATTGCCTTGACCCCTCCAAGGGCATGGGCGCGTCAACATCTCTAGCATTTCTATGTCTTGTTGACGTTTCGATAGCATATCTGCTTTTTGGAGGTGCAGTTGGTAGTATGCACCTCCTACCCGCGCCGTCTTTATACTGACAAGCTCGGTGCACTGTGAGAGTTCTATTATTTTATGTAGTAGCCACAGGCAGTTTTTGATCGCGCCGAGATTTGACCTTCGAGCTCTAGATTAGTATCGTAGAGCGGTGTTGTACCGGCGCTTCGAGCTCTAATGCATTGTGTGTGTCAAAAATTCTGACTGTCCATGTTGGTATCCCCTAGGTCTAGGTGGAGAAAAGCAGCTGCCTTGGTGGGGTTCTCCAACAGTGCAATAGGAGTTAAGCGCACGGGGGCTGTTGGACACTTAAAGATGTGCTCAACGTCGTGTGCAGTGAGACCACATGCTGGGCAGGAGTTATGGATGTCACTGTCGTGTCGATGCGGGACAGGTATGAGTTCAGTCGGGAGCACCAGCCAGAATATAGTTGAGCTATCGTAGTTCTGATTGGTCTTTGGAGCTGGGATTCGTCTGGAAATATGGCAGGTGATTGCGCATTCAATACCTTATTTGGTTTCAGTTCCGCAATCGATGAAAGCACTTCTTCACTGTGCAGCGTTGTGATGGCCGACGGTGGGGTTTTGTCCATCAGGTTTGAGTTAGGATGGTCATTCCGATAACAGCCAACTAGATAACCGCTTGGTGAGAAGAATGTTGTGGCTTTTTAAGGGCATCTTTTTTTTCTTGATGCAAATGGTCCTCTGACGATATCAGGAGGCAGCCTGTGACAGTTCTTCAGGTCTGTATGTTTTTCCACTGAGTGTCGCATAAATTATCTGACCAGATGGCAGCCGCATAGTTGGCCATATAGATCTCCCGATGGATTTTTATGTTGCGAGTAGGGTCTCCTTATCTTTCCCCCAGGAACTGCCAGTCAAAGCTTTGAGGACTTTGTTCCTGCTTCTCATCCGGTCACAAAGGGTTGACAGATGAGCCGAGGAGGAGGCCATGCTATCAAGGGTAACACCGAGAATTTTTGGGTGATTAATTGTGAGATTGTGAGAGTAGTTTGACCATCTACAGCAATATCCAGTTGTAGCTTCACTTCCTTGGTCCAGGTGGTAAAAAGAGTAGCAGAAGACTTCGGCGCCGACATAGTAAGATCCTTGCTAATGAAAAAGTTGTTGAGTTCTTCAAGATAATCATTTATCTGTTCGCACATTTGGGGGATGCCATTGCCGGTTGGAAAAAACGAGCAGTCATGATCATAACTGACGGTTTCAAGTCCATCAGGTGGCGTAAGGAGTCCTGAAATATATAGATTAAACAGGGTGGGAGAAACTACTCCTCCTTGGAGGACACCCTATTTAATTTTCCTTAGCTTAGATTTCCCAATTCTCAATTCTGTAGAGGGCTGTCTTCCCGCGATCCACTTACTTATACTCGACCGAAGAGATGTACCGCAGATGTCAGACAGGAAAAACGAGTGGCTGACAGTGTCAAAAGCCTTTGACAAGTCTAAACCCACTAGAATTGTTCGTTGACATGCTTGATTGAGGCCATTGGGTATTAATGTGATGGCATCCAAAGCCGTAGTTGTGATGAGCATCCTTCGAAATCCATGTTGATGATCAGCTTATTAAATGTGGGTCGCAATTATAGGGTGGAGTAGCGCTTCAACTGTCTTGGCCACAGGAGGCAAAAATGTAATGGGACGGTATGATTCGCCTTGCGTTGGTTTCTTCTCTGGTTTTAGAATAGGCATAATGATCACCCTTTCCCTTATTCCAAGACTCTAGGATAATAGACGATGAGATGGAAAGGTTGATCGCGGTCGTTATTTAGTTAATTGCTGGTGTGTCAAGGTGTTTAAGCATAACCATCGAGATACCATCTGGTCCAGGGCTTTGGAACTCTTTATACTCTAGATGAAATCTGAGAGTATTATAAGTTTGCCACAAAGTTTGTAACGCTAAGAAATAAGGCTCGCAGAAAAAAATGAATGATACAGAAGTTCATATTATCACTCGAATATCTCAAAACCGGATGTCCGTCTGTCCGTCTGTCCGTCCGTCCGTCCGTGACCTCTCTAGCTCGAGAACGCGTTGAGCTGTGAAGTTCAAATTTTGCACACGTTATTTTTGACAAAAAATGAAGGCTAAGTTCGTGAACGGGCTAAATCGCTCCACCCCTTCAACCCCCTCCCATACAAAATGACACATTTTTGAAAATTTACAATAATCAGATTTTCTCAGAAACTATAAAACATATTGCTTTGAAATTTTTAATATATGACTTTTCTTTATGTATTAATGTTCTTGCAAATGTACAAGTGCGAATCATTTTCAATTTAAATTGGAATTGTTTGTGACACTTGGTTTCATTCTGCACACCAACTTAGTATACGTCTGTAGCTTAGCTCGGTAAGTTACCGAGCTAAGCTACAGACGTATACTAAGTTGGTGTGCAGAATGAAACCATATGACTTTTATTATAATTGTAACCTATGTTATAAAACTTATTGTAATCCTCACCCTCCTTCTACCCCCTCCCATACAAACTGCACTATTTCATGAAATACGTTAAGCCAATTTACTCAGTACGTATACAATTTATCGGGCTGAAATTATGTACTTAACACTTAATTAACAATATCAGTTAGATTCAAAAAAGTTAATCGATTACCCTTACTCCGTCTACCCCCTCCCATACAAAATGACACATTTTTGATAATTAACAATAATCAGATTTTCTCCGAAACTATAAAACATCTTGCTTTGAAATTTTGAATATATCACTTTTATGATAATTGTAACCTACATTATAAAATTTATTGTAATCCTCACCCTCCTTCTACCCCCTCTCATACAAACTGCACTATTTCATGAAATACGTTAAGCCAATTTACTCATTACCTATACAATTTATCGGGCTGAAATTTTGTACTTAACACTTAATTAACAATATCAGTTAGATTCAAAAAAAGTAATCGATTACCCTTACTCCGTCTACCCCCTCCCATACAAAATGACACATTTTTGATAATTTACAATAATCAGATTTTCTCAGAAACTATAAAACATATTGCTTTGAAATATTGAATATATCACTTTTATGATAATTGTAACCTACATTATAAAATTTATTGTAATCCTCACCCTCCTTCTACCCCCTCCCATACAAACTGCACTATTTCATGAAATACGTTAAGCCTATTTACTCAGTACGTATACAATTTATCGGGCTGAAATTTTGTACTTAACACTTAATTAACAATATCAGTTAGATTCAAAAAAAATAGTCGATTACCCTTACTCCGTCTACCCCCTCCTATACAATATCCGAGATTGCAACCAAAATTATTTATTGGCTTTAACCAGGTTCAAATTCATCTAGAGTATTGCATGATTGGGGTTTACCCAATCGTAGTTCTTTTATGTTTTTTTTAATAGCTGTGGTATCTTCTTCGTATGAAAATTAAAGTTTCTGGTCAACTGAACGGCAGCGGATGGTCCTAGTGATGATGCGCTTAAGTCTATCGGGTGGCGGATGTTCAATAAACAATTTTTGAAGCTGTTTGCGCATTTATGATGATTGTGATGTTGCCAAACTGGATTGTAACATGCCCTTTATGTAAGGGCCCTAACGCCAGTTGTTAAATTGCAATTTTCAAGATGAGAGTTCCATTGGACTGCTACTTGGTTATAAATCATCATCTTGGCGCGACAGCCCGAAGTCGGGTTATAAATATCAAGGTTTAATTCCTTGATACGAGAATCATCCGGGTTGGTGCCACGTATGCGGTCTCGCTGCTTGAAATTTCAGTCGAGATACACAGCATGGGCGGATTCACACTCATCGCTCAGCATGCGAAACGATCGACTATGCTTGGCTATTGTGCGTGGCTGCGTCGGAGCTGAAAATGTAGCTAATCTGAATATCGCCTAAGGAGGCTATTACACTTTAAAAGTTCTTTTACAAATATCTTTTATGAAAGCTATTTTCAACGAACTTTTATAGTGTAATAGCCGCCTAAGAAAAGATTTGCGACATGGACGTTGCTTGTTTCAACTACTTTTCTAATATGCTTGTACACCTTCCCCCTTTGGCGGCTAATATCATTCATAAAAGTTCTTTTGAAATATCATTCGTCAAATATATTTGTAAAAGAACTTTTATAGTGTAATAGCCGTCTAAGGCAGCAAGAGTCGCATTGGTGTAGGTTTGAAGCCATCCCAGTCGGCTTTATTGTTACTGATGAACGTGCTGTGATCTGATCACCAACAGCAAAAATATTGGATGTTTCATTCAGTTTTACCAGGATTACCAGATGATCCGAGGACAGCGTCAGGATTGGTTTCCATTCTGCATCGTTAATATGTAAGTCCGGCGCTGGCAATCGAGACATCGGGCGAGCTAGAACCGGTTCCAGCAATACGAGTGGGCATGTCGTCATTGAGTGGACAGAAGTCTGATGCATCAAGTTGTTCGGCTATAGTAACCCCTCTGGCATCGTTGTCGAGGTTAGAGTGCCATAATTCGTTATGAGTATTGAAATCACCAAGTAGTAGGTGTCAATTTGTCTGGTTCACACTAGGTGTTGAAATGAATCGATCAAGTTGTGGTGAGTTTGAATTTGTCTGTATCTGTCAGTTTCAAATCAAGTCAAATCAAGTGGTCTGGTCAGAATCAAGTGGTTTGGCAGCAAGTGTGAACCCAATGAGAGTCAAGGCTCCCCCACCTTATTTGTAGGTTTGAGGCCGTTTTTCATACCGCGCCACCTGTTTCGAAGATGTATGACAAGGAAAAACAAAATTCTCACTGATATTGTATCTGGATTTTGGATCTCACTACAAAAGTAATTTTACTGAGACATTTAAAATTTCAACTGCCGGCTACTTACTTTCAAAAAATCATCGGTTCTCCTCGATTCTTTATTTGCTGAAGAAAAATTAAAAGATACTATCTCTATGATCGTATATTTTGATTTTTTAATAGTTTATCTAGCGAAAGTATGAAGGTGCCAGTCGATTGTTCTTTTTCTGATTTTTTTCGGTTCAAATCCAACTCGGTAAGTTTTTTTTTTTGCTTTAACAAAATTCAACTATCGATGAAAAAAATATGTAAAACTATGAGTATCATGGAACTTTTTCCCAGCTAACTATAACTTAGGTATAGACCTTCGCATTAACTTATGCATATTCAAGGTCGTTTAACTTATTTAAATGCTTTCACTGAACTCAATCGATTTCCGTCGGGTGCTTATTAAATAGGAAGTAAAAATAGTTACCTACAATGTTTTGCATCTTTTTTTTGTGTACATATACAAGTACGGTAGACGTAGTTCGAATGTCCTTTTCGGTAGATTCAGTACTATTTCCGAATATTTACTTTATACATATATATAATTATGCAACGGTCATGCGCCATCCAATGGCTGTACAAGGGATATATGTATTATATACTCTGTTATGTATATAACAAGGTCTTTTTACATAGATACGTTCTTTTGCAGAAACCTGCGTACTTGCGATGTCCTTTTATACATCCATTTGATTTGGGGAATTACGTCACACTTGTCGGGATTATTACTCGTAACTGTGAGTCTGAGGGTGGATTAAACAGGGGTGAACGAGGATTGTTGTGGGTGAAAGCAGGAAACTTTGTGTGGGGAGTAGCAGAGCTATACAGACTGTAGTGTTGACATTAAAGTATACAAAACATTAAACATAGGCTACATAACATTTGCGCGTCAGGAGCGAATTCCAAGAATTCGAGATTAGTCAATGTTCACTTGTACGTTCTAGTTTTTTTTTTCTATTATGAAACGAAATACTCGTATATATACAAAGGAAGCAACTATGCCTATACAATATTAGAATTAAGAATTCTCGACTTTTGCGGCGTAGAATCGCGGATAAAAATGGATAAATGATGGACTTCTTGGAACCCACGCTAGATATTTTAGTATTTGGTCTGATTAATCTAGATTGTTCGGGAGGTTTCTCAAATATTCTGTTTATGATTATCAATTCAATTAATGTACGTGACTACTACATCGAGCTATATCTGCAGTTTATTTAATTACATAATTACAGCTATGTTTGTTTTTCAGTATACTGAAAATAATCAAGGTGCATTTCATGTGCTAAACCCTTTATCTTTCTTAGTTAAAGTTACTCTTTCATAGTTTTTTCCTAGCTCGTGTCTCTATTTTCTATATGGTTCATACATACAAGGTAGTTTGGAAGAAGTAATAACTTTTTCAGACAAAAAACGAAATGACTTTAATAAAAGCGACGCCGTGTAAATGTCATTTCCCCTTTTCAAAACCAATTCTGCCGAAATTTTGAAAAAAATGAACTGTAAAGAAAATCCAGGCTATATCTTAGATGTTTACTTTTGACGTGATAGCGTGCTACACTTTAACTTTACCCCCTATGTTCAGAAGGCTAGCATTACGAAAATTCAACGCTGCGACTCTATACTATCGACCTGTGCTATACTATCGACCTGTGTTTGAGTGTATGGGGCGGGCTGCGAATAAAATGTATGCTCTCCGTACGGACATGTCCCTCAACCGGACATGTTTTATAAACCGACAAATTTTTAAGTCCCGAAATTTTTTTGCATGTTTTCAGACAAAGTAGGCTGCCTTAACCGGACGGTCCTATAGCCGGACACGGACACGCATTTTTCAGTTACTTATAATTTATTTATTAATAACCAGACAAACCGATGGTTTCGCAATTGTTTTTTTTCCCCATTTTCATAACTTTAGAGAATCTGGACGATTAATTGGTAACTATTAAAGCGCGCTGTTCAATTAATAGAAAATGGTTCGTAACATCCTAGCATGGCATTCAAAATGCATGTTACACGTTATAATACAGGAAGCTCCGAAATGTCTCTACTTCACAAATTTGACCCGAAGTTCACTATCCTCTTTATTTACGTAAGAGCACCACAAAAACGAGCAAATCATCAGAATAACCGGTATAAATTGCATTCGGCGCCCAATATGAGATCAGTGTGATTTGATCTGGTCGACGAAACTAAAATGGGTAGTAGAATACCGTTAGTCACAACACAAGATACATAAACCGAAACCATTTAGACCTTACCGTACTGGCTTTTTGTGATTCCATATCGATAAAAATTTACAGTAGGAAATAGTGGGAAAAATGGTAGAAAATGTCCGAAGATATTTAGCGTCCAATGTGGGATCGGTGTGGATTTTATCCAGTCAATTAAAGCAAAGTAAGCAGTGGAATTGTCATCTTAGGGCATCTTTAATCTTTTCTAAGGCTATCTTAAACTACCTTATGGTTCTTTTCAGTCATACTAAATCAAAAACAGAAGGAAATAGTTGAAAAAGGGTCGAAATAATTATATTTATAAATATTCGGCGATCAATGTGGGTTGTGATGTTATCTTGTCACTGAAACAAAAAAAAAAAAACCAAGAAATCGAAGAAAACCAAACCTTTTTGGGCCTTCAAGGTTGTACTAAGGCTCTTTTTATTTTTTATCTTATGCCCGGTTCACATTATTCCAGTAACCAATCCAGTCCAGTAATCCAGTCCAGCGCTGGATTGCTACTGGAATAATGTGAACCGGCACTGGACAGCAATCCAATCCAGCAATCCAGTCCAGTGACTGGATTGTCGGTCTACTTTTTCATTCCAGCTCACTCAGAAATCATTGTCACTATAGTTACCGAATCAACAACACACTCGCTGGACTACTCGACTGGAATCATGTAGACGATATGATCCGGTCCAGCACTGGACTGGATTGCTGGACTGGATTACTGGACTGGAATAATGTGAACCGGGCATTATATCGATAAAAATTAGCGGTAGAAAATAGTCCCAAACGAAAACTCGGAAGATATTCGGCGCGATTAATCGTTGACCGTTATCATTGCATTCTTCATGGATGCTATGGCTTCCAGTGGTTCCCCGATGCCAACTTTCGCATTAAAATTTCGCAGCAGTATTTTGACGTCGTTTATTGGAAGTGAGTCGAACAATATCGCCAGGCGGACATCAAATTCGTTTTTCACTGCATCTTTCTTAGCTTTAGTCGGCGCGTGCACGTTGATGAGCCACAGGTTAAAAAACGGATCTTAATGCGAATCACACACAACGGAAGTAAATAAGGTGCGGCTTGAGCTGCTTGCTCACTGTAAATGCAACTCCAAACTCCTTGTGACCCGATGGTTTGCCGCTTTGAAAATTCATGACATGGCCTTGTCTTTTATCTCGCTGCCAAGCCAATTTGTTTTCTGGACTGCAGTGATGCTCAGTTTGGAATTCTCAACCTGTTGAAGGAGGGCCTTCACGGACCCCGGTTTTTTTCAGGGAGCGTACATTCCAGGAACCTAAAGAAAGAATAATCCGTTAAACGTTTGCGTTGTTGATCCGTCCAATCCGAGGCTTTTTTCCAAATTTCTTGACATGGAGTAGTTTTAGAAGGATGGGTTGTCGGTCCATCGCTAAACCCTATCCAGGGTGGCCTCGGTGATAGCTGCTTCAGGTGGTTCATAAGGTACCAGAGTTCACACAACTATGTTGCAGGTTTGCCTACGTAATTCATGACACCCTACTGACCTGAGATGGTTAGGTGTGATTCAGCCATCCAGGCTACAGCTATGGCTTGGGACAAGCTTCGTTGGATAATAGTTGAAATTAAATCAAAGTCAACAGAGTTTACCTGATTAATTGATAAAATACTTTAAATAATATTCCCGGCAACAATGTTCGAGTATGTCGCACCAGCCGCTTCAAATAAGGATTAATATTATACACGAAGATACCTAATTCCATCCTAAACTTCAGACCATAACTAATTCCCCTTTTTCTTTTTCTTCTTCCAGCATACTCATCGGTAGCAACGAAATAGTTAAAATCAGTGATTTCGGTACAAGTCGCGAATGGAACGAGATAAGTACGAAAATGAGCTTTGCCGGTACCGTCTCGTGGATGGCCCCCGAAGTAATTCGACACGAAAACTGCTCCGAAAAGGTCGACATTTGGTCATACGGAGTTGTTCTGTGGGAGATGTTAACCTGTGAGATTCCCTACAAAGATGTGCAATCGTCAGCCGTAATATGGGGCGTGGGCAACAATTCATTACAATTACCGATACCCTCAACCTGTCCGGCCGGCTTCAAACTCTTAGTGCAGCTATGCTGGAGTATTAAACCACGTAACCGTCCATCATTTAGTATTATTCTCAATCATCTGGAGATAGCTGGACCCGAATTGTTAAAGCAAAGCGAAAAGGAATTCTTCGCAACTCAGCGATCATGGAAACAAGAGATACGATCGCATATGAAACAGATCACCCAAAATGGTACAAGTATTCATAAGTATGAACAGGATTTGATAAAGAGACGACAGGCTGAATGGCAGCATGCTCAGGACATCCGTATTGTGTACGAACAGAAATTAGATAAGACGAACAAACTGTATAGGGAGCTGACTGAATGCAAGGCGCAGCTGGAGGAGAAGGAGAAAGAAATTGCTGAGTACGTCACTGGGATTTTTTTTTGTGGCACTTTGAATATTAACATGTTAATATTTTTTAGACGAGAGAAAAAACTGCCAGGATACAAGCCAAATCGACGATTCGGTAGCACTTTAAAAAATATTAAGTACTATCGACGTAGAGGTAACAATTCGGCGGGGATTGTATTACCGGACTATCAATCATCAACACCAAGCCCCGAAAGCACTCCAGATGTAAGCATTCTGAAAGTATTACGTTTTGTATCATACATAACTATAATATTATCTTCTCTCCACAGAGCCCTGTAAAGGCCACCCTTTACGCTCAACTAGACGGTTCGTCACAGCCCAAGTCAGTTGTTGTTGTTCCACAAAAGCCAAAGAAGCATAGACATCGGCGTGTGGGTTCGGGATCGTTTGCATCGCCCAAAGCGAGTCCAAATCGCGAACGACGCTATCAAAGCGAACCGGAAAACCGAAAAGTGAAATTGGTCGATAATGAGACCCAAACCGATGCCATGGACATTAGTGAAACGGATGCGAGCCCGAGCCCGTTCTGTGCTTCACGCGAACTATCTCTTAGCCTTAATGCTGCTGCCATTGCGGCAGCTTCACCAAGAACTACCGTCGCACCAACTGAATCACGTGTACCTAATTACGGTGAAGCCGTAAAACAAATTGCCGAGCCTCAACGACCTGCTGATCTCAATGTTCGTCAACAGGCGAGTCCCTCTAGTCCGAATGGAAATTCCAATTCGATGAGCACTAGCGACATTACGTACCAGGACGCATGTTCATCAAGTCCCGATCAGCTCCTGGATGACGCCATGAACAGTAACGAACGGCTCGATTTTCGGGACTGCAGTGACGACGACAATTTAGAATGTTTAGGTCGCAAAGTGAGCGAGCTGATAACGAAGCAATCAACGACTATTATTGGCGAGAATGGAAATGATACGGAGATCGTGGTGAGCGATGTATTATTTTTGCCGAGTGGAAAGAGACGCCATCATTTGATTGGGCCTAATGAAAATATAATTGTTCGTCATGCAATTATAAGGACGTCATGTGGACATGGGAAAAGTAGACGCGATGATTTGGCGGGTGATATCAGTAATGAATCTCAAGAGGATCGCTGTGATGATAGCTGGTCGGATGAAGAGGGAGAAGACACCGATTACAATTTCTCGTTAAGGAGGAAGAGGTAAGTTGAAGTCAGTGGATATGTAATCTACGAGTATGTATAGTGCTTTAACATTGTTCTCCTATCTTTGTGCTTGGATTGGATAATCATCATCATTAAAGATTATGGCCAGCAAATATGTCGGCAGCTCCCATGGGAGAGAGTAACTGCTAAACTCACTGTTAGAAAAGGAAGAGTTAAAACTTGTCAGCACTCTAGCATTTAGTAACAATCCGTAGACTAGTCACGAACGATAATATCCCGTGAAAATGTTTTATGGCTTGTTGTTTTATCCCATATGTATAAGAGCACGGCCACAAACTCAAATGGTAGTCCCTAGAACACCATAGAGTATATAGTGCCTTGTCCTTGTTCCAGCAAAATACCGCCATCCTACAAAGGTTAGTATGAATTTGTGCGTGGTAGCATTTCATCGAATTTCCGTCGACCTCCCAACATACCTACTTCAAGGGCAAATCAGAAGATTAAGCTCAACACTATATTGTGAGCTGTATTGCTAAATCTTTGGACAATAAAGAATACACCAGGGTTTCCTTCCTTGATATCGACGGGCCTTCAACAATGTTTAACACAGAGCTATCACAGATGCACTCATTACTCTGGGAATTGGAGATTGCTGCAGGTTCATTAACCTGATTTTAACATCTAGGGTTATACATATGTGCTTCGGAGCGTCGTCCGAACGTAGACTAGTGCGAAGAGGTGCTCTTTCCCCTTCTCTGGAACTTAGCTGTCAATAGACTACTTTTAGACTTGGTATGTGCTTTTGTGAATGATATTGCCATCGCCATATCGTGTAAATTTCCTGGTGTTCTTGGTGAGGTACTGCAGTATGCCCTCTCACTTCTAACCACTTGAGCTGACAACTGTGGAATAAATATAAATCCGACTGAACTTGTCTTCTTCACAAGGAAATGTTGTTATGTTGTAGTAACGCCTGATGACGCGGTTTGCCAGCCCTTGTCCGTCGCTGATGAACGGGTCGCTCCGGTGCGTAGAACCGGCTGCCGTGGGAGCGAAGGAAATGTAATACACCTCGGTTTGAGCCTCCTGTGTTGCAAGGGACGCGCCTAGTTGTTGTTGATGGCAAAATTTCTAGGACTCATTCTGGACAAAAAACAAATAGAGGCTGAATATACAGGAGAGAGTAGACAAGGCTACTATCGCACTTTACCCTTGTAAGCGGGCTATCGGTAAAAGTTCGGGACTTCAACCTAAAATACTGCACTGGCTTTATGTAGCCCTCATATTTATGTTTGGGGTTATTATTTGGTGGACTGCTCAGAGTACAAAGGCTAATCGTTACTTGTTGGAAAAGGTGCAAAAATTGGCTGGACTGCGCTGAAATATTGAACCTTATACGCAATGAACTTGCGTCGACCAAACCAGCTGCGATACCTTGAATGATGGTATTATTTCGTTGTCATAATTTGCATTTGCATAAATCTACTCAATTATTATAGTCCTGTTACTGAAGTTTTCGTAAAAGTATGTAAATTATTTTAGGTGGTACATATTCCACGCGCACGGTCTGTCATGAAGGTGGTTTTTTATCCCGAAAGCGGGCAGAAGCTCGCACTTACTTCCGAGGGACATTCGTGCCATAAGCTTAACACAGTCTTTGCTGAAGATGCTGGAGCGTCTAATTGACACACAGGCGCCGACTATGGGGGGGCAAGGCACTTTTTGTCCCCTCAATCCAAATTGGAGGGGGGGGGGGGGGGGGGGGCAACTCTAAACGGTAGTACCTGCCATACTACTAGACAGATTTGGCTGACCTTCAATCCGCATTGTTCCTCAGGGCTCAGGTTGTAGGGATCATCACGGGACATTGCCTGATACGCGAGCATGCTCGACGTCTACGGGTTCCATTCAATGATTATTGCAGAAGCTGTGCGGAGGAGAAGGAGGAAGAGGAATCAATATTTCACTTCCTCTGGACCTGCCCTGCTCTTGCTAGTAAAAGAAAGGAAACTCTAGCGTCGTAAATGCCGGTTGTTGTTGTTGTGGTAGCGATGCTCCGAATACTGCAGTTCTTCTTGCATCGAGGGGGTTTGGCAGCTCTTGGCCGTTGAAAAACGGGTCGTTCCGGTACGAAGAACCGGATGCCGCAGGAACGCCGTAAATGCCGGTTATCTACTTCGCTTTATTGGCAGCTCCGGATGGTTTGGTTATTGAGAGACATATAAAGACAGCCATTAGGCAGATTTTTTTTCTGGACAGTATACAATTATTGCATAGATGGTACCTAAGAACCTACTTCGAAACACTCTTAGATATCGTGCGCCTTGCAGTCGAATATCCGATTTTTAACAATCAACAGTCTTCGCAAAAGAATCTCCAACGCAGGTCCCTTAAAATAGCAACTCAACTGTGAAGACACACTCGCATAAATAAGTCTCAAAAAAGGAGAATACCGGAAAATGGGTTGCCAGATGGTTTCACACATATCATCAGCATCCTGGCGACTTTCTACCTCTGATTTTTCACACGATGTTTTCGATGCCCTCATTGATCATATGAAGAATTTCTCCATTTTACTGCTTCTCTAATGCCATTCTATTAACAACTTAATTTGCCTTGTTCCCCGTATTAACTTGATTTACTTTTAATTCCTTTCAGCATCGGACGACTACCCATTGGTCGTGGAATGCGCTCTCGTCGCTTATACAAAATACCAGTAACTTCGCCCATTGCCAATAATCCGCGTCGTTCTACCGCCATCATTTCCGATGAGGAGAACACATCCGAGTGCAGTCATTCGCCATCCAGCCAACATTCCACATTAGAGAGCAATCCAGATATGCCACAAGTATTGAAAAAGATGAAACAAATGGCAATCAATTCGACAACGGATAGCGACGGTCAAGAGGAATTGAGCGATTCGGAATCAGATGACCCCAGCCAGAGCACAATAGCAACACAAATGCAATGCCAAAACAATGAGATTTTAGTAACGGCCGGAAATAGAGTTTAAGTTTGTCAGTTATATTAAGTTAAATATAAAAAAACAATCCGTTATTTAAAAATCAAATTATATTTAGTTAAAACAAAAACGATATTAATAATTCTCATCATTCCGAATTCTTGGTAAAATTTATCAACGAATTTATGTAATAACGTACATTTACATATATGCATTCTCCATCATTAAAAATAATGATAAACAAGTATATACATTCCTGTTGAACTCAATTCGCTGTTAACTATGTAATTTAAGGTAGGAAATATATTTCTAAACTAAACAAATAAAATAACGTTATAGAAATTGCATGGTCGGGATTAGTGATTTGCCGGCGCAAGATGAATACGTTAAGGTTGACGCTCACTTGCCTCCAAAATTCAAATTTTCACCGGTCAAATCCAAAGTTTGCCCTTCGAATCCATACATTGACCGGGAAATTTTGGAATTGATTGGGGAAAATTTGGATTTTTTACGCAAATGTGTGTCCACCTTTAAACGTTTCGTGAAAAAGCATTCGACAAAATCAGTAATCGCCAAGCGAATGACATAAATCCCAACTTATGCGATTATTATAACAATTGATTTAGGAAAATAAGATAAACATCTATTTGTTCATGTACTGTCTTCTCGTTTGATTTCGCTTCAACTGCGCTCAAGCTTAATTCAAATAGAAAGAGTTTATTGACGAATAATGAAGAAAACACACGACACCCAATAAAACAAATCGAAATGAAAATAAAATGATACAAAATTAAAAAGAAACAAATGCCTTGACGACTTATTAATTTTAAATTTACATTTAATACTTTTCAGATTGAAAGGAAAATAAAAGAATTACAAATACAAATCTATATATACATATATATATATATACAAAATAAAATAAATACAAACAAATCAGACAAGTTCTCTTTTTAAGTGATACTATTCTGTAGAGGAAAGATGTGAAATACACATACGTTGTACAGAAAAATATTATCTATAATTAAATTAATTGTAAACGGTTTATTAAAATAATGTGAATGTTCTATTTATGTACTTAGAATTAAAAACATTAGCCGATGATAATATGATATTTAGCACATAATTATTTTCAAGGAACTTGTACGATGAGATGAAAAGAGATACTTATGATTTAAGGACAACCAACAATTTATTCTTAAGCTGAACGAAAAAAAACAATGAAAACAATGCAAACGCATTAAATAAAGGCAAAATACAAATTAAAGCTGACTCTTATTTTACAACAACACAACTCTTCCTGTACGTGGGTGAATATTTAGTTGCGGTGTTTCCACCGGCAGATCGTAAGTCAGCGATCGACGACAAGCGACCTGCCGGTGTACGAAACCAGGGCCGAATCGAATTGCTTTCGAGAGGATGAAAATGGTACCATGTAACTCGAAAACGAATTTCCCAATTTAAAAAAATATCCGGATATTCATTTCGAATGGAGCATTCCGTAAAGAATACGCGATGATGATTGAAATGAAGAAATTCGTTTTCAAGTTACATGATACCATTTCCATCCTTTCGAAAGCAATTCGAATCGAATTACATGATAGGGCCCCAGATGGGCGATCTTCGACATCTTGGATGAAGAGATGATGGCTCGATCAATCATATCAATGAATTCTGATGTTATCAGCTTATTTTTCAAGAGTGCAAGCTGTTGAAAGGAGAATTCGGAACACTGGGATACTCCCGTTTGCAAGGCAATCATTGGGTACTTGATGTTCGCGAAACTGCGTTATGCAGAGCACCTCAACTATATATATACAGTGAAAACTCGCCTCGCGGACACCCCTCTTGAGCGGGCACCCCTCTTGGGCGGACATTTTTTCAAAACGCAGCTTTTAGAATGACTTTTCCATACAAAGTAACCCCTCTTGGGCGGACCCCTTCTAACCCGGACGCGGACAACACATTTCCATGAAATCGGTCAAAATACCCCTCTTGGCCGGATACGGACTCCTCTTGAACGGACAAAATTTGGTATGTACATACCATATTGGGAATAAAATGGGGGATTTCCCGTATATGGTATTTGTGCTGTGTTCGTTTATTTTGTTTCAGTCAGGTTTTCGAAAACTAGTTCAAAAGTTATCACAATGGTCCGAAGAATACTCTCTTTGAAAGAAAAAATGGAAATTATTAATGCAAGTGAGAAAGAAAATCTACCGGTGCGTGAATTAGCAAATAGGTAATGTATTAAAAGACGTTATTATAAACAAAATCACGAGTGAGCATTTTTGAATTTAAAGGTTTAAAATTGGAAAAACACAAGCTGCACTCATCGTTCGCCAAAAAGAGGAAATCCGTTCAAGCTGGATGGCCGGTGGAAACATCAATCGAAAAAGAAGCTTTCTAAATACAGATGGTAACAAAATTGATTCCATGTGCTTTAAGTGGTTTTCGAAAGTGAGAAATCAGAAAATTCCCGTATCTGGGCCAATCATCCAAGCAAAGGCTAAGGAAATTGCTGACAAAATCGGGATACATGATTTTGCGGCATCTAATGGATGGTTGCAAATGTGGCGTAAGAGGCACAACATTACTTTTCGGTGTGTGACTGGCGAAGCGGCCGCAGTAAACCCTTTGGACGTGGAGCAATTTTTGGAGAAGCTGCCATCAATGCTGATAGGCTACAGTCCGAATGACATCTTCAATGCCGATGAGACGGGTCTGTTCTTTAGAGCTTTGCCGAACAAAACATTTGCACTCAAGAATGAAACGTGTCACGGTGGAAAATTTTCCAAAGACAGACTTACAGTCCTTTTTTTGCATATATATGGCAGGAGAAAAAGAGAAGCCACTGGTTATTGGAAAAGCCGCACGTCCCAGAGCATTTCAGTCTGTTGATATTAAACGGCTTCCAATAGATTGGCAGTCAAACAAAAAGGCGTGGATGACACGCGAAATAATGGCGGAGTGGCTCATGGACTTTGATCGCAGGATTGGCCAGCAAAACAGAAAAATAATATTGTTCTTAGACAACGCCACGTCCCACCCCCGTGACTTACGACTCGAACATATAAAAATTATATTCCTTCCCAGTAACACTACATCAGTTTGCCAGCCTTTAGACCAAGGTGTTATCCGAAACTTTAAAGTCCACTATCGCAGTCATCTTGTCAAACATAGTTTGGCAAATATCGAGACGTGTTTGACAATGACATCATTAAATATCTTGGAAGCCATTCATTTTATCCAAGCGGCCTGGATTAATGTTCAACCAGAGGTCATAAAAAACTGCTTCAAAAAAGCGGGCTTTAACAAAAACTCCGAGATTGAACCACCTGATTTCGACGCTGAGGACGACTTGCCCCTGGCAACGTTGGCTTCGATATTGCAACTCCCTGGATGTTTTGGTGAATGTTCTACGAATTGTGACGAATTTCTGACGATAGATGCAAATTTGTTAACAGAAAATCCAGAAATTGATTATGGCGATATTGAGGTTGTCGAAGAAATTCATGATAGTAATGATAGTGACCCAGAAATTACAACAGAAGAATACCAAGAGGTAGATTCAGTACGAACAGCGTTGATTCATATTGGTCATTTGAAGCGATTTTGCAAAGATGACATTACATTTTTGAAATATGCGTGTACAATATTTATTTTATGATAGTTACATACGTACATGTCTAATGAATAACGTGAATTATCAATGTTTCTTTTTGTTTCTTAAATGCAAACATATAATAAATATTCAAAATTTGTATATTTGGTATCATTGAAATACAAAAAAAAAAGAAACATCCACATTGAGCGGACACCTCTCTTGGGCGGACAAAAACTGGCTGACGGTGAGTGTCCGCCCAAGAGAGTTTTCACTGTATATACATATATATATGCCTTTGAAACGATGATGATGTGCATCGGGTCCAGTTGCGGAATCAGAGGGGTAACCTCCAAAATGTTTGGTATTATATAGAGCTTGGTCCTACAATTATTTGAGGAAATACCTGAAAATGATTTTTAAAAATGACAGCTAATACAAAAAATACTCAAAGTGAACGAAGCGAAGCCGTACAGAAATCCCAAGAGAATAGACTGGAAGAAATTCAGACCGGTTGTTATCTCTTCACTATCGAGGACACACAACCTGAGCATGGACACAATACAGGATTTGGAGTACAAACTCGAAACGTTTGAAAAGACCTTGGACACGGACTTCAAATTCTCACGTCCGATAAAATACAGCAAAAAAGCCCTTCCCCCGTGGTGGAACGAAGATCTGAACAATCTCCGAAGAATGACAAGGGAGATTTTCAATATCTGCTATAAACATAAGTTCTGGCAACCGTACAAAGACTGTTTAAGAATATATCATAAAAGAAAGCCATCAAGGCCGCTAAGCGGGACTCGCATCGGTAATCACGGAAGACAGAACGACAGTGGCGGTTCTTGGGTTCCAGAGCAAGGGAAGCAGACCAGGAAACTATTGAATAAGACGCATTGATTTGATTTGCGAAAAATAGCACGACTCCAATATCTGATGGGCCAAAATTTGATGATGGTTTTAAAACAATTTCAGGCTAAAAAGAACGAATATGAAATCCTTTTTCGAAAACTAGCAATCGTTTCTGAAATTTTGGCGTTTAAAACACCAGTGGCTAAGTTCATGTGTTACTTTATCATTTCTGAATTGTCATCATATGCTGGTCGTAGCCAGCGGAGAAAGTTTTGTGGTGAAGAAAATGACGTTTTTCACAATATGTTGTTTCCATTAAAAACTCGGTGGAGAGAATTCATAAAGCAAATTGGCAACAGTATGCTAACCGTTGCGTGTAATGAACTTAACCAATATTAGTGTAACTCTCCGATACTCAGGTTTTGCGATGTATTTTTATACTTTAGCCTCGAACTAGATGTTATCCTTTTTGCAAAGTTCGTAACCGTTTTCGAGTTATTCTCGCCTAATTATTCAATGGTTCAATCTTCGAAAAATTAAATCGATCATTGTTACTTTTAACATAATATCGGATCCTAAAAGTTTTAAATAATTGTTACGATGTGGCCCAGTAGGTTTGTACTACCTAAAGCGAGAATTCGACCCATATATGTACATCAAAGAAGCTTATCGCACTATGTTTCCATACAAAACTTCAACTTTCAAGAAAATTCATAAAAAAAAAGAGTTCGGATTCGTTCGTTTTAAGCTGGAATTCATTAAATGCCATCATCAAATTTTGGCACCTCAAATATTTTATTTATTTTATTAATTGAACCACCCACCACACCCCAACTCAAAAAGCAAGTCCACTTCTATGTATATTGAAAAATTGTAGAAAAAATTGCAAGAGAAACGGAAACTTAACATCTACATGCTCTTCGTATCACCTTAAAAAGTCTTCATACAAAGTGCTTAAGAATCTGCGATTTTGGCAGCTTCTTCTCAAGATATACGAGCGCATCATAGCGACACGATAAGTGTAGAAGATTTTACTCAATGTCGTCGCGTCGGGCTGCGTCGCCATGCGTGATCCTCAATAGGCACCATAGAAGCTGTGATTTCTGTTGCTTCTATTGGTTCTAGGCGGACGAAAATGTGTCACCCATATTCTCTTCGCTTTATCACGAATGGAAGTAAAAGAGTATTAGATAAAATGAAATGAAGAGAAACTTATTATTTGTACATATAGGAAATAGGAAGTCGAATCGCACAGGAAATACGTATGAAAATAATGTTTGAAGAATGTAATTGATGAGTAAGTAATGATCAAGATCATATAGATGAAATAATTAAGTGTATTTTAGGGAATCTATATACCTATACATATATCGTATAATGTTTGGCTACGTGGATTTGAATAAACTATTTGGTGAAATTAACAAGGGAAGCACTGCTTCCTTTGCTTCCAATGAGGAACCGCCCCTGCAGAACGATGTGAGCCATTGACAGCTTCTCGTCATACAAATTTCCGGGGCTTGACGGCATAGTCCCCGTTATGCTTCTTCAACTGCGTGATATGGTTACCCCGTGGCTGGTGGCCATTTTCAGGAATTGTATAGCGCTGAACCACGCTCCCAAGTTCTGGAGATATGTGCGGGTGACTTTCATTCCGAAGGCCGGAAGATGTGGGCATGAATCCACGAAGGACTTCAGACCTATCAGCCTCACCCCCTTCGTTATGAAAACGCTGGAACGAAACTTGGATAGCCCACGCCAGCTTCTTTGGAAAGCACCACTTTCGAAGTGCCAGCATGCGTACACTAAAGGTAAGCCTACGGAGACGGCTCTCCAATAGATTGTACGCACTATAGAGCATGACTTACATTACAAGCAATTCACCCTAGTAGCTTTCTTAGATATAGAAAGCACCTTTAATAACGTTCGAACTGAGGTCATACAAGCGGCTCTCACAGAAGTGGGGCTGGAACCCCATTTTAGCAGCTAAATAATAGCGATGCTAAGGAGTAGAGTGATCACTGCACAGCTTGGAGAGAGCCAGATTACCAAATGTGTACGCAGGGGAACACCCTAAGACGGGGTAATTTCACCTCTGCTTTGGATACCAGCGATGGACGGACTCCTGAGAAGACTGGAAGCGTCAGGAGCCAAGGTAATAGCATACGCGGATGACGTAGTGATCCTAGTTTCGGGTAAGTTCCTATCGATGATGAGCGACATCATGAGTCATGAGCCCTGGACACGGTTAACGCCTAAACTGCAGAATGATTTCGAGCAAAACCGAGCTAGTACTATTTACTAAAAACTCCAAAATACCAGAGTTCCAACTCCCACAACTAAATGGCCACACTCTAAACCTAACTCCCAACGTTAAATGCCCTGGAGTCATCCTTGACGCTAAACTTAGTTGGAAGCTTAAAATCGAACATCGCACCAATCTGCTGCACAAAGTCCAGAGAACCGCGTCCATCGGAGTCACAGGTGCTTTGTGATCATGTCCCGCGGACGCATTGAATATCATCTTACATTTACTCTCACTAGACCTACAGATGGAACCAAATGCTGCATGTAGCGTGGTAAGACATAGGGAGTCTATGAGCTGGACTCCCCGACCATATGAACACGGTAGCATCCTCGAAGCTCTACCCAGGGAAGTACAGGACTTGCTCCCAACAGAATATATTGCCACCGCAGCCGTATTCGAGCGACACTTCACAGTTGGCTTCCCAACAAGGGCGGTACAGAGATGAAGTGATCAGGAAGTACGAATGCAAAATCTTCACTGGTGGCTCAAAAATGGCATATGGGGTCGGCACGAGGATCTTCTCTAAAGACCTCGGCCTATCAAAACCTTTTCGCCTCACAGACCACGCAGGTGTGTTTCAAGCTGAAATACTGGTGATAAGGGAGGCGTGTCGATCTCTAAAGCGCACTGCTGTAAGCACAGATAACGTCGCCATTTTCACCGACAGCAAAGCCGCTATCAAGTCTCTATCGTCAATCTCAATCTCATCGAAATTAGTGAAGCAATGCCGCATGGAGCTGGCCGAGCTGTGCAACATCTCTCTTCTATGGGTTCCTAGACACAATAATATAGCGGGGAACGAGAAAGCGGATGAACTTTCGAGACAAGGCTCCGCTCTTCACGAGTCCTATGCGATAGTAATCCACGCATCGCTCAATGTTGTGAAGAAAAAGATGCATAGACTCTACCTGGAACGGGCTACCGACAGATGGAGCTCGATGTCGACGTGTGTCACGTCTAGAGCAACATGGCCATCATACGACTTACGAAGGACAGACGCTCTCCTGAGGAGAGCCCGACTGGACGTGTCTCAGGTCACAGCCTTTATAAGAGGGCACTGGCCGGTGGGAGAGCATGCGGCCAGACTGGGTATTCCATACAATGCACACTGCCGGAGCTGCAAGGATGAATCGGCAAGAGAGGCCCGGATCCACTTCCTGTGTGCATGGCAAGCTCTAGCTAAAGCGAAGCACCAAGAACAGGGCGAATCATTCTTCGCTAGCATATCCAGCATCTCCTCGAAGTCGATTGCGGAGATACTACGTTTCCTTAATTCGACGAGATGGTTCTAAGAACATTTTCCGATAGCAACCATGAATAGACTTTTATAACCAATGTTTTGTCCCCTCCTCCGAGGTGTGTGGTATCAAAACGGGTCATAAAGCGCTAATTGTGTCTTCCCTCAATAACGGAAGGACAGCCACTTGAAACAACCAACCAACCAACAAAACATACCCGAAAAGGGTCGATTTCTTTGCGCTACGCGTTCATCTTAGATTTTATTCTCTTCGGAAGTATAGGATACTTTGAGTGGAGCCTCGTGAATTGCATGGGACGAGCCTAGTTTTTGCTGATAAGGCGAAATTTCTGAACAGCTTTTGTACTTATGTTTGGGGTAGTTTTTTGGTAGACTGCTGCAAAGCCTAACCGTAGCGTGCTGGGAAAGGTGCAAAGATTGGTCTGCCTGGCTTTGTGTGGTGCTTTTAGGACAACTATTTCTGCTGCTTTGAACATGCTGTTTAAGCTGCTATTTTTTTTTTATTGTACATATTTTTCACACAGTGCTTCGAATGTATGGAGAAAGTCACCAAAAATCAATAACGGGTGAACCGATTTTGTTGAAATTTTGTAAGAATGTTAAGCTATACAATGTCTTTAAACTGCATAAATTTCAGTGCGATATAGTCACGGATTGAGATAAGGTCAAAAGTATATTTTAAATTTTCGCCTTTTGTGAGAGTGGTGCTAAAAAATCATTGGTTGATAGTTACTCGTGTGTATAGTTCGTTTAATAAATAAAGAGTGTGTGTTTTTCAATTGAAGTGTTTCATTATTCAGCATAAGAATATCTAACGAGCCCGGCTTCGGTCAGGAAATATTACAATACCATTTATAGCAACACAGACGAAGCGTGAAGAATATCAAACCTTCGGCTTGTTTGTAGTAAACTGAGTTTTAGACTTCTCGACTACTACAGATAACTCCAAAGCCTTGTTTTCCTGTTTTCCAAGCTGCGGGATACCGCTGCGTGTTGAGGAACATACTGCTTTCAAAGCGGTCTGTTCCGCCACACGCAGCGATATCCTGCAACCTGGAAAACAAGGCTGAAAGTAGTTTATTCCGCAGCATGCAGCGGTATTTCGAAGCTTGGAAAACAAGACTTTAGGTCCGAAATTCTGGGACATTACTAGTTGTCCGGAGGACTGATAATGTTTTGCGTCTTTGACTAATATTACGTTTACACTATCCCCAGATTACTTCATCTGCGCCGGCTGATTTAATCTGGAACTGTCAAATGCATACAATTTTAAACTCACCACACCCAGATTAAGCAGCAGATGAAGTAATCTGGGGATAGTGTAAACGTAATATAATAGAGGGTTTTAAATTGAGATGATTTCGCACTCCCCTTACGTGAACTACGCGAGCTCCACAACTTAAGGGGTTACAAACCTCAGTATAACGCCCTGGAATGCTCGCTTCGCTCGCTCTATACGCCACAGCGGTAAAGTCAGTATTAGCCAAGGCGCGATCCACAATGCGTCGCCTGTTTGTATAGGAATATACCGAATTTATTTCTAGCTCCACTCGAGCGTTTCTTGGATAATTTTATTTTATATTAATGTTACGATCATGTTGACTTGGGAAAAAAACCCCTTTTCATTATACATGTCATTTTGAACATTAAATTTTGCAACTGTCTCACATTGGAATTATACAAAATAAAATGTCAAACCACCCTCTCTGTTATAATCCAAATTACACCTGTGAATTTAAATTTAATAATTTTGAGGGCTGTACGAGTATACCAACGAATGAAGACAGTTCCGATGTTAATGAACAGATTCGATACAATAAAATTGCGAGGTAGATTTCAGTAGACTAATGTACCTTCGATATTTATTGAAAAAGTGTTTAATTTTAGTATGAAAGAAGATAACAATTGCAAGAAACGCCCTATAAGGAACCCGATGGTTGGTAGAAATAAGCCTCGCACAAAGTCGCTTAGATGGAGTAAGGGTGCCATCGTTAACTTCGGTTTCATTCATAAGAGAATCAAATTTTCCAATTACAAAGTCAAAGAATTCTTCGATGAAAGTCCGAAAGACTGATGTTGAGCAGATTAAAAAACCAAACTTACTTTTACAACAACAACATAGTAGAGTAGTGTAATTCTAGACTAGATCAATCAGTTTAATGCTAGACATTCACGCACGGTCCAAATTCAAATTTTTCCCCTGGTCGAAGCCAAAATTTCCCTGTCAAACCCAAAGTGCGACCGGGGAAATTTTGACTTTGACCGGGGAAAATTTGGATTTGGACTGTCCGTGTTTCACTGTTATACGGCCAACATACCGCATATTTAACGCAACCCACTCAGTCGCCACTCATGCGGTTTGCCACTCGTACAGACATCCCATCGTGTCGTGGGTCGGTTTGTTTTGAAACATATACATATTTCGTAACACATCACTTGCCCCTTACGTCCTTTAAGTTTTGATCTCCAGAGGAGTTATCTCATCACCCAGTTCCTGAAAACATCCGTATTTGCTATGCTTTAGTCTAGTTTCAGTTCGTGCTCATGGAGGTGCTTTTGTCCTGACCACAAGACTTAAAATGTCCTCAACAGTACCCTAGTGCATTGGCCCCATCACTCCAGTTTAGAAAATACCCATATTTGCTAAGTTTGACTTCCGTTACACTTCATGCACAAGAAGGTTTTATTTTCTTGACCAAAGGACTCCAAATGCCTTCAGAAGTACTCCAATGCATTGGTCCCATCACCTTCATTCAGACCATACCCATATTGGTTGAGTTTGACTTCCGTTTCACGTCATGCCAAGATGGTCCTTTTGTCCTGACCAAAGTACTCAAAATGTCTTTAATAGTACTCCCGTGCATTGGCCTGGTAGCTGCAATTCAGCAAATATACCAAGATTATGCAGTGCAACTTATTCGTTGTCTATAAGTATGGAACTCCTTGGCTTTTGTAAAAAAGATCACATTCAAATCTACATTTTTATTCCGATTTTGATGAAATTTCAAACATTCCGCCTTCAGAGAATAAGGTAGGTAGCTCTATAGATGAAATTTTGAAAAATCACCGCCATGCTATCCCCATTACCCAGACCTTATTAAAAGAAATCCTCAGTTTTACCTCCAGCAATGATCTTGATGCACTTTTGAAAATTCAATGTTTATATGGTATTTTGAAACCATTTTTCATTTATTCCTACCGCCTTCAAAGAAATCCTCAATTTTATCTGCATTTTTACTCCGATCTTGACGAAGTTTTGATCATTGGACATTTATGTCCCTTGCACACTACGGGGGATTTGGCTAAATCTCATGATTTAAGCAAATCTACCCCTAAATCTCCTAGATTTACCATGTATTTATCAAGATTTACTAATCTAGATTTCCAACAAGATTTAAAATTAATCTCGTTTCAAATCTTGGTATATCCCTAAACTTTATCGCAATGTATACAACAGAAAAGTACATGCTGCACCAAGAATACGGAGAAGAGATCAAATGGTAATTGTTTCAAATGAGAGATTTATAAAATATGTTTTATGACGAAACCCCGTCCAAATGACACATTGGTACCTTAAACCCCGATTGATACCACCCTATGATGTTTACTGTCACCCAAGGAAGCTGCGCTCCAAATTAGTCTTTTACGTTCTTTCTGACCATTATGTCTTTTTTGCCCATCCTTTAAGCCCTGTTCTATCCGCAACATTGATTTCTTGTCCAATCAATCATCACCTCGATTCCGATAGACGATAGTGTCCATATTTTCCAAGTTTGGTTTCCATTTCGTTCTATACCGAATAAGAAGATCTTGTTGATCCTTCAGCACCAAAACTGTCTGTTCGCAAAAACCAGTAAACGGGTTGTGCTTAGGATCATCCTAAAAAGTTGCATAATAAATTTGGTTGATGTCAAACGCAAAAACGGACAATTGGATGAACATACAGTATACATCGGACTATATGCCCTTCCACTAATGTATGAGACGGTCCGAAAATCAACATGAAATGATGCACTTCCGCCTACATTCGGCTCAACTCAAAGAAAAGAATTGTGCTCATACTAGTATATCCGTATTCACAGCAGTTGGGGGTACATTTTATGATGCCTGAATTTTAGATAGATAGATAAAAATACAGCGGACTACTGATCCAGCGGGTAGGCACTGAGGACCATAAGAGGTCGATTGTGCCATAGTCCATTAACCTCTTAAAAGATCATCCACCCTCCTAATGAAGGACAGTATATCTTTAGCAGGAATTAACCTGAGATCTGAAGAGCTGATAGTAGCCATCCTGTAACGCGCGATAGCGGAACAGTCGCACAAGATGTGTTTAGATGTTTCCACGTCCTCCAGACAGAGACGACATTCAGTCTCGCTGGACAGACCCATCTTGTTTAGGTGATATTTGACCAGGTGATGGCCCGATAAGTACCCCACTAGAAGTCTTAGATGTAGATGAGTCCTACTCATTAGACTAGTACCCTTATATTTGAAGGGCATTATCAACTCCTTCCATTGACGCAGCCCTGGAAGGCTATTTCATTACTGCTGACGTTATAGTGCAGACCAGTCGCCGATTCGCAATTTGGCCGAGGACAGTCCCACGCCGCAGTATGGCTCTGGTCCATGAAGACGATTGGATGATCCCTGCTTAGCAAGTTCATCCGCAGCCTCGTTCCCCTCAATGCCCTGGTGGCCTGGCACCCAATACAAGAAAACTTGGTTTTCGATTGCCAACAGTTGGAGGAGTTCGTAACACTCCTTCACCAGTTTCGAGGAGACCCTATATGAGGGGAGTGCCCTTATGGCTGCCTGGCTGTCTGAATAGATAGCAATGTGAGCGCCGCGAGGTCCAGTTTCCAAAATTACCCTGGCGCAGACCTCAATGGCGTGGATCTCAGCTTGAAACGCGCTGGGCGAAATTCCCATTGCAATCGAAATCCTGGTGTTGGGTCTAAGGACACCTGCACCAACGCCCTGTTCTGCTTTAGACCCATCGGTGAACCACTTAACACATCTAGGGTCTGGACATGGTGTGCAATTTTTCCATTCACCGCGATCAGGGATGAGGGCTGAAAATTTTAGTTGTGTTTTCAAATCCGAAGCCAGAGGGAGGAGGGGAGGGCATTGATCCCCTCAATCCCCCTATATATATCACTGTCTCAGGGTCATACCTTCATACCAAATTTCGTTAAGATCAGATCATGAAAAGTGTGACCGGACAAACGAGCAAACTTACATGCATTGAATTATATGCCCGTCCATTATATTTTTATACGGGACGGGTCAAAAAATGCTGTTCTGTAAGGCGGTTTTCACACGGAAGTCGGAACGCTAGATACACGAGATTTTAGCACAAAGCACCAGTGTCGTGCGAGCTTTGAATATGCGACGATTAATTTAAAATTGCACTCGTGTAGAAAACTCGCTCGCCACTGGTGCTTTCTGCTAGAATTTCTGGTATCGTAAGTTCCGTGTGAAAGCCGCCAAAGGCTGGTATGGAAGCGACTCTGAGTTAGGGTCAATGTGCGGTGTCAGAACAACACGTGGGCATGGGCCCATTTAGAGTTTCCCGTGCCATTGTGCGTGTACTTTGCGCAATATGCGGTCACTCTTAGTCGTAAAGTTTTCGTTTGTCGAAACCGTGGGCCAGTTGCGGATTATTTTGCTTCGGACAGATGTAACATACGAGTATTGTTTTGTTGTGAATTTAATTTTTAGTTTAAATTTCGTATCCTTTATGGAAATTGATTGTGAAAATATCGTCATGAATTTCACAGTTGTCAAAGTTTGAAATCGCCATGGATACTTCTCTGATATACATACCTACTTTCACTACTTTTTTGTTTGCTATTAAATTTGCAACAACCGATCAAGGCGTGTGTTCATTCTGGGCTCTTAGGCACTATGCGATCTGTTGTCCGATCGATCGGCCGATGGATCGCCACAAAATATCTGCCGATTTTCACTGCAAACACGATGTACGATTTTCGTGCGATGCGATAACGAATGACAATTCAAAAAATAGGTTATGATTAAATCCCAATACAGCAAGACCCTCAGATCGTCAGACCGACGAATCGCACCAAAATATCGGCAGATAAGAATTGATAGGCGGATCGGTGCGATTTCCACATACACGGACCGATCCGCCGACCGATATCGGGCGTCGGATAGAGTATGGACCTTTTCAAAACACTTGGCGATATGTAGATGTGTTTAAAACTTTTGAACTTTAAGTGAAGGGTATTAATAAGTTAGTCGCATCTTCTTTTGCAAAGAGCAATGAATGCAATCATTTAGCATGAAAATCTAGTAAAGAGTTTTAAACTGTAAAATTATATTTATGCATGCTATAATTCAAAATGTTATTCCTCTAGGGTGCAAGCCTACGAAAGGGCGAACTTCCACAACCCGCATGGAACCGATCCTTAAACAACCAGTTGGCGTAGCTTTTGGCACATTCAATATCAAGGATTTTTTAGATTCACATCCATCTGCCGAAAGTGCTAACGACGTCGAGAAAAAGGGACAAATGTTATTGCTTCAAGGCTATGCAACCTGTCTGATTGCCTTTGGCGAAACATATATTACCCCGGAAGATGAGTGGACAAGTCATACATTGAATCGAATTCTGTGCGAGGGAAAAAATCATTTGCAAAAGTCATCCAAGAGTTTCGAAGGAGAATCGCAACAAGTCGAATCGATATCAAAATGTTTCAATTTATGCGGAAATGCTATGGAAGTGAAGATCTCACTACCTATACTCATCGGCCGGATAGAATGTCCAAACTCGAGAGTATACAGTTTAAGGGTTGGACTTTCTATGTTTATGAGCAAGTATAAACATGCACTTCTGAGAACCGAGGACAGATTTTATCTAATTTGGAGAAAGCCCAAAGTATATTTCCTTTTCGATTGCTACGGAAGATCAGTGGATTTACGACGTGATACTGAACATGGAAATGTGGCACTCATTTGCGTTTGTTCTAGTAAGGGAATTGATAGCCTCTTGTCCTATATGGGAGGCTTAAGTAGCCAATCGGCTTACACTCTCTACGAAATACGAATGAAACGATTAATGCCTTGCTGCGAGAATCCTATAGTGTGTACAGGATCTGGAAGAAGAGCAGATTTTGAGGTGATCAGTAACGATCATGCAAGATTGGCTGGAGTTTGCCACATTGGATCGGAATGCTTCGGGGAAAGTCGTTACAAACAAGCTCTGGCAGTGGGACTTATATCGATCATTTACTCAAAGATTGATGGTCCCTGCACTTGGGATTCCAATATCATTGACAAAATAATTATTATGGGCGATCGCCATTATAAGGAATGGACTGAATTTAATCCGGAGAAATGTTTGACCATTGAAGACATTCCTGGAAAATTTCAGATAGGACAATTTCGTGCTCACATTGCTTTTTCCCCGGAAGCAGCAAGTGGTGATTGGGTTCTAAGAGCCGATAAGCACACTCAAGATATTTCGAAATCAATCAGAGACATTTTCGAGAATAAGAAATTCTCCGGTATTCTCGTGCAGCTCGATGGCAAAGTATATGCATTATTCCTACGGCATAGTTTCTATTATTTATTTGATCCTTATCCACCGAATATTCTGAAGGCTAAATATGGTGCTCGGAAACATGCAACCCTTCACATGTTTAACAATTTAAATCTTTTATGCTGCATCTTTACCCAGGAAATACTGAATTTGAGCCTGCCTTGCAAGTTTTTGATTCATGTAATTAAAATCATTGACTTGGTTAATTCTAGCACATCTGTTTCGACCAACGACGCTCCACTATTGTGTAGTGGTGCCGAAATAGACTGGGACCTTCCAGAAATTGAATCTCTAAATGAGTCGATATACGATATTCATTGCGAGCCTATTCGCAAGTGTATTGCAGAAGAATTCGATATAGGGGTTTGCGATTTGGATGTTCCTCCTTTTACCGAATTCCAAAATGGTTCTGCTGATCAACTTGCAAAAAGTGTATCGACATTGATATCAGAGTCTGCTGATTCTGAAGAGAAAGACGAAGATGATGATGGCGAAAATGAGGAGGAGACTTTGGAAGAAGAAGAAGAGGACTTTGAAGAAGAAAAACACGAGGATAGTAGCCAAGAAGAGGACAGTGAAACTGCACGGCAGAATAAGGTAAAAGCGGGGTCGAGACAACGTAAGGAACATCATACTGAAGAAGAAGAAACCGACGATGATAAAATGACAAACAGACAACATTCGAAAAGAAATAAGTCTAGAAAACCTAATAAGTCCAAACCATCTGACATATTAGAAGATGAAAATAACAGAAACTCTAGAAAACAAAAAGCAAAAAAGAAAGAAAAAGTTTCAAAAAGCAAACGCAAAGAGAAGGATCAGGAGGAAGATGCGGATACGGATGAGGCTGAAAATACGAACAAAGCTAAAACAAAAAGGAAACATCAAGAAAAGTTAAGGAAAAACAAAGCAGGGAAAAATAGAGTGGACAGAAGCGATGTTGATGAAGATACCAAAACAAAAAAGACTAAAGGAAAGGCCGAAGGAAAAGAAGGGACTAAGAAAAGTAAAGATAAGGATAAGAAGGAGAAGGCCCGAAAAAGAGAGAAAAGCAAGCAACAAAAAAACAAACGTAACCAAGAATTGTCGGAAGATAATGACAGTTCCGATGCAAGTATCGACGCTATAAGGGATAGTAAGGGCGAGAAAGACAAATCTGGACCTGCAACATTGGATAAAGACGGTAACCGCAAATCTGATAAAAGTCTATTGTCCATCAGAATTTCAACTTCTGATACGCATGTTTCTGGGAAATCTAGTGCTTCAGTTTCAAAGTCAAGTAAAAGTGTTGAAGTGACTAAAACATGCACAGTACCATCTAATCGACTAGATTCTGAATGCATCCCGAACAGTTATCCAGGCTATATGCATGCACCAAAAAATCTTGCAGTTATTGGATCAGAAAGTGGTACATATCAGAGCCTATGCCAATTGGTCCGAACAGGATTCCAAGCGGCTGACCGTATCCTAACGATGACCCCGTGGGGTAATTATGTGACATTTCGAAGCCCGAAGGGAAACTATTTTCTTTACAGTGGATGCACTTGCAATCCATGCCGTTTTCGTAATGTCGATTTGAGTATTGGCACCGCTGGTCTTCTGTGTTTTAGTAATTTGCATGATCTTATAATGGCGATAATGAAGGGTAAAGATCAGCCTCGACTGAAGGAAGAAAAGGTCTTGACTGCGGATGAAATTTGTGAGCAATATTGCTAATAAACGTAAAAGCTTGACGTTGAACTTTCATGTGGATTAAACTAAAATAAAATTTAAAATATACAATTTTAGAGATGCTTTGATAAATGTAATAATTAAATAAAATAAATAACTGGTACGACAGTCTAATTTTGGACCAAGGCCTCGAAACGAATTAGTATCATTCCATTTACTAGATCGTGATGGTGTGTTTTGTGCAGAGGTGTGTGATCAACAACACGCTCAACCGAGTTATTTACACAGAAAGGGAGATAGAAGGAAACGAAAAAGAGCGAGAGAAATGAAGTAATTCGGCACAAGTGAGGAAGTAGGAAGGGAGATGGAAATTTGACATCTCATTTGCTTCTATATGAACCGGGCGGGTGTTCCGCGGCAGAGAGACAAAATGGAATGTTATTGTTCGCAAAGGAGAAGTAGGAGAGGGGATGACATCGCTTGTGCTTCCTGTGCTTCTATATAGACTGCGCGGGTGTTGCGCAGTGGAGGGCGTGTATCTCTCTGTTTACTTTTTACTAGTTCGTATGTGGTGGAATTACGTCCAGAGTTTTGTGTACAGTAAATGGGGGTTTCATCTCCTTCTATATATCTCTGTGGCTATTTACCTCAAATGAGTACTCATTTAATAGCTGAGTGGGCTTATAGTCCAACACGTAAGTCCGCTTTTGACGCCTAGGCGTCATGTCAGTAAACTAATATAAAACTGAAACGGTGCAATTGCAGGCCAAAAGGAGTGATGACAATATGCGAAACATAAGCCAAATTAAAGCCTGAGAAATGAGAGACATAAGACTATAAAATGTAAAATGGATAAATGAGCATACCGCAGACTTTAAACACCATTAGCTATGTTTTGAAGATGGGAGCAAGTTACTCTCGAAATACTTGTATCTACAATCAGAAAAGATTCTTGTAGTCCGAACAAAAGCTAGTGATTATTCACGAATATTATAAAGTAACTACAAATCGTCGGGGGGCCTATCGAAATAAAAACTTTGTACCTATTTCGCCGGGCGACGCATCGTGGTTTGCGTTTTGGCTAATAGTAGTATTACCGCTATAGTGTACATATAGCGTATAGAGCGAACGAAGCAAGGTTTCTAGGGCGATTTACTGAGAGTTGCAGCGGAACGCCGCGGAATTCGCGTAGGAACTGGAGCCCACGCAAGGGGAATGCGAAATAATCTCCATTTAAAATCCACTATTGGTCAAAGAGGCGAACCACTACGCGTCGCCCGGTGAACTAGTAAAGTTCCTTGCCCACATATGAAATGTGTAAATCAAATTCAGACGATCGACTCATCATACCTGTTCCTGTGTTCCAATTTGAACGCATAATCTCTTCACCACGCGACTACCCATGCAAGCAAAAAATATCAATGTTTTTATTTTAATTTCCCAGCTACTCTAAACGTACTAAAAACTCAAAAACCCAAGATAAATTATTAACTGTGTACATGTGTATAGCGGGTCCGTAACGTAGCCATCAGTGGAGGGGTCTAGGGGGTATGAATTCATTAACTAACAATAACCCCGCATTGGGAGCCGGATATTTTCGCGCTTTTTCGATAATTTTTCAACTATTTCTATTGTAAATTACCATTGACGTGAGAAAAGTGCCTTGAGGTAGGTTATACTAGTTTGCCTTATCTTCTAATGGGAAAGAGCGTGTCAACAACTTCATCAGCAACCTGTACCGGTTATATGTGGACTAGTTCGCCTATGTATTTTTGGGGGTGCATGCTTGCAACTGCATTCTCCGAAACTAGTGTATGCCAACGAAACGTCAACAAGATCACATGGAACAGTTGACGTGCTATGCCCCACAAGGGGTTAGGGTATTGACTATTTTGGTGGTGCTCTTCCAAAAATTAAGAGGACTGTGCACTAAAGGTCGACTTTATAAGAACATACATTTCGAAGCGGACTACGCTAAAATGAATGAATGAATTGGAAGGATTTCATCCAAACATCTCTTTACCTGCAAAGGAACTGACACTAATAGGGACTAGTAAGGATTGTAAAGCCTCGTTTTCCAAGCTGCGGAACTCCACTGCCTGCTGCGGAACAGACTGCCTCAAATTCCTTGTCGCAGCGGTATCCTTGCAGCCTGGAAAACAATTTTCTGCAAGACGCAGCGGAGTTCCGCAGCTTGGAAAACGAGGCTTAAGGTACAGTTTTTACAAAAGTCACGTGCTTATTTAATTTTAGATTCATCGATTTAAATCAATTTAAAGAATTTTTTAGTTTCGTAGAAAGTGAGAGACTTGAAGAGAATAAAAGAAATTAGCCATATGAAATAATCCATACCCAAGTAGCACAATCGAACCTTGGTTAGAGATCTAACCAATTTTTGGGTCAATGGTCAATGGTCAATGGACTATTTGGCTCAGTGATTGAACTAAAACCATTTTGTTCGACATCAACTTAATATTTCATCTAAGCTTCTTATCAATAGGGGATTTCACGCTCAGCGTCGTAAATGTCGTAAACGTCATTCGTCGAAAACTTCTGTCATCTCCATAGTAAAATGATAGAAGTTTACAACTTTACCCCAGAAAACATTTTTGGAGACAATCTAATTGAAAATATCCTAATGATATCGCAAATTATCGCCAACTATCTCATAAAAGATAAAATAAAAACATCTTTTTAAAGCGTTCGAGAAAAAAATCTTTCTGAAAACAGTAGATAATCAGATATCTTCATTGCAATATAATTGCGTGATAAATGAGAAAACATTCTCTAAAAATGTTCTATGCCGTCCGGTTTTTGTAGATGGAGAGTACCGGTTAGTCCGAAAACAGAAACATTAAAAAAAAACGGGTACAGAGAAGTAAAAAAACGAGCTAGTATTTTTTGTGGACTTTAGCCATAAATACTCTCTCTGTAAAGGTCGACACACTCTTGTTATTTACTGTTGAGACAGACCTCTCAGAGGAAACCGAGCTTTTAAATGTTTCAGCACAACTTCCGAGAGAGTTGGGAAACAATTTTAACTTTGGATTCAATAAGCTATTGGTTTTTCTGCGCTTGACTTAGTTCATGTACACACTGCGGGTAAATCGAGCTGCGTGTGGTGAGTTTAAGATTGTATGTGATTTCAGATCAGAAGTGAACCGGCTCAGATCAAGTAATCTGACTCCAATGGCCACGTTTATATCGTGGAACTAAAAGGCGATTTAACTAAATTATTTTAGTGTTAGCACTTGTTCGTGGTGTGTTTATACCGACCATACAGAGATACTATTGTAATTATGAAAGATGTCAGTAGTTGGTTTGGAAAATGTAAAGGATGAAGCGAATGCAGAATTTCAGAAAGGGATGAGGTATTTACATAACAAATAAAATGGAATTATCACCAACAACATCATTAGCGAAGACAGCAACCCCATCTAATCCCAATTTTTTAAGCCAACGCATCGCAAGTAGTGGCCTCGTTTATGCCGCGGAACTATCTTCGAGTAACTAGCTCATGCTAACTCACGACGATATAAACATGTCGCATTAGCTAGTTTTGGTACTAATTTTAGCTCCACTTGCGATGCACAACTGGACTGAAAAATTGGGACTAGATGGTGTTGCTGTCTTCGCTCATGGTGTTGCTGGTGAAAATCGTATTTTATCATCATCTGACATCTTTCATTTAGTACTTCTCCGTAAAGTCGGTATAAACACACCACGAACAAGTACTAGCTCTAAAACGATTTTGTTAAATCGCCTTTTAGTTCCACGGCATAAACGTAGCCAGTGTGGAGCTAATAGCTAGTACCAAAACTCTAAACCGATACGTTTACATCGTGGTGAGTTAGATCGATTTAGTTAAACCTCGAAGATAGTCCCGCGGTATAAACGTAGTGTATGTCAACCCAATTGCCAGTTCTTGTGAATACAAAGTTCATTAACCAGGTAGGTTGAAGACGTCGGAACATTTTTTTAATTTTTTGTCTTGGTTTATATACTTTTTTAATTCCGGTTTTTAACCTGATGGAGGGAAAACCGACCGGATATAAACCGCTAAGAGAAAAACCGAAAGAACCGGGTTATTTTTTTTCAATGTACCGGTTGTTCGGATTAACCGTCCGGTTTTTGACATCCCTATAAAGAGCCCAGTAGTTTCTTGTAGAAAGCGCTTTTATACCACCGACTCGAACAAAACATAAACATCGAAAAAATCAAGCGGCAACAACGAAAACACGAATCTACCAATTGTTTTGTTCAGTACCATATCGCAAGTGGAGCTGAGCTAGCCCGATCGACTAATTCGACATGTTTACATCGTGGTGAGTTTGCTGGGATTAGTTAATTCTGAAGCATAGTTCCACGGCATAAACGTGGCCATGGACGGCGCTCTAAACGTCGCCATACATGAACGCGCACAACCACGACCGAACTTCCATCGAACCATCAAATATCATAGAACGGTGGAAACGAGGAAATTTTTTTCCTATTGAGGTTGACGTGGTTCGATGCCTGCTCGCGACGAAAACGCTTGCCGTGTATGGCGACCTTAAGGCCGAGTTTAGAAGCTGCGGGAGCCGCCACGGTTTACAAATTTACATTGAATTTAAATGGCACAACCCGCCTTCAAATTCCCAGGTTCTACAATACAGGTGAAGTGGAAGCAATTTTCGTTTTTACTGAAATGTAAATAAACAATAGGTAAGTTTCAGCTTTTAACATTTTTTATGCATCGTTATTTTTTTAATATATTGTAATTAACAGTCTAGTCTGCTTATAGGCGTTGCCCAGCTGATGCGCCGGCAGGAGTTGATTGTATGTTAGTAAAGTGTTCGTATGATACGAAAAAATAAAAATTATGCTACAATTTATATATATACAGTACTATACCGTCCCGGACTATTATATAAATGAAAAAGTCTGAATATACTTCGAATTCGCTTTATAGAGGCCACAACCTGCCATGGACAATGTTGACAAAGACGGGAAAAGTGTGGAACACAATCCGCTGTTTACAATCAACTATACAATAATTAATCATCAATAACGATGAATCGAACTATACGGAATTTCCGGCCGTTCTGGGCCCAAGCCAGATAAAAGAGAAAACAAGTGCTTTGGGATAATTTATCTTACATGAAAAAAAAATAATATATTTCCAAAAACTTGACAATAGTTTTTTCCTTATAAATACATCCAATCAAATTGATTACTGGGAATATATTAAATTAAACACAAAGTACTCCTTTTACAAATGTATCAATACAAAAAAGGCATATCCAATGAGAAAATACGAAAATTAACATTGAACATTACAAAACTGCTAACAAAATCTCATTTACAGGCGAAAACTAGCACTCCATCATGGCCAGTGAATTTGAGTTCTCATTAATCCTATCGTCCGACGGCAATGCCATACTGTTTTCATCGCCCTGCATATCACCACTGCCGCACGCCATAACGTCCGCATCCATCGTCGTAGCGGGATCTGTTGCGCCTTGCCCAAAGAACTGTGGAGGCTCCTCGCACATTCCACTCGGCCCGCCAACTCCATTCTGTTGATCATCCCAATTGATTTTGAATCTTGTCACACGCGGTTTGGTAGCCAAAATGTTCCGGGTGAGCTTCTCGAATATCGGTTTTGGTGGCGGGTTCTCCCGCAGCTCGGGATCTGTGTAGTCGTTGTTGATAAAGTAGCCGACGCGAACAAACTCTTGGCCTCGGTAGGAGCAGGTGAGCAGAACTATTGTGACGCCAACGACATCCTGTTCGGGTATTCGCGTTACATCCGGAGGATCCGCTTGAAATACAAAAATGTGTCGGCCTTCGGGCACGGGGCCCACGTAGATGGTGTCCAGCACTTGATCATACTCCTCGGATTCGGCCGATCCCACGTAAATCATCTTCCATTCAAGGTCCTCTTTGAGTTCCTCTATGCATTCGAATGTTAGCTCGAATTGAAATGGATTTAGGAAGCTGCTTGGATTGTCGAGTACGACGACATTTGTTATGTGAACTTTTGCCATACTGAAAGTGGGTCCGAGGTTTGTCGCCGATTTAAGCCAATCGATGGAGGGTGTTTCCGCGATTTAAACCAATTTACAATTTTGCACAGAACGTTCACTGGTATCAAATGGGTGCTATTATACGATCTTTTAACCGGAGTTTTATCGGATAAACAGAACAAAGTAACAGCCAACGTCCGACAGAAGTTGTGGCGGCACCTATTTTGACAGTGACGGACTGAAAATGCACAAAATTCCCGCCATCCGTTAATACGACGTGAAATAGTACTGCCATAGTGATGTTTAGAATTGTTCCGAACATCCGTTGATCAGCTGACGCTCAGCTGATTAGAAACAAGTTAATATGGTTTTTGTCCTCACTATGACATTTCGGAAGAATTTCGGATTGCACGTGCATTTTTGTTTTGTTGGGCTGTGGTTTTATGCCGGGGTCCTGAATTTCTCGTAATATGAATAGATATCTGTTGAATATATCGTACATCGGTACTGCATTTAGGTATTCGTCATAAATTTTCCTATCTTGTTTATTAACTCAATTATGTTGACATGTCTCTTTTCTGTCAGGGGAATGCAAAAGACCGTCAACAGAATTGAAGGAGTGACGACTGATTTGCGATCCGTTCAAGGATTAGTTGAAAGTGCTCTCCAAAGACTGCAGCCAGTCAACAACGTTGAAGTCGTTTTATCAAGCCGGTATGTTAAGCAGTATTCTTGTTAAAAGTTTATAGGTTTTTGTTTGGTTGAGTAGGCGGAGCGGTAGTTCCATGGCAGGTTATTTATTAAGGCATGCTTTCGATCCGAATTCTCCCGTGTCGATCACATTTAACACCTTGCGATTCATCATCGAACAATGCGCTGAGTACGATTCTTCGCTTCACTTGCTTTTCATTGATTTCGAGAAGGATATCGATAATTTGAACCGGGATTCTATATTGGCATCATCACCTGAGAAGCTTGCGGCAATTATTAAGGTAAGGTGTCGGGGGCTTTGAGATTCGCAGTGGAGTTCGGCAGGTGTGCATCCTCTCACTGATTCTATTCCTCATAGTGATCGGCGATGTGTTGCATGCAGCCCTATCCGGGCTGTACAGAGGAATTCAATGGACTTTAACATCTTATGTACAACATCTTGACTACACTGACGACATATGCCTACTCTCCCACAAAATCATGGATCTGTCTGCAATGGCGTTAGATCTCGAGAGGAAGGCAAGCAAGGTTGGGCTAAAGATTAATACCAACAAGACCAAGGCTCTTAGCCCGCCATTACGAAAAAGAAATCCTAAACCTATTGCCATCAATATTAATGGGCAGCCTGTGGAGAAGGTGGACAACTCCGTCTACCTGGATAGCATTGTTGCGGAAAATGGTGGTACAGAGCAGGACATCGCTCGTCATATCGACCAGGCTAATGCGCATACGGCATGCTGTCCAAAATCTGGAAGAGCAGTTACCTCAGCATCAAGACCAAGCTGGGCCTGTTTCGGTTCCTGGTACTGTCTGCGCTTTTGTAAGGGAGCAGTACATGGAAACCAATAAATGATGCGCAGTAGGGCATCTTTTTTTTATTATACAGGGGGGAGGGGGTCTCATTGGTCAGGAGACACTGCCGTCAACTAATGTCAATTGTACGGCAGCGACATGGCACTTTCATTGTCAGTGTGCGACTACATACCCAGTAAAACCTTCAACCCTCTTTCTCCTGTATTTTCCCTACGGAACTACCGACGGTATTACTTCGCAGTCATTGATCTGTTGCGTCCTTTTTCGTATTTGCTCCTCTTTCCTCAGTTCCCTATGTATATCGCATATTGTGCGAGTTACGGCCTCCCAATTTGATTCAGATCTCATCATGTGCTCTACTATGCTATGTGGATTGAGGTCACTGCCAAGTTCGACCTCCAGGGCTTCACGCTTTCCTGTAAACCTTGGACAGTGAAAGAATACATGTTCCGGGTCTTCCGCTATTCCTGGGCACCTCGAACGGTTATGCGAAACATCCAGCTTAAATCTGTGTAGGTACTTCCTATATCCGCCATGTCCAGTAAGAAACTGGATTGTTGTAGGAATGGTCAGAAGTTCGTGGTGTGTGTGTGTGTGTTACATGTTGTGTTGTTCTTCGTATTCCTCGGTGTTAAGTGACAGGAAGATAGCTGCCTCTACGGGGTTCTCCCACAGCGACCTGGGCTGGGGGTCAGGTGTGTGGGTGCAGCTGGGAAAATGTGGTCCACATCGTGAGGTGTAGCATTGCAGGCAGGGCATGTGTTCGTGACATCCCGGTTAATGCGAGATAGGTAGGAGTTAAGACGCGAACACCAGCCCGACCTAAGTTGGCCAAGTGTCGTCCTCGCTGCTCTCGGAAGTATTCTCTCATCGGGAGAAATAGCTGGTGGTTGTGTCGAGAGAACTTTATTTGGACCTAGTCCCGCGATTGATGCTTGTACCTCCTCGTGGTGTATTGCTCCGATGGCTGATCTGTATGCGTTGTTCCCAAAGGGAACCCTTTTGTACCTCTGGACATCTCTTTCGAGGTCCCTCAAATCACGCCTGACATGTTTTGGTGGCGGTGTCTTGTCCATGAGGTCGGTATTGGGGTGTTCACTCCGGTAACAACCCACCAGGTACTGTTTCGCAAGAAGCTTGTTGTGGTCCTTTAGAGGCATCATCCTAGTTTCCTGATGCAGATGGTCCTGGGATGACATCAGGAGACAGACAATCACAGTACGGAGAGCGGCATTTTGGCAATCCTAAATATTGTCCCATTGTGTGTCACAGAGATTTTGTGACCATACAGGAGCCGCATAGTTGGCTACTGGCCTTCCGACTGCTTTGTATCTGACCAGTATTGTTTCTTTATCCTTGCCCCAGGTGCTACCGACCAAGGCTTTAAGGATTGTATTCCTACCGCACATCCTGTTGCACACAGTTGAAGCATGGGGGATGACGTGGCCATTGCTGTACAGGGCTACTCCTAGAATTTTAGGACGGTTCACGGTGTGAATAGGCTCATTGTCAATCGAGATCCCAAGTTGCATCTTGACTTCCTTCGTCCAGGTGGTAAATAAGGTTGCCAAGGATTTAGGCGCTGATACGATTAAATTTTTGCCCGTGAAGAAGGAGTTAAGCTCTTCCAGGTAATCATTTAATCGTTCGCACATTTCCGTGATATTGTTCCCTGTTGCCAGAATGGAGCAGTCGTCGGCATAGGAGATAATTTCAATTCCTTCAGGTGGAGTTGGAATTCCAGATAGGTAAAGGGTGAACAAGGAGGGAGACAGAACTCCTCTTTGTGGCACACCTTGTTTGATCTTCCTTAGCTTCGACTTCTTGCTCCTGAATTCGGTGTAGGACTGCCTACCCGCGAGATAGTTGGCAATCCATTTTGTAGTATGCGTTGGAAGAGATGCATTTTATAGGTCGGACAGAAGTGCTGAGTGGCTGACTGTGTCGAAGGCTTTCGACAAGTCAAGTGCCACCAGAATTGTTCTGTGACATGGACAAGGTTGGTTGTGGCCATTGTGAATGCGAGTTGTAATGTCATCCAGGGCCGTCGTCGTACTATGCATCCTTCTGAAGCCATGCTGGTGGTTTGCAAGCTGGATATGGGCCGCAAGAACAGGGTGGATTAGTGGTTCGAGCGTTTTGCCAACTGGTGATAGAAGTGTGATGGGACGATAGGAATCGCCGAGTGACGCTTTTTTCCCAGGTTTCAGGATTGGGATTATTCTCCCTTTCTTCCAGAGTTCCGGAACGATCAGTGATGTGATGGAGCGGAGTAGCCGTGAGGTATTCGATAGCTGGTGCGTCGAGGTGTTTAAGCATTGCCATTGAAATTCCATCAGGTCCTAAGGCTTTCGAGTTGTTCGCTTTCCTGATTGCTGCAGCCACTTCGTCCGTGGCGAAGACAGGTATGTTGTCTGCAGTTCGACTATGAATCCTCCTTCGGATAATGCGCTTTTGTCTGTCTGGTGGAGGATGTTCAATAAACTGCCTATTGAAGCGACTTGCACAGTGGGCAGGGTTGGTTGGATATTGAATTTTCTCCGAACTGTATGGCGACATTTCCCTTCTGTTTCGGTGGATTAGAGAGGGCACGGACTGTCGAGCATAGTTTGCTAATACCTGTGGTTAGGTTGCATTCATTCAGATGCGTACTCCATTTTGACCTCTTATGTTCGGCCACTAGTCTTTGAATTTCACAGTTCATTTCGTGAATTCTGGGATCGTCTGGGTTTGTGCTCCTGATGTTGTCTCTCTCGTCTACCAATCTCGCGGCTGAGGTAGGAAAGTTGGGCCGAATTTTAGGAATGCGTCCTGCAGGAATAAATTTCGCAGCCGCTTTGTTAAGGACTTTCCTGATGTTGCACTCGGCCTTACTTACGTCAGTGGGAGTTGGCAGGGCGAGGAATTTAGCACTAGTATAATTGGTAAAGCTATTCCAGTCAGCCTTGTTGTGGTTGACAAAGGTGCGATGTTCGACAGATACGACATCTGTCGGTTTGTCAAGCCTTATCACGATTGATAGTGTAAGGACCGGCTCCCATTGTGTATCGTTTATGAGGCTAGCACTGGCAATCGTGATGTCTGGAGAGCTGGAACAGGTACCGGCAATACGGGTGGGCGTGTCGTCATTCAGTGTACAGAAGTCTGAAGCATCAAGTTGTTCTGCAATGGCGATACTTCTGGCGTCGTTGTTAAGATGTGAGTGCCAGAGTTCATGGTGAGCGTTAAAATCACCAAGCGGGAGACGGTGTTGACCAGTGAGGAAAGTGTTGATATTTACATGGTAGCCTGGGGGACAACTGGATACCGGTGGAATGTAAATGTTGTAAATTTCAATATCAACATTGCCTGATTTTAAGGCGATGGCTTGCACTTCCGTGGTGTTGTCGTTGTTAGTGACATCTGTTTCCCGGTATTGCACGGAATGGTGAATGATGAAGGCAAGTCCTCCTCCAGCGTTGGTCAGCCTATCTTTCCTTATGATGATGTAATTTCCATGAGCGTTGAGGGACGAATTGGGATGTACTATAGTTTCCTCTCCTGGATGACTCCAACTTGAATGCGTTGTCTGTCCATGAATGAAGCGAGTTCGGCAATTTTGTTTTGCAGCCCGTTGCAGTTTAGTTGGACGAGTGAGAGCGTATCGAATATGGCGATCGGTAGTGCAGGCGTAAAGTTGTTTTGTTGGGGAATCCTACTGGGTCTATTCGCAGGAGTCGTTGGGGTTGACTGAAAGCTCATGTGAGTGCTCACTGGTGTAGGGGGGTGAGGCGTGTTTGATGAGCTCGCTGCTTGTGGACCTCGGTTTCTACACTGACTACAGTGCCTGTGATGGCTTGGACCAGAGCAGTTTCTCAGGTGACACCACTCGTCGCAACAGTTGCATCTCACTGACGTCGCATTGGGATGCAGCTCTCTATTGCATATGCAGCAGATCCAATGACCTGGGTTGTTTTCAATTCCGGCGCGGAGAAGTAGTATTGAGAGCAATTGCGCCGAGATGTGTTGCTCCCAATAAACACAAAAAAAAAACAGATACAGTATGTAACACACAAACACAAATCCTTCTTGCATTGAAGGGGTTTGACAGCTCTTGACCGTTGTAAAAACGGGTCGCTCCGGTGCGTAGAACCGGCTGCCGCGGGAACGATCCTGCCTTTATTTATTTATTATTATTATAAAGGTGTGCCTTATCACCCAACCAACATTTAACATTTATTTCTTCCTAGGACAGATGCTGGTGTCCATGCATTACAAACATCCGTCCATGTTGATTTGGAAAATTCACATGGAACAGTGTATCCCACATCGTCAATAACATCGCTCTTAAACAGACATTTTAGTAGTCACGCTTTACAAATTCGAGTGATAAATACTATTCATGTTCCTTACACATTCCATTGTCGATATAATGCCAAAGGACGCACTTATTTGTACCGATTAGCAGTAGCCAAAGAAGATTTCTGGAAGCGAGGTTTAGATCGGACCGAAGGATACGTGTCATATGTGCCAATAGAAGAATACGAACGATGTTTTTTCTTACAGTAAGTCGTCCACATATCGGAAATGTACAATAGGATGGAATATCTAATCGAAATATCCATTTCAGAAACGGTGAATTTGACATCGAAGCTTTCAAAGACGCCGCACAGTTATTCGTCGGCCTTCACGATTTTCGTACGTTTATGAATGCAAATAAAAAGAATGCGAAACAGGTATGACTACAGTATTTTGCATCTTTTAACTACGATTACGTTTATTTAACTATTATTAAATTAATTTATAATTTTCAGAGCCGGCCAATGTACACTTTGAGAGTTATTGACGAGTTGACTGTTGAACGCGGTAGACCCTGTGCTAGTAGTATAAGTGCAAAAAAAGCTGAGAAATATTATGACTATTGGAATGTAACCATACACGGTCGATCTTTTCTTCACAATCAAGTATGTAAAATATTACAGTTCACTGACATTACTACCTTTTTTTCGACCATTTTAATCCTTCCAGGTGAGACGAATAATTGGAAGTTTAATAGCTGTAGCGACTGGTAAAATCACTAAAAAAGATGTCTATGAAATGATAACCATACCTTCAAAGCACACGTGGAATAGTAGAGCAGCAGTGGCGCCTCCATTTGGACTATATTTGTGTCAAGTTCATTACGACGAAGCGGATTTCCAGTTCCCGAGTGAAAAACAAGACATTCGTGTAGCGAATGAAATTTAGATAACCTCTCATCTAAAAGCAAGGACTTCTCAAAAATGAGTTTCTTAGAAGAGATCAAGAAGAATAAGCTGAAATTAAAAGTGACTCAAACTCAAATAACATTTGCGGATGGTAGAAAAGCCATTGAATGCAAAGATGGAGTGCAAATGCTTGATGAAAAATCGCATGGTTTTGTCGTCGACACAAAACCCGATACTATCCCGGCGTGTATTATTGAAAACGCTCTGTACTTGGGCTCACAAGATGCAGTGGATATCGGAAATATAAGACGTTTTGAATTCACTCATATTTTAAGTGTAGGTATAGATACACCTAATCGGGAACTATATTCCCGTGACGTGATTTGCAAATATTTGTCATGTTTGGATTTGCCCGAAACTAATCTCAAAGAAATTTGTGAGAGTGCAAATCATTTTATAGCAAACGCTGTAACGAATAAGGGTAAAGTGTTAGTTCATTGCAATGCAGGTGTTTCACGGTCTGCCAGTGTTGTAATCGGTTACTTGATCATCGCAATGCATTTTACATTTGAGCAAGCTTATGAACTCGTTAAATCTCGAAGACCTTGTATTCAACCAAATAGTGGATTTCTGAAACAACTCAAAGAATTATGAGATAATTGTAAGATCCTGATTGTATGTATTTTGTGTAATGATGTAATTGCTTTAAATACGTGATTTTTGCTTAAAGAAGATATTTTTATTAATTGCAAAAATTATTAGAAAAATGAAGACTTAAAATTTGTGCGTAGGTTTGGGGTGCCCGACTTTAGTATTTAAGACCCGAAATATTAACGGCGGTTCGTTCACGCTTATTGTAAAATACGAGTGGACTGAAAATAAAAAAAATTATGTACTGCCTAAAGCGGAAATTAACTTCATATACAATTCTAGCATTGAATTTTTCCATAAAAAGTTCACGTTTAAGATAAATACCTCCAAAACGTATGCGTTCGCGGAAAAGGACATCAAATTCGTTCAGTTCAGACCAAAGTTGATTAAAAATCGTCAATTGAATTTGGGGCCTCAGGTACTAAAATCGGTAAAGTTGTGACTTCTTGTTGGAATGATTTTACATCTAAGGGTCATAATTGCGAGAGGACAAAGTGATAAGCGAACAACAAAGTGGATAAACAACGAAGAATGGTCAGCACACTAGATGCCTCTTGACCAAGAAGATGTCGTCCTAATCGGCAAATGCCCGTGATAGGTTAGGTTAGGTATGGTGGCAGCCTAGACGACTCCGCATAGACCGCTGAGGTCCATAGCGATATCACATAACAGGTACTCATCCCGTGTCGTTGCTAGCCCCTATCAGAAGATCGTCGTTGAGCTTGGAGGAACCTGACTCATTGGCGAAGCTCAAGAGGGTTCTCCAGCTGAGTCCTGCGACTCCTTCAAGATCGTTGAAGAAGTGATCTCCTAGGCACTTTAATCTCCTTCTAGCGAGTTCAGGACAATCGCATAGGAGGTGCTTTAGAGTTTCTTTCGTGTTTGGTATTTGGCAATTCCTGCAGCCTTCGCTGGTTATTAGCTTTGGTCTATATGCGTGTTCCCCAATCAGGCAGTGGCCCGTTAGTATGCCCACTAATAGTGCACACTGACTTCTGGGCAGTCCCAAGAGGCTTTCAGTTTTCCTTTTGTCATAAGAATTCCAGAATGTTTTCGTTACTCTGAAGTCATTTGTGTTAAGCCAGTTAGCTATGGCCTTTTCACGCATATTGTCGTCCATTATCTTCTTGCATGTTTGTATTGGCGTCGGCAGATCTTGGGCTGCCCCTCGTTCGAGGATAACCCCCTGTTTGGCTAGTCTGTCCGCTATTTCGTTACCTAGAACCCCGCTATGGCCTGGAACCCACCAGACTTGTAGAGCTGTTAGGCAGTTATGCACTGTCTTCGACTTGATTGTGACAGACTGTAGCGCCTTTAGTGCTGCTTGACTGTTCGAGTGTATGACGATTCCACCCTTTTTCCGGGATGATATCACCTCAGCTGCCTTTTGGATCGCAAGCACCTCCGCCTGGAAAATGCTGCACTCATTCGGCAGTCTGTAGGAAAAGTTGAATGGAAGTTGCGACGAGTAGACTGCTGCTCCAACTTCGGCTTCCATCTTGGAGCCATCCGTGTAGAGGTTCAGCGCCTTTCTGCGTCCATGATCAACTGCCGGGATCTGTTCCCTATCAATATACCCGATAAGGAACAGGACCTCGAAGTTTGTGTTGAAACCTACTTGTGGTTTCATATAGTCAGTATCAATAGATGGCAGCCTAATACTGCGGTTGCCATATGGTCTATCTTTGAAGTGCCCTGCCTCTCTAAGCCTTAGGGTACATTTAGCTGCCTCATTCTTCAGATATAGGCCGATCGGAGGCAGGTTTAGAAGGGTGTTCAGAGAGAGCGAAGATACTGTTCTTAAAGCACCAGTGATCCCTGAGCAGCATAGTCTCTGTACCCTCTCCATTTTCTGTAGGATTCTTTTCGTGTTGAGTGCTATCCACCAGACCACGTTAGTATCCGTACGTTAGTATCGATCTTACGACAGTCGTGTATATCCAGTGAGTTATTCTCAGTTTGAGACCCCACTTTTTGCGAAGCATGCTTTTGCAGGTGTAAAAGGCGATGCTGGCCTTCCTGTTTCGTTCCTCGACGTTACGACCCCAGTTAAGTCTACTATCCAGGATCATCCCTAAATACTTTGCATGGATTGACAAAGTTGACTCGGTGTCACCCATCTTTGGCAGGATAAATTCCTGAATTCTGGTTCTCCTTGTGAAGAGGACTAGTTCAGTTTTCCGAGGATTTACACTTAGACCTCTTCTATCCGCCCACCTTAGTATCTTACTGAGAGCCATAGTTGTACGTTCTGACAGTGTGCTCGTGTGCTTGCCTGATACGAGTACCACATCGTCTGCATAGGCTACCGCACGTATTCCGGACTATTCGAGGGATGTTAGTAGATTGTTCAGTACGAGTATCCATAGGAGCGGCGATAGCACTCCTTCTTATGGAGTGCCTCTCATCGTACTCTTGGTGGCGTTAGCACCTCCCCATTCAGACTTTACTAGCATATTCGAGAGTAGTGCTTCGACCCATTTCCTTAGATTAACATTCACCTCAGCAAGTTCCAGGGCCTCCACTATAGCCTCCATAGTGACATTGTTGAACGCCCTTGCTATGTCCAGGAATGTACCGAGAGTGAATTCTTTGTATTGAAGGGATGTTTCGATCGTGGAGACCACCTCGTATAGAGCGGTTTCTACCGATTTCCCCTTCATGTAAGCGTGCTAAGTTCTAGATAGGTACGAAGGGTGGATCGTTTCCCTAATTGTATGTAAATGATTTAGACAATATATGTTGATAACAACTGGGCTTTATTCGATAAAATTCTCTTAATTTATATTCTTAAAATTATATGTCAGCAAATGTTAAGTATTTACAATTAGCAAAAAAGTGGTGCGATACAATGTACGTAACGAAAACTCAGACTAAGCAAAAATGTTCAATACAATTATTGATATGTTAATGAAATTTGGACTTAATGTCTTATAGGGCAAAGTAGGGCAAAAACAGATTTTATAATATTATTATGACTTATGATTAGAAGTGCTGCGCACATTCTCCCGCCTCAGGAAATAGAGATGGCAGCGAATCAGCTTGTGTTACTGGATTGTGTGTGTGTTGTTTCCGTGGGGCTGGCACTGGTGTATTTATGCGGTATTTTCTGCATCGATGTTTTACTCTCCAATAGCACATTATACATATAATCGCCAATATGATGATATAGACTCCAGCATAGTGATGGACGTCATGGATACGAACACCTTTGGAGTTCCTTATGCTCAGCTCATGTTTACGTAGTTGACTTTCGATGTCCAATATATCGCTCATGTTGACCTCTTGCTTCATTAAGGGAATTAATATCCTCGAACGGTTTGTCGTGGATGTAGCCAGGGATATCTCTAAATGCTGAGATATGACTCGGTTCTCGGGCAGAATTGAAGTGCCTAGTCGCTCGACGAACTCGTTATCAGATTGGATTTGTGTTGAGGAATGACTTAACACACAATGATGCTGAAGTTGAATGGTCCCAATACCGTCCAAGATTAGGGATTGGCTGCTGTCCTTACACGTTAATTGAAATTGTAGATCCTCCACTAGAATGTATAGCCACTTGTTGGGTGTATGTAGTTTCAACCACTTATTTCTTAGTTGCTCGGTGTAAAGACTGCAAGAGGGCGATATCTTTCGCTCATTGTTCAGTAGGTCAATTTCACAGCGGCTTTGGTTCGACTTCAATGTGAATATTGGTTGATTTAGATGACACAGTAGTTTGTTTTCGGTTGGTGTTTGACACTGTTTTAAATCTTCTTCTTGGAGCGTACTAAAGCGATCTCGTTGATTGTTTATGGCCAGATATTTACTCGATGGCTGGATTGAAATAAGTATTCCATTATGTATTGCAGGAATAGGAATCATCTGGTATAGATTGAATGTTTCGGCTTTGAGGAGTGGTATCTTGACTTCGCAAATAACGTGGGATTGCGTAACTCGGACTTTACCGTGTAATGAATTGTATGTAGTTAAAAGCGATGTTGAGGAACCAGCACTGGGTGGAACTAAGTCGTGTGATATGTGTTCTCTAATCAATCGCAATTGGTCGTTCAGTTGTAGCGGTGTCAGAAGAAGAGTATTTATTTTACTTTGTTTTGCATCCGATACCGCTGATAACAAGCTTCGTTGAATGTTTTGAAATGTTTGCAAACTTAGTGTGAGGAGGATTGCTGCCGAGTTAAATATCGTAGCGACCATGAGCTCATGTTGAGAGTGGTTAAGTGCATTGGTAATTGACTGTAGTTGATTTTTGATGGTAAATATCTGCTGTTGTACCGTCTCATGCTTCTTCTTGAGAACGTTAAGTGTACTCTCCAATAGGGATGTTTGGTTTCGCAGCAATTCCTTCACGAGTAGATCGTTATCCTTGGTCTCTTTGATGTGTTGTTCATACTGGTCTGCAAAATCTTGATCCAAAACGCCGAATAGTCGATTCGTAACTATTCCGACAGCATTGAAAAGACCACGCTTTACTCTCGGGGTTGAGTGGTTGCCTTTTCCGTATAAAATCTCGTTGATATCCTCGGACTCCGCTAACTGGTGTTTCAATTGGAACAAGATTGCTTCACAGGAACCTGATAATTTCGTATTGTGTTCTGTGCAAAGCTCTTCAAGTTTGCTAACCATACTTTTTATGCCTTGGTACTCCTTCCAATAAGTATTCAAGTCGTAGTAGACAATTAACTTCCACTCATTAGAATAGAGTTGGATTTCCGAAACTTTATCAAAATAGATGCCTTCGCGATTCGATAGTGTCGTTACGTTGTAATTGCCTCTAGTGATTACTTCCCCAAATATCAGTGGGAAGACTAGTGCTAATATAATCAACATGAATGACAGGCTGGTTGGTTTGGGTTGTGCAGCTGATGATGTTGATGCTCGTCGTTTAATGTCTGGGGAATCTTGCTCACGGTCGTTTAATAGTTCCACGTTCGGTACGAAGGGTTGCAACGCGTGTTAGTCCATCCTTTCCGGGATGCGTCTCGATCACTCTCCCAAGAGCCCACTTTGATGGCGGTAAGTTCTCTACTTTTATCAGGACTAGATTCCCGATCTCGATGTTTGCCAATTTGGTCATCCATTTAGGTCGTTGCTGTAGTCTTCCTAAGTATTCTGTGGACCATTTGCGCCAGAATTCTTGGTGTAATTTCTCTAACCGTTCCCATCGGTTTAATAGATTCGGGTTCGTCTCAAGATGATCTTTTTCTGGCAGCGATTTGATAGGCCGATTATTTAGGAAGTGACTTGGGGTTAATGTCTCGAGGCTATCTATGTTGTCATACAATGCTCCCAAGGGTCTGGAGTTCAGACAGGCTTCTATTTCGGCCATGAGTGTTGACATCTCTTCAAAGGTAATATGATTGTCGCCAATCACGCGTCTCAAGTGATGTTTCACGGATTTGACTCCGGCTTCCCACAATCCTCCGAAGTGTGGGGAAGCGGGCGGAATGAAGTGCCACTGTATGCCTTCGCTTGTTAGTGCATCTGTTACTTCATTTTGGAAGGACTGCTGCTTGTGGAGTTCACCCAATATTTTGTTAGCACCCACAAAATTAGTTGCATTATCGCTGTATAGATGGCCTACAGGACCTCTTCTGTTGTGGAATCGTTTCAACGCAGCGATGAATGCTGTGGCTGTTAGCTCGCTTACCACTTCAATGTGGAAAGCCTTGCACGTTAAGCAAACGAAGATTGCTAGGTATCCCTTGGTTGTCCGGCTGCCTCTTCCTTTGCTTACTAATAGATCAAATGGTCCAGCGAAATCCACTCCAGAGTGTGTGAAGGCAGGATTCCTGTTAACTCTGGCTGCAGGTAGCATACCCATCATTTGTTCACTTAATTTGGCATTGTAGCGATGGCACTTGACGCACTTGTGTATGTAACTTTTCACAGCTTTCAAGCCGTTAATTATCCAATACCTTTGACGGATGGTTTGTAGAGTCAAGGTGTTCAAACCATGTAGTGAGTCTTCATGGGCCTTTCGAATGACAAGGTCCGTAAGTGTGCTGTTATGTGGAAGTATAATTGGATGTTTCTGATCCTGTGTCAACTCCATAGCGTTTTCAAGTCTTCCTTCAACTCGTAAGATTCCATCTTCTAACTTGGGCGTCAACGATAATAAGCGACTTGTTCTGGATAATTCTTCTTTGTTAGCTAGATGTTTCAGCTCTTCACCGAAATGTTGTTGTTGTGTGTGTATTATGAGCTTCTTGAGGGCTGCTTCAGCTTCGGGAACTGATATTGGGCCAGTAATTCGATTCCCAGGACTGCTTTTGCAATTTTGAATGAATCTACAGCAGTAGGCAAGCGTTCGTTGTACCTTCATCAGTTTGGAGAACCAGTTCAGTAGTCGTTCTATGATGTCCTCTTCGTCTGTGTCAACCACATGCACCTTAATCTTCTTTCTCCCTTGTTCTGTATCTTTAATATTCTGTGTTGGGTATGGCACTTCTGCTTCTTTAAGCCATGCTGGGCCATGCCACCATAAGTCGTTGTTCAACAGTTGACTTGGTAGTATACCTCTAGACGCTGGATCTGCTGGATTTTCCAAAGAGTTCACATGGTACCAATCATCCTGGTTTGTAAGATTTTGAATTTGTGAAGTTCTGTTGGCGACGAATGTTTCCCATCTATGTGGGTCACCTTTAATCCACGCGAGTACAGTCTCGTTATCCGACCATGCTTTGACTGTAACGTCACTGATATCTAGAGATTTGACCGTTTCTTTCAGTAGAGTGGCTAACAGGAACGCACCGCACAATTCTAATTTAGGTATAGACAGTTTTGGTTTTGATGGTGCGACCTTTGTTTTCGCAGTAACCAGGGAAGTGTGTGTTTCCTGGTCATGTATTATTCGCATATATACCGCGGCGCTGTATGCATCTTCGGAGGCGTCACAAAATCCATGTAATTCGCAACTCTGATTTTGGTTCTTGTAATTAATCCACCTCGGTATTTCAATGGATCTAAGTGTTAATATCTCGCTCTTAAATTGTTCCCAAGCTTGTCGAAATGGTTCTGGCAAAGGATCGTCCCATTCAGGACACTTTTTCCACACTTCCTTCAGAAGTAGCTTCACTTTCATTGTTACAGGAGCCAGTAGTCCAAGTGGATCGTATATTTTCGCAGCGTCTGAGTAAAGTTCTCTCTTGGTGGTTGGAATTAAATCGATGTTCGTGTTGACTTGCACCTTAAATGTATCTGTTTTGGGGTTCCAGTATACTCCAAGTGTCTTCACTAGATGTTCTTGATCAAAGTCCAGATGGTCTGATTGCTCTCGAAGGTCCCATGGTATTGCTCTTAGGATATCTGGGCTATTGCTCGTCCATTTCCTCAGATTGAACCCGCCTTTCTTAAGAAGTCTGATGAGTTGCTGAGTTGTTTTCAGTGCCTCTTCTGTTGAGTCTGTACCAGAGACGAAGTCATCTACGTATGTGTCGTTCAAAACCACCCTTGCGGCTTCTGGATACTCCTTCTCATGATCCTTCGCGAGTTGATGAAGAGTTCGAATTGCCAGATATGGAGCTGAGGTAGTACCATAGGTGACCGTTGTGAGTTCGTATTCGAGAATAGGATCACCAACATTCTCTCTCCATAAAATTCGAAGGAACTTACGATCACGTTCGTCAACTTGAATCATCCGGAACATTTTTTCGATGTCTGCCATGTACACAACTGCATACTTTCTCCATCGTAGCAAAATGGAGAAAAGAGTTGTTTGTATTTGAGGACCAACCAGCATAATGTCGTTCAAGCTTTTGGTCGTTTGCCGTTTACTTGAGGCATCAAATACTACTCTCAGTTTCGTTGTTGTACTATCTTCTTTTAACACAGCATGGTGAGGAAGATAGTAACTCGCACCTTCGTCTGGTGTTGCTGGAACCATATGACCAAGCTGCAAATATTCTTTCATGAATTGTCTATATAGTGTCTCGAAGACCTTATCACGTTTGAACTTCCTCTCCATCTGAAAAAGTCGAGCAACTGCTAATTCCCGGCTTCCTGTTATATTCGCCTTTTCAGGATCTTCTTTGAAAGGAATTCTTACTATATAACTCCCACTAGCGTCACGACGATGGGTGGCCTTATAATGCTCCTCGCACTTGATGTCTTCTATTGTCATGATAGGCTGATTCTCTTTGATTTCTTCGATTTCCCAAAATCTGGATAGGTTCTTGTCGAAGTCGACTTCAGTTACATGACACTCTAGACTTCTGCTTGTTGACGTTGTTAACACTTCGCCAAATAGAATCCAACCCAATTGCGTACGTTGCGCTACAGGTGTTCCTGGGGGGCCACGAATGAATCCATCTAACAGGATGCTAGCGTAAACGTCTGCACCCAGAATAACGTCTACTTTACTTGGTACGTTGAATTGAGGGTTCGCTAGGAGTAAATTTTCGGTATGTTTCCATTTAATGGCTTGCATTTTTTCCGTTGGTAGCAAATTGGTCAGTTTTCTCAATACTATGGCATCGGTCAATATTTCGAATTGTGACGAGAAATTTGGTTTTATTTGAAGGTTGACGCATGTTTTTGCATTCCCAACTGAAGATTGTCCAACACCACTCACCGAAGCTCGTATGTATCTCCTCTGTAGGTTTAATCGTTGTGCAGCTTCTTCGGTTATGAAGCTGGCTTGACTTCCTTGGTCGATTAGGGCACGCAATGGTATTTCATACCCGTTTCTCATTGTCACCCGTATTAAAGCAGTTGCTAATAGCACCGCACTGTTTTGTTTAGAAAATACCATATGTGAGTTCATTGTTTTAGTATTATCTTGTTTAGATTCACTTTGCTTAGATGAATTAGTATTGTTCTCTGTATGTATTAACGTATGGTGCTTTTTCTTACACAAGTTGCACGTATTTGAACTCTTGCATGATTTTATTTGATGTCCTTCGCGTAGGCAGTTAAAACATAGCCCGATTTTCCTTATTAACTCAATTTTTTTTGGATTGTTCATTGACTTAAATTTGTCACACACATAAATTTTATGGTTACCCTTACACACTGGGCACTTTATGTCCGTGATTTCACTATGTAGCACTCTCGTCTCCGTTCGTTTCGATACTTGGTGCTGTTGCTTAGATGCGGGCGGTTCTGATGACTCAAGGCTCTGAAATCTGGTCTCTAGGAAACTCAGAAAATTCGCCAATGTTTGAACTGCTCGAGCATTCTCCAATGATTGTTCGTATAGTCGACGAGACTCCTTGTCTAATTTTTGAAGCAAGATGTGCAGGATCAGTGGATCCCAATTGGTGGTGTCCACACCTAAATTCTTGATCCCAGCCATGGTCTCAGTTGTCGTATCGTGAAGCTTCCTAATGGATTGCGCTGACTCCTTGCTCAGGTTGGGTTGCTCCAAGAGTGCGTTCAGATATGCTGATAAGATTGACCTTATGTTGTTGTAGCGATTATTAATGATTCCCCAGGCAGTATCGTAATTAGCGTTAGATATGCCTAGGTGTTGTACCAGCTCGTTGGGTACTCCCTCCAAGTTTGATTTTAGATAGTAGAATTTCTCCGGTTTCGTAAGTTGCTGATTATTGTGTATTAACTCCGTGAAAAGATCCTTAAACGGTATCCACTTTAGATAGTCGCCACAAAACTTTGGAATATCTATACGTGGTAGTTGAATGTTAGATTTTGCAGTTGACTGAGCGATTGGCGTGGTCAACTGGCTATTGGTACTTGATCCTTGAACATGAAGGCTTATCACCGCCTCTTGGTAGAGCGCTTCAATTTTCCGAAACACGCCTTGATCGAAATAATCATCTTTAATAGTTCCCAAAGCTACAATGTCACCGTGGTTTTGCACAATCAGATGCCAATAATCGCCTAATAATTTCGCTTTTTGGCTGCGAAATGCTTCGGAGACTGGCTCTCGTAGCTGCTCTTTCACTTCGTACGCTGCATGCTGCAGATTTTCAATTAAGGCATTCTGCTTTTTTAGGAGGCGATGTTGTTGCTCAATGTCGTGAGTACGCTGACTTCTCTCTATGGCATCTCGAATAAGCGATTGAAATGCTTCTCGTGTCTCATCGTACAACGTCTCTACGTTTTCAAAATAGTTGTCAGTGAAGTATCGATGTTCCTTATTAGCATCGCGTAGGGCTTCCAGCTGCTCGTCATTCTTTTCGAACTCGTTCCATGCGTTGTTAAGTTGTTGTAGCTTCGTTTCTCCAAATTCACGGGTCCTTCGCACAACAGGTTCCTTAGTAAGCTGCACGTTCAGTTTTTTGATTTTGTTCACCAAGACCGTTTGTTGTCGTAAGAGGCTATCCATGATGATTTACGCAGGAATCACAATATCGAGGTAAAGTACAGGAAACAGATGGTCGAAGCAAAGTCGCACAAATCGCAGTAAACTAGTTCCGCAGAGAGTTTGCCAAAGTCGCAGTAGTCTCAGCTTCAAACCCACACAGTATTTCGTCGCGGGAGGTTGAATCCAATGTACAATGGATACCACCAAATGAAGATAGGCGGCTCTCGGAAAAAATAGATATTTCCTCAAAATTCGATCGACGCAAGTAACAAACCAGAGCCACAAGACGCTAAGTTCTCGTGGTTGATTTCCCTAACGATTGAACGATACTTTTCGTAACAAAGACTTTAATTCGCGATGGTTCGAATGTGCAGTTCAAGATTCAGATTTCAGAGCCGCAAGACGCTAAGTTCTAGTGGGTGAAAAATGTTTCTTGTTCTCAGGACACTGGTTCCAGAGATTGCACAAATTCCTCAAGACACTGGTTCAAGAGGATGTTAAGGTTCGACGGACCAAATCAAATGTATGTAAATGATTTAGACAATATATGTTGATAACAACTGGGCTTTATTCGATAAAATTCTCTTAATTTATATTCTTAAAATTATATGTCAGCAAATGTTAAGTATTTACAATTAGCAAAAAAGTGGTGCGATACAATGTACGTAACGAAAACTCAGACTAAGCAAAAATGTTCAATACAATTATTGATATGTTAATGAAATTTGGACTTAATGTCTTATAGGGCAAAGTAGGGCAAAAACAGATTTTATAATATTATTATGACTTATGATTAGAAGTGCTGCGCAGCCATAGTTGTACGTTCTGACAGTGTGCTCGTGTGCTTGCCTGATACGAGTACCACATCGTCTGCATAGGCTACCGCACGTATTCCGGACTATTCGAGGGATGTTAGTAGATTGTTCAGTACGAGTATCCATAGGAGCGGCGATAGCACTCCTTCTTGTGGAGTGCCTCTCATCGTACTCTTGGTGGCGTTAGCACCTCCCCATTCAGACTTTACTAGCATATTCGAGAGTAGTGCTTCGACCCATTTCCTTAGATTAACATTCACCTCAGCAAGTTCCAGGGCCTCCACTATAGCCTCCATAGTGACATTGTTGAACGCCCTTGCTATGTCCAGGAATGTACCGAGAGTGAATTCTTTGTATTGAAGGGATGTTTCGATCGTGGAGACCACCTCGTATAGAGCGGTTTCTACCGATTTCCCCTTCATGTAAGCGTGCTAAGTTCTAGATAGGTACGAAGGGTGGATCGTTTCCCTAATGTATCCATCTATGCATTTTTACATTGTTTTTTGCAAAAAGGACGTTAGACTGATAGGTCTAAAGTCCTTAGGATTGACATGGCTGCCCTTGCCTGCTTTGGGGATAAACACCACTCTTGACTCCCTCCACGCCAGAGGTACGTAGCCTAGTCGGAGATATCCCTTTAGTATGGCAAGCTATGTGTCTATGGGTTTTTGCAGCATTTGCCGGTATGATTCCGTCAGGGCCTGCCGATTTGTACGCTTCAAACGAGCTTATCGCCCATTTTACGCATCTGCTGCACATGAATAGCACCGAAATGTTGCTTCTTCTTGCGTCGCCATTTTCTATTTCCGGCCGTGTTACGAGGATGTGATGTTCCTCGCAGCCAGGGAAGTGTGCGTTTAGAAGTTCATCTAGTGTATTTGCGCTTTTTTGTGTCCAACCTCCATCCTCCTTGTTGAGGGTGATATCGGATTTTTGGAGATGCCTTTTCTAAGCCTTGAAGCTTCCGTCGCTTTCAATTTGGCTGCAAAAGTCTCTCCAGCTATTCCCCTTAGTCGCTCTTAATTGTTTCTTAAATGCTTTTAGTGAGTTCCTGAACTCGCCCCATGAATCGTCATGTCCCGTGGGTTTGGCGTTGCTGAACAGCTTCCTTACCTTGCAGTGGGCTTCCCTAATCTCCTTGTTCCACCATAGTGGTTGGGTCTTCTTAGGGGGTTTTCTGAGGGGCCATGTAGATGCTTTAGTAAGTATGTTGGTAAGAGTCTGGGCCGCGCGCTCCAAACTTTTAACGTTACGTATGTACTCCGGGCAGGCGCCCGGAAAGTTTGGTATCTACAATTTGGCTGTACGCCTCCCAGTTGGCTGTCCTCGGATTTCTGTATTTCTTCGTTTCATTCATGGTTGTGAACCCTACCTCAAAGCTTATGTACATGTGGCCCGAGAATGAGGGTCTATCCAGGACCCTCCAGTTCTGAACATCACAAATATCATAGTTTGAGTGTAGTGTTACATCTAGTACGTTCTAGATCAGGTCGGTTCCCCTCCACGATTAGCTATTTTTAAATTATAGTTGAGTAGAAAAAGTAGTAGTCACTCACCTCTCTTGTTGTCGTCCTTACTTCCCCATATCGTGTGGTGTGCATTGGCGTCGCTCCCTATCACTATGTTCGCTTTCCTTCCGGTCGCGTAATCAAGCAATGTGTGCAGCTCGTGCGGCGGCGCGGGTTTGTCGTGAGCCATGTATGCTGATGCGAATTGAATTTGCGGCGCCTGAATCTCTCGTCGCTAGGACGGCGCACGGCTGCAATAGGCAATCGAACATTAGCGATCATAAGATAATGGTCTCTTCCCATCCCAATATCGGCACCCTTCTTATTTCGCACGTCCTGGAGGCAACTCTTGAATCTTTTACTATTGGCAAAGTAGTCGATTTGATTTTGTGTTCTGCACCAATCAACAGAAGACCAACTGATTTTGTGGTGGTCTTTATGCTCAAACATGGTACCACCGATGAAGAGACTGTGAAAGTTGCAGAGCTTGTAACGGACGGTTTGGTGGACATCCGAAGATCACCGTGGGGACAGAGCTTTAGTGCCTTTTCTAACAAAGAGCCGCACGGTTCTCGCTTGGGGCGATAAGAGTGGAATGATTGGCGGACGGCTCAGATGGCCTCGCGTTCGCATCGGAGTCCGGGTGTAATGGGATTCTCGGCATCTGGTTTCCTACCACCGACATATCATTACTCATCAGGTGCTGCCATCGATCTGCCGGTGGAAGAAACACAACCAGGATATGGTTCATTACAAACTCTACAAATCTGTCACCGTTGTCGTTGTGATCCCCAAGACTGTGTCTCCCCATCATATGCCCGAACCGACAGTTATCAGTGCCAACTTTTGCATTAAAATCCCCAATAACCATTATGTCACCTTTGGGTGTTCTGCTCTGGATGACGCGGCGTTTAGTTCTTCGTAGCATGAGTCTTTAGCCAAAACATTGTCGGGTTCAGTTGGAGCACAACACTGTATTATCGTGATGTTCCTCATTTTGGTCCAGATCCTAGCGATCATGGTTCTGTCGGAGACCGGATCCCAGGATAAGAGACAGTCTCGTGAGCTCTGCTTAAGAGGAGCCCCACGCCTGACTCACGACCACAGATAAATTCTCCGCTGTCCCACCATCTTATCTCACTAACTCCTAAGATGTTTAATTTATACCGCAGAAATTCACTCTCTAATTGAAGAAATCGTGGGTTCTGAATACCTTTTGATCCATTGTCCAGGAGACTACGCACATTCCAGAATCCAATTTTTGTCATTGTATGATAGCCAAATGTCGTAACCGCTAAGTCAGTCCTTATCCGAGGCATAGTTGATATTTCGTTAGCATATAGAAGATTTTGGATAGTGCAAGTTGCTGGCATACTCATCCTGTCCTTTGTTAGTTTCTACGACAGGCCGGCAAAGGGAAAGGCCGTAGTATTATTCTTACGCCCCGCACTCCAGAGGGAATGTTGACCTTAACCAAATCAGCACACCATTACTGGCGGCTAGACTTGGTTAGCAATGGTCAATAACTAATGCTGTTCCAGGGGGCGGCTACGATGACTATGGAACAGGATTTTTGCCCCCCGTAAAACATAAACTTCTGCCAAAACCATTAGACATTGACAAAATAATCTGACAATGAGCGAGGCTGGAAAGGAATTAAACACTGGCTCACATTAAAACAACATAAAAAACAAATTATTCACAATTTGATTTTTTTAATAATTACTGAATTAACAAAATATACTATGCATTGATTGACTTATACTTGTCATTAAAATATTTATTTAGAGCTGACGCAAATATATACTCGTCTGTAGACAAAATTCTACCAAGATACTGAGGAAATTTCAGTCTAAAGGAAGAGAAATATACAATTGAAGATTTCATTGTACTAAGAATAGCAGCTACTCAGATCACAAATAGTAGACGTTGTTTTTACCGGAGAAACATAATGAGCTATCCGTGCTGTTTGGCGAGTGATTTTTCGACTTTTAAGGTGTGTTTTTAATGGCGCTAGAAAACGCATGCACTTCAATCGCAGGAGATTTAGTTTGTAAACATGCTAGACAGTATTGAAAATGATACTCCGTCGTATTGGCAAATTCTATTATTTTATAATCAATTCACAAAGTACAGAAAAATAAGCCACTCTCTCTCTCTCTATTTCACGCATTCTAACTTGCTCGCCAATGGTTCTCAATAGATGAGTAAATATAAAATTTGAAAGTAATTTTTACACAGCCATTGGCCTAGCAATTTCCTTCTCTAATATGTCCTGCACACGATTCGAAGACATTTTCAGCTCATTTCTATGAATAGTATCTAGCGTTCGAAACGAGAACTAGACAACGATGATATTGAGATTCTTTCATACTGAAAAAATTCATAATATATATTTCTCAGTATTTATTCACTACTGAATTATAATATTATTTGTTCGTTGTCATCTTCACTATCACTTGAATCTATTACATTGCGAAGTGCAAGCGAACGAAAGTTATCCAACGTCTGTGAGAAAAGGTCGCCGTTACGATCATTTGCACCTTTAATACTTGTACCTTGCGATGCATCTAATAAGTCTTCGGCATCGTCCAGCAATTCCCTCTGTCCGCGCGAGCCACTCATTTGATCGTGGTCGTCGGTTCGATTGGAATCGTCGGCATGCGCCAGTGTTGAATCGATTATATCGCTTGCAATACGAATTGCAGCATCTGTCGCTGCAATTGGCGAAATATAATTGTTTGAATTTTGTCGTTCGTGCAAACTCGTTGAAGATGATTGTGATTCAGTCTCATTTTCATCGATGCTGCCTTCGATACGAAGGCCTGCAACACCCTTCTTGGGAATTGATGCAAGATCACGTTTAACGTGTCGTCGTCGCGACGGATCATTTTGTCTTTGTTGCAGCATGGCCTCGAAATCGACAACATACACGTAGCCAGCTACGAGTATTGTGCACGATTTTTCGCCTTTCTTGTAAGCCTCCTCGATATCCTGACTTGTGCGTTCGTCATATTGCCACCAGCCTAAAATAACAAAAGTATATATAATTTTACAAAAGAGAATACATTTTGATTATTCTGAAAACAAGCGATTAATTTTTATTCCAGTCTGACACGTATACAGAAATATTTACATGGGAATGTTTATGAAATGAATATTCACTGCATTGAAAAAAAAAATATGTACTCGGTATAAGAATACATTCAAAAGCAAAAACTGGCACTAGAGAACGTTCGAGATTCCAGCGACACCCTTCACAAAACTGTCGCATTCCTTGCGCTTTATTCGTCGTTTTCGTCTATGATCGTACTTCTGACACTGAACCATTTGCCGAAAGTCTACTGTGTACAAATTTCCACAAATGAGAACATCAACACTGACCAAATTTTGCGAAAAGGCTTCTTCAATTTCGTTAGATGTTCTGCTATCGTATGCCCACCATCCCCCTAAATTTATACATATTTGCGTTCGCATATGAAATGAGTGATATTTGTAAATTGCATAAAACTTACCATTTCGTCCTTCATAGTACCACTGGTAGCCATCTTCTGTGGATTTTGTTTTTGACACTCCATGCACGAGCTGTGGATGATCGAGAAATTCGGGAGGTATTTCCCTTCGGCACATAGCACATCGTCGATTCTTATATGCTACGCCCTAAAATGCAAAGAAGAAGAATTTGTTCTAAAAAAGAAAAATATTGGAAAAATAATGTAAAAGCTAGACAAGTGGCAAAATTAAGTCGATAGTATACCGATTGAACTGCACAGACTTTTGGTATACAACTAAATAGTCTAAGGCCGCAATTACACTATAATATTTATAGTATAACAGCTATGATACTTGGTATTATAATATTTCTCGGATGATGGAGATATTAAAATACATACGTAGTGCGGTCCATGAGTTCTTGGCCTCATATAGTAAATAGAGTGCGTTCGCAAAAATCTTTATGCAAGCGTCAGTGACAAGTCTCGACAAGCTTTACACAAAATTTCAACAACTTGCTGCTTCAATCCGTTTAATTGTAGTAAAGCTTGAACGATCACTCCGGCAAGTTGTTTTAAAAAATTGCTCAAATTTAGTTTCGCGCTGTTATAAAGTTTTCGACTAAAGAAGGATTAACGCCAACACAAATCAAGAAAGAATGACGGCTGTTTACGGCGATTTGTGTCCATCATTTTCAATAATAAAAAATTGGTCTAAGTTTTTTCGTTGGGGACGATAATCATTAGTGTTGAAGAAATTGTTCTAAGTGACCGACGTCTAAAAACAAAAGAAATGGCAGCACAGACCGGCATTTCCAAAACAAGTGTTCTAAGGATCCTACATGAAAATTTAAATATGACAAAAATTAGTGCAAGGTGGGTGCCTCGAATTCTCAGCGCAGTGCAAAAGCAACGTCGAGTAGAATGTTGTGAGCAATTTTTAGAGCTTTGCCACTGTAATAATAGCGGGGACCTTGGAATAAGGTCAAAATCAAATTGCCGATCTGTGCCGTTTTTTTTTCATCTGTATCACTCGCTAACATAAGGAGAATCAATTGACAAGTGAAAATAAATCTGCGAAAGAGTATGTTCGAAAGTATTTTGTAATGAACCACCTGTAACGAACCATATTATGGTCTAGTAGTGCTGCTTCCACCGGCAGATCGAAGCAGCACCTGATGAGTAAGGATCTGTCGGTAGTACGAAACCAGAGGCCGAGGGTCCCATTACACCTGGACCCCAATACGAGCGCGAGGGCAAGCGAGCCATCTGCCAACCATTCCATCCTTATCGCCTCATTTTTTTTATTCCCCATTTTTACCTCCCTTGTTTGTGTTGTCTTCCCCAGGCCTATGAGTTTTTGTTAATATGTACGTAAAGGACAGGGGCAACGAGCGACGAAAACCCCGCCCACGTCTCCCGAACTGAGCTACAGCAAGCATAGGCCGCTGCTTAGCTCGTTGAGGAGCCTTTTTCTTCGCCAGATGGCACAGCCCGTCCTTCACGGTCAATTAAGCTACCTTAGGCTCCGTCCCCACGGGCATCTTCGGATGCCCACCAAACCGTCCGTTACCATTACTTTCGAACATACCTTTTTTGATCAGATTCTATGTTTAGTTGTCAAGTGATTCTTCTGCATATATGCCGTTTATTCAGCAATACAGGTAGAGATTGCAACTCGCTAGTGCAGCTTGTCGCTCACTAATCTCGGGCAGTCTCTCCTGTGTAGCGATAAAGTTCAGACGAGCAGGTATATGAAAGTATACGTTGTATACGTTGTGTGAATTATTTGCAATTTAGGCAATTGCCAAATGTATAATCGTACTCTGTTCAAGATCAATTATAGTTAATGCTGCGCCAATAAACGGCAGAACAAAATGAAAAGTAAGGAATCGGGTTAGTGTCCATTGAATCTGCAATTGAAAAAAAAAACAAAAGAAGAAAAATTAGGAGAGAGAGACTTGGATCACGGTTTCTGTAAAGCAAACGGCAAGGATGGGCCCAAAACCGTTCTAAGGGAAAAATCAACAAACGGAATACCAGTTAAAGATGTAAGTACGAAAATGAGTAAAAAGTTTAGTGGGCATCGATGTTGAGGTTAAAAAATAATACGAAACGAAACAAAACCAAAGTATACTTATGGAGTAGATAGATGTGAAATGATGAAAAGTTAAACGTTTGTACCGACATTAACGAATGTAAAATTTACGGCATTTTCAGTCACGGCTTTTTGAACACTAAAGGATCTTTCCGCTGTACATTATGTGGGCAGGGAGATACAATAGTGTTTCACACACCAAATAAAACACTCGTTGGAGCTAATTTAAAGACAATAGTCTTATCGGAAGTTGTTGGAGTCACATATGACGGAATATTTGTGTACCGACATCAACGAGAAAGAGGAAATTATAGAAGGAACAAAAAAATTTGCTGGAAGCAAGAGAAAAGTCCTCTTCACTGTCGGATTGGAGGCGCTCGAGGACATCGTCATCGATTGATTCACAGGTAAGAGTTACGTCAGTCCAATAATAACAAACACTTGTTGGCTTGCTCAAACCAGGCATTCGATTATTTAGCGTGAAACCAGTATGAATTGACCCTTAGTTGTAGATCCAAAACACGGCAAAATATATTGAACAGAGTGGGGGGAAAAGACAAATATTGGAAGAGGTTCCATCATCGTGGCGCGACAGCCCGACGTCGGGCCTTGGCCGCCTGGAGGTTCCATGGAGGGCACAAATATTGAAAAATTTAGTGAAAGTGATATCCATTGGCCAAATGGCCTATGTTTAAATAGTTCCAACAGTCGTTTATCGTAGATTGATGCAAAGATTAGTGAAATTCACAGCTTTAAACTTAATGATAGTGAAGCGTGTGGTATTGGATCGCATCCATATAGAATCGCTATTTTTGAGGACACACTTTATTGTTCCGACTGGCAAACAAGCAACATTCATTCGTATCATAAATTCCGCGGCAAAAATCATGAAATCTTAATAAATGATAGAAAGCTCGGCGACATCCACATTTATCACCAAGCTTTAATGCAAAAAAGGAAACCCTTCGTGTTTAGATAATTAGTGTTCCCATATTTGTCTACTTAACGATAAGCAGGCATTCCCATGTGCATTTTTAGAAAGTTCGATACTTGAATTTGACATGCGGACGTGTCAAAAAAAAAAAAACAAAAAGTATTCGTGTGGATCAAGAATTATTTAGTAATCCTGGAACAGTTTGGCCGCCATAAAATCGCCAATGGGATACCATTGGATATTTATGACTATTTTCATCGCGGAATATCAAAGATTAAACATTACTGAAATACCTCACTTGGTACGGTTTAATTTTTAGAACAGGATGCACACATGTTAATCTTTGCCAGAGATAAAGACGACAACACTTCAGTAATGGAAACTGCCTATAGAGTTTCAATGTGTGAGTAACATGCTTGTTAGTTGGCATTACCCCAGAGACTGTATTCTGGCTTGAGTCATACGCGAATATAATTCAATTCACTGATTATGATGTTTCAGTTCGGCATTGGTTCCGTTTTATTTTTTTATTTTAAATCGGCCTGTATCGATGGCACTTTTGAGGACCAAGAAGGAGTAATCCAATAAATTGTAACGTGTGATGAAACCATGGTCTGTTACTATGATCCGACATCCAAAAGAGATTCCATGGAGTGGCATCGGAAAGGAGAACCCGTGCCAAAAAAAAGCAAAGGTCATTCAAAGCACCACAAAAGTGATGGCTACAATCTTTTGGGACTGCGAGGGAATCCTTCTGATTGACTTTAGGGAATCAAATACCACGCAACATATTACTCTGACTTACTAAGGCAGTTGCGTCAAAAAATCAGCCAAGGTGTGCGCTTGCTTCATGACAATGCTCCAGTCCACACTGCTTCGCTTTCCAAGGCTACTGTTCGCGAATGTGGCTTCAGAGAGATTGAGCACCCACCATATTGCCCTGATCCGGCCCATCCGACTATTTTTTGTTTTCAAAGCTGAAGGCCGAGTTAAGGGGTAGAAGATTCAACAGTGACGATGAAATTAAACAGGCGGTATACGACCATTTTGACTCTAAAGATGTATCATATTTTTATAGTGGCTTAGAAGCTTTAGTCAGACGTTCTGAAAAGTGTGTGCAAATAAAGGGAGAATATATTGAAAAATAGTCACAGTTTTTTTTATTTATGACTTTTCTTTCTATGTTAGGCTAAGAACTCATGGACCGTACTACGTAGCATATTACACTACGTGATATCTATTATGAATAGGCTTGTTGATTTATAAACACAATTAACACCAATACTGTCCACAATATCACTATACGTTCCGGCGGCAGTCGGTTCTACGCACCGGAGCGACCCGTTTTACAACGGCCAAGAGCTGCCAAAACCCTTCCAATGCAAGAAGGAAAGTGTGTTTGTATGTTACATGCCTCGTTTCGTCTTTTTTTTCACTGGGAGCAAAACATCTCGGCGCAACTGCTCTCAGTGCTACTTCTCCGCGCCGGCATTGAGAGAAACCCAGGACCGTGGATATGCTGCATATGCGACAGAGTACTGCACCCAAACGCAACTACGGTGAGATGCAATTGCTACAATCAGTGGTGCCACCTAAGATACTGCTCTGAACTCAACCATCACAGGCACTGGAATTCCTCCTTTACTGTCAGTCAGTGTAGGAACAGACGACAACAAGTAACAACCTCGTCTAACACGCCCCAACATCCAACACCATCGAGCGCTCAGACAGGTTTACAGCCATCCCCGATGACTCCTGCTAATAGTTCCCATAGGATTTCTCAACACAATCTTACGCCTGCACCACCGACTGCCATCTTCAATACGCTCTCACTCTTCCAAATCAACTGCAATGGGTTGCAGAACAAGATCGCCGAACTTGCATTATTTATGGACATTTATGGACAGACAAGATGGAGCCATACAAGAGACGAAACTGCACTCCAACTCGTCCTTCAACACATATGGCAACTACGCTATTGTCAGGAAAGACAGGTTGACCAACGCTGGAGCAGGGCTTGCCTTCATTATTCACCATTCCGTGCAATACCGGGAAATCGATATTATTAGTAATGATAACACCATGGAAGTGCAGGCCATCGCCATAAAATCGGGTAATGTTGATATCGAAATTTACAATATTTACATCCCACCGGTATCCAGTTGTCCCTCAGGATACCATGTAAATATCAACCATCTCCTTACCGGTCAACATGGCCTCCTGCTCGGTGACTTTAATGATCACCATGAACTCTGGCACTCCAACCTCAACAACGACGCCAAAGGAATCTCAATAGCTGAACAGCATGATGCCTCCGATTTCTGTACCCTAAATGACGACATCCCCACTCGCATCGCCGGTACATGTTCCAGTTCTCCAGACATAACGATTGCTAGTGCTAGCCTCATAAACGAAACACAATGGAAGCCTTGAGCTTGACAAACCGACAAACATAATATCTGCCGAACAACGCACGTTTGCCAACCACAATAAGGCTGATTGGAACGGTTTCACCTCCTATACCAACGCTAAATTCCTCGCTCTGCCAACGCCAATCGACGTTCCTACAGCCGAATCCAACATAAGGAAAGTCCTGAACAAAGCGGCTGCGATTTTCATTCCTGCAGGACGGATTCCGAAAATTCGGCCCAACTTTCCAACCACTGCCGTCAGACTGGCAGACGAGAGAGACAGCATGAGGAGCGTAAACCCGGACGACCCCAGAATTCACGAGATGAACTGCGAGATCCAAAGGCAAGTATCCGAACACAGGAGGTCGAAATGGAGCACCCATCTGAATAACTGCAATCTAACCACAGGATTGAGCAAGTTATGGTCGACAGTCCGTGCCCTTTCCAATCCACCAAAACAGAAAGGGAACGTCGCCATTCAGTTCGGTGAAAATTCAACAAGTGACCCTACCCACTGTGCAAGTCGTTTCAATAAACAATTTATTGAACACCCCGCACCAGACAGACTTAAGCGCAAAATTATTAATAATTCGTAGGAAGATTCACAACCGAACCACAGACAACATACCTGTTTTCACCACGAATGAAGTAATTGCAGTTATAAGGAAGGCGAACAACTAGAAAGCATTGGGATCAGATGGCATTTCAATGACTATGCTCAAACACCTCGATCTGCCAGCCATCAACTATCTCACGGCTACTTATAATCTATCCATCTCCGCGCTGATCGTTCCGGAAATCTGGAAAAAAGAGAGAGTCATCCCAATATTGAAACCTGGGAAGAAAGCGACACCCGGCGAATCCTATCGTCCAATAATCAGTTGCCAAAACGCTTGAAGCACTAATCCACCCTGTTCTTACGGCCCACATCCAGCTCGCTGATCACCAGCATGGCTTCCGAAGCATGCACAGTACGACCACGGCCTTGGATGCCAGTACAGCCCGCATCCATAATGGTCTCAATCAGCTCGTCCATGGCAAAGAACAATATCGGTGGTGCTTGACCTGTCGAAGGCCTTCGACACTGTCAGCCATTCAGCGCTTTTGTCTGACATCAACCGTTCATCGCTTCCGACGCAAATAGTGAAATGGATTACCAATTATCTCGCTGGTAGGCAATCCTATACAGAATTCAGGAGCAGCAAATCTAAGCTTAGGAAGATTAAACAAGGTGTACCTCAAGGAGGAGTTCTACCTCCTACCTTGTTTAATCTATATCTATCAAGACTCCCAACACCACCTGAACGGATCGACATCATCTCCTACGCTGACGACTGCTCCATTCTGGCAAGCAAGAACCTTACCGTCTCAGTGCCTAAATCCTCGGCAACCCTATTTACCACCTGGACGAAGGAGGTCAAGATGCAGCTTGAAATCTCGATCGGGAATCATCCTATTCCTACTACAAACCATCCTAAAATCCTAGGAGTCACGCTGGACAGCATGGCCACATCATCACCCCATGCCTAAACCGTGTGCGACAGGATGCGTAGTAGGAATAAAATCCTCAAATCCCTGGCCGGTAGTACCTGGGGCAAGGATAAGGAAACTCTAGTGGTCACATATAAAGCAGTCGGAAGATCAGTGGCCAACTATGCGGCTCCTGTGTGGTCGCAGAATCTCTGTGACACACAGTGGAAAAAGATTCAAACGTGCCAAAACGCCGCTCTCTGTACTGTTACTGGCTGTCTCCTGATATCACCCCAGGACCATCTGCATCAGAAAACCAGGATGATGCCTTTAAGGGACCACAACCAGCTTCTTGCCAAGCAATACCTGGTGGGTTGCTACCGAAGTGATCACCCAAACTCCAACCTCATGGACAAGACGCCGCCGCAGAGACATGTCAGGCGCTAATAAGGAAGCGATTGGTGGTGGACGTAGTCGGGTCGTGATCGTCTTTTTTTCACAGAGTATAGTGGTTGAATCGGATCGATCATCGTGGTCGGCCATTGTGGCGTTCCTTTTTGTGGAGTTCTTCTTAGTTGGTGAGATTATTCCATATTTGCATTCCGGGGTTGATTAGTTCCATCTTTAAACAAGTTGTAGTGTTGTTTTTTTCTAGTTAATACTTGGTACATAGAACGAATAGTGGTTGAGTGGTTTTAGGTTAGGTGTTAGGATGGAAGAACCGGATCCCCCGGACACCCGGGGAGAAAGTAAAAAGAAGAAAAAGACTTCGGGTGGGCAAAGATCGAGGGATGTAACCCCCGTAAAAATGATTGGAATAATAGATTCAGTGGATAACACCAATGCATCTAAAAATAAAAACATGATTGACACGCACGTGGTTAGTGACGCCCAACATGCGGAAAAAGATACCGCTAAGTCATGTGACGACAATAACGGAACCAGTAACCGTACTAAGAGGACGTATAATTATCAAGAAGACTCAACTGAAAAAGAATTTGTCGTCATGATCCAAAATATCGAGGATAAGAGGATATCGGAAATGGTACTTAGCGATTTCCTGGATCACTGTCGTGTTAGGGGACTAGTAAATATCCAATACGCAAATTTTCGGTCGGCCAAAGTGACGTTCAATAATCCCAAAGATGCCAACACGATTTTATCTAATCCGACATTAACAACCAATGGATACAAGGCGTATATCCCTCAAAATTGTATCTCTTGTTATGGTAAAATATCATCCGAGACGTACCTAACTGCATATCCGAGGAAAACTTAATGGAAAAACTCCATGGTGCATGTCGCATCCTTAGCGTTTATCGGTTCAACAGGAAAGATAATGACGGAAACATCGTGCCAACTACGTCAATTAAGGTTGAGTTCGAATCGCTTAAACTTCCAAGTATCATTTACTACGGTCATGCGCTCAAGAGGGTAGAATATTTCATCCCAAGAGTACGATTATGCTACAATTGCGGCAGAATCGGACATGTAAGCAAATTCTGCAAAGCGAAGACCAGGAAATGTTTGAAATGTGGTTCAGATTTTGACACCTGTAATCAAACTTGCACCAATATTCTGTGTGTATTATGCGGATCTGAACAACATAACTTCTTCAACCCTGACTGCCCCAAGAGAAAACAAGAACAAAAAACGTTGGAAATCATGACGGTGTCTAATAAGTCAAGGAAAGAAGTACTCGAGGGAAACTATAGTAATTACTATAGTATATTAGGTTCTAAAAAATATGTCAGTGACTACCCGAGTGTAACAGAAGCCATGGCAAACAACAGGAAACAAGCACAAACTAATAATCGAAACCAGGACATTTTTAGAAACAGAGTTGAAGATGCCAATAAAGTACAACTAGGAAAGAGGTCCTTTGCAACAGTAGCCAAAATGGACAAATATGAAAAAATAAGACAAGGACACGAGGACATCATCAGACCCGTAACAATACCTAATCAACTTGCCTTCATGTATCCAAACGGTAACAAAGAGATTAATAACAGTCTAACAAAGTCGTATAATACCAACGCGAATATGAATTACTATAATACCCCTCAACCAGCGGAGCCTTGCGCGAGGTATAATCAGACACAATTAATAATAAATTTGGAAAATAAATGTAAGAATCTATTGGAGTTTATTGAAAATAACTGGGACCCTAATGACCCCAACATAAGGGCGTTCATTAGTAACTATTCTAAAGAAGCAAATATAGGCATTACGCAAAACGATAATCTAGATACAAACAGATTAAAAAGGCAGTGTACAAACCACAATGAAGTGTGTTCAATTGAACATACAGGGACTAGGAAATAAGAACAAAGACACATTTGAATCATTTTGCCATCAGCACAAAATTGACATAGCATTAATTCAAGAAACATTATTAAATCCTAATAAGTTTAAACCATATTTTAGCAACTATTATTCTTTTTTTAACGATAGAAGTGATGGTTACGGTGGAGTGGCCATCCTGATTGTTAAAAGAATTAGATGTAAGGCAATTGAATTACAGAATCCTTTGAATTTTATTGTCGTCGAAACGACAAATCTCCCAGAGAATTTTATTATTTTAAACGTTTATATACCCCCTTCGAGAAATAAGGAGGAAGAAAGGGTTTTTACAACAAACCTTACAGATTTATTCTGTAAAATTCGGAACTACAGTAACAAAAATCTTTTATGTGTGGGAGACTTCAACGCTCACAAATTGGACTGGGGCAGTAGATTTGATAATAATAGGGGTGTTGTCTTGGATAATTTAACGACAGATTGTGGCCTCAACATCTGCAACAATGGTGCATCAACATTCATTACCAATAATGGGAGACCATCGGTATTGGATGTCACGTTTACTAACCGTACGGACCTTATTAAACATTGGCACACATTGAACGTGAGGATATTTGGTTCCAGGCACATCCCTATTAGTTTTCACATACATAATAGAACTCCCATTAAGAAAAAGAAAATCGTGAACTACTCTATCCTGAAAAACAATATGGAAAAGATCGAGTTTGAAAATGACATCAACAGCTTTAATAAAGCCATGAAACGCTCGATTAAGGAGGCTACTTTCTTTGTCGAGAAAAATTCGTATACCCCAAAAAAATGGTGGAACAACAACCTGAAAGCCTTATTTCTGGAGCTGAAACAAACATCTGCTAAATTTAAGCTAAATAATAATTTCGAAAATCTCTCAGCACTACAGGAGGCCAAGTACACTTGGAAGAGGGCGGTTAGAACAGAAAAAAGAAAAACCTGGAAGGAGACAATTAACCGTATGAACCTGTCCAAAGATCCTAAAGAGATGCATGAGTTGTTTAAGAACGTCCAACATACTTTCTTTTCTCAGAACGACTGTGGCACTTGGGTAACTGAGAGAAAGATAGAATTCTTAAACCTTTGTAAACCTAGTCGGCCATTGACTGCGTTAGATGACCACCATCAGGATAATGAACATGACAGCATTGAATTTGATATCTCGGATCTCTTATGGGCACTACATAATAAGAGCAATAACTCAGCTCCCGGGGTTGATGGGATCTCATACAAACATATAAAAATGATGAATTCTGATGCCAAAAGTAAATTTTTAGAAATCCTAAATAATTACTGGGAATCCAAAACAATCCCGGCACTTTGGCAAATCATAAAAATTATTCCCATTCCCAAACCCAACAAAGATTTAAATCTTATTCAAAACTACCGCCCTATTTCATTACTGAGTGTCCCACTGAAACTAATCAACAAAATGGTGTTAAACAGACTAACTCAATTCATCAATGAACACCAAATATTATCAAAAAATTCATATGCTTTTAGGCCCAAAAAAGCCACCACACACTGTATTAATGACCTCATTAACACTGTTCAAATTAATAAAACCAATAAAATGGTCTCTGTGTGTGCTGTATTTGATATAAGCCGTGCATATGAGAATGTGGACCGATCCAAACTCGCCCAAACCATGAGTCGGCTAAACATTCCACCTGATATTACTAGTTGGATGAACCAGTTTCTAAGGGAACGACTGTTGACCCTTGATGAAGTTCAGCTGGTGGTGGATAATGGACTGCCTCAGGGCAGTTGCCTTAGTCCAACGTTATTCAACTTATACACCAATGAAATTCATGAATTGTCAGACGAATTCAATATCATATACCAATTTGCTGATGATTTCTTATTGCTTTCTCGGGGGAAAAATACCCAGGAAGCCATAGATAACCTTGAATTATTTGCATCAAAGTTTATTAATACATTAACTAACCTTAAGCTTCCGATTAATTTTGAGAAATCTCAATTTTTTATTTTTTCTAAAGCTAATTGCTCACAACATAATATTTACGTTAATAATCAAACCATCACGAACTCTAACAAACTTAAATATCTTGGATTCTTTATATCTTGGAATCTATCCGTTCTTCCCCATTATCATGAAGTAATAAAGAAAAATAATTTTAATAAATTAACTTTTAATGTAATTAATAAACAAACTGAAGGTCTACATCCTAGCAAGGCGCTCACCTTGTTTAGGACCCACATTCGTCCCAAAATTGAGTATGCGAGAACAACTACGGCTAATATGTATAAAACAACTACCAACAAGGTAACATCCTACTTCAATCCATTTTTAAGGAAATGTCTAGGGGTCACCCCATCCACCCCGATAAATGCACTTTACGTGTTAGCCAATGAACTTCCGCCGACTCTTAGAGGGTTATGGCTCACGGCCAAAGAAATGGCAAAAAGAATTACATTCGAGCCAGAGTTTGTGGAATTATGGATTGAGAATGCGATCCTTGAAAATATTGAGTCTAGTTATGGGGAATGCTGGAGGATATTTGGCGATATTCTTAGAGACCTTCCACATCTTAAAAATAACACTACTGCGAATAAAATACTCATCTTTAATAAGGATAAAAAAATTAATATTGTTAGTGATGAGGATTTATTAAATGACAACCTGGGTTCCTTGCTGGGGCTCCTTCTGGATCCAAATGAAACCGCAATTTTTACCGATGCATCCAAAGACACGACCTCTGTGGGGGCGGCGTTTATTAATAAGTCTGATGAAGCCGTGGGCAAGTTCAGCTTACCTGCTGATACTTCAGTAGTGGAAGCGGAATTAGTAGCTATACTTAAAGCAGTGCAACATGCCGCTAACAGGAACCTTCCCTACGTATCTATCTTCACAGATAGTAATGTGGCCTGTGATATCGTTAATAAAAAAGACTGTGACTCTCCAACGGCACAACTCATCAAAGAAACGGTCCATTCGTCTAATATAAATAGACTGATTTTAATATGGATCCCGTCCCATAGAGGTCTGACATTTAATGAACGAGTGGATAGGTTGGCGAACGAAGCCAGATTAGATGGAACTCCATTCATCCCATCATTCTCACTAAATCAAGCCTTGAATATAATTAAAGAACATATTTTTAGGAGATGGCAAGAGGATTTCGACCTCACATCTAGGGAAAAAGGGCGATTCTTTCACAAAATCATTAGTAAAGTTGATACTGAAAGCTGGTATAAAAAGATTAAATTCAAACATACTAAGCCTAAAAACATTAAAATAGCTAATCGCCTTATTATCAATCATAGTTACAACAAAGCTTTTTTAAATAAAATTAATAAGATCCCGTCTCCAGACTGCATTCACTGTAATGTGCCTGAAAACAACTACCATATAATAATGGAATGCCCTAGATATTACAGTATGCGAGCTAAGTTTCCGATCCTAAATAGAATTAATAATAGTTTTGCTGATTCCCTAAAGGAAATAGGCCCGGAGGGTTGGGTAATATTAGCATATGAGATCGAAAAAAGAAATATCCCTTTCTGACGAAGAAGTAGTCATTTTTCTTTTCTTTTTTGGCCAAAGACCTATCAAACACTAGTCATAAGATAATAAAGTTTAAATTATTTTTGTCTGAAATAAGATGGAATCAGTCGATCATTTGGAATCTTGGATGAATCTCTGAGAACAGTAATATATTTTATACTATGTTTTGTTTTTTTTCACGTTGATCTATCTCTTAATCAATATACTACCGGTTTCGCGTTCGTTAATTATCCGTCTCGAAGTTGTTACACTTAATCGGGAGTTACTACGAAAACCATAGTTTCGCGTTACAAGATGGCTATACAATCCTTATAGGATTCAGCCAACCCGAACACATATACGCACCGCCTGTGCGGTTCAGATCACTGAGCTTATATCAGGGTTTATGCACGTGTGTTCAAAGGAGAAGGAAAAAAAAAATGTCAGGCGCTACCTAAGGGTCCTAGAAAAGGATGTCCAGAGGTACAAAAGGGTACCCTTTGATAGCGGCGCACACAGGTTGGCCATCGCAGCGATACATCGGGAGGAGGTTCATCAGTCAATCGCAGGTTTAGGTTCGAGTCCAGTTTTCCCGTCCATACCACCAATGAAATCTCCAGGAGAGGAAAGACTTCCGAGAGCTACGAGAACGACACCCGCCCAACTTCGGTCAGGCTGGTGTTCACGACTGAACTCCTACCTATCCCGCATCGACCAGGACGTCCCAAACATCTGTCCTGCATGTAATGGAGCCCCTCACGACGTAAACCACATCTTTAACTGCCCAGCTGCACCCACACACCTGACTCCCAAGTTGCTGTGGGAGAACCCCGTGGAGGCAGCTATCTTCCTGTCCCTTAACACTGAGGAAGACGACGAACAATAACAGCATGAGACACACTCACACAAGGAACTTCTGACCCCTGCTACAACAACAACGTTGAAGCTTGCTGCCCTCTAAATGTACACTGGCTTGCTTTGAAGGGGGAATTGGATTGTCTATGGTGTTTCAGCCCAGAGAAACTTCTTAGGTGACACTAGTGGTTGCAGCATGTTCATTTTGCTGTGGTGGCGTTAGGGTGAAGTGTTTTGTTGTAGACGCAGCAGATCCAAGGACCTGGATCTGGACCCGGATTGAGCTCAATTCCGGCGCGATAGAGAAGAGTTGAGAGCAATTACGCCGACATACGTTGCTCCCAATTCCCAGGAAAACGGACAGTCAAAGTGTGTGACACATACACATATCTTCCTCCTTGCATCGAAGGGGTTGTGGCAGCTATTAGCCATGCTACACGAGATACTCCGGTGCGAAGAACCGGCTGCCATAGGAACGAGTAGTAGCTGTGATTGCACAATGGTCTACCTTTCGTTGTTTCACAATATTATTTCCAGTAATGTTTTATTTTTTATTTTTGTAAAATGCCTGTAGCAGTTTAATGATAAATCGAATATTTACAACTTAGATTACAGGAAGAATTGCGTGGTGAAGACCTGGTACATTAATTTTGTGACACACTGTAGAGATCTGTGAATCAGAATGAATGAATAACCTGTTGCCCGTATGCGTAACGACTTTGTAATCACAAGGCCTAAATAAAGCAAATCACCTTAAACATTTCCACAAAATGGACTTCGCTGAACTGAAATATTGGATTACAGCTCATTCATACATTTGCGATGCGGTGACTGGTTGGTGACATTTAAAAGAAACCCACCAGTCACGACCTTTTCAACTAATTTGAAATTGCTCAATTGCCACCGCCGCAGGCCACCATGCACCATCGAACATCACTTCGGTGTGACATTAGTGTGAAAATGTGTACACGACTTGCAACCTATGTATTCCCATTTCACGGACATTATGCCGTTTGACCATTTGGAAAGTTTTATATTAATTGCACTCGAGGTGTGATGTAATAGAAGTGCAAAGCACAATCAGCACGAAGCTGGAGTCGTTTCGACATCTGTCCTTTCACTTCCAGACCAAATACGGCCAAGCGAAGCACCAGCCGTCGTAGCACTGGCACCTGGCAGTCAAATAGTAGCACAGACCACTTGTTTCGTGGGCAATGCAGATCCGTAAACACAAAACAACATAAGAATAGATCAGACACTCCGTACTTACTTTGACGCAGAGAAAGCAGAAAATGTGCCCGCATGGCAATCGAGCCGGATGAATGCATGTCTGCAAGCAAATGGGACACTCCATGGGATCTGAAATAGAAACAAAAATGAATCAGGACGTCGCCAGAATCTCAAATTCAACATCACAGCGTTGTACTGCGCCACTGAACTCACCCTTTTCTTTTTCATTTTTTGTTGGCTGCTGCTCACTATCGCAGGACGATGAGCTTTCGTCGCAACTGTCCAGCACGATCACTTCGCTTTCTGCCATACTTATTAAGGACAGGAAGGGAAAACTGTTTACAAATAAGCAATAAACAAAAAGACTAGCGCTTGCGATAGGCTGACCTGCCTTTTGACTGATGGTGATGACAAGGTGACAAGTTTTCTTCGCCCAGTCCATACGATATAATAAACGTTGGTTAGAATTCATTTGGTTCGAATATTAGGTTAATGGTCCGAAAATTATAGTACAGGTAACGACGACCACTATGATGAAAAAAATATGCCCGTTTATTTACGAAATTTGCAAGTTCTTTTTTATATCTATTAACTACAAACTTCTAATATATAAAAGTGAAGATTATTTTTGTATGTTTGTCGTGCAAAAAACCGCTGGCGATTTTCGCCAAATTTTGCAGCAGTATATATGGTGCCCGACCACATACAGTAAAACCCCGTTTAACCGAACCCAAGGGCGAACTTCATTTTGGATAACGAAATTTTTCATAAGTACTTTCGGGAGGCTGGGGAGGAAAATAAGATGGTTCGCAACTCCAAAATGATACCGCCTACAATAAATCCCCGAATAACCGAACCAAAGATAGCGGCGACATTTCAGAAAACGCGATTTTTCACAAATGGTTTCGGGAGACCGAGGAGAAAAATAAGGTGATTCGCGACTCCAAAATGTTATTGTACAACATACTGTTATGTGTCCTCTGACCGAAGCCAGGTTCGTTAGATATTCTTGTGCTGAATAACGATTATCCTTCTTTCCGCTTCCGAGCGGATACTTTATAACGATCGACTTCTGACTGCGACTGATGCCCAAAACAGAATGAACGCAGAATGCAGCATTAGCGGAAGCAGCAACAACAACAGGTAGATCTATCATCGCCGCTGTCGCTGCTGACAGATCTTCCTGCTGTTGTTGTAGCTGCTGCATTCAGCGCTCATTCTGGTTTGGGCATAAAGGCTGGTATTCAGATCGCGTGAAATGAAAAATATGACAGCAGCACTTTTCATCGGCGAAATGGCTCGTGGAAAAGATTGCGTGGAACATATCATTTTTTCACTTTTCACCCGATCTGTGTACCGGTGAAATGAAATATTAGCACCGCAAGAAACATTAACACCGATTACTTTGTTCACTAATCTACCGCTCAATTATAAATAACACCGAGAAAACACAACACAACCTAAACGACACCAACAGAGACAGCTCAGCTGTCAGGGAAAATTTTTCTCGTACATTTGGCACGAGAAAAAATTTCATCCTCGTGAAATCCACAAACTAGACATTTCACTCAACGTAGTACACAAATCGCGTGAAATGAAATTTTACCTTCCACACAATTTCACGTCTGTTTTCATCGGCGAAAAATTTTGCGATTTTGTATGGGATTTCACGGCAGTTTTCATTCCATGCCATCTGAGTACCGGCCTTAAGGCTGCGCGCAAGTTGGCACACGTTCGTGTGTCGCGTTCACGTGTTTTAGGCGGCTATTACACTATAAAAGTTCTTTTACAAATATCTTTGAAGCACGATATTTCAAAAGAACTTTTATGAATGATATTAGCCGCTAAAGGGGGAAGGTGTGCAAGCATATTAGAAAAGTAGTTGAAACAAGCAACGTCCATGTCGCAAATATTTTCTTAGGCAGCTATTACACTATAAAAGTTCTTTGAAAATAGCTTTCATAAAAGATATTTGTAAAAGAACTTTTATAGTGTAATAGCCGCCTTATGTCAAACGGTGTGAGTCTATGGTTTTCAACCAAAGACACGAATCTGTCAATTTGGCAAATGCTCGGCTGTTGTCGTATCACCAAATTGGATTCATTATTGTGCGTTAACGCCAATAATTTAGTATGAAATATGTGCTTATGCACATCCTACTACTCTCCAGTCGTTTGTTTCGCCACTCAATTCTTACCTAATTATCCGTTTAAAAGCACAATAATGAACTCAGTTTGGTGATACGACAACAGCCGAGCATTTGTCAATTTGACAGATTCACATCTTTGGTTGCAAACCATAGACCCAAACCGTTTGACAGCAAACACGTGAAAGCGACACGCGAACGTGAGCCAACATGCGCGCAGCCTAAGTCTCGACTATTACTACTTGCCTCTCCCGGTGACATCTGCCCTTTATAGCTGGAAATTTATTTCAAGATGGTTCGAGACTCTGCTGATAAGGTCGCCACACACAAACGAGCACAACCACGACCGAACTTCCATCGAACCATCAATTTCATAGAACGTGTGGAATCTATGATATTTGATGGTTCGATGGAAGTTTGGTCGTGGTTGTGCTCGTTCATGTGTGGCGACCTTTAGGTAGCGTAGGGACCGTGAAGGTCAGGCCGTACCATCTGGCGAAGAAAAAAGCCCCTCAACGAGCTAAGCAGCGGCCTATGCTTGCTGTAGCTCAGTTCGGGAGACGTGAGCGGGGTTTTCGCCGCTCGTTGTCCCTGTCCTTTACGTATTAATAAAAATTCATAGGCCTGCGAAAGACAACACAAACAGGGGAGGTAAAAATGGGAAATAAAAAAAAATGAGGCGATAAGGATGGAATGGTTGGCGGACAGCGCAGATTCCCTCGCGTTCGCATCAGGGTCCAGGCGTAAGGGGACCCTCGGCCTCTGGTTTCGTACCACCGACAGATCCCTACTCATCAGGTGCTTCCATAGATCTACCGGTGGAAGCAGCACTTCCAGACCAGAATATGATTCATTACAGGGCAGCTTCTACTTCGAGGCCTGCAAAGAAGTAGAAGCTAAAAACAGAGTGTGCTGCAAAAAAGATAAAAAAAGAACTGGGCTCCTGAGCTAGCCGGCAACCATTGTAGAGGAGAAAACAGCAAAGAGAGAAAAAAATATTACATTTCCCCATTGTTCAGAAGATCAACAGGTTACAGAGAATCCTGAGGCCAGCAGAGGCGCAACACTGTATTCCTTGCTCACTCATAAACTCTGTAAGCTGCTGAGCACATGAATAATACTAAAATGCAGTACTGTGTAAAGAAAATTTTTAAAGTCAGTTGAAAGGACAGTCCTCGTAAACAAAAAGGTATCCAGGGCTCCTCCGCACTTCGTCCGGTCACCGAAGAAGCTCCTAATGCCGGCAATTCGAAGCATTTATGGAGGCCTTAAATACGTGGCTAAACCACAAAAGGCAAACACAAAGCCAGTACTGCCTTATTAAACTGAATCTAAAAGGAAAAACTACTCTATAGGAAGGATGGGGTGCTACAGAGGAAAGCACAGCTACTTGAAGGGAAAATACGTGAAGTAAAGTGGCTAAGTCCTACCTAAGACTTAGAGCAAGTAGCATTAATGTGCTTGTGGGGATACAAATCGGTGGAAGGACCGAAAAGGAACTCGATAAGGTCCTTCTTAGTCCTGTTCTTCGCCAAATATGTAACGGACGGTTTGGTGGGCATCCGAAGATGCCCGGGGGACGGAGCCTGCGGTAGCTTAATTAACCGTGAAGGTGGGGCTGTGCCATCTGGCGAAGAAAAATGCTCCTCAACGAACTAAGCACCGGCCTATGCTTGCTGTAGCTCAGTTCGTATTAATAAAAACTCATATGCCTGGGGAAAACAACACAAATTTCAGGAAGTACAAAGCTTTCTTTCAAATATCATCGTTCGGAGCAAAAAGAGTTGTTAACGAGGTTAAATTTATGCCAACGTTTAAAGTACATGGTCAGATATACAATCAAGTTGGCTCACTTCTCCCACTCCCCGACCACTACAAAAGCTCACGCAAATTTATTTCATGGACACGACGAACACGGCAAGTAGATCAGCGTTTGCAACACATTCCCGGTGCGAATCATAAATTGTGATTGATTCCCAGACATTAACAAGCGGAAAATGCATTGATACGACTATTCTGAACCGCATTGGATCGAGTGGCAACGGGGGACATGCAAATTCGAATAAGGGCCGATATGATACAAAATAAACGAGTGTGAATGTTGTGAGCGTAGCGAACCCTAGTTGAAAGAACGAGCGAAGCGAGCACTTTCAGCTAGTACTCTAATAATTTAGACTGCAGAACGTTCACATTTGAAGCAATACTTGTACTAAAAAAACACTTCAAGTTTATGTAAAGAATAGCGCATGTATATTTGTATTTTTTAGTTTCATTCACATCTCTGTGTATTGTATTTCTAACATTTTAAAACATAACAGAAAACAAATATTCAACTTGCTTCTCTTGTTCACAAAATGAAAATAATAAAAATAGCCGCACACTATAACAAATGTTAAAGATTCTATTGTAATTATTAAGAGATAATCAATTGTTGAAACATTCTGGGTATGGTTTGCCATTAATAATCACAATACGTGAAATATATTTCCACAAATTTAAAGTTTAAAAAAAAACGTTCGTGTAGATCATTTTTCCCAAACATATTTATGGCTATGAAATTACAATTTTCAACTGATTTTGTTAATTCTTTAAACAACGCGGGAAAGAAGAGTTTATTTATGTGGTCGGTTAGTTTCCGAGCACAACCACGACCAAGCTTCCATCGAACCGTCAAATATCATAGAACGGTGGAAATAGGGAGAATTTTTTTTACACGTTCTATGAAATTGATGGTTCGATGGAAGTTCGGTCGTGGTTGTGCTCGTTCATGTGTGGCGACCTTTACACTACATCCGTAAAGGCATTAGCTAGACGCAAACTATGGCGCGTCGGCCGTTGAAATAAGAATATATCCTCAACTGCACCGGGACCGTGACCGGACCACACCGGCCTGTACCGACATATGTAATACATTTTAATGCTCAGTTTTCTTCTACCCTTTTTTCTTCCCCCCCTCTGTCAGATTTTCACACCCTACTGCACCACTATTCCCCCTCAAATAATATAGCCCCCTATCAAGCATTCTCACATAACATATGATACTTACAAAATCCAAATTTTTCCCAGTTGAATCCAAAATTTTCCCGGTCGATGTATAGATTTGACGGAAAATTTTCGGGTTCGACCGGAAAAAATTTGGATTCTGGACGCAAATATGTGTCCACTATAAAGGTGTAAAATTGTTTTCGCGTTAAAAAATTGCTCATAATGATGTGGAGACATTTTTCTTCGAATGAAACAGGTTATTACAGAGAGAGGGAACATTTTTCGTGCGAACGCAACTTTAGACAGTTTTTGTATGAGATTTCGGACGAAAAACTGATCTTAGTACCTAGCCGTTTCTTTTTTAAATCCACATTCTTTGTTAACGTTCGCCAGATTTAATTTTAAAAAGTTGAGCAACGTTTTTCACGTTTGTGGTACAGTCAAAGTGCGTTCACACGTCGCAAATGTTTGTCTAAATTTTTGAACAAATATGTATTTGTCCAAAGAGATTAATTTGACAAAGCAGTTTTGTCGCTTGTTCACATGGCGATAAATAGATAGCTCACACGTGCAACAAATATTTTTGCGGATATTTACTATCTTTTGCGAAATATTTTTAATTGTTTGTCAAATATTTGCCACGTGTGAACGTGCAATTGTTGCTCAACTTCTCTTTTCGAATGTAGAACTCAGTAAGTGAGCTTCGTGCAACTTTTGCAGTCTACATCGTATTTTGCTGCGCGAAATTCAAAAAGTTAATGACGAGCTACCCAAATTGAATAGAGTTGTGTGTTGCTGTTGTGTTCGTTGTAGTTGACAACGACCATTGCTCAACCGTTGGCTTGTGAATGATCCGCTTTAAGCTCGACACACACGACAATCATTTTGGTCGCAAGGATGCATCGAACTACGTAAAAGTTAAAAGTTAATAGCCCCCATATACGGTACAATCCGTCGTCAGATCGATCTGACGATATTGTGATCGTCAGATCGATCGCACACAGTGTATGTGACTATCGTTGACGATTTTTGTGACAGTTCCATATCATTTCGATCATCAGATATTTTGTTGCGATCCATCGTCAGATCGATCTGACGATGGATCGCACCGTCTATGGCGGGTCTAAATCATAAATCATCAAAATCACGACCTATTCAATCTAATGTCCCCTGCACACTACAGAAGATTTGGATAAACCTCGAGATTTAAGCAAATCTACCCCCAAATCTCCAAGATTTACAATACATTTAATCTCTATTTCGAACGAGATTGATGCATTCCACAGTTCACCACATTGTACGCGGTATGTTCTAGTGAAAAAAATGAATATGTACAGCACTTAATCTTAGTGTCGGAAGAAGAACGGATGGTAGGGATTTGCAAATCTATCAAGCTTTAGGTGTCTTGTGTGCATATTTGTATATACTATTATAGTAAAATATATGCACGCCAGATACTTAAATCTTGATAGATTTTCAAATCCCGAAACCCATGCACACCATCCGCTTTTTTTTATCGTTCTACCACCAAGATTTAGTTGGCGGTTGCGCTGTCGTTCACTTACATGGGTACAGCAAAACGATGGTGTGGTGGTCTCCATGTACTCGCACGTGCGTGTGAATTTCATAACAAACAATATTCATATGGTCGCTTCATCTTCTCCGTTTTCATGGATAATTCACAATATGCAATATGTCCGTGTCTATTTTCAGGGCCGGCGAAAGATGTGTTGGATATATTGAGACCTCAACACATGAAATTTCCCAACAAGTAATTCTTTCACCCCGGGTTTGTTTGTGCCTATGCTAAAATGTTTAAACTTATCGTTGAACATGATCGCACGCAACCACGATCGAATTTCCATAGAACGTGCAGAAAAGGAATTTTCCTCATTAATACCGTTCTATGAAATTCTGATTCGACAGAAGTTCGATCGTAGTTGTGCGCGATCGTGTATAGGGACTATTAGATGTAATTTCACTTCAAGCAGAAGTGGTTTACCGCTGTTTCCCACAGCGAGCGAGCGACAATTCTAGGATAGTATTCTGAGGGTTACAACCCTTTGAGCACTGAGCCCAACCATACAAGCGACTATTCCATACTATAATTATTAGGATTAATAACAATAGTCTCTCTCTTTCCTAAGCCGGACATTCCCGAACGTCCAAAAGCCAAATTTTTCCTGATCGAAGCCAAAATTTCTCCGGTCAGTGTATCGATTTCATAGGGAAATTTTGACTTCGACCAGGCTTTGGACTTTGAACCTTCCGTGAATGTCCAGCATTATAAAGGGTTGCTACCTTTCTTAAAGGGTTGCTACTTTCACGTTCGCTTTGCTAGCTCCAGGGAAAGTGCGAAATATTCTCCACTTACGCCACAGGTGAAATGACATCAAGCGTGGACCCAAAACAACTCTACGCCGCAGGTTAAATGGCACCTAAATGACCTAAACTATTGGTTTATGGCTATGTTCCCACTACTAACCTCGTCCATACAAATATTCCTAAAATACTAGTTCATTGGCTCGAGTAAGCAAATACTAGTAGCGCAGAAAATAATGGTTAATCGACTAAAGAAGATATGTACCGGACATTTGATAATTAAATTGTCGTATCGCTGAAAGGATATTTTCCAACAGTCAGTCAGTACTTTAAATCATTATCGTCCTTTATGGCGAGGATTTGAAAAAATTATATGATGTGTTTCTGAAGATTATAAAAAATAAAACAGAAATACAAAATTAAGGGATGTGATTCGTTTTGTGCCAACCAATTTTTTGGAATAGTTGCCGACTACAATTAATTTGACCATATATTTTGAATGAGACCGCAACCGTTGCTTTACTTCTTTGTCCCTGTATTATGTAAGAAGCATCGGGACATTAAATTGTCCAATTAAAACCGAATAGGGGAAAGTACCAAACAACACGATTACTAGCGTCAACGCCTTGATTAAGGAATTTTAAGATGTATCAACAGTCAAAAAATTAATTGAAATTCCATCTTTAGAAATCTGCTCGCATTGGGTGACATTTAGTTAACATATTTGCTTTTTTCCGACAGTCCAGATCAGAGCAAAACAACAATTGTACGTGTTACACTAACAAAATTATTCTGGATAGAGCTGGTTTCTAGTGTAATGTGTGTGATTGTTGTTCTGCACTTGATCTGAACTGCAAAAAACAGGTAGCTTACGTTGTCTTGTCAATGTGTTATCTTATTTAACCCCCCTTCTCACTTGTTTTGCTGAAATTGTAAGGTTCGCGTTTTAGTATAAGAATTTCAATTTAAAAATCCAACACACGAGTGCGGCGAAGTTCAGGGAAAATACCAAGATTTCAGGTGAGATTAATTTTAAATCTTGTTCGAAATCTATTGGATTGTCCAGAAATCCATTTCGCTACCTTTCAAGGGATGGCGCTGTTATTGTAAAAAAAACTATGACGTTAAGGTTGCCACCCATGGACGAGCACAACCACGACCACACTTCCATCGAACCATCAAATATCATAGAACGATGGAAACGAGATTTTTTTTTTCTATAGAGTTTGACGTGGTTCGATGCATGCTCGCGACCAAAATGCTTGCCGTGGGTGGCGAGCTTTAGCCAATATTTTTTTTTGCCATTCGACAGTTGACATTTCAAGCTATAATCAGTCACAAATTGGTGGTCGTCTGTTTACAAATCTTTATTTGGCATCGACTGGAAAATGGAAAATAAAAGTGAACATTTTCGACATATTTTGCTTTTTTACTACCGAAAAGGCAAAAACGCAGTGCAAGCGCGGAAAAAGTTGTGTGATGTTTATGGTGAAGACTCATTAACAGAACGCCAGTGCCAGAATTGGTTCGCTCGTTTTCGTTCCGGAAATTTTGATGTCGGTGGTGCACCACGCTCTGTTCGTCCAACAGCTGTCGATGACGACAAAATAAAGGCAATGATCGAAGCTAACCGGCGCAGTACAACACGGGAGATAGCGGAGAAATTCAACTTATCCAAATCAACCGTTCACGAATATTTACAGAAGCTGGGATCGTTAGCAAGCTTAATATTTGGGTTCCAAACGAATTGAAGGAAATTCACCTCATCAAACGAATTAACGTTTGCGATTTGCTGCTGAAACGTAACGAAATCGACCCATTTTTGAAGCGATTCATAACGGGTGATGAAGAATGGGTTGTTTACGACAACGTCATGCGAAAACGATCTTGGGGCAAGCGAGCTGAACCTGCTCAATCGACATCAAAAGTAGATATCCATCAAAAGAAGGTTATGCTGTCTGTTTGGTAGAATTTTCAAGGTATTGTTTTTGTTGACCTCCTCCCAAGGAACCAAACTATCAATTCAGATGTGTATTGTCGCCAGCTAGTGAAATTGGATAAAGAAATCAAGGAGAAACGACCACAACTGGCAAATCGAAAGGGTGTCATCTTCCATCAAGGCAACACCAGACCCCATATATCTTTGGTCACTCGTAAAAAATGATTGGCCTAAGGCTGGGAAGTGAGGCCTCATCCACCGTATAGCCCTGACCTTGCACCATCAGATTACCACTTATTCCGTTCACTGCAGAACCATTTAAATGGAAAAACATTCGTCTCGGATCAGGCTGTCAAAAATGAGTTGATTCAGTTTTTTGCTTCTAAAGACCACACTTTCTTCGAACGCGGCATTATGCAGCCGACCGAAATATGGCAAAAGGTCATCGAACATAATGGCAAATATAGAATTGATTGTTGTTGTTGTTGTGGTAGCGATGCTTCGAATACTTCAGTTCTTCTTACATCGAAAGGGTTTGGCAGCTCTTGGCCGTCGAAAAAACGGGTCGCTCCGGTATGAAGAACCGGCTGCCGCATTAATTGATTGATGTTTGTTAAATAAATAAATAACTGGCGCAACAGTCCAATTTGGACCACGGCCTCGAGATGAGTTAGCATCATCTCATTTTCTAGATCGTGACGGTTTTTTGTGCAGAGGTATGTGATCAGCAACACGCTCAACCGAGTTATTTACCCCATAATGGGTACTCATTTAACAGCTGAGTGGGCTCATAGTCCGACACGTAAATCCCCGGAATCGAACCGGGGCCGAGTGCGTTGAAGGCATTTATTTATTGATGTTTGTTGCTTGTATTAATAAAAGAAGTTTGAAAATCATGAAAAAAAACGAAATGACTTTCCGGACAACCCAATAGATTAGTAAATCTTGATAAATGTATGGTAAAACTAGGAGATTTAGGGGTAGATTTGCTTAAATCCCGAGATTTATTCAAATATCCTGTGCAAGGGACATAATTTTCTTCGCAAATCGTTTGCGCGCCTTCGAAAACAAAACAGAAGCGCATTTTATTGATATCTCTTTAGATGAACCCCAAACCCAAGGCGGGAGGAAAATTATCTACAAAACGACGAGAATATGATTAGTTGTTATGCATTATTTTCCACTGGCAGATAAAAATTTCAGAAGTTGGCCGAGTAGTTTGCCTGTGTCTGAATACGTCTTAACTATATTTTAAGTTGCTTTCTATGCCAAGATTATCAACCGTATTTTTTAACTGTGAATCTGTCAATCGAAGATAGCAAAGAACGAAACTAGAACCTTAATGAGATTAAAATTAACGAATCAGCAAACACCCTGCGATAATCATAGCACTAAAATTGCTTAACAAAAGTGCCACCAAATTCCAGTTGGTAATTTTCAAGACATATTGATTTGTGTATGGATTGATTTTAACATTTGCTTGTTTATTTTGTTCTTTTTTTTTTGTTTTACTTGCAGCTATGTTACAATTTTTATCAAGTTGATTAGAGAATGTTAATTTTCTTTGCTTATTATTATAATAATAATGATTCATCTAAAATGTAAAGAGTTCAAAAGTTGCGATAGGAAATAAATTAAAGCAGAGGACCGCCAAAAATCGATTTGATCATTTCACATCGTAAACGTATTCCAATGTTTCGAGTAAAAAAGTGAGAGCTCATATTACTTATAGTATAAAAATACCAAATGATGCATATTTATGTTCTTATTATTTACCAAGTTTCTTATTTTATATTTCTTTCATTTTGCTTCATATTTAATTTGATTTTTTTCTTTTAAGAAAGTACATACGTAAATTTTTCCGACTTTCACCTTGTATATTTTACAGTTCCCTAAAAAAATTTAGTGTACATTTTTAATTTAACTGGTAATTTTTCATATCAAAAACTGTGTTCATATCCAATGTGTGGTGTACAGAAAAACGCGCTTTTGTTTTAGCGAAACATTAACTTAGAATGATTATGACAGTAATCTGGACAAACAATTTGGCAATAAAGTTTCAAAACTGGAAATCATCTATAAACTGTAGTTGGAAGTGTGTATTATTTGATCTACTTCAAAGTCGACTGCTGTACTTAAAGCGTACTTAAAGCCTACAGAAGAATAAAATCATTTGCTGACTTATATATCTGCTCTCGAATAACCGTAATGCCATTTTCAATTAGTTTTACTGCTCGATTTATCTGCTATTAATAGTTTTCATTTATTCATATAAGATATTTTATTACTTCAAAGAATATAATAATAATAACTTGATTAGTTTCATGTTCTTGTTTCATTTCTAAAATCTACTGTACTCGTATGTATCTAAATATTACTGTCCTGCACAAATACATTTTTTGTTGTTATGTCTAGTTTGAATTGAAACAGACCATGTATAAAATTAACGAGTTAACATTGGATGTAAGTATTTTGCATTCAGGTGTTTATTTGATAAACGGCATACAAAATAATATAATTTCATTTCCTTGCTATTGGGGATTTATTGTGTTGTAATAAAAAGTAAATATGTAACTCGGATTTCTATCGAAAGAAAATCGGGAACAAAAGTGAAAGAAAAAAAAAGTATTTATATATAATTGAGGATCAAAGTGTTGTAAGTGCAATGTGATCAATTAGGATCGCCGTGTTTTTTTGTTTCACGATGATGATGTGGGAGATGGAAGTGGTGAAGTGGATGTTGAGTTCTTCGAATGCCTTAATTGTTGCAAATAGTGTCGCTGTGTTGGTTTATGTAATGCTAATTGGGCTAGGGCATCATCAATCGAAAACCATTGACGCTTGCGCCCAATTGTTCGAGAGTCTTCCCATTCCTCTAGTTCTTCGGTGACTGTCATTACAAAAACTTCCGTTCGATGCATGTGTTCCGTGTTCTAGAAAGATACAAAATGATATTCATATGTAATTTTATATATAAATAGATTTTCACTTGTTATTTGATCTAAAGAAGCAGAAGATCTTTCAATGTGGCGAAGTCTTCAGGACTAGACTCTGATTGGTCAAATTACAAAGAAAATCTAAAAATCTTTAAAAACGAGATCAGAAGATCTAAGCGGGAGTCGTGGAGGAGTTTCTGTGAACGAGTCGAAGAATCCAGCGAGACTTCCAGACTACGGAAAATTTTATCCACTGCTCCGACCATACCAAGCTATTTGCTGAAACAAGATGGGACATGGACAACCTCTAGTGAAGAAACTATTGAGGTTTTGTTTGACACTCATTTCCCAGACAGCTCTTCTGATGTTTTGCAAGAGTGCTCTCGGGCAGTAATGGCCCCTTGTGACTATGATTCTATTCTCTCGAATGATAAAATAGTATGGGCTATTAACAGTTTCGACCCGTTTAAGTCCCCAGGACCAGATGGCATTATTCCAGCGGATATACAGAAAACGATGAACTTAGTGTATCCTTGGATTGAAAGTATATTCAGGGCCTGCTTGGAGCTGGTACACATTCCTCGCACTTGGTCGGATGTGAAGGTGGTTTTTATCCCGAAGGCGGGCAGAAGCTCGCACCCACGTCCGAAAGACCTTCGTCCCATAAGCTTATCGCCAACCTTGCTAAAGATGCTGGAGCGTCTTATTGACATATACTTAAGGGACACTATTCCATCACACCTTCTCTCCTCTTCGCAGCATGCCTACTGGAAGGGGAGATCGGTGGACACAGCTTTGCATTCATTAGTAGCATGTATTGAGAAATCTCTAACTTGCAAGGAATATACATTAGTGGCTTTCTTGGATATTGAGGGGCCTTTAACAACGTCAAACCGGCGGCTATTTCGAATGCTCTCTTGAGTTTGGGTATGGATGGCCCGATCTGTGAGCTTATTAGTCTGATGCTAACATCCAGATTCATTAGTACCAGTTTGGATTCATCCAAAAAACGCAGGCAAGTTTGTAGGGGTACTCCCCAAGGAGGTGTCTTGTCCCCCCTTCTTTGGAACGTGGTGGTTAACAAGTTGCTTCTGGATTTGGAGGCGATTGGCTGTGATGTTATTGCGTATGCGGACGATATTGCCATTTCTATCTCGGGAAAGTTTCCCGGGGTTTTTAGTGAAATTCTGCAAAATGCCCTAAATATTCTATCTCAGTGGGCTAGGCAAGTGGGTGTGAGTGTCAATCCATCCAAAACAGACCTTGTTCTCTTCACCAGAAGGAACACTCTACCTTCATTGATACCACCATTGCTGGAGGGGACCAGACTGGCCCTTAGCGAAAAAGCCAGATTTCTGGGACTTATATTTGATAGAAAGCTCTCCTGGAAAGCAAATATCGAGGAGCGAGTTGTTAAGGCAACAGTTGCTCTGTACTCTTGCAGGCAGGCTATTGGCTTGAAATGGGGCATGCGACCAAAGGTGGTATTTTGGTTGTACGTATCAGTCGTACGCCCTATTTTAATGTATGGGGTAGTAGTTTGGTGGATTGCACTCAACAAGGCGTCCTACAGGACTCTATTGAACAAAGTTCAAAGATTATCCTGTATTGCTATCACTGGTGCTCTCAAGACCACACCAACTGCTGCTCTTAGTGTAATGCTTAATTTGCTTCCCTTGAACATCTTGGCCGAACAGTTGGCTGCAATCACGGCCATTCGTCTTCGGGAAACGGGACAGTGGAAAATGACTACTATTGGCCACTCGACTATAGTGGACAATCTTGATATTCCAGAAGAAACAGATTACACTTCTCCAGTGTACTCCTTCGACAAAGGCTATATCAGCCTAATACCCTCTCGACAAGAGTGGGGCGTAAACAGTACTCCAGAGTCGGAAGCTATAAGCTTTTTTACGGATGGCTCGAAAACAGAAGAAGGTGTAGGCGCTGGTATCTTTTCAGAGGGACTGGATTTTGGCTTGTCACTCCGTCTTCCAGCATTCTGTAGTGTCATCCAGGCGGAGATCACTGCAATTACCGAAGTTTTGGCTTGGTTGGGCTGCAATGTCGTATCTGCTAGGACTATTACTATCTATACCGATAGTCAGGCGGCGATAAAATCCCTGGACGCTGCACTTTCAACTTCGAAAACCGTGGTGATGTGCCGCTCTGCTCTCAAGGAACTCAGCGACTTTTTCAACATCACTTTGTGCTGGATACCAGGGCATAGTGGTTTCAGCGGTAACTGCCGGGCAGACGAGCTGGCTCGGGTGGGTACCACCAGTGTGGACATAGAGCGTTTTCGCCCCGTCAAAATACCGATGGCAGCTTGTAAGAAGGTGATCAAGACAAACGCACTAAACCGTGCTAATATCGAATGGCTAAATGGAACTACATGCAATGTTACAAGACAAATTTGGCCGGCCTTTAATCCTAGCCGCTCTTTAGGGCTGCAGATGCTAGAGAGAAGGCATCTAAGGAAGGTTGTGGGGATCATTACAGGACATTGCTTGATAGGTGAGCATGCCAGGCGTCTTCGGCTTCCGTATAATGATCACTGCAGAAGCTGTGGAGACGAGGAGGAGGAGGAGGCAATAGCTCACTTCCTGTGCTATTGCCCTGCTCTGACCGGTAGAAGAAAGGACACTCTAGGTTCCCTTTACTTTCTTGACCTGGATGACTTGAAGGACGTAAGTGCTGGTCATCTACATCGCTTTATTGATAGATCCGGGTGGTTTGACGACTAGGCTCTTATGGCGTTGAGGTATCACAACGGACCCATTGGTGGTCTATGTGTGCTGTGTTCTATACAGCAGCCTTTTTAACCTAACCAACCTAACCTATTTGATCTAAATGCATAATATGCATACGTTAAAACAATGTAATGTACAGAAAGGCAAGGCAGACAACTGATTTTGATAGACAGAGTCGATTTTTATCAGTTGTTGTAGCAATGGTCGGAATTCGGTGTGTTTGTTGGTTACATTCCTACGGATTCGTCTTCATCCCCGGTGTTGAGGGATAGAAAGTTAGCGGCTTCTATTGGGTTTTCCCACAGCGATGTAGGAGTCAGGTGCGTGGGTGCAGCTGGGCAGTTAAAGATGTCGTGAGGGGCTCCATTACCCGCAGGACAGATGTTTGGGACGTCCTGGTCGATGCGGGATAGGTAGGAGTTCAGTCGTGAACACCAGCCTGACCGAAGTTGGGCGAGTGTCGTTATCGTAGCTCTTGGAAGTCTTTCCTCTTCCGGAGATATTATTGGTGGTAAGGACGAGAGAACTGGATTCGAACCTAAACCTGCGATCGACTGATGAGCCTCCTCCCGATGTCGCTGCGATGGCCAACCTGTGTGCGCCACTATCAAAGGGTACTCTTTTGCACCTCTGGACATCCCTTTCTAGGCCCCTCAAGTCGCGCCTGACATGTCTGGGCGACGGCGTCTTGTCCATGAGGTTGAAGTTTGGATGATCACTTCGGTTGCAACCCAGCAGATGGTCCTGGGGGGGACATCAGGAGACAGCCAGTAACAGTACGGAGAGCGGCATTTTGGCACGTTTGAACCTTTTCCCACTGTGTGTCACAGAGATTCTGCGACCACACAGGAACCGCATAGTTGGCCACTGATCTTCCGACTGCTTTATACGTGACCAGTAGATTTTCCTTATCCTTGCCTCAGGTACTACCGGCCAGGGCTTTGACAATTTTATTCCTACTACGCATCCTGTCGCACACGGTTGAGGCATAGGGTGATGATGTGGCCATGCTGTCCAGCTTGACTTTAGGATTTTAGGATGGTTTATAGTAGGAATAGGATGATTCCCGATCGAGATTTCAAGCTGCATCTTGACCTCCTTCGTTGAGTTTGTAAATAGGCTTGCCGAGGATTTAGGCGCTGAGACGTTAAGGTTCTTGCTTGCCAGAACGAGTTTAGTTGTTCAAGATAACCGTTGATGTTTCCGCACATATCCCCTATGTCGCTCCCTGTTGCCAGAATGGAGCAGTCGTCAGCGTAGGAGATGATGTCGATGCCTTCAGGTGGTGTTGGGAGTCTTGATAGATATAAATTAAACAAGGTAGGAGATAGAACTCCTCCTTGTTTAATCTTCCTAAGCTTTGATTTGCTGCTCATGAATTCTGTATAGGATTGCCTGCCAGCGAGATAATTGGCAATCCATTTCACTATTTGCGTCGGAAGCGATGAACGGTTGATGTCAGACAAAAGCGCTGAATGGCTAACAGTGTCGAAGGTCTTCGACAGGTTAACCGCCACCAATATTGTTCTTTGACATGGATGAGCCTGGTTGATACCATTATGGATGCGGGATTTAATGGCATCCAAGGCCGTGGTCGTACTGTGCATGCTTCGGAAGCCATGCTGGTGATCTGCGAGCTGGATGTGGGCCGTAAGAACAGGGTGGATTAGTGCTTGAGTTTTGGCAGCTGGTGACAGTAGAGTTATTGGACGAAAGGATTCGCCGAGTGTCGCTTTCTTCCCAGGTTTCAATATTGGGATGACTCTCCCTTTTTTCCAGATTTCCTGAACGATCAGCGAGTAGATGGATAGATTATAAGTAGCCGTCAGATAGTTGATGGCTGGCAGATCGAGGTGTTTCAGCATAGTCATTGAAATGCCATCTGGTCCCGATGCTTTCGAGTTGTTCGCCTTCCTTATAGCTGCAACTACTTTGTCCGTGGTGAAAACAGGTATGCTGTTTGTGGTTCGGTTGTGAATCTTCCTACGAATTTTGCGCTTAAGTCTGTCTGGGGCGGGGTGTTCAATAAACTATTTATTGAAACGACTTGCGCAGTGGGTAGGGAAACTTGTTGAATTTTCACCGAACCGAATGACGACGTTCCCTTTCTGTTTTGGTGGATTGGAAAGGGCACGGACTATCGACCATAACTTGCTCAACCCCGTGGTTAGATTGCAGTTATTCAGATGGGTGCTCCATTTTGACCTCCTGTGTTCGGCTACTTGCCTTTGGATCTCGCAGTTCATCTCGTGCATTCTGGGGTCGTCCGGGTTTACGCTCCTCAGGCTGTCTCTCTCGTCTGCCAGTCTGGCGGCAGTGGTTGGAAAGTTGGGCCGAATTTTCGGAATCCGTCCTGCAGGAATGAACTTCGCAGCCGCCCGTTTTGTTCAGGACTTTCCTTATGTTGGATTCGGCTGTACGAACGTCGGTTGGAAGAGCGAGGAATTTAGCGCTGGTATAGGAGGTGAGACCCTTCCAACCAGCCTTATTGTGGTTGACAAACGTGCGATGTTCGGCAGATATTATGTCTGTCGGTTTGTCAAGCCTTATCCACCATGTAGGTGGCCTGAAGATAGTGTTAGGACCGGCTACCATTGTGTTTCGTTTATGATGCTGGCACTAGCAATCGTGATGTCTGGAGAACTGGAACATGTACCGGCGATGCGAGTGGGGATGTCATCATTTAGGGTACAGAAATTGGAGGCATCAAGCTGTTCAGCTATTGAGATTCCTCTGGCGTCGTTGTTGAAGTTGGAGTGCCAGAGTTCATGGTGAGCATTAAAGTCACCGAGCAGGAGGCGATGTTGACCGGTAAGGGGAGTGTTGCTATTTACATGGTATCCTGAGGGACAACTGGATACCGGTGGGATGTAAATATTGTAAACTTCGATATCAACATTATCCGTTTTATGGCGATGGCCTGCACTTCCATGGTGTTATCATTACTAATAATATCGATTTCCCGGTATTGCACGGAATGGTGAATAATGAAGGCAAGCCCTGCTCCAGCGTTGGTCAACCAGTCTTTCCTGACAATAGCGTAGTTGCCATATGTGTTGGACGAGTTGGAGTGCAGTTTCGTCTCTTGTATGGCTCCATCTTGTCTGTCCATAAATGTCCATAAATGATGCAAGTTCGGCGATCTGGTTCTGCAACCCATTGTAGTTGAGTTGGACGAGTAAGAGCGTATTGAAGATGGCAGTCGGTGGTGCAGGCGTAAGATTGTGTTGAGAAATCCTATGGGAACTATTAGCAGGAGTCATCGGGGATGTCTGTAAACCTGTCTGAGCGCTCGATGGTGTCGGATGTTAGGGCGTGTTAGACGAGGTTGCTACTAGTTGTCCTCTGTTCCTACACTGACTGGCAGTAAAGGAGGAATTCCAGTGCCTGTAATGGTTGAGTTCAGAGCAGTACCTTAGGCGGCACCACTGATTGCAGCAATTGCATCTCACCGTAGTCGCGTTTGGGTGCAGCACTCTGTCGCATACGCAGCAGATCCACGATTCTGGGTTTCTCTAAATGCCGGCGCGGAGAAGTACCACTGAGAGCAGTTACGCCGAGATGTTTTGCTCCCAGTGAACATAAAAAAAGACAATACGAGGCATATAACATACAAACACACTTTCCTTCTTACAATGGAGTCGTGGGGACAACTGAAAACTACACTGGACAGCAAATAAATCGGACCACCCGCAACCTTGGAACTCTAATCCAATTTTCTCAAACGATATAAAACTTACACCTATCAAAGTTATACCTACAGAAAGAGCGTTTAATGGCGCTTTAAATGACTATAAATTTAATCTAAAGTACCGTAAATTCACATTGTAATCAAGCAACAAACACAATGCTAACGATTTGCTCTGTTTTGACTAGAGCTCGCGCTTACCGTTCTTTTCTTCTACAGTGAGGGTAGTCGGATAGTTGTTATCATTTCTTTAGTTTTTGTCCATTGTTCGCTTAGACGCGTGTATTTTTGTTACTTTTTTCAGCCAATAATGGATACGACACCTGAGGAAGCAGCTCAAGCTGTAGCACTACTTCAAGCAGGCCTTGGGCAACGTGAGGTCGCTCGAAGACCTCGAATCAGCAGATCTTCGGTGCAACGAGTTTACAGACAATACTTAGAAACTGGAGCATTCGATCGCCGTCCAGGAACGGGCAGACCTAGGGCTACATTAGCAGCAGATGATCGTTATATCCAACTTACTGTTCTGCGAAATCGCTGCCTCAACACAGTTCAAGTCCAACAAAGTCTGCGTGACGAATGCCAAGTGGTCATAAGTTCAGATACCGTCAGAAGAAGACTTGCTGAACGGAACCTGACTCCAAAGAGAGCTGCAACAGGTCCAGCATTAACTGTAGCCCACTACAAGATTCAACGAGCATATGAGGGAGGTATCCAACGGAGGAAGACGTGCAATACGATCATCTGTAGCGGCACATATAATCGAGGAAAAGCATAGTGTGCGTGTGTGTGTTATTGCGACATGTAAAGAAGGCGAATACCTTGGACGGCTGGGGAAGCTTGGAGATACTGCGCGAAAATCGAGCCAAATTACTTAACACCGATGAAGGAAATTGTCCGTCGAAACTAATCAGATTTGTAGCAGGTAGACCGAGCAGGTAAACTAAGGACGGTGAATAGATACCCGCTAATTACATTTTAATTACATTTTAATATTTTTTTTTTGCTTTCGAATTTACCTGATTCTGAATCTTTTAATTAGGTTAAAAATTATGTTATGTAATCTATATCTGTATCTGCGTCATAGATTTGGTAGCAAGCGTACTGAAGAAGGGAGTGAGTCGCTACCGAAATACTGGTGTTTACCTGGAATAAAAATACATACACTGCTTGTCATAACTATAACCGCACTATGAAACAGCTGATATGTGAAGTTTAAAAAAACCTAAAGCTATAACTAATATGCCATACTTTAGAAAAGTCAAGAAAACAAATAATTTAACAAACATAATTCATTTATTTCAAACCGTTATTCTTTTATAGAGCAAAAAAGTGTTCTATAACCGCACTAGAGAAAAATATAGCAAAATCGACACAAATTATGAAAATAAAGAAAATGAATAATGGGTAGGACCTCCCCTGTTTTGAATAAGCTCAAAGAGCCTATCTGGCATACTTTCCACCAAAATTAATTCTCAATTCTTCGGCTACCGACCTCCCCGCATCGATAACCGCTTCCTTCAGATGAAACACACTTTGATATTGTCGATTTTCCCAGTAAACATGACGCACTTATGTTCTCAAAAGGTTTTCTATAGGGTTTTGATCAGGGGAACAAGCGGACAATTCCATAAAATTGATACCATTTCATTGTAACCAACTTTTAGTAAGACGACTGGTATGAACAGGCGCGTTGTCTTTTTGGAAAGTCAGTTCTGTGTCGTCTCTCCTTTCCAAAAAAGGAATCAATTTATCTTTGAGAACGTCGACATAATCTTGCGAAATCATTCGTGTACTAGGAACCGCTAAATCAACTGTTCCATAATAGCAAAATGCTCCCCACACCATTAAGGAATCTCCTCCGAAATTTCTATCAAGGTTCCTTCTGCAGATCCCTCCAATAGTTGTTAAATTCGTCTGGACCGTCAAGATTGAGTTTTTTTTTCATCTGAAAAAATCACATGAAAAGGGAAAATTGAGAAAATAGATCGAAACAAAAGTACCGCAGTAATAAATCACCTTTTTCCAGTTTGCACATTTTCCTTGCAAACGCCGTACGGGCATGTTTGTGCCGAAGATGTAAGGAGTTTTTGCGGTTTAATGCGTTTTGACTGTTTTAAAACTCTATTTCTTATAGATTTAGATACTTCCACTCTACTCTCGTTAGATATCGTCGATAGATTTTCATAGAGTTACTTGCGGTATTCAAAATGCGGCGCTTGTCTCCTTCAGATAGCTTGGATTGTGGGCCTCCAGGTTTCCTTTTCCCACATTCTTTTTGGTTATTGACGAAATTTCGGATGACTCTGTCTGAACGCCCCAATTTTCGTGCAATTTTCGGTAAATTTTAGCCTTTTCGGATCAAAAATTATCCAAAAAAGCTAAAATTTTGCCTCTATCGACTTTGATCAGAACGCGCCATGTGGCATTTTGTTCGAGGATGAATGGCAAAACAAGAAAATATAACGGTACGGTGAATGAAGTTCAATGCGTTTGCATTTTCTTCAAAGAAAACAAAAACTATGGCTATATTGCAGTGTGCAAATGTAGTGCGGCTGTAGTTATGACACACTAACAGAATAAGATACATGGCGTATTTAAACCAATTTAAAGAATAGATCGCTCTGATTTGGCAAAATAGAAGTTAAATTAATTCGCTTTAATATGCTGTAATTAGTTTCATCAAAATATCTCATAAAATACTAAAATTACCGGAATATATGATGCGGCTATAGTTATGCTACGCAGTGTATATTGTAGTTAGGAGAGCTACTGTTTTCATTGTAGCCCACCATCGATCACGACTTGAATTTGCTCAAGAGCATAGGGATTGGACGTTCAAACAGTGGGATAATGTACTCTTCACTGATGAGACCAGGGTGAGTCTACATCGAAGTGATCGACGTCAGAGAGTATATCGTCACCCTGGAGAACGTTATTCTCAGTGTTGCATCGAGGAATCTGTTGCTTATGGAGGAGGATCTGCAATGGTCTGAGGCGGCATCTCGCTAACCGCACGTACAGCGTTAGTTTTCATCGAACCGACGGGCCGTACACGTAGATTGACTGGCCATTTGACTGGTGATAGAATCTGATAGATAGAACACTTATGGGATGAGCTGAAACGTCGGATTCGAGCCCGGGTACCTGCTCCAACAAGGCTTCCAGAGCTGCGAATCGCAATTGAAGAGGAGTGGAATGCAATTCCCCAAGATTTCATCGTCAGCCTGGTGAGGTCTATGAATATGAGGATGGTAGCAGTTGTTCGAGAAAGGGGAGAGAACACTGAATACTGACTAAAAACGTTTTTTTAATTTGTTCTTTGTTTTCGGCTTAAATTAAATCAATTTTGTTCACTTGGTGATTACACAACTGGAAAACGACTCTTCTTTGTAAAATCCTTAATAAACGCTTAATAAATTGATAAATCCCAATGCGTTTCCATTCATTTTAATCGTCATGCAAAGCACTTTCTGTAGATATATGTAACTTTGATAGTTGTAAGTTTTATACTTTTTGAGAAAATTGGATTAGAGTTTCAAGGTGGCGGGTAGCCCGGTTTATTTGCTGTCGAGTGTAGTTTGCGCAGTCACTCGTGGTAGTACGTTAGGTGTTTGTGATGATGTTGAAGTTTGCTTTCCTCTATATCTTCATTGGCTCGCGATGGAGGGATTACATTGCCCAGAGCCATTTCTTAGGTGGCACCGATTGTTGCAACAGGTACATCTTACTGTGGTGGCGTTAGGGGGCAGTGTTTTGTTGCAGACGCGGAAGATCTATGGACCTAGATCTGGACCTGGATTCAGCTCAATTCCGGCGCGATAGAGGAGAATTGAGAGCAGTTGCGCCGTGATGTGTTGCTACCAATTTCCATGAAAAACGAACTGTCAAAGTGTGTGACACACACATGCATCTTCCTTTGGGTATTGAAGGGGTTGTGGCCGTGGTAACTGGTCGCTCCGGTGCGCAAAACCGGCTGCCGTAGGAACGCAATCGAGCACTAAACAAATAGTTGTTATGAACCATATTCTGGTCTGGTCGTGCAGCTTGCACCGACAGATCAAAAGCAGCACCTGATGAGTAGTGATCTGTCGGCGGTACAAAGCCAGAGGCCGAGGATCGCATTTCACCCGGACCCCGATGCAAGCGCAAGGACGTCTCATTTTGACCCCAATTGTTCGCCTCTCCTGTTTGTGTCATCTTCCCCAGGTCTACGAATTTTTATTAATACGTAAAGGACAGGGGCAACGAGCGGCGAAAACACCGCCCACATCTCCCCTACAGCAAGCATAGGCCGCTGCTTAGCTCGTTGAGGGGCCTTTATCTTCGCCAGATGGCATGGCCCGATCTTTACGGTCATCATGCTACCTTAGGCTCCGTCCCCACGGGCATCTTCGGATGCCCAGCAACGCGCCCATTACATAGTGTTTATCAAGTGAGAATATCTCGAAAATTATTTAAGATATTTGCTATTATTGATAGTTACTGAAATATGGGCAAAAACACACTAAAAACACACTTTTAACCCGCTCCCCCCGCGCTAGCTCACCACCCTCCGACGGGGACTTTTAATATGATATACGGGTACTCCTGGTACCAACCAACAATCGTGCCAAGTTTCAAAACTTCTTGATTTTTTTTCAACGATCACCAAAAATTGGTGCTCTCTTCGTATGTTATTATTCTAGCTGTTAAATTCAGTATGGTTACTAACAATTTTCGAGAGTAAATTTAGAGACCCCTCTCTAGGTTTGTTCAAATTCATATCACTTACAATATTTACCTCAAAAACACCTAAGCAGCGACCAAGTTTCCCGATTACACCTGCCTCCTCAAGAACTTCACGAGCAGCTGTTACCGACGGCTCCTCTTCGGGTTCAACACCTCCACCTGGGACTATCCAAAGTTCTGGTCGTCGAGAGGATGTCACCAGAAGAACCTAAAAAATAAAGACATGTTACATGTAAGTATGTATCTTTGTTTGTTTGTCACGCGCATTTTAATCCGAATCTATAAATAAGAGATGTATACCACCTAAGTAACCAAATCAGGCAAATTCCTGTTGCTGGTGGCGTGCCTGTACGAAACGGGTGATCTGAGTCATTCGAGTGCCAAGTGTGGCAGACCCAGACGAAAGATCAACCCGGTGAGTAGCCTGCGGAAATGTGTTTTATATGTGTTGTATGATGCGTGTGTAGCAAAGGGATGTGTCCCGTAAAGATGAAATGGGATGTGTTCCCCAAACAGTGGAATTTGTTCCCAGGGATATGTTCCCACTTGGGGGTTTGTCCCCGTGAAAGGGGATTTGTTCTCCCATTAGTGTAAATGTGTGTGTATGTGTGGCTATTCACTGAGTATCATGTACTCATATATTCACCTCTTTTCAGGTGTTGGACCGAGCTGCACGAATGGACCAACTGGTGGCGAAAAACGCGACCGTGTTAATAATGAATAACTTTTTATTAATTTCTCTACTTAACTTTTAAATAAACGTCTACAAGCGAATCCTGACTGTTTTGCATTATTAGTCAAATGAAAAAAAAAATAATTGGGATCTCACTTTCATCTTTTCAATATTTCAAGTTTTTCTCGACTTTGTTTTAAATTATGAAAAATTGTTTCCTAAACGCAACATTTGTTTTTAATAATATTTTGGGATTTGTATTTCAAAACAAGTACGCATGTAATTTGAATTGTACAATTAATAATTACATATTGCGAAATGTTGATTCATATGATACGATTAAACTACTCGTACACAGAATGAGCGTGAAATAAAAATTGTCAATTTGTCAAAATATGACCCGAAAACCAAAACTATTCGTGCAAATAAACAGTAATTAATTGGCGATTAAGTGACTGTATAATTATGAAGCATGTACTTGACGTACATACAAACGAAATAATTCGTTAGCCTGTATGCATGCTTGCATATCGCCCAAATAGATAAATATTTAATAACGCAAAAAGACGCCGAGTTGTAACATGCCGAACTTTACGTATGGTCACACTAAGTGCAAATAAACCAAATGTTATGTATACAAAGACGCTATCAAATATTTACTTAAAAAAGCCAAATCAAGTCAAATAATCGGAATAAGCCTACGATAATGTTCTTATGTGAGATATTTAGGTTTAATATAAAGGAGAGTACGGTTACCGATTAATAACAATGGCGGGAATTACTCTGTGCACAGCCAGAATAAAAGATTTGTAAATAACTGACTAGGCAAGCCTTCTTATCATGCCGATATTACAAAGTTATGGAATAGACTTAGAATACTGCTGCAGTATAACATTATATGTACTATGAGAATCAAAAGTCATGGCACACTTTACTTGTTTGTTCGAAATTGGCCTTTCCCGTACTCGCTTGTCCAAAATATCCCACAAATTCTCTATGGGATTGAGGTCTGGAGACTGAGCAGGGTGCTCAAGTTGCTTTGGTGTCCGGTACAAAAGCCATTCTTTTACCAAGCGAGAGGTATGTTTGGGGTCGTTGTCCTGTTGAAAGACCCACGTTCTAGGTAGCTGCAATTTGGTAACACTGGGAGCCAAAGTTTGTTGTAAAATGGCGAGATACTGTTCTTTTTTCATTGTACTATAAACGAAGACCAGATTCCCAACCCCCGAGGCCGCAAAACACCCCCATACCATGACCGACCCTCCTCCATGCTTTACTGTCGATGTGATGTTCTTTTCTGCGTATTCGGAATTTTTAATTCGCCATATTTTGGGAGTTTTTTTAATGCCGAAAATCTCAAATTTGCTTTCATCGGTGAAAAGTACAGTTCTCCAGAAATCGATTCGATTCGACTCGAGTTATAGTACTTGTTTGCATATTTCCTTCGCTTCCGTTTGTTTGTGTCTGATATGAATGGTTCCTTCCTTGGTGCTCGCCCACGTAAACCATTTGCAGTCAGTACCCTACGGACTGTACAGGCACTTACTGACATCTCTGGATCACGGCTAATATTTTCTGCAATCTTCACTGCACTTGCTCTTGGATTTCCTTTCACTTCTTTAATTATATTCTTCACTTGTGAACGATCCAATTTTCTGGGTCGACCAGAACGCGGTAAATTTTTCAATTTTTCGCAACTTCTGTACTTTGTAATTATGTTTCTCACTGTAGAAAATTGTCTTTTCACTATTTTTCCAATTTCACGGTAGGACTTGCCTTCCTGCCATAAATGTAAGATTATTTTCCTTGTTTCTAACTGAGTTTCACTCCTCATTTTGCGATACTACGTTTAATGCTGACCACAATTCAAATACTTCAGACACAATCAAAAATTCACTGCTGAAAATACCGCTAGGTTTAGTGTCAACGCATCAGCAAGCTGTAAGAAAAGCAAAAGGGTCTCAGACCAAATATTAATTTGAGGCAAAGCTGTTTTTTTAGCTGTTAAGTACAAGTGTGCCATTACTTTTGATTCATAAAAATAGCACCGTTAGCATGTTTTTACTTATAAAATGGTAACTACTACGTATACTTCTATGAATTTACTATACTTTATTTGTGATGAATAGAACTTTAACTTGAGATATAAAACTTTTTTCTATAACTTAGCGTTATACAAATATGTACGATCAAAAGTAAAATTTTGAAGTGTGCCATGACTTTTGATTTTCATCATGTGATCAGCGATTCGAGCCGCAGTCGGTCGGATCACTGCCCATTAATATAAAGCCGACAAACTTAGTACAAAATTTTGAATTTCGCAGTATATATGTATGCGTAAGATTTGCAATTCATATATCACGTACGCATTTAGAACGAATGTAGTATAAGTGGGAATTGACAGCAAAACTGTGCGAATAAGACAAAATCGATACAAATCCACAAGGACATTAGTGAGAAAAGGATGCCAACAAAACAAAATATTTCTCCGCTCTCGGTAACCAATAACAACATGACTCCCTGTAGTTAGGTAGCTAATACATACAAAAAATTACAAATTTCTCACTTATACAGTGACAAATGTAGCAATATGACAGCTACAGCGTTACTTTTGTGTTAGTATTAGTTCCCCATTCCTCTCTCAGCCCACTATGAGACTCCTTTTCTAACTAATGTATTCGAATGCAAGGATTTATGGACTACTAGTTGATATATTCGCACCTAAAATTAATGTGTTCAACTCTCAAAAATCAACGTTTTATTCGAAGTCTGTCGGCTTTGACATTATTGGGCAGTGGGTCGGAGGAAGAGAACTCTACGGTTCACGGCAATGATCGCTCGATCGCTTCGTATGAATGGGAACAATGCATAGTTATTGAGACTTCATAGCTGTGTGCTTGGGAAAAGAGGCGAATCTTCGATTTCGATGTACGAGAATGTATCAAAAAGTATAACCAATTATAAATAATAAACACGCATGCAATAATGGATCTTCAATAACCACCGAGATTATGTGATTTAACGCTACAGGTCTATGTAAATGTGATTAATGCCTTTAAAGTCAATATAACCAACGCGGTTCATTAATTGAAAATTTGAGATCTAGCATGAATATCCGTACACATGCCGAAGCCTGTCCCAAGCCATGGTTGTGAAAGTAACAGGGTAGGATAGCTGTAGCCTGAATGGCTGAGTTACACCCAAGCGTCTCAGGTCAGTAGGGCGTCATGATTACGTAATAGGACCTGCAACATAGTTGTGTGAACTCTGGAACGTTATGAATCACCTGAAGTAGCTATCACGAGGCCACCCCTGGATAGGGTTCAGCGATGGACCGACAACCCATCCTTGTGAAAACTACTCCATGTCAAGAAACCTGGAACAAAAGCCTCGGATTGGACGGATCAACAACGACGACCACGCAAACGTTTAACGGATTATTCTTCCGGATCCTGGAATGTACGCTCCCTGAACAAACCGGGTGCCGTAAAGGCCTTCCTTCAACACGTCGAGAATTACAAACCGAGCATCAGTCCAGAAAACAAATTGGATTGGCATCGAGATAAAAGACAAAAATTCGCACACAATTTTCAAAAGCGGCAAATCATCGGGTCACAAGCAAGCAGCTTAAGCCGCACGTTATTGACTTCAAACCTATTAATGTAAGGTTGCGTGCGATTCGCATTAAGGCGGCTATTACACTATAAAAGTTCTTTTACAAATATATTTGACGAACGATATTTCAAAAGAACTTTTATGAATGATATTAGCCGCTAAAGGGGGAAGGTGTGCAAGCATATTAAAAAAGTAGTTGAAACAAGCAACGTCCATGTCGCAAATCTTTTCTTAAGCGGCTATTACTTTATAAAAGTTCTTTGAAAATAGCTTTCATAAAAGATATTTGTAAAAGAACTTTTATAGTGTAATAGCCGCCTAAGACTCGTTTTTTTCAACCTCTGGCTCATCAACGTAACGCCCCGACTGAAGTTAAGAAGATGCGTTGAAAGAGTATCTACAACGGTAGGTGGTTTTTCCCAAGTGATGGTCGGAGTCACAGTTTGCTTCTCGATAAGATCTGACATCCTTCGACGAATTTTATGCCCGCCTGGAGACACTGTTCGACTCACTTCCAACAAATGACGTCAAAATACTGCTGGGATATTTTAATGCAAAAGTTGGAGGGGAAAGTTGGCATTAAGGAACCACTGGAGGACATAGCCTCCATGGGGAATGCAATGATAACGATCAATCGTTCCTATGGCAGCCGGTTCTCCGTAATGCAAATGCAAACCATACAACGTTAGCTGGCTCAGGTTACCTCAACTCAACAACCACGCCGACAATAACAAACACCAAATTTTGATATGCAACGGATTGCAGCACATTCTTGACAAACTGACAGCGTTCATGATTGCAGCCATACCAAGAGAATAAACTCCATGCTTATTTATCTCTCACTTCTCATGGAAACTACACCATCTTGCGTAAAGACAGACCGACCGGTTCAGGAGGAGGACTCGCCTTCTTGATCCACTTGGAGGTACCATACCGAGAATTGACTTTGCCTGATGACAACGACGGCGTCCTCGAATGCCACGCAATAGCAGTTAAGTCGGGGAATGTAGAGATTGAATTATTCAATATCTACATCCCGCCGGTATCCAGTTGTCCCCCAGGTTATTGAGTCTCCCTGGATCCCCTACTTTCCGGTTACCATCGTCTATTACTAGGAGATTTTAACGCGCACCATGAGCTATGGCATTCCAATCTCGGCAACGATGCTAGAGGAGTCGCCATCGGCGAACAACTCGACTCCTCCGATGTCTGTCCCTTGAATGACGACGCTCCAAAAAATTACAGGCTCATAGAATAATTTTATGCCCAATGGATGGAAGAAGCCAATGCTAGAATTGTATATAGAATAAATTTCCGCTATAAGCGTAGTACTAAGATTGGCTTTTTGTGTGAAAGCTTATCCAAAACTGTCAAAAGTTTTGTTCGCATGAAAAATGTTCGCTCTCTCAGTACTAACATTTAGTTCGAAGAAAAAATTCTCCAAGTCATTATGAGCAATTTTCTAGCGAAAACAATTACTTTGCACTTTATTTCGCTGGAAAACAGTTTTTTTTAGTAAAGGCTGGTACTACTTTTTCGTCCGAAAATGTTGCACTTATCTCTCCCACGAAAAAGTGACAGTGGAAACTTCCAGACAGCACATATCCGCGGCGCTCCACACGACACTTGAATTTCCCCTTCTCACTCAAAAGAAAGCGATCACCACTGCAATACTACTACTACTTTGCCTTAACCCCTAGCGAGGCATAGCGCGTCAACTACTCCTGCGCGCCATCGTACTCTGTTCTGGGCAATGGGGCGCAACTCCCCAAAAGACTTACCCAGTACCTGACACTCCTTTGCCACAGATCGACGCCATGTGATTCGAGGACCCCCTCTTGGTCGGCCTTGGTTGGAAATGGGGTTCCATTTCATGGCATGCAAAGCAATGCAGTTATCACTCTTCCGCAATGTGTGACCTAGCCACTGCCATTTTCGCCTGCGTATCAATTCGTCGATTGGCATACAAAAGCACTGATAGTACCAGGGAGCGAAACAGGCCCAGCTTGGTCTTGATGCTGAGATAACTGCCCTGCCAGATTTTGGACAGCATGTCGTATGCGCGTTTAGCCTGGTTGATACGACGAGCGATGTCCTGCTCCGTACCACCATTTTCGGCAACAATGCTACCCAGGTAGACGAAGTTGTCCACCTTCTCCACAGGCTGCCCATTAATATTGATGGCAATAGGTGTCGGATTTCTTTTTCGCAACGGCGGGCTAAGAACCTTGGTCTTGTTGGTATTAATCTTTAGCCCAACCTTGCTTGCCTCCCTCTCGAGATCTAACGCCATTGCGGACAGATCCATGATTTTGTGGGAGAGTAGGCATATGTCGTCAGCGTAGTCAAGATGTTGTAGATAAGATGTCAAAGTCCATTGAATTCCTCTGTCGAGTCCGGATAGGGCTGCATGCAACACATCGCCGATCACAATGAGGAATAGGATCGGTGAGAGGATGCACCCCTGCCGAACTCCACTGCGAATCTCAAAGTCCCCCGACACCTTACCTTTATGCAGAACGCGACATTTCGCGCCGTCATAGGTTGCCTTAATAATAGCCACAAGCTTCTCAGGGATGCCTCTCCTGCGCAAGGCCGCCCATATAGAATCCCGGTTCACACTATCGAAAGCCTTTTCGAAATCGATGAAAAGCAAGTGAAGCGGAGAATCGTATTCAGCGCATTGCTCGATGATGATTCGCAAGGTGTTAATGTGATCGACACAGGAGAATCCGGATCGAAAGCCAGCCTGCTCTTCATCAATTGTGCTTTCTAAGTGGGCCTTTAGTCTTTCCAGGACGATTTTAGCTATTATCTTGGTAACGGCAGGAAGCACACAAATGCCTCTCCAATTATTACAGTCCGTGAGGCTACCCTTCTTTGGAAGTTTGATGATCAAACCTTCCTTCCACTCAGTGGGAAAGGTCTCTGTATTCAACGCTTTATCAACAAGTGGGTGCAGCAAATCGGCAATTACGCTTGGCGCTGCTTGATAAAGTTCGGCAGGGATGCCGTCAAGTCCGGCGGCCTTTCCTCGTTTTAGTGCAATAATTGCAGTGACTATTTCCTCTTTAGTCGGGGCAATGGACCGTATACGCACATTTTGATGGTTAGCTAAATTATCTATATGAGGGGAACTTCACCAGAGGTTACACGGTTCAAGACCGCGGCGAAGTGTTCTTTCCACCGTCTCATTTGATCTTCTTCCAAGATAAGTAGCTTTCCATCACTATCTTTCACCGTATGTTGGCAGGAGTTACGACCACCTGTAAACTCCTTGATGACACCGTATACGGCGTTTAAGTTGTTACTTCTAGCGGCTTCTTCTGCTGACGCTAAAAGAGAATTGGCATAAACTCTTTTATCGCGTCGCACACTACGCTGAACTTAAAGCTTTCTGACGGTAAAGGAGTTCGATGCTGCTTCGATTGTCGTCTGATGCTGCAGCCAAACGAACTTTCAGCTCCTTTCTTTCAACAATCCGCTGCCATGAAGCGTCGGACATCCAGGGCTTATTCCGGCAATCCGGGTTTGGGCCAAGGATGGTATTTGCGCTATCAATGTACGCATTTTTTATGGCATCCCAGTTTTCGTTTATGTCACTATCTGGGTGACTAGTTTTCTCAGCCGCTTTTTGCGCAAGATGGTCATCCCTATGCTCAAACATAGTACCACCGATGAAGAGACTGTGAAAGTTGCAGAACTCTACAAATCTTTCACCGTTGTCATTACGATCACCAAGACCGTGTCTCCCCATCACATGTCTGAGCCCATAGTTATCAGCGCCAACTTTCGCATTCAAATCACCCATAACCATTATAATGTCACCTTTAGATGTTCTGCTCTGAACGGCGTTTAGTTCTTCGTAGAAGGAGTCTTTTGCCAAGGCATTGTCGGGTTCAGTAGGGGCATAACATTGTATTATTGAGATGTTCCTCATTTTGATCCAGAACCTGGCGGTCAAGACCCTGTCAGAGACCGGTTCCCAGGATAAGAGACAGTTTCGCGCGGCTCTGGTTAAAAGGAGCCCCACACCTGACTCACGGCGACTACCGGTAGCTTTACCGGAGTACAACATTACAGTGCTGCCCGTTGGAGAGATGAATTCTCCGCTGTTCCACCATCTTATCTCACTAACTCCTAAGATATTTAATTTGTACCTCAGAAATTCGCTCTCTAATTGAAGAAATCGTGCGTTCTGGGGACCTTCTGATCTATTGTCCAGGAGAGTACGCACATTCCAGAATCCAATCTTTGTCATTGTACGATAGCTAAAAGTCGTAACCGTTGAGTCAGTCCTTATCCGAGGCATAGTTGACGTTTCGTTAGCATATAAAGATTTCGGATAGTGCAAGTTGCTAGCATACACATCCTGCCCTTTGATTGTCGGTTTTAACGACAGGCCCTCAAAGGGAAAGGCCGTGGTATTTTTTTTTCACACCCCACACCACAGGGGTACCTCAACCAAATCATCGCACCGCCATCACTGGCGGCTTGACGTTGGTTGGCAATGGTCAGTGACCACTGCCGTTCCAGGGGGCGCCCACGCGGAGGACTATGGAAGAGGAGTTTTTGCCCCCCCAACCACTGCAATGACCGGTTTCCAATCCAATCCAAATAAAATGCACAGTAATTGTTTTCGCATGGAAATTGCCCACAATGATGTGGAGACTTTTGTCTGTGTGTGGGATTTTCGTGCGAAGAACTGAGTAAAGCGAAAATGTTCGTGCGAACTGGATTTTTGTTGTTGTGTGAGATTTCGCACGAAAAACGGAGGTTAGTACCTTCCTTAAGAAAATAAGTTAAAGTGTCATGTAGAGCGCCACGGATATGCGCAGTGTGCAAGCAATAGTATAGATTCCACAAGAGTTATCACTCCATAGAACTTTCGCCTCTGCCAGGAGATTTGTATGTATTGACAAATTGTATATACATAGTATAAACTACACAGTATAGATACACAAGAGAATCAATACATATGTACATACAATCTATCGCCGGAGGCTAAAGTTGTATGGAGGAAGCTTTCTTGTGAAGTCTATACAATTTGTCAATACATACAAATCTCTTGGCAGAGGAGAAAGTTCTATAGAGTGATAACTCTTGTAGAATTATCAATCCTCTTTGGTGCAAGTTTACACTTAGCGCGTTCTTTTGTACTATAGTCCAGGTTAATTCAGGTGACGGTTAAGCGCCGTGTAAAAAACGGCCCGGGTTAGGCTGAGGGCACGTTGATCGCGTTCGCGTGTTTTCTGTCAAGCGAGTCGAATCTGTGCTAGAATGACACTCCGTTTGACAAAGGCCACGTTTACACCGTGGAACTAAAAGGCGATGCTAGTACTTGTTCGTGGTGTGTTTATACCGACCATACGGAAAAGTGCTAAATATGAAAGATGTCAGTTGTTGGTTTGTGAATTTGGTTTGGGAAATGTCAAGAGGCAATAGCCTCCCAATGAATGCGCGTCTATACCGCTACAATCCAAGGATGAAACGAATACAGAATTTCAGGAAAGGATGAGGTCTTTATATAACATATAAAATACAAGTTTTACCAACAACGCCATTAGCGAAGACAGCAACATCATCCAGTCCCAATTTTTCAGTCCAGTTATACATCTGCAAGTGGAGCTAAAATTAGTACCAAAACTAGCTAATGCGACAAGTTTATACCACACTTCTAACGAAGCAGCATCTGGTTGGCTGTTATCGGAGTGACGATCCTAACTCTAACCTTATGGATAGAAGCCCACCGCCACGTCATGTAAGACATAATATGAGGGACCGCGAGCGGCAGATCCAAAGGTTTAAAAGAGTTCCCTTCGATAACGCTAGCTACAGATCGACCATCACAACACTGCATAGTGAAGAAGTGCTATCCTCAATCGCGGACATGACACTAAACAGGGTACTAAATGCGCAACCACCTGCTAATCTTCTGACGAACTATGACTTCCTAGAGCAACCAGGACTACACTCGCCCACTTCATTCTGGCTGGTGCTCACGTCTGAACTCGTACCTATCCCGCATTAATAACGAAATACAGAACTCCTGTCCAGCCTGTGGCCTCACTCCACACGATGTTGAGCACATCTTTAGCTGTCCTCAGCTCCTACGCGCCTACCTACTGCGCTATCATCATCATCGTGGCGCGACAGCCCGACGTCGGGCCTTGGCCGCCTGGATCATTGTCCTCCAATTATCTCGGTCACGTGACCGCGTCCTCCAATTTTGGGAGCCCAGCAGCTGCGCGGCGTCCACATCTACTGAGCTCTCTCAACGAGATCTCGGTCGTCCTCGCAGTCTCGCTCCGTCGACTCGTTCTGCATTCATTACTCTCTTAGGCATGCGATCATCGTCCATTCTTTGTACATGCCCTGCCTATTGAAGTCGTTGTAGTTTGCCGATTTTCGAGACCTGCAGCTCATCGTACATTTCATACAACTCATGGTTGTACCGGATGCGCCATCCATCTCGATCGCAAACAGCCCCGAAAATTCGCCGTAGAACCTTACGTTCAAAAGTGTCTTGCATGTTTTCGGAGGCTTGAGTTAGGGTCCTACTATCGATTCCAGTCATCGATCCGAATTCGATTCCACGTTGACAAGTCATCGAACTTCTGAACCCACCCATCCATACCCCCTCATCACATTAAAGCAACTTGAAACAAATCACAATCAGCATCCCGTGCGAATTTTCCACGGTCAATACAAATTGCACTGGTGCAACAATAAACGACCTACAACACAAATTATTGAATCTTGAGTCGGCAAAGGAATAATTCCCACAAAAATATAATCCCCCTATTTTTGACACCACTGCATACCCCAAGTGACAGTCCATTACCAACCGTGGCCATTCGATGCATTTCTGCACACACCATGTGTACATACAAAAATGTCGGTGCCTATTCCAAAAAGAAAACACTGGACTTTTCAAATGTAAACTTACCTCCGTCTCGGCATCGGAGCGCACGCAAATACATGCGGCACGTCTTCGGTAGCCGTCCTTGTCGTAAATTCGAGTGGAATTGGGCTTTTCCTTGACCATTTTGACGGCTGTCTGCGAACTGTCAACACTTTCTGCACACGTTTCGGGGCTGGCGATTTTTGCGCTAGAACCGCGACTATTTTGCCAAGAACTGGACCGGGGCGGTTGGCTGCTCCGTGTACCGGCTGTGCGTGTGACAACAATTTCAAACCACACTATCGGCTAGAACGCGACGAACCGGAATTCGAGACTGAATTCGGAGCACACAGGCCTTGGTAGATATCCTAATGCGGTCACTTGAGCGACATACTGAACAAATCTAACCTCTGACCACTAACCGAAAACTACACTGGGGCCTGGGAGAAACGCAGCGCGATTGACCGGGTAACGGGATCTAACTTTCAATTTTTACCAAGAAGCAAAACTAACGAAAAATTAAATGACGCACTCAATTAGTGGCGGCGACTCCGGTGAACTTATAAATTTATGAAAATAAAAGAAACTAAGGAGATTTTAGCTAAGAATTGTACACATTTTCACGCGTTTGCGGGTTCAGCTCTTGTCCGCACGTTCCATTTTCGTAATTTGGGGATTGCGATAGATTTACGACTCCGATTCCGGCGACACACGAAGAAGGTGACTGCTGCTGCCTCGAAATACCGCACACGCTTTTCTCGAGAAGAAAAAACCGCTATTCGCACTTTTTTCAAACACTGCAAATTTTCTGCTGCCGCAAAAATGTGCACCTTTCGTCGGCAGCGGCTAGCGGAACCTTTTAATGTCTTTCGCGATCGAGCGCGAGGAATAGCGGGCGACGGCGGCCACTTCTTTTTCCTCGTAGGTGGACACGAAAACGAAAATACGGCGATCCACTCCTGCTGGACAGGATCCTAAGTCCTTTTGGAACGTGGATAAGCACTAGCTCACTACAATGTGCAAGAATTTGCAAATGGAGGAATCCATTTCGACGATATTTGCCAAAAACTCTCGCGAATAACAGACGGCCACTCGGCGGCGGAATGGAACCAATATGCGAACGAAAATATATTCGCGAACCCGACAAAACTTCCGTGAAAATTAGAACTGCCACATTTGAATAGGGGGATGATATCTGGGGAAGTGTAGGGCTTGATTCTCGGAACGAACAGAAATGGAATGGGAATTCTCACGAAATGTTTGACAACGAGGATTTGGAACAAGTTGACCCACGCAAGGGGAGTGAGAAATCCACTCAAATTAAAACCCACTATTATGCCTAGTACTAACCTTTTTTTCGTGCGTCATCCAAGTATTCTCAAAAGTTTCGTCCTGTTGACAGTATTTGTATGAGATTTCGCACGAAAAAAAGGTTAGTACAAGACATTAAAGGTCGCCACACATGATCGTGTAGTACCACAACCGAACTTCCATCGAACCATGAAATATCATAGAACGGTGGAAATAATTACTACTAGCCGCCATACATTATGCGATCCGTCGTCCGATGGATCGCCACAAAATATCTGACGATTTCACTGATCTGACGATCAAATTTTATCTGCCGATTTGTTGGTGCGATTTTACTGGAATCCGTCGGTCTGACGATCGATTGGATGGTGTATGTGATTATCGCAAGTGAATGTCAAATTATTCTGATGAATTCAGTGGCTCTGTAATGCAAATATAAATTATTAATATACGAAAATACGTCACAAATCCAACAAAAATTAATCTAGGTTGTATTGGCAGTGAATTATAACCTATATTTTTTAAATAGTCATTCGTTGTCGCATCGCACGAAAATCGTAGTGTATGTGCAGCGGAGATCGTCAGATATTTTGTGGCGATCCATCGTCAGATAGATATGAAGACGGATCGCACCGTCTATGGCGGGTCTAAGCCGTATTCGTTGCGCACACTATAATCCAGTCTTTACATGCAGGATGCCGACCGTCTTCCAGGAAAATCACACATTCTTGTGATTTTGAAATCTACCTGTTCGGGCTGGAGTGCGTGCACATATACTTATGTATGTGGCACAGATACAACTGCATGTAGAACGTGGAAAACCTGTTCTTTATGCATTGATTTTCGAATGTGATAATTTTATGGCATCGATTCTTATGGCTGAATTATAGTCTGCGCAAACGATGCGGCTTCTGCTGTCAAATAAAGTTGACCCAATGTATCTCAGATAAGTATACTGTGCGCGAACAACACGTCGCGAAAGTTGAGACGAGTTCAACTTTGTTAGAATCATAACGAGCCGCGAAGTGTCAATTCACATATGTGTTTTAAAACTGTGGGCGATCATTTGTTTTGTTGTAAGTTACTGTTATGCGCTTGGAAATGCATGTTTCTATTCTTGATTCAAAAAAGTGTTTTAAGTTTGTTAGGAAACCAGTTTTTCACAGCTCAAATGTGTCAAATGAACGCGAACAAGAAATTTAACTATAACAGGTTGACTGCGACTTGTGGACGTAACACTACCCAATCGATCGTCACCGATCGATCGCACGAAAATCGCACTAAAATATCGGCAGATCAAAATTGATCGCCTGATCGGTGCGATTTCCACATACACACGCCAATCCGTCGGCCGATATTGATTTCGGGCGACGGATCGGCCGATCGATCGGTGTGTGTATGGCACGTTAACTCGCACACAGTTTAATTCCGGGGTTAATCTTCATGTCAGAGGCTACGGAACAATTGTTTTTTGTATTTCGTATTCCCGCCACATTTGGAAAATACTGGGAATCATGTATCGTGACTCTCTGGCCGGAAAACTTCTCTCATGAAAATTGCATAACGACGCGCTGTACCAACTGTTGAGTTAAAAATAACATTTGACGTGTGTTTTGAAGTATTTGGTGCGGCAAAAAGTGTCTCTGTTCTTTTTTGTATTGTGAAAATTTTCGCGAATTTGTCGTGGAACATTCAGCGGCTATCTTTGAATTTACGTATCAAAATGATGGATACATCATGCTCGTTAATGGTGCGTATGGTACAAACGGATAATTGTTCCCGTTCAACTGCGCGTTTTCTTTGATCTAGTGCGTGCTTCTTAACCTCCTTGGTACCATAATACAATTTGTGAAAGCGCAGATTCTTTGGCGACTTTTTGGAGTAACATGTTTTGTATAAACAACGCAATTGGATTATATTTTGACTGGGTGGAAGTGATTCACATCTCCGGCTGCGTGCCGAGTGGCAGCGGCATGGTGTGATACGCTCGTGAGACCGGCATTACATGGACGCTGCTCCCAACAACCGCGCCGGCTATTTGACATTGCAAACACTTTTTGCTTGGTCGCGATTGGGTCATGGAAGGATGTGGAAATGGAATTTTGACGCTTAACTACTTTTCGGGAGCCGATTTGTTGCTTGAAATGAGTGAAGCAAATAATGCTGTTTCACACTAAGCTCCGCGGTGCAGGCAGTTGAGTGCAAGAAAACAAATTTCTACATGACGACCTGCAGTGGTTAAGGACATGAGTGAGGTTTTGTTTAAGGAGGAATTGACGTACATTTTTCTTGAGGTTAGGTAATAGCTGATAGTGAAGCGTTTAGTGAGATTAATGCTAAATCTTGGACGTGAAAAGCTTTTCGCTCTTATTTTTGCGTATGTGATTCGGCTTATCTTTAAATAGGGAATTCGACTTTATTGGGAGGGCGATAACCTCCGATTTTTTCCCTAATATTTTTAAAACAAAGACTACCATGTATCGCCAATTTTAGCCCGGTTTAAAATAAAAATATGTTAACATTGACCTGAATCGACCGACTCTGAAAATAATTGAGCAAATTTTCTACGGGTTAGGAGATAATAGAGCAGAGCAGGTTAACACCACACAATTGCAATAACAATTTGATCTGAGCTGCTCTGGATAAACGCTTAAAGGCCGGTTGACATGCTCAAAGTACACTTTGTTAAAGTATGACTTGGCAAGAATATCCACCATTGTGAATTACCACTTTACCACTTGCAAAAAACGCTGGATTTAGCATTTCTAGGGAATTTATCATCATCATCATCGTGGCGCGACAGCCCGACGTCGGGCCTTGGCCGCCTGGATTATTGTCCTCCAATTATCTCGGTCACGTGACCGCGTCCTCCAATTTTGGGAGCCCAGCAGCTGCGCGGCGTCCACACCTACTGAGCTCTCCCAACGAGATCTCGGTCGTCCTCGCAGTCTCGCTCCGTCGACTCGTTCTGCATTCATTACTCTCTTAGGCATGCGATCATCGTCCATTCTTTGTACATGCCCTGCCCATTGAAGTCGTTGTAGTTTGACGATTTTCGAGACTTGCAGCTCATCGTACATTTCATACAACTCATGGTTGTACCGGATGCGCCATCCATCTCGATCGCAAACAGCCCCGAAAATTCGCCGTAGAACCTTACGTTCAAATGTGTCTAGCATGTTTCCGGAGGCTTGAGTTAGGGTCCATGCTTCGCAGCCGTAGCATAGCACTGGTCGTATAATGGTTTTGTACACGCGGAGCTTCGTGTTTCTGTGCACATGCTTCGATTTCATTATGGGGAGAACCGAGAAAAAAGTCTTATTAGCTAACTGTATCCGTCGCTTGATTTCGTCAGTTTCGTTGGCGTCCCTTGACAAGTTGCAACCCAGGTATATGAAGTTGTTCACGAACTCGATGTTGAGGTTCCCCAATCCCCACATTGATGCTCGGTTGTGCAGGTGTCCTTGTCACCGATTGCATCATTATTTTAGTTTTACCCTCGTTAATACGTAATCCAACTTCCTTTGCAGCGGTATCGAGCGTATGCAGAAGTTCTTCTGCGTCAGCCAATCTTCTGGACATGATGTTGATGTCGTCGGCGTACGCTGCTAATTGTGTCGACTTGATGAGTAGCGTCTTGCTGTTGTCCATATTCATGGCCCGAATAACGTATTCCAGTGCTAGGTTGAAGAGCGTCGGTGCCAGTCCATCGCCCTGTTTCAAACCAGTGCGTGTTTCAAATAGATCAGTAAGTCTATTCTGGATCCTGACTTGTGAGACGGAGTTGGTCATCGTCATCTTTGTCAGTCGCACTAATTTTGCCGGTATACCAAATTGCAGCATGATGTTGTACAGTACTCCACGATCGATACTGTCGTATGCCTGCTTGAAGTCGACAAAGATTTGGTATACGTTTACGTTGTATTCCCAGCACCTCTGGAGTATCAGTTTGACTGAGAAGAGCTGATCGGTTGTGGAGCGACCAGGTTTGAAACCGCTTTGATATTCGCCAATGACTCGTTCTTCGTACGGTTTTATTCTATTTTCCAGAATTTTCGTCAAAATTTTATAGGACGTACAAACTAGTGAGATGCCCCTGTAATTCTCACACCGCAGTTTATCTCCCTTTTTATGAATTGGGCAGATGATGCTTCTGCGCCAATCGTCTGGGATCTCCTCGTTCTCCCATACTCGCAGGAGTAATTGATGTATGGCATCAACTAGACTCGTTCCACCGAACTTTAGCAGTTCAGCTGGAATCTCGTCAGCGCCCGGCGCTTTATTTCGTTTTAGTGACCGCAAGGCGAGATCAAATTCCTCTACTGTCGGGGGTTGAATGGGTGGGCCTAGATCAACAATATCGTCGAGAGCTTCTTGTGTGGGAATGTTAGATGGTCGGTTTAGAAGCTCTTCAAAATAAGAGGCCCATCGCTTGTTAATACCATCGGTGTCGCTGATGATGTTTCCATCCTTGTCCTTACAAAGGCTAGTCCTGGGTTGGTAGCCGTTCTTAATTGTATTTACTAGTTTGTACGCTTGTCTGGTGTTCCTATTAGCTAAGTTTTCGTTTATGTTCAGCAACTGCTCGTCAAAGTATTTACGTTTCTTACGTCTAATTATTCTATTCGATATTCGCCGTAGCTCGTCATATTTTTCTCTTCTGGCTCTGGTTCCTCGTTGAATCCATTGTCTGTAGGCCTCGTTTTTCGCGTCAAATGAATTTTTGCATTCTTCGTCGAACCAGTCATTTCGCGCTCGCCGGGCTTTATATCCCACGACCTTCTCTGCGACATCCTTGATGGTACCCTTCAGTTCTTCCCAGAACCCATGGACGCCTGTGTTGCTGATGTTGTGTAGCATAGGTGATAGTTTTTCCTCAAGGGCGGTAGTATACGCCACCGCTGTAGCATCACTCAAGAGCTTATCAACCGCAAAGATTTTGGGAGGGCTGATTCTTGACTGGTGCACTGAGGAGATTCTACATCTGTAGGTCGTCTTCACCAAGTGATGATCTGAGTCGCAGTTTGCTCCTCGATAGGAGCGGACATCCATGACACTAGACGCCCATCTCCTGCAAATGAGGACGTGGTCAATTTGGTTGACGGTATGTGCGTCTGGAGACTTCCAGGTCTGCTTGTGAATGCGTCGATGCGGGAAACACGTAGAGCTTACGACTAGATTCCTGCTGCAGGCGAAGTCGATAAGTCGCTGGCCGTTATCGTTACATTCTTCATGGAGGCTGTGGCCTCCAGTGGTCTCCCGGTGCCAACTTTCATTTCCGACTTTCGCGTTAAAGTCTCCCAGCAGCAATTTGACGTCGTTTGTTGGAAGTGAGTCGAAGAGAGTTTCAAGGCGGGCGTAGAACTCGTCTTTTACTGCGTCTTCTTTAACTTCAGTGGGGGCGTGCACATTGATGAGCCAGAGATTGAAGAATCGAGTCTTGATGCGAATCGCACACAGCCGTTCATTTATGGGTTTGAAGTCAGTAATATGCGGTTTGAGGTGATCGTTCACTATAAATGCTACTCCAAACTCCTTGCGGCCCGATGGTTTGCCACTTGTAAAAATTGTGTGCGATTTCTTGTCATTAATCTCGCTGCCAAGCCAATTTGTTTCCTGGACTGCAGTTATGCTCAGTTTGTACTTTTCGACCTGTTGAAGGAGGGCCTTTTCCGCCCCCGGTTTGTTCAGGGAGCGTACATTCCAGGATCCGAAAGAATAATCCTTTAGTCGTTTGCGTGGTCGTCGTTGTTGATCCGTCCAATCCGAGGAGGGAATTTATACCAAAACACATTGTTCAGACCACCGTAAATTGAATAAAAACCACAAACAACTCACTATTTCCCGCCCCAACAACTTTTTTCTGTGAACTTGTCGATTTACAATCAATTCTTTGATGGGAAGTTGAGCACCATCCTACTTTGCTTTGATAGGACGCTAGAGACTTCAAAGCACTTTGAAGGGGGTTGACACGTTCAAAGTAACCTCAAAGTAGGTTGTCAACGTACTTTGCCAAAGTGTACTTTGAACGTGTCAACCGGCCCTAATGCATGAATGCTGCTCCGTAAGCATTGAAGTGCAGGCGGCGCAGGTGTCGAAGCTTTCGGGCAGTTTACAGTTTGGGAAGCACATAAAATTCATTTACTGTCCATTAAATTTTCGTAAAAAGACGCAATTAATATACGCTTCTGATCTCCAAATACAAAATGAACCGAATGTTACAAAAGGTCATCCCTGTTGCGATCTTAACTAAATATTACTCCGAAAGCTGATCAAAACGCTGTTGCACGCAGAGCGAGCGTTCATGTTTTTGTGTATGTATATTGAGGGTTGATATCCCTTAAGCGCGGAGTCCACGCATGGGGACTTGCGAATATTGCAAATTTCCATGCCTATAATATACCAAACATTCAGTATAAATAAAAAAAATATACAGGGTGTACCGTTCCTGATGGTAAGTACTTAGTACCGTTCATTTGAGAAAAATTAACGTATGACAGATACTCTCATTTTAAAGCCTCGTTTTCCAAGCTGTGGAACAGGCTGCCTCCAAATCCTTGTTTCCTATTTTTTAAGCTGCGAGATACCTCTGCATGTTGCGGAACAGACTGCTTTCGAGGCAGTCTATCCCGCAAGATGCAGCGGTATCCTGCAGCCTGCAAAACAAGACTGAAAGTAGTCTATTCCGCAAGACGCAGCATGGAAAATGGGGCTAAAACACGTTACAGAGTTATAGCATTTTTTTGTAAATTGTGTCAAAAAACTTGACTTGTCGAGCAAAATCAAGATTTTCCACTTCCCCATTCATTTAATCCGATATTTGACCTCACTTTCTGAAACTATATAAAATTTCAGAACATTTCTACTTGACCGGACGAAGTATAGTGGTTTGCGTCTTTAACCAATAGTGGGTTTTAATTTGAGTGGATTTCTCACTACCCTTGCGTGGGCTTAAGGGGTTGTAACTCTCAGTATTCCGCCCTAGAGCGCTTGCTGGGCTCGCTCTATATCCCACAGCGGTAAACCCACTATTGGCCAAGGCGCGAACCACGATGCGTTGCTCAGTGGCGAAATCGAGTAGGGGTTTTAATGCATTTGCCGTCTAAAATGGCAATAAAATTTTGTTCAGTACGTCCCCAGTTAGTGACCAAATCGATACGGTTCTCTAGTCACTAAATGGTCAAAAACCCTCGTCCCTTTGAGGGGACTGGACCAAAACATTTTTTTCGGGAGCATTTGTCGTTTAAAATGGCAACAGCCGATTTTATTACGTCCCCAAACTAGCTCATTCTGTATGAATCCATTCTAATGATGCACTCACGGTGGATTGTGGATTCTCTCTCTGGTTCCTGTTAACCCCTTGAGGGGCATATGGCATTAACCACGCCTACTTTCCACCTCGTCCTGTTCATTGCCATCGCTTTCAGCTCACTCCACGACTTGCCTATTGAGGCACCCTCTCTCTTAACTGATCTTCTCCAGATGTTATTAGGTCGTCCAATACCGCGACTTCCGTTGGTTCCCTGCCGGTTTCAATCGAGGGCTTGTTAAGCAATGTTGTTCGGCCTTTTCGGAGAGTGTGACCTATCCATTGCCACTTTCGCCTTTTAATGGAAGTGTCTATCCTGTCCTGACCAGTAATAGTAAGGAGGTCGTCGTTAGAAATGACCTTCCGCCACCGCATGCGTAGGATGCGCCGTAGACACTGGTTCACAAAAGTTTGTAGTCTTGTTGTTATCTCATTGGTCACCTTCCAAGTTGAACAGCCATATAAAAGCACTGCTTTTACGTTGGTTTCGAAGATCCGGTGTGTCTGGAAATGTTGTTTTGCCAGAAAGGAGTCAAACTCAAAAAAGCTGCTCGAGCCTTGTTGATGCGAGACTGTACATCAGCATCCGCTCCACCATCTGCTGTAACTACACGCTTCCGAGGTAGCAAAAATTGCCAACTTTCTCGACTTTCTGCCCCGAAACACAAATTCCGCTTTCCTTCCTGGATCCAAGCTCAAGTACTTAGTCTTGGCAGCGTTGATTTTCAGCCCCGTATTACGGCTTTCGCAATGCAGAGCATCAGACATTTGAGCTACTTGATCCGATCTATTTGAAAGAAGACAAATATCGTCAGCATAGTCTAGGTGTTGAAAGTATTTGAACAACTTCCATCTTATACCTTTGTTTTGGTTTTCTTGAAGCGCGGCGCTTAGTACATCATTAATGGCAATTCAAAACAGTATAGGTGACAAAATGCAGCCTTGCCTCACTTCGCTATGCACATCGAAAGGATCTGATAGCTTACCCTTGTGTAAGACGTGACATTCGGCTCCCTGGTAGGACTCCTTTATGATGGACATTATTTTATCTGGTATGCCTCTCCTACGTAAAGCGCTCCAGATGTATTCCCGGTCAACGCTGTCAAACGCCTTCTCGAAATCGATGAACTTGAGATGTAATGGGGGATCTCCACTTTGCGGATTGTTCAATAATAATTCGGAGGGTGTTGATGTGGTCGCTACATGAGAAGCCCTCGCAGAAGCCGGCTTCTTCATCGTTCAATGTACGGTCAACTGTTTGTTTGATCCGGTTCAAGATTATTTTGGCCATCAATTTGGGAGAAGACAGATCCCACGCCAATTAATGCAATCCTTCAGGTCGCCTTTCTTCGGGATCTTAATAATGACGCCCTTCTTCCACTCTTTAGGGAGAGTTTCGGTTTCCCAACACTCTTGGATAAGGCGGAGAAGAATATCCGCAGTAGCATTGGCATCCGCTTCAAAAAGTTCCACTGGAATTCCATCTATCCCCGGGGCTTTACCGGCATCCATCGATTTAATAGCCACAGTTACTTCCAGCTTAGATGGTGGGCTGGTATCAACTGTGGCTATTTGCGGAATATCTTCTGCTACTGATGAAGATGCATCCCAAGGTACAAAGGTGTTGAAGACCTCAATGAAGTGTTCTCTCCATCTGCGCAGTTGGTGTTCTTTGGTTACCAGTAGAGACCCATCTTTATCTTTCACAGGATGTTCTGTTGCAAAAGATTTGCCAGTTAATGGCTTAATAAGCTTAAAAAGGGTTGCACTGTCACCGCGGTAAGCCGCTTCCTCTGCCTCCTCCGTCTTACGCTTCTTTGTACACCTTTCTGTTGTGAACGGTATTTAGCTCTGAGTTGGTCTTTTTGGCTGAGCCGTCAGCAGCTGAATTCATCTGTTCCTTAACTCTATTGCGTGCTGAGATTAGAGACCATGTAGAGTCGCTAATGAATGGTCTCCTACCGCGCTCCAATCGGCCCGCAAATGTGGCGTAACATTTGTAACGAAATAAATGAGTCCTTAGCGACTTTTCATCTATCATCAATTGTAGGACTCTCACAAGGTGGTGGTGCAATAGCTCTCTCGTGCAAGGCGGTGGAATATGCCCGTCTTATAGATGGGTCTTTAAGCTTTTGCACATTAAAACGTGGCAAGATTCGTGCATTTTGAGGGCGCTGGATCGCTGCCGTTCGTAAGCGTATTTTTGCAATAACAAATTGGTGGTCGCTGCCAACATTAGCACCTCGCTTCGATCTGACGTCCAAGAGACAATTCCTCCATGTCTTGGAGACGGCTATATGGTCAATCTGGCTTTCTGTTCTGCCATCCGGAGAGGTCCAGGTTGTTAAGTGGCAGCGTTTCTGTTTGAACAGGGTACCGCCAATGACGAGTTGACGAGAGTTGCAAAACTCCACGAACATATCGCCATTTTTATTCCTGTTGCCTAGTCCATGATTGCCCATTAGGTGTTCTAAGCCTACATTGTCAGACCCAACTTTGGCGTTGAGATCCCCCGTGATAATTTTTATGTCACCTTTGTGAGCATTGTCGAAGGTGTCGCCAAGCCGTTGGTAAAAGGCCTCCTTAGCTGATTTATCCGCTGACTCAGTCGGGGCGTAGCACCTAATTATTGTGATGTTTCTAACCCCGGATTTAAATCTGGCTGTGATGATACGGTTGGAGATGGGCTTCCAATTAATTAGAGATAGGCGTGCGTCAACACGACAACAGGATTCCGACGCCTGCCATTCGAGGTGACGTATCGTCTTCATTTCCAGAGTAGAGCAGTACTGTTTGGAAGCTTGGTGATAAAGTCGTTCCCGATCCAGGCCATCTTGTTTCGCTCAGTTCTAGTATATCGATGTTATATGCGGTAATTCACTGTTCGACTTCAGTGAGCCTCGCACTATTGCACTCGCCCCACATCGTTGGAACGTTCCAAAAACAGATCGTTGTCCGTTGTTTGTAGCCAAAAGTCGTTGCCGGTGAATCAGTCCCTGATATCCGAGGCTCGTTTAATGTTTCGAGTGTAAATTTATTTATTTAACCAATACAAGGTAACAGTATAACAATTACAATTACATACATTTCATTTAATTTATGAAGAGAGATTGGGGGAATGGGAATCTAGGAAGAATTGAGGGCTTTTATTAAGTTATGTTTAAAAGTAAATTTAGATATCCCAGGGGAATAATGGATGCTAACTGAATTGAAAACTCGACAGCACCTATTTATGGGTTCGTTGTAGCCATAAGCGGTTCGATGTTGATACTCTTTAAGGAGAGCAGTATGTCTGGTTCGTCTCAATTGATCATTGAAAGTTATTTTGTCAGATAGGAAATTTACATTAGCCGCTAATAACGTCAAATGTAAAACATGCAATGAGTAGCGTTCTTCGAGAAGCGAGTGTCATTAGATTTAAAAGACCTAATCTGTATTGGTAAGAAGGGAGGTTACGGAAATCGGCAGGATTAAATAGATTTCTTAGTGCAAAAAGGAGAAATTGTTTTTGAATTGACTCAAACCTGTTACTGTGTATTTCGTGTACAGGGTTCCAGATAACGCAAGCATATTCAAGAAGAGGTCGCACAAGTGTGGAATATAAAGATTTAGTGACCCAGAGATTCTGAAATTCTTTAGCCCGTCTTTTAATGAAGCCGAGTTGCTTATTAGCTGTGGACAGCGCCATGTCATATTGTAAATTGAAGCATAGTTTGTTGTCTAGCACTACACCTAAGTCTTTTATATGGTCAACTCGATTCAATTTATCGTTAAGCAGCTGGTAAGAATGCGTTATAATTTCGCTTTTACGGGAGAAACTTATTACTTGGCACTTATTGGCGTTAAGGAATAAATTGTTTTGATTACACCATTCTTCGAGGGATTGAAGCTTCTGTTGAAGGAATGTTACATCAGAGTGTGTTTGTATGGTATGGTACAGTTTAAGGTCGTCGGCATAGAGAAGATGGGGAATATCAGATAAAGACTGTGATAGGTCGGAAATAAAAATGTTGAAGAGTAGGGGACCCAAATGGCTGCCCTGTGGTACACCAGAGGATACGGATATACTCTTGGATATACATCCTTGAAATTTCACGAATTGGGTACGATTAACAAGGTACGAGCCGAGCCAACTTAGAATGGACCCAGATATCCCAAATTTGTGTAATTTTTCAATTAGAATTTTGTGGTCAACTCTATCGAAGGCCTTACTAAAGTCAGTGTAAACTGCGTCAACTTGATTCCCCTTTTCCATTTCACATAGAACCTCGGAAACTAGGATTATGAGGTTGGTTGTGGTCGATCTGCCTTTGCGGAATCCATGTTGTTGTTCATTCAAAAGCGGGTCAACGACAGTGGTGAGTTTGTCACAAACCATTTTCTCAAATAACTTAGGGATTGCCGATAGAATTGCAATACCTCGATAGTTATCGACTAACCGTTTATCACCGCTCTTATGAATTGGAGTGATGTGGGAATATTTCCAACAAGAAGGAAAGACGCCTGATTGGAGAGAGTTATTGAAAATAATATAAAGGGGAACGAGCAATTGATCCAAGCACTGCTTCAAAAAATAGGGAGGGATTAAGTCAGGGTCAGGACCTTTATCTATACTAAGTTCATCAATTGCATTTGCTATTTCCTCCGGTGTGATGTTAATCCCGTCAATAAGACATATTGGGTTAGAAAGGGTCAAGGGCAATGAGGATCTCGAGTTATTAACTAAGCAGAAAGTGTTTTGGAAATGGTCAGCGAAAAAGTTGCAAATTTCTTGTGGACTGGAAGAAGAAGCCGTACCATAGGACATGGAAACAGGAAAACCGGCAGTCTTACGTTTCATATTGACGAAGCTGAAGAATTTTTTAGGGTCGTTGATGATTTTCTCACCCATTGAATTGACATACAGTTGATATGCTTCGCGGGACTTCAAGGCGAACTCATTTGCTAGTTCCGTGTTGTTTTTAATTGATTTCAGGTACGCAGGTTACAAGCCCACATACTCCATCTTAGGGGAAGGGTTGCTTCTTTAGGTGTCCTAAGAGTCGCCGGGAGCTATTTTTTTATATAGCGCAAAGATAGCTCTCCAATGGTGTTTTTGATCGCGCGTTATTTTGATGATCTTTCAGCTGGGTGTGGCGTGTTGGTGTTCTCACACACAACTATGTTGCAGCTCCACCGTTCGCCTACTTCCTGAGACGCACTGGTGTTATTGGCCATTCAGGATGATGATCGTTATGTGCCTCTACCAAATGTTTTGAACTGCAAAACTTGGTTGGCTTGATTAGCCGTTCCAGAGGACGCCCACGGGGAGGACTGTGGAAGAGGTCTTTTGCCCTCCAAGACATTTAATAACTCGATATTATTGAAAGTATAGTGTTTTAGCATAAGCCTTTCAATATATATAATTAAGATTATTTTTTATAATCAAAGGTAACTGATTATAGAGAAGAGGTCCCAAAACACTTGTATGCCTTTTTATAGCTGACTTATTGCAGCGAACGGTTTGCATTGGGAGTGTTAATTGTATCTTCGCGTGTTATATCTAAAATTGTAAAAATCAAAGTTATGTCTGTTTTTGAACATGTATTTCAAAGCAGTGAAAAGATAATGTTGCCGTGTATTCATTACATGGAATCCCGAAAAAGACATTTTGGTTGAATAGAACTTTGATTTTCCTAGACAAATTTTCACGATGAGGTTTTGTTAAGTTATAAGAGGCGCAAGGTAAGATGTTAAAGTTGATCCCCAGACTAGTATTCTGTAATTTAAGACTGATTGTACAGTTGCATAGTAGACCATTTTAAGAAGATTAAAGATTTTACTCAGGATGAGTAATGAATGGAGAGTTCTTCTTAATATCTGGGCGACCATATTTATATGTTTCTTCCAACTGATTTGGTCGTCTATTATAATGCCTAAATATTTCACCTCGGACTTTTGCTTTTGGAATTAATTCCATCAATATTTAAATTTATTATAGTCGAGTGTGTGTTAGATTTTTCCCCAAGGCCAATAAATAGGCTCTTTTTCGAGATTTAGGAATAATTTGTGACCATTTAGCCACTTAAAAACAGCTTTTAAACTTATATTTGCTTTCTGTTGAACAGCTGACCATTGGTAGTCTTTGAATAAAAGCACGGTATCATCGGCATACGTTACAATTTCCCCGCATACGTTACAATTTCCCCATCGAAAACAGGTAAATTTTTCAAGCAAAGATCATTAATATATATATTAAATAGCAGAGGACCCAGGAAAGTACCTTGGGGGGACACCACATTTCACGATAGCTGGTTCGCTTAAAGTATTTCCAAGTCTGACCTTCTGTATACGATTAGAAAGGTAGGATTGTATCAAGGATAAAGAATTTGAAGTCACACCGATTGCTTTAAATTTCTCTATTAAAATTTTGTGATTTACCGTGTCAAAGGCTTTTTTGAGGTCTAAGAAGACGGCTAGTATTTTTTGGTTCTGATCATTGGCGCCATTCATGTATACTTCGGCTTATTTTTGCATTAAAGGGGGCGACCGGTAGCTCAAGGCGTTAGTCTCATGTCTGACTACGGTCGTTGCGAGTTCAAGTCCCCTCCACTATGGTCGTGGCAATGGATGTTTGTGTTGTCTTTCCCCTATAGTACGGGGCGTAATAATAAGGCACAACATCTATCATAGGTAGGCGGCTAAATGGGAGAGCAGGAGGTGCATGCTCACAACTGCATTTTCTGAAAGTAGTTCATGTCAACGAGACGTCAACTGGGCCACATGGAACAGTTGACGCGCTATGCCCCACAAGGGGTTAAGGCAATTCAGTATGGAGTACAACATCTCCCAGCTTATCGCAGGTAGGGGAATACGCACCTGGATACTATGGCTACACTGTATATATTGGGTGTCCCAGTAGTAGTAGTACAGTAATCCCTTGACTTACGTCTCCCTTGTTATACGTTTTTTCGACTTACGTCGTTCATTACTTTGAGACCAAACCCTTGAAATTACGTCGTCCGTCCCTTGACTTACGTCGCCGTTTTCAGAGAAGATCTTTCCAAACACTTTACATGATATTATTGAAAATGGAGGATATTGCGCACAGGAGGTGTTTAATGTTGACGAGACAGGCCTGTATTAGAAACGCATGTCCTCAAGAACATTTCTTTCGATTGAAGAAAAAAGAGCTCCTGGCTTTAAGGCAGAAAAATCCAGGATTACTTTGCTTCTCGGAGGGAATGCATTAGGTGATTTGAAACTGAAACCTCTTGCTGTTTATCAATCAGAAAATTCAAGAGCTTTCAAAAATGTGTACAAGGAAAATCTACCGGTTATTTGGAGGTCCAACAAAAAGGCCTGGGTTACTTCTAATATATTTTGTGATTGGTTCGATCAATATTTCTGCCCGACAATAAAGAATATAAATAAAGAAATATTTGGAAGCCAATAATCTTTCTCATAAAGCGTTACTAATCATAGATACCGCTCCAAGTCATCCCATAAATCTCAACAATGATGCCATTAAGGTGACTTTTTTGCCTCCTAATACGACCGCGATTCTTCAACCAATGGATCAAGGTGTTAATGCATCCTTTAAGGCCTATTATTTGCGGCGTACATTTCACCAATTAATTGAAGCTATTGAGTTGGGGGACAACAGTGAAATGTCAATTAAAAAACCAGGCCGAAGCTTCGTTTCGGCCCGGAGTCCGAAGCGTATATACCCTAGACTTGTACAGACCTAGTGGTGATACCAAAAGTTTCAATTGGCAACGACCATATGCATTAAAAGTGAGTTTCCTATATGGCCAGTTTATAGGGGAGGTTGGCACACATTCAGGAGGACCTTGGCCATTCTAAAAATCAATTAGCTAACCCATTCTACAAATACTTGTCGAATTTTTCAAGTCGCTAGCTTCATTCTATCGAAAGTTATTGCATATTTGAAGTCTCACTTAAAGGGGAGGTAAAGGTCTCGTTTGGTGAACCTTGCGCATTTTTAATAACAACCAACTATTGTAGATTCCAGTACAAATATTTTACCAAAATTTTAAGTCACTAGCTTAATTTTTTCGAAAGTTATCGCTTATTTGCCACCAACCAATTAGATCACCCTACAAACATTTAAAAAAAATGTCAGGTCTCTAGCTTCACTCTATCGAAAGTTATCACTTATTGGAAGTTTCATTTGTAGGAGAAGCAGGGGTTTCATTGGTCGGATTTAACGTATTTTCAGTATTAGCTAACTGGATCCTACTACAAATATTTGACCAAAATTTCAAGTCGCTAGCTTTATTTTGTCGAAGTTATCGCTTATTTAAAATTTTATTTCTAGGGGAGGAAGGGGTGCCTTAGGTCGGATGGAACCCATCTTTAATGCCAACTAACTTAATCTCACTTCAAACATTTGACCAAAATTTCAAGTCGCTGGGTTCATTCTATCAACAGTTATCGCTTATTTGAATTTTCATTTGTAGGGGAGGTAGGGGTTCCTTGGGTCGGATCTTGCCCATTTTCAATGCCAACAAACTTAATTTTACTACCAACGTTCTGCCAAATTTTCAACTCACTAGTGTTATTTCTATCGAAAGCTATCGTAATTAAAGTAATATTTTTTTTTTTTTAAATTTGTAGGGGAGGTAGGCGTTCCTTTGATCTGATTATGCCCAACTTACTGTAAGACAATTACCGTTAGTTTTTAACTGATCGATTTTATTTTTCCAGGGGAGTATAGGAGCAATCTACCAAAGCTAGAACTTTTCATGTTTATTTAATCGGGAGTTATAAATACATTTATTTATTTTACATATGTAGAGGAGGTAGGCGTTCTCTTGGCCTGATCATGCCCATTTTCAATACCAACCAACTAGATCATACTTCCAACATCTGACCAAAATTTCAAGGCTCTAGCTTCATTCTATCGAAAGTTATCGTGCGAACGGACAGACAGACAGACATGGCTAAATCGAATCAGGAAATGACCCTGATCATTTATAAATATACATTGCTATACCTCCGGAGCCTCCTTTAAGGTGTTACATATTTCCGTCGTGACAAAACAATATGCCCTATGCCTATACTAAAAGTCTAGGGTATAATAAATACATTCATATTCAAAAAATGAAAGCTTATACATTTATCGCCTGAAGTTGTTTCTACCCTCGAGTTACGTCGTTTTCGACTTACGTCGCAAATTCTCGGAACCTAACTCCGACGTAAGTCGAGGGACTACTGTAGTACTAATATACAAAGTGTTAACAATAAATGAAAATTTGGTTCTTATATTTTTTTATTTGCATTAAGTTTTAAAAATTATATCTATTGTAATAAATGGGCCCCACTTAAGCGCTGTCAAATTTCGGCTCTTTTTATCGCGTTCTCCAGAAGAGAACGCAGCATGTCTTCTGATGTGTTTGCAATTTCGGCTCTGATGTTTTGTTTTAACTGATCTAAAGTTGCTGGCTTGTTCATGTATACTGTAAACTTCAGATAGCCCCACAGAAAAAAGGCCGCAGCTGTTAAATCCGGTGAACGGCAGGCCAATTAAAATCACCGTATTTGGAGATGATGCGGTTAGGAAAAATCTGTCGCAATGTATCCATTGTTTCTCGAGCAGTATGGGCCGTAGCACCGTCCTATTGAAACCATGTATTCTGCAGTCCTAATCGATTTATCTCAGGCACCAAAAATTCTTCAAGCAGTTGTCTGTAGCGTGGGCTGTTGATTGTAACTGCGATACTTTTGTCATCTTCAAAAAAATACGGTCGAATAATTGCAATAATTGAATTTTTATTTCGTGCATACATCAACACTATTGCAGCCCGATGTTGTGGAGTGTACTTATTCACTTTAACATTTTTTGAGTTTCTGTTCTGCATTTTTCTGCATTTTCTTGTCAAGTAATTCTTGACAAGAAAATGCAGAAAAATTTACTAGTTTAGAAGTTATAAGCAAAACAAATCAGATAGTGACTTTTAGGACACCCGATACGAGGGTAAGGTAAAAAGTTCTCGGCCGACAATGAAAGACTCCGATTTTCAGTTAAAAATTGATTTTATTAGGTCAGTTCGTAAGTTCCCGCGTTTCTTTATATTATTTTCAATATTTCAAAAAATTCACAATTTTTTAATTTTAATCAATTATATATTTTCCATTATTATTCACAATGTCCTGCCAGCGTTGAGGTAATTTTTCAATTCCATCCGAAAAAAATTTGGTATCTTTTGAAGTGAAACAAGCTGGGCGTACACACTGTAGGATACGCCGATGACTTGGCACTCACGGTCAGTGGAAAGTTCATGGACACAATTCTAGGTTGCATGGGACAAGCTCTCAAAGTAACCGAAGAATGGTGTAATGAGCAAGAGCTAACCATAAACGCTAGTAAATCAAACACTATGATTTTTACTCGTAAGAGGAAAGACATAGAGATAACTCCCTTACGGCTTTTTGGTTCGGAAATCAAGGTGTCCAAGGAAGTGAAGCATCTAGGAGTTACCTTAGATGCGAAACTAACTTGGAATGTTCACGTTGATGAAAAGATCCAAAAAGCGAAAAGGATTTTGCATCAATGTAAGAGAGTGTGTGCTCGTAGGTGGGGAATTTCACCTAAAGCGACACACTGGATTTACACAATGATGGTAAGACCTATTCTAGCCTACGCATCAGTGGTATGGTGGCCAAAAGCCATGCAGAATACCACAAGGTAGAAGCTAGATGGGGTACAAAGGATAGCTTGCGTAAGCATATGTGGTGCAATGCGCACCACACCAACGCGAGCAATGGAGGCATTGCTGGGACTGCCGCCGTTGGACTTATTTATAAAGAAAACGGCGGCGCTTTCGGCAATACGCATGGAAAGGGATGCCATGTGGCATCGCTTTGGAACTAGCAGCGGTCATAAGAGCATCCTAGACATTATTCATGATGAGGTCAGGGAGACTCTAATGCCGGTAGAAGGCATGAGTAGACGTAGGGTAGTTGAAAGACTACACAAGACTCACATTGCAGATGGAAACATACATAATGAGTGTATGTACAATGACATCAGCATTTTTACTGATGGCTCTTTAATGGACGGTAAAGCGGGGGCGGGGGTTTACTCTGAAGAGCTAAACCTAGCATGTGCGCTTAGTCTAGGAGAGTATGTGTCCGTATACCAGGCAGAGATGCTTGGCTTGTTGCATGCGTTGGACCACTTGCTTGAAGGTCAGGTGCGGGGGAAGAAAATCCTTATTGCACTGGACAACCAATCGGTGATCAGACGCATGCAGCAGACGAACATAAACTCTAAACTGGTACTAGAGTGTGTCCGGAAGCTCAACACGTGTGCCTCAGAAAATGAGGTTACGCTGATGTGGGTAAAAGGACACATAGGTACAACAGGAAATGAGGCGGCGGATGCCCTAGCAAAACAGGGATCTGCGGCAACTTTCATTGGCCCAGAACCCAGAGTTGCTCTGGGGAACGGCATGATTGGAGCGAAGGTTGCGAAGTGGATGGACTCCATGCATCAACAAAGATGGCAGGAGCTAGTCACTTGCAAACAAGCTCGGAATGCAATGACCAGCCCTTTAGGCAGGGAAGCGAGAAAGGTACTTAGTTATAAACGGAGTACTCTAAGCTGGATAACTGCCTTGGTCACAGGGCATGGTAATTTTAAGGCTCATCTGGCCAAGATGAAAATCGGGGAAGATGACGTTTGCAGGCTATGCCTGGAGGAGGCCGAGACGGCGGCACACATTGTGTGCGAATGTCCAGCACTGGCTAGCACGAGGTTGAGGATCACAGGCAGGCACACGATAAGTGTAGAAGCCATGAGTGAACTCAGCTTCAAACAAATGCTAGCAATAACACGGGACTCAGTGATGAAGAAAGAGGTCGACAATTATCAGTCGACATCTGGAAGTCACTGATGACCGGGAGGGGGCGAAAAGGGACCCAAACGTTAGTGGTCTGCTTCGGCTATCCCCCAAAGTAAAATATATAATAATAATAATAAGCTAGCCTTCGGCTTGTGATTATGGTGCATTTACCACTTTGAAATTAGTAGTAAAACTTGTTCCGATTTCACTGTTCCTATGAGAGGTATATGAAATAGTGGGCCGATTTCAACCAAATTTAGGAACGTGATTTGGCAGTTAATATGATTGAATAATATGAATGATGGTAAAGATATCTTCAGAAATAAAGTTTTTCTAACAAAAATTTGCTTTTGGAACGGTCGTTCCTATGGCAGCTATATGATAGACTAGTCCAATTTCAACCAAATTCGGGAATATGATTTGACTAAAGATGCTATTGATCAATGTGAAATTTGAAGAAGATTTCTTTAGAAATAAAAAAATTTTTCTCACAAAAACGAATTTTTGAACCGGTCGTTCCTATGACAGCTATATGACGTAGTGGTCCGATTTCGTTAGTTCCGACATATTTACTGCCTGCAATAAAAAGAAGGCTTTGTGCAAAATTTCAGTTCGATAGCTTTAAAACTGAGGGACTAGTTTACATAGAACCGGACAGACAGACGGATAAAGCTTAATCGACTCGTCTCATCATACTGACCAAGAATATATGTATGTAGTTTATATGGTCGGAGATGCTTCCTTCTGTGCGTTGCAAACTTCATGACAAAGTTAATATACCCTATCACATCCGTGAAGGGTATAAAAAGAAACTAGGGCACTTTGAACATCATTTTTGTTTTCGAAATTTTTGCCACTTAAAAACGATTGCAGGCTCCGGAACAGGTGGTAGTCGCTAGGGTCAATGTCAGGGGAGTATGGTGGGTGGGGCATGATTTCCGAACCAAACTCCCGTAACTTTGCCACAGTCACTCTTGCCGTGTGTGGGCGAGCATTGTCATGGTGGAATAAAACTTTTTGTCGATTCACTAAAGCGGGGCGTTTTTTTTATCAATTCTGCATGCATACTGTTAAGCTGACGGCAATACCTTTCTGCATTGATGGTTTCGTTCGGTTCCAGAAGTTCGAAGTAGACGACTCCTTGCATATCCCTTCCATATCGACAATAAAATTTTCCGCGGGTGTAATCCGGCTCTGGCGTGGCGTTCGCATCGACACATTGGCGCATTCGCTTAACATTTTCGTATAGAAGCCACTTTTCACCGCCCGTTACAATGCGGTTCAAAAAAGGTTCACTTTCGTGCCGTTGCAGCAGCTGAGAGCAGATGGTAATTCTTTGTGCGAGATTCGATGCTGGCAATTGATGAGGAACCCACTTTGCAAGCTTACAAACTTTTCCGATGTTGACCAAATGGCGAAAAACTGTTGAGTGAGATGAATTTAGCCTGTCTGCTATCATATCCACTGTTAACGATGGTTCTGCTTCGATGACATCCTTCAAGGATTGTTCATTTAACTCGTCTGGACGACCCGAACGGGGTGCATCCTCCAAGGTTGTGCAGCCCTGCCTGAATTTCCGGAACCACTCTTGTGCAGTCCTCACACTTACAGTGTTCGCTCCATGAGCTTCGTTTATTTCTGCAGCGGCTTGTGTAGCTTTTTTGCCCTTTTTAAACAAAAAGTACAAAATGCTTCGTTTATACTCCTTCGTAACTTCCATGTTTTTCCTGATGAATAGTGATCGTTCCTGTTTAAGAAGCCAAAGCTAACTGACTAACCCTTCACCCTTTCCAACTATTTATAGAAAACTTTGATCTGTGATATTTCAATCAATTGAGCTAGTACTTGAAAAAACGCGGGAACTTATGAACTGACCTGATATTTTTCTATATAGGCTCTCTTGACTTCAACACACTTGGTCCAGCGTTTCTGCAACGTCAGTATACCTTCCCGGAAGTGATAGTCTGGAAGGCTGTGAAAATATTCATCTACGGCCCTCTCAACTTCTTCATTGGATGCGAAGCGCTTCCCAGAAACAAATGTCTTCAAGTTTGGGAACAGATGGAAGTCTGAGGGTGCCAAATCAAGAGAATAGGGGGGATGGTCGAGGAAATCGTGCCCCAAATCCCGCAGTTTTCCCATCGCCAACGCACACTTGTGTACAGGTGCGTTGTCCTGGTGAAAGATTAGTTTTTTCTTCTTCAAGCCAGGCCTCTTCTCGCGAATTTTGGCATCCAGCTTGTTAAGACAGTTTGGAGTAATATTCGCCTGTTATCGTTCTGCCTTTTTTTTTAAGGTAATCAATTAACAGTATTTCTTTCGCATTCCAAAACACGCTGGCCATGAACTTTCCAGCAGATGCGATCGACTTCGCTTTCTTTGGCGCTGAACCACTGGCTTCCACTCACTGCTTCGACTGTTGTTTCATTTCTGGCGTGTAGTGGTGGACCCAAGTCTCATCCATGGAGATAAATCGCAGCATAAAATCGGTCGGATTCCGATTGAATCGGTGCAAAAATTGCTGCGAAAATCGTTTGTACATTTGCTTTTGATCGGCATTCAGCAAATGCGGCACCTACCTAGTCTAGCCATAAATATTGTTACAAGGTTTGGCAACCCTGCAGAAAGGAACCGTTATATTGCATTTCTTAAAAATTAAGCTAATCGCTATAGTACGCTTGTGCTTGATGCATTTGTCATCATTTGAGTTTAATTTTTAGTGTAGTGAACATGGATTGGGGTGACAAAGAAAATAGAATTGCTGTGATTGCACTTCATAAAGTAGGAATGCAACCAAGTGATATTTTTAAGACTCTGCATACCCTTGGTATAAGCCGAATGTTTGTATATCGGGCTATTGAAAGATTTAATGATACGTCTGGAGTACGTGACCGTGAAAGAAGTGGCCGTCCGCGAACTACTCGAACACCTCAAGCGGTTAAAGCCGTGCGCGAGAGAATTCGCCGTAATCCTCTTCGGAAACAAAAAATTTTATCGCGTGAGATGAAAATACCCCAAAGAACAATTTCACGTATCATCAAAAGTGACTTGGGGTTGGGTGCTTATCGTAGATCTACCGGGCATTTACTAACAGATTCGTTAAAAAAAAAATAGAGTGGAAAAATCAAAACGATTACTTTGCCGGTACGCAAACCAAGAACACCGTAAAATTTTGTTTACGGACGAAAAAATTTTTACTGTCGAAGAAACATTTAATAAACAAAACGATAGGGTTTATGCTCGCAGTGCCAGAGAAGCTTCTCAAGTTGCCCAAAAGGTTCAAAGAGGTCATCATCCCGCCTCAGTAATGGTTTGGTGGGGTGTTAGCTACAACGGGGTGACAAAGTTGCATTTTTGTGAGAAGGGCGTCAAAACGTCTGCCAAAATTTATCAAGAAAGTGTCCTTGAAAGTGTAGTGAAACCTCTCAACACGTCATTATTCAAAAATCAGCCTTGGAGTTTCCAGCAAGATTCTGCACCAGGTCATAAGGCGAAGTCAACCCAAAAATGGCTTGAAGAAAATGTTCCAGATTTTATTAAAGCTGAAGATTGGCCTTCCTCTAGCGCAGACCTGAATCCGCTGGATTACGAATTATGGTCTGTCTTAGAGCAAATGACGTGCTCTAAAAGACATTCTAATATCGAATCCTTAAAGAAGTCTCTTACACATGCAGTCGCCAACTTTCCGATTGAAGTCGTGCGTGCTTCCATAGATAAGTGGCCAGCTCGATTAAAGGCTTGTGTAAAGGCAAAAGGCAATCACTTCGAATAACTTGTTGCAATTTCCGTTGTTGACAATGCATTTAATAAATAAACAATGATTTCTTAACATATAACACCTCTTTTATTGAACAGTGCTTCAAAAAGTTTGTAACAGTATTTATGGCTAGACTAGGTAGTTTGCGCAGAGCTTTCGCACCTCTAATTCTTTGTGCAAGATGTTTCGCACCCGTTCTTCCGATATCCCCACAGCCTCAGCAATATCACTTACTTTCATTCGCCTGTCGTCCAACACGATATCATGCACTTTTTCGATGGTTTCCGGTGTGTTCGCGGTTTTTGGCCGTCCTTCACGTGGGTTGTCTTCGAGGGACATGCGACCACGTTTAAATTCAGCTGCCCATTTTTCAACGGTTGACATCGAAGGAGCAGAGTCCCCGTAAACTTTTCTTAACTTCTGATGAATTTCCTTAGGGGTTAATTTATTCAAAACGAAGAATTTGATGACCGCTCGATATTCAAGTTTCTCCATTTTAACGAAAAACACGTAAAGCGTCTCCTGCGTAAATACGTGTAAACTAACTACTTGAGAGAATAAGTTGAAACTTGTCATATGAACTAATGACACCCAAGCAGGAAACATGAATTTTTCCTGATTGTAACGGTATTTCTGTGTCAGGCCGAGAACTTTTCACCTTCGTAGTGTGCGACGCGGGTGTGAATTACTCATTCCGATATTTAGTCCAGCCATTGCGTGATTTGGGGATGCAAATTCTGGTGAAGAATTTTTTTCTTTCACTTTTTATGTATTTTGGGGTGCTGAACACGAATCCGGAGCTTCCCACCAAAATTTTTCTGCGGAACATGGTCAAAATCTCAAAAAACCTCAAAATTTCGGTACTTTTTTCGGTTTTTCGCTTATAACTTGAAAACCATGCATCCTAGAGAAAAAACGCTTATGGATGAATTGAAGAACATAAAATGCTGCGTCGAATGAGTTACCTAAACGTTAAATTCAATCTAGTGGTGTAGTCGACAGTCGAAAAACGTCGATTTTTGTCAACTTTGCGAAAAACCCTGTTATGGTCACATTTGAATGTCCGTAATTTGAAAATGGCTACTAATACGTAAAAATGAAACAAGTAAAAAATATAGAGCATGAAACTCTCCGTTCAGAAAGTACTTAATCTTTTTAATTGGTAAAAACAAAAATTCAGAAATTCGAAATAACTAAAATCATGTTTTTGAACGAGTGATCCCTTATAACACATTTTCCTACTTTTTTTAGTAGGTGCTGGTAATTCTTCAACAATTCCAATGTTGAAGTTTATATTTGCATGTATATATTACAAAAAGTACACTAGAGGTTTTTAGTTTTGGATGGTCCGGGTTGTGGGGACGGCGGTCTGGGTTCCGGTGGATAGGATTCGTCGACTGACTCTTCCAACATTTCTTCGAGGTCATCTCACACTTTCCCTCACATTTGGCACAAAGCGTGGAGCAATGTAGACCTGCCTTTTTGCAGCCACACATGCCTTCTTGCCTTTACAAGAAATTATGCGCAATAGGGCATCTGGTCCGGAATTCCTCGTGGTTGTTACAGGCAGGAATCCACTTTTAGTGATTTTCCACTCCCATTCTTCGGGGGCGAGCTGCCTGGGGATTCCTCCATGAATCCATTCCAGCCAGGAATACCTGGAACGTCTTTGCTTTTGCCAAATAACCACATCAAGTCAAGTACCGTAGGTTGCACAATATCAGTGGACGTAAATAGTTTACTGAGGTCTTTTATCTTGATTGCTGCCAAACCTTCAACATTACTCCTCTCAAAATGCGTCAGTTTAACTGCTCCAAAGTCCCCTATGACTTCTGCAGATGGTATCTATTTTAGGCGAGGAATGCATTGATTTGGACCAACAGAATGTTTTGGGGTGAGGCAACAAATACCACCCATCACATGAAAAGTGTTCAGACCGACAATTGTTTGGACATTGAAGTCTGCGTTGTCAAACACCGTTTGAGCAAAACAAGGTGTGTGTATCTGCGCAGGAGGGGTCATGATTGCTGACACTTCCAAACGTACGGCTTCAGTATAAGATGAAGAAAATCCCAGTGATGATAGGAGATCAACCAGTTTCCAGCACCTGGCCTGGTGGAGCTGCTTCCCCGATGGGATTAAGGCAGCTCCTGAGGAGTGCAATCAATCGTGTGGACGAAAACAGGGACAGTCGAAGAGTTGACTTAATGCTGATAATTTTTGTGGTAGTGGATAGCTGAACTAAGTCATTACGACATATCATACATTCCACTCCACATATTTGCACTTTCTTTGCTATTGATCCCAAAATTCGTCGACGATATATTTCGAATTATGCATCCAATGACTTGTTTTAATACCATCCATCCAGTTCAACGATTCTCAAGTCGTAAATAATATGTATATTCATCGCGGCTTCAATTGCAGTTTCTAAATGTGTAGTTTTACAATCACTTATCTAAGTATCTCTTTTTTTTCCACTATACAGGAAGTCGACGACTCCAAATCATATTTTGACAAGCTGAACATGGAGGACTATACACAATGTCAGGAAGCACTTATAGCCCTAAAGAATGCAGTGATTGGAAGTAATCGCCAAAAAGGTGACGTTATTTCACATGGCCTTGTGCCACGGCTAATTCATTTGGTAACGACCAATGAAGTTCCGTTGAATATACGCCATGAATCAATTATTGTCATTGGTAAGTTTATCTTGCAATATTCTGTTGAAACTGCAAATGTGAGCCGTTTTTATCTTCTTTCCAATGATAGGTTCACTTGCCAAGGGATCCTGCGATCAAGTGCGTGCTTTAATTGACGCCAATGTTGTTAAAATATTGCTGACATTAATTACAACACAAAACGCAGATAAGCATCTTATCGAATGGTGTCTTTGTACTCTTAAATCAATCTTCCGTTATCCGTTTGCACCTGTGGCTCTGCTATGTTCAAATATTGGAACGCTATCCCATTTGATAAGTGAGTAACTCTGTGGAATATTGTATGAATATGAATCATGATAATTAATTTGACAACTATTCATTTCCAGGCTTGGCATCCCCGGACAGCTCGCTTCAGACACAATGTGCTGTTGCCAATATTCTAGCGCCACTATGCTTGAGTTTTAACGAACAAATGATACTTTGTCAAGCGGGTGCTATACCATTTCTCTCCAGAATGATCACTACAGACTATGTTGAACTGCAAATTCCAGCTCTGAAATGTTTAGCGGCGATGTGTTTCACCAATCGTTCTGTTTCCGACATTGTTTGCGCCACAAAGTGAGTAAACAAAATTATATTTCATTGCAAGAAAAACATCAAAATTCCATATTTTAGCTTTGATGGGAAATCGCTGCCAGTTATCCTATCGGTATTGCTGTCACGTATTCGTGAACCGGAAATACAAATCACATCGGCCCGATGTCTAACTTACATCAATCGATGCGGTACATTGTCATCGTCGGATCCTAGAATTGTTTATAAGACTTTACCGTGTCTAGCACGACTGTGTACGGACGAATTTAAAGAACACATTAGAGCAACGGCTGCCGAAACTTTAGCATACTTAGCCGAAGTGAGTGGGAAATAGTCGTCGCAGGAATTTGTTTTATTAATTATTATTATTTCAGATTGACACAAATCTTCAAAGGTTAGCGGCGATTAGTAATCACCTGATCGCATCTTTGTCGGAACTTTTGCAAAGTCCTCGTCCACTTCCACGACAAGGGGCGTTTCGTTGTTTTGCCTCGCTCGGAGCCAACGATGAAGACATTCGTAAGCGAATTATTGAGACGAAGGATTTAATGGAGAGGGTTCTGAAAGGATTGGAAGATCCAGTGCCAGAGGTGATTATTCTCATTATTTTATGAGTGTTATTAATATGATATACATTAATTCTAATTAGGTCCGGCTTGCTGCTGTGAGGTGTCTGCATTCGCTATCCAGGTCAGTGCAGCAACTTCGGACAACTTTCCAGGTAAGGATAAATTCTAACATTGGTTACACTTGCTATAAATTCATCATCCCTATTCGCCAGGATCACTCAGTTTGGAAGCCTCTTATGGATCTCCTCTCGGGCTCACCTTCCAACGAACTACTTACGGTCGTGACATCAACAATCTGCAATTTACTTTTGGAATTCTCGCCAGCAAAAGAACCAATGCTAGATTCGGGCGTTGTTGAAATGTTGTGCGCTTTAACCGTGAATGCTGATCCTGCTTTGCGTTTAAACGGCAGTTGGGCTCTAATGAACATGGCCTTTCAGGCCGAGACGCTGGTGAAATCGAAAATAATCGACTCACTGGGCACCGACAGAATACTCCAACTACTTAATGACTCGGACACGCGTGTGATAATGAAAACGTTAGGACTACTGAGGAATCTGCTAAGTAAATCTCTCCACATTGACAATATTATGTCCGAACATTCGACAGAGGTCATGCAAGCGTTTAATATGGTACTCGACTCTCCGCATCCGGCTGAGGTTAAAGAGCAGGCATTGTGCATTATTGGCAATATAGCAGCCGGCGCTCAGAATAAAGACTATGTTATGGAGGATGAACGTATATTGAGGCGTCTAGGAGACTTTTTAGTAAGTATTATTATTTATTCAGCAGTATCAATCATAGTAGAAACAACACCAAAAATTACCAATTGATATGATAATATGACGTTTGTTACTGATTCAGTCACTGCAAAATGCCGTCAAGTATTTGGGTCTTCCCCTCCCCGTACAAACGAGTGTAACTTCCGGGAATCGAATTGCCAGAGGATCCATACTGGCATTTTCTCATAAAGTCGCTGGACAAGTTTGCGATTTGAAGCTCTACATTTCTTAGGATCACTAGCCTTGCGAAACACTTTATAATATTAATTCCTCTAATATTATGTTTAATTAAAAAATGTCAATCATAACAAATATTTTTTCTTCCTCACAATTTTTTTCAGGTTCATAGAGACACCAAATTACAAGGTGGCGCCCTGCTTGCAATTGGAAATTTAGTACACCGCAATGATTCAAATGCCGTCGATCGGCACGCCAGATTGAAAGAGTTGGGTATAGTGAATAAGCTCGAGGAACTTTTAAGCATGACAGCCAAAGAAACAGACTTCTATGAAGAGTAAGTATCGACCAGACATCTACCCCCTACGAGCAAGCACACAAACACTGAATGTTATTTTTACTTCCTTTCAGAATACGATCCGTAATCAAGCAGATGGGGTATTCGTAATTCGGTGTTATTTAATCTTTAATTAATTATTAACTAATCATTATAATTTTTGTTATATTATATATAAAGAAAACGAAACGTTGTATAGCGTATTGTATATTTTTTAAAACAAATCGACGCTTACCATTGGGACTCTTCATATTTCGGATACGTCCAAATCATCAAATTTAATCCAAACCATAACAAAATATTTCATTTTAAGATACGATAGTTGAAAAGTAATATGTTATTAATCGAAACGAATCTGATAAATACAAAAGTAAATAAGCAAAACAAAAATAACGGTGCATCTTAATTATAAAAAAAGAAAAAGTAAATGATGGCAACATTCGAGTTCTAATGGACTAAATAAATTTATCTATTGGAGAAGATCTGTTGTGGTTTTTTTGGTTGGGGTTGGTATAAGTGGTGGCTGAAGCGCAACTTGCCAGAGGCCAATAAGCGCGAATGCGCCGTTTTGTAACCACAAACTTCGGCAAAATCGTTTATTATAAGAAGATGGTTGGACTAACAGGGGATGCAAGGATGCCTAGATCCAACTGGAGGAGTTCAGGAAGTATAGCAGCTCCCCGATCTTCACCCCCGACACATCCCCCAGGTTAACAAGAAAGGCCTCACCCAATGCTCGATGTCTGGCACTAGCAAGGGCTGGGCATTCGCAGAGGAAGTAAGTGAGGGTTTCTTTCTCATCCTCATTTCCGCAGCTGCGGTAGTGCGGATTGTAAGGGATGCCAAGCCTTACTGCATGTTCTCCGATAAGCCAATGTCCTGTAATGACCGCTGTGAGCCTGGCGACATATCTACGGGACTTGGTTAATAGCTCAGATGTTTTCCTACTGCCATAGTAGGGCTATATCTTCCTTGATACGGCGCAGGTGGGCAGATTCTGCCATTTGAAATCCGCAACATTGAGGTAGTAAGACGAGATCTTGCTCTTAACAGTCCTCAGCGAAATACAAACAGATTCCGTATGAGAGCTTTCTAGGACGGCCCCCCTCCTGGCCAGCTCGTCGGCTTTTTCGTTTCCCTCAATGTCTCTATGACCAGGCAGGCACCCAGAGCAGGGTGATATTGAGCCGTCTGCTAAGGCGAGTTAACTCTTCCCCACACCGCTCGACCAGTTTGGAGGAAATACCGAGTTCAGTGCCTCGATAGCGGCCTGGCTATCTGAGCAAATGGCGATGCTCTGGCTATCTGGTATATCTCTGAGAGTGAGACACGCCTTCATAATTGCGAGAGTTTCTGCCTGGAAAATGCTGGCATAGTCCGAGAGGCGATAACTCTCCGAGATATTCAGTGCTTCAGAAAAGATTCGTGCACCGACGCACGATGTCAAAGTCCTTCACCACCTCGTCCCCCCTCCATTCAGCCCTGGTGGGGAATTTGGCAGAGAAGCTTCTGTCAAACCTCAGTTTTACGTTTTTACGTTGACCACATCTCGTGGCAACTGGTTGAGGATGTTGCTATGGCCGTACGGCTTGGTAGTCCAGGGTCCCGAGTCTCTGAGCCTGAATGCACTGGCCGCCGCCAGCTGTTTAATAAAGAGGTCTATTGGTGGAAGGTGCAGGATCACGTTTAGCGCTTCCCTCGGGCAACTTCGCATGGCACCTGTAGTGCCAAGACATGCCGTCCTTTGCACCCTGCCAAGTTTTGTTATGTTATATCCTTTTGTTTCCATTGTTTTTTTATATTCAGCTTTTTTCTTCTCACGTCTTTTCGTTTTAAACGTGCTCTATACTGACACAAAATGTCAGAGAATTTATTGATTCGATTGACGACTTTTCAACTTTTTTGTATTTTTCCATTGTTTTTTTTGAGAGGAATGGAATTCACCTACGAAGTGAAACAGTTGTTGTTGTTGTAGAAATGGTTGGAATTTGGTGTGTTGGTTAGTTACATGCCCACAGTTCGTCGTCATCCCCGGTGTCGAGGGATAGAAAATGAGCTGCCTCTATTGGGTTCTCCCACAGCAATCTGGGAGTCAGGTGAGTGGGTGCAGCTGGGCAGTGAAAGATGTGGTCCACGTCATGAGGGGCTCCATTACATGCAGGACAAATGTTTGAGATGTTCTGGTCAATGCGGGATAGGTAGAAGTTCAATCGTGAACACCAGCCTGACCGAAGTTGGGCGAGTGTCGTTCTCGTAGCTCTCGGAAGTCTTTCCTCTTCCGGAGATATCGTTGGTGGTATCGACAAGAGAACTGGATCTGGACCTAAACCTGCAATTGATTGAAGAACCTCCTCCTGATGTATCGTTGCGATGGCTGACCTGTGTGCGCCACTATCCAAGGGTACCTTTTTGTACCTCTGGACATCCCTTTTTAGGTCCTTCAAGTCGCGCCTAACATGTATGGGCCGCGGCATCTTGTCTATGAGGTTGGAGTTTGGGTGCTCACTTCGTTACCAACCCACAAGGTATTACTTGGCAAGAACCCGGTTGTGGTCCCGTAAAGGCATCATCCTGGTTTCCTGATGTAGATGGTCCTGGGGTGACATCAGGAGACAGCTAGTGACAGTACGGAGAGCGGCATTTTGGTACGCTTGAATTTTTTTCCCCTGTGTGTCACAGAAACTCTGTGACCACACAGGAGCCGCATAGTTGGCCACTGATCTTCCGACTGCTTTATAAGTGGCCAGTAGAGTTTCTTTGTCCTTGCCCCAAGTACTACAAGCCAAGGCTTTGAGGATCTTATTCCTACTACGCATCGTGTCGCACATGGTTGAGGCATGGGGTGATGATGTGGCCATGCTGTCCAGCGTGACTTCTAGAATTTTATGATGGTTTATAGTAGGAATTGGATGATTTCCAAGCTGCATCTTGACCGCCTTCGTCCAGGTGGTAAATATGGTTGCCGAGGATTTAGACGGTGAGATGGTTAGGTTCTTGGTTTTGAAGAAGTTCATCTGGAATCTCGTCAGCACCCGGCGCTTTATTTAGTTTTAGTGACCGCAACGCGAGATCAACTTCCTCTACTGTCGGTTGTATGTGGGCCTAACAACAATGTCGTCAGAAGCTTTTTGTGTGGAGATGTTAGATGGTAGGTTCAGAAGCTCTTCAAAATAACTACTACTCAATTGCCCTAACCCCTTGTGGGGCATAGTGCGTCAACTGTTCCATGTGGCCCAGTTGACGTTTCGTTGGCATAAATTGGTTTCAGAGAATGCAGTTGCCAGCATGCACCTCCTGCACATCCATGACCACGAACGTCGTCGTGGACGGGATTCGAACCCGAAACGCCGGTAGTCAAACATGAGACTGATGCCTCAACACACTGCGCTACCGATCGCCCCAAAATAAAAGGCCAATCGTTTGTTGATGCCATCGGTGTCAGTGATGATGTATCCATCCTTGTCCTTACAGAGGCTAGTCCTGGGTTGATAGCCGTTCTTAATTGTATCCCACGACCTTCTCTGCAACATCTTTGATGGTACCTTTGAGTTCTTCCCAGAACCCATAGACGCGGACGTAGAACTCGTCTTTTACTGCGTCTTCTTTAACTTTAGCGGGGGCGTGCACAGAGGTTGAAGAATCGACTCTTAATGCGAATCGCACACAGGCGTTCATTTATTAGTTTTAAGTCAGTAATATGCAGCTTGAGGTGATTGTTCACTATAAATGCTGCTCAGAACACCTTACAGTCCGATGGTTCACCGCTTCTAAAATTTGTGTGCGATTTCTTGTCATTGATATTGCTGCCAAGCCACTTTGTTTCCTGGACTGCAGTAATGCTCAGTTTGTACTTCTCGACCTGTTGAAGTAGGGCCTTCTCGGCACCCGGCTTGTTCAGAGAGCGTACATTCCAGGATCCGAAAGAACAATCCGTTAGTCGCTTGCGTGATGGTCGTTGTTGATCCGTCCAATCCGAGGGCTTTGTTCCAGGTTTCTTGACGTGGAGTAGTTTTTACAAGGAAGAGTTGTTAGCACATCGCTTAACCCCACTCAGGGGGTGGCCTCGGAGATAGCTGCTTCAGATGGTTTAATAAGCGTGCTGAAGTTCACACAACTATGTTGCAGGTCCAACTACACAAATCATTCCATCCTACTAATTCTGAGTTGAGGTTCATGCTAGCAAGTGCACCATCTGAAAAATATATGCTATCGAAACATATATTAGGCGCGCCCATGCCCCTGGAGGGGTCACGGCAATTAACAACAAACACTAAACCTGAGACGCTTAGGTGTTGATCACCCATTCAGGCTACGACAGTTTGTCGTCTGTCTTATCGCTAAGACTTGGCCGTCAGCGGTTTGACACACAGTCGTTACCAGGGGGTACCCACGAGGAGGACTATGGAAAAGGTCTTTTGGCCCCTCTGAGTCATATTGTGTGCGTTTTCTGTGTTCTTAATTGGAAAACATTATTTTAGATCACATAAGGATGTCTTTTCTACATCGATGAAAATTCCATAGCGGACTAGGGAGGGAGTTGAAAAATAAAAAAAAAATTAACAAACGTACCCGCTCTCCTCTACTGCAAAAACTTCCCATCTCAAAACCCCATTCTCCTGAAGTATATTTATAGGGCCACTGCTAAACGAAAAAATAAATAAATGTAAATGTAAGAAAAACTCCAAAGTGAAAATTTCGCATCCTTATGATATTTATTTGGAAGAAAATTAGATTACAATCTCGAATTTAAAATATAATTTTTATCAATTTGTATTATGGTATAACAATACATAACAACGACATAATAATATTAAAGTATTCCTTGAAGTGTAAGCATTGCACACGGTTAAGTATCATAATAATAAGTTCAGTATACTTTCAATAGCTACTTTCACATTCTAGCAATTTAAAACCATATAGTTACATGAACGCATCGTATGTTCAAAAGCTTATATCATTTAAGTAAATATAGAAATATCATAACCTGAAAATACCGTAAAGGCGATACGTTATCATTTTATCAATTAAAAAAATTGCTAAAACGTGAAAATCAATATTAATCTAATAAATATTCTTAAATTAATAAAGGTAAGTATATTTCAATTCTAACAACCCAATATTAAATGCGTAAAAAAATCACAATATTTAAAATTGTACAACAGTTTAAGTCGAATAAATAATTAAAATGCATATATTAGCGTCTATGAGTAAATTCACCATATTCCCTAGCAATTAATCCTAGGCCAACTTAACGTACTACGATTATGAATGTACAACCTTCGACATATTACAGCTAGAATAGATATTAAGTACCTGAATTGTAATAAGTGTATTGTAGTGTATAACATTGTTAATAATAAATAACTGCTTTGGAATACCAAAGATATTTGCTAACAATATTCTGAAAATTCGTAACAATAACAACCGACGTTCCTTTTTTTTTAATTACAGTGTATAAATTCAAATTGACCGAAAATAATACAATTTACGAGTATGTAAATGCTTATTGTTAATATCGGGCTAAATGTGGGCAAAATTGGCGAAATTCATGCGAACAGATAAACTTTGTGTGTAATGTTGAACAATAAATTTGTATTTTTAGTTACTTATTTGCATATAAAAAAAGTAGCGTAAGTTTAATTTGGCAGATGATCTTAAGAAGACATAACTAGTTGTGCAATTTCGTAAAGTTTTTTTTTTCTGTAATTTTCATGGAAGAAATGTAAAGATTTATTAATATACCCCAGAGGGCCAGATTGCATGTTAGTATTGGTGCACTAGATTCACACGGTTGAAAATTTCACGGTTTTGGAGTTAATTTTCTATTAATTGTCCTATATAAATTTGTTTTATTCCAATTTTCTTATTAGTTTCACCAAATAGATTGACTGAATTATGTGTAGAGTTATAAATACACTTATGCCAATATAAATTAACATTCTAGTGTACAATTTAACCCGAAGATGCCATACGAATAAAGGCGAAACGTCGGGTTAAAAAAGTATCAATTTGTTTTAGCTAGAAGTTGAGAAATTAACGTCACAACCAATTAGGAATGGTAACCAGTGAGAAATTCATCAAATTGAATTGAAGTTTAGTTTCGAATTAAATAGCCAGAATTAGAACCCGTTAATAGATCGAAGAGAACTTTCAGGAAAATTTTAGATCAAATTTATAAAAAAAAAACAAGTGTAGAATGCTGACATACAGAAAATTTAAATTTGAATTCGACAGTTGATTTAAACCTGAAACATAGATGGCCACTAGTTCTAAGTTTAGATATTTAAGTTGGCAAGTATCAAAACCACTGCCCATTAATATAAAGCCGACAAACTTAGTACAAAATTTTGAATTTCGCGGTATGTACGAGTACGAGTATGTATGTGTAAGGCCGGCCGCATCTTGGACGTAGGCAGGGCAGCGCAGCGCAGCGCGCACATGGCATTGTTGTTGCAACGATGGTCAAAAACTGATTTTACAACAACAATGCCATGTGCGCGCTGCGCCGTGCTGACCTGCCTACGTCCAAGATGCGGCCGGCCGAAGACTTGCCATTCATATATTACGTACGCATTTAGAACGAATGTAGTATAAGTGTGAATTGACAGCAAAACTGTGCGAATAAGACAAAATCGATACAAATTCACAAGGACATTAGTGAGAAAAGGATGCCAACAAAACAAAATATTTCTCCGCTCTCGGCAATCAATAACACCATGACTCCCTGTAGTTAGGCAGCTAATACCCACAAAAAATTAAAAATTTCTCACCTATACAGTGACAAATGTAGCAATATGACAGCTACAGCGTTATTATACCCTAGACTTTTAGTATAGGGTATATTGTTTTTGTCACGACGGAAATATGTAACACCTTAAAGGAGGCTCCGGAGGTATAGCAATGTATATATATAAATGATCAGGGTCACCTCCTGATTCGATTTAGCCATGTCTGTCTGTCTGTCTGTCTGTCTGTCTGTCTGTCCGTTCGCACGATAACTTTCGATAGAATCAAGCTAGAGCCTTGAAATTTTGGTCAGATTTTGGAAGTATGATCTAGTTGGTTGGTATTGAAAATGGGCATGATCAGGCCAAGAGAACGCCTGCCTCCCCTACATATGTAAAATACATAAATGTATCCATAACTCCCGATTTAATAAACATGAAAAGCTCTAGCTTTGGTAGATTGCTCGTGAGAGTAATCTTATACTATCTTGGAAAAATAAAATCGATCAGTTGAAAACTAACGGCAATTTTCTTACAAAGAGCCCCGTACTACCCTACTTTTCAGGTTTTTTGTCCATAACTCTTGAACAAATTGACGTAGACATCTGATTTTTGGTATGTAACCCTGAGGTGAGAAGCTGCTTGGGTTTTAGTAAGTTGGGCGTAATCAGATCAAAGGAACGCCTACCTCCCCTACAAAATTTAAAAAATTAAATATTACTTTAATTACGATAACTTTCGATAGAATGACACTAGCGAGTTAGTTGGTATTGAAAATGAACAAGATCCGACCTAAGGAACCCCTGCCTCCCCTACAAATGAAACTTCAAATAAGCGATAACTTTTGATAGAATGAAGCCAGCGACTTGAAATTTTGGTCGAATGTTTGAAGTGAGATCTAGTTAGTTGGCATTAAGGATGGGATAGATTCGACCTAAGGAGCCCCTACCTCCCCTAGAAATGAAATTTTAAATAAGCGACAAACTTACGACAAAATAAAGCTAGCGACTTGAAATTTTGGTCAAATGTTTGTAGTAGGATCCAGTTGGCTAATACTGAAAATACGTCAAATCCGACCAATGAAACCCCAGCTTCCCCTACGAATGAAACTTCAAATAAGCGATAACTTTCGATAGAGTAAAGCTAGACACCTGGCATCTTTTTTTTAATGTTTGTATGGTGATCTAATTGGTTGGTGGCTATGATGGGCAAAATCCGATCCAAGAAACCTCTACCACCCCTACAAGTGAGACTTCAAATAAGCAATAACTTTCGATAGAATGAAGCTAGCGACTTGAAAAATTCGACAAATATTTGTAGAATGGGTTAGTTAATTGATTTTTAGAATGGCCAAGATACTCTTGAATGTATGCCAACCTCCCCTATAAACTGGCCATATAGGAAACTCACTTTTAATGCATATGGTCGTTGCCAAATGGTACTTTTGGTATCACCACTAGGTCTGTACAAGTCTAGGGTATATACGCTTCGGACTCCGGGCCGAAGCTTTGCTTCGGCCTGGTTTTTAAGTTAGTATTAGTTCCCCATTCCTCTCTCAGCCCACTATGAACATCCTTTTCTAACTAATGTATTCGAATGCAAGGATTTATGGACTACCAGTTGATATATTTGCACCTAAAATTAATGTGTTCCCCTCTCAAAAATCAACGTTTTATTCGAAGTCTGTCGGCTTTAACATTGGCTGCGTTCTGGGAAACTTAAAGGATCAAACAATTTGACAGTGAGTAACAGAGATGGGAAGTATTGTATATCCGTAAGTTGAAGAAAGAGTGTGGCTTATATGACAGAATCTTTAGAGGAGAAATTTACCGGAAAAATTTGTTGGTTCGTTTCCCCAGCCCATGATTTATAAACAAATACATCTACCGGACTCTCTGTCTCTTTCGCTTAACGAAAATTGGTTGGTTGTCATTCTGCTCTCGGAATTCGTATGTAGATGCTTTGGCATGAGTTGTGTGCGTCGAATGTGTAAATGTATCAGTTCAATGCGTCTCTCTTTCACTTACGGATACACAATGCCTCGCCATCTCTGTTGCTCACTGTCATTTGCTTAACCGGTCAGGCTTTTAGGACCGCGACCGCGACCGTGATCAAAATCATCTACATCAAAACCATCTTTAAACAAAGCCTGGAAGCAGGTCGCTGAGAGTGTGTCAGTCGGCCTATTCAAAATTGACATTTCCGACATGAGAGAGCAAATTGAATTTGGGAGAGTAATGAATGCTGGTTATGGCATCGTAACAGTTTCACATTGCATCGCATTACTTTTTTGTATACGACCAATAATTTATCCATCTGATCACTTGAAATCGTCTGGCACATCAGATCGCAACACTTTGTGTTTACGATCCATATTCTTGTGGCGGCTATGGTAACACCATATGCCACAACAGAGCGGCTTGAGTATGACAACACCACTGCGCCGCACAAACACGCTCAACACAGCGGTTCATCACGAGACACACCGAACCCGCAACTTAGCTACACGTTGCACTACACAGCTGTAACTACTCGTGTTATACACCAGAGGCACCGAGAGCGACTCCTAAACATTCGGGGTATAAATACCCCAGCACGGACAATGTTATTCCCATTCTCATTCTCACATCGGCATTTCGTCCGTTTTATTGTGTAAGTAATTTGTAAAATTGTTATAATAAAAAACTCAGAAAGAAACAGCAAGTGGAGTTTTCAGTCGAGTCATTGACAACGAAAACCATCCCATATTCTTTATTACTTTTCGTTACGTGACCATTTCAAATCGTGGACGTTCATATAATTTTATTACATACTTTCCCACGATATAGGAAGATTTGTAAAATTTCTGAATTAGGAGATTTTTCGAAGGATAGTTGTTAAGTTAGTTCATAAGTGAATGTCAACCGAAGTAGACCAAAAATAAAAAAATTCAAATCGAAAAATAGGATTTTTCATTTCTCTCTTCTTTCTAAAAGTGTTTTGTTTTCTCGAAAATATTCGCGACCGAGAAAACCCATAACTGCTGTTGTAAAGTTCTCCGTGATTCCACCAGAGACGCCGCGATCGCTTACTAGACATTTTATTGAATTTCACAACGAATTGTAATAGTAACGTCATGACACTTGTTTGCTAGTTCTCGACATGTACGGTCTTGTCTTTTTGCTTTAAAACAATGGCCCCATTTATACCGTGGAACTAAAAGGCGATTTAACTAAATCGTTTTAGTGCTAGGACTTGTTCGTGGTGTGTTTACACCGACCATACGGATAGGTACTAAACACGAAAGATGTCAGCTGTTGGTTTGTGAATTCGGTGACTTTGGCCTAGAAAATGTCAAGAGGCAGTAGCCTTCCGATAAAAACGCGTTTATACCGCTACAATCTAAGGACAAAATGAATGCAGAGTTTCAGGAAAGGATGAGGTATTTATATAACAAATAAAATGGAATTTTCACTAACAACACCATTAGCGAAGACAGCAACACCATCTAGTCCTAATTTTTCAAGTTTCAAGTTGAGCTTAAGTTAGTACTAAAACTAGCTAATGCGACATGTTTATGTCGTCGTAAGTTAGCTCAAATTAGTTAATCCTCGAAGATAGTTTCGCGGCATAAACGAGGCCAATAAAAGCAATTGTTTGTAACCTGTAAATTCAAATTTATTAAATTGATTTTTGTATTCACCGCTTGGTGGCTCTCTACTTCCTACGTTTGCTGCCAGGAGGCACGAGCGCAGCTTTGGAGATGGTCGACGGAAAAGAAGTTAAATTTCACAATTATTGTAATTTTGTACGCTATTGTAGAGGCATTAATTTGAATTAAATACAATAAAAAAAAGAAGAAATATACTTGTCTAACAGATCCGTGTGTTTGAAATGAAAAGAAAGATAGGTGTTACATGTTTTAGTTGGTTTTAAGTAACCGTGTTTGTTTATTGTGGACCGCTTGGTTTAACCGCCGCAGTACCCCACAATTTGGTGACCCCGAGTATCGTGAATACGTTAAATTCAGTATTGTTCTCGAACTCGTGACTGCGTAGTAACTTGCAACCGTTATGGCAAACGAGGAGAAGTTTGTAGACGCCCAAAGCGAAGACCAATCGCTAGCACTCAGCAGCATCACAGCGTTCAAGCTGCCTCTCTTTTGGATAGCCCGACCGGCGTTATGGTTCGCGCGTATCGAGGCGCAATTTAGGACGCACCGAATCACCAACGATGCCACCAAGTTCGACAAAATCATTGGTGAGCTTGATCCGAATGTCCTCGCCCAGGTGGCGGATATCATCGAGTCACCACTCGACGATGGCAAGTACCAAAAGCTAAAAGACCGCTTGATGAGGGCTTTTAAGGTATCGGAGGAAGCAGAGATGTGTGAGCTTCTGACTGGTTTGGAGTTGGGGGATCAGTGTCCGTCGCAACTCCTGTGGGTGAGAGTGACCGAGCCGTTTCTGAAGACGCTGTGGTTTCAACGACTTCCAGCGAACGTGAGTTACGCACCCACCATAAAAACGTACAAATTAAACCATTCATTCGGCTCGTATGCATAAATAGATACTTTTGGTGATATCAATTGTATGGACTTCGCAAGATGTACAACAGATGTGTCATTACCAGATATGCACATTGAACTGCATCGTATTGAAAATGTGTTAGGATAGTTAAAGTAAAATAGATAATAAGAATAGATAATGATTCAGAGTATAGGTATAGGTAGTATAAATAGATCAAAGAAAAATGTGTTGAGGAGAGTTGTAAATAAAGTGTTAAAGGAACTGCACGTCTTTTATTTTTTCGTAACTCGTGCAGGCGATCCTGAGTGTGTCAGAGACTAAGGACCTCACTCACCTGGCCGAGATCGCCGACAAAATCATCGAGGTACACGAGTCTGCCTGTGTGTCCGCTGTTGACAACGTCAGTCCGATGTCGCAGCTGGCAGCACAAGGAGCTGACAGCTCTTCGAGCAGAGTTCAGAAGGCTCAATAACGATCGAGCTTCTCGGTCGAATTCGCGCAAGCGTTCACAGTCGCCTGACGAGCTCTGTTTTTACCACGCTGTTCAGATTTCGATCTACTCGCCAAAATAGAAAGCGATCCAGTCAATTTGGAATCCCGAGGAAATAATTACTACTGACCGTTTTGTTTTTTCATTAGTCAATATATGTAATAGTACTTTTCTGCGATTGCAGATATTAAGAGAATTAATGCACCAAACCCAAATAAAATGGGGTCCTGGGCCTTCTGCTTATTGGAATTATCGTTTAGTCTTTAGATTTACATCATCATGGGTGGTGTATTTTAACTTCAATTTGATTTTGATGTTTTTTATAGTGGCATTTTCTTTCAATTTATTTTTAATTTATTGGTCCTTTTACGTGATTTAAAAATAAAACAATTATTTTACAGAAACCAAGAACGAAAATCCGACAATTTTTTGATTGCAAACGAACGAACTGAAAAGCAATAGAAAGCAGACAACTTTACAGCGTGTGTGTCATATTTTTGAAAAGTAAGTACCCGATTTTTTTACACGAAAAAAGTGCGTTAATTAATATACTAGTATGTATATATCTATGTAGTATATAATAATGGCTGGAAGGTCTTCTTTCACTCCAAAATAATAGCCATAAATTCATGCACTCCGAGAAAAATGAAGCAGTACATTTTAATAGCATCATAATTAAATCTACGTGTTTCTCATATTTGATAAACGTATTTGGATTAAACAAAAACCACTTTGGTTCAATTACAAAAATGTGTAAGTTAATCACATTACTTTAAAACGTATTGTGATAAAAAGCAGCTATCAACAACTTTATATCTAAAGAGAAACCATTTTATTTCGAATCTGATATTTTTGAAATGTGAGGTGAGGTGAGACAATTAAAATCGGACTGGGGATATTGTTGATCCAATCCTCAAAAAACACGAACAGCCCTTAATTCAAAGTGTGCGAGCGTCGGCATTCTTTCTCAAAGTTATCGTAATTTAAATCAAAGTGGAAGCCTACCCAAATCAAATCAATAAATCAACCGTTCGGATGGAACGGAGCTGTTAAATATTTTAACGCTTCTTGGCAATCAGCCTCATCAATTGCACATTTTGAACAGTGCGCCCATATATTGGAAAAAGGGGTCATCGTTAACACCACACTGCGTAAAAATATAACCGAAACCGGAAATCTCTCAACTGATCATACACAAATCACTTTTGTATGGTATTCCCCTTTAAAGACAAAGACTAAAATCACTTTCATTTACCTACCTCGCTATCTCCTAGTCATGAGATAGCGATAACGAGAAGCGAGCAAAATGTCATTAGGCGTATTCGATACGCCGGATCTCATTGGATCTTCATACAAATTTGCAGATCGGTCTTTAATCCGGTCTATTGTTGGATCTCGTTGGATTTGTGCTGCTGGGTCGTGCCTTTACATCCACAAAGTTGTCGCCCTGATATCTATTTGAAAGTTCTCTGTCATGCAATTTAAAGAGATGCGTGTGCTGTATACGTATTAAATAGTGAATGGCATGTTTTAAAAATTAACATGTCGAAAAGAACACAGAACACGCATTCATTCAATTCAATAGGATTTAACCTGCGGCTGTACGCTTCGCTCGTTCTGGGTAATTGACAACTCCCATCACTTTCACGTTGTCTTCTTCTTATTTTAGTAATAACTACCAACTGTTAGATTTTGAGATCCATGCCGTTTTATTCATTCATGATCCAGACCAAAACTAGAGCACTAAACCAAAACGAATCGAATGCACCTATTGTAAATGAGAAACGGCGCGGCGTTGCCTGTAAGTGCAAATGTGAAAGGGTAATCCCCGGCTGAACCATTTGGTTGGACTGAACTAAATGAGAATGGCATCGATATGGAGATAAGGAAAGAGATCAATGGTAATTTTATTCCGGTTTTTAACCCGATTGAAGAAAAACCGACCGGGTTTAAACCGTGAGAGATAGAAACCGAAAAGACCGGGTTAATTGTTTCGACAGTACCGGTTTCTTGGTTTAACCGTACGGTTTTTGACATCCCTAATGTAGCATGGCTGCATTTTCATTGCTTGCAGTTGCGTGAACTAATGAAAACGCGTTTGAGTAGTGCAAACATTTAAGTGAGTGTTATCCTTGATATTATTAAAGTGACAATATGATGTCAATTAACGACAATATGTTGTTAGATAATAATATTGAATTTGTGGACGAGAACGGACAACTTTTAAATGTGCTATTAACGAAAAGTGTTGAAGATACATACATACCTGTAAAATTGAAAGTTTATTGAAAGAGTTCGATTTGGAGATTCTACTCCCAGTTTTGAAAGGTAATTTAGTTTTTTATATATGTACGTATATATCAGGGGCGTCTTACTCTCGGTACAATATCTGAAGCCATATATAATAAGAGTGCGCGATTTCATTAAAAAAAAACAGGCCTCTGTAATGTGCACCGTTACAGGTGTGGATGCATGCATTAATACATTTGTATTGTATCTATATACATATTTGCGTATTCCCATGCATGCATTTAATATCGATATATACCAGTGATATACCGACATATCTATGCATATATGTGTCCATCTGCGTAGGTACCGAGAAAGTATCAGATTGCCCAGCTAGCCAGAAGCTCTCTTAATTGCATCTTATTTATTTCTAGAGAAATAATTCTTGAGCTTAAAATTCAATTAAAGAACGTTGAAAGAATGTTATAAAGTCAAAAAGGCACCCCTTTTTCACTTAAATGTGTCTTTATACATTCTTAAATGATGATATATGAGATGTTGAAGTGACATTTAAGAAATGCGTGCGGTCCAAGGACATCATATAAGAAAGATATTAGAAATTTATAAGATATATATCAAATTCATTAAAGAAATATATAAGAATAATATTAGAAAGGTATAAAATGTATTAAATATGTATATAAGAATAATATTAGAAACGTATAAAACTATAAAATCGAAAAAAAAAAAAAATATTTATTTTCTTTATTGATTAGTCTACATTGCTTTTTCTCTCAAGCGCGTAATTTGTTAGAGTATTTATTTCCATCGCATTTATATTCGAGAGATAAGTTATTCATCTGTAATGAAATTATATAGAGAATGAGAAATATAAACCAATTAAAGACTTACCGTGTTTCGAACCCTCGACCTCTCGTTTAACAGACTATTGTCTTTACCGCTGCGCCACATCGCTTTTAGACATTCTGTTGCTGTGTGTCGTACACACTCAAAAAAATAGCGCTCTCTTATGTAATGATATAAGTATTATATAAGAGAGTGACAATGTGACAGTTCTCCAATTTTTGCTTTCAATTCATTATTGTTTCACATTGTCTCAGAGTGCAAAGATGTTTGCAATTGTGCAATATCGAAAAACTGTCGAAATAGTGCCGGAATCGTGGGTTGTGACCAATAGAGATGGTAAGGAGGTAGTCTGGTGGCCGAAAGGAGAAATAACGAGGTTACAAAAAGATAACACCAGCAAACCAGTTATTGAAGGCGACCAAAAATGGATAGCTGGCGCTGAGTACGTGAAACGCAAGGGATTGAGTTCGTATGAAATGGCCGAACAAGTATTGAAATTTATGTTGGACACGGAAACCGATTCGGAATGCGACATGAAATCGATTCCTGGGCCAACTCACGGAAAAGGTTCATCCTTAACTATTCCAACATATTTGTTGACGAGTCCACAGGAAATTTCAATATCGTCGCCATTGTCCGAAGTACATCATCATCAAAATGAAACAACTTCCAGCAGTGATTTGCAAGAGGACTCGGTAACGGTAATCGACTATTTGGCTACAGTCCAACAAGGCAATGAACAAGAACAGATAACGGATGCGAACGCGGTTGTCATTCATGCACCTGCGACACATTACTCACCAGTGGTAATGTTTTGATAAGAATTGATTGATATATTGTATTTTACTATGATAATTTTTTTGTTTTCAAAACAGCAATATGTCGATGCGGCAGGAAGCATAGGAGAAGAACCAGCTGGGGCAATGCCATATGCTGATCAATTCAGCGCTATATTTGCCAACCAGCAAACAATTCTACAACATGTAATGAACGAGGAGCATTTATCCCGGAAAATCGCAATAGACATCATACAAATAAAAGAAAGTTTGGTCGAAATTAAAGATTCGTTGGAGAAATTATTAGTAATCTCCAAGAAAGGTAGTGATGTCACCTTTCTAGCCGATGATACAAGTTGGACTTTGGATAAAATCGACAATGAAGAGGATTTTAATGAATTCGAAGCCAAGCTGGAAGGCACGGAATTCAGAAAGGATTTGGTAAAAAGTTATCGGAGAAACTTGGCTCTAAACCAAATTCTGAGCGCGGCCGGTCCGACAGTGCTTTGTCCTTGAATAGAATTGTATTTACCAACCATTTTTGGTCCACAACGGCATGGTTAGGGAGCAAGGCTAAAAAAGAAAATGTCAAAGATAAGTTCATGTTTGCGCAACATACTATAAATACTTTTTTAGATTTCATGGTTCAAGTCATAAAAGTAATGACTGGCGGTACCATGAGCCAAGACGAGTTGAAATCTTTCGTTCAAGGTCGATCCCGTAATTCATTTTACACTCCGAAGAGCGGTCGAGCGTCTTCTTCTCGTAATCGTTGCTCAAATACGAAATAAAATTTATATTTTTCACATTAAAAAAAAAGTACTTTGTAAAACTTTGTATTTCATAAACGTTCATGAATTTTTATTTTTTTAAGAACGTTTTTTTTTGTTACGGGTACATATTTTCGTAATTTACGAAATGAAAAGAAAATTAGACATAATAAAAAAGGAAAAAATCAATACAATTATGTTTTTTTTTCTATCGTATGCCATATGGGAACATTTTTATCAACATCGCTGTCAGAATCGCTATCATTTGTGTCTTCATAATCAACTAAATACCCCAACGGGAATAATTTGCAAAGAATGTCTGTGACATTGTACATCTTTGGCGGATGGAAGATTTGTTTTGCTTGGTAAATAAACAAGTTCGTAGAGTCTAGTGGACGCTTGAAAAAAGGCTCAATTTCAACCAATTCACTACCATAGATGTAAATCTGGTTGGTATTTTTGAGACGAATGATGTATTTAGAGGATACTATCCGATGGTCATTATCAGTCAATATCCATTTGTCGGCATTCGAATTGGTTTTGACTTGGAATGATGGAAACTTTGCATTCAAATAAACTGTGGGAGAGTACTTTTCGATTTGAGCGAAAATCTTTTGTGGAATATGGAATGTTTGCGTTTGAGAACACAAAACAATTTCATTCTTCAGGTTCGCATGAGGTTCATCTCTAATATTTTCAAGCTCTAGCATTCTATTACGAATCTGTGCAAGGTGGTGATTGCCACTACGTATCAATTTTTTTATTTGTTGAAGCTTATTTTCAAACTTGTATGCGTCGAAATTTCCCAAGCAACCAAATCTTTTTACCTCATCAATTATATGGCTGAAGTTGTGAAGGTTGCTTGTGAAGTGGAGACCTACATGAAGCAAATGGAGTGAATCACAAACTGGGAAATCGGCTACCATATCCACTTGCAGCTCCTCGAGTGGGCTCGTATAACGATGATGTTCTTCATTTGTTCTGGCACGAAAGGATTCATTGGTCCGTCGCAAAGCGTCGATTTTAGGAAATGTCATGGTGTTGGAGATTTTATTGAATTTGCCGACTGTTGTGCACTTTTGGCAACCATTTGCACCGTTGAAGTATACGGTTCCTTTTATCAACGCACGAGCAGGAGACTCGCAAACAATCATCTTAACGGTCACAGATATCGTGTGATTACCGATTTTTAAACCGTTTCTTGTACAATCGTTCATCTCATCGACTGTCTTCCGAAGAAAATTATCAATATTTTGAGGTTTACCTGAGAAAAAAATATTATATCAATCAAAGTAGATAAATTGTTATAACTAATAAACATAAAAATTCTTACTCTTCCCACAAAAAACTCCAACGACACGTGGAGCAATGTCTTTTATCTCGAAAACGTCAAACAAAATAGGCCAGCAGTCCACCGACGATGATTTAGACAACGGTATACCATCAAAGTTGAATCGAAGAGATATTGAATCTGGAATATTCGTTCGGCTGGACAAAATATTATGGAGCTGCTTTTTTAGCCCATAGTGCCAATAGTTTTCTCCGAAAACTTCCACGGTGCGTGGAGTTTTCAGAAGGGTACGTGGATCACTTGGCAATGATATAGTTGAAATGTGTTTGTTCCAAATTTTAAGGAATTTCCTCAATTGTTCGTGGTTTATTTTACTTTCAATAGCCCATTGAACTAAGTCTTGTTTGAAGTCATCCACATCATTCACCAGAAGCGAGTAATCTACTACTTCAGAAGTTATGGTCACTTCACTACTATCACTATCATGATTATTGGGAGCTATTATGACGGGCACAATCGATGGCGCATTTGCTTCTTCGACCACTCTTTGAACGACGTGATGATTGCTTTCCCTTTCTGTTGGTTTTTGGCTTCTTATTATAAGATTTCTCACTTGGATGTTTCTCTGCTTTCGAAAGCCACCGGAAAACTTACTTGTCCTTTTATTATTTTTTGTCCTATTCATTATAATCAATAGATATCGCACTTATACAGTTGTCAAAGAACATCTAAAACCTGCAAAGCTACCGATATGACACATCATGTTGGTGCTTGCCTCATTAAACATTCTTTAATCATGATTTAAGAGACCAACAGCTCAGTTTGATGAGGATGTCTTTAAGCACAATTAAAGAATGATATAAGCAACGACGATAGCAATCAAATTCGTTGAATCGCAGCTTTCTGTCAAACTGATCTCTTAAAGAATGTTTGAAGAATCATAAGAGAGACTAGCTCCGTAGAGAGCTTTATAAAAAAAAATGGTTCCTAGGGCGGTTGCTTAAATCATTCTTTAATCAAGCTATAAAAGACATCTTCTAAGCGTATTTTTTTTAACAGCTCAATTGTCAGTTCTTTTTCTTAAAGCATAAATAAAGAATGATATTAGAAACTACCAAAGAAACCAATTTTTAGGAGCAGCTACGGGCGATACTGGTACCTTAAAACATAATTAAAGAATGACCTAAGAGAACAGCATCGCAGAACGAACTTTCGGCAAAATTGTTCTCCGCAAAAGTGTCTTAAAGCATGATATAAGAAATAAAATTTATTCGTAATACTATAAGCACGAATCAAGAAAGTCTGTGTTTGCTGGGTGGTGTCATAATTTCCGGCCGCCTGTCCATTTAATTTCGCGAGTCGCTGTACCCGACTGCAGCGGGTCAGCGATAACTGAAAAGAAATGATCAGGATGCAGAAAAGGTGATAACTGGCGATGCAAACGATACTGTGCACTATGCAGGTAGTCGGATGAAACCGGTTTGGGGAAAGTAATCCGCTATCGGAATGCATCGTTCGTTTTTTCGAGAGTTGCATTCATCTCCCTAGTGGCGTCCATTTCCTCATTGCAATTGTCACCGGGAAAATTTTGGCTACGAGGGGCTTCGCCACCAGCGCAGTAGCCCCTGGGTGAATGTGTGTATGCGTGAGTACCTTTGGGACTCGGCGGGCAGGTCTACGTTGGTGTTGGGGCGAACACGGCGCTCCAGGCCTTAGTCGAGCTATTGGGGTTGCCACCATATAAAAGTGTTCGGATGGTGACAACTTCGCGATATTGATAATGAATCCGAGTATCAGACTCGCCATTGAAACCGGTTAAACTGAAAAGAAAAGGTGGATTTGGATTGGAGTGGTAGGGGGATTTGGCGAAAGTGTCTCTGTTGAACGGGCAGCGGTTTCATGCACAGATATATACATATATATAATCTATTGTAATATACCTTCGCATGGACATGCATTTTTTTGGCATGCGTATGGATTGTAGTAAGATGATGAGCTAAGGTCGTCATTTTCCTCCCCCCTCTCCCTCCTCTTTCTCGTTATCGCGTCTGAATTTTTCTTGGGGGATTTCAAACCATTGCGCCCGAAATTCCACGGTCGGGAGGGCTAGGTCGCGAAGGGCCCATAACACCTGGGGCCCATAAAGAACCGTTTTCCACCGGAAGGCTCGGATGACCTGAAAGGGTAAAGGATCTGTCCTGATTGGACGGTTTTCCCCGTTACCAATATATTTTTGACCTTCGTGCCCTGTTAGTTTGGCTGACGTAGCCCCATGTCCCTGCACGGGACTTTGTTGATTTTTTTGAGTCTTTGGGAGTTTGGTGCAAAGGCACCACCAGTAGCTTTTCTCTTTATCGTTAGTTGTTATTGCGCGATGTTAGTTTTTTTTCGAGTTTTTTTTTTTTTTTCTCTCGGGCAGACGTGCGGTGGCTGCCGTGCTGAACCACCCCGCCACTCCCGATAGCTGAGCTGGTCTGCCAGCGCACGTCACGGGTGGTCATCGGAGAGGGTCTTTCGTCACCCGTTGTTGTTATTGGTCTTCACGGCCACTTCCTCACCCTCGTCCTCCGGTCTCCATCACTACACCTCATTTTCAAAGAAGTGTTGTCCAATCACGCCGTCTGACCAAATCCGCAGTAGAAAGTTGTTCGTTTCGGATGCATTTGTTTCTCATGCATCTCGTGCGGATTTTCTGATCCCCAAATTCGACAATTTTGTTTGTTGACGAACCCATTCAGATGAAAATGCGCCTCATCGGTGAATATGATTTATTTTAAAAAAAATGGCATTAACTTTTTGCTCCGTCACCCATTTTTGTAATGGGGTTTCGCAATGATAACGCGATCTTCCTTTGTGTAGCACTCAATTTTTAAAAATTGGAACAATCGTAGACGAAAGCTGTCAAATTTCGGAGCTTGCACAAACATTACACCCTGTATAAATACATTACAGTGAAAATTGTAGGTAGAAGAAATTAACATGTAATTTATTACGAAACAAAATTTATCTGCCTATCGCATTTTACTCAGAAAAATAAATTACCTATCGGTCGCTAAAGTATTTGTCCAAGGAAGATATCAGAGACGCCATAAGCGACATAGGCTTGCGCGCCGAATTCCGGGAAAAATTGTTTTTATGGAGAAAAAGACAGGTATGGCTTTATATTGGCCTAAAATATCTTCCATTCCATGCAACACAATTATTATAGTACGGAATCGATGATGATACAATTTCATTAAACTCTAATGTCGGTAACTGGCAACACCAGAGCTGCAACTCAGGAATAGAAACTTCAAGCTACAATTCTTTATGTAAAATTGTGAGTGTTTATTTAAATTAGCCGTTTTTTGGTACAGTTCAGAACTACCCAGAGTAAGTTTGCCCGCATTACAATAACAAAATGCTCTATACAGCGTAACGTTGTTATTGTAATGCGGTTTATGGATAGTTGCAATGTACCAAAAAAACACGGCTATTATTTTTAAGAGTTACTAGTGTTAATATGCGAATATATTTTGCGTTGTCTTACAGAATGTTTTACAGCTGTTAAATTCCTCCTCTAAAGGAAAATCTTTGGTACAATTTTATAAAAATAACGATTATTTGGAGAGCGTCCACAGAGATGCAATCATCCAAATAATTATTGAAGAGGCAAATTGTTCTAACATTTGCCTTAAGCCAAACGATTTTTCCGAAGTCGTTCGTGAAATAGTAGCAATATTCCCGAATGAAAAGGATGATGAGGTGAGGAATATTAAAATTTACACTTTAGATGTCTTACCATAATTTGTTCAGATTCATTTTTATCAAACAATGTATAACTATACAATCTATATGTATGTCTTCTTATTTAGGATTATGATTTTATCCCTCGGAGAGGAAAACGAAACCCTGGTGGATAATTGTACCACAGGTAGGGAAATTCGAGGTCAAAGCGCATGAGGAACGACGATAAGGAAAAACAAAAAGAAGATCTTGATCATCCATTATTGGATGAAGTGGATGATTCCATAGCCCTTGCTCTTAAGACATCCTTGAGTCGACATACATAGCTCCGACTGGATCTCAGTTTGCGGAGTGGAGGAATACATTTTCACTACGTCAACGTGAAGAGCGTCTCTTAATCAGTCGAAATTTTTAAAGGCTTGGCCAAAGTTTTGCGATGCAAGGGCTCCAGAACTGGTAATACTTATGATGAAACTATTTACCTCATTTGATTTTATTTTTATTTTCAGATAATATAGATTTTGGTCTTATTTTCCCCGGAAAGCAGCACCTACTTTTTAGCCAGTGGGAAAAATTCAAAATACATATACAAAAATATCATGAGACCAACATCCATAACCCGCACAGCAAGAAACAATTTAATTTGCTGAAATCGCGTTTGGAATCTGCAGAAACGAGAAAGGGTATGCAAATGTTATGCAAACATTTGCAAACAAACTTATTTATTCGCTTTTTTTTAAGATTCCGAAGATATTGTTTTGGCTACACTACTGAATTCAGTTGTTCCTCCCGTTTAAGGGTCAAAGACAGAAGCGGGACCAACAAACGAAAAGTTACGATAGCTGATACCGAGGAAAGCTTTGTTCTATAGCTTCCTTCCATCGACAAATACCCGGAAAAGATCGACGAATTGGTCAACAAATACTACAACACTGGGTTGACAATTCAGCTCTTTATTATTTGCATAGGACCAGTTGACTATCATCTTGAATCTTTTTATATCTATTTTGACAAGACCCTATTTAAGTTAGACTCTTTCACTGAAGCTCTAGATTTATGTTTTAAAATATTCAATATCCTGTCATTAGAATATCCATCATCATGTCAGCCGTGTTGGCTGACCTGATCTAGAAAATGAGATGATGCTAACTCATCTCGGGGTCATGGTTCAAATTGGACTGTTGCGCCAATTATTTATTTTTATTTTAAGAAGAAGAGCGTCAGTAGAAATATTTCTTGCTCGGTGGTCATCATTTGATCATGATCGCCTGAGCATAAATCCCTCGGTAACTTCTGAAGACACTCATTAATTTTATGCTCACACTGCAAATAAATCAATAGATCTGAGCTTATTCTGCGTGCGGTGAGTTTAATACTGGCCCGTGATTTTAAAGGGGCCCAGAATCACTAATCAAAGTGAACCTATCTTAATTTTCTAAAATGAAAATAACTCTTTCTCACTGAGAATACTAAAAAAACCTCTGAAATATTTTAATGAGACCCATGGGAATTTGTGTGGTCACGCCGGGGGTACTCTCAGTTGCAAGTGCACCTGGCGAATCTATACACCGGCACACTTGCAACTGATTGTACCATAGCAACCCAATTAATGGAGACGCTCATAAAACGCCATCGCTCCGTGCTGACACAGCGCTGGTGTTTTATGAGCGTAACCATTAGACCAATGGCGGAATCCATTAGGTGTCACGGCAGGTCTGAACGACCAGCCTCGATCTCCGTCCTCGGTTTAAGCTCAGCTCAAGGTCAAGCAACCAATTCGTTACAATATAGGACATGGAACTTGCTTCTCGTTGCAATCCGACCGTATAGGTTTAAAATTACCTTTCATTTTTTTGTGTTTCTTTAAGATGCCGAGGAAATGTTGTGTTCCCGGTTGCTCCTCGAACTACGCGAGCTCGAGGCGACAAGGGGAATGTACAGTAGCTATTTTCCGCTTCCCTACCGATGAAGGATTGAGAGCGCAGTGGTTGCGGGCAATTCCGAGGGATACCTCTGGTTGGGAAGTCAGTAATTCCACAGTTGTATGCATGAATCATTTTCGAGATGATCACATAATAAGGTATAATAATAATTCGCAGCCACTGAAACACTTTCGTTTGAAATTAAATGCGGTTCCTTCACTTTTTGCAAACCTGTCCGCGTATTTGTCGACGAATCCTTCTTCGAAAAGACGTTGTCCACAAATACGCGAGCAAGAAATAGAGTCCAGATTATGACAAATTGTAAAGTCTACACTGTTATACTCGTATCTACACACAATGACATATAGTATGTCATATAAAACACGAAATAAAGTTCTTCTCATTTATATATTCAACGTGATCCAAAGTCTTTTCTTTAAACTCGCATAACAACAGGTTATGGGCCCAGACCCCAGGTTTCTAAAATCCGAGATGGCCACCAAAGACTTCAACGTTGAAAAGTTAAAAGGGGTTTTGCGATGGAGAATTATCTGGAAGCTCATCAGCTAACATCAGCCATTTTACCGCAAAAATCTGAAGAAGTTGAGGAATCAGCTAGCGCAATCATCAAAAGTAAGGCTAAATCCATTTTAGCATTAAGTGTTGAACCCAGCTTATACGTTCATATTCGCTCGTGCAAAACCGCATTAGAAAGTTGGAGAAAATTCAAAACGTTGTACGAGAATCGCGGTTCTATTTGATTTTCTAGATAAATAAATAAAATAAATAACTGGCGCAACAGTTCAATTTGAACCATGGCCTCGAGATGAGTTAGCATCATCTCATTTTCTAGATCGTGACGGTCTTGTATAGAGGTGTGTGATCAACAACACACTCAACCGAGTTATTTCATAGTCCGACACGTCAATCCCCTTTTTCATCGAAGACTACCACATTCAGTAGGAATCGAACCGGGCCCCAGTGCGTAGAAGGCGAACGTGCTAACCGTTGCGCCATCCGGACTACAAAATAAACTATTTTCTAGATAACTTAGAGAAAATTTTGTCGATTATCAGCGTCACAAACGGAACCCTATATAGAAAACTGCTATTAAGAGCCATACGGAGCAAAATCGTCGCCGAAGCCAATGAGGTTCTTAGCATGTATGGCACACCATTGGGTTGGGACCAAGACAAAATCTAATAATATTACACTATTCCGATAAGAGAAATGAAACTTCTCTTATTCGAGACCTGCACGGTCAACGCCAAAATAATGATAGTGTGTAGAAGTTTTATAGTAATATTATTGAATTACAATCTGGTATGACCACCCATGTAAACATACATGAGGTAGACCCAAATGTAATAGCAGCCAAGAAGTCATTATTCGCGGAAATTTGCCTCAACACATTTCTATCGGGACTCAAGGAACCTCTTGGTTCAACAATTCGAGTTATGAAACCGGACACTCTCGCATCAGCATACGCTTGCTGTTTTCTCTAATTGCCTTGACCACTCCAGGGGCATGGGCGCGTCAACATCTCTAGCATTTCTATGCCTTGTTGACGTTTCAATAGCATATCTACTTTTCGGAAGTGCAGTTGCTAGCATGCACCTATTCGCGCCGTCTTTATACTGACAAGCCCGGAGCACTGTGAGAGTTCTATTAGTACTCACAGGCAGTTTTTGATCGCGCCGAGATTTGATCTCCGAGCCCTAGATTAATAGTATCGTAGAGCGGTGACCGAGCGATCACGGCCATCGAGCGCGACAATGCTGTATTAAAGAGCAAAATAAAATATATTCAACACCAAATCTGACTCTAATAAACAATTTTCAAATTAAAATCCATTTACTAACTCAAAACCGGGTCCGCAAAATAGTGAACTTATTGCTGCAAGACCAATGCGACCACAGTTTCGGATGCAACAACCCAAGAACAACTTATCAACCAAATACATTTTTCTCTAAGGATTACTCTAGTAAAATTTAGGAATACCCTGTGAACCCCTTATAAATACTGCCCCACAAGAACTTCATTCCGTTCCTGAGCCTAACTCCTGTACAAATTTTTAATTGTATGTGTGTAAGACTGGTATTGAGGACGGTAACACCAAAAATGTCACTCGGGCTGATGCGAAAACGAACGACGCGAACGACAACGAAATAGAAAGACAGATGTTAACGAGCCGCGAACGAAGCAAGACGTATCTCCTAGTTCTGCGCGTACGAATACATTTGTATTATTTTCTCTACTTATTAATTTAGTTTCAATAAAATGTGTGTTTAATTCTATCAGCATTTGGCATTATTGTCTTTTATGTGCCTCAACAAACCAGTCGGCTACCCAGATGTAAACAAGCACGGTAGTACACTGAGTTAAATAGAGATATCTTCCCCTTTCGAAAGACCGCTAAAATTCTTGGTTGACACTGGCGCATTCTCTTCCTTTATATACCCGGAATGGGTACATTGACCCTAACGATGTGAAGCCTACAAACCCCATCTCCATTACAACAATTCTAACAAAACATGAAGTGAAGGAAGAAGTCACACTTCCTAATTTCGTTGAATTCAACAAACCAGGAAACATAAGATTTCTTATTTTTTAGTATCATGAGTATTTTGACGGCCTTTTAGGTGTCCATGCACTAACCCAATTAGGTGCAAAAGTTGATTTAAGACAAAAATTTACTCGTAACCGATAGGCGGGCAATACGAAAATATGCGAATGCCTTTCGCCTTGAAAAATGCCCCTGCCACGTTTCAAAGTGTGATGGATAATGTCTTAAAAGACCTTCAGGGCAAAGCCTGCTTGGTGTCTTTAGACGATATCATCTTTTCCACATCCTTGCAGGAACATGGTGAAAATTTGAAGAAAGTATTTCAGAGGTTGCATGAAGCAAACCTAAAGGTACAACTTGACAAGTCAGAAATCATGAAAAAAGAAATAGCGTTTCTCGGTCACATTGTAATAACGGACGGAATAAAACCCAATCAGGAAAAGATACAAGCGATTATTGACTATCCCATACCAAAGACACAAAAGAAAATAAAATCCTTTCTCTGTCTCTTGGGATATTATCGCAAATTCATTGGAGATTTTGTAAAGTTGCAACCAAAACCTACCTCCTTCTAAGCCCCAACAACACACAAAATCTCGACGAAAAGTGTCTAAATATTGAAAATACCTTTTATTGCTCTAAAACAACAATATTAAAAGAAACAAATCAATCGAATTGCGCTGCGAATATCATAAGTAACATACTAACACACTGCAAACTGCACGACCGAGAATTCACATCGTCGCAACTCTGTTCTTTGAAGTCAACTTTACATCCGCCAACACCAACAGTATCCACCTAGACGAACTAAGGAAATACCAATTCACCAGGATGAATCCTGTTACTCTCGAAACCTATATTAACTTGGAACAATTCTACACAACACTTACCATAATATCCTGCATAATCATCATTATAACCATCTGCCCAACCGTGTTACATCGAAAATCATATAATGAATATTTTCTACAAAATTCACGAGTACTAGCTTCTGGCAGCGAACCTTGAAGGACCCAGTTTCTCTGGCCATCGCCATCTCTTAAGGGGGAGGTGTTGTGGGATCGCCATGCGACACTAACAACCAAATATTCACACATGCCTCAACGTCATCGTTAAATTAAACTTTACTTGATCATTCATTATAGTTCATTGTATATAATTCAATCTATTGCACACGCATCCGGTGTTCCACCTGGGAACACCTTGCTAAAACTTTGATGTAAGCAGTTTCCATAAATTATAAATTATTCTGAATATTAAGAAATCATTGGGGTTGTGTCGAATAATTCGTTTCGAGCCAATAAAGTCTCTGTCTTTCATCCGCAACTTTGTTTTTTTTTTTTGACAACCGGATTACAAATAACGTTACTTGCGTCAACTATTCCATGTTGCTTAGCTGACATTACGTTGGCATAAACCAATTTCGGACGATGCATGTTACTTGCATCCGCCTCCTGCCCCCATTTAGACGCCTATCTGCGATAGGTCGGGAGATGTTGTGGCTTATTATTACGCCCTGCACCACAGGGGGAAAACAACACAAACATCCATGGCCCCGAACGTCGTGGACGGTACTTGAACCTGTGGCGACCAGGTGTCAACGTCTCACCATCGGATCACCACCGTTGCGTTGGCGTCACTGTGTGGCAACATTGTTGCGACCATAACTACTCGCCACTACGGGCGCATGCAGTGTTAAAGTGCATCCATCTGGTTATCCGCCTGATAATAGTCAGTCGAGGTTGAGACACAAACATAGACAGTTGTATTTCACCATCTATCTCAATAAAGTAATTGTTGTTGTTATTAGCCGGTTGTAATGAACCACCTGTAACGAACCATGTTATGGTCTGGTAGTGCTGCTCCCACCAGCAGATCGAAGCAGCACCTGATGAGTAGTGATCTGTTGGTGGTACGAAACCAGAGGCCGAGGGTCCCATTACACCCGGACCCAGGTGCGACCGTGTGGGCGTCTGATCCGTCCGTCAACCATTCCATCCTTATCGACTATTTTTTTTCCCCCATTTTTAGCTCCCCTGTTTGTGTTGTCTTCCCCAGGGCTATGAATTTTTGTTAATACGTAAAGGACAGGGGCAACGAGCGGCGAAAACCCTGCCCAAATCTCCCGAACTGAGCTACGGCAAGCATAGACCGTTGCTTAGCTCGTTGAGGAGCCTTTTTCTTCGCCAGATGGCACGGCCTGACCTTCACGGTAATATGCTACCTTAAGCTCCGTCCCCACGGGCATCTTCGGATGCCCACCAAACCGTCCGTTACATATTTGGCGCCCAACCTGGGGCATGAAAAAAAAAATCGAAAATTTTACATCTTTTGTCGGAAAATGAAAATTTTGACAACGTCGGTTTTTATTTGCTCCACTTCCGAGTTCTTGCAATTTTGGACTTCGTCTCCCCATAGTGCTTCACGAATAAATTTTTTTTTTGGGCAGCGAGAACTTCGGAATTCAAACGTATTGTATAATAGAAATGCTTTTCTTTTGTAGCTACAGGGAGTCACTTGCGTGTTTGTCTTAAGAGTTTCAGACTCTGCGACGGATGTCGTCCTGCTACTGTAGAATCGTAAGGTGTTGGCAGTTTTGTTGCCATTACCTTGACTCCAGTATGGCATTGGACGTATTTTCCTCGCCTTTTTGTACGAGTGATCTTCCTCCAGTGGTCCTAAATCCATACCAAGTAGCTTCACTTAATAAGTATGCCGTCTTTTTCTTTATAACCGAGAATTGCGAAGGAAGCGATGGCGTTATTTGTCGCCCCGCTCCGACTCGCCAATAGGGAGATTGCTAGTGTGTTGTTAAGAACCGATGCTTGGTATGTTTATATATTTTTTTTTCTCTTTCTCGGTCCAATATTTTTCTCCCTTTTTTCTTTCTCGTTATATCTTGGGTTAACATGGAGTTGTGGTGATAGGCAGGAGTGGTTGAATCCACCATCTTTTGGGCAGTAGAGAAGGATTTTTTTTTTATTTCTTTATACTTGCTGCCTTGGTAGCAGGGTAAGATCTCTTGACTGTGGTTACATTTGTTTATTCTTCGCATTGTCGCTGAGAAAATTTTTCTCTCTTCCTTACTTTGTTTACATGCATTATTTATTACGTTATATACATACATATATATATATCATATTCCTTTATTGCTTTGTTTATTACGTTATATAGTTATTTATTGTATTCCTTTGAGTCTCAGTGTTCTTGGTAGCGTTAGAATCATTGGTGGTTTATAAGCATGTCGGTGCGACGTAGCAGTGAGAATTTGTCGACCTTGGGCGCACCAACGTCAACATGTTCTCTTTGTAAGGTGGGCACGTATTTCATCATGAGTGCATAGTCTCGTGGTTGTCGGAGAACGACACATGTCCTCTATGTCGAAGACCTTGCAATCCAGGTCAACTATCTTATCTAAAATCAATTTGTCAGCATTTAGTACCGTTCGGCAAGATGAAGCATCTAATGATTACCAGTTTCCTGAAAAAGATGTTGAGTCCTCTAGGCATGTTGGGGCTGTTCCCAAATTATTAGGCCCTACAACACGTTCTAAATCCAAGACTCAACCAGTCCTTCATTCCCCTTCGACCGTACAACCTCCAATTAGTGACAACAGAGCCAATAGCCCGAAGGGACGCACGGCGCGAAGTTAGGCGAGATTGTTCGTTCGATCCTGGTCGTCCGCTGGATAATTCTCCACCTCATTCGAGCTCTAGTCTCCCTGGCGAGATTATTATGGCAACTTCAAAATCCGGACATGGTCATAATTTGAATACTGATTTTTTAGCAGAAGTTCAACGGATGGTAAACGAGATGTTGCGTGAACATCTTGGCGCTCTTTCGGGTGTCAACACTGTTTCACAACCTCCTCCAGCTGACCGAAGAGCAGTTGCTGTTGGTCTTCCTAACAACTTCGCTGATAGCCATTTTCCAGTAACTCAGCCTGTGTCGTATGTACGTGCTCCAGATGGGTCGTATTCAAACGAAGGTCGAATTACGGAAGTGAGATACAAACTTGGAGATGTCGATCCTGCTGCAAGACGTTCGCTGGTGGTTTTCGTCGCGGTAGTGCTAAAATCGTGAAAAATCCGCAAAGAGTGCAGAGTATAATGTTGGGCGAAAGTTGCGACACGTAATGAAAGTGGAAAAGTGAAAATTGAAGAAACCGGTGATGCCAGCCCCAGTTGTAGGGAATAGCGGCAAAAGGAAGTGGCAAAATACTTCGGGATCAAAACAAGTATATTTGCATAGTATAGATCCCTCGCGAGACGAGCTTTTGCTGACTAGACTGTGTGGGAAAAAAACACTCGTGCTTCGCCCAGCATTTTACCCGTGACTACCGGAGATATATTCCTCCAACGGGAAATATCTGCACCAGCCCTTGCGCTCCGAAGTCCACCGCCCGATAGGGAAAAATTAACATCCGTACACCGGCACCCCAGTACCCCACCTGACTGGTAGGCGAACATCCGTACACCGGCGCCCCAATACTCCACCCGACTGATTGGGAACATCTGTAGACCGGCGACACGTGCTGAAGCCAAGAAACAATTAGTTTTAGTTTAGTATATTTGTTATTTTGTTTTCTGTTCTTCGTGTTATAATTCGCTTCTTTCAATTTAGGCCATATTGGCGTTTAACGTTCAATATATTTGCGTCCAGTTTATTATTTCTACTCTGAAGGTACAACATACACGAGAATATCATCCAGTAGCGGCCGCCACCGGAAGAATCATCGTCATCGTGAGTACTACTACTTTGCCTTAACCCCTAGCGGGGCATAGCGCGTCAACTACTCCTGCGCGCCATCGTACTCTGTTCTGGGCAATGGGGCGCAACTCCCCAAAAGACTTACCCAGTACCTGACACTCCTTTGCCACAGATCGACGCCATGTGATTCGAGGACCCCCTCTTGGTCGGCCTTGGTTGGAAATGGGGTTCCATTTCATGGCATGCATAGCAATGCAGTTATCACTCTTCCGCAATGTGTGACCTATCCACTGCCATTTTCGCCTGCGTATCAATTCGTCGATTGGCATCTGACCCGTACGCCGACTTAGCTCTTCATTTGATATTGTTTTGGGCCAGAAAATTCTTAAAATTCGACGAAGACATGAGTTGACGAAAACTTGCAGCTTTCTGGTAACTCCTACGGAAACTTTCCATGTACTGCTCCCATACAAAAGCACTGATAGTACCAGGGAGCGAAACAGGCCCAGCTTGGTCTTGATGCTGAGATAACTGCTCTGCCAGATTTTGGACAGCATGCCGTATGCGCGTTTAGCCTGGTTGATACGACGAGCGATGTCCTGCTCCGTACCACCATTTTCGGCAACAATGCTACCCAGGTAGACGAAGTTGTCCACCTTCTCCACAGGCTGCCCATTAATATTGATGGCAACAGGTGTCGGATTTCTTTTTCGCAACGGCGGGCTAAGAACCTTGGTCTTGTTGGTATTAATCTTTAGCCCAACCTTGCTTGCCTCCCTCTCGAGATCTAACGCCATTGCGGACAGATCCAAGATTTTGTGGGAGAGTAGGTATATGTCGTCAGCGTAGTCAAGATGTTGTAGATAAGATGTCAAAGTCCATTGAATTCCTCTGTCGAGTCCGGATAGGGCTGCATGCAACACATCGCCGATCACAATGAGGAATAGGATCGGTGAGAGGATGCACCCCTGCCGAACTCCACTGCGAATATCAAAGTCCCCCGACACCTTACCTTTATGCAGAACGCGACATTTCGCGCCGTCATAGGTTGCCTTAATAATAGCCACAAGCTTCTCAGGGATGCCTCTCCTGCGCAAGGCCGCCCATATAGAATCCCGGTTCACACTATCGAAAGCCTTTTCGAAATCGATGAAAAGCAAGTGAAGCGGAGAATCGTATTCAGCGCATTGCTCGATGATGATTCGCAAGGTGTTAATGTGATCGACACAGGAGAATCCGGATCGAAAGCCAGCCTGCTCTTCATCAATTGTGCTTTCTAAGTGGGCCTTTAGTCTTTCCAGGACGATTTTAGCTATTATCTTGGCAACGGCAGGAAGCACACAAATGCCTCTCCAATTATTACAGTCTGTGAGGCTACCCTTCTTTGGAAGTTTGATGATCAAACCTTCCTTCCACTCAGTGGGAAAGGTCTCTATATTCCACGCTTTATCAACAAGTGGGTGCAGCAAATGGCAGTTACGCTTGGCGCTGCTTGATAAAGTTCGGCAGGGATGCCGTCAAGTCCGGCGGCCTTTCCTCGTTTTTGTGCAATAATTGCAGTGACTATTTCCTCTTTAGTCGGGGCAGTGGACCGTATACGCACATTTTGATGGTTAGCTAAATTATCTATATGAGGGGGAACTTCACCAGAGGTTACACGGTTCAAGACCGCGGCGAAATGTTCTTTCCATCGCCTCATTTGATCTTCTTCCAAGATAAGTAGCTTTCCATCACTATCTTTCACCGGATATTGGCAGGAGTTACGACCACCTGTAAACTCCTTGATGACACCGTATACGGCGTTTAAGTTGTTACTTCTAGCGGCTTCTTCTGCTGACGCTAAAAGAGAATTCGCATAAACTCTTTTATCGCGTCGCACACTACGCTGAACTTCTCGAGCTTTCTGACGGTAAAGGAGTTCGATGCTGCTTCGATTGTCGTCTGCTGCTGCAGCCAAACGAACTTTCAGCTCCTTTCTTTCAACAATCCGCTGCCATGAAGCGTCGGACATCCAGGGCTTATTCCGGCAATCCGGGTATGGGCCAAGGATGGTATTTGCGCTATCAATGTACGCATTTTTTATGGCATCCCAGTTTTCGTTTATGTCACTATCTGGGTGACTAGTTATCTCAGCCGCTTTTTGCGCAAGATGGTCATTATATTGTTGTAAGACAGCTGGATTTTTTAGTCGAGCGGTGTTGAATTTGCGGGGCCTGGATCTTTCGTCGCTGGGGCGGCGCACGGCTGCAATACGCAATCGAACATTAGCGATCATAAGATAATGGTCTCTTCCCATCCCAATATCGGCACCCTTCTTGTTTCGCACGTCCAGGAGGCAACTCTTGAATCTTTTACTAATGGCAAAATGGTCGATCTGATTTTGTGTTCTGCGCCGATCAACAGAGGACCAACTGATTTTGTGGTGGTCCTTATGCTCAAACATAGTACCACCGATGAAGAGACTGTGAAAGTTGCAGAACTCTACAAATCTTTCACCGTTGTCATTACGATCACCAAGACCGTGTCTCCCCATCACATGTCTGAGCCCATAGTTATCAGTGCCAACTTTCGTATTCAAATCACCCATAACCATTATAATGTCACCTTTAGGTGTTCTGCTCTGAACGGCGTTTAGTTCTTCGTAGAAGGAGTCTTTTGCCAAGACATTGTCGGGTTCAGTAGGGGCATAACATTGTATTATTGAAATGTTCCTCATTTTGGTCCGGAACCTGGCGGTCAAGACCCTGTCAGAGACCGGTTCCCAGGATAAGAGACAGTTTCGCGCGGCTCTGGTTAAAAGGAGCCCCACACCTGACTCACGACGACTACCGGTAGCTTTACCGGAGTACAACAACATCGTCATCGTCAGTACAAACACATGTTTTTTTTCCTCAAAATATAAAAACTAGACGCAATATGCTATTTTTTTTAAAATTAGAATTAAAAATTCTTTACTTCACAAATGCTATCCAGAGCGAATTCGAAGATTTGCACTAGGAGTTTGTTAGAGAGCAATCACCAATGTATCAATTCTACTACTACTACTACTACTATGATTTTGTACTCCTCTATGTTAGCAAATAAGCTTTTAGTTTCTAATAAACTCTTGAGCTAAGAAGACCACCGTTGTCTAGTTTAATCCTCCTTGAGGCAAGGCTATATCACAACAGGTTATGGGCCCAGTGTACGGTTAAAATTGAAAGTTGATAGTGTGTTATCAATATGAATCCCGATAGTTACGAGTTTTGAAGTAGAAGTTTGTATTGCCTTCTATGAGGAAGGACATCGCTTTGTGGACCCGCACATGCATCCAGTGTCAACGTTCAAAAGTCGGAAAGCATACGAAAAACGATTTTCAACCGTTTCCGATGCCAGATAAAAGGTTCCAGCAGGTTCACATTCACATTATCGGACCACTAATACTATCTCGGGGATTTCGCTATTGCCTCACGATGCTCGACCGATTTTCGAGATGGCCCGAAACTTGTCCCATGTATGACCAGTCTGCGGAATCTGTTGCCGAGGATCACTCAACCTGGATCTCACGCTATAGCGCACCTAATATCATCACAACCGATCAAGGCGCACAATTCGAGTCCGGATTGTTTAAGTCACTTATGAATTTGACTGGATGCCAACGTACCCGAACTACGCCTTATCACCCAGCATCGAACGGAGCAATCGAGCGGTGGCATCGTTCGCTCAATTATGTGCCATGAGGACAATATAAACTGGATCGAGCAGCCGCCCACTGTATTGCTCGGTCTGCGTAACAGCTTAAAAGAAGACCTGAATGCTTCTCCCGCAGAGTTAGTATTCGGAACTACTCTTCGGTTACCCGGTGAATGGTTCATCGGCGACAACAGAAACATCGACCACCAAGATTTTCTGACCAAGTTTCGCCGGCATATGCGAGAAATACGACCGCAGCCAATCGTTCATCGGAACAAAAGAACGTCGTTTGTGCACAAGGACCTGAGTTCTTGTTCGCACGTTTTTGTTCGAGTTGACGCAGTTAAGAGATCGCTTACTCAACCGTATACTGGACCCCACCGCGTTGTTAAGAGATTGTCAACCGCAGTCTACACAATTGAAATACGTGGAAGACAGGTAAACATTTCAATTGAAAGACTTAAACCTGCTTTTATCTCGGTAGATGATAACATTTTACCTTCGGATCAGTTAGCGAATCGTTTTTCAACGCAAGTTCAACTGCGAACACCAACCGTGGGCTCATCCCTGCCCGATGTCTATGCAAGTCAGTCCACTGTCACATCGCAGTGCCTACCGGAAACCATCTATGGAACGCCTGACGAAAATGGTTCGTTGCCAATTCAACCGACACTAGCTATCTCCAAGCCGCCAATTGTCATCCACTCGCCTATCAACCCCAGACCGCCTCACATTCAACGAACGTATCCACCCAGTCGTCATGTTCGTTTCGTCTGCTGAAATCCAATTTAAATTGTTTTCGATGGCATCAACATCAGCTGACGTCAAAATCAGCTGACATCACCACTAAGGAGGGGTATTGTAGGAGTCTTTAGTTCGACATCTCACCACATCGAGCGAATTGGCGTTGCAAACAGTTAATAGCATCTGTCAAATGTATTGTATGAATTTCATCATTGGAGTCCATCGTCACTTGTCGCATAAACGAGTTGTACTTTTTTATCTGTGGCGTTTTTCTTCCACATTCCTTAACGTGGTTTTGGCGATCTGAATTTACATCTTTAGCGCATTCCAAGTCGCTAAACTACTAAAAGGGCGGTCCGATAAGTACTTAGCCTCACCGCCCGATGGCGCCACTTTCGCAAAAGAAATTTACTATCGTGTAGTACATTCTCGTCGACGGCTACTGTCATTTCATCCGAATCGATCTCGTAGCTTTGTTTTGACCGCGTGTGGAAGCGGGCACGTCCGCGGATTTTAGAAAAATGGAAAAAGAGTAATATCGGTCGGTGATTCGATTTTTTTTTTTGGAAGGGAAATCGCACAGCGAAATCAAAGAGCGCTTGAATGCTGTGTACGGTGACTCTTCTCCTTCGATGGCGACCGTCAAAAATTGGTTTAACGAATTTCGACGTGGTCGCACGTCGGTTTTTGATGAGCCACGCCCAGGTGCCCCGAAAACGGCTACCACGGAGGATAACGTGACCAAAATCCACGATCTCGTATTAGCAGACCGCCGATTGAAGGTGCGCGAGATAGCTGAGACAGTAAGCATCTCAAAAGACCGCGTGGGTCATATCCTGCATGAAATTTTGGGCATGAGAAAGCCGTCGGCGCGATGGGTGCCGCGTTTGCTCACTCCTCACAAGCGAAGGCCTTCTTTGCAGACCTCGAGAAAACGTATTTTACAGACGGATTAAAGAAGTTGGAGCATCGCTGGGTCAAGTGTATCGAGCTAAAAGGAGACTATGTTGAGAAATAAATCACCACTTTTCCGAAATGTTCGTTTTTCTTTTGTAGGCTAAGTACTTACCGGACCGCCCTCGTATAATTAATAAATGGAAGAGATGGGAACGTCTCAAATATCGGCACATAAGATTTCAAGACCAGTTTTAAGCTTATAACGAAATTGAGTTTGTACATGTCTATTTTCGATTTCCTTCGCATACCTGATTTCGATTTGGAACTGGAATTGAGCATAGACCCAAAGAAAAAAAAAAAACAAAATGCTGATTCCAGGAGTCAAACGGCCGACCTAGGGCTATATGCGGGGGTCGCAACCCCCTAGGTGTGGAGCTAGTTACGTATCCGTCAGCACTAGAAATCCATAAAATAATACAAACGGCGGAAAAACACTTGCAAAAAGTGCACGCGCAATTGCCAGACAACCGCGTCGGCAATTATTTTTAATAAAAAGCAGACGTATACGTATGACCCCGAGTCAGTCTACTTTTAACACGAGATTGAATAAAGTACGTTGTAAACCTAAAACCCGCGTCTTTTTCATTATTCTATTTTTTTTTGGTATGACGGCACGTCCGCAACATAACTGGCGCAGTCAGCAAACTTGAAATTAGCTTACACGGGAAGCCGCGAAGGATAACCGACAGGAAATTAATAATACATAATATAATTAAACACAAAGGGGTATTGCAAAGCCTCGTATCAGAATTTTAAAAGAATTCGGTACTTAAATAAAAACTATTCTTCGACGAAAGAAAGGTACCACGAGAAGTAGACCAAGTATTGAAGAAAAATTAAAACAAAAAGTGAATGTGAATATCCGTCAACGAAAGAAAGGTACTACGAAAAGTAGACCAAGTATTGAAGAAAAATTAATCCAAAAAGTGAAAAGGCGAAGAGTCGAAGGTCAGCAACGTCGAGCGATTGAGGAGGAAGGAAAGGCGATTAACAGAACAAAGCAACAGAAAACAGATAGAAAATAATATGGAGGAACAAATGCGGCATTTACAGCAGCAAATCCAGGAGAGGGATGCCCCATTCCAACAGTTGGCTGTAGCACTACAGCAACTAAATTTACAGCGAGAAACCAGCGAGAATCGCGACAAGGTTCTTAAAGAAATACGATATATGACGAATTTTACCGGACGAGGAGAAGTAAAGATAAACAGTTTCGTAAGTAACATCGAACACTATTTAAACAGTATCAGTAACTTGGAAACAAGGAGAATGGCTATTAGGACAATTTTTCATGAGAAGATACAAGCGGAAGCGAAAGATACCATCATAAATATAGCAGAACCAGACAATTGGGAATTGATAAAAGAACATTAAAAACTAAGATACAAGCCCGATACAGAACCGGCACAAATTTACAGGAGAATTAGCAGCTTAAGAGTCAATAGCGTAGCAGAATTAGCGTTAGAGATGCAAAAAATAAAATGTAAAACTGATGAGTTAATAATATACTATAAGGAAGATACATGTATTGATTTGACAAATGTAGAATCTTTGTTGGCTAATGCAATTAAAGAGATGAGCCAAGGTGTGTTGTTAGACAAAATTTACGAAGAAAAACATTTGGAAAATATTTTATATACAATATTTGCGTAAAAATCTCTAGACGCCACCAACCAACAGCATAGTTTTTCACGAACGCAGGAGTTTTTACAGCGCGAGCAGAAAAGACAGCCAATCAGTTTCTGATTGCCGTTTTGTTTCGCGATAAAGTAAAATAAAGTTTAATTAAATTTAAAATATCGTCTAACTTCGGAAATCGAACTCGCAAACGAGCTTTCGTGAAGATCGAACTTGTAGTCGAGACAAGTGTCAGCGCACACATACACGGATAGGGAAGAGAGGACGGGGTGTGAGAGCTCCCACTCGAGGCAGTCGATCGTTGACCGAACTACGTGAAACACGTGTAAGGAAATTGATAATAAAACATTGGCCGAATTAAAGACTTTCTATTCATTATTAACCACAAACATATTCCACTCTGGCTATCCCTGACACAAGCAAAGCGAAAACTGGAATAAAAGCAAATTTATATGTATAAAACTTGTTGTCAAGCGACTGTTTTGTGACCAAAACATATAGCGTAACAAAATGGTGTATTTATGTTGAAATTAAACGATTTTGTAAGTAATCATATTTTGAAATTGTAAAATCTTATAGACGAAAGGGAAAAATGGATGGTAATACCACTTCCAATAGATCCTATGTATCAAAAAGAGATAACAAGATACACTTGACGAAAATCAACTGAACGAAACTGTCATGTCCCACCGAACATTGCCGATCTGTCATTACGTTCTACAAATAGCAGAGTTGGTTGCGAATTTCAACAATAGTGTCGCGGTAAAAATGGAAGAATTTTTAATTTTAGGTTCATGAATGTGAGTTTTAATAAAAAAAGTTGAATTTTCCTTTGTGTTATGTTACAAATGAGGTGAAATGTAGTGAAATGTGTTTTTATATCTGTCTCGCTCTCTCAAAATGTTCCGCTGATCTGTCAATTTGTGATGCGTGACTTTTGTCAAATTGTTTCAGGAGGTCGAACTGTCACCATCGTCAGCGAACATCGCGGGATAAAAACAATCAGTTGCGAAGGTATTATCGAGAAAGTTGATTAATTGAAAAATGCGAGTTTGTTTTGTGACGTGATTTCACTTGTGCTTACTTATTCCAATGTTCCAGACTCCATGTCCAATATCATATCATGTCCAATTGGGATTAGTATTTGATAGCATCTTTAACGTTGGTGCTTGGTGCAATTATGAACACGCGACGTCACAATCCACCGCAAAACTAACGTCGAGAATGTAGCTAATCAGCAACGTGACATTCCCGAGCCTGAAGCAGTAGAGGCCCCAAATAATAGGCATATTCCATTCGCCCGGATCTCGCTGGATATTTATACAAATTTGCAGACCGGTCTGTATATTCGATACAGTATCTCCCTAACAAAGCAACATAGTGTTAAGAAACCAAAAGAAAGTAAAGAAAAATTTCTCTGCACGCGAAATTACCAAAAGTTTGCAACTATCATTTTGGTGGTTTTCAGTATCTTATTTCTTTTCGCGCAGTGTTTTACCAATTTCCCTTTGTGAACCGCGAAAAATTTTCGCAGTGTTTCCTAACGTGAAAACTGCTGGAAATTGAACTCGTGATTTTCTTTGGCCGTGCGTTTTTCAAGTGACGTTTCCGTGGTTTTTAAACCAAAACGCCGGTGGATTCAGTCGCGGACTGCGACCGCAGGTAAGCTGGGATGCGGTGTTTCACTACACGTTCAGTTTATTTCTACTGTTTTTGTCTTATGAGCTCAAAAAGAGCACCCCCTAAAGGGGGGCACGGTCGGACTGGTGAATCACCGGATCCGACACGTCGTGTGCTTGGTGTTCCCGTACCTGGCACCAGCCGCATACAGGAAGACTCGTTGAGAGCTTCCAATGCGGTATCAGGGGTAAGAGCTGCGGCTAAACCTGGCTCTTGCAGGGTTACACCAGGCACATCTGGTACTCTCCATCCCCACGAAGTCCCGTCAAGGGCTTCTTCGTTGGATACCATGGTCAAGCCTGGCCCTAGTAAGGCTACGCCATCAGGTGCCAAGCCTTACCAGGAGGGCTCGAGCAGAGCGCCCCGTAAAGGGAGTGGGGGGTCATCCCCGGTACGCCAAGGCGGGACTGCGAATGCGCTTGGTCTGTCGAAGCGCACTCTTGCGAGCTGTCAGGAAGACCCGTCGAGGGCTTCCTCGCAGAACGTCACGCTCGATGCTATCACTTTTGGTGAATTTAGCGCTAGCCAAGGCGAAGCAGGTACATCCGGCAACTGCGTCACGCAGGAAGTCTCGACAAGAGCTTCCCCCTACCAACATCTGGCTCTGGCTATACCGGGCCCAAGTAGGGCTGTGCCCAATAAACCGGAAGGTGCTTGCATAAGCGAGCTTAGTAATTCGGAGGGCGGGCAAAAGCGCGCTACTCCTTCTAAAACTCGATACCGAGTGAGCAATGCAGTTCGTGTCCGCGACTACATTGAAGCAAAACAAAATGAGTCCCTCGAGTGGGCTCTTAGGATTATCGCCGAGACCCCGGAAGTTAGCGGGATCGTCAAGCGGCAAAGTTCTGCCGAAGAGCAAGCAGAGGTCCCGAAACGTCGAAAGACGTTTGGAGCCAACGATACAGTCCCCTCCTGCGCGGATGCGGTAAGGAGTTGGATCATTCTGGCGGTTGTCGACCGAAATGACGCCGACGGGGGCATTTCGGTGGACAACTGGAGAAAGGTCGAAGGCATTTTGACCGTTAACTTCGGTGGTGTAATGGAAGCCTAACCGGGACCACTCCCAGACTGTGAGCACGGGGGCTGGTTTCAGGGCCGGGTGAAAATTATGAAGTTTGCAGACGAGCGGTCTGCATCAATGTTTAAATTCGGCATCAGTCGGGTGGAGGAGGTTTGGCCAGGAGCTAGACTGGAAGTAGTGGCGTAGGACGAAATACCTTCGCGTCCTAGGGCGCGTGCGTGGTTACCGCCCTTTGTCTCCGATAAGGAGCAAATATTGCGCCACATTCGCACTTGCAATCCGGGTATTCCAACGGAGGACTGCAGATGTGCAGTTTTGCTAATAAATAGAGAGTCACTGGCTCCTCTAACTAAATCGGGCGGACGTGTTAGGCTCGGTTTTGTAAAGATCAAGCTCCGCATATATAAGAGCGATTTGAAAAAGGCACGCAAACCAGAACCATCTCCCATGGAGGAGGATGCGAGCCCATCCGAATCCACTCCCTTCGTAGTGTCGATTCCCGTCGAGGAGGACACGGACGACGATTGCGTGTCTCTCGGCTCCGATCTGGCTGCACTGGATGACACTTCTTAGCCATCTCTCGTGCACGACTCCCTGGAATCCGACACGGAGGGGGAAGCGGACGTTACGGTAGTTGAAAGGCATGCGTAATGGCAAGGTTTCTACAAATAAACTTTCACCATTCGAAAGCAGCCTCAGCTGCCATTTTTCTTCGGCTGGCACGCAGTGAAGAAGATATTGCATTAATTCAGGAACCTTGGGTTGTGGACGATCTCGTCAGAGGTCTTGGGACTCCTGATTGTACCATTTTCTATATCAGGAGCCAGGGTAGACCTCGGTTTTGCATTCTCGTTAGGAAAACCGTCAAGGCGTTCCTTCTCTCAACTTACAGCGATAAAGACTCTGTACTAGTCTGCCTGGAGCTCAAAGGTAAGGTGTACTGGGTTGCATCGGCCTACATGCCGTATGACAGTGCGGGCGCGTTCCCTTCACCCAATCTCAGGGCTGCCATTGCAGCAGCAAGGACATCGAAAATTAGTATGATTCTTGGCTGTGACTCTAATGCGCATCACGATGTCTGGGGCAGCTCGGACACCAATGAGCGCGGAGAATCCCTCCTCGAGTACATTATGGGTACTAATCTCTTAATCTGTAATGCCTACTTTTATAACAAAAGCCCGACAGGGGGTCTTAGACATCTCTCTGGCGTCGGATGACATCATCCACTTTATCAGAGACTGGAGAGTGTCGTCAGAGCACTCCTTCTTTGATCATCGTTACCTTCAGTTCAGCCTCACCGTGCGTCCTGAAGTAATTCAACCCATTATTAATCGCAGAAAGATCAACTGGCCTAAGTATCGCGATGCTTTTTATGGAGGGCTACCTCCTCTACCAAGACAGCCCTGCAACGAACTGGACAACATGGTAAACACTCTCACGGATGTTATGAAGTGTCTTCATCATGTCCGGCTATCTCACGTGCAGGAAAGAAAAAACCAGCTTGGTGGAGTATTACGATCTCCGAACTTAGGGCTGAGTGTAGGAGAAGTTCCAATAAGGCTAAGGCTTCAAGGCTGGAATCGGATTGGCACTTATATAAAAAACATCTGAACTCTTTCAAGAAAGAATGAAGAGGAGCGAACCGCAATGCTTGGAGGAACTTTTGCGAACATATCGAAGGATCTTGTGAGACCTCTAGATTTTGGAAAGTCCTGGCGTCAAATCCATTTGTGCCAAGTTTCCTACAAAAGGAAGACGGGTCCTGGACGTCCTCGAGCGGGGAAACCATTATGTGTCTAACATACTACTAACATCTCGGCGCATACGCACTACCCTTGGTACGTCGTCAGTATGTAGGGATGTCTGTAGAGGAACCCCGCAAGGGAGTATACTGTCTCCCCTTCTCAGGAATAAAGCGATCAACAGACTGCTTCTAAAACTGGAAGAGGTCGGGTGCAAAGTTATTGCATATGCAGATGAAGTTACCATCGCAGTCACAGGTAAATTTCCTGATGTCCTCTGTGGGCTATTGCAAAATGCCCTTTCTTTTCTAACAGAGTGGGCAAACCTCTGCGGCGTCGGAATTAACCCGCTTAAAACGGAGCTTGTGCTCTTTACCAGAAGACGCGTGATTCCCCCTATCGAACCTCCCTTACTGGAGGGCATTCAACTGGTTTTCACCGACAAAGCTAAGTTCCTCGGTCTCATCTTTGATAGGAAACTAATGTGGAAACGCAACATTGAAGAACGGGTCAAGAAAGCTACTGTTGCCCTCTACTCGTGCAGGAAGGCCATAGGTAAGAACTGGGGCCTGCAGCCTAAAGCTGTATACTGGATATACACAGCTGTAGTACGTCCTATACTACTGTACGGAATAAGTGTATGGTGGACGGCACTCCGAGTAGCGGCCTATTGTAACCTACTAAGTAAGGTACAAAGGCTAGCGGCGCTGGCCATAACGGGGGCTTTCAGAACAACTCCGTTAGCCGGACTAGACATGGTGCTCGGCTTCCTGCCCCTGGACATTTACGGCGAACAGCTGGCGGCGAAACTGGCCAGTGGCGCACGCTGAGTGGCGGACACTCGACTATACTGGGTAACTTGGATCTCCCTGTGGAGACTGACTATACTTGTGCGAAATACATTTTCGGTCGGAACCACACCAGCTAGATTCCGTCAAGGGATCTATGGTGTGTTAACACGCTTATGACCACCGACTCCATTGTCATCTACACGGATGGCTCTAGGACCGACGGCGGAGTCGGTGCTGGCATCTATTCGGGAGGATTGGGAATTAACTTGTCATTCCGTCTTCCCGACTTCTGCAGCGTCCTACAGGCGGAGGTTTCTGCAATCCTGGAAGCTCTGAACTGGCTGGGAAATCATGTTGTGACGACGAGGGACGTCACTATTTACACGGATAGTCAGGCTGCAATTCGATCACTTGAATCTGTCCTGACTACATCGAAAACCATCGCGAACTGTCGTTTAACCCTCAGAGTGATGGGTGGTTATTTCAACATAACGCTCTGTTGGATACCGAGCCATTGTGGCCTCGCAGGTAACTGCGGGGCGGATGAGCTGGCTCGGGTGGGGACAACCGGAGTTATTGACGGGGACCGCGCTAACATCAAAATGCCAGCCTCATCGTGCAAACTTGCTATCAAAGCCACTGCGGTTGACAGGGCGAACATGAGATGGTTAAACGGCGTTACGTGCCAAACAACGAAGTCGATTTGGCCGAAACTTGACCCTAGCCGCTCCGCCACACTGCTTTCACTGAACAGAAATCACATTGGCAGAGTTGTGGGGGTTATTACGGGGCACTGTCCTACTGGAGGCTTCGCATTCCTCACAATGACTACTGCAGGAGCTGTGATGACGTGGATGAGGAGGAGAGCGTTCTCCATCTCCTCTGTCACCGTCCGGCCCTGGCTGAGAGGCGGAGGAGGTTCCTGGGTTCCCGCTTTTTTTGGGAACTGGAGGACCTTAAGGAAACGAGTGCAATACAGCTCAATCGTTACATTGCCAGGCTGGTTTTAATGCCTTGGTTTTTCATTAGGTGGATCTAGTGGTATCACAACGGACCCAGTGGCGGTCTATGTGTGCTGTGCGTTAGCATGGCAGTCCCTTTACCTAACCTAACCTAAAGAAGAATTTTATATTACGTTTCCTGATATGACACTAAAAGAGCAGCACGGTTCCTGAAAAATAATTTGATAATTAGCTTCTGTTTCATGGAAGTACATACAAATACACGCATACAATTTCATCCTTGCAAAAAGTGTCAACCCATACATATACAATTCAATATTGTGCTACACATACAATGAAACCCAGTAGGCATTTGAGCTTAAACAGCTTTTGAACAGCCGGTTTTAAGTGTTGACATTCCTTTCCCTCTTAAGGTAGGTTTCATTTGAATTCTATCTGTCGCTTTTTTCATGGCAAGGCTTATTTGTGTGCGTTAAAGCTTTGAATTGCTTAAATTGTTCGAAGTCCCATCTCCTGTTTTCTTAATCCCTACTCTTTGTTATCAATCGTTTGAGCCAGTGTCGATCGTGCCATCAAGCAGCAGTAACGAATCGAGAGTATTTCTATTTTGAAAGCTGAGATCCAATATTTAAAAGAAGAATTAACTAAAACGAATGTTCATCTGAGTAAAATACATATTATTATTACACATCATACAAACCGGAGACGCGATCACGTGAGACAACGTCGAAGTCATTAGAAAAGCACAAAAGATATACAAACTCGATGCTGCAGAGACCCTTGAAATGTTCAAGCGAAGAAAAAAAAGGATTGCTCAACACAACCGAGAGAAATTGTACATCGAACCTCTTCCAGGCAATAAAAACAAATTGTTAGGTAACAACACATAGCTAAGTAAGCCATCATATGTAAATAATTTAAGCATACCCGACTTTGATTGAAATATAAGAAATGAAAAATTATGTATGAAGTCATTGTGAAACAAGCACTGACGAAGGGCGCAAGTTGCACCCGGCCGAAACACGTGTCTGTGGTGATAAAGATAAATCTGCAGTAAAAAGGGAACAACAGTCTTTTTATTGAAAAACATTTAAGATGGTAAGTTAACTCTTACTAATTGGTGGTGTGTCTGGAGAAGAAAACGGCTCGAAAGCCCGGCAACTTTATACGTAATTGTATACACGATTTCCGTATGAATTAAATACTGTTCTAGTAATAAAAGAATTGTGTTATTTTATTTTTTGCTATCTGCCACTGGCAACAACATAACTGGCGCAGTCGGGAAACAAGTTTCGAGAAAAAACGAGAAAAGCCGCGAATGTACCCCCGCGTAAATAATAATAGATCATTTAAAAGGGAATTGCATTACCGTGAAAGCTGAATTTTAAGAAAATTTGCTTCTAGCCTCGAATTGACAACTTCATGAGTCAGCTAAGAAACAAAAAGTGGCGAAAAAAAATGAAAACTCCAAGGAGAAAAGAAGAGAAAGAAAGAACAAGTGTTATTATCAGAATACATAAATATAAGTGCATCTGACGAAAATATGGAGCAAAAAGTTTTGCAAATAGAAAATGCGGGAGAGAGAGGACCAAATCTCACACTAGCAACACAGCGGCTCAACAGTTGCTGCCCAATCAAACGAGGGACACACAAATTGGGTAGCTGGCAGCAGCCATTCAGCAACTTTCTTTGAGGAGCTAAGCGACTGATCCAAGGGAGAGAATTCTGAAAGAAATCAGGAATATGAACATTTTTAGGCTGAAAACACACCGCATAAGACAAAATGTTTGTTTCTGTCTTAAGAAACAACCGACCATTGCTTCTTATCAGGCAGCACACACCAAAAGAAACGAAACAAAACAAACGTCTTTGTCTGGATGCGTTTTATGGCTGGTTGTCGATAATGCATGGCTTTGGATATTATCAACACACACCGAATGAAACAAACATGCTTCAGACAAACGTCTTTGTCGATAATTGCATACATTGCAATAGGCGCAAAACACACCGCATGAAACGAAACAAAAAGACAAGACAAAACAGAAAGACATGTTTCGTTGCCACTAGGCGGCCAGTTGTCTTTCAGAAACAAAAATTCGTTTCCGCTTAATAGCTGATCATTTTATGTAAAATGTCGCAAATTATGGACGTCGACGCCGAAAAGTTGTTGTTTTTAATTGAGGCAAGAAGCCCAATTTATAATTATAGAGAAAAGGAGCATGGAAATAAAATTGCAATTGATAAGCTATGGGTAGAAATAGCAACCGAAATGAATTGTGAAGGTAAGTTTATTGTATTTCATTTTATTAAACATAGTATAGGTAAGCAAGTTGCAAATTCAATTATGTCTCATCTCAACACATACCAAACGAAACAAGACAAAAAACGTTTTGTTTTGTCTCACTGTGTTTCGCTTGCTGTGTGCTGCAATGAAACACGTTTTTTGTCTTATAAGACAAAAACGTTTTGTCTGATGCGGTGTGTTTTCACACTTACTGGAAAAGGCGACACATCGATCAACGCATTCATAAGTAGCACAAAATATTATCCCAATAGCATCAATGACCTCCAGATAAGGCGAGTGGCAACGAGACTCATATGCTATGAGAAAATTCAAGGAGATGTCGTGATCAGCATTCAAGAGCCAGACATTTCGCAAACGTCAATCACTACAGTCGATCTGCTTATACGCTCCCCCAATTCTTTTGAAATTAGCTTGTTCCAAGTGGCTTTTTCTGAATTTGTGAGTGCTTGACCGGTGTATAGTGATCCCAACTCGGTGTCGTCGTACTTGAGTGCTTCTCCGCGGACGCCGCTGTTTCATTATATCGATTTTTCTTTATCTTCAACCGGTCCGCTCGGCTCAAATTGTCAATTGTCAATTCTTTGAACATTATACTGTTTACACTCTTGTGTGTGTGTGGCCAGTATTGCCTATCACTAGGCAATATACATTTTCTATAAGCCTTTTGTGAGTGGTTGGTGTACGTGATAACCAAAGACTGTTCACTCCTGCGCTTTTCAAATTTCTAATTTCCGTGTGCTTTTTCATACACTTTGATAAAGCTTTGAGTAGGGTTCTGTAGTGAACTATCCGAACTTAAGTATAGTTCCTAGAATTGGAATCAGTGCTCCATTAACATGAGTGTCTGCGTTAGCACTGCTTGCCTCGACAAGGCCGATAAGACCCCCTTAATTGTTTGCGCAGGGTTCTGTGGAAAAACGTTCCACAGTAAATGCGCCGGTCTATCAGGCACGGTCGGTGACCTTATACGTGGCGCCAGCTCTGGCCTATATTGGTTCTGCGCGGACTGCCGATCAACGTCGATGGCCGCCTACGTGACTAAGCTATTGTCAGCCAAGCTGCTGCTCGAGTCACTTTCGGCTGAGCTAAGTGCTGTTCAGTCGAAAGTTCGCTCGACCTTGGATGAAGTGGCCTCACTTACTAATACTGACACCTCTAATGGACCTGGGGACTCGTCCCTTAATGAGGCCGCTGGGGTCACAACGCGTCTAAGAAAAAATCTGCGTAAAAACGAAGAGGATAAACGCCCGCAGCCTCAAATTCCTTCAACCAGTGGTCTTCAACAACAACAACAACTTCTTCTTACGCCATGTCTGCCGCAACAGGAAATTCTCTCCCCTAATCTGTTGCTGCAGAATCCTTTATCTCCAAATATTTCGCAACAACAACGTCAATGGCCTTCTGTACCGCAGCATCAACCGCCGCTTCAACCGCAGCATCTACAGCCTCAACAGTCGCTTCTGCATCTTTCGTCGCTACCAGATTGTCAGTTGCCTCAACATATCGCTACTTCATCACTATCTACTTCAAACTCGACCGGTAATCATTTATCTTCATTACTCACCATCGTTACGCCGCCACTGCAAATTTTTCTTTCTCGAGTGGCATATAATACTACCGCCGAAGAAGTGGCCAATTACATCTGTGCCAAACTCGGCATGAGACCTAACATACTAATTTGTATTAAGCTCACTCCTGATAATATGCAAGATCGTGTTGTAGCTTCTTTTAAAATCTCTGTCGCTTCTAATTATGAAATTTTGCTCAACCCAGATTTTTGGCCTCCGGGGGCACTGGTTAAATCATATCAACAATTACAACGTAAGCCCTTTCAAAATAAATCCCGGCGTTCGCGCCGCTCCTAATAATAGCGTCTCAGTTTTTTACCAGAACGTACGAGGACTAAGGACCAAGCTGGAGGAACTCCGCCTCTCCAGTTTTATATCTAATGATGACATTGTTTGCTTTACCGAAACTTGGCTGAATGAAAATATAGTAAATAGTGAAATCTTTCTTACCCATAATGTTTATCGACGCGATCGCAACTTGGCCCTGTCTAATAAAAAAGATGGAGGTGGTGTGCTAATTGCTGTGAGGGACACTCTATCCAGCTCGCTCTGCACTAAATTCACTCCTTCCCATCCTGTTGAGTGTCTGATTGCTGCCGTTTCTATCTCCCTAGCATCCACTCTCCTAGTTGCCTGTGTATATGTACCATGTAGTTCTCCCATCACTGTTTATGAAACCTTCTACACGGAGTTTTCCTGCTTCATCACATCCTACTACCCCTTGTCTAGCGTTATTATTTGTGGAGACTTTAATCTTCCCTCCGTTGTATGGTCTATTTTTAATTGTGGTTTAGAAATTTCCTCTACCAACCCGTTCTCTCTAGCCCTTTTATCTTTTATATCCCTTTGTAACTTGTCACAAATAAATACCGTGAGAAACCAAAGCGATCGACTTCTTGACCTAATTTTGCATAACCTTTCGCCTTCCTGTGTAACATTATCGCCTGCTCCTTACAGTTATGTTGATCCAGACCCTCACCATCCTCCCCTTTGTATTGAAATTTCCCTCTCCAATCCTAAAACTAAACATGTTTCGTCAATTCGGAGATTTAATTTTCATAGGGCAGATTACAACCTGATGTCTGCCGAGCTTGAATCCGTCGACTGGTCTTCCTTTTTCTCTAATCTTACTGGTGAGGACGCTACTAGTAAGTTTTATGTTTACCTCCAGAATCTTATTCCCCGCTTTACTCCCCTGTACCCTCCTAAAAAAAATAAAAACTTCCCCTGGCTTACTCAAACGGTTGTAAACGCCTTACGTTCTAAAGACAAAGCCCGCAGCAAGTGGAAGCGTTCTCCTTCCCCTTCCACTCTTTTGGACTTTACTCGGAGTCGCGCCAGCGTCAAACGTTTAACAAAAACTGCGATGAAAAATTATTATAACAGCATCGAACTGTCTCTTGCATCTAATCAAGTAAAGCCTTTCTGGTCTTATATTCGTTCACTTAAATCATCCTCCAGCTTACCTGGCAGCGTTCACCTGGCTGATTTAACAGCTAATACTCCAAAAGAAGCATGCGAGTTATTTGCAAATTTCTTTGCTTCTACATTTACATCTTCCACCAGTCCTCCCCTTTCTACTTTGCCTTTAAATCTTTTGTCCCCACAAATAATTTCCTCCCTCACAACTTGTCCACTTGAAGTCGCCGAAATTATTTATGGCTTGGATGCGAATGGGGGCTCTGGTCCTGACGAATTGCCTAATATTTTTGTCAAATCACTGTCATCCACTATATGCATCCCCCTATCCATATTATTTAACTTAAGCTTAAACAGTGGATATTTCCCTGACTTGTGGAAAGTTGCCAATATCCTTCCTATCCCCAAATGTAGTGACTTGTCATCTGTTTCCAACTACCGTCCAATATCCTTGTTATCGTGTTTTCCTAAGATTCTTGAGCGTATTGTCCATAATAAAATTTACCCTTCTGTTTCCCAACTATTTGTTGATCAACAGCACGGCTTCGTCAAAGGACGTTCCACTTGTTCTAACCTCCTTACTTTTACTCATTCGGTTGCTCGAGCCTTAGATAATCAATGTCAAGTAGATGTCTTGTACACCGATTTTTCTAAGGCTTTTGACACTGTCGACCACAACATACTTCTCGCTAAGCTTAAGGATTTCGGTATTACCGGAACCCTCTTATCCTGGTTTTCTTCATACTTGTTTCATCGTAAGTGTCGCGTTGTCTACAATGGTTTTGTATCGTCTCCATTTTGCCCTTCTTCGGGGGTCCCACAAGGATCTATTCTTGGGCCTCTGCTTTTCAATATTTTTATAAATGATCTACCTTTACATATATCCTCATTTTGCCTTTTATATGCAGATGACCTTAAAATCTACAGAACGGTCAGGTCAGTTGAAGACTGCGTAACTCTTCAACATGATCTCGATTCTTTGGTTGATTGGTGTGAGGTTAATCATCTGCATCTTAATGTAAAAAAGTGTAATTCCATGTCCTATTCTTTGAAACCTTGTCCTATATCTTTTGTCTATGTTATCAATAATACTGCCTTAGAAAAAGTAGACCGTTTCAAAGATCTTGGTGTCTTGTTTGACACTAAATTGAAATTTGATCTGCATATTATTGATATCTGCGCTAGAGCATCTCGCACTGCTGGTTTTGTTCTCCGCACATCACGTGTTTTTAGCAATACGTCCACTTGTCTTAATCTTTTTAACTCCCTTGTTCGTAGTGTTCTTGAATATTGTTCTCCTGTTTGGTCACCGCACTTTGACTACCTCGTCTCCCTCCTTGAATCTGTCCAGCGCAAGTTTACCCGTATTCTTCTATTCAATTTCCAAATTCCCTACTGTCTATATGTTGATCGCCTTGCCCTGCTAAATGTCCCTCCTCTTGATAAGCGCAGAGTGTACCTGGATGAATGCCTCCTCTACAATATTTGTCACAGCCTCCTCTTGGAATACTTGTCGAAAGAGATCACCGTCCGCGTGCCTTATAGAGAAACTAGAACGGTATCTCAGTTTGTGATTCCTTACGCCCGCACGGAACTATATTTTCATTCTCCTTTGCTACGCTTGCCACGTACTCATAACAATCTCAATCTTGGTCCTTTCCCTCCGTCGCTCTATTCTTTTAAAATTCTACTAAGGAGCAAACTTTTTGATGGGGAGTTGCGTATGTAATCTTCTTTTTACGTTTGTAATTTTCTTTAATTGCTTTTTTCAATTTTTATCCTTTTTCTTCTATATTCTTTACTTTTAATTTTTATTATTATTTTTCCTGTATTTTTTGTTTTTACAATACATATCTTTACTTTTTGTAATTTAATTTAATCTGTTCTGTAATTGGAGCATTGCTCTGTTGAACAGACTATCAAATAAATAATAAATAATAAATAAATAATAAACTGGCAGCAGATTAAGCAGACACTAAAGAGGAGATTTAAACCGGAGATGGAACCATCGATATCTACAAACGGATAATCAGCTTGAAAGCCAACACGTTGAGTGAATTAGATGTAGAAATAGAAAAAATCCAGTGCAAATCAGACTAACTTAAAATTTACCATTCAGATATAGAAGTATACAAAGATTTAAGTAATGTAGAGTTCTTGTTAGTTAACACAGTGAAAAATATCACACAAGGTGTATTTTTAGACAAAATATGAAATTTTAGACCTAGAAAATGTTTTACACATTATGCATAGTAGAAGATTCGAAAATAGTTGTATTAAGTAAGAGTATAGAAAACAGAATTTACAAAATCCTCCAAAACAGCATAGTTTTTCCAGAAATAAAATCTGGAAACAAAACCAAAATTTCGAAAAACAGGATAGGACTTGTAAGCCTAAAACTAAACGAAGATTTTATTAGAATGAATTTATTGCTTACAATACTATTGTTTACATATGTATTTAAATGCCAATTTCATTAGTTATAGGACTAGCGAAATGGAAAACAAACGCGATTATTTAAGTGGTTCTCAGAAGAGGAAACTATAAAAAGAGCGAACGAAAACTGAAAAAAAGCTCCCAAAACTCGACAAGTATTTTCAAAAAACAACAGAAAATGTAACAAGCTTAGAGGAACCTATTTCTACACGTGGCCCAAGTACAAGCACTAGCACTGTTAGTGAAAAAGAACAAAGTGTCGAACTTAACAGTGAAAACCCCGGTCAGTTAAAAAATAGATTTGAAGGAGTGCGTTGTATTGATGAAAAGTTTTCATTCATGACGCCTCAGAATTTAGTTAAATTCTCACATGAAACAATAGTGGAGAAAAGTAAGGCTCTGGTGAAAGTGTATCCTGGTGACCTTTCTACTGAACTGTCTGAACAAGTAATATCTTCTAAAACTCTGATGACTGAAGAAATTGTAAAAAAGAAAAGTATTTTAGAAATAATGAATTTACTGGTTGAAGACAACAGCTGCCACATGAGTTACCTTCCAGACTTAACTGCAGCATTGCAGCTTTATTTAACTCTACCCGTTACTACAGCTACAGCCGAAAGAAGCTTTTCTAAACCTAAATTAATTAAGTCATACTTGAGAAGTACCATGGCCCAAATTCAGTTGAATGATTTGGCTTTATTAAGCATCGAACACGAAGAAACTCTGAAAATCAATATAAACGAAGTAGTTGGAAAGTTCTTACGAGTAGTTGTAAAAAAGAGAAGATTGGGCTTAGGCAAACTCAAACAATAAACTCTATTTGATAGCAGTTTATTCAAGTACAAACAAATTTATAAATGCAGTGTAGACTGTGTAGAAGTGATGTAATGTAATAGTAATAAAATGTATTATAAGTTATACTAATGACTACTGCGAAACTGTCTAGAGGCATGATGTAATGATTGGGAGATTGATTCCACGCGACGGCAATTTTTTATTGTGCGGAAATTCGCACGTAAATAATTATGTAACTTTCTTGTATATTTTTGTTTCGTTTTCTCCAATTTAATTTAATTGGTATAACCATCACAAGAAGTTGCATAGTTAATTTCATCAATTTCTGAGCCGAATCAGAATTGGCAATCGTGAGTCAATTTCCCTATCGAAGGCACGTTCGAGTCTCGACACTCTGTAATAATTCTAAAACGATTGTTTTTAAAATTTTCGAAAGTAATGATTATCTTATCAAAAAAAAATATAAAAAAAATAAAAGAATCATTACTTTCAACCAGAGTATGGCTGAATTACTTTCCGAAAAGAATAATTATTTAAAATTTAATTACTGTTGTAAATCGAAGTTAATAAATACTAATTAATTGCTTTTCGTTATTTATGAAATGTAATTGAATGGTAATTAATTAAAATTAAAAAGTAATTGTTACTTTTGGATTACAGTTACTTTTTCTGAAAAAAAAAAAAAATAATTTATTTTGAATTACAATTACTTGGATTGGAAAAGGTGTTTAATTTCAATGCTCTGCTTTCAACCATGCCCTTTAAACCGATTAAAACTACTGCAAACAACTTCAGCCTAATATTTCAAACCGGTAGCTGCCTGAAATTTTTGTAAAGCGGGTCACTCAGCCACTTTGTTATAATCCAGGTGGCTGAACGGACACCAGCCGTCGCAAAGGCAACACACAACTTGTTTGGTAAGTTGTTCTCTCCGTGCTGAGTTTTTGCAGCCAAGAACTTCTCTTTTGTTAATTCGTCTTTACGATTTCTACCTTTTTAGCTGGTTTAATTTGATGATTAAACCGAGAAAAAGCAAAACAACTTACAAGGTGGGAATCGCTAACCTATATTTTTTACTAGTAGCACCGGCAATCACGTGGATATTTAAGCACGGCAGTTAAAATGACAAAAATATAACACTAGAGGAAATTGTAGTGAGTACAAACAAAAAGAAAAAAACTGCTGCTCGTCCGAGAGTTTAGGTAGGATCGACTTTGATCACATCTTAACCGGACGCATTTGTTTTTTTATTTCAGATTTTTTTTAAGCAATCCAATGTACGATTGTTGTATAAAAATTAGTAAATTGAAGGAAGCCGAGGAACAAATTCCAGGAGGAAAAACTTCCACCGTCAGACCGGACACCTGTACCTCGGCTATATTTTTTTTTTGCTTTGGTGAATATAACCAATAGTCGTCGTCATACGTCCTCCATTTTACGCTACGATATATTGCTATTCCCTAATTAAGATGGAACTGGAATGGAATTCGTAATCTAAGTACTTGTAGTTTCGGGCGTAATTACACAACGAGTATTAAGTTGGACTTTGGATAATATTGCATAACAACGCCTATAACTGAAGCAGCGACTTATTAGTGACGATAGACGTATGAAAGCATAGCCGCGAACACTCGGGTAACTCGGATGGACATCAAGCATAAGATACCAGCATACAATTAGTCATTACTGATATCTTAAGATGTCAACCATTACACATTTTTATAGTCACAATGCACCTATATACATGATTATAGTAATATTCCATGATTTGATTTGCAATTTTCACCTTTCGCTCGAGTCAAACTATTAGAAGGTAGATCGAAATTATTATTAGTAAGATATATTTATACGGTGATGAATTTGGTATGACGTTTAGGGTTCCTTGTGCACAAGAAATTCCTGGGTGTTAAACTCGTTGAGTTAGTAGTGCTTATTCCGTGGCTCTTAGTGAGAAGAGTTTTCCCCACTTCCTGATAGTTGCCTCGGGCATAAAATAACATTTTGAATTTTCCATTTTAAGAAAAACAATTTTCCTTATAGTCGATGATGTATTTATTTTCCTATATACGTATTTCGGCAGCTACTTGCTGCCTTCTCCAGTAGAGTAGATTCTACTGAAGAAGGCAGCAAGTAGCTGCCGAAATACGTATATAGGAAAATAAATACATCATCGACTATAAGGAAAATTGTTTTTCTTAAAATGGAACATATCACAGTCGGTGCAAATAAGCTGCATTTAATACATAATATTGAAATGGCAACCAAGCCCGCGTCAGGATTCTACTGAAGAAGGCAGCAAGTAGCTGCCGAAATACGTATATAGGAAAATAAATACATCATCGACTATAAGGAAAATTGTTTTTCTTAAAATGGAACATATCACACTCGGTGCAAATAAGCTGCATTTAATACATAATTTTGAATTTGGAAAATTGAATTTAAATTTGTAGATAGTTATTTTTGGATTCAAAACAATAATAAATATGATTCAATAGAGAAAAACATCTAAGGTTTTCAGCCGCCTGATAATTCCCTGTCCTGTATCGAACGGAATGTGAAGTAATAGGTAGGTAATCGCTTTTCGAACTGGGAATCTGGACCAATAAATAAGTGCATTCTCCAGATAGGTAATGGATGGGTTGGGTTACATAATGCACTCGAGTCAACCAACATCAGTGACTCATATTTTTAATACTGGTGGAATTTTGGACGGCTTCTATAGTGCACATGATGTTATCTCCGTTCGTACCTTTGAAGGATTTAATCTTTTGGGCTGACGTGTGAAAAATTAATGTACGACGCAGTACAGATGTGCTAGGTAAAAAAAAACCCTCCCAAATCTCGCCGTAGCTGACTAGTCTCAAGCACACGTCTCCTAGCGACACATCTGTTGGGTGGACTTGTACGATCACTTCCGCCACCCGAACCGCAAATTTCGTTATAACTCGCCGCTTGGGAGACCCAAACGAAAGCAAAGGTCTACTCGCTTCCTAGACCTGGCCGAGGTCGGTCACACACAAATTCTAGCCGCGGGCTAATTTGGGAAAAATTGCAAAGCCAAATCTCTTGACCGCCATGTGGTTTTTTTTTTTTTGGAAATTCGATTTTTCCTTGGAATCTCTTTTTTTTTATGGTTCCCTATGCACAGATCTGGTTTTCTGAAATTGTAGGAAAATACACTTCTGGAATCTCTCAGGAAGAAACGAAGTGATACAATAGAGGCAAGCAGTGGCATCCGTTCCGTCCATATTCATCCGTCAGGCACCACCACTTACATCGGCATCGGTATCTTTTTACAAATTGAGGTTCTAGCAAAAATTAAATTCCTGAGTAAATTATTAATCATTAAAAATAAAATGTGAAATAACCATAAAACGTATCCAAAATTTAACGCGACATACATACCAACGTATATTCTATCCGAATTGTGGGTGTTCGGCTGATAACCATAACCTGTTATCAGCCGGACAAATGCATTGACCAAATTGATTGTTGCCGCTTTCGCCACCGTCGTTTTACGAGTATCTTTAAACTTGGCTATCAATTGGAACAACATCAACAATAATGATAACAATGCAATGTAAGAGTGCTCGGGCAGTGCATAAGTGTCATCCGCTTGGATGTTGTGTTGTGGAAAGGTAGAAATACTATCAAAGGCATTAAATCGAGGAAGTGCGCAAAGATATATTCGATATATTCGAGTGATATACATAGTTTCGGGTCCACAAATGCAACACCCCGCGCCAATTCATTGCAAATCCAATCGTGGCCGCAATATATAGCCTATTGGATTGATCGCTCGGGATGTGATGAGGATTAATGCGACCTCCACATCCGGACGTATCGTCAGACGCGGCTAATAGGGAAATCACTAGTGGTCTCACAGAAGTTCGCGTAGTCGGGTTTGAAAAAAAGAGATAATTAAATAATTTTTCCTTAATTTTTCAAGTTCATGATTAACCGTGTTAATAATGTGCTCATTGCTCTCATAAATGTTTCCCCTTAAATTTTTCCTGATTGTTGGGAAAAAAACTTCTGTTAGTCCCTTCGTAGGGGGCCTTAGTAATTTGCATAGTAATATAAGCTGTTGTTTTTTTTTTGCTATACTACACTTGACAAGGTTTAGGAATACCGAATCCCCGGGATTCCTTTCACTGCTGCTCGTCTGGGATTAAGATTGATATACAATTATCACTTCTTAATCCGAGCCCATGTTCTCTTTTAGGAATAAAATATCGTATGTAACGATAACAGAAACTCATGGAAGGATCTCGCATAAGATATCCGGCACAGGCTAGGAAGCGAAAGATAGCACCGCATGGGTTAAGAACATGCAATCTGCAACTTACATCAGCTAAGTACCAGAGATGAACATAATATTCGTATTCGATCGTACATATCTGGCGTGAACTCCATTAATCAACAAAAGATTCGTATTTGGTAGTACATACTATACGTGTTCGGTGGTACATATCTAACGTTGAGATCCGCTAATCAAAAAAATATTCGCATTCGATGTTACATATCTAATGTTCAAACCCGCTAATCAACAACATACTCGTGTTCGTTAATACTTATCAGTCATTGAAACTCCGTTAATCATCCAAATCTTCGTATTCGATAGTACATATCGGGCGTTGAAATTCCCTAATTAACAAAAATACTCTACTTTCGTCCTATATATCCCAATATTCAATTAGAATATGTATGAATATCATCTTTAATTACAACTTTTATTATATATTTTGTTCAATAATTACTTTAATCATGTAGTTATACTTTCTTTCTATGATACTTGCGTTGAATTATTATGTCCTTTAAAATGTAATTGTATATATGTAAAGGGCCTAGTACATACTCGCTGGTAATTACACTCGCAGATATGATGCCGAGCTTTATTCCCCCCTCAAAAACTTTATAGGTGTGCACATCTAGGGTTACAATATTTACACTCAGATTGATCAACATAATTAAAATTGGTTCTGCGAATATGAGCTTAGGCTGTAAATTTGGAACAGGCGTACTATGATGTACTAAATGAAGTATTTATTGTAAATTTTTTTTTTGCATTCAGTATTATTGTATTAAAACATGAACGATAAATAAGATACTATGAATTTCTAAGCTACAATAATTAGAGTTTTCAGCAATCCTTATTCCTTTTTCAGCGGACATGTGAGTGAGCGTGTATTATTAATAATTTCGGGTGTTAGGGCAATTGATATGGTTTCTAGTCGCACGCTCTAACAAAGGACGGGTGGGATATCAAATGCGACTGAGTCACAGTTCACCGGTGGCTCAACTAATGTTCGGATTTGTTTAAGGCAATGGTTAGTTTATCATATATCTCCAGCTATTTTTCTTTAGGGTTAGGGCTATGACGTGTGAAAACTAAATGTAACATCTTGGAATAATAGGTCAGCAAAAGAATTATGAACCCTCCCTTTACTCTCTTAGACTGAGCAGCTCACTAGCACACGTTAGCTGACACTAACTACTATGGTGATTGGCCTTGAAGTGTTTGGCTGACCTTTACGGTCTTTATGCCACACCCACCACTAGTACCGTTACAATGACATTTCATTTATTATTTCCTCCCAAAATGAAAACATTGTGATTTTTACTGAAAAACTGTGAAAGTGAAGTGAACGGTTAACTGTAAATAACAAGATCTACGAGAAAATTTTTCCTCTACAGTCTACTTGTGTTTGGAAAATGGGTGAGTTTACAGATATTTTTAATTTTTAATATATAATACATATAAGTTGTGTAATTTTGAAATTTTTTTCCAACCCCCAAAAGCAACAAAAGGTTTTTTAATACGATAGAATAGAACACAAGTTCGACTTTTATAATGCCGTAAACTACACTTTCTTAATCTTAAAATCATTATTTTTTTCTCGTCGTTGATATTGCTTTTGGTGGTCGAGTCGTTAAATTTTCGGGTAACGTGCGCCGACATGTGAAAGTAAAAAAAAAACAAGGTGTCGTGTTATTCCCCAGCGCTCGTGACAAGTGTGTGTGCCTTACCTAAAATTCCGGTACAAGTTCCTTTCGGCCGGAATTAGATAGCCGCAACATCCGTGCTTTGGGGACAATTGGCGGTCCTAAAAAGTTACCCGAAAGGCCAGAAGAGCCTCACGACGGAGTGCCCCCACTGACCACCTGCACATCGTCATCATCGCACAAATGTGCAGAAGGATCAACTCCCGCCCCATCTGTTGGGAAATGTGTGGGATACATTTTTGCATAATCACTTGAATAAGTACCCTTTTCCATTATCAGTCATAACAAGTCGCATAGTGGGGAAGTGTCATTTTTTGTTGTTGTTGTTTTTGCCACCTTTTTTTTTTGTGCGTGACGAATAGAATAGAACAAGTCAGTGCGGCGGAGAGGTTCGCTATCCGTCCGTGGAAGATAAGGCCCCAAAGCTGGGAAAAATAGAAGGGCTGAGATGGTCTGCCAGCGCACGTCACGGGTGGTCTTCGGAGAGTGGTTCTTCGACACTTGGTGTCTATAGGCCTGCACGGCCATACCAACCCTCGTTCTCCGGTCTCCATTACTACAACGACTAGAAGTAGTTATTCGGGCTGTTCAATATTCGAGCTTCAACTCGACGGACCATCCAATTGTAAAATAATCAAAATTCCACTCGACTGGCTATCCAAATGAATACACTTCACCATCAACGTTATAATACGTATATTATCTTATTAAATGAAGTATTCAGTTCAATAAATCTACTAATTAAATTCAATTTATGGTTCTAGTTTCAAGCGTACTACCGTCTTAGTCAACGACTCAAGATCAAGAAGCCAACAAATGCATGCGAACAATTCTACAAAGAATATTACAGTAGTTTTCCAATTTCAGTAATATTCCCGGAGAACTATCCGCTCAATTCAAATACGAATAATATCAACTAATACATAAGTAGCATAATCAACAAAGATAAATACAGGCTGATACATACAATCCAGAAATCAGCTGCTCTAATCTATTACAATTTCAGGCTTCAATTCTACTCTTTTACTACTATCAAATATTGGTTGAAATGTCAATCAAAAATATAAACAAAGTTTATGTATCTGGCGGTGGCGATGTGGATGTCGTCTGTTTTGCCTTCGAATCAGTTCAGATAAGTTCTTGATTTTTCAATATTTGTTGATTCGTTGATCCTTTGTGGTATCTTCTTTCCATTCCAGGTAGACGACGATCGCGCCGTATCAAATAACTCCAACACGGGCAAAGGAAGGAAACATCAAGTATTAGGTAACGGTCCCAAGGAACCTTTTATTCAGATAAACAACCAATTCTCTTCTTGTTTTTCAGATTTTGTGGAAAGACGAGGTGGAAGTCATCATTGTGTAAATAATTTTGGCCATAAAAATAGATGTGCAAATAATTGTGGCCATTTCATTTTTCGTTCTCTACTCTCTCTACTTTGTGATATTTTATGTTAATTTCTTTGGTGTTATCTTATCGTGAACTTCCTGAAGAACACCTCAATAAAATTTCATTTGGATGCAATAAAAATTAAAGGGGTTATTTTGATTTCATTCCAATTTTTCATTGAGATTTGCCTTGTGTAAATAATTGTGGCCACGACTGACATGCACTCCATAAAACTGAAGTTATATTAAATTTCAAAGCAAAACTTAAAAAATACTGTTTTATCTATGGTTCTATAATTACTTATGATTTCATAGCATGGCTTATTACTTTTCGACAACTACTTCCCGAAATAAAAGATGATTTGTTTTGTTTACACAGAAAGTAATTTGGTGGTTCATCTGAAATATTTTCGTTCACTCAGTGTGCATAGTTCATACGAATGCGCTGAAACGTTTTGTAATCAAGCATTTGGAAATTTTAAGAGTTGTAAAAGACATATACACAGAAAACATCTCCGTAAGAACGTTAGTATTTCCTACAATTAGCATTCCGTTAGCATTTCCTACAATATTTGTAAATTGCCTTGACCCCTCCAGGGGCATGAGCGCATCGTTTATTGTAACGGACCAATTCTGACACATAAGAGTAAATTTTTGAATTTGTGTATTTTTAACAAATGTATTTGATTTCAATTTATTTCGAATCATCTGATGATTATTTCATTTACGTTTAGAAGTGCCGCATTTTACATGCTTATTCTACCTGAAGCGGCTTTCACTCCGCTATGGCCCAATAACAGGTCGTCAAACGTGGAAATTGCACGCAAAATTCAACGCCCGAAAGTTGATTAAGAAGTGGAGTTTATGCGGCGCGTTTTCCCTTTATGGGTTACCAAAGTCTGTACCGTGTCCTAACCGGCTCGTAATTTCTGTGTGGTGTCTGCGAAGCCCGAGCTGTGTTTACGAGGTTGATGTGTATGACCGCGAAAAAAATATTATTTTTTATTTAAAAAAAAAGTCGTGGTAAGGACAAATTAAATTGTGTTTGCTGTTGCTCTCGCAACCAAACCAACGACCATACACTTCAAATCTCTTCGAATGAAGTTGCTTACTACTTACTGCTTAATCGCCCTAACGGTATTTTATCGGGGGTGTCCCTCTCTCTTGTGTGGAGGGTTTTGGCCTCCGATTCTAACGACAACTTGTTGGCATCGTTAGGGTTTAGTGGTTGGTTCGTGTAGATCCTGTGGTTTGCTACTTTTGGTCCTCTGTCCCAGGCTTAACCTGGATTCCCAGTCCGAGGGTACTGGTTGTCACGAGAACAGAGGGTTTGGAGTGGCAATCCCTATATAGTTAGTTTAGTTTTGGGTTGGGTGGTTCCATTGCCGCTGTGGTGTTCCTAGCTGGAATTTTTGGAACTCTGATGGCGTGGGGGTGGTGTTCTTAGTTTTTGTGGGGGTGGGTCGGGTTTCTGGTGCTGTCGTTTTGTTTGTTTGTTTTTTTTTTATATATATTAATTTATTACTCTCCTTTTCTCCCCAGGTATGTTGACTACCGCGGTGCAGGATGCATATGTCGATGATATGGTTCGTCGTGGGTGCCTTGCAGTTGTCGGGCTTCGGGATGTCGGTTTTCGCTCAGTGGTGCGTACCGTGCGTCAGCATCATGCTAAGTTGGGGCTTGATGAGCCTGTACAGGAGACGGTGTCTGGGGCTCTGTATAAGGTACCTTGTGTGATGGTCTTCCGTCGTGGGGCCGCCCTGTGTCTTGGGGAAAGACTCCGGGTTCGGCCTCGTTCCAAAATGGTCCTGGAGGACATGCTGCGTGTGGTTAATACTATTTTTTTGGATTTGAAGGGTTACGTTGTGGAGTACAATCTGACTGTTGCTGTTGATTTGTCTTATGGGTCGATTCCTATCCGAAGTATCTTGTCGTATGCCCTACTTGATGCTGATATTGCTCGGTTTGTAGGTGAGTTCTTGGAGGATCCCACGGATTTCGGGCGGATGGTGGAGGAGCAGAGCGATATAGGGAGGATTATGAGGCGTCGTGTTGTCCGGATGGCGCAACGGTTAGCACGTTCGCCTTCAACGCACTGGGCCCCGGTTCGATTCCGGGGATTTACGTGCCGGACTATGAGCCCACTCAGCTGTAAAATGAGTACCCATTATGGGGTAAATAACTGGGTTGAGCGTGTTGCTGTTCACATACCTCTGCACAAAAACCGTCACGATCTAGAAAATGAGATGATGCTAACTCATCTCGAGGCCGTGGTTCAAATTGGACTGTTGCGCCAGTTATTTATTTTATGAGGCGTCGGCGTCCTTTGTATCATTTGGTCCGTGGTGTGGTCCGTGATTCTTATCATTTGTTGGGTCATACTGTCACGATTTTCCTGAAGATGATCGTTCAGGGGGTGTCTGGCGTGCCCTTGATTAGGGAGCTGTTGGCCATGGGATGGGTTAACGTGGTGGGTAGTGAGATACAGCTGATGTGTTATCCGTTTCTCGCGCGGAGGTTGTCGGTGTGTTCCGTGATTGGGTGCGGTGGTTTTATGATTATTGTCGTATCCCAAATAATTTTAATTTTTCCGTTTTGTATGAAGATCGCTTTAACGATTTGGAATAAAGGCTTGTCGTATTCTATTCTTTTATTTGTTTTATTTTATATTTCAGGTAGAAGGACAGCAGGGGTAGGGGCGTTTGGTGGGGGATGTGGGGTTTAAATGGGCGTGAGGGACATTGAAGGTAATTTTATGTCCGGTATATTGTGTTGATTGTTGGGAGCCAGGCAAGTCAGGATTTATACAGGGTTTTCCGGTCGTAAGTGTATCCATGTGTGTGTAAACGAAAGAAGATAAAGGTTGTCTCTAACGATCAGGGGGCAGGTATTGAGTGGATTGAGCGTGAGTAGGGAGAACATCACCAGTCTGGGGGCGAGGGGTATATTGGGAGTAATGGGGAGTTAAGGCCCAAGGGGTGAGCCTAGGTATGGGCATTTGGACTATTTACATTAATAAAAACTATAACAACTCCCTTAATGTTGAAAGTGAAATAGAAGAAAAATTAAACCACTACACCAGCACTCTCCGCTCATTTGACGACAACTTCAGACAGTAAAATAATGATTAGTAACTTCAATCTGACATAACCAATTGACAACATTAATTGACAGAAAATTTTACGCAATAAGTTTATATGTATACATTTGTAGTATCATTCTAAACATTATAACTAAAACTAAAGTTAAAATATATTAATTAAAATGTAAGTAAAGACAAATCTCTATAATTGCTGTACGAAAACATCCCACTAATTAATTATTGTTAAATTTGTAGCCCTGAAGATGCCTCAATAGGCGAAACGTCGGACACCTAATAAATTATACGGATATTTATATACGAATGCTGGAAATTTGAGTAATTTACATTACAATAAAGTAGTGTTCGTCTGATTGTTTTTTGGAGAGCGGAAGAGTTCTCAGATCAGGTGGGTGCCGTACACGTTGGATCAAGGGGAAAGTCTCGAAATCATGCGCGAAACTCCGGAGGAAATATTAAACACGGACCAAGGAAATTGCACTTCGAAATTAATTAAACTCGCCGCGAATAGATGTAGGAAAGCAGGTAGTAAAGGACCATAAACTGGTGACATATGGCCCCTCACTTTTAGGACACAGGTATATTTTTTTTATGCTGCTCGACTACCTGAAACGTTAATGTAAAGTTTCTTAAATTGATTTGTAATTTTGCCATTAGGTCCAGTAGCTTGTATACTGAGGAAGGGAGTAAGTTGCTCCCGAAATACAAGTATATACAAAAAATAGATCTTGTAGTTTGGGGAAAAGCTACGCTTTTTCACTTATTTAAAAGAGATGTGTTGAGTTTGCTGGAGACTTCTCTAGAACAAAACTACTTTCAGTTTGAAGGAAAAACGTTTTTACAACGCACAGAGTTACCCACGGGTTTTACACTCAGCCCCCTTAGCTGAAATCTACATGGCGAACTTTGAGACAAACGTTTTATCCTCCACGCTATCCAGGAAGCACATTTCATTTTGGTTTCGGTATGTAGATGATATTCAAGCTAATATTATCGAGAGCTTGATAAATAAGAAGCATACCGCAATGGTGCGAAGCTTTTACTTGGAGGTGGCAATACAACGACATAATAGCTACATCTCACTGCCTTTTATCCCAACTCTCTCGGAGAAGATGGGTGCTCTCTTAAACTCTCTCAGCCTTCGGAATTGTCTACTTAATTCGTAGACACTGCGTTGAATTGACGATTAGAATAATAAAGTACGAACTTAATTCGTAGACACTGCGTTGAATTGACGATTAGAATAATAAAGTACGAACGATATTCGGATAGTATTCACATATATTTATAATTCGACTATTCGCGACGACGGCTCCAACCAGACAGACAGGTTCCCGCTAATTTTCCCTTCAATTACTCATTAATTTACAGAATTCAGGTTTTTAGAACAATTTACAGAATACTAATACAATCATAAAATGTGTAGACTTTAATTCAGCTGATAGTTCAGTGGCTTTGGGACAGCGTCAACGTCAAAGCCTGTTGACACTTAATCGAAAACAAAACAAACATCGGATTCGCATGGACGTCAACAATTCTTCGAGGGAGGACAATATTAGATAAGTAGATCCGCTTGATGTTATCTGTGGAATTTGATTCTTTGTGTTCCTTTTTCTTTCAGCCGGAGATCCAGATCCAAACAGGAGGAGGGCCAGATAACGACGTGGATCGAGAGACGGTCAACGAATACTCTGTGGAATACAACTAAGTAAGCGTTTCGATTGATATGTTTATTAACTGATTATTTATTATGCTTTCCCATTTCAGGTCGATGATCCGCAAACATTCTCCCGGGCGTTGAAACATTGGGTTTGTTTCAAGATGAATGAATGTTGAGGGGTTAAGTAGATTCGAAGGAATAATGTCGCGATACGCGGGATTTCCCCCATGCGTATAGACGACATCCCGGAACTAGGGGTTTTACGGCGCCCCGACTCGCCGATCTCGAACGGAGGAAAGATAGTTTGAAGGAAAATAACAAAGGATAGGATTTTGAGAGAGCTTGGCTTACTTTTGGTCTACGGCTGGCACAGATATCGAAGACTGGTTCAAGGTTGGGACTGCATCGGAGTTCCCAATAGCGACTGGTAAGAGTTTATATGATCAGTGGGTTCAACGTTCGCGTTCCATATATCGTCCGTAGGTAAAAGACAAATTTTTGGTATGGGACGACGTATACCAGAGGTGGTCACTGTAGTCTGAAAGGTCTTTGCCAGATTCGCTTCATATGTCGTAACCGTATTAGTACTTTGTTCGCATGATTTCGTTACAACAACTGCCTGGATGCTTTCCTCTAAATCACCCAGATTGGTCAACCTGTGCCGATATTTCGTAGATATTTGCTGACCGGTTTGACCTGCACCCGGCGAAGGAGTGCGCATAGTTTGAGGTGCTATCACACGTTGCGCCATTTGGCCACCGGCTAAGACCCCTTTGGGCGTAGCAGCTGCGTTTGTAGTAATCGCACTATTAAGAGTACGTTGTATATGCGTTGATACGAGAGGCGGAAGACCTTGTCGCACAAGATGTGGTGTGGCCTGGGTCTGTGGCTGTTGCGAAGCCATTGTAGACGTCGGAGTTTGTTGAACTTGCATTGTACGTACTTGCTGCTGCGGCTGTTGGAGGGCTTGTGTGACCATTGTGCCTGCACGACCCGCCATCGCGGCACGAGGCGTACGCGGCGTGGACGTTGCGCGTGCTTTTCCGCCCGTATTCGTTCGACGTGGTGCCGCTTGCTTAACAACAGGTGTCATGACTTTGCTCGTGGTACTCGACGACGAAGACACCGGAGATGGCGTAGAAGCTTGGCTTGATGCATTCACTTGTGGCGACTGAAAACGAAGGGTAGTAGTCGCCGTGCGAAAGGGGCTAAGTTCAGGTGCCACATTTTGGCTAACTACTGACACACGCGGCGTCGTAAAACGCACGATGCGAGACGCTCCCGCCGCATTGTCCCCCAATGGTTTCTGCTGTAAAAGATTTACTTGTGTACCCTGTTGCTGTTGAGTTTGAGGGGATTGGTATATCAAGTTGGATTGCATTTGAGGCTGACTCGTGATAATAAGTTGTCGAATGGGTTGGGCTTGCTGACTTAGACCAACCCGATTCTGTATTGAAGCAGTTGATTGCTGTTGCTGGGGTAAGTGCTGCTGTTGCTGTTGAACATGCTGCTGATGATTAGTTTGTAAGGCGGCTTGAGGTTGGGTATTGTACACTACCGTCCTTTGCTGCGGTTGCTGATAAGCGTAACGCGGCTCATTGTATTCATCTGCATGGGTCTGATGACTATTTGATTGTTGTCTTGTTGCTGATGTTGTTGCGGTGGAGCTTGTTGTTGAAGAAAAATATGAGGCGTTTGCTGCATAATCACATGTTGATGCGTATTGGACTGATTCGCCATAGACTGCTGAATCAGTTGCTGTTGATTGGCAGCATGCGGTTTTTGCAAAATGATCTCCTGTTGCTGCGACGCATCGTGTTGAACTTGATGTGCAATATTAATGGCTTGCTCTTGGGACAACAATTGGGACATTGCTCGCGGAAACGACTCACCTAATGTTGAAGGTGATCTCTTGAAAGGAAGAGCTACAGCGTATCGGCTTTGTGAATCATGCTGGTGTGTTTCCTGAAAGTGCTTTTCACATTCGATGCCATCTTCCGAGCTAGTTGGACAAGTGTTTACTTCCTCGATTTCCCAGAATTTCATCAATTGAGATTCAAAATTTAATTTGTTGTGGAACGAGTAAATCATTTTCTGGTTTTGGGCGTTCGACTTGACGGGTCCCAACAAGACCCATCCTAAAGCAGTTGATTGTGCGACAGGAGTATAATCAGGACCAGTTCGAACTCCTTCACGCATAAGAACGGGATACACGTCAGATCCTAAGAGGATGTCGATAGCTCCCGGCTCATTGTAATTAGGATCGGCCAATTGTATATTTGCTAGATGTGGGCAGATTGGGAGTTTAATCTGTGTAGACGGAAGCTGCTTTGTCAGCGAAGGTAATACGATGGCTTTAACTCTCGTCAGGATGACGTCGTCGAATCGAGAACTAATGTTGAGTTCCACAGATTTGTAAGACGTACCAGTACGTGTGCCGCCAAGGCCGGAGATAGTCGCAATGGTGGATGTCGGCTTTATTCGAAGACGTTGAAATGCAGTGCTGGTGATAAATGAGGCCTGTGAACCAGTGTCGATAAGAGCCCGTAATTGATAGCTGCGGCCGTGTACGTGTACTCTCAAAAGCGCGGTCGATAACAGAACCTGTTCATGACCCTTTCGGGTGTGAAGCGTTGTGACCTGGGTTTCAGGACTCGTCGATGGTTGAGCGTCATGTAGGAGCGTATGGTGTCTCCTACTACAATGGAAACACCCTCTCTGACTAGGACAATTTTGCGCAGTGTGTTCTGAGGCCAGGCAGTTAAAACATAAGGACTTATCCTTAACAATTTGCACGCGAGTATGAACCGGGGTTTGGACAAATAGAGGGCATCGCCGAACATGATGATCTTGGTTGCATAAACAACAGGTGGATGTTTTGGTAGCAGTATGTGACTGTATATTATGCGCTCGAGAGGATTTGCTGGGTGGATCGTCGGGCAGAGCTTCAAGAACACGAAACCGGCCTTCTAGAAAGCTCAAGTACTGCCTTAAAGTAGGAGGTTCGGTATTAATACATATATGTTGCTCCCACAACCGTTTCGTTTCATAAGGGAGATGACGTGTTTGATTGAACACGATTGCGAGATCCCACTTTTCCACTGGAACATCTAAAGCTTTAAGCGCGGCGATACTCTCGTTCGTGTTGTCGTATAAGGACTTGAGACTTGTAGCTGTCTCCTTGGTGACCGTTTTTTCTAAAAACAGGATAGCCAGCTGGCTATTCACAAGCAATCGCTTATTTTCGTAGCGTTGGTTGAGTGCCTTCCACGCGTCTTCAAAGCTGTCATCGGCCATGTTATATGATCGAAGCAGCTGGGCGGGTTCTCCAGAGACTGAGGATTTTAAATAATGAAGTCTCTGAACGCTAGTCAGCGAATCATTATTACCGACCAACGACTGGAACATGTCGCGAAAATATCTCCAGTCGGAATAGTCCCCGGAAAAATTGGGAAGGTTGATTGGTGGGAGCGTGATCGATGTGCGATGGTTACAGGTCTGGGGTACCACCGGCAGAGGAGGCTGAGATGTGGAGGGGGCTGATGGCATTTTCTCATCGAGGGTATCGGTGATCTGTCCGACCCATTCGTAGCAAAGGTCTTCGAAAAACTCGTAAGTCTCCTTAACGAAGTACGGTAGATCCCGATCGGTAACGGTTGTGCAAATTTGTGCATGTGTATTGCTAAACTTCTCCCAAAGAACTCGTAGACCATCCAACCGTCCCTTCAAATAACCTACAGTGATGCGATCTTTAGCGCACTTTTTGTAGTTTTTTACGAAACTTTGAATGGCTTCCCCAGTGGCTTTCTGTTGCGCAACCAACCCTTCGACCAGTTTCGCTTCAGCCATTTCAACCCGTCAAAGTAGACACTCTCAAGGGTAATGCAGTATAGGGAAAAAGGGATACAGGGAGAAATTAGAGACTCACCAGTATCCGGCTCGACGGACCAATAAATGTCTACTTAATTCGTAGACACTGCGTTGAATTGACGATTAGAATAATAAAGTACGAACTTAATTCGTAGACACTGCGTTGAATTGACGATTAGAATAATAAAGTACGAACGATATTCGGATAGTATTCACATATATTTATAATTCGACTATTCGCGACGACGGCTCCAACCAGACAGACAGGTTCCCGCTAATTTTCCCTTCAATTACTCATTAATTTACAGAATTCAGGTTTTTAGAACAATTTACAGAATACTAATACAATCATAAAATGTGTAGACTTTAATTCAGCTGATAGTTCAGTGGCTTTGGGACAGCGTCAACGTCAAAGCCTGTTGACACTTAATCGAAAACAAAACAAACATCGGATTCGCATGGACGTCAACAATTCTTCGAGGGAGGACAATATTAGATAAGTAGATCCGCTTGATGTTATCTGTGGAATTTGATTCTTTGTGTTCCTTTTTCTTTCAGCCGGAGATCCAGATCCAAACAGGAGGAGGGCCAGATAACGACGTGGATCGAGAGACGGTCAACGAATACTCTGTGGAATACAACTAAGTAAGCGTTTTGATTGATATGTTTATTAACTGATTATTTATTATGCTTTCCCATTTCAGGTCGATGATCCGCAAACACCATTGGAAAGTTGGAATGTTGAACTGTCAAACGACAGTTAAAAATACAACGTGGAGACGGCACCCGCACAGCCGCGATAAAAAAAAAACCAAAAAAACTAGCAGAATTCGGGCACGAAGGTAAGTGGCACCTTTTTTGTGCTCCCATTAATCTGCCCATACTGATGGGTTTAATTTTAGAAGCAGCGCACTCATCTTGCCGTCAGGAACGTCGTCCGCTACAAGTAAGCGACACAACAACCTAACCTCCACGGCGGACGACGTTCCTGCCGGCCGGAAAAAAAGGAAGCGAGCACTTAGCCGACACCCAGATCCGGCAGGAGCCACAACCACCGTCGGTAGCAAGCCGCCTTCGCGAGCGCCACCACAGTCGGCAGTAAGCCGCCACCACCTTCGCGAGCGCCACCAAACTTGGTTGTAGACAACGCGGACACCACCCGCTTTACAACGCAATCTAGAGCACGAAATCTCCGCGGGGCTGTGCCCACAACGCATTGACGAGGTTCGTGAGCACGAGGGATTCGTTAATTCGGCGACACGTCAGTGACCCTAACTTCATATCCAAGTCGATCGTCGCGTGACATCATCCCAGTCTGTCGACTACTGAACCCTGAGGTGGGCCGTAAGTACAAAAATGTTGTTTAAATTAATAAGAATACCCATCGGAAGGAAATGGGAATACGGGGTACAATAACTACCGCGCGTAGACAGCAAGTGCATGAAATGAAAGGCGTCTAAAAAAACACCAGCGGTCGAAACCGGCGAACCAACACGATTTGGGCTCCCTTCGGGGAGTTAATTATTCTCAACAAAAAAAAAGTACTTGTACAATATATCTACTCTCTAGTAAAAAAAATCGTGGTAAAGACAAAATAAATTGTGTTTCAACTATAATGAATTTCCACAAAGTAGAAAAGTCGTTAATCGAATTAATAAAACCAAGCAGGCAGTATTTTAATTGAAAGTATATATGCGTATTAAGAAACTGCTGACCTTCCGAAATATTTTGCATCGGTTTCCTTTTTATCCATCCTCAGAAATCCTTTGGAATTATTTTCATTTTCTGAGTTTATTAATACATTATAATTAATTTTCTTTTCTTTTTTTTCTAGTTTCTTCTATCAAAATATTATTACATTTGTTATGATTTCCCTATAATTGCTACTTTTTGGAGGTCTGAAAATATAATATGTACATAATGATCGTATTTAGCGCGAAAGGGCTAATTATATCCAAAAAGGCAGCTAAAGGCAAACTAACCCTAGATCAAATGAAACATATATAACTTAACGCAGCATAGACAAAACATGAAAACTTTAATTGGAGGTTGTTACAAATTATAACAAGTCTCTTAACTCCAAGAGTGAACTTGAAGAACGAGTTAACAAATACAGCAGAATCACTCGCAACATAACATTCACACATCCATACTCATAGTTCAACTGTCAGAATTTTGTTTGTCATTCGTAAAGCTAAGACTTAGTATTCTTGGCTTTAGTAACTAATTTTTGATAATAAGGTAAATATAAAATATAATAAGTTTTAATTTGACCATCCAAAATTAACCAATGTAAAATTGTAGAAAGCCCTGAAGAAGCCTTTGTAAGGCGAAACGTCGGCAAATAAAGGAATTTTATACAAGCTGGAACGGTAATAAATATTTTACACAAAACATGAAAACATCTACATAGAACAACAAGCAACATCGAAACAACAACCTGCGAAACTTTATCTTTCCGCTGACCGTTTCCACGAGCCCATCATCACCATATATTGTAATAATTTTTCATAGAAGTCACGTTTTGATGTCGCCGCATCTAAATCAAATCTGAGGTGTTATGGATTGCAGAAGTAGATGATAAGTTGAGTTGATAATTATCTGTCTCGCAAATAAGACCAAATTTTGGATTGTACAATCATTTTTTTTAACATTCAAATTAATAGTTTCAATAACCGGCGCCTGAGCAGGGACCGGGAAAGATAAAGTAACGAAAGGAATGGCACGCCGCGAAAGTTCGTAAAAGAAGGTATCGCCACGCGATCGAAAAAATTACAAAACGAAAGCAGCATTCCGCAACAGAAAGTTGACATCAACAATTCGGTCACAAGGATATTCCGAAAGGAGGTCCCCTAGTAATCAAGGAAAAACGGGAGTCGGCAAGAGACCGGCAGCCGCAACGGAATGTAACTCTTCTTAGTCTTAGTGTTGTTACGTGTTTAAATTTGGGCCCCAGAGGACACGGTTAGGATTAGGATTAGATTTTGTAAATATACTCGTACTTTTAAAATGAGGTGGCGGACTAGGGAGTAGAAGGTGGCGCAGTAGGTAGTGGAAAGTTAGTGAAACTGTTGAACTGGATAGCAGCAATTCCGCGATCCGATGGACGCATCGACTGTCAACAACAACACGGCTCCACCGGATCGCGATATCGTACATTCTCAAAATAGCGGCCACAAACTATTTCTCACCATCCTGTCGGCATCGGATGTGTTCGGGTCCCGGGCTGATCGATGAAATCTCGGGACGCCGGTCGAAAACAAGCAGCAGACGTGCTATCGCAATGGAGGTGGCTGATGGCGATCGCAATTTGCGAACTAACTTCACCACAAGTAAACATGAACACTATTTACATGTCACGCTTGACAACTTGATAACTGCATTACCGGCATTGGAAGAAAATAATTCGTAGAATTCCACCACTGCAATAACTAACTGCCGCGGAATAAGCCGCTAGCTAAATTAACATAAATACTAGTGAAAATTAACGGTGAGTCCTCTTTTGTCTGGTTGAACTTGGACTTGAAGGTAACTCACCGTAATTTACACAAATCGGAATTTTGGATAATTAATGTTTGGCCCCTCTTTTGTCTGGTTGAACTTGGACTTGAAGACGAGAAGAAGAAGAAGAGAAGAAGAAGATCGAGGAGATTCTTACCTCGACAATTAGGAACAGTCGAAGACACAAACCTGACACTTCCTCTCGGAGCATCTTGGGGAGTGCGAGCAGCCGAGACACGAATCGTTGCGACAGTTTCATAGGCGACAATATGTAGCGCGCCCGTTGGCTAATATCTACAAAATAACGAGGAAAACGCAGAGATTTATATTTATACTTAATACAAACTGCTTTATTGGCATAAAGAAAACGAGTGATATTTGATCGTACGCGTCGGCGTATTTATATTTAACTTTTACTTCTTAAAGATGACAGCGTAGCGGTGGCTCGATTGAACATTAAAATTCGGATGAGTTGGAACTTCCGTTCGGGTGCGTTGCTACACGTTGCTACATCACTCCCCTTCAAGTGACGGAGTCATAACAAGTATCTTCAACATATGATTCTGTCAAAGACGGAATGTCACTTTTTGTTTTAACGGGCGATGCTTCGGCGGATACACTCGTTGAATGTGACATGGTCGCGGATTGAACGGCGGTAGGACGACAGGCGGTGGTGGTGATGACTGTGGCAGCTGCAGAGTTGCTAAGCCCGACGACGATCGACCTACCGCAGGTGGCATTATCATCTGCTGATGGGATTGTGCCGCAGGTGGCGTGTTCTCCTGCTGCCTGACCTGGTGTTGACGTCCTGATGTCCACTGGTTTGCCGCAGGTGATGTGATCTCCTGCTGGCTAGTTTGACGATTGTGAGGACGCCGCACCGAGTGCGCAAGCACTCGATAGCTGCGAGTTGGGCAGCATAACCTCATTTAGAGTGCTCCAATTCTGGCGAGCGCGTCCAGCGTTATGGTTCGCGCAGGTAGATGCACAGTTTAGAACACACCGCGTTACCAAGGACGAGCTCAAGTTCGACAAATTAGTTAGTGAGCTGGATCCGGACGTGCTGTCCCAGGTGGCGGACATAGTGGAATCCCCGCCTACGACAATAAATACAATTTACTTCGTGATCGCATTATCCGCACATTCACGATATCGGAAGAGGAGGAAATCCGTGAATTACTCACCGGTGTAGATTTGGGAGACCAAAAGCCCTCGCAATTACTAAGGGCCATGAAATTGAAAGGCGGCTCGAAGGTGTCGGAGAATGTTTTAAAAACGTTATGGTTGCAGCGACTGCCGACCAGTGTGCAGGCAATACTCAGTATACCTGAGACAACAGACATCTCGAGACTCGCGGAAATGGCAGACTGCGCTCTAGAAGTACGGGGACCACCCACCGTAGCAGCAATTACCGCTTCCGCGTCTGCACCCCCTTTGGACACAGTCAAGGAGGAGCTATCAGCCATCCGGTTCAGTCTCAACCGCATCGAGAAAGACCGTACTCGTAGAAATAACCGTCGCCGTTCAAGGTCAGGCGCGCATAACAGTTCAAACGTGTTATTACCATTCGAAGTTCGGTGCCGCCGCCAGAAATTGTCGTCCGCCATGCAAGTGGAACCGACCCCGGTCGGAAAACTAGAGACGTCGTTCGTTAGACGGGCGGATAACAACGACAGTCCCAAACACCGCCTGTTCATTTTTGACCACCCTACCGGATACAGTTTTTTGATCGACACCGGAGCCGACGTGTCGGTAATTCCGCGTCCCCAACAGACAAAACCACCAACAAAGACCGACTTCAAACTTTACGCCGCGAACGGGTCGCAAATAACCACCTATGGCTTCCAGATGCTTCATGTTAGTCTGGGTCTACGGCGTCCGTTTCCTTGGCGATTTTGTGTGGCCGATGTGTCTAAGCCCATCATCGGCGCTGATTTTTTACGACACCACGCATTGGTCGTGGACATTAAAATTCGGATGAGTTGGAACTTCTGTTCGGGTGCGTTGCTACACGTTGCTACAAATATTTAGGATAAGCAGCGTAGGGAGCCGCCACCACAGTAAGTCTTTGAAGTTGAGTATCTTTTATTGTATTAATTAGTTGCTTCGATAGGTTAGTGTTTAAGGAATAGTTTGTAAGTGCGAAAGTTAAATAATAGTACAGTGAACGTGAGCGAGAGTTGTTTATGTCAGAATTGCCCTTGTGTGAAGTGCCTTCTGGGGTGGTAGGGTAAATTTTTACACGGTGGATTTCGCGCGTGAGAGGACGTATTCGTACTTGGCGTCCTTCCACTGCCGAAACGGTCGTTACTCAAGTACGTGGCGCCCACGGCCTAGCTCCGCTGAGAAGTCGGCCGACCGTTCTATTCCGCCGTTCAATTTTGATTGTAATAGTGTAAGTTAAGTGAAATTGTTTAAAAAGTATTTATAAAATCTATTGCATAGTAAAAATCTAAGGATTACCTAAAGGAAAGTTGGTAGAAATTTGTTATCGTCAAGTGATTTCATTCGTGAGTATTGGTGGTTCCAAAATTAATTAACCAAAATTCGAATTTTTGTGAGTATTAGGATTATTTTTTCCCGACATGGCAAGAAAAGAGAATTTAATCTGGCCCCCCATTTTGAACTTAAATAATGAAAATCAACACATTGCACCCGCCAATCCTCCCTGAAACGCTGAGGTTCCTCGCGATGTAATAGAGGATATTGTTGGCCGCCTGCTGGCTAGAGATTGCCCAAAGATAAATAAATACTAAATCCTGGTAGGGATAGTGGTCTGGAAAACGACCAGGGGATCGATAATGGCCGGGAAATTGATCAGGGTTAGATAAAATACCCGACGTCGTCAACAGCCTTCGCGACTTCTCCGGGGAACCAGGAGAATTTGGTTCTTGGGAAAAGAGCGTCGACAGCATCTTCAACCTGTACACAGCGCATAAAGGCTTACAACACCATTTTGGCATACTTTGCGTTATACGCAAAAAAAATTGTTGGACAGGCAAATACCGCCCTAGAATCTTATAATACGCCCTTGAATTGGTAGCGTATATCAAAATGCCTGACTCTGCACTATGCGGATAAGCGGGACTTAGGTACACTCGAGTTCCAAATGACTTGTCTTCTCCAGAATAGGCAAGTCATCCAAGAGTTCGATCAGTCGGTCAATAGTCAGCTGTCTCTTATACTTAATAAGATCTCGAGATAACCCAAAATAATAAATTAATTTATTTATTTTAATCGTTTACGACTTAATATCATTATAGTTAGCACAAAAAATCCATTGAGTTTTAACGGCATTTTGAGGAATCATAACCAAATGGAACGACACTGTTTCTCATGACCCAGGGAATTGACGGTTGGTTAAGTTGGAGTTTTACTTCCTTAGGAACCTTGTTAAATCATAAGATTCAATGGTACAATTCTCATGGGCCATATATAAGTTAACACGCGCATCCGGCCCATGACACTAAACGACATCTAAAGCCCCGATCACAATGCTTCCGTTCCGTTCCGTTTCGTCACGATCCAATCCGTTCCGTTATGTCAAATATCAGTGCTGGCCACAATGCTCCGTTCCGTTATGTCAGTGGATTGTTTAAGAATACGTGTAGCACTTTCTTGATTTTACGATGTCGGAGTTTCTAGAAATGCTGGAATTGTTTTTCCATACGTACTTGTTGTTCCTAATGTACCAGGATCATATGAGAGAACGTAGTGTCCGTAGGTGGTGGGTGCGACCGCTTAATGTTCATCGCGACGTAAGCGGATATTTTGTGTCGACGTACCCCAAGATGAAAAATGTTGACCCGGAGGAATTTTTAAGACAAACTAGAATGACCCGGGACATTTACGATGTGCTGTTAAACTTGGTGAAGGACGATTTGACCAAGGAATCCATTCGTACACCGATCGACTTCGAATGCAGGTTGGCTGTAACGCTATCGTAAGTATTAATCTTAACTAGTGGGAGTGAAATACTCATAATGTGTCTATAAAATTGTTGCAGGTTTTTGTCTCAAGGAGTGAGCCAAAAATACTTGGCATGGAGTTTCCAAATGGGCCAGACAACAGTGTGACAAATAATATTGGAGACGTGTGACATTTCGTGGAAAGTTCTGTCGCCAATATATGTACGTCGCCACACCAAATGCAGAGGACTACAAGCGTATAGCTGCTGAGTTCGAGAATAAGTGGAATATGCCCAACTGCATAGGTGCAATAGATGGCAAGGACATCGAAATCCAAGCACCTCCAAATACCGGATCAGCCTTTTTTAATTATAAAAAAACATTTAGTATTGTTTTGATGGCGACGTGCGATGCAAACTATACCTTTACACACATTTCTGTTGGAGCCTATGGAAGTCAAAGTGACGGAGGTTTGCGTCGTCATTTATAACGAACTATTTTTATCAGTCAGCAAAACGTGCCAGCCCAATATGCAAATCCGGGAAACCAGCCAACATCAAATTGCTAGCACAGCAGCACTTATTCATTATAAATTAGATTTAAGCTGAATTGTAATTGTCAATCGTAATACGAGTACGTTCACGTGACGATAAATACATTTTTTTTAAACCCGATTCTTTTGTTTCGTTAACTTATATACCTGAAGAAGCTTTCCTTCCCTATGAGGCATAGTTAAATAAATGTTTAATTGTTTGAAAGAAGAAGTTGAGGAAGGATCGCTTTTCGCCAAAAACAATATTTGGATTAAGGGGACAAAAAGTGCCTCCGTTTTGTGTTTAGTTTCGCTTTCCGCGTTTAGTGTTTTTTATTTAATTGTTAAATTCCATCTAAGGATCTGAGAAAACAAACATGTGCGCGACAAAAATGTGTCATTCAGTGTGCCGCCAAAAGAGAGAATTCAAATAGCTGATCCAGAACAACTATCGCTCAAATATTTTTTGACTAGTATCGAGTATAAGGTCCTATGAAATCTACATACAGGCGCTGAAAATGCGCTCAGGAACGACAAGATTCTCCATCGAAGGTCTTAGGACTTGATCAGGAGTTTTCGTCTCCTTACACTTAATGAACGCGCTCAAATTTTCGGTCAAAAGTAAAAAGCTTCGAGACGTCTTAGGGTCTTTCCTAGTCCTCCGTGAGCATATAGTGGAACAAATCAAACGTCACAATATACTGGAAAGTGGGAACGTCAGCTGAGTTAAGGAACCAACCCCTCACTACCACACTCAACCTAAATCTTGGTTCTGAGTCACAGGCGAAAATGCATACTTGCATTTTCGTTATCATAATGCATGTTTGTTTCATCACTATGCCATGATGACTCAGACATATATTCATACCATGACCCGTGTCATTCTTATCACACTCTAAAGGTCAGCATAATATACATAGTCTTAAGGTTTCATGTTAGGAGATAAGATAGAAATGTTTAAGGATTCATGTTAGGAGATAAGATAGAAATGTATAAATGCTATGTTTAGTTCGTAAGAAAGTCAGTTATTACTCAACAGTTCAATAAAGAACATATTTTAAATGAACAACGGTCTTGTCATTTAACTGGTGCAGTCGGGCCACGGTTTTGTTACGACATTTAGTAAAAATTTATATTTTACGCAAGATAAGTTTAACCGGGCTAAAAGAACCTATTGTCTCTTATATACATACGTCGCGGTAATCACATTGATAAAGTTTAAAGTGTTTTTTCTTGAGAACAAGATCATTTTGAAACCGGACAAACGAGACATTTGAAACTGGACGAATTAATTAGAAAATTCGAGAAAGTTAATATTTTACGGGAAAATATGGAATACGGACAACTAAGCTCGTTTATTTCATCGATCCCAGCTTTCGATGGGAACCAATCGGATTTATATCCGTTCATAAAAGCGATCGACTCTATTAAAAGCGATTTAAACGCATGTGTTTTCAAAGTGCAGTTGACGCAACAAATCCTACTACGGATTACAGGCAAGGCGAGAGAGGCGGTTTTGACATATAACCCGGATACGTGGGATGAGGTCAGGAAGACCCTTATAACGCACTTTGATACGGCGGAGACAGAACTACAACTGCAGGAAAGGCTATGTGGTGCGAGATTCACTTCGGCGCTTCAATTATATGATTATTTCTGTAAGTGTCTGTGTTTAATAAGTCAAAAAATCCTAAATGATAACGTATATTTAAGTAGTCAAAAAAAAGATATCATCAAAAGTAGGTATTTAATGGCCAAAAACATTTATATTAATAAATGCCCAGAACCTTTAAAGAGTGTTCTGTTAGCTAGAAATCCTGCTAGTTTAGAGGAAGTGAGAGTTATTTTACACGAGACAGGCTATTTATATTTTGGAAATTCAAGTAATAATAACAAAAATTCAAGTTCTCGAAAGTTCAATATGGATACAGTTTCTAAAAATTCAAAATCTTTACCTCCTGTAAATTATACAATGAATCCCCAATGGTTGTACGAGCAACCGCAATATCAATCGGGAAACAATCGGGGACACTTCGGTAATAATTCCCAGGCTAACTACAATTCCTCACAGAATAGAAGTGCAAACTCGGGAAATTATCATAATCAACATGTAGATCATTCTTTGTCAACGGACAGATCTATGAATACAGTAAATTCCAACGAATCATCTTTGCATGTACAAAATGATAGTACGGATTTTCATTAAACTAACTATTCATGGTAATTTTTATCGCTGTCTAATTGATACTGGCTCGTCCACGAGCATTATGTCAGCTCGAAAAGTCCATGACTCTGGTAGAACCAAACTTAACAACCCAGTGCATCTGCATACAATTAACGGCAAAATCGCATGTTATGATACACTTAGGACATTAGCACCTGAAGAATTTGGTGTCAAGGCTACCATGAATTGGAAAGTAGCTGATATGTCATTTTCAAATTTCGACGCTATAATCGGAATGGATATTTTAATCGCTTTAGGTGCCAAAATCGATATATCCCGTTCCGAAATTAAAATTAATGGGCATCTCATACCATTTAGCACGGACATTCCAAATAATATAATTCGTGAATTTTCTAATGCTATTGACACCATAGAAAAACAAATGGATTCACAACCAGATCCTAATACGTACACGACTGAAGAGGTTCAAGTAATTGATAAAATTAAAAAAGAATTTTCTGATTTAGAATATGACCCTAAAGAAAAATTAACATTCACGCATCGAATCAAACACACTTTGAAACTAAAGTCAAATGAGCCAATTTATCAACGGAATTATAAATTGCCTTATCATTCGAAAGAATTTATTAAAAAACAGATTCAGGAAGATTTAGCACAAGGAATTATTCAGCCATCTTCCAGCCCATATAATTCGCCAATATTGGTTGTACCAAAAAAAGGAAACTCAAATCGACTTGTTGTGGATTTTCGTAAAATTAACTTAGTAACTGTTGAAGATAAGTTTCCTATACCACAAATTGACGATATTCTGGGGAACTTGGGAAACGCTAATTATTTCAGTACGATCGATCTTGCGAAAGGATTTCATCAAATCGAAATAGATCCTAAAGATCGTTATAAAACAGCATTTTCCACCGATGAAGGGCATTTCGAACTTACTCGAATGCCATTTGGCTTAAAGAATTCGCCAGCTACGTTCCAAAGATTGATGAATACAATCTTACAGGAATTCGTTAATAAAATATGCATTGTGTACATGGACGACATTTTAGTTTTTTAGCACTTCATTACAAGAACATGAAATAGCTCTCCGCAAAATATTATCCACTTTACGTTCGGCTAACCTAAAAATCCAAATGTCTAAAACTCAATTGTTAAAAAAATCGACCGAATTTTTAGGGCATATTATTTCCAAAGACGGTATCAAACCAAATCCCAAGAAAGTGGAAGCGGTCCGTAACTTCCCAATACCTACAACTACAAAAGAAGTAAAGTCGTTTTTAGGTCTTACGGGCTTTTATCGAAAATTTATAAAGGACTATGCTTCAATAGCAAAACCCCTCACAGTTACATTAAAGAAGTCAAATTCGATTAACATTAAAGATCCCGAATACATTAAAGCATTCGAGAAATTAAAGAGTTATATCTTAAATGAGCCAATTCTAACTCACCCCGATTTTGATAAATCGTTCACTGTGACAACTGATGCATCAAACTTCGCTTTGGGAGCGGTTTTATCACAGGGATATAAAGCGATTTGTTATGCATCAAGAACTCTCAACGACACAGAAACTCGACTTTCAACTATCGAGAAGGAACTTTTAGCGATAGTTTGGGCAGTCAAGTATTTTAGGCCTTATGTATATGGTCGACGGTTTATATTAGAAACTGACCATAAGCCCCTTACATTTTTACAAAGTATAAAGGAAGATACACCTAAACTTTTTAGGTGGAAACTCAAATTACTTGAGTATAACTATGAAATTAAATACATAAAAGGTAAATCCAATTTTGTAGCGGATGCTCTGTCAAGAATCGAAGTTAATGCTATAGATGTAATAAATAAAAAATCCGATTCTTTAGCAACACAACATACAGCTCATGAAGACAACACGAATTATATAAGCATATCCGAAAAGCCATTAAACTGTTTTAAGTTACAAATAGTTATTAAGAATGGTAAACGGGTTCGCAGCAGTGTCCAAAAGTTATTAAGTGGGAAAAGGATAACTTTCTATTATAAACGCTTCACTGCAAAAGAAGCACAATATATATTACGAAATCATATTCCGAACACAGGAACAATCGGACTTAAAGTTCCCAGTAAATCTATTCTCTCAACTTTTCAGAACGAATATAAGGACTGGAAACTAAACTACCCTAAACTTATTATTGAGAATTGTAGCTATATGCTGAACGAGTGTTCGCATGCAGACATAGTAGAAATAATTGCTAAAGAACATAAGGAGACAAATCATTTGGGTATTAACAAGTTGTACGATAAATTACGTAAAAAATATTATTATCCGAAAATGAAACTAGCAATAACCAACTACATAAATAAATGTGCTATTTGCGCTACAGCTAAATATGATAGACATCCCCCAAAAGAACCTCTCAGAATTTCACCAACCCCATCAGATATTAGGGAAATATATCATGTAGATATTTGGCTTCGGGATAATAAAAGCCCATATCTTAATATACATGCATAGACAAATTTAGTAAGTTTCTGACAGTACAAAAGCTGGACAATAGGCAATGGGATACCGTTATAAACACATTACAGACCATATTTAATAGAATAGGTCTTCCCAAATACATAGTCTTTGACAACGAAGGTGCTATTACAAGCATAAAAACGAAAGAATGGCTAAGTAACCAAGGAATATCTTACCACCTATGCTCACCTTACCATAAAACGGGAAATTCAGATATTGAGGTTGCTCATAGAACGCTAAACGAACAAATGTGTATATTTTTACAAAGACAAAAGCATGAAGATCCCGATTTAGAACTATTTGATCCAGTGGAACAGTGCTTGCATTATTACAATAATAACAAGCACACCACAACCAATGACACTCCCTTCAATGTATTTTTTGGAAAATCTCAATTCAGTAAAGATGAAATATTGAAAAATCTCCAACGTAACAAAGATAAATGGATTGAAAAAGCCAACATAAATCGAAAACATTCGCCCCTTGACCAAAATTACAAGAAAAATATTCCTAAAAATAAATTAGATCTAAGATACGTAGTCGACAAACATAAATCCAAAACTCACCCTCAAAGACAAAAGAAGTTAAAAAAACATTACAATCTTTCCAGGGATATTGCTGGCAACAATTCTAATATTCCCTGTCCTGGCAAGAGCACAAATCGCTATAACACCCCTTCCCCAACAGGACGGCTACATTCTAATGAAAACAAGCACACAGTTCGAGACAGTAAAGAGAATTATCGTCGGTCATCCAATATATGAATCCGATTTGACTAGCATGATATCGAATTTGTACGACATGTTATATATTTTAAAATCGACGGAAGTAATTCTAATATCATACCAAAGTACTCGTTTCAAATTTTCACTTGGAAACCGAAATAAAAACATTATTTCCAGGTTTTAAACTGAAAAGGGGTATTTTAAATTTCGTAGGGTCAATTAGAAAATGGCTAGAAGGCACTTTGGATAACGAAGATAGAGAGCTCATTCAAAGAAATTTTCAGAAAGTCGAATCCAACGAAGAAAAGTTAATAGTAAACGAAAACACAATCCTCCAATCAACAAACACACTTCGATCTGAGATAAACAGAATAACAAATTCCATCAACGAACAGCACAATATGCTCAATGTCACTATTAATAGAATTATAAACGAAAATAATAGTCAACAAAAATCGATATTAGAGATTATGAATTACCTACAATTTTCACAGTATCTAACATTGGCTCAGGAAAAAATTGACAAGCTTTCGGAAATAGTGTTGAATAATCAAGCCCACACACTGCATAGAAATATACTCTCTGATACGGAATTATCGTCATTTAAATTAACCCCGCTTAAATTAGAACATATAAAAACAGATATCCTAATTGAACCTCACAAATTAATCATATTCATTGAAATTCCACTAGAGTTAAGAGAACTTCCCATATATCAAATATTTCCTGTACCAAATAATTACAATTTTCAATTAGCAGCAGAAGTAACACTTTCAAAATTCGTAAATAAAGAGAGCATAATTTACCCCGTTGGATCAAATTTGCCCATTCATGACAAATGTATTGCTAGCATATTCACTAGAAAGCCAAACAACTGTACTTTGATTAAAAATACACAAGAAGCAATTTACCAAATTTCAACCACAATGTTTTTGTTAACAAACGTTAATGATAAGCGCTTGGAAACTTTCTGTAAAGAATCAAAGACTATTTATATAGAATCTAAGAATTTTTTACTCGAATCGAACCAATGTAATTTTTCTATTAGTAAGTACTCGGTTTTAAGAACTTCAAGTAGTAATTATATACCCATTTTGGAACCTCAACTGTATCCAATGGCAAACGTTAGCTATATGGAACCCATCTCAATACATTAGTGATGGGTAACACAGTAACGAGTCGCTCTTTTTGATCGCCTCAACAGAATGAGCGAAAGATTCGGCACAACGACATAGCCTCCGAGCCGTTCAATTTAAGATTGACACACTGTAAAATGAATACTCAAATTAATTTAAATATTACGTAACGCATGGAAACTCAACGCTCATTTAAAATTTCTGATAACATATATGTATGTATGTATGTATTACATTCATATTCATTCACACCCCATCCTAATATCTATCTGAAACTAAAACCATCATTATCTATCTACCAAACCAATCCCACCCATCTAAATAATCCCATCCATTCATAATCGTCTCTATGCAGTATGTAATGCACGCATTGTGTATACACTTATAAATATACAAGCAACAACCCATGCTGACTGCAAGCAAATCAAAAATCATATGCTTACGTCGCACCGCACATCCAATTTTCCCCAAATACATACAGAAAACAAACCCAACATTCTAAAACAAAGTAGTCCGTCTTGTATCATATCATCATCATCACCTCAAGTTCAACTTGAGATGAAAACGATACCAAACCAACAAACAACCAGACAATTTCCTCTGTATACTGTGGACGCAATGAGAAATTTCTTAAATGTGAGCTTGAGTTTTTAGCACAATTTGTGCTGTTTTAAAACAGCACACTCAGCACACAGCACACGCTAACACTTCTGTATTTCATTCGCTCTGTACTTTGAGCCATACTGGGCTGTGTCTTGAGTAAAAAACACATTGATTATTTGGGTAATTCAGTACAGAATAGACCCAGATATTTCACTCATAAGCACATATTCCAATCATCACATTCATTTGATTTGAGTCTTTTTCAGCCAGAGAAGAGAGAGAAATAAGGAAATGAAATTGCTAGAGAGAAACGAAGCAACTTTTTGGCAGCATTATTTTGGCCTGGTTCTTCTATGGATCGGGCGGGTGTTCCGGGGAAATGAGATGGAATTGGGGAATGTGAGTTTGGCAGACGGAATGAGGTGGAATTGCTTCAGGGAATTTAGTGTACATAGATTGTGAATATCCTTCCTTATCTCTCTCTTCTCTGTGCATATCCACAGGCTTTATGAAAATGAAAACATTATGAAAAATTTTGAGAAAAAACAACAGTCTAGTTCAAAAATGTTAGCCCAGCCGCTGGAGATGTTCATGTTGTTGTTGTTCATGATTGAGGAAGTAAAGGTTAGTGGCTGCATATGCACATATGAATTTTGATTTGTTTTTTTTTTTCGACTATAAGGCTTGTAAGGAGTCTTTTCAAAAAAGATAATGAATACTTCCCACTTCTGGCATTTTTTCAATTTGCTGTAACTAAGACGCAGCGAGGGGCGAAATGCTTGTATTTAACTACAAAACATTTAATATCGTTATATATTAAACGATTGATTTGGAACTTGGTATAACTTAACTATTGTCTACAATATCGTTTATTACATGAGTATGGAAATTTTCTACAAGCAAGTTAATAATAATATATAGCATTAACTTCTATAACTTCGGTTATTTGTCACCTACGCTTCCTTGTTCGAGCCTGGGAATTTCACAACAAGCTAGTTGTATAAATATTTCCTCTCAAATCAGTCATACATCCGCATCCGAAAATTTCTGTGAGGAGTTATCTGCAATGGAAATTTGGGGCGATTTTGACGAAAGAATGTCGAAAATCACATTCGTGTCTAACCCCATTACTGTCGGGATTGCAGAATTAGACAAATATTTGCAGGAGCCATATGTCAAATGAAGCAGCGATCCATTGTTGTGGTGAAAAGAACGGAAATTGCTTTATCCACGCCTTTTTAAAATTATGAAGAAACGATTATGTGTCATGGCTACATCGGTGCCGTGTGAAAGGATTTTCTCGAAATCAGGACAGATTATTTCGGAGAGAAGGAACAGAATAACATCAAATAAAGTTTGACAGATTATATTTTTGAATTCCAATCTTTAGCTATAAGTTTTATTTAACGTTATTTCCATATACACTTTAATTATAAAAAACTAGAAATAAGTTGATGTAATATACATGCATTTCACATAATTACGGGTTTTATTGAATATGTTCCCCAAGTCTATGGATTTGTTCGACTCTTTTTGAACGACTCTTTTTGAACGACTCAGTGGAAAGAGTTAGAGTGTATGTGCTGGCACAGTAGAAAGAGTCAATATGCCCATCACTACAATACATCACATCAGAAAATTGGAAAATAAAACCATAAATTTGTTGAATATAACTAAACTAGAATCACTTAAAGAAAACAATTTCAACCTGTCTGTAGCCATATCACTACCCATAATTGTGTTTATCAGTATTGTGATAATACTCATCATAAAATCGGTTTGCAAGAAGAAATCAATAGAAATTGTTGTAAAAAATAAAACGATAACGAACAAAGTTGAGGACAACTTGTCACTTGAGGAGGGAGGAGTTAAGGAACCAACCCCTCACTACCACACTCAACCTAAATCTTGGTTCTGAGTCACAGGCGAAAATGCATACTTGCATTTTCGTTATCATAATGCATGTTTGTTTCATCACTATGCCATGATGACTCAGACATATATTCATACCATGACCCGTGTCATTCTTATCACACTCTAAAGGTCAGCATAATATACATAGTCTTAAGGTTTCATGTTAGGAGATAAGATAGAAATGTTTAAGGATTCATGTTAGGAGATAAGATAGAAATGTATAAATGCTATGTTTAGTTCGTAAGAAAGTCAGTTATTACTCAACAGTTCAATAAAGAACATATTTTAAATGAACAACGGTCTTGTCATTTAACTAGCTGTTCCACTTCCCAATAACAACTTGACGGCGGGGATCGTCTGTCGGTAGAACAGCTCAAGTATTAAGCCGGTGTATGTCCGAGATAATTACTGGACGAAGTTTTGCAATTGTGCAATTCCGTATTTGTGATGTCGTCACCGAGAGTCGGATAAAATTGGTAGCGGGTTAGTACTGTACGCGTACCGAGTTAATAAAAGGGCGATGATCCGAGCGGGATACCCTCTTTGTTCTGATTATTTCCATGGGAAAAGGTAGGTATCCCGCTCGTAAAATAAGATATTCCGGCTAAGTTCCACATATGAAATTTGAAGTGGAAACAGTCTTAATTATCGAATCTTATGCCCTCTTTGTTCTGATTATTTTCATGGGAAAAGACGTTCATTGTGGATCCGAGATCCCAACCGTAAGAGAAGACGAGGAAGACGATTGAGCGAAGATCAAGAATTGTGGAGAAGTTATGGAGGCGACACCGCCGTAGAGAAAGTATCTGAGAGTTTATGTGGAATTGTGCGAGCCGTAGTAATTGTGGAGACGAGAGTATCTGGGAATTTGTATGGACTTGAGTGGCGCGAGGCGCGAATCGAACACGGAATAATTGTATCTGGCGGCGCGAGGCCCCAGCAACGGAATCCTGCGAATATCTATAGAGTGAGGTTGCCGCCCATTAATGTTGCACTGATTCAAGGTATTTAGTGCAGATTTAAGTAGTGAGTGAGAAAAAGAAAGTGTATATGTATTTTATATAGTGCCAGCCGACACATTAGGAGTAAGTTTTATCCAGAATCCAATAGAATAAATAAGGAAAAGACAAAAAAAAATAGTGTTTCATCGGGTGAAGGTGAACTAATTTGCTAGTGGAAGTGGGGCGTAGCCAGCGTCCTATCGAAATAATACGCCAATAAGTGGAGAGCTCTCAACGGATTCAAGTTCGCCGTTGTAGCCTGGTCACCGGTGCGCGGCTTTCGCATTTCGGCCCGCCTGGAGAAGGGAACCCTTTGAAACGCGTGGCGCCCACGCCCGTCTCCTTGGGCTAAGTAGGCAAGGGTCACGGCCGGGTTCCAACGGTGAGCGTGTGGGTGAAGTGGTGCTGCGGTAGATGGGCCGTTATCTTCGTCGCGGTGGTCCTACTTCTTCGAGCTCGAAAGAATCGCGGCCCCAACGAGTGGAATTCTTGTCGGATTCGTCGCGGAGGGCGGCGGATCGGGGAATCTCTCAACAAGAACTTAAAAGAGGAGCGCCTGGAATGAGCTTTAGAGGCCCGGGTACCGCCAAGAGAGGGGCTAGCGAGCTCCAGGAGGGAGGATTCGTCTTCCGCGGCGAACCCCGCTGAAAACTGTGTAGAAAACAGTGCAATTAAAGTCGACGTCAAAGCGCCTGGATGGAACCCATTATTTCAATGAATTATTATCCTCTGTTTCGCTCCCGGTCGCATACTCCGAGCTCCGGTAAACAAAACCATCCAGAACCTTTAGATCCGGAAGGCGATGTTGGTTTTCTTCAATATAATGAATTAATGTGAGGTAAGTGTCAGATTTAAAGCAGGACGTGGAATGACTAGATCAACATGCCAGGATTTAATCAACGTTATAGCTCACAGAATGTCTGGGAAGAAAGACAAATATGCCTTGCTAAAAAAAGTGTTATTCACTTTTTGGTTGTTGGCGAAACCAGAAAGATTCCTTGCCTGTGGTGATAGATTTGGGTTTATTAAGAACGCGGGCTACGATGTATTTACGCAAGTACTGACGGTTTCAGTGGGACTACTTAGTAAATACATATATAAAATTCCCCAATGCCAGCGCGAGGCGTTAATTTTTCAAAGACGTTCGCGCGGGTTTCTTGGCATTGTCGGTGCAATTGATGGGTGCCATTTACCCATCAGAGCTCCTGTAGGAAATCCAAACGATATTTAAAATCGGAAAGATTTCCACCCAATAATATTTCAAGGCACTTGCGATCACAAAATGCGTTTTATTGATGTCTTTATTGACACGCCTTGGACGCTCGAGTATTTAGAAATAGCGAAATATTTCGGAGACTAAACGATTCAGCGTCGTCGCTTCTAACGCCACATCTACATCTTGTGGGCGACACGGCTTACCCCATGATGAGAGGGTTGATGAAGCCTTTCGAAGATAACGGACAGTTAAGCATTGCACAAACCAACTTCAACAAAAAGCTGAGCAGTAACCGATGCTTTATCGAAAGATCTTTCGCCCTACTCAAAGGAAAGTGGCGGAGATTGAAGTTTTCGGACGTGAGTAGTCCAGAAACGGCCCAGAAGTTTGCAGTGCGTAATGCGTTTTGCATAATTTTTTAATAAATCGGAATTAACTAAATTTGGAATGGGCAACATGACGAAATCGATGCATCGCCAAGTGTTGCGTACGAATGCTTCCATACAACATACTTACTTGTTGTGTTTACTTTGCGAACTGTCACACATTTGTTAATTTTGACATTTCGCGCAGTTTCATTTTACATGTATCGCGTACAGTGAGATATAAATTTCCCAGATTGAGGGGAAATTAAGGTACGAGCGCTTCGTTGAGGCTTATCTCCCCGAGCAAAGGCGGATTAGTACGGAAGGTCTACATACCGTGTACCGGGACGTTGAAATCAAACACGAAGTGTGCCGTTTTTATTGCGTTCCCCTAATGATCGGTTAGAAACCATCCTAACTCGAGAAATGAGAGAGTAAATCGCCTGTTGTTAACGGTCCTATCCGATCAATTTTTTTGTTTGCATAAACTTCTTTTTTTAACGGCCTCATCCGAATCCGTTAATATTCGATAGTGCGAACAATCGAACGGTCTAATCCGTTAACTTTTCGGTATTTTGTGCGTTACAAATTTTTTAACGACCTCGTCCGTTAAAAAACTTTCGGTAGTGCGAACAATCGAACGGTCTCATCCGTTAACTCTTCGGTAGTTTTTGTGCGTTCACACATTTTTAACGAACTTGTTCGTTAAAAAACTTTCGGTAGTGCACACAATACAAATCTTTGGTATTTTTTTGGTACTCTTGGCACGTTTTAACGATCTCACTCGTTAAACTTTTTGGACAGTTGAACATCTATATGCTTGTTAAACGGTCTCACACGCAACACCAAGTGACGAAGATGCAAGCAACTATTTCGGCTATTACAAAAAGGAACGAGATTGTTCGGAGATTACTCTGAAATATTTATTTATTAAATGAATAGATTTTTATTTAACGTGAAATTAGTCGTAAGTACTACGTTTAGATTTATATTTAATACAAAATTAGTCATAAGTATTAATTTACATTTATACAATATTTACCACAAAATTACTATTTTCTTTCCTTTTCATTAGTCAACATTAATTTACATTTACATAAGCAACACAATCAATAGTACTAGTATACATGGCCTACAACTTAATAATGAGACTTTTTTTAGAGATGGCAACACCGATAAACCAATGGTAGTCCATCTTTGACATACATACCATTTGAAGTTTGTATTCATAAGCTGTCAATGTCAGTATAAACATTTCGTGTTGATTGTTGACAACGTATTTTACCGGACCATGGAAAGTTTCGAAAATTCACGAAAAAAACAACATTTGCGGGAAGTTTTACTTGGACATTATTTTGCTAAGAAGACTGCAGCTCAGAGTCATAAATTGCTCGTGGAAGTTTACGGTGACGATGCTTTTTCGCGTGCACAGTGTTTTCGGTGGTTTCATCGGTTCAAAAATGATAATTTCGACATTACCGACGAAGAGCGACCTGGCCAGCCAAAAAAGTTTGAAGACGAAGAATTGACGAAATTACTCGAAGAAGATTCGTGCCAAACTCAAAAAGAGTTGGCAATTTCGTTGGAAGTGACTCAGCAAGCCATATCGAAGCGGTTAAAATCACTGGGAATGATCCAAAAGCAAGGCCACTGGGTTCCGTACGAGTTGAAGCCAAGAGATGTTGAGAGGCGCTTTTGCATGTGCGAACAACTGCTTCAAAGGCAAAGACGGAAGGGTTTTTTGCATCGTATTGTGACCGGCGATGAAAAGTGGATTCATTATGATAACCCAAAGCGAAAGAAATCATGGGGACCGCCCGGGCACCAATCAACATCGACCGCGAAGCCAAATATTCATGGTTCCAAGCTTATGCTCTGCATTTGATGGGACCAGATCGGTGTTCTTTATTATGAGCTGCTAAAACCGAATGAAACCATTGACGGGCAGCGCTATCGACTGCAATTGATGCGTTTGAGTCGAGCATTGCGTGAAAAACGGCAACAATTTGCTGAAAGGCACGACAAAATAATTCTTCAGCATGACAATGCTCGCCCTCATGTTGCGCAAGTCGTGAAAACGTACCTGGAAACAACCAAATGGAAAGTGCTACCCCACCCGCCGTATAGCCCTGACATTGCTCCATCCGATTACTATTTGTTCGCTTCGATGACTCATGCGTTGGCTGATCAGCACTTCACTTCATATGAGGATACTAAGAACTGGCTCGATTCATGGATAGCCTCGAAACCCCAAGATTTTTTTCGCGACGGAATTCGTAGACTTCCCGAAAGATGGGAGAAAGTTATCGCTGCTGATGGCCAATATTTTGAATAATTTAGTTATATGAATAAATCTATGAATAAATGCCCAAAAAAAAAAGTCTCATTATTAAGTTGTAGACCCATATTAAGTTCAATTTACGTTTAAGTTTTTTAAATGAGTTTTTCAATTAGAGCGAAAGAATGTTTCCCTTTCTTAATAAAACACAATAAAATACTTAAAAATACGTAAAAAAAAAACGTAACAGACGGTTTGGTGGGCATCCAAAGATGCCCGTGGGGACGAGGGCTAAGCTTGCATTGTGACCGTGAAGATTAGACAGTGTCAGCTGGCGAAGAAATAGGCCTCTCAACGAGCTCAGCAGCGCCCCATGCTTGCTGTAGCTCAGTTTGGGAGATGTGGGCGGGGTATTCGCCGCTCGTTGCCCCTGTCCTTTACGTATTACTAAAATGCATAAGCCTGGGGAAGACAACACAAACATGGGAGGCGAAAATGGGGCGATAAGGATGGAATGGTGGGCGGACGGGGTAGATGTCCGTGCCTTGAAAAAAGCCAGTACAGTGTTCGAAAATGCTTCGCACTACGTATGCCGAGTCCAGCGTTACCTGCCAACCTAAAATCCACAAGAAAGGAGACGAGATACGAGAGATCACCGCAAATTCCAATTAGCCGTCTTACAACATCGCCAAGTGGTCAATTAAGGAGTGGCAGGCCCTTGGGAACGTCAGCAGCAAGCACTCGGTAAAAAACACGCACGAGCTGGTCGAGAAGTTGCAAACCATTGGAAAGATCAACGAAGACGAGGTGATGGTATCATTTGATGTCAAGGCGTTATTCCCTAACAATCCGGTGAAGCAATCGATTTTCGAGTTCGAGCGATGGCTGAACCAGTTTGGAACGACCCCGGAATGGAGGAAGAAAGTTCGAATTTATACAAATCTTGCGAGCCTTTGTATGAACAAAAACTATTTCACATCCTGGGGTATATTCCACAAAACTACTTCTGGGTTAGCGATGGGAAATTCCCTCTCATCGCTGCTCACGGAGCGATTCATGGTGTCGACCAAGGAGGAAATTGACGCTAAGGGAGTAAGGCCTAAATTTTGGTTTAGGTATGTGGACGACATATTCGCGGTTGTTAGAAGGCATGATATCGACCAGGTCCTCTCCATAATAAGTAAGTTTCATCTCAATAGTAAACTCGATTGAGATGCAAAAAGATGGGGCAATCCCATTCTTGGATCTTATGATCACGAATAACAACGTTGAGGTGAAGTTCGAGATCTACCGCAAGCCAACCGCAATGCAACGAACGATACCATCCACCTCGAATCACACGTTTGCACATAAAATGGCGACCTATAACTGTATGGTACACCGATTGATCCGACAGACGGATTCAACAAGGAACGCGAATTCATTGTTGACACCGCTATCAAAACGGATACGATTCTGGTGGCATCGAGAAACTGATCAGGAGGAAAACGCAACAACAGAACAGGTTAAAGTATACGACGCTGTTCACGCAATTCATGGAAAACATCCCAAGGCGTATAAGTATCCCAAACTCCCACTTGTTTCATAAAACTAAAAACTTATTAAAGCATTTTAATTTACAGGTAGTCGGATCGAGCAGAAACACCACCCTGAGGAATATACTAGGCAGCGTGAAGGACCTATTAAAACTTGAGGAGAAAAGCGGCATATATCGGATAACGTGTAGCGATTGCGACAAAGTTTATATAGGACAAACGAAGCGGTTAGTAACGACGCGATTCAACGAACACATAAGAGAAGCCGTTAATAGCATCCGAAAACCGAATTGATCAGTACGATCATCAGATGAAGGACACACTGTTCAGTGCGAGAACCTGGAATTATTACGATATACGCACCGGACGAATACGTTGGATCCTTGGGAGAGCTTGGAGATCATTCGAGAAGACACGAGGCGAATATTGAATACAGATCAAGGAAACTGCCCTTCAAAATTAGTTAGATTAGTTACGAAGAATTGAAAAAGAGCATTTAATTTGTAACGTATATTAGCTGTATCTTGCCATTATGTTTAGTACCTTTTGTTCTGAAGAAGGGGGAAGTCGCTCCTGATATATTCCTCTAACCGGCAAGCGTTCCTGTAGGAACGCATAACCAAAATCAAATTTCCTTGTCAGGTAGAAACATTTACATGTGATCCTGAATTAGAGTCTAGGGACAACACTTCAGCACATGTGTCAAAAGACGAACGCGATCTGGCGTTTCGTTAGTCATTTATGATTAGTTTTGTGTCCGGTTTCGAGTCGTGAGCACGAAAATTTTTTTTTCCGATACATAATTTTCAAAGTTGATAAAAACATTATTATAACAGTTCAAATTCATCAGAACATTTTCTCTGCGGTATATAAACGTTTTTTAAGTGAAAAGTGCCATCGTTTAGTGATTTGGTTGATTTTAACGCAGTGCAGGTGAGTAATTGTGATGCGGTCCTACAGGAACGCTTGCCGTTTCACGCTATATTTTTTCCGTTTTGCTGTTTTTTCATTGTTTCTATTTTTCCTCACCTTTTCCGTAGAAATGAGTAATAGAAGGCGAAATACATACATTTAAATTGTGTAAATTGACTGAGGAAGAGGTGATGGACCTCTTGAATTCTGTGGAATCAGACGAAAATGGCAGCGATTTTGATTGCGACGACAGCGTGTCACTCTCCGATCTCGATCTACGTCTTCATGAAATCCGGCCGGAAGATGACAGTGAAATCCATGGACGCCAGGCGGGTGGATATTTGGATCTATTTAATGCCACGAATTGTCCAATAAATTTGAGCGTAGCGGATTTACAGGCTTCCGCGTCCGAAAAAGACGCGGTTCAAACAACAGAGCCGCAACCATCGACGTCCACTGCTGTACCAACTGAAAAACCGCCAGCGCTGAGGCCAGTAAAAAGACCCCGGTCACCATTACCGTCTATGGAAATTACTGGCCCTGCAGTTACCCCGTCTACTGGTGGTTTTACTGGAACAGGTAAATTTGCAAATGAAAAAAAGTAAATCGATAAAAAATTCCTCCATTTTTCATTTTCAGATATTACATCAATTGCAAAAGACGCAAACGAATTTACAAAAATTGTGTGGAAGATGAAGAATCTGCAATTGCACGTATGTAAATGATGTCGCATTTGAAGGTGACAGTAGTTTGCCATCGGTCATAAATGAGCTAGTAACGCCAATGCAAATTTGTTGCTATTTTGTCACTGACGAGATAGCAACAATTATAGCTGAAGAAACAAATCGGCATGCATTGGCTGAAAATATAAACACCGTCTTCAAAACAGATGCAACAGAGGTGTATAGATATATCGGTATATTATTATATATGTCGATATACCGATATCCAAACCTTGAGAGCTATTGATCAGAAAATTCCTATTGCGAAAACAATGCCAGTGAAGCGGTTCATGCTAGTGAAAAAGCATTTGTAATTTGAAGACGAGGCCAATCGCAAAAAGAAAAGGCAGCCAGATTATGATGCTCTTTTTCGCATCCGAAAGATAGCCACTAAATTAAACGATCGATTCAATTCCGTTCCCAAAACGGCGCGACTTTGTGTGGATGAGCAGATGTGCTCAACAAAGATGAGACATCATCTAAGGCAATATATGCCAAATAAACCCCATAAATGGGGAATCAAATTTTTTGTGCTATGTGACTCGAGTGGATACGCATATTGTTTCGAAGTCTACAATGGTGCTGGAGATAATATGGTACTTGATGAACAGCCCGATCTTGGTTGCGCTGCGAACGTTGTCGTTCGCTTGTCTCAAACGATTCCGGATTTCAAGCACCATATAGTATATTTCGATAATTTTTATACGTCGATTCCATTGCTAGTATATTTGCGTACTAGAGGAATATACAGTTTAGGCACAATCCGTGTAAACAGGATACCGAACTGCAAGCTTCCAAATGATGATGCCGTGAAGAAACAAGTAAGAGGATACTCAGCTGAATTTGTTGGCTCAGCATATGGTGTTGACATCTCAACCGTATTGTGGAAAGACAATAAATGTGTCCGACTGGCATCAACATATGTCGCAACAAAGCCTTTTTTACGCTCAAATCAGGAAACTACAACCCGCAAAAGCAGCGCGGTATGATCGCAAAGATAAAAAGTATATCGAAGTCGATTGTCCGCAAATAATTGTAGAGTACAATCGTCACATGGGCGGCGTTGATTTGATGGATGGTCTAATGGGCCGGTATCATATCAAAGCGAAAACTAGAAATGCAATGGTACGAATTTTTACCATCTCATTGATATGGCTGCAACCAACGCCTATATATTATATCGGCGAATACACGCAGCAAGGTGCACTGATTCCAGTGACGTCTCAGCGGCAGACATCGTTTTGTTGAATTTGTCGCAGTTTCGAGAAAAAATTGCTGCTGGTCTCGTCTCGTACACCAAAAAACGTGTTCTTGGTAGACCATCATCACGCTCCTCAGGACCCCCAACACCCAAAACGACACCACCATCAACACCACCACCGTGCAATTTGAAGAATGGTCAAAACGCCAGGCATCCCGTGGACGATATTCGATTTGATGGACCGGACCACAACCCCATCATGCTGACAAATAAAGAAAAAAGAGACTGCAAGCTTTGCAAGAAGTCCAAGACTCAATTTTTTGTAGTAAATGCCGCCTGCATTTGTGTATCACAGTAGCGAAAAATTGTTTTAATGCTTATCATAGCCGAAACCAATCTACTTTTTCTTAGAATAATCTATTTTAACCTTTCATGTATCTTTTATCGTAATAAATCCTGTTATTCAGCATAAAATACCATATTCTTACCTGTCTGTTTTTTTACACTTAACCTGGCAAGCGTTCCTGTAGGAACGGATTCGTTTTTTCTACCTGGCGACTTAGTGCGAAGGTATTTATGTTTGAAAATTGGAAGATATGTTTCGTAGACTCTGATTTATGATTTAAAAAAAATTCCAATGAAAAATATTTGCCTGTTCAGTTCCGCCGGTTAGAGGGATATATATAAAATATATAATATAAATAAAATTTGTAGTTTGGGAAAGCTGCATCTTCTTTGATTTAGTTGACAACTACAAACGTTGGACAACACCTAACATGTATTTTTGATATTTTACGCTCGTCTGTTGCGATGTTAGTTTGTTAAACTGACACTTAAGGAAGTGATCTGAAAAAAAATTCAATCGCACCAAGATTGTACATTTCAATAGAGTCGAATTTTTGTTTGCTATTTTACATTGATACTATACTGATACTAATTAATCATTGTGCACATGACTAAGGTCGAGCTACTCGCGATTTTTATGTCGTATTGCTTAGCTTTCGTAACACGCACATATTCAATTTTCGATATTTTGCGTTCGTCTGCCGCGGTGTTAGCAACGGAATTTTTGTCTGACTTTTTGCATTGACACTAAATGGATTGTCCTGAATTGAATGACATAAGGGTTAAGATTGTGCACATGGGGAAGTTCGAGTTACTCGCGAGTTCGTAAGATATAAGGCGTGTTTTATTCAACGGTCCAGATCAGAGCAGAATAACTGGTTCGAAATAAACGATATTGAATATATTAGAGCAGCGAAGAGGTAAATGGAGTGTCTCTGCTTAGAGCGTGTCTTGGTTTATTTAGCATTCAAACGTCAGCTTAAATTTGAAGAGAAAACTTAAATCCTCAGTACAGATGCAATCTGACAAACTTCTTTTAGGCAGCATGTTGTATGTTTACTATTGCATATAATTACACAGAATCAACACTTTATTATCCCATGTGGTTCCCAAACTGTATAAGAAAACTGCATTGTCCGCAGCGAGTTCGAATATTTCAACCTTACCAATTCGCCTTCAGAACAAAAATCCTGCACCAGCTGATCATCGAGAGTTAGCCAGAACAATGTTGTTTGTGTAATGCGTGCAATAGTTGTTCTGCTCTGATCTGGACTGTTGAATGAAACGCAGCAATCTTGAATTCGTTCGTCGACTATCGAAATAAACGACTCTTACGTGCCGCGAAAATTTTAATCATTAAACAGGGTAGTTTTTATATTTTGTTTTCGGTTAGTTTCTGCAACTGCTGTTACTGCAGATCTTTTTTCGTGCCTTCAGTTATCATAAAGTGCCGCTACGTGCCATTGATGATTTTGCAGCATTTGTAGTGTGCGAGTGTGCTACAGTGCCTGCCCCACAGTTCGGGTGCAGTGTATAGTGTGTGGAGCTGTCTAGAGATCCTACTCATTTTGGGTATATTTCACTTTTTATTAATTCACCATAAATACTTTGACTTGGTCTCACTAACAAACGTTAGCACCGAATGCAATCCTCTTGACTCAACAAAAACGCCACATTCTTTAGAAACAATCATTTGTTTATATTATTAAAATCGGCCGTTGTGTTGAAGTGTTTTTAATTGTAATGAGTTTTACGGCAACGCAAGGAAAATTTTTGGTGTGAAGAACTCCTTTATTTGTCAGAGCTATTAGTTTGAAATTAGCCTTCAATCTTTACGGAAATTTAAATTAATCAAAATGAGTGTTTCAAACAGGAGGCGAGTGTGGCAACATTTTGAAAACCTCGGTGATAAAGTGTTGCGCAAATTATGCAAAAGACAATTGAAATTCAGTGGAAACACATCCAAGCTGAATGACCATTTAAAACGGAAGCACCCAACCATAATATACAGCGAAACTTCACGAGAACAGGAAGTCGTTATTATGGAGGAACCTCAGCCATCTACGTCATCGCAATTTCCCACAACGACAACTCAGAAAAGGCAGTTTTTGCAAACAACTATAACACAGAGGGCGGCTGTATTACCGGAGAGGACTGCGACGAAAATTGATCAGTGCGTCGTTGAAATGATTGCAAAGGATTTTCAACCTATATCCATAGTTGAAAACAAAGGATTCAATAAGTTGATGAATCTGCGGGAACCGCGATACCATCTACCGAGATGAAGGACACGCCAGATTTTAATTGCAAAATTTGCATGAAGAAGTAAAGGGAAAAATTCAAAAAATACTTTAAGAAGTTCAGTACGTATCTGTGACAACGGATATATGGACGCAACGACGGAGTCTTACATGACAGTGTCCTGCCTTTTTATTTATAAATACGAACTTAACCCTTTGACGGGCAAGACCGTATACAGACGGTCTTTATTTATGCTCTTCTAAAACACATATTTGTCGTACGATCAGACATGCACTCTTTTGTTATTTACTAAATGCATACAACTATTTATACGGCAAAGTTTTGAACGACAAGCTTTTATAGTTTGGCAGTGACAGGCATGCAAGTGTGAAACAATAGTGTAAATAGATACAGAAATTATTGTGAAATTCAATCAAAATTCAATACCAAAAAAAGGTACTTTATAGTAGCTGAGCGGAGTCGGGAATTTTTTTGGTAAGTAATATTATTGTTAGCTTCCATAGTATCCTCCTGGATTATTCGTGGAAAAAAATATTGCCGGTGTTTTTGTGCATTTCGTGAAGACCGTCTCTAAACTCTAAACGGTCTTGCCCGTGCAAGTCAAAAGAAAGTTTTCTTCGCATAATAGAATACCGTTGCACTTTTGTGTTGTCTTCATCATTATGTTCCTTTTTTACCTATAAAAGGTATTTATGCGTTGCTACTGCTATATTTTAGACAATGGAAGATCGTACCCAAGGAAAAGAAAGGAAGTATAACGCGAAAAAGCTTCAAGAGCTTACAGAAGCAGACAGGCAAAAGAAATTTCATCTGTCTTCAATGACAGATGAACAGGGGCCCGATTCCGCAAGAGTGAGTTTTTTCGGTGCGCACCGAAAAAACTCACTGAAAAAATTCACCGAAAATATCAGTGCGCACTGATGCAATTCAGCAAAAGCTAGTGAGTTTTTCAGTGCTGAATGAATTTTTTAAACAAACGTCAAACGTGTGTAATTTTTCTGATTGCTGAAAACATCATAAAAATGGGTGACATTCATGCTTCATATGAAATTATAGAATCGATCAATAGCATTTATTCTCTTTCAGGAGGAAAAGTCTTGTGTTTACGAGTATATTAAACTCCCAACCACGGACCATTTCACATCTAGCGGTAAATATTATCATTTAGGGATTCACACTCCTTTTCGTATATGTCGTAATCGTGGTAAACTTCTGTCATCTCCATAGTAAAATGACAGAAGTTTACAACTTTACGACAAATATTGTACGATGTTTACGACGACGACGATTAATTGTTACTTTTCTTGTTTGACTTCGATGACGACCAAAGTCACTTTCGCCAGATTTTTCATAATTCGTATGCTCTGCATCAAACGAAACATAAACACGCTCCTTGCCGTAAATATCGTAAACGTTGTATTCGTCGTAAACTTCTGTCATCCCCATAGACTAATGACAGAAGTTTACAATTTTAGGACAAATACGACGTTTACGACGTGAGCATGAATCCCCTTATGATCTTCTTTCAGAAATGGTCGGTCCTAGTGACCGAATGAAAACGGGATAACAATAATAATAATAGGGGGACCCATGCCCACGTTGTAAACGTCGTATTTGTCGTAACGTTGTAAATTTCTGTCATTTTACTATGGCAGAAGTTTTCGACGAATACGACGTTTACGACATTTACGACACTGAGCGTGAATCCCCCTAATATTAATTGCTAAAGAAGGCACCGGATACGGAAACAAAAACTTCTCATCTTCACTATGAATTTTTATATTTTTGTCCTTAAATTCAACACGAAGCCCCGCCCTTCATCCATTTCTGCTTTGAAAAGTAATACTCCACCTTCGTATGCAGAAATCAACAATTTAATACATAATTTATAAAAAAATATATTTTGCACTTACCAAATAGCCAGTGCAAAATATATTCGCACGGTGCGCATCGGAACTGTCAAAAAAAAACTCATCGCATCGTTGCGGAATCGCATTTTTGCAATTCAGCACGGTGCGCACCGAAAAAATTCATCTCAATCTTGCGGAATCGCATTTCTTCGGTGCGCACAGATTTCGGTGCGCACTGAAAAAATTCACTCTTGCGGAATCGGGCCCCAGATCGAGCAACTGTTGCACTCAACTCTTTTATCTGATGAAGAGTTTGAGTACGAGGATGATGACGACAGTGTAGCCGACCCAGATTACGTGGTCGATCAGATAACACCTGAGGAAGACGAAATGATCACGGAGGTCTTAGGTGAAATTAACAGCAGCACTTACGACAACACAGTTAGCTTCGCGTTGAGCCTCAACTCAATTTGTGTTCTCATCAACATCTCAACAATGCTCTCCTCGTTCAGCAACTGCAGCAGCAACAACAACAGCAAAAATACTAAAGGCAAGTATGCCATCAGCAGAAATGGTTCCATCAACTTCGGCTGACGCGGTTGCGTTACTTTCACCTTCAGTGGTACCTCCACCTGTCCCCGGAAGAGTTGTCAAACCCCCGAAAAGAGCTCGATCGCCACTACCGGCAGTAGAATCCACAGGTCCACAGGTAACACCATCAGCAGGTGGATTTACTGGTTCAAGCTTGGATGCTATCAAAAAAAGTTCGTCTGAGTTTTCGAACATTTTATGGCGTCAACGATCTATGCGAATGCATGTGAATGAAGTAGCGTTCCGAGTAAATTCTGAGTTACCTCAAGCCGTGAAAAAACTCCAGACACCAATAGAGTTTTTTAGCTATTTTATTAATAATCAACTCATAGATTTAATTGTTGAAGAAACTAATCGATCAGCGCGCTTAAAAGACATAAATAGCCAATTCATAACTGATGTAGTGCAGATTCGAAGATACCTAGGAGTTCTGATGTTTATGTCTATTTTTCGATATCCAAACATAGAGGCACACTGGTCTGAATTTGGATTTAGACATATACCAGATGCTTTGCCCTGGAAGAAGTTTCTGACAATAAAAAGGCATTTGTCGTTTGCTGATGAAAGTAACTGGATCAAAAAAGGTGAGCCTGGGTACGATCCACTGTTTCGTATAAGGAAAGTCATTGACATTTTGAATTAACGCTTCGACTCCGTTCCAAAAAATGCTCGGTTATGTGTTGATGAGCAAATGTGCAAAACAAAGGCAGTACACCATTTGCGGCAGTATATGGCAAACAAACCACATAAATGGGGGGTCAAGTTGTTTGTCCTTTGTGATAGTAATGGATACTCATATCGATTTGAAGTGTATAATGGCGCTGGAGATAATATTGTTTTAACAGGAACACCAGATCTTGGAGCAACCAGCAACATAGTAATTCGGTTATCGCAAACAATACCGGATTTTGTCAACCATATACTATATTTTGACAACTTTTACTCGTCACTGCCACTTCTGGTTTATTTGCGAGCTCGTGGTATATTTTCGTTAGGCACCATCAGAGCGAATAGAATACCAAACTGTAAGCTACCAGCTGATACAGATGCAGAGCTGAAAAAAGCAGATAGAGGTTACGCAGTAGAGTTTGTAGGAAGTGCTTATGGAGTTGACATAACCACGGTTCTTTGGAAAGACACCAGAAACGTGCGACTCTGTTCAACTTACGTAGGTGTCGAAACGTTTCCAAAAGCAAATGCTGCCACTCAGCTATTGAAAACCATTCGTTACAATAAAAAAAAATAAGGAATACATTGAGGTAGATTACCCACAAATAATTCATGAGTACAACTCCCACATGGGTGGTGTAGACCTCATGGATTCATACATGGGAAGAAACGGTTTGCGTATAAAAACCATGGATACTATGACGCGTATCTTTTATCACCTACTCGATATGGCCGTTACCAATGCGTTCATTCTATACCGCCGGAAGAAAGCTTCAGTTACAGAGGAAGACGAAATACAAGAAAAAGATATGACGCTATACAAATTTCGTTTGGAAATAGCTAAAAGTCTCTGTGCTACCACCGAAAAACGCACAGTTGGACGGCCATCAAGCGCACCACAGCCTCGTTCTAACAGTGGCACTGGTAAAAGAGCAGTACATCCAGTGGAAGAAATAAGGTATGATCAAGTGAACCACATTCCCGATCGGGGTTCAAAAAAATCATGCAAGTTGTGCAAGAAATCCGACACACACACTTTTTGTACAAAATGTAACGTTCATTTATGTTTTTCGAAGGCCAAAAATTGTTTCAGAGACTATCACATGCAGCCATAATACATAAAAATATTGTAAGCATTTTTGATTTCGTTATTTCAATAAAAACGGTTATTTACTCTAAAAAAAAACACAGCTTTTTTTTTATTTACCCTTACCCGGGCAAGACCGTCTGCAGACGGTCTTCAATTTTTTGCATCTGGCTGCCAAACTAATGAAAATTTTGGAAAACGGACTCTCAATTTGGGTTTCTTGCACCAAAACTATCCGGAAACCAAAATTCCCAAAACAAAAAACCAGGTATTTCAATCTTGCCCGTTAAAGGGTTAAATTATATCTATATGAAATTTTCACATGATTCAAGCATTTGCATAATTTGAGAAAAAGCTCAAACGTCGTATATGACAAATCGACTGTGAATGAGAATAATTGATCAAAAAGGTGATCAATAGAATTTTGCCGTAAGTCCGTCTACATGTACATATGTCTGAAGCGACGAACTATCGAGTGATTTCTAACATGATGCCACGGAATCGCTTTGAAAAAATGAGGCGTTTTTTCCATATCAACGACAACTCAGTATGTCCTGCCAGAAACTCTCCAGCGTATGACAAATTGCATAAAATAAGGCCATTTATAACAAAGCTGAAGGAAAATATGGCGAAAATCGAGCAGGAAGAATATAACAGCATCGACGAGATAATGATTCCTTTCAAAGGAAGAACCGTGCTCAAGCAGTATCCGTACATGACGAACAAACCACATAAGTAGGGAGTTAAAGTGTTTGCTAGAGCTGGAAAGAGTGGAATTGTGACCGACTTCGAAATTTATTGTGGCAAAGGTACCGACACTGGAAGCAGAAATGAACTCGGTATTAGTGGTGATGCTGTGATGAGATTGGTGGAAAATGTACCAAAACATCAACAATATAAAGTTGCTATGGACAATTGGTTTTCTTCGTACAAACTACTTTCCAAATTGAAACACGAAGGATATTTAGCTGTTGGAACAGTCAGAAGTTACAGACTTCTAAACTGCAATTTCATATCCGATAAGGATTTGAAAAAGAAAGGAAGAGGTTCTTTTGACTATAAAACCGAAAGGATACTGAAAAATTTTTTGGGCTTAAATGGTATGACAACAAGCCCGTCCATTTGGTGTCTAACTAAATAGGCAAAGAACCTGTTGGAAGCGTCAAACGTTGGTCTGCAGCCGAGAAGAAATATTTGGATATCGAGCGTCCAGCGATTGTCAATAGTTCTATGGGTGGTGTTGATCTTCACGACATGCTTGTAGAGCTATACAGAATGGAAATCAGAACGTCCAAGTTTTATCTGCGTGTATTCTTCCATTTTCTGGATATGAGCTGTGTCAATGCGTGGCTACTTTACCGACGACATTGTGACATGAACAACCAACGGGCTATGCCTTTAGTCAACTTTCGATCTGAAATTGCAGCTGCACTAATAAAGACAGGAAAACTCGTAAGTCGAAAGCGTGGAAGGCCATCAAGCTCCAATTCGCCTTCAACATCGAGAGGATCTACTCCTGCCCAGCTATTTGTTGTAGATGACACTCGCTGCGATAATGTTGGTCACTGGCCCAAACATAAAAGCGAAAAACCAAGGTGCAAATTGTGCATTAAAGCGTATTCTCGAATAATGTGTCGAAAATGTGATGTCGCTCTATGTCTGAATAAAGACAGAGAATGCTTCTATTCATACCATAAATAAATTAAAATATTTCTCATATAACTATGTACCTACACATGCAGTCGCCTCTTACACATGCAGTCGCCAACTTTCCGATTGAAGTCGTGCGTGCTTCCATAGATAAGTGGCCAGCTCGATTAAAGGCTTGTGTAAAGGCAAAAGGCAATCACTTCGAATAACTTGTTGCAATTTCTGTTGTTGACAACGCATTTAATAAATAAACAATGATTTCTTAACATATAACACCTCTTTTATTGAACAGTGCTTCAAAAAGTTTGTAACAGTATTTATGGCTAGACTAGGTACATTATATTTTACATACGTCATTTTCTACTTCAGTATTAAAATAAAACTTGAAATACAAAAATAAATCTTTGGTTTCTTTTCTTTTTTATTCTTGATGGCCCGTTATCAACAAAAAATCAACTACGAAGCAGTAGATGCTCATTAGTGTATGTATATTAATTCCCAATGATGCCATATGGCATCATGCCATATTTTGTTAATATGAGAACTTAAAACTTTTTTTTTTCTTCAAAAAACTTAACAATAACCCCTATTGAAAATTAAAAATCGACAAAAAAAAATTTCCGTTCAAAATCCATAATTTGGGAAAGAAAGGGTTAAGAATGTCAGCCGACATTCCGACAAAATATCGACAAGTGGGAAAACGCTGTAAAGCTGAATCTTTCAATTTCATTCAACGGTAATCAATTGTCTCACCTTTCATCACTCATTAAACAAAATTTTTCAAAAGTTCATTCATTGCGAATTAGGCAATTTCTTTACGAGGCGAACATTTCAGACCTTTCTGCTTGCATTTACCATAATGACTGTTGAGAAACTCACTGTCGCTCATGGGGAATTTACCATAGGAGTTGAGGGACGAATTGTGATTTAATTTTGACTCCTGTATAGCGCCAATTATGATGCGATGTCTATTTATGAACGCGGTGAGTTCTGCAACTTTGCGCTGCAGTCCATTGATATTCAGCTGGACAATGGATAAGCTGTTGAATTTAGCGACGGGTGGAGCGGGAGTCAGATTGTGTTGACTCGGGATAAGTGGTGTGGGATTGTTCGCAGATGTGACTGGAGACAGATGGGAGCTTGATTGTGTATTCGCCGTAACTAAGGGTGAATCATTTGAGGTGAATTTTTATTGTCCTCTGTTCCTACAGAGACTAGCTGTAAATGTTGCATTCCACTGTCTATGGTGACTTAAACCGGAGCATACCTTGAGATGGCACCACTCGTCGCAAAAGTTACATCTAACTGAGGTTGCATTTGCGTGCAGCGTTCTGTTGCAGACGCAGCAGATCCATGGACCGTTGAAGGAGTATTCAGAGCAGCTGTGTCTAGATGTGAAGCGCCCAGATTCCATAAAAAACGGACATATTGAAAATATGACACACACATATACTTTCTTCTACATCTCAAAAATGCAGGGTTGCTGGAGTCTCGTGCAAGAAATGTAGTAGTCGTCACCCTACAATGATGTGTGATCCGAATTATATTCAAAAAAGGCCTGCAAATACGAAAAATAATGAAAATCGACTTGTGAATGAACCCGTGGTGAATTTGTGCACGTCTTTCGCGAAAAATAAATTCTCCACAGATTTTTTTCAAACAGGATATTTATTCGTTTCGAGGACAGCTTGTGACAATGGGTTGTCTGCGCGCATCATAATCGATAGTTGTAGTCATTATTCATACGTCACGGAATCTACTGCCCAAAAACTCGACTTAGCCGTGGAAAGAACTGAAAAACTTAGTGTTGTTGATTTCGGAAATGAACAATCAACATATAAAAATATGAAAGTGGTCAAACTTAGACTTCGAAGTCAATTCGATAATAAGTGTATAATCGTACGTGCTCTTGTTGATCCGGAGATTTGCGTCAATTACGGGATCATCTCCCTAACACGATCTACCATCATCACACGTGCCGGCAACCAGATAATCGAATTCAAAGTGCAACGTATCAAAAGTGCAAATTCCATACTTTCCCTAAATTCATAATGTGACCCAATTCCGACACATGCCGGATGCAAATGTTATCAATTATAACTATATAAATAGTGAACTGAACATTGTAGATTGCGATTGTACTTTTGATCTTCCTGGCAGCAACGCTGCCCGAATAAATTATTAGGCGCGTTCTTTTGCGATTCTTAACCTGTATAGGTTAGTGAAATAACACGCAATACAAGAACAATGCTACCCTATATAGGTTAAAGCTTAACCTGATAATTTATCGAGGGCTAATCCTGACCTCGATAGCACACAAGTAAAGCTTTTATTTAGGGCGCATCTACCGGTTGCTAGAAGAAGTTCGTGCGTTCGAAGATGTTCCACAGTGTTTTTACCTAATTCACCTCAATGGGATTCCACATTTTTTCCAATTGGAAAAGCGATTTTTGTCGGAATATTAGGAAACTACTCGGAATCAATTAGTTTCTTCTATCACAGTTGCATTTGATAGGTTCAGTGCTTGCTCTTGATGTAATAGGATAAAGTGTGTTTTTAATATTTTTCAAAGAGTGGAATTATCCCACCGCTTAAAATCCAAACTTTAACTCAGACAAAATCCATTTCAAATCAAATACATGAGTCATATATATGTAGTTCCTTACCCATCTTCTCCGAAACTATATAACACCACACAAAACGACAAATATAGATAATAACTACACAGGAAAACCCTCATTACCGATAGTACCTACTTGTATAGACACACATAGCAATTAAGTCCAGGGTGAGTCACGTAGTCCTTTATCAGGCATCTTTTCCAAAACATAAACATAACAAGGTCATAAAATAGATTCGCACTATAGGCATAAATCGTAAAAGAAGTAACTAATGACATAATACTTAGAATTTGTTATCAACAGTGTAAGAGCTGCATAACATCTACATAAGAAATGCCTTCCATACAAATAGTATAAATACCGATAGATTTTAAGTCCAAGTGTTCAGTGCTATTTTAACGTTCGAATCAATAAAGGTCCTCCGTGTAACGATTAGAATGTTTTAATTAAAGGATATCATTAATCATGCTCTTACCCTGTATAGGTCAGCTACATCGTTTTTTTTGCACAAAAGCTCGGGGTAACTACCCTTGACCTGGATAACTGCAAAAGAACGCGCCTATTGTAAACGTAAATTTAGTCTTTTTTTTTGAACAAGGATCACCTCGACCCTTAATTCGCGTGTCTATTGTCTTTTATTTTTAAATAATTTCAGGTTCGGCGGCCCACTACAAACATATTGCAGCTAAATCGACAATTCGGCGAATATTAATACGGATACGGATCTGAATTTGCCCTAAAACCCCTTGTGGGGCATAGCGCGTCAACTGTTCCATGTGGCCCATCATTATTTTTTTCACCCTTACAAAATATCAGAAGTCGTATCAAGATCTCGTTCAACAGCTGAATGTTTGTGGTTGGCAGTCGGGATGAGTTATTGTATATTTATATGATACACAATATACATGTTGCTTGTGTAGCAATGCACCAGACATTGAAAGGGTATCGTCTGTTGTTTTAAAGAACGAGTCATTATGCTAGGATTACACGATTGACGATTCGCGTCAATATTTACGCTTTTTTGATGTTCAATCGATATCAATCGTGTAAAGGCACAATTTTTTTACGTCAATTTACGCCAATTTGGTTGACGACTAGATTGTCCCCAATTTCCGTCAACCAAAATTTACGCGATTAGATCAATCATGTAAACGAACCTTTTAGGCACAATTTTTTTACGTCAATCTACGCCAATTGGTTTGACCCCTAGATTGTCCCCTATTTCCGTCAACCAAAATTGACGCGTATACATCAATCATGTAAACGAACGCAAGTTTCAATCGACAGATCAATTGCGTCCAGTGGTTGACGTCTCGAGCATCAACCACAGGCGTCAATATTAGATCAATTTTGGTGGAAAATTTACAGTTTTTACAGTTTTACGTGTTTTTCGTTTCAAACAACATGTAAGTTTTGATTATACCTACTCTTTTTTTATTTAATTTTTGTGAATTTAATTTATTTATAGTTTAATAACAAACTATATTTTGTTTCTAGTGAGTTTGAACATGATAAGTGGAGATTTTTTCAACGATAATATCGAATTTTCTAGTGCGACGATGCAGGAAAACAATGAAGCAAGTGTTTTTGTGCAACAAACAACACAACAAAAAGTGAATAAAGCAAATCCGAAAGTCACAATTTCATGGTCGCCTGAGGATGTGCGTCTTCTGATCACCTCAGTCGGATTGCAACCGAGCATATGGGATTTTGCTTGCGCCGATCACAAAAATTTTTTTTTTTATATTATCGTATAGAAAAACTATAAACTATAACCGATTTTCACTACACAACTAAAAATAATTATTAATTAATATTAAATTAATAATTTTATTCACAAGTTGAAAATATTTTTTTTAACTATATTTATGTAGGAGTATATGCTCACGTCCGTCGTCGCAATTTTGTCTGATTGGGGAGAGTCAATAATGCGGAATTCAATTGGTTTTGGCGCAAATAAATATAAGCGTCAACCAATGATCAATTCGATTGACATAAAAAGAGTCAATCGTGTAAATGGTTCGATTGTACGGTTGGCGGTTTACCCTTTTTTTTTAAATTTTGTCAATCGACATTTTGGTTGACGCTGTTAAAATTGACGTGTTTAAGTCAATCGTGTAACTCGGGGGAACAATCTATTTACGCTTCTGTCTAAAATACGCCAATCGAGCGTAAAACTATTGACGCTAGATTTACTCTTTTCCGTCAATCGTGTAATCCTAGCATTACGATCCATAGAATCGTAGCAATGTATAAGTTAACACCTGACCGCGTAGCGTATCCCATTACAAAACGCTGACGTAGCGTCTACCCCATTTGAATTAAATGCACGTTTCCCACGGTCAGCCAATCGGCGTCAGCAGATTTAGTTTAAGCTAAATTCAATGTAATCAGAATTAAGTCAGTTCCAATTGTATTCTCGAGTGGAAAAGAGGGTTCTTCCCCAACAATAAAAATCATTTTTTTTTAAGTAATCCCTGTGTTAATTATTTAACTTATATGAGCTACATGATGTATTTGCGTTTTTAATTTTCTGCACACAACTGATGATTTCGCTGAACAAGCTGCATTTCGCCCTTTAGGATGATTCAAATTCGTTTCTTCATATTTGGTTACGATCAGTGAACGAGTGTAGACTTTCCAAGACCGTGTCTTTTGTTTAAATTGTGTTGCGAGTGTCAGCCGACAGGGAAGAAAGGGACAGCAACGCTTAACGGGAGTGGTGACCGAGCCGCCGATGTAACCGGACGCGTTATAATATTTTTCCGAATATATGTTACTCAATAAAGTTTATTCAAATTAAAAACATCGCGTTATTCATTCCGTTTTTTCCTCTTGACAAAAACTCAGAAGTGGGATCCTCCCAGAAAATGTCGACCATCGAAATAGATTCGCTAACCGTCAAGCAGCTACGGGCCGTGCTGAAATCGCGAAATTTATCTACCGGGGGAACAAAATCCGAGCTAGTTAGTCGCCTGTGCGAGGAGTTGTGTTCCGATGAAATCAATTTAGACGAACTTCTAACCGAAACAGTGCCGCCAGTATCGCGTAAAGAATTTGATGAACTTAAAAATGATATCGCCGCCATCACGTCATTGTTAAAAGAATTTGTGTCGGTTCGCACACCATCGAACCAGCCGTCCGACCCCGTAAACACATCCACCATCGAACAACCGACTAACACCAACGCGAATGCCGATGATAGCCGAACCGTCAATCCGCCGACTACGACACCGCCATACCCATCGAATATCATGTTGACACCAAATCCGAATCCGACATCGTCATCGACCGTCTCAACCTTCTACGCCACCGCATCGAACGTCACCATGCCACCGAGAGCTGCATCAGCATTTCCTCCGGCCGAAAATGGAGCATCCATACCGACACGCGTTATCGGACGCACATTAACCATCCGTGAAGTGAGCGAAATGTTGCCGGAGTTCGATCCGCTATCTGAATTGTCGCTCACATCGAAACAATTCACCACGCGCATTAGCATGTTGCAAAACACTTTCGGTTGGGAGGATGACATGATTCTTCTCGCTGTACCTTCAAAATTGAAGAACACGGCTAGAGTGTGGTTTGATAGCCATCCACGACCACATACATCATGGAGATTTCTAGCAGCCGATCTGGAGAGAGATTTTCCCAACGACATCGACGAAACCACAATACATACATGCAAAATTAATTGCAAGTGGAAGAAACCCCGGAGAAACACTCGAAACCTTCTTTTATCGTATGTGCGCAATCGCCCGTCGCGGGAATGTTAGTGAGAAGGCCACCATACGATATATACGTACGAATCTTCGACACACCGCTTTGCAGAATTCGATTGCATGTATAGATTTTGCAACCAGCGCGGAACTTCTCGCAGCCATACGAAGGTTTGCTTCTAACGCGCAGCAACATCCGCCAGAACGACGCGAGAGTGTTCCAAACAAGCGAAATGATCGAGAGAACGTCACCGACACCAATCCAATGATGCCGAACAAGTCAGAAAGCGCACACAAACCTGGAAATCGTGCGAATAATCGGAAGGAGATAGTGTGCTACAACTGCTGGGGAAGCGGACACTTTTCAATCAACTGCACACAGCCGCAACGCAGAGAACGATGCGCTACATGCTCTCGCACAACACACTCAGCTGATCAGTGTCCTGATAAACAAAAACAAGCAAACGTCCGTCGAATAGCAGACGACAAATCATCTATTTGCTACAAACAAATTCTTTTGGACGGGCAATGTGTGGATGCATTCATCGATCCTGGTAGCGATCGGTCCCTCGTACGAATGAACACCGCCAAAGATTTGTGCCATATAATCAATGGAGACACAATAATGTTGAAGGGTTTCGCCGGCGGGGCAACCGAGAGCAATCAACACATCGTCGCCGAAGTCACCGTAGACGAATGCACGCAAACAGTGAAACTTGTTGTCGTGTATGATGACCTCATCCCATCTCCCGTGCTTCTCGGTCGAGATATACTGTGCGCCGCAAACAACCAGCTGGTGATGAGATCCGGAATGTGTCGACTGGAAAAGATTGATTCTGATAAAATTCGCGTCGGAAGTGAAATAACTGACAACGAACGGAAGAGTTTATACAAAATTATTGATGAATTTTCCGGATGTTTCGCCACTGACATATCGGAGTTGGGTAGGTGCAAAAATACCCAAATGAAAATTGAAGTTAATGTCGACACCAAAATCAATCAAAAACCGTACAAAATTCCGTTCACTAAACGGGAGGTTGTCAGTCAAATTACAAGCGAACTTCTTCAACATGAAATTATTCGACCGAGCTGCTCTGAATATTCATCACCCATCGTCCTGGTGAAAAAGTCGAGTGGAGAAGACCGGCTCTGCGTCGACTACAGAGCACTTAATGCGATCACCGTTAAGCAGCCGTTCCCAATGCATTCTGTGGATGAGCAACTGGCATTAATATCGGGCAATCAATTTTTCACTACACTGGATTTAATGGCAGGCTACTATCAGATACCCCTCGAAGAGTCATCCAAGAAGTACACAGCATTCATCACGCACGAGGGTTTATACGAGTTTAATTCTATGCCATTTGGTCTCGTGAACGCACCATCCGTATTCCAAAAGGCTATATCGCTGTTAATAAAGAAAATGAAGCCGGGTGAAGCCGTGCCATATGTCGACGAGGTCATCATTCCAAGTCGTACCGTAGAGGAAGGTCTTCAACGGCTCCGTTCTTTCGTCGAGGTACTTCAAGAGGCTGGAATGACCCTACGATTATCGAAATGTGTATTCCTCGCTAAAGAAACGTTATTCCTTGGTCATCGAATCGCTGGCGATCTGCTAAAACCCGGGATGGAGAAAACGTCTGCCATCAGCTCATTTCCTGCACCAACATCTGTCACCGAAGTCAGACGATTCCTCGGACTAACCGGATTTTTTCGCAAGTTCGTTAAAAATTATGCAATGATCGCCCGCCCGTTAACCAACTTGCTTAAGACAAAAGGAACACCGAACTTCTTATGGAACGAAGAGCAAGAAAAGGCATTTCAACATTTGAAGCGACTGTTATGCAACGAACCAGTCCTTGCGTTATACGACCCAACGAAGAACCACGAACTGCACACGGACGCAAGCTCAAAGGGACTCGCCGGCATACTTATGCAGGAAACAGAAGCAGGTGTTTGGAAACCAGCGTTCTTCTACAGTCGAATATGCACCGAGGCCGAACAAAAATTTCATAGCTACGAGCTGGAGGTCCTCGCCATCGTGGAAGCACTCGAACGATTCCGAATGTATCTGTTAGGAAAACGATTCCGCATAGTGACAGACTGCTCCGCCATAAGCAACATGAAATCATCGACCCCGTTAATTCCTCGTGTAGCTAGATGGTTCTTAAAGCTACAAGAGTACGATTATGAAATTGCTCACCGAGCAGGAAACGCAATGCCTCACGTCGATGCTCTGAGCCGCTCACCCACCGAAAAACCTAGAGATGTTCCGGCCATCGCTGACAAAATATTCATAATCGAAGCCAAAACAGATGACTGGGTCGCAGCGATGCAAGCTTGCGATCCTGAGATAGTCAAAATAGTCGAGATACTTCAAGATGTTCAACAATCATCGCAGTCAAAACAATTAAAAAGCGAATACAAGATCAAACAAGAACGTTTGTATCGAATCGTGAACGGTCGACCAACATTCGTTGTGCCACGTGCAATCCGATGGAGAATCATCAAACTATACCACGATGACATGGGTCATTTTGGAGTGGAAAAAACAATTCAACGGATCCAACACCATTTCTGGTTCTCCCGCATGCGCAACCATGTGAAGGCTTACATCAGTTCGTGCCTTCAATGCTGTTACAATAAAACCGTCACCGGAAAACCGGAGGGACAGCTACACATATACGATGTCGAGCCGATACCATTCCGTGTACTCCACTTGGATCACCTCGGACCATTTCCGCGCAGCACAAGGGGTAACATGCACATCATCGTCGCCTCTGACCCATTTACAAAATACGTCATTCTAAAGGCCGTTCGAACCACTAAGACCAGACCAGTCCTCGATATGTTAAACGAGATGACATCATACTTCGGTTTGCCAAGACGCCTCATCACTGATCGTGGAACCGCATTCACGTCAAAGGATTTTGAGACTTACTGCCGGGACAATCAAATCGAGCATATAAAAACTGCAGTCCGCACCCCGCGGGCTAATGGCCAAGTTGAGAGGGTCAACCGTAATATCCTCTCCTTCCTTCGCGCGTCAACTAATGACCGCCACAAATGGGATCAATTAACGAGAGAAATGCAATGGAGTCTCAACACCATGAGAAACACGACCACCAAGTTCAGCCCAAACGAGATAGTCTTCGACTTCCCGTTAAGGGACGTCATACACAACCACTTATTGTTGGCTCTCCACGACGAACCATCTTTCGAGGAGCAAAGTGATGTATTAACAACGAGCCAAAAACGAGAGGAAGCTGCCAGTAACATCTTAGCTGAGCGTCGTCGTTGGAAAGCCCGTTTCGATGAGCGTCATCGTCACCCTCGAAACTATCAACCTGGCGAGTTAGTCGTGGTCGAAAACGCGTTGGCTTCAACAGGAGAATCTAGGAAGCTCGAGCCTCGATACCGTGGACCGTACCGCATCAAGAAGGCTCTACGCTACGATAGATATCTGATTGAAGGATTACCTAACGAAAATCGCTCCAAACGATTATTTTCATCTGTCTTCTCGAGCGATAAACTGAAACCGTGGTGTCAGCTTCATCCCGAGCTGGAAGAAGACGAATTCGACGGAGACGAAAATGAGCCCGGGACGGGCTCAATCTCAGGACCAGCCGAGCTGTCAGCCGACAGGGAAGAAAGGGACAGCAACGCTTAACGGGAGTGGTGACCGAGCCGCCGATGTAACCGGACGCGTTATAATATTTTTTCCGAATATATGTTACTCAATAAAGTTTATTCAAATTAAAAACATCGCGTTATTCATTCCGTTTTTTCCTCTTGACACGAGTTTTTTTTTGTTTTTCCAATTGTTTATAGTTTTTTCGAAATGGGACGAAAGCATAGAAGAAAAAGGTCGGCAAAGGCGCCGCCATTCAAGTTCATCCTCGGACAATATGCGGGTTTCCTGGAAAAAGAAAAGTGATTCGATTTCCACAAGGGAATCACTCAAAATATACTAATGCGGGTCCTCAGGCGGGTGGATTTAGAGGTGAAGCAGTGCCGTCTTTTAATCCGGAGGATCGGCACAAATCAGCAGACTTGTGGCGTCGTAAAGTGGACGATTTACGGGAGGTATTTGGTTGTCGGAGGAGGCCACTATTTTTTTCGCTTTGGCGAAACTTGCCGAAGTTTGGTACAAGGGACTGGGTACTGCGAATTATTCGTGGCCCAATTGGAAAATTAAATTACGCGAGGCTTTCCAGCCTAGGGGAGATTTTTACGAGATTCGATCCGAGATGCTGAAACGTTGCAAAAGAAGAGAAGAGACATATTTGAATTATTACTATGAGAAGAGAAATCGATGGTATTAAAGCAGTGCCATGTCTCATTGGAGGTGTTGAACTTTGTACATGTTTTCGTTGGAATTATTATTAATAATTAAGAATGCACAAACTCTCAACGTTATAATTATATTCTTGTTTCAATAAACAATATTTAAATTCAACAATAAATTGACTTTGATGTATTAACAAATTTTTCAAATGGGGAGTTCCGCGAACTATAACTGATTCCAAAAAAGTGCCCGAAACCGTTGTTTATCGTGGCCTTTATAGCAAATGCATTAACCGCTTTTTCCGTACCAACGGAATCAGAGGTTAATGCACTCTTCATTGAACTGGAAAGGGCCAGTGGACCCTTTGGAGACTTTAAATTGAGCAAATAATAAATGCATAGTGTACACCCACCAGCTGGCCGGTGTCAGATCGAATTGACAATTAGCGTCAAAATAAACAAACACTAAACAGTACACATATCTAGCATATTATCGTCACATTTAATATTGACCTTTGCACATCATATTACCGCATTAATGCAAAATCGCGATATCTGCATTAATAGAAGCACTCAAAATCAATTGTAAGCAAAGTAGGTTCATTTACTACAAAATGTAAATTTTTGCGTACACAGCACTAAGGAAACATTGCACCCAAAATAAGTTTAATAACCGTAGAATGTAGGTCGTTGAATGTGCAACAAAAGCATGTTTCGTTTCGCATTTTTATTAGTATAAGTATCGATCATTGTTATCAAAAAAGACAGTTGCTAATTGGAAAACGAACTTTTCAGTTAGCAAACCAAGTATTATCAGTACGTTTTAGGACCACTGAATTGGAGCTTTTAAGCTTATCAATACGTCTAAGGACTATTGACATTTTCATTGGTCCGTCGACCCGAATTGTAGGAAAAATGACTGACACGTCAGATATCATCGTCTTGTCGGCTATCGACAAATAGAGGATTCCAAGTCGAGGCAGAATCGAGTGTACTTCGAAGTAAAGGCTTTGCAGGCAAAGTGAAAAGCCTGCACTGATCTACACCAGGAGGTCGCACAAGTGAAGCGACACACTGGTGGACTACATCAAGGAGTTCGAGGAGGCAGAAAATCGGTACGACGAACAAATCGTGCAATTCCGGAAGGCAATCAGGGAACACGATGAAGCAGCACGGACAACAGCCGTCATAACCAATTCGGGATCATCCTCGTGCAAGGAACGCTCTATGGACGTCATCAACAATGATACGGTGCCATTAGAACGTATCAAGGTACCGAAGTTCAACGGTGAATATGTTGACTGGGCATCATTTCACGACCTATTTAAAGTGATGGTGCATGACAACGACCACTTGAGTATTGTCCAGAAAATGCAGTACCTTAAGTCATCGGTAACCGGTGAGGCTGGAGCAATCATCAAACATTTAATTACGAAGAAGGAAAACTACAGCGTAGCGTGGGAACTGATCCAGAAAATATTCGACAACCCGAGAGCAGTTTCGAACTCTCTCATGAAGCCCTTTTGAACATTGAAAAGCTCGGGAGCTCCCACTGAAATTGTGAGGACAATGCTAAACACCACAAGTGAGGTGTTAAACAGCATCAAATTGGTAAAAACGGATACCATCGATATCTTTATGGTATATTTCCTGATTCCTGCGAGGGCGAACACAGAATCAGATAGTGCTCAAAGTTTTCCACAAGTGAAGTGTCGAAAAAAACCTGAATTTGTTAAAAAGACACGTTTATGTTACTACTGCTTGAGTAATAAGCATAATGTGGCAGAATGTCCGTCCAAAACGAGGTGTAAAAAGTGCACGAAAAAGCACCACAGTGCCTTCCATGATGATGGAGTTTTTACACCAAACAGAGAGACCTAGGCTGAAAGGACCACGACATTGACGACAGTTTTTTGGGAAACAATTGCCTCACACTGTTGGCAACTGCAAGAGTTTTTTTACAAAGCGAAATAGGCAATTTTGTTCCGCTGAGAGCTCTAAAAGATCAGGGATCTCAAAAATCTTTCATAACGCATGCAGCGTTATGGGCCTACCACGAACTTACAACAAGTTTGCCATCCATGGTATTGGAGAATCAAAAGTCATGACCAAGGGGATCATCAATGCTAAATGCAAGGTCTGCAGATACCATCGAACTAAAATTGCATGTTCTACCTAGCGTAGCGCTAGAACTACCCCAAAGAAAGCTTGGCAACCTTATTGAAGAGATAACACGCGATCAATTAGCCGACGCCAGCTACAATGTTGAAAATCGACATTCTATTGGGAGCAGATTCATTGTAATGAACCACCTATAATGAACCATATTATGGTCTGGTAGTGCTGCTCCCACTTGCAGATCGAAGCAGCACCTGATGAGTAGTGATCTGTTGGTGGTACGAAACCAGAGGCCTGTAATGAGAGCCTTGGGAAATGTTACCCGTCGCGCTAGCACACGCAGTTGCAAGTGCGCCGGGCGAAAATACACGCCGACACACTTGCAACTGAGGGTGGCAGCGCGGCCGGATCAATCTTCGGCGGCAGGCTAAACACCGCTTAGCGCTCACTCAGCGCAGCCGGTTCACGAGCGGAGCCAAGTACCTCTCCCGACCATGTTGGATTTCGAACTCGGCAGCTGTCACTTCGATTCTCGAAATTCCAATTGGATTCGCGGGAGTCGAAGTGACAGTTGTCAGAGTGAGATTCAACGTGGCGGAGCAAGAGCTGCACAAAGCCAAATAATTGCAACAAAAGATACAGGTAGGTGCTGTGTTTTTCCTTTTTTGTTCCTTTTCGCTGAATTCGAAATGAGGTTCTCCACAGGATTACGGAGACGGAAAAAGGAAAACCAACGAGGCCGGCCGTCAGGAACGCCGTCCACTTCAACGTGCGCGGAAAAAAAGACATAACCCCCAAGGCGGACGGCGTGTCTGACGGCCGGTCCAGAAAAGAGAAAACGGACAACACGAAAAAGAAAAAAAAAGGCGACGGTCTACAGCACGGCGCCACCAGCGGCTCCGATTTCGGCAGAGCGCCACCACCTGCGAGCGCATCAACATCATTGGCCCCCCGTAACTCGCTACCACAGGCGGCTACAATTGTCGGCCAGAATCAGCTACCACAGGCGGCGACAATTGCCGGCCAGAATCAGCTACCACAGGCGGCTACAATTGCCGGCCAGAATCAGCACACACAAGCGGCACACACAACCAGCCGGCTAGCACCACCATTTCAGCGTCGGCCGCTGAACAGCGAGCTGCAACCCATTTGAGGTACGTGAAATTTTGTTGTGTTCTTCGGGCACCCTCTGCACATGGGAGAAGCCAACATAGCGCACGTAGTCAGCTCGGGCTGTAGGATTGGGTCAATAGCCCTTAGTGTTTGGACTTGGACACGATATTTTGTGTATTTCGCTATCAAACCGCTCATCGTGAGGGGGACCTTTTTTTTCGTATTGTTCCATAAGCTCATTGGAAATATATTAAGAAACCCACCCACTGGTCATAGATTCCTTCACCGTTCATTGAATTTTATCGTGGCGTCAGCGATCAGATGCTAAATGAAAATAGGCATTATTCAAATTAAGCGTAGCCCTCCATTGCAATTACAAGACATAACGATAATATCAGAAATACAAATTATGGTTGCGCGACAGTTATACCACATAATATTTACGTTGTTACAAAGATATAATTAACACAAAATAAATAAGTCAAGGAAATTTTAGCTACAGAAACAAAGTGAATCCAGGTAGCTAATTTACATGTATAGAAGAATAAAATATGCAACTCAAATACAAAATAAGTAGAAAGACAAGAAACATACACTGATAAAAAAAAAACAAAAGAGAAAAGAAAACCGGAACGTGACAACAATAGAAAATTTTGAAATTATGAAGTTTAGTAACATCAGGTTTAGAAGCATGGAATGATGTAACGTTAGTTCAGGTATATGTATCTTTTATTACCTTATTAGCATATAAGAAAAAAAAAAAAAAGTTTTAATGTAAGTGCATATTTGTTAAGATATCATATATTCGCTATATTTATCAGTAGAGAAGAAAACAAAAATATTTTGTTTTGTTGTCAAAAATGAATTAAAGCACCGAAAAAAAAATATAAAATGAGTATGACTTAAACATACTAGTTGCTTCCTGAGTTCTGAGGGCTCTCCACTCTTCCGCTCTCGTCGGGTAATCTCTTCATCTTGACTCGCTAGGGGGTTGAGCAAATTTGCGCAGCTCAACCCAAGGTCGGGGAGGGAGCGCGGAGCCCCATCGACATCAGGGGGCTCCCGTGCTAGAGGCCGGGACTTAGGGATTTTTCGCGGCCAACTTTTTTTTTGATATATCCTTTGAGGGGCTCCCGTCTTGTTCCGTCAAACGGGTAGACGCGTGATTTTTTTTTTGTAACGAATTGAGGCAGTTTGACCAATACCAACCCCGCCCACACTACCGATAGCTGAGCTAGTTATCGAGCACGCGTCACTTCGGTCAACTCTGAGAAGATTTTGGCACTTAGGTGTCACGGCAGGTCTGCACGACCAGCATAGATCTTCGTCCTCGGTTGAGGGTAACTTCAACAAACACAAAACGTTACAGGCCGATGGTCCCATTACACCCGGACCCAGGTGCGACCGCGTGAGCGTCTGATCCGTCTGCCAACCATTCTATCCTTATCGACTATTTTTTTTATTTCCCATTTTTACCTCCCCTGTTTGTGTTGTCTTCCCCAGGCCTATGAATTTTTGTTAATACGTAAAGGACAGGGGCAACGAGCGGCGAAAAACCCGCCCACATCTCCCGAACTGAGCTACAGCAAGCATAGGCCGCTGCTTAGCTCGTTGAGGGGCTTTTTCTTCGCCAGATGGCACGGCCCGACCTTCACAGTCATTATGCTACCTAAGGCTCCGTCCCAACAGGCATTTCAGGATGTCCACCAGACCGTCCGTTACATATTTCTTTTTTTTCTTCCATTGACAGTGGCGCGGTACGGACCTTTGGGCCGCAGCCAAAAGGAGAACAAGGTGCACGCAGTGGCCAAAATAATAAAAGGGAGAGTAGACCCGTCGGAAAAAAAATAGGAGACATTTTTTTTAACAAGGAGCGAGCAGCAGGCCGCCCCATCAAGGCTTCTCCAGCCCATAGCGGCACATCTGCAACCACATTTTTGAGCGAGACAGTAGGCTGCCCCATCAAGGCTCTCCAGCCCATAGCGGCACATCTGCAACCACATTTTTGAGCGAGAGAGTAGGCTGCCCCATCAAGGCTCTCCAGCCCATAACGGCACATCTGCAACCACATTTTTGAGCGAGACAGTAGGCTGCCCCATCAAGGCTCTTCAGCCAATAGCATCACATCTGCGGCCACATTTTTGGAGCGAAGCAGCAAGCTGTCCCCCCCATCAAGGCTTCTTCAGCCCCAGCGGTTCCTCTGCTGCCTCCTTTGGAGCGAAGTAGCAGGCTGTCCCCATCGAGCCTTCCCAGCCACCAGCTATTCTGCAACAATTACGGTCAGTAAAAAAAAAATTCGTGTGAAAGTCCGAAAAGTTCGCCCGTCAAAGATACGGCAGCAAAAATACGAATATATGTATATTTTTTGTGAAGATAGAAAAAAAAGAGTTGTCGTGATAATATGTCATTATGTGTAATTTGTAATTTTTTTGCATGCTTTTGTAGCGAATAATTGTTATTCCTGTTTGGTGTTGCGCTGCGCGATCTGCTACGATTTAGCAGTAGTTCTCGTGCTAAAAAAAAAGGAGAAATATAGCTGTGTATCGTCCTGTAGCGGCCGCCACCGGAAGATTGTTGTTTGTAATTTGCCGAAAAAAAAGAGATGCAATTTATCATATACCTATAGTTAGGCAGTGCGCGCATCAACCCTTTAAGGAAGGAAATTTAAAGAACCGAAAAAAAAAACGAAAAAAAAAGAAATAATTTGTTTATTTAACTTTACTTATTTAACTTGTATCTTTCAAATTAAAAAAAAAATTATGAGCGAAATATAAAATTGTGATATGTGGTATAACGAAAAAATTATGTGTTGATTATTTGTGTAAAGGTGTCTTCGCTCTTTTCCGCTTCGCCCGATACGAAACTCTAGTGCTGGATCCGAAGAGGACCTGAAACCATTCGGCATGGCAGCCCTCCATTTTTTTGCTGTCTTTGAATGCGTTTCCGTGATCTTTCTTTTTTGTTTTTTGACAAGCACCTGAATCCCGGTGATGTGAGTCCGGTCGGAGATTTTTTTTAGTGACCCGCGACCATTTTTTTCCCTCCCGAACAGAGCTGCCCTCAAGCAGGTGCTCCCCTCCGACTATGCAGGCTTACGTTACATCATATAGTTCAATCATTGAACCAGGATAAAGGAAAATCTTCAATCAATCAACGATCGACGATCACGTTGTTAAGACTGGAGCGAAAACCGGGAATTACTAAACTCCGGAAGCGCCGCTGAGATATTTAAATCAACTTGGGGAAGATCCGTCCATTCGTCAAGATAAATCTGTTTGGAAGCAGAAAAAGGTAACAGGTGATTTTAAAAATAATTCGATACACAATTCTTCGAGTGTTACATGTTTTAAATGTGGAAAACCGGGCAACTTCACGAGCAAATGTATAGTGAGAAGTGATCAAGATCGGTGTCAAGTCTGCAGGAGTTGAAGTCATAAAACGGCAGAGTGTCCTCGAAAGCCTATCAGCGATCAGAAGAAAACCGTTGCGTTAATCAAATTATCGACGGATGATGGAATGAACCAAAAATATTTCAAAACGGTTGCTATCAACGGATGTTCGTCAAAGGCATATATCGATTTTGAGAGTGCATGCAGACTAATTACCACCAGTGAGGCTAAACAATTAGGTTTGTCCATAAATTATAGCGAAGTGGAATCCGAAGTCAAGGCGATAGTTGTCCAGGACATTGATCAGGGACATTTTGGCACAAAGAGAAATAGCGGTACCTAAAATAAAAGCAGCTAAGGAGAAATAGAAGAAATATTTAGACCGGCGTCGAAAAAAAACCAAGGAAATATAAGCTTATTGAAAAAAAATGAGCCTGCTTCAAGTACCAGCTGGAAATTAATCCCCCCATTTAGTGGACCCATGGTAGTCAAATCTGTACTACCTATTGATCGGTATGTCGTCCAAGATATGCAAGAACTCATCGTACAACAAAGAAGGGTACCTATGAACGAGTGGTCTCCGTGGACCGCATGAGACCGCGGTGGACGCCAGGTGGAATTTCAGACCAAACGGCACGGGAAAGTAGTGAAGATGGGGTGGTTCTCACATGTGACGTGGAAAAAGAAGTTCAAAAACTCGAGGCGAGTTAAGCACAGAATGACCGATTGTCGCAAAAGGTTTGTATACACCATTTCATTGCGTAGGGAGGCGCGTAAGGCAACGACGACATGTCTATCATAGACATGTCGTCATAACCTGATCGGCATCGGCGTCGATGGAGCAAACGTGATGGTTGGGGAAAACAATTCTTTTTCTACAAAATTGAGAGCAATTATCCCTCATCTGGTCGTAGTGAAATGCATTTGCCATTCGCTTCATTTGGCAGCTGAATATGCATTCACTATGTTACCGAGTCACATCGATTTCATGATCAAAGAAACGCACAATTGGTTCTCGAACAGCTCTAAACGGCAAAAAGAGTATGCGGAATCTTTCGCATTGATTTACCCGGGAAAAAACGCCCCGAGAAAAGTCGTCGGATTAGCTGGGACGCGTTGGCTTTCGCGTTATAATGCAATTAAAATAATTCTTGGCCAATGGAAAGTTCTAAAATCTCATTTTGCAAAAGCTGCTGCAGTAGAAAGGTGTCATACTACACGAAATTTACGTGATATGTTCAACGACAATCAAAATTTGCTTTACATTTCATTTTTAAACGATACGTTAAAAAATGTAAATGAAACAAACAAACTCTTTCAATCAGATCAAGTTGACTGCTTAAAGCTGTTTGAAGATTTGCAACAGGTTTTGTTTTCATTGTTTCAACGGATCGTTGTCCCACAACAGCTGGCCAAAATGAAAAAATACGATATTGCAAATTATAATTTCAAACAGTTCCTCATGCCGATCACAGCTACTGATTTTGGCTACAATTTTAATGCGCATTCCCGGGAAGTCCATTCTGATACGCTGAACCTGGTCAAAAGGTGCTGTTTAAATTTCACGATCAGATTGTGCGAGGAAATCCAGAAGCGGATTCCCGATAATTTCGAAACTTTAAAAGATCTTGAAACATTCTCTTCGAAAACCGCGACAAGTTTGGTAAAACCGGACATTACTGATACCGCAGTTTTTTTCAAATCAATCAGTCCTGAAACAGATGAAGTAATTACCCAGTGGAAATTACTCTCGTCTGTAAAAGATGTTCGCACTGATTCATGTGAATCTTTTTGGGCCGACGTGAATGATATAAAAAATGCATCGGGCGGGAAACGTTACGAAGCGATTTCCAAAATAGCATTAGCAATGCTGAGCATTCCATTTTCGAACTCTACGGTTGAGCGTTCGTTTTCAATAATGAAAATAATTAAAGATAAATTAAGAAATCGAATGGCCATACAAACAACTGACGCGATAATGCGAGTTCGATATGGAATGCCTGGCGGTTGCACATCGTTCACTCCATCAAAAAAAATGTTGAACATGTTTGTCTCCGAAAACGTATATGCGTCACCCGATGTCGAATGCGAAGCGCTAGATATCATTTTAGAATCCGCACAAGAGTTAGAATTAGTTTCATTGGAAGACGCGATCGAGCAATCTGTTGTTAGCAAGTAGTTTCATGTACGCTCAGTTTAAGTTCCAAATGTGTTATTTTGAATAAATGTACCAAACGATATTATGCCTTATTCTTTGAAGTATACACTTTATATACATACTTGACGGTATGTATATACTTTCCACCACTTTGCCTTATTTAGTTCTAAAAGAGGCAATCTGGGGTGGAGTACCTCTGATCTGGGGGAATCTGAAACGCTATCTAGTGGTGAAACGACGAGCGTATCTGGGAAGACTGTGTCTATGATATGTTCAGTCTATGTCTGAGCTTCATAGTGTCGTGGTGTTAATTTTGTGATTGTTAAGTAAGTTTTACTTACTAAGTACGTAGTTGTTGTGTTTGGTTTGGGATGCATGGATTCTGGCGGATTTTGAATTTTACAGTGGATGACCAGTGACATTTTATTATTTTACATTCTTCACTGGCTAGAATTGTGTTGTTAACTAGTTTAAAGTATGCACACCTGGCGGTGGCGATCCTCCCAGGCAGGCGGAGTGAAGTGGTTTATATGAAGATCCACAGGTGGGATGGCAACCCTCCCCTGGCGGCACGTATCATTTCCGTAAGAGATAGTGATGGCGAATCCTCCTATTTCCAAGAAAATGTGCGTATCTGGTTCACGGCATTTTTGATTAATTAGATGAAACTGATTATTAAGCTGGTCATGAGCATCCACATAAATTGTGCATGTGTACTTATGTCTTTTAGTTTTAAATAATTTCAGATTTGGCGGCCCGCCACAAGCATATCGCAGCTGAATCAGCAATTCGGCGAATGTTAATGTAAACACATGATACGAATAGAATTCTTATTTACATTTACATTTTCTTACAGTTGTTATTCGGTTGGGTTTTGCAAGGCCCATCATTAGAAAACGAATTACATATATACTCGAATAATAATATAAGTACATCTCTAATCGCGTTATGCAGTGCCCATAAGTTTGAATTCAGGAGGCTGGATCTCCTAGGAATTCAAAATGAAGAGAATTGTTCAGACATACTAAATACCGATTCGGGGAAAGATTGAATTAGAGAAGGGTTAAAAAATTGGGCGATCGTTTAACGCGACTCATGAAGGTTAAAAAAGATTTCTACGACAATGCATAAACATTTTTGCTGGTCTTGACGTCTTTTATTTTGTCTGATGCGAGGATGTCTCGTACACGTGTGCATTTTGGAATTTCGAGAAGTGCGGTGCGTAGCATTTGGTTTAGAAAATACATTTGTGGAGGTTTACCGTTCGTTTTGCCTTGAAATTGAGAAGTTTGAAAAGAGCAATGTTGGGCTGGAGAAAAGTACAGGCAGTCAGGTTTTGGTTTTTGTCAGATTCGGGCGATTAAGGGAATTTCTGGAGACTTCGGAAAGGAGGTCATCAAGATTTTTGTGACGGGGAGATAGGAAACGTTGCTTTTAGTGATTGAGATTGCGAATTGCGATGCTCTTTGTTCATTTTCACTTGTCATCGAAAAGGAATCGGAAAGAATCGAAAGAAATCGAAGAGCAAGGCGAGAATCTTGAGCGACTTATGTCAAGAAGCCAACGTACGACGACGGAGGTGAAGTTCTAAGACGTGAGCAGAGGAAGTGTCAGAAAGATCGCAGATTGGAAGACTCTAGGGGAAGACGCTACATTTGTACAGCAACGGAATGACAGGCGACGTACCAGGACGACGTATCATCGGATCGGTATTCAGTGCTATATGCAGGGAGTAGTACCGCCACCTAGGTAGGTGTAATGTAGGATCTAAGTTATTAGCTGTAGAAATAGTTCAACGGAAGATTACTGTTTAGTTACGACCGGTCGTCATTTTGTGAATTCAATTAAAAGTGAATATAGTGAATTTTATTGTTGAAGTATAAGCCGCTCTTCAACATTTTCTTTTCTATCAGTTGGTACAACGTTCTTTGTAAGTTGGTGTAATTGATCGTAGCTGTCAGTAAGTACAGTCTTTCTTGCTCATCCTTATACGTCGGTCGTGTCTGCACGTCGCTCTGAATAAACTCCATTTTGCTTTATACAAAAGACTGTGTTTTAATTACCATTTAAAACTTGTTCCATATCATTTATAACGATTGAATTGTCGTCTATATATATTGTACATTGTGTCGAACGGTTCCAGACTACGGTCAACCGCGGATTCGCGCTTACCGCAGTTTTATTCATAGTCAGGCGGTCGGTAATATAAGCGCGTGGCGCCCACGACCCGTCTCCTCCGCTAGTCGGACGGCGGAAATATTTTGAAAGATAAACGAGCCTACTTAAACCCAGAAGTGTTGTTAGATATTACAAAGTGCATTGAATGCCTAAACAGTTGTAGTTCTGGTACCGAAATTTGATTCGGAGTGCAAAGCTGTGTATTAACCCCTTAAGTAATGTGGTGGATTGGTCACATAAATTGATATATTTTTTATTGTTTGATAGAAATGTTGGCATGTTCATCAGGAAAGCGGATGTTGCAGTTTTTGACGGAATTATTGGTCAGGATCAACAGGCGTCAGAATATGGATTTGAATGCGTTTTCTTAATTTAGTCATTCAAGTTTTGGTAAATATAGACAAAGAAAACATATAAATATATTATATTAAAACAAAAATAATTAGAGCATAATTCTCACAATTCATAAAAAAAAAATATCGAAAAGGAAAGGTTGCTAGTTCGGTTTTTAAAAGGTTTCTCCTTTCTGTTTTTTATTTTTTATCCTTTTTTTTTCAGAATGTGTAGTTTGTTGGAAACCTCCTCCTTGTTTTTTTATTTCTTGTATTTAGGAACCCATCCTAATCCACTGTCCTTGCCGGGAACCTAATAAGAATGAGGAGGGTTTTTGTTGGCCATTATGTCAACCATGTTGCTTCGGAGATCACCTACAGATCCTATGCTGCGGCGCGAGCAGGTATCAGGAGTTGTCTCAATACAATACCGCGACGTCTCGTGATATACGTAAACTTCAGTTAAGAAATTGCAACAACGGGGAAATCGGTATGAAGTTTCACTACCGTGGAGAAGAGAGTCCTCAACTGGACAATTACAGAGAAGGTGCCATCCAACGACTCAAAGCATTAACGAAAAAATTGCTACGAGAACCTGGTCCTGTGTCTTGGGGAGAGACCGGGTTCGGTCTCGTTCCGAGATGGTCCTGGAGGACATGCTGCGTGTTGTTGATACTATTTTTTTGGATTTGAAGGGTTACGTTGTGGAGTACAATCTGACTGTTGCTGTTGATTCGTCCTATGGGTCGATTCCTATCCGGAGTATCTTGTCTTATGCCCTATTTGATGCTGATGTTGCTGGGTTTGTAGGTGGGTTCTTGGAGGATCCCACGGATTTCGGGCGGATGGTGGAGGAGCAGAGCGATATAGGGAGGATTATGAGGCGTCGGCGTACTTTGTATCATTTGGTCCGTGGTGTGGTCCGTGATTCTTATCATTTGTTGGGTCATACTGTCACGATTTTCCTGAAGATGATCGTTCAGGGGGTGTCTGGCGTGCCCTTGATTAGGGAGCTGTTGGCCATGGGATGGGTTAACGTGGTGGGTAGTGAGATACAGCTGTTGTGTTATTCCGTTTCTCGCGCGGAGTTTGTCGGTGTGTTCCGTGATTGGGTGCGGTGGTTTTGTGATTACTGTCGTATCCCAAATAATTTTAATTTTTCCGTTTTGTATGAAGATCGCTTTAACGATTGGGAATAAAGGCTTGTCGTATTCTATTCTTTTGTTTTATTTTATATTTCAGGTAGTAGGGCAGCAGGGGTAGGGGCGTTTGGTGGGGGATGTGGGGTTTATATGGGCGTGAGGGACATTGAAGGTAATTTTATGTCCGGTATATTGCGTGGATTGTTGGGCGCCAGGCAAGTCGGGATTTATACAGGGTTGTCCGGTCGTAAGTGTATCCAGTGTGTGTGTAAACGAATATATATTTGATTAACAGTGAATTTAAAATGCATTGTGCCAAGCGGCATGTAATGTGTCAATTTCACCATCTACACATTCGTTTTGAGCAAAGCCTAAAACATTTCTCAAATATTTTAGGCTGTGCTTGGAAGTTCTTAAACTACCATAATGAACTCCAGAGGTTTTAACATCGAAATGTTTATTTAAATGTGTTGTTCAATAATGTATAACATGAGCATTTTAATAATAAAATTGCTTGTCGATAGGACCGTTAAAACAAATTGTAAGAATTATTGACGCACACATCGTGAACTTCTGCATCAAATACTGTTACACCCGTTTGCCGACAGTGTGTACGGCCGTCCGACCAGCCACAGCGAAAGTGGTCGTAGGCACCACGTACTTCAAGTTTTTTTTTTACCGCAGTGAAAAGATGTCGCCCCTGACAAGCAAGTCAGGACGCATCTGTCATAAAAGTAAATGACAACCCAATCGAAATGTCACCGCGCGCCGATGTAAAAATTCGTTTTGTTGTTCCGGATGAAAGATTTTGTTGCCGTCGTAATACGTAATTCGTGGATTGTGTCGGAGCACAATTAAGATGTGCGCTACGTGAAACCATTCTTGTTGTACCGGATCCGAGTATTATTGTTTACGTTGCAGAACGTCAGCTGCAAGTTAATTGTGCGTCGAAATTGTTTCCGAGAATCGTGTACGTCAACTGTGTTATTATTGTTTGCAATAATTGTGCTGCAAGTTAATTGTGCGTCGGAATTGTTTTCAGGAATACGTTAACTGGCGTCGTCGCAAGGAGGATCCCATGACCGCTCGTGGGCACAACACCTTCAGATAAGTAGTCAAATCATTTATCCATTCATTCTGATACTTTGTGGTTCTTTGTTTATATGTAGGTCGCCGGGAATTGACGACATTCGTCGCCGGGCTATCAGCATTCGTCGCAGTAGTGAGGTAAGCTAACTTATCCGCCATAATTCCCTACACCGCCACCAATTCCTATCTTCCACAGGTGCATCCTTAAGTCTGACGCGCAGCGTTTCTTACGCTGCGCGTCAGACTTACAACGGTAGTTTCGACCCTTTGTAGTGAAAACGTGCCAACCAATGTGTCAACAAATTTTGCTAATTAATAATACACATTTTCATGTTTAGCGTTACAGGCCCCGCTCGAAGCTCCGAACATTTTTTCAATAAAGACAATTTTGTTGCTTTTTCATAGATGAATATGCAATGTAGTTTTATTAATTATGTTCAAGTAATGATAATGGCCAAGTTTTAAATATTCATCATGTAATATTATATTTTATATTCGGTTATGACTTTGGGCTATAATGTCAAAAACTGGTTTCTGCAATATGCGTACTCTCCTAATGTCAACCGGCCTAGAACTATCAACACAACGACCACTGTCAATCGGTCTACTAAAGCAACCCGACATATAGCGACGCACGCAGAGAGTGTGTGGAGGAGTCAACCATCGCACGTTAAAACTTGCTTATACGACAATAAAATTATTCGTGATTTTTATTTGTAGACATTTTTGAATTTCAAATTCAAATTTAAATTAATAACGGAAACTTAACACAATATGAAGTTAGTGGCGGCCATTGCTGTGAAGTCAGTAGAGTAAGAAGGAGAGATGTTCAGAAGATGACATTAGTGGATGATGCAACAGCGTCATGTTATGTTTATGCGAGTAGACTCGAGTTATGTCTAGTCTTGCATTAAGTTGTGAAATTATTATGTCTTTTTGAAATGTGAATAAAGTATTTATTAAGAGAATATTATCCGGTTGTTGTGTTTTAGATCATTTTGAATATTTGAAAAGTACAGTCTACATATTCAACTTTTGTTGATCTCTACCATTGCGACACTAGACAATGGATCAGAAGGTCTCTGGGGTCAGATACGTACTATGGCCGGAAATAGAAAACGATATGGTGGCGGAGTAGTTCACGCCCAATGGGAGTTTTAATAAAAATAGTAATATTCACGCACAGTATTTTCAATTTTGTGTCGATTCATAACGCAATGAGATGTTTACACATAGACTTCGAGTTCAGAAAGACAAGCTTGTTTGCGTTTTTGTTTTTAAGAATGAAGCATTAAGATCCAGGATAATTTCTCAAGCATTTGTAGATGGAACCATAACACTTTTTTTTTGTCTGATAACCCAGAATAATAAATTTATTTAATCGTTCATGTCATTATAGTTAGCCCAAACAATCCATTCAGTTTTAACAGCATTTTGAGTGATCATAACCATCTATCAATATACTTGTTCTCACTAACTGATATTTTTAGACTACACAAAAACGGAATATGATCTCAATACTTTTATATAAATGTTTCAGTCATTTTTACATTGTTGTTAAACTATTTAGTTTGCGTGTTTGCTGATGATGAGCAGCAAGTCTGTTCGAAATGCATACTATAAAGCAAATTGTAATAATTTTGTTATTTTTTATTTTGCTGACAATTTTTGTAGTCAATAAAGGACTTTTAACTTTAAAGTGGTGTTCAGCGTTAAATAAGTGTTTAATTGTTTGAACGAAAAAGTCAAGGGAGGATCGCTTTTCGTCAAAGGCAATATGTTAAATTGCATCTAGTGATCTGAGAAAACAAACATGTGCGCGATGAGAATGTGTTGTGCAAGTGTGGCCAAAAGAGAGAATCCGAATAGCTGATCCAGAACCATTATCGCTCAAATATTTCCTGACTAGGACCGAGTATAAGGTCCTATGAAATCTACATACAGGCGCTGGAAAATGCGCTCAGGAACGACAAGATTCTCCATCGGAGGTCTAAGGACTTGATCAGGAATTTTCGTCTCCTTACACTTAATGTACGCGCTCACATGTTCGGTCAAACATAAAAAGCTTCGAGACGTGTTAGGGTCTTTCCTAGTCCTCCGTGAGCACATAGTGGAACGTGCAATTAAAATCGACGTCAAGCCCGCTTGAACCCATAATTTCAATGAGTTATTCTCCTGTGTTTCGTTCCCGGTCGCATACTCCGAGCACCGGTAAGGAAAACCATCCAGAACCTTTAGATCGGGAAAGAAGTTGGTTTCTTTCAATATGATAAATTAATGCGGGGTTTTCATGCTACACCATAAACACCAAAATTCAATTAAATTATCATATTTCTTATACTTCTACTGTACAGAATGTAATGTTCACTGAAAATCTTTCGCCGATGAATTCCAATTGGCCCTTTGCTAAGATTACTGAGCGGGAACTTTTTCTATAACAGAAATTAATGAATTAATTTACTTTGAATATAGCTGTGCTGATATTTATTATTTAATTGCAGAAAATAATACAGAGTATTCTTAGTTGGCGACTGTACTCGTAGAATTCAAAATGACAAATGCAACAATAGTTGTCCGAGAGTTGAGTAACTGTGAAAAATAGCAATGTTTTAATATCTAGCATGTTTTCGAAACTGTTATACGTGCAATGACAAGACCAGATGTCAAATGACAAATATAAACAAGTAAGTAATTGTTATTTTGATAAGATAAACAATTGGATTAATTAATGTTATATTCAATTTCAATTTCAGGTTGCGTGTTTCTGCCAGCGATGGAGTTCGTCCGTATGGTCTCCGATAGTCAGCGTTGGAATATACATCGATGTCCATCAGATAAGTTTCTTAAATAATATAGTTGCGTCTTTATGATTCTTTGTTGGTCTTTTCATACTTCCCAGGTGGTGATCGAAGATGTTGGATTTGATGATTGTTGGTGCGATCACGAACATCTACTCTTCTATTCAAATTTAATGTTTGACACATTCAGTTTTTGCATTTAAATTAAAAATATCTGTTCAATTTGTATTACATTGAAATGTTCATACAAAACCCTAAAGATTTGCAATTTAGTTAACTACGTTAATTTTACCGCTTTGTCATGTTTGCATTCCATCCAATAAATTCATATTACAGTCACTATACCGACAACCATCGTCGAATAAAGTTCTCTGTAGTTTAAACCCGAATAACTATCTTTTCTTTTACCTTTACTATATTAGAAGTAGTGTATTTTTCCCAGTGTGTTCCATTTAATTAAGTGTTCTCGACAATTTAAAACACGGAGTAAGTGTCAGATTTAAAGCAGGATGTCGGATGACTAGATCAACATGTCAGGATTTAATCAACGTTATAGCTTACAGAATGTCTGGGAAGAAAGGCAAATATGCAGCCTTGCTCAAAAAAGTTTTATTCACTTACGTATTCACAACGCTATAAATGATATATGTCAATCTCTGTATATTTAAATAACTTCATTCTTGTCCATGTTGTGAAATAGTCCGTTTCGAATAAACGTTTGCTTTCAATAAAATATTGCTGATTGTTGGCGAAACCAGAAAGATTCCTTGCCTGTGGTGATAGATTTGGGTTTGCTAAGAGCACGGGCTACGACGCATTTACGGAAATACTGACGGTTTTAGGCGGACTACTTAGTACCTATATAAAATTCCCCATTAGAACCCAATGCCAGGGCGAGGCGTTTATTTTTCAAAGACGTCGTCGCTATTGATGGGTGCCATTTACCCATCAAAGCTCCTGTAGGAAATCCAAACGATATTTGTAATCGGAAAGATTTCCACCAAATAATACTTCAAGGCACTTGCTATCACAAAATGCGTTTTATTAATGTCTTTATTGGCATGCCTGGGAAGATCCACGATGCTCGAGTTTTTAGAAATAGCGAAATATTTCGGAGACTTAACGATTCTGCGTCGCCGCTTCTACTGCCACATCTACATCTTGTGGGCGACACAGCTTACCCCTTGTAATGGTTACTTTTTTTTTAAATAAGTCACTCGGCGGCAACTTCAGTTTGGATGAGTGGCTGATGATGCGCGTGGACAGCCGTCAACTGGAGAGTTGGGAATCACCCGCCAACGACATCGGCCAGGGTTTGTGCGCGCCGCCGCAAAAATAGAAAGAAAATCGGGAGTGGCGAATAACCCGGCAAGAAGTTCGGTCGGATTGGTGCGGGTCGACGCAAAATTGAGGGCTTGTCCCCCGTCATCGCGATCGGCCGTGTTTTTTTAAGGAGTTGCGCCATAACCCGCCGATGCCATCGGTTGGGGTTCCGGGGGATTCAGATTTGGGTGGTCATCGGAAGCTGCGAAAAAAAGTCAGGAATTTAGTCTTTTGCCACCAGTTGCGACGTGCCGGAAAAAGATATCTGCGGCGTCGGAAAATAGAGTGCCGAATCGCCCGCTGGAACTGTTGACCCGCAATCCAGGCGACAATATGCTCCGGACGAACGTTCCATCCGCTATCCCGATTTCGAAAGTTGAGGTCGCAACCTCGTCTGCCGCTGCAAGTGCCGGTGCCCCTAACACGTAATTTGTGCCGTTTGTTTGAGAAGTGACTACGACGTGCAAGTCATTGTAGCCAGCGCGGTTCGTTAGATGCATGATAGCATGCTACAGTGGGAGTGACAACAGTGTGCCCCTTGTTGTGTGTGCCTGACCGTATCACATTGAACGCTATTGGTGATGAGAAGCTGCTGGTTGATGTTAGCGTTTGCGGTTGGCAATGGTTAAATTCTCTTTGGAGAGTGTTGCCGCCAGATATGATAATTTCTAAATGCAGTGGAAAGTGATGCCATATTGTCTGCTGATGCCTTTTTCTTTGGGTTACAGTGCTGCCGCCATACATTTTTTTATTGTTTTGTTCTCACGCAGTTTTTTTTAATGCTTATATTATTTAGTTTAATTTTTTCGATCCCAATTTTCCTCCTGTTTTGATCTACATGAGTTTCAGTTTCTCTAGCGTCTACGGTGGCCATCGTTAACTCTGGGGTAAGTGTACTCGTTTTGAATTTATGAATTTTTGCTAGCGTTCACTTAGTTTCCTTTTTTGCCGAAATATTAGTCAATTACTAATTTTGTTTCTATCTAACGACTTTTTTTCTCCATTTTGTTTTCAATTGGGATCTATTTATTGTTATCGTTACTTTTAAATTTAAACAGACATGTGGTGAATTCTTTATAAAGTAAGCGTTTTCCTTTGACGAACTTCCCGAAACCCCTTTCAGGTAGGTGATGAGATGAGGTGAAGGCCTCATCTCTTGTTCCGCTTTGGGAGGTCCCAACATTTTTGCCGGCCATGGGACCTCATTGGTTGGGTTTGTTTTTGTATTTTATGGGTTAAGAGGCCAAGTGTCCGCAACATCAGGGCCCGGAGCGTGTAGCATGAGCTGGTCGACGGCCATTGCCTGCATTTTTTTTTTTACTAGTTTTTCTGGGTCAGTGGGATCCAGTTTTATTCTTTGTTGTTTCGCCTACCCCCCCAAGGCACATGATATATGTTATCCTTGTAATGGCTTGGGCAACGAGCGGGCAAAAACCTCGTCCATATCTCCAGAACTGAGCTGGAACAAGCATGTGCCGCCGCTCAGCTCGTTGAGGAGCATTCGCTTTTAGCGTCGCCGGACCTTCACGGTCTTCTCGGCAAACTTCCGGCTTCGTCCCCAAAACACCATCTGGTGACCACCATTGCTCATTACACCCTTGATGAGAGGGTTGATGAAGCCTTTCTAAGATACCGGACAGTTAAGCATTGCACAAACCAACTTCAACAAAAAGCTGAGCAGTAACCGTTGTGTTATCGAAAAATCTTTCGCTCTACTCAAAGGAAAGTGGCGGAGGTTGAAGTTTCTGGACGTGAGTAGTCCAGAAACGGCCCAAAAGATTGTAGTGGCATCATGCGTTTGCATAATTTTTCAATAAATCGGAACGAAGTCGATTGCGAATGTGCACATGACGAAATCGATGCATCGCCGAGTGACGAAGATGCAAGCAACGACAACGAAAATGGTAGCGATATTAATGCCGAAATTAAGATGCCAAACTACAGAGTGCTTATAACTTCTAAACTAATCACTTTTTCTGCATTCTCTTGTCATGTATGTAAGTAAAGAGAAACTCAAAAAATTTTAAAATGAATAAGTACACTCTACAGTAACGTCCTGCAATAGTGCTGTTGTATGCACGAAATAATAATTCAAATATTGCAACACAACTTGAATTTCGACGACAATTTTTGGGACAAAGTCCTCCTTTACCATCAACTATTCGCAGGGACCAACGGCGGATAACTTACGAACAGGAAAACCACGGGCAAGTCATTCATTAGAAAATAAGGAGCATGTCGCCGAAAATGCGCGAGCAGGCGAAGAAACATCAATAAGAAGAAGAGCGCAAGAGTTAGGGTTTTCAAGATCATCACTGCATCGAATCTTGCAATCAGACCTACAATTATATCCGTAGAAGACATAGTTAGCTCAAGAACTGGTTTTCAATGACCATCAAAAACGTCTGGAATACTCCCAAGCGGTACTAAATCTGAATAATGAAATTCCAGATTTTGCTTCAAAACTGTTAATGTCAGATGAAGCTCATTTTGAGCTGAATGCAACAGTAAAGAAACAAAATTGTAGGTCCTGGGGAATTGAAAATCCAACGCATACCCACTCAAGGGCTTTACATCCACGTAAGGTCACTGTATGGTGTGGAGTAACAGCCCAATTCATCGTTCGACCGTATTTTTTTGAAGATGACAGAAGTATCGCAGTTACAAACAACGGCGCACGCTACAGTCAAATTAAGGTCGATTCAGACACATCAGTCACGTCAAGTCACAGTTCCGTCAGAACCGTCCGGTATCAGTCACAAAAAATTTCGTTTCTTGAAAGTCAAGTGGCGCTGCCTACATTGAGCCGGCGCAGTCACGAATCGGAACCGTCAGTCGCGCTTCCGTCACCGAACAGTCAACTTCACTTTTCTTCCCAACGATATTTTTTGTGTTTGACGGACGTCAGTTTAGAAAGTGAACATGGGCGACGACGAAAAATTAATCGAGTCGGTTCGAAATTACCCCGTTCTGTACGATTTATCGCATAATAAATATATGGATATAGCATATAAAAACAGGATATGGAAGCAAATTGAAAATGAAATAAAAATCGATGGTAAGCAAAAAAACAAGAAAACGCCATAAGATAAATCTAGGTACACTCGAGAGCACAAACAAAAAATGACTGACTACGGTCTGAATACCCTGACGGCTATATGTATGTAAATTCAGCCGTTATTTCGACTGTGACTTGACGGTTATGATTCGGAAGTTGACTGAACTGTGACGTGACTGATGTGTCTGAATCGACCTTTATTGACGAATTTTTGGTGGCAGAGATACATCGATTAGGACTGTAGAATATATGGTTTCAACAGGACGGTGCTACCATCATCTCCAAATACAATGATTTTAATTGGCCTGCCCGTTCACTGGATTTAACAGCTGCGGCCTTTTTTCTGTGGGGCTATCATGATACTACAAATATATTTTATATATCTACTTGTATCATGTGGGGCTATCTAAAGAACACATGAACAAGCCAGCAACTTCAGATCGGCTACAACAAAAGATCAGAGCCGAAATCGCAAACACATCGCAAGACATGCTGCGTTCTTTTCAGCGCTTAAATGGGGCCCATTTATTAAATATAATTTTTAAAACTTTATGCAAAAAAAAAAAAATTTAAGAATCAAATTTTCATTTATTGTTAACACTTTGAATATTAGTAGATCCAATAAAAAGTTATAAGCGAAACAAATCCGATAGTAATTTTTGGGACATCCGATATTTAGTTTTCGCTTTCCACGTTCAGTATTTATCCATTTGTTAAATTGCATCTAGTGATCTGAGAAAACAAACATGTGCGCGATGAAAATGTGTTGTGCAGTGTGCGGCAAAAAAAAGATTTCGGATAGCTGATCCAGAACCACTATCGCTCTAATATTTCCTGACTAGGATCGAGGGTAAGGTCCTATGAAATAAACATACAGGCGCTGGAAAATGCGGTCAGGAACGACAAGATCAGGAGTTTTCGTCTCCTTACACTTAATACACGAGCCCACATTTTCGACCAACAGTAAAAAGTTTCGAGACGTCTTTGGGTCTTTCCTACTCGTCCGTGAGCACATAGTGGAACGTGCAATTAAAGTCGACATCAAGCCCCCGGGAACCCATAATTTCCATGAATTATTCTCTTGTGTTCCGTTCCCGGTCGCACACTCCGAGCTCCGGTAAACCAAAGCATCCAGAATCTTTAGATCCGGAAGGCGGTGTTGGTTTTCTTCAATATAATGAATTAATGCGAGGTAAGTGTCAGATTTAAAGCAGGACGTTGGCAACTCGATTTCATGTGTCGTTTCCAAAGCCAAGGATTCTAGCCTAGATGGCGTCTGCTGAGTATCTACAGGAGAGCGTGTCGGGGAACATGTATTCCTTGTATCATGCTCTCAGATAAGCGACACTCTCTCTTCAACTTACGGATATACAATACTTCACATCTCTGTTACTCACTGTCAAATTGTCTGATCCTGTAAGTTTCCCAGAACGCAGCCAATGATACCATTGAAAGCTACCAACAAAAAGGATATGCGCGTGAACTGTCGAGCAAACTGCGGTAGGAGAGAGCACTTGGTATTTGTTTGTTGACGTTCGCGACAAGAAAATATGGTTCTTGTCACGAACGTCAACAAACCGGGCAAATATCGATTAGTGTTCGATGCAGCCGCGACCACAAATGGAACTTCACTTAACGACAATCTTCTGAAAGGGCCAGATCAATATCCCAGTCTCGTAGAAATATTGATCAAGTTTCGTGAAGGCGAAATAGGAGTCATTGCGCGCTCTTTTTATACAGTATTTGCCGAAAGTTATATTTATTGCAAAATAATTGATTCGTTGTTTGTTGAAAATAGTTATATGGATTATTTTTGAAGTGAAATAAATGAAATACATTTTTTTTATAACGATTGAAATATCAGACTTTTTCTTTGGAGTGAAATACCGGAGTGGAAGTTTAAACAGTGAAAAATTGATCCGTCGAATATCAATATTTTTTTTGAGCTGTCGTACTCAATAATATGTCATTCCACAAAAACTCGCGTATAAGGACTTAAGGCCGCCACCCATGGACGAGCACAACCACGACCAAACCGTTCGTGACAACTTGGTCATGGACCGTTTGGTCACGAATGGTCACAAACCACATTTAGAGCACATACACGAGAGAGCCGCAACAGGCACCGAACCATGCCAGAGTTCTGACAAAAATGCTGTCAGTCTTCTGTCAATGAGTGAATATGGACGAAAACTTGTTTATTTTGAGTGCTATTGCTGTTTGTATCCACTTAAAATGAAAAAAAAAAACAGGCGGAAATGGCAAAAGGAGTGGTTCTTACGAAGAAGAGAATTAGGATAGTTACGTCACCAATCCAACCCGGTGACGCATACCAGGAACATTCATCCATCCCAAGCAAATGGATAAATAAGCATAATAAGGATAATCCTATGCGAATTGATAAAACATAAGATAAGGAGATGTGTGTGTGTCAAATAACATGCATTTAACATCTCATTAGTAAGTTACTCTTATATGGCCCTTAATAGGAAAAACAAGATAAGAAGGGATGTCGGACAATTCTAAAGTCCAACATCCAAACACAATAATAACCGATAGATGATATAGGTAGCTCATATAAATATGGGTCGTCAATTTGTAAGCAAGTCAGTTTTAAGAAAAGACAGCTCGTGGGTTATACACGAAGCCGAATAAAGATTTAAATTCTTCTTTGTCGTTTTTTAAATTCTCAAAATATATGATCGAATAGTGATCATTGTAACTGGCTATGCAAATCTTCTAAGGGAATTATCGTTTGAGCCCAAGGATTGGCGAAATTTCATAAGGATGGATGAGGCGGCATACAACTGTCTGCTTCAAATGGTCACTCCATTAATACAGAGAAGCAACACAAATATAAGAGAAGCAATCACTCCCCATGAAAGATTGAGTGCTACCCTTCGCTTTTTAGCGACTGGGTGCACATACGAGGAGGTCAAGTTCTCAACAAATATTTCTCCCCAAGCTTTGGGGAGAATAATACCCGACACATGTAGAGCGATTTTGTGTGTTTTGCGGTGACCAATTCATTCATGAGCTTCCCACTCAGTAGTTTTGGCAGAGTCGATACAACGTATATGGCTTTTGCCATGCATAGTTCTTTCACTACCAACAGAATCATTTTTGGTGGCACCAAATCGAAAAATTCTTATAATTCCCTTTTTTTTCGCACATTCCTATGGAATTCATGTGGTTGGGTGAGATCCAAAAAACCACTACGTTTATACCGACAGAAAAGTTTGACAGATTTCTGTGTGGTTCGGGCTGAAATCCGACTTGGTTCGATGCTGGTTCGCTGCAGGTTCGCTAGTCCCCACACACGACGTATTTTGGTCGCGCACAATGGTCACGAACGGTTTGGTCGTGGTTGTGCTCGTCCATGGGTGGCGACGTTTAGAGCGTCTCAGTGTGAGCCTTAAAAAGGCTGGTAAAACACGGAGACCGCTAGTATACGGACAGAAAATCTTGGAAAAGCTTGTAACTATGCAAGACGCTTTTCAGTCCACTGATGGGCAAATTATCGATATTATTTCGGGCGATAGAAAACACTTGCAATCTCCTTATTTTGAAGAGGAAATTAGTTCAAGATTCGAGGATCTGCACCTCGAAATGACAATAGACATACAAGAATTGATCAATGAGTGCACCCCCTCTACCCCCCTGATAGTGAAGTGCTTCACTCCCTTAATCGCGAAATGAACGAATCATGTACTTTTGATCGTGAAGATGTTAGTCTGCCGCGAATATCTGTCCCAAAGTTCAGTTCAAGATACGAAGAGTGAACTTCGTTTAGGAACTTATTTAAGTCGTTAATCCATGAGAGAGTTGGTCAATATGAAATTAAAGTCAAAGGAGGTGAAATTGGCGGCGGTAAAAGTCGGAGTTTAAGAGAAAGAAGTGGGAGTGGAGTTGCAAGCTCTAATGAGGCAAACCAATTAATTATTAGTTTTTTTTTCTATAAACTTATAAATACACTTTTTTTTACAGTTGATTTGTTTGTTTAATAGTTTTTTTTTTAGTTTAGTTTGATATAAGTGGCCGAACTGACTTAAATAAAGAAAGTTGTCGTTAACTAGACTTCGTGCATTATTAATTACGTAATTCAAGCGAAGTATTCTTTGAATATATTATTAATTGGTGGTTTCGTTTTTTTCTTTGTAGGTTTACTACAGCGGTGCCTTATCTGGAACACTGGAGAAAGAAGAAGAGGAGGAAAGAAAGAACTTTCTTAGCAGGCTGGACCACAACGAAGGGAACTCAATCATCGTCAACTGCAAGGCAGGAGTCCTGACTCCATCGTGGACGAGCTACCTCTCCCGGTAAGGAACGCCGCGCAATTTGTATTGACTCGCTATTCGGGTCTACACGAGCCTTCGTTTTAACAAGTGACAAGTAATTGTTATGGCATTTCTTTTACAACGATAAATATTTAATTCTGGCCTTGGGGTGTATCCGTTCTCGAATTTGTTGAGTTGTCAAAACTAATTCGATTCAACGATTTGAAAACAGAGGTGATGCCTCTAGGCCCATTCAGCGAATTACAGGCTTTCACTAGAAAGGGAACTGATAATTTCCATTACTCGTACAGAGGTGTGTGCATGCCGTGTATGCTTTATCCCAGACGGTAAGATAGAGGAGAGTGGAAAGGTAGGTGCTTTTAACTCGATTTTTCTCCTGTGCTATTGCATTGCGGCCCGGCTGCATGCGCATTCGATATGAGCACAAATAGAGCGTCCCGTAAAGTGAATGGAGGTCAGCGTCCTATACATTACAGCCAGACCTCGGATGTGCCCCGTCCGGTGTGTATGTGGTAACTCTCGCACGTCTGGCAACGTCCCACACGTACCAATGTACCATTGCGGAAACACACATTCACCAACACATACGTTCAAGTCTGCATCGTATAGATCATAATATAAAACAAAGTTTTTAGTACACTCGTCGTCATTCTCTTAACGTGTCGTGTCCGATCATATCAGAGCATAATAAACGATAAACTTAACTGACTCTTTTTATTTCGATTTTCATGGTGTTGTAATCCAATGTTGCAAATGAATCCTCGAAATGAGAAACTATTTCCCAATCGAGGGACGATGTTAAACAATTAACGTTCTAATTCCAAAATGTACGATATTAAACGATTTATTCTATTTCAAAGAATGTACAATGATTATCAATTTGATCCTAGTTCAAATATGCAATACAACTTGACAAATACAAAAGACGACTGTATCCACGAACTATCAATACTAGAATAACTTGTTCAAATTATTTAAAATGGCAAGCAATGTTAATTTTGAACAGTTATTTTCATAACGAAATTACTGTAATATCTAAATGAACTATGTACAATTCGAATCTAAATTTCAAATGATTTTACTACATATTAATAATACAATTTCATCATATAAAAAAAAAGTACTGCCGCCGCGAAGATTTGATCCTGGTACCTCCCGGGCGTGGAGCCGATGCTCTACCAACTAGGCTGATGAGCTTGACGTCTTGTCGGGGGGAATTTCAATCATTCAAGTCCATGTCAGATAAGTATTTCTACTATTATTCGTTGTATTTGTTGATTCTTTGTGCTTCTTGTTTCAGATTCGTTCGTCGTACCAACTCCAGGGTGACGAGTGGCGGGGAGTTCTGCTTATGCCAAAATTCCGATGCAACATACCGCCCCCGATGAAATACATGGAGTAAACAGCGATCTCCATATGTATACTAGCCCCGTGTCAGGGACCAGTCGACTCGAAGACCAGTCAAGAGTTTCCTCACCTCGTGCGGGTTCAACGAAACTTGCGTACACTAGTCGGACGCCTGGAACTAGTCGCCAAGAAGTCCCATTTAGGGTTTCTTCTCTTCGGACGGCATTTAAAGACAACCTTTGTCAGAGGACTGAGAGGCGATCTACCGCGTTTCCTATGCGCGAAATGCGAATTTTCCTCAGACACTGCACCTTTGCTTAAAGCTTTAAAATGTAGATTATCGCACTCATCATACTAAATTCACGCACATCCAACCGCGTAGGCCACACCATCAGGCACCACCTCCTATTCCAGGTAGGAGAACGATAGGGCTATCAAGGCCAAACCCGATTCCTGCACCAAGACGCGAGTTCTACCAGGAACTTGTGCACGGTCCGCGTTCACAACATGTTCCCCAGTTTAATAGGCAGCCCAATTACCATCAAAAAAATGCTACTCCACAGGCACCTCAACTTTTCAGGCAGCCTAATTACAACCAAGAAGACTCTAGTCCCCGGCCTCCTCCTTATTTACTCTTTGGTTGTTGGCGAAACCAGAAAGTTTCCTTGGCTGTGGTGATAGATTTGGGTTTGCTAAGAGCACGGGCTACGACGTATTTATGGAAGTACTGACGGTTTTAGTGGGACTACTGTGGAACTAGGTACTAAAATAAATAAAATAAAATTCCCCACTAGAATCCAATGACAGCGCGAGGCGTTAATTTTTCAAAGACGATCGCGTGGGTTCCCTGGCCTTTCAAAGATAACGGACAGTGAAGCATTGTACAAACCAACTTCAACAAAAAGCTGAGCAGTAATCGATGTGTTACCGAAAGATCTTTCGCTCTACTCAAAGGAAAGTGGCGGAGGTTGAAGTTTTCGGACGTGAGTAGTCCAGAAACGGCTAAGAAGATTACAGTGGCGTCATGCGTTTTGCATAATTTTTTAATAAATCGGAACGAAGTCGACTTCGAATGTGCACATGACGAAATCGATGCATCGCCGAATGACGGAGATGTTGGCGATATTAATGCCGATATTTCGGGTATTACAAAAAGGAACGAGATTGTTCAAAGATTGCTCTAAAATATTTATTTATTAAATGTATAGATTTTTATTTAACCTAAAATTAGTCATAAGCACTACTTTTAGATTTATATTTAACACAAAATTGGTCATAAGTATTAGTTTACATCTATATTTAACATAAAATTACTATTTTCTTTTCTTTTTATTAGTCAACATTCACCTACATTTACATAAGGAGTACAGTCAATAGTACTAGTATAAAAGTACATATTAAGTTCAATTTAAGTTTAATTTTTTTAAATGAGTTTTTCAATCAGAGCGAAAGAATGTTTTCCTTTCAATACCTGCCATCAAATTTAAAAGAGCTTACGGAGCAATCGAAAATGCTATCACCCTTACAACTAGCGACAGTTTTCAAGATGCAACAACACCCTTTCGACTACAAATTTGGAGCGAAATTTTGGCATTGAGACACATCCAAATTACTAAAAAATAACGCAAATCTATACTCGATTATTCAGCATCAGCATTAGGAATCGGAAGATTTATGCGATTACAAGTCGATGTCGATAGATTTGGCAACGATAAGAATGGAAAGGGTTCAAGCACTGATGGATAGGCTTGAAAAGAGAAATATCAGTGTGAAGGGAAAGAGCCTATTGACAAGATAGAGGACAAATATATCGATGTCATGGCAGAGCTGAGGCGCAAGACTGGCAAGTTGAGACCAGTCCCTCTCATAGAGCAAGGATCATCTACAGAGCAGAGCCGAATAGACGTGCAAGTAAATACGCCAGCACCAGCATGACCTAAACACTAATTGGGGCGAGTTCGATGGAACCATTCCATTCCATCGTAAAAACAAAATAAATTTAAATTGAGCGCGGCTATGACACAATCCACAGATGTTCTACCCATCCACCTATGTATTTCGAATTTCGAAAATGGGAGGTTTGAGCATCTGTGGATTTCGGTTCGTAAAGTTACAGCTCTTCAAATCAGCTCGTTCATTGTCACGCGACAACCCTCACGTCATAGCCGTGGAGCTAAAATCGTGAGTAGCCTGTAAGGTACCTATAACTTTTTATACTCTTTATATACTTATTTCAGGATAATAAATTGTCCGATTCGACTATTAATTATCTTGGTCTTGGCTTTGATTTCGAGGGGTCGGTCGCCGGGGCGGCGACATCTTTATTATCGATTTTAATAGCACTTGTGAGCCCGGAGTTGTGTGCGCACGTGGAACGCACATAACCAAATTTCTGAATTTGTTCACTAGAGCCGAAGCCTGGCTCAGCAGCAAACATCATTTACGTTAAACGTGGATTCCTCAACATCGTTCAGTTTGCGCCGGAGTCGCCGCTTATTCAAGCGAAAAGTGGAAACCAGCCTGCAGCTCGACGCGGACAAAGGAGAAACCTCAGCAGAAGGTTCAGATATGCCGCCGTCCGACGACGAGTCCCATAACAAAACGATCGTGGGTGGTGACGCAGAGAACATGAAGCCACCGCAAAGTGGACTAAAGGAAGAGGAACCACTGGACAGCATTAGGCAACAATTGTCGACGCTCATCGCTGGGTTCCAGACACTCCATCTCGACCTGCAAATCGAACGAGAAGCAACGCGAGCCCTCGAGCGTCGCATCTTGCCATTTCCACCAAACGCATCACTCGGAAGGGGCGACCGGTAGCGCAGTAGAGGCATCAGTCTCATGTTTGACTACCGGCGTTTCGGGTTCGAGTCCCGTCCACGACGAGGTTCGTGGCCATGGATGTGCAGGAGGTGCATGCTGGCAACTGCATTTTCCAGAGGATCGGTTTATTGTGGTGATTCACCACCGATCTACGACGACGCAACCACTAGGATAAGCGACACCCACACGATCACACCGACGCACAGTGTCGCGAAATGGACAAAAATCGAAAAATCACAAGACTTTTTTTTTGTTTTAATTGAGTTTGAAAGTATCCTATCCCTTAAAGAACATATTAGAGCTTCCGAAAAATGTATTCCTAAGTTGGTGTTTGTTTGTTTTGTTAATAATATTATGGGCCAAAGTTGACCAATGGGAAACTTTGGAAATGTGATGTATAAGTTGCGATTCGCCTGTTGGTCATAATACAAGTGCTGGTTAATCATATTTTTATTTGTCGGTTAGATTGGACTGTAGACTTTTAGTTTAAGACAAAAAAATTATAAAAAAAATGTTAATAGTATTAAATAAATAACATAATTAATCTAATTCGAAAAATAAACTTTAAGCAAGGATTAGAAAAATGCGCCCAAAAAGGTATTTCCAGGATAAGAATTTTTGGTAAGCTACATATATATATTAATGTTCTTGCAAATGTACAAGTGCGAATCATTTTTTTCAATTTAAATTGGAATTGTTTGTGACACTTGGTTTCATTCTGCACACCAACTTAGTGTGCGTCTGTAGCTTAGCTCGGTAACGCACCGGGCTTTTTTTTTGCTACTCGAAACACGGTCTCTGCGGTTCGCGCCCCGCAACGGGACCAACTATTTTTTATTCTCAAATTCCCTCTGAATTAATTTCTCCGAGCTTAGTGGTTTCGTATGGATAGTAGCACTCATCAGGTCTTGCATCTTTGCAGCTATCCATGTGCAAGACGACCCCGAAAGTGTGAGAATTCTGTTTGTATAAGCCGTGAAGGCGTGATTTTACTTGAAAACTCGACCGTGGAGGTCTAGATGGTGTGAAGCACTTATATTAGCTCACTAGGGTGGAGAGAGAGTGAGAAGTGGAGATATTTGTTCCCTGGCAATTTTACTTTATGTATTAATGTTCTTGCAAATGTACAAGTGCGAATCATTTTTAGGGTTTTGTGTAAAAACAAAACCCTTATGAAATCGGTCATGCGTCCGTCTGTCCGTCTGTCTGTCTGTCTGTCTGTCCATGAAATATCTCACGAACCGCTGAAGCTACATGCATGAAATTTGGTCGAAATATGTAGAAATACTATAATTCTCTGGAGAAAGCGATGCGTCGTAATAAGTCAACTTTAAGGGGGGGTCCCCATAGAGGGGAAATGAAGGTCGAAATTTTTTTTTCATTTGGTATAGGCAAGTGGGGTATCATAAGAAAGGTACCGTCGAGTACATTCCATTTTTGGAATTTTTTCAAATTTGAAGAAAGGAGAAAAGAGGGAGAGGGGAAAATATGTGGTCCGAGTTTGTCCCCCCCCCCCTTGCATTTCGAGACCGTTATAGCTAGACATATGAAAATTTACAGAAAAGCGGCATTTCACTAGCATAGAAAACTAAAAATAATAGAATTTTTAAATCTCATCCAAAAAGGTTAATAATAGTACATTTCTATAGTTGCAGTTAGCACACCCCTGCACCCCTCAAGCACACCTGAGGCCAAAAATATTGATAGATAATGATAACTAACATCATAGGCAATAATACCTCTAAGTTTCATTACAATGACATGATATTTAATAATAGTACATTGACTTAAAGTTATGCATTTTGACAATATCCATACAAAAAATACACCTACCGGCCTCACGCATAGATATGCGTGTACTACTTGCATGTTGTTTTTCGTAGTGCGAATTGCAGTTATTTAATGAACCAACTTTGGAAGGGTGAAGATTGGTAATTGGTGATCCTAACAATAACTATTCACACAATTAATTTTTTTAGGGTTTTGTGTCTTAAATCTTACAAAATCGGTCAAATACCTGTCTGTCCGTCTGTTCATAGAATATCTTACGAACGGCTGAAGCTGCACATATATTGTAATTCGGCGAGAATGTGTAGAAATGCTATAATTTGCTGGAGAAAGCGTTGTGTTGTAATCAGCCAACTTTAAGGGGGGGGGGGGGGGTCCACAGGCGAAATTAAGGTCAATTTTTTTTATCCACTGGTATAGCCAAGTGGGATATCGTGAGAAAGGTAATGTTGAGTACATTCCATTTTTGGCATTTTCTTGAGATTTGTAGAAAGGGGAACAGTGGAGGAGGGAAAAATATTAGACCGTAATTTGTCCCCGCCGCCCTGAAGCCGTTACACAAGTTTGCAATTTGCAATGTCGTCGTAACATGAATGGTTAAGCATCTCGAAGAGTAGGACAGTTTATCTCGTATACATATCTATCTACAGCTTCTCGTATTAAAACTATTACTTTGAGAGGTGACAGATGCAGTCTTTTTGAATTGGCATGTAAGATACTATATCATGGGTAAGACATTTAATTATGGTGTTTTTATTGAGCTGAGTGGTACCAAGAAGAGCAGGGAGCCAATATTTAGATACCAAGATAAGCGCGTGCTACAAAACCCTCGAATTGCGGGCGTAGCCCTCTATATTCCGGTTTCATTTTCAATTTAAATTGGAATTGTTTGTGACACTTGGTTTCATTCTGCACACCAACTTAGTGTGCGTCTGTAGCTTAGCTCGGTAACGCACCGGGCTTTTTTTTTGCTACTCGAAACACGGTCTCTGCGGTTCGCGCCCCGCAACGGGACCAACTATTTTTTATTCTCAAATTCCCTCTGAATTAATTTCTCCGAGCTTAGTGGTTTCGTATGGATAGTAGCACTCATCAGGTCTTGCATCTTTGCAGCTATCCATGTGCAAGACGACCACGAAAGTGTGAGAATTCTGTTTGTATAAGCCGTGAAGGCGTGATTTTACTTGAAAACTCGACCGTGGAGGTCTAGATGGTGTGAAGCACTTATATTAGCTCACTAGGGTGGAGAGAGAGTGAGAAGTGGAGATATTTGTTCCCTGGCAATTTTACTTTATGTATTATGTTATTATGTATTATGTATTTATGTATATAATACATAAAGTAAAATTGCCAGGGAACAAATATCTCCACTTCTCACTCTCTCTCCACCCTAGTGAGCTAATATAAGTGCTTCACACCATCTAGACCTCCACGGTCGAGTTTTCAAGTAAAATCACGCCTTCACGGCTTATACAAACAGAATTCTCACACTTTCGGGGTCGTCTTGCACATGGATAGCTGCAAAGATGCAAGACCTGATGAGTGCTACTATCCATACGAAACCACTAAGCTCGGAGAAATTAATTCAGAGGGAATTTGAGAATAAAAAATAGTTGGTCCCGTTGCGGGGCGCGAACCGCAGAGACCGTGTTTCGAGTAGCAAAAAAAAAGCCCGGTGCGTTACCGAGCTAAGCTACAGACGCACACTAAGTTGGTGTGCAGAATGAAACCAAGTGTCACAAACAATTCCTACATATATATACTTTCAAGTGATCTAGAGTTTGCTTGCCTTTAGCTGCCTTTTTGGACGTAATTCACCTTTTTATACCCTTCACATATATGTGAAAGGGTATATTAACATTTGTAATGAAGTTTGCAACGCACAGAAGGAAGCATCTCCGACCATATAAACTATATATATTCTTAGTCAGTATGATGAGACGAGTCGGTTAAGCTTTGTCCGTCTGTCCGTCTGTCCGTCTGTCTGTCTGTCTGTCTGGCTGTATGCAAACTAGTCCCTCAGTTGTAAAGCTATCGAACTGAAATTTTGTACAGAGCCTTCTTTCTATTGCACGCTGTAAATATGTCGGAACGAATGGAATCGGACCACTATGTCATATAGCTGCCATAGGAACGACCGGTCCAAAAATTCGTTTTAGTGAGAAAAACTTTTTTATTTCTAAAGATATCTTTTTCAAATTTCATAGTAATCAATAGTATAATTAGCCAAATCACATCCCCGAATTTGGTTGAAATTGGACTACTCTATCATATAGCTGTCATAGGAACGACCGTTCCAAAACCAAGTTTTTGTTAGAAAAACTTTTTTATTTTTGAAGATATCTTTACCAAATTTCATATTATTCAATTATATTGACTATTAAATCACACACCTAAATTCGGTCGAAATCGGCCCACTATTTCATATACCTCACATAGGAACAATAAAATCGGAACAGGTTTTACTACAAAGGTATGATACCCTTCACGCGAAGGCTAGCTTGTTCAGGATAAAGTCGCAATAAATGCGATGGTTATTATATTTTCAGACCTCCAAAAAGTGACAATTATATCAAAATTATAACAAATCTAATAATATTTTGATAGATTAAATAGTAACTTTATAGTGCAACAAAAAAAAGTAAAAAATAATAATAATAATATATTCATAAACTCTAGAAATAAGAATAATTTCAAAAGAACTCTAAGGAAGGTTAAAAAAAAATAAGGTATGTAAATCCATTTGGGTGGTTAGCTGCTTTTTATGATACAAATAAACAATTTCATTTTAAATACTGCCTGCGTTCATTCAGCTGGAGTTTCAAGCATAATTAGATTTTTTGTCTGAAAAGAAATCACTCTAAGAACTACGGCCAGCCATAAAAAACAATGCAAAGTGTTGCGGGTAGTTGATATTATATTGATGGTAAACACTTATAGAAATATCTACCTGCCTTAGAATGCCTTCTTGGGCGAAGTTACACTTTTATGAGTTTTCCTTAATTACTTAATAATGACGAATTTCCATTCATATCTTTCGAATTATATAATGATGTAAAGGTGGTTTTATGATTTAACTTTTTTTTAAAAGTTGAATAATGTAAGTTCTTATCCTTATAAGCTGCATTCATTCATACCGTTCATTCATTCATTTACTTATTTTTGACATCAATTAAAACCTTAGAAGCAATAGTTTTTTAGAAGTGAAACATGGATTTTACAAATCAAAGTAAGGTATTTTTATACTAACGAGGTATATTTTGGTCAAAGTGATAATTTGGGTTTTTTTTCTGTTTTTTTCCAGCATCAATAAAAAATTACGACCTTGCTATGATGTGCATCAGCAAGAAAAAGGAAGATCGAAAAAATAGCGTTTTCGAAACAATTTGCCAAATGTGGGATGTGAATGTATCCAAAACAAAATGCAAGGAGCAAATTATGGAGTTAAGTAGGACATTTTGCAGGACTTTTGAGAAAAAGTGGAGTGATGCTAGACGCTATCGCCCGTCATTCCTGACCCGTAATGCCCAGTGGCTAGAGAAGAATTTAATTCCGGCAAACAAGTCACCAAAACAACCAACACCGGAGGTCACTTTTAACCAACAAGGAACTAGTCGACTACGGGGACGACCGAGAATATCGTTTGAAGAAGCTTCCTCCAAAACGAAAAAGCGACGAGTAAAGGAGCTGTGCGCAACGAGGACTATGGATGAACTACAGCACGCAGCGCAAATCATTTCACAACATTCTCTTAGCACCACTAAGACGATAGCACTATGGCTTGATATCGATCTGTCTGTAAGGAAGTACAGACTGCTACGCTCGGTTGTCAATGCTATTCACAAGGACTTTTTCCCCACCGAATATGCAGTCAATTTGGCGAAAAATGCATTTTTAGAAATGCAAATAAATGCTTCAGAGTCTTCGGCAGAAGTGGACATTTTGCAGCTCCTTCGCGCTACAACGCGGAGTATTTTAAGACTAGCTAACTTGGAGTTAGTCAACTCAAGTCAGCTCCAACTTACTTGCAAATGGGGCTTTGATGGCAGTGGCGGTCATAGTCAGTACAAGCAAATATTCGAAGATTCTGGAAGCACCGATGAATACATGTTTTTAATGGCTATGGTTCCATTAAAATTGGTTGTCACCAGCACAGGAGCAGAAGTTTGGACGAATCCACGACCAGGGTCAACTCTTTATTGTCGGCCAATAAAGTTTTTATACCAAAAAGAAAACGCGAGACTTGTTCGGAGGGAAGAAAATGCGATGAGAAATAAAATAAGCAGTGTAGAATCCTTTGATGTAACGTCATGGAGTGACCAACAGTTCGTCGTAAAATCGGAAATGCTGTTTACGATGATAGACGGCCGTACCGCAAACATACTCTCCGACACAAACGCTACATCCAATTGTATAATTTGTGGAGCAACTCCAAAACAAATGAATTCGCAGGATGTAGTAACTCGACCAGCTAACGCGGAGCATTATCGTTTTGGACTGTCAACGCTACACTGTTGGATCCGTTTTTTTGAATGTTTGTTGCACATAGCATACCGGCTACCAGTAAAGACGTGGCAAGTTCGAGGCGATAATAAGGCCGTGGTAGAGGTTAACAAGAAGAGAATACAAGCAGAATTCAGAGCGGAAATGGGACTTTTGGTCGATTATCCAAAGCCCGGTTTTGGCTCTACTAACGATGGAAACACGGCAAGACGCTTTTTCGCTCATCCAGAAGTCAGTTCCAGAATTACAGGAGTTAGCAAGGAATTGATAACCAAGTTCTCAATTATATTGCGAGTGCTTGCTAGCGGTGAAAACATAGAGGTCGACAAATTCAAAACACTGTTGGCAAATACAAGGGCACTATATTTGAAACTGTATCCTTGGTACTATATGCCCAACAGTGTTCATAAAGTGCTGACACACGGGTGTGAGATAATCGATTCCTTCTATTTACCGATAGGTAGTCTTTCCGAAGAAGCATTAGAAGCAACCCATAAACAAATTAGGAAGAATCGGTTATCTCATACCCGTAAGTCTTCCAGAATCGGTGGCAACAGCGATCTAATGAAGACACTCCTCCTATCTTCAGATCCTTTACTTGCGTCAGAAAGGAGAACATCGTCGAACAAAAAAGTCACCATCGACAATCACGTACAGTTCTATTTGCAAAATAGACAGCAATCTTCAACATATTCAGTTCCAGGTTTTGATGTCAATGTCCTTCATTTAGGGAACAGCGATGACGACGATTCAAGCTAACTACGTAACAGTTGTCTAGTGCCTATTTTTCTAGTTAGCTAATATTTGTTAACATTTTAATAAAATGGATTCATATATTTTTATATTGTTTTTATTCAATAAATAGCGACCTTTTGCCTAAGGACAATATCCGTTTCTCCTGGATACATTAACATGACGATATGTTTATCTTACTCGACCCAATGTATTCAATTATGTCCACTTTCTCCAAATATTTGCTCCTTTATTGCCTGAATCTGCTAAGTGCACCTTCTGATCAAGTTGAAATTACCAAATGGCTAAGACAATGAACTGCTTATTATGTACATCAAATTTCATTAAAATCGATCCACACGTTCTAAAGATATTAATTTAACTTTCACGTCTAACACCCACACACTCACACTATTGCCTATATCTCCGAAACCGTTTATTGAATCAATTTGAAATTTATCCCTAACAAAGATAACCAAACACTTAATATGTCTACCAAATTTCATTAAAATCTGAACATCCGTTCTCAAGATATTGATTTTTGTCCACTTTTTCACACATTCGCGACACTGTGCGACGGGTATAAAAGGCGAGCCGTGACCAGCATCCAGAGGCCACAGACACACACACACACAGGTTCGTAGCGGTCGTTCGTTGAGTACGGACGTGTTAGGCACCTTCTGTGTTTGACTACACAGTGTCCCAAGTCTTGTAAAGTAAAGTCGCTCTAAACCAACCGCGGTGGTAGCGATCGCAACAGAGTTATACCTGGAGTCGTCGGGCCAGCGCTTTTCAGCGCCCTTACACTTAGAGTAAAAATATTCAAGGTAATAATTCCCGCCCGACATTCTAATCTCCGGAGCACTCTGCAGCCAGAGTTGGTTGAGTGCAGGCAGGTACTCGAACGTCAACGGGGAAATACGCCCTCTCAAAGTGACCCCAACATTTTTTCCCGGAAACACCGTATTTTCGTGTCCTATGTAGAGAGTGTACACCGTGGCTCGAGTTTAACGACAAACAGATTTTGTGTTTTTCCTTGTCCATTGGAAAAAAAACACAACAACGTCGTTTTATCCCGCGTTAACGGCATACATGTGTGAGGTCATAAACGGGGAAACACACCACGTCTCCTCATACCTACCTGGACAACCTCATCGAAACGCTCCGTTTTCGTATTGTTTTGTGCATCAAAACAACAACGGGTCCGCCAATCCAAAATGGCAATTGCGTGAAGAGTGGCAAAGCGCGTAAGTAGCCACGGTGTTCGCCGGAACGCACTAGTCCACGCCGATCATGGACATTCGAGTATGCGGAGAACTAGTGGCAGCGGCCAACCGCGCCAATACGGCAAAAAAAGAAAGGACCGCTCGTCGTCGGAGGAGAATGGGTCATCGGGCTCTGACACCTCTACGGGAAGCGACGATACCATTGTGTCCGAAGTGGCCCAACTCGAGCGAAGACTGAAAGTGATGATGGGAAAGCTGAACCGCTTCCTGGCAATCGCTACGCCCCCGACGGCCAATAACCAGGAAACTGAGACTCGTGCAACGGCAAGAGCCGTCAGTAGCAGACATAACAACAGATCGACTTCTGCGACTCATGCATCGGCAAGAGTCGGCAGCGACAGGATCAACAACCGGCCAACATCACCGACTCGTGCAGCGGCAAGAGTCGGCAGCCATAGGATCAACAACCGGCCAACATCACCGACTCGTGCAGCGGCAAGAATCGGCAGCGACAGGCCCAACAAGGCACAACCGGCGGCTCGTGCAACGGCAAAAGCCGGCAGTGGAGTGCCCAACAACCGAACAGCATACACTACTCGTGCAATCTGCTAATCTGCTTAGGAAGCTAAAAGACACTGTTGTTGAAGTGATTGCACGGTCGATCAATCGCTTTCGGACCAACATTAAGTGCAAGTCCTCCGCGGACAACGAAAGGGTCTTCAACATCATTAAAAACGAAGGGCTTCACGCCACCACTAGAACGCCACCGAGTAGAATGTCAAAATCCCTTATCCTGAAGGGCTTAGGCATTGGATGGGACCCACAAGAGGTCGCCGACGAGATGTCAGATAAACACCCTGAAATTCTGGTGACAGGGGTCACCAACTTTCTTACAAGAAAGGACAGGGAAACCAAAAGAAAGAACCCAGGGAAAGTCCCGATCTCAACCTCTGGTCTATTTTTAGTGAAGTTTCAACCTTCACAAGACCTGAGCGAAGTGAGAAGAATAAAGTATTTACTGTCCCAGACTATCAACTGGGAAAAGGTACTGAACAGGGACACAGTACAGTGTTTTAATTGCCAAAACATTGGTCACGTGGCAGTCAACTGAACTATGTATAATACACAGATGTGTAAAATGCAAGAAGATTCACGCACCGAATGAATGCACCAAGAAGGAAGACGGAATTGCAGACTGCTGCAACTGTGGCAACCCAGGTCATCTGGCTAGCTTCAAGGGCTGCCCAGCCTATAAAGATTGGCTTGAGAGGCAGAAAACAAGGGCAACAAACAAACCAGCGAAAGTTAATAAACGGCAGGAGAAGATCCCAACGAGTTTCGTTCGTAACGGGACCTCATATGCACGGGCCACAGCTCCAACCTCTCAGCCACAAACCCAGAAAAATAATAAGATTAACGCTACGATAGACGAACTGCTCCGCGCTGTTATCGCTTCGACTGCCAGCGCAGAGACTAAGGTGACTACGATCACCACCATCCTGAACTCCGTCAATGGAAGTTAGGATCTTGGCCTTCAATGCAAGATCTCTGATCTCACATGCGCAAAGAGCAACGGCGCAACAGCTAGTGGACTCTGCTCAGGCAGACTTTGTCTGCATATCAGAATCTAGGCTGAACAAGCGACACAAACTGCACTTCACAAATTTTAACTGTATTAGGGATGATGCAAATCGCGGGACAGTACTCTTAATCCGGGATTGTTTCGCATACGAGGAGTATAAACTATCAACCCTCAGACACTGTTCGGCAGCTGCTGCCTACATTAAATGTAGAGACAATAGGAAAAAACTCCTAGTGTCAATCTACAATATATAAAGTCCAAACCCAACGCGAGTAATCACAAACATGATCTAGACATAATTAACGGCCTAACCGACCAATTCAACAACAAAATCATTGGAGGGGATTTCAACTCAAGGCACAAAGCATGGGGAGACAGAGCTAATAACCAAAATGGGGAAATACTGTTTAACTGGTTAAACGAATCAACCTCCCGCCCGAATTCGCACTGATATCTCCACGGACACCGACAAGATCTTCTAGCTCTTCTATCTTAATATAGACTACCACATGCTATCGCACGGTCTAGAGCAAATGGCAGCAACACCCAGCTGCACAACAATTCCAGGGATGTCTGATCACTATGCCATCAGGATGACTTTGCGGTTAGAATCCTTTGCTGAATTGCTTGAGTGTACCCCATGAACCTTTAAGTCCTACAACGACGTAGATTGGACGGAATTTGGAGAGAGTGTGCGAAGGGAGTTGAGAACAACCATCTTCCCCAACTCCCGAAATTTAAGTAACGTTGAAATTGACTCCTTCATTTCTGCAATGTCTGGAGCAATCAACACCGCAATCGACAGACACACCACTACCATAACCCCATCTAGGTGCAAAAATATAAGCTCCCGCCAGAAATCGTCCTTCTGATGAAAATTCGCAAGATAAAGAGGAGAAACCTAAAAAGAACGTACCATCAGTATGGGAACAGGGTAAACGAGAATTATAGACGCATCCTAGTCCAAATTAACACCCTTAGCACAATAATTTCACTAAATGTGACCAAATTCAGGAGCCAACAACTCTCAGAGAGACTGTCAAATATAAGACCGGGCCTAGATATGTATAGGGAGGTTGATATACTGTCTTGAAAGTTCAACAACCGAGGGGAACTCAATTTATCCGCCAATGGACAAGCGGTTACAAGCCGTCAGCAACAACTTAATCTCCTCACAAGCGCCTTCCAGCGCCAACTAAATATTCCCCCCCCCCCCCCCCCCCCCCCCCAGACAATGCAACAATGTTAGTCGAAAATGTGAACTCAGAAATCCTAAGCTACAAGGAATCCAATCCTGAGATTCTTTGTCTCTTTTCACACGTTAACCGTTCAGATCGCCCATCGGACACAAATAACTTTATCGACCGGAGCTATCTAATGGCAACCATGAAAAGTCTGAACAACAAAAAGACCACTGATTGGACGGCATCCCCAATATTGTCCTAAAGAGACTTCCAGGAGCACCGATCACCCTTTTGTTGATAATATACAACAATTGCATCAATAACGGGTATTTTCCTAACTCATGGAAAATCGCAAAAATCATCCCCATACACAAAAAGGGGAAGAAAATTTGGCTAAACCTCATCCTTCGCCACTGTGAGGAAACAGAAATCATCCCGGATCACCAATTCGGTTTCCGAGCCCAACATGGAACGCAGCACGCACTAGCTTATCTTCATGATTTAGTTCTAGATAAACTAGACAGCGGAAACAATGTACCAACTCTGATCTGCGCACTTGACCTCGAAAAGGCGTTCGACTGTGTGTGGACTCAAGGAATGATATCCAAACTGATCAATCTCGGTTTCCCTCAGACAGTTATTAGAATGGCAATAAGCTTCTTTGCAGACAGACAATTTTGTGTGGTGATCGATGGCGAAACATCCAACCCGCTTCCGGTCACATCAGGAGTACCTCAAGGATCGATAACAGGCCCTGTGTTGTACAACATTTGTACAACATTTTTACATCGGACGTACCGACTCCTGATGAAAGCGATGCAGGTATTATATTGGATATATATATTTTTATTTTTGTAAAGGCTTTGAATGACGATACATGACGTGATGGCTGACTGTGGATTATTGCGGTCGATCGTAGCGTAGAGTTCTCCCGTTACTGCAACACTCGCAGCTTCACTTCCCACGACCAGATTGAATCCTGGGTGGAACAATGTACGTGCCGGTCAAAATTTTCTCCCAACCACTTACACGAATTGCAAATATCACGTTATATTCACATAATTGTTTCATATACTCCCTGAGATAATCATAAGATAGATTCTTAGATCAAGTGGTTTAATGAACAAAGAGCACACTTCACCTTTAACGAAGAAAAGCAGAGCAAAATTGTTTGTTCTTTCCTATTTTTGTAAGCATGCTGTCCACACTTAATGCAAATGTTGTGATTCTCTAGAAAAATTATTTTATTTTTCGATTTTAAGAATGAATGAATGACGATACATGACGTGATGGCTGACTGTGGATTGTTGCGGTCAGTCGTAGCGTAGAGTTCTCCCGTTACTGCAACACTCGCAGCTTCACTTCCCACGACCAGATTGAATCCTGGCTGGAACAATGTACGTGCCGGTCAAAATTTTCTCCCAACCACTTACACGAATTGCAAATATCACGTTATATTCACATAATTGTTTCATATACTCCCTGAGATAATCATAAGATAGATTCTTAGATCAAGTGGTTTAATGAACAAAGAGCACACTTCACCTTCAACGAAGAAAAGCAGGCAAAATTGTTTGTTCTTTCCTATTTTTGTAAGCATGCTATCCAACATTATATCATCTATGCGTCGCATTTCAGCCCAACCACAGCGGCCCAAATAGTGAACCGCTATTTGGAACAATTGGAGAAATACCTCTGCAAATGGGGCATCCGAATAAATGCTACAAAAACACAAGTTTGTCGGTTTTGAAACCCGTCTAAATATCCCGGGTCGAAATTCCATTAAAAAAAAGCGGAAAGAGTTCGAATCAAAATCGACAATAAGGTGATCCGCGTAAAGGACTATCTGAAATACTTGGGGGTCCTATTTAGCAAGTATACCTTAGGTTCAACCCCTACGTGACTGAAATGGTGAAAAAAGGCCACCTGAGCTATAACAGAATCCGCTTCTTGGAGAGGAGGCCTTTCCCTAAAAGTCAAAGTAAGCCTATACAAGACACTTATACGTCCTATCCTAACCTACGCCTGTCCTACTTGGCTCACCTGCTCCAAGACAGCCTTCAGCAAAATATCTATTTTGGAACGAAAAATATTGCGTCAATGTACGGGAAAACACCGGAGATTTTCGACCACAAACAAAAAATACTATAACAACAGTGTTATCTACAGTTGTGCCGGCATCGAGAAAATTGAACAAAGGGTCACAAACCTAGTTCAACGTTTCTTCGAGACAGCTTTCAGAGCATCCGAATAGTGTCATTAAATCAATACACGAATGCGCTATCACCCGCCCTAAATCCAACATCAGCGGGTAGCATTCTCAGGCCCAGCGATGTAGTAAGGCCCAACAGCTCCGACTTACTCCGTCGCCTCTACACGTATAGGGGGCGACAATGGCGAAGACATTGAGCTGACGAGGTTAGGTTAATTAGGTTAGTTGTTTTGTTAGTCTTAAGCAGGTAGTTTTAAGTGTTATTATAAAAAAATTAAATAATAGGTTAAGCAAACCTAGTAGTAAGCAAGTTAAATGCCCAAGAAGAAAAAATAATGTATACCTATATATGTGGGATGGAGTAGGATGACACGATAACCACCATGACACCACAACCACCAAGAACGACAACCATCGCGAGTGAACCAGCCGTGGTTATGCAGAGACGTCTTCTAGATACCAACGTACATTTTTTATAGTTTTATCGTTATATCGTGTTATCGTTTTATCATTTTTCTTTACAATAACTTCAATAAACACTACTTTTACCTTCAACATTAAATTGTCTTTTCCACATATACCCTTAAAGGCTAATAGCCACAGAAGAATTAGTAGGCCAGATGTAAATAGCCACTACTTGAAACAAATTAGAGATTAAGGAATAATGTATAGTACATAGCATTAAGTGACGTATTTTTTGTAAAGGTTTTCATGAATAAAAAACCTGTGTGTGTGTCTAATTCGTCATTGCCAGCAATTCATCATTCACCGAATGATCATTCGGTTGCTGTGTGTGTCTAAGGTATTAGACAGACACGAGTGGATATTATTTTTATTGCATATCAACGGGTGCATATTTTTAATACTCAATGATGATTTGTCGGATAGGTGGCACTGCATACACAAAGAAGGAATTATGTTTACTATGCCAATTGTAATTCACGGATTATCATTCGGACGATGTTCGAATGATCATTCGCAAGACACACATGAAATCGAATTATCATTCGATTGGGAATGATCATTCGTGTGCGTCGTCTGTCTAAGGTATAAGGTATTATTCGAAATTCAGATTCATAATTCAATCTCAGAAAAGTGATTTAAAATGTATCTTATACATATAACTTTTTATCATAAGTTCGTATAAAATTGTATCCTTCAGAAAAGTATAAACATATCTATCTATGTACAAGAAATATCAAACTTATCTGAAACAGTAGTCAACTTACAGGAAATTGGGATAAATTTTATTCCAGCGTTGAGTTAATGGCATATGTTTGCCTGTGGTTTTTCTAAGAGCGACGCATAATTTCGCAATCGCAGTTAATAGGCGCGTTCTTTTGCAATCGGGTGTAGGGCAGAACGCAAAAAAACGATCCAGGTTTATTTCCAGGTTAAATTTCGAAAGTCTAATGTTGTCTACCCTGAAGTGAAATTGCTTTGCAAAAGTGACAGTTGCATTAAAGTGGAGTGTCAGATTCATGCAAAAGTGACAGTTTGTGGTGTACTCAATTTGATTTTGCTCGCGATTGAAGAACATTTGAACAACAAAGCTATTTTATTAGAATTTAGTGAAGAAAAAATGGAAAACAACAATTCGTTGGAATCTTGCGAAGACAATATGGACAACGACCATATGATATGATGATCGTCACTTATTTGTAAATAAACCATTTGTATAGAAATGAAGTTGGCCATGTCCACTAATGACAAGTTTTCTTCCGAGAATACTAACATTATACATACAAAAATTCATCACTTTAGCGATGTACTCGCCACCTAGTTGTCGTGTTATCCAGGTTAGGGTAGCTAACACGGAAATTTTATCAGGTTAAGGTGTTATTGTAATTGCATGTTATTCTTCTACCCTACACTATATAGTGTAGGTTAATGGTGCAAAAGAACGCGCCTAGAGTTTCATGCTGTGAAGTATTGTCCGTGATTAAAGTTAATATGAATTCCAGTGTTTTTGTTCAAATCGTTTGGGAATCTTCCAAGAAAATAGTGCGTATATTCGCTGCAGACGGAAAATCAAATTACACCGATTTTGTAAATGGCTGTAAGTATATTTCCAGCGAAAGTATTTCGCAATTGGATGCAATACTATCCTAAAGTGTTTAACTCGCCCAAACTTTTGTAATTATTTTGGAAAGAGTTTAAGTTTGCAAATAAAAAAAAGGAGACTGGATAAGGAGTTCCAATTTAATACAAAGTGTTCTCAAGGAAACAGTACATATTAGGAAAAAATGCAGACTTAGAGAACGAATCTTACAAAAACCACATTTTTTTTTTCGAATGCCCCGAATTGGTAACTAAGCGCAAACAAAGACTTTATAAAATTAGATTGTAATTTTTTCTCACTTCAGATAAGTTTTAATTTTGAACCGATATATCCTGAATCGTCGTCTCTGATCTCGAACTGGTCGAAATATCACGAAGTTATATTTACACCCATCAGGAACACGGGGAAAACATACATACTGAACCCCTTAGAGAGAATGGTAAGAATCACCTTTTAACTTTCTTTCGATGCTAAGATTTTACTACAACTTTTCACTGTATTCTGTAATTGTAATTATGTGAAATATTCCAAAATAATTCACTAATTCAGATTGGGATGCATCCAGGTTTTCCATAATCAATTTGATCCGCCTTCTACCTCCGCTACCAAATGGAAGCAAGAAAGTAAGCAGAGTGAATGATGAGGCAGCTGTAGACCGGTTGATTATTTCCAAGAAGGTTTACAGAAATATGTATAAGATTTGCATTAATACTGAAAGATGTAATCATATGTTTTAATAACAGATAAATGCAAGAAATGCCGAGCTTCTGGAAAAGTCTCGCTTGAAATGCCCACTATTCATCATCGCTTCAGGGGAGAAGAAGTCCAAAATAAGTCAATATTTAATTGCCTCCATCATATTATGATTTTATTCGATGTTTGGATCTCGTCTTCAAAATCCATTTTTTATTCGATGTCCATTATGACAATAACTTAAGATTATTTTATTCATTTTTGCAGCTATATACTCGTATATAAAATTAAAACACCGAAATGTTCTAACACATCAGTCTTAAAAGAGGTTAATTTAACGCGAAGTAAACAGATAGAACAAAAACCAATACAATAATACTGTAAAATATAAATAAATGCATACATTTTAAGTACTATTTCGAAAATGAACGCCGAATTTTATTTTTGTTTTGTAAAATTTCTAAAATTACGTTGTCTAGCTTCTAAGTTATATGATTTAACTTTTATAACATATTGTGGACTGACAAGACCCGCATTAACATGCAAAGAAAAAAATAATAATAAAAAAAGATATAATTACGACAGACAGGTTCCCGCCAATTTTCTACTCAATTACTGATTAATTTACAGAATACAGGCTTTTAGAACAATTTACAGAATACTAATACAATCATAAAATGTGTAGACTTTAATTCAGCTGATAGTTCAGTGGCTTTGGGACAGTGTCAAAGTCCAAGCCTGTTGACATTTAATCGAAGACGAAAACAAACAACATCGGATTCGCGTGGACGTCAACAACTCGCTCTTCGTGGGAAGTCAATATTCAGATAAGTAGCTCCGCTTAATGTCATCTGTTGAATTTGATTCTTTGTGCTTCCTTTTCTTTCAGCCAGAGATCCAGCCAAACAGGAGGAGGGCAAGATGATGAGGTGGATCGGGAGACGGTCAACGAAGAACCTTCAAATGCTCTGTGGAATATAACTAGGTAAGTCTTTTGATGGGTATGTTTATGAACTCATTATTTATTATGATTTCCCATTTCAGGTCGACGATCCGCAAACAGATGCCAACATTACAAAACAAGATTTAGATGATACTGGAAATGAGCAGATTGGAAGTGTTGAAAAAATTTCTTTGTCAATTGAAAGATTTGTATGAAACCTATATTAAGTTCACTAGAACTTCCCAACATTACAATAGACCAAATAATTTCTCACAGCTGTGATTTTTGGGGGCGATTTCAAACAGTATTAAAATTCTTTATAAAACCGAAAATAATATTACCAATTTAGCGCATAGGCTCGAGCACACTATATGGCATAGCTGCCATATATTTGCTGCCATACATATGGCATGGTGTTCACACTGACAAAAATATGTATATGGCAGGTTCGTTGCCATATGCGAATGTGCCAGATATATGGTAGCAAATATGGCGAGTGTTCACACTGTATGGAACTTTTTGTATGGTACCATACGAATGACAAACGTTTAGTCACTTCTACGATGTCGACACAAGCAGGTATGGCCGCTGCTGCTTTGGTGCTATTAAAGTTAAGACAGAAAAGAAGAAAGAAGCATCAAAGTGAAATAAAAAGGAAGCGAATTTGGGTGAGAAAATGGATAGCTCGACGCGATACGGAAGGTTTTCATTCAACTTTATTGCAAGAATTGCGATTAGAAGACGACGCGGTATATCGGAATTTCGTCCGCATGTCACCGATTGACTTCGACTATCTTTTGGATCTTGTCTCACCTTTGATAACAGAAAAAAAAAACACAAATGAGAGAACCAATATCTGCAAGTGAACGGTTAGCATTGACGCTGAGATTCTTGGCAACCGGTGAGTGTTTTTGATATTGGTTTCAAGATAAGAGAGTCAAATTTCAAACATGTTTTGCGTAGGTGATAGCTACGCAAGTTTGAGTGTCCTATTCAGGATACCGACGAACACAATTTCGCTCATTATTCCTGACGTGCGCAGTAGTATTTACAATATATTGAAAGCCGACTATTCAAAGGTATTTATCATTTTATTTTATTCGTTCGCTTCGATGATTACAACTTGTGCATTTTCGAGTTGGCTTGCATCCAAGACAGTGCTGCCAGATGGTGGGAATTTTCCCACTTTGCGGGAATTTTTGTCGCAATTTGGAATAAGTGGAAAAAACGGGAGGAATTGGAGAAAGGGGAGAAAAAGTGGGAATTTTTGAGGAGTCACTTAAAATTTCAATTTCAACCGCGACGTTCATACGTACCAATACCGACAGTGTGTATTGTGTGTTGTGTTTTATTATCGTTGGGGTATCTCTTCCAACTTCCAAGCTTCTGAGAAGGAGGACACCGCCAGCGAAAGTTACGAGCGAGTGGCTGCGCAGCGGCAGCACGTTGGATGTTAGGTGGCACCAACTTCGACGTACGAGATACACTAGTCCGGCAATAAGATCAGTGCGTGATTTTAAAATTTCGATACATTTTTATAATCTACCGTTCACTTTTAATTGTGATAAGTAAGTAATCCGACCCAAATACAAAATATATCATCGTTGGTGGGTGATAAATGTAAATGAACACGACAGTATCCTCTTAAATTCGAAACAGGTGCTTAACAGGTTGAAATGTTTTCTAGTGAGAAGAATGGGGATTTCCCGGACGAAATACGAGACAGTGATGAAGCATTAACCCCTAAAAGTAAGAGAAGTTGCCGTAACGAGCTGACTACTGAGGAAAATAAGAAGGAAAAGGCAAAGGTGAAGTTATTTTGCAACAAGTGGACCGAAGATGAAGAATTCAAAGGATGGGGGCAAGCAGTCCCTGAGAATCACAAGAAAGCCCGTTGCAAAGCTTGCAATGCTATCATAAACGCTGGGAAGTCCGAATTGTCAAAGCATGCATCAAGTGCAAAACTTAAGAAAAATGTTAAATCACTGCTTGGAATCAGGAGCATCGCCAAATCTTTTGAAGGCTCGCCGGCATCTTGTGCTGAAAAGAAGCTGAACGAGGCTGTGAAAATTGCAGAAATCAAGATGGCATCTTTTTTTGCTGAACATAACATTTCCATTATGTCATCTGATCACTTAGTGGAACTATTCAAGGAGTGTTTTCCAGATTTCAAAATAGCTCAAAAAGTTACCTTAGATAGGACCAAATGTACAGCAATAATTACTAATGTGCTGGGAGCTACAGAGAGCAAAATTTTTGCAAATGATCTCAGAAACACGAAGTTCTCAGTACAAACAGATGAAAGCACAGATAAGGGCTCCAAAAAAAACATGTGTGTAGTTGTTGAATGGTCAGTAAAAAAACGTAGCATCAAATAGTCGGATAGTAAGCTAAGGCATTAGTAAACAACTCTACATCATCCCACGCGTCAATTTTTATTGGTATTTTTTTCTTTGTGCGTGAAAATGTCAAAATTCGAACCGAATAAGCATCATTTGCAGGAAGAGTTGCTTTTTGCGTTCAATTCGAAAAAATCTCCAGCTGAGGCGCGTCGAATGATTGTAGAAACTTATGGTGAGGCTTGTATTAGTGATTATTAGTATTAGAACGTGTCGCGAGTGGTTTCAAAAGTTCAAAAATGGATATTTCGACGTGGAAGACAAGGAGCGTCCTGGACCCGTTAAAAAGTTCGAAGATGCAGAACTGGAGGCTCTACTGGATGAAGATAATCGTCGAACGCAACAAAAAATTGCAGATTTATTAGGCGCGACTCAGCAAGCCATTTCCCATCGCTTGAAAAGCTTGAGAATGATTCAAAAGCTGGGACATTGGGTGCCGTACGAGCTAAAGCCGAGGGACATCGAACGGCGTTTTTTTTTTCACGTGCGAAAATCTCCTCCAAAGGCAAAAAAGGAAGGGTATTTTGCATCGTATTGTGACTGGCGATGAAAAGTGGATTCATTACGATAATCCAAAGCGGAAAAAATCGTGGGCCCCTAACTTACACATTCACAAGAATGTTTGTATTGGAAAAGGGTATAAAATAAAGTACAATAGTACTTACGTCTTGAGGTATACGCGGTTATAAGTTTGGGACGTCCCAAGAGACGACAAAAGATTTGTGGCAAAAGGTAAACAATCAGTAATCGGCCCATTCCCCACTTTATCCCTATTACGAACCGAGCAACAGTAATTGCTACTTTAAAAGGAGAAACTGAAGAAGAAGCTACATACGTCACGGGAACCAAAAGTGCTCGTTCGGAATACATTATTCCGACAATTTGACGACGACGATTTGAACTCCGAGCTCTAGATTACTATAGTAGAGCAGTGACCGAACAGACACGGCCACCGAGCGCGATATCAGGCTTTAAGGGGTGCATCACCAGATTAAGTAATAACAACAAAATTAAATCTCAATGTGACCAGGAAAAATTTTAATACACTTTTAGGAAACTTATGATTAAATGACCAGATAATTAACTATTATGTAAACCTAATTCGCGAACGTAGTGAGCAGTGCGCTGAAAGACGACTTCCCAAAGTATATCCAATGAATACTTTTTTTGTTCCAACATTATTACGTTTAGGTTACAATGTAGACTCGTAATGTGAACATATTTGCTTGCTTACGATCTCATACTCATTCCAGTCAATGTAGATGAATCTCATTGGTATATGTCCATTATAGACCTGAGAAATCAGACTATAAAATATTATAACTCAATGGGAACTCCAAATCACAATCTTTTGAATGCTCTCGAAAACTACGAGTATCTTTTAGAAGAGTCATTTGACAAAAGGCAACAACCTCTCGATACTTCAAATTTTATTAAGGAAAGTGTTGCAGATACACCACGACAAACAAACATCACTGATTGTGGAGTATTCAGTTGTACTATCGCAGAATACATTGCAAAGAACCGTGACTTATCATTTTCTCAGGAAAGTATGCCATATCTTAGGGAAAAGATGATAGTTGAAATAGCACAGAAAATATTGCTGTCATAATTATCCACTATATAGGTATTTTCAAGTGAAATAACTTCAGGCTAAATTCTTAATCTCTTCAGGAGGGGGACGACCCTAGTGGCTCTGCGTGTGCTCTGCATTTTTGCATCGGGTTACCAGTGTGCGTTGCGTTGTTACGCTGTTGGTGTTCCGATTCATTTTCGCATCGGGTCCCCAGTGTGCGTTGTTGTTGGCAGCTTCGCCGCGGCCAAGGAATTTTCACATCTGCCGAATGCAGCTGGGCACTCACTTTTTCTCCAGATAAGTCCCCTTCTATTATTATTTCTATTTCAACTTAATTTCGATCTTTGACCTTTAGGGGTGTGGTGGGTCGGACCGTGGGGCGCAGGGTCCGATGGGGCGTGGGAAAACTAGTCCCGTGCCAGGGACTAGCCGTCAGGGCGATCCGTCGAGGGTTTGCTCATCCCATGCTGTTCCGGCGAGACTTTCGGATACTGGTCTGGTATCTGGAACTGGTCGCCAGGAGGTCCCGTTAAGGGTCTTCTCTCTTCGGACGGTCTCAGAGTACTAGTCCCACACCAGGGACTAGCCGTCAGGAAGGTCCGTCAAGGGTCTTCCCCAACTAACAATTTAGCTTCTATAATAATTAATAGAATTTTCTCTTCAGTAATTATAGGAGTTAAATTCATGAAATAGACTGTACATAGTAGCTCTATAAGGCGATTTGGCGCCGTTTTTTGGTCCTATTATACCTTATGGTAGCAGTAGAAATTGCTACGGAACAGAAGTACATGCCATGTCTTATTTTGTTATTATTGGATGGCCATTAATATAATGATATAATACATTGCTTAGAATACTTATTGGACAACTAACAAATATCGAAAAGAAGATGTACCGAAGCTTCATTTCCTCCTATAAAGCTTCGATTCAAATGAATCTTTAGCACTGATAATGAATAAATTATCGTATCAAAACGGAATTGTTCCTATAACGGGCATTAAGAGAATGCATACTGCAATACATTATAGGTGGTCTATAGAATAAGTCTAAAGCGAACAAAAAAAAAAGAATTCCTATTTTCTTTTCTTTTTTATCCACACAATCTACCAGGCGACTTCTCAAACTTTCTGTCGAAGAAACCTTATGTACTCACATATTCTTCATTTATTAAAAACTGCCTCACAAAGATATTTTACTTACTTGCTCCAAACTGGAATCGAACCTCGTACCAAAGCGTCGTCATCAGCCATGCACCTTTAACCACTAAGCCAGCCTGTTACTTGTTCATTTCCGTATTGTAAATCACCTGCTTCTACAACAATTCTATTTTCAATAAGTCTCCGTTAAACATTCCCAAATGAATAAGTTTCATGAATTGAATAATCATGATTAAAGACGGGTTTACACGTTCAAAGTATTGGAAAAGTTTTACTTGACAATTTATAAGAACGTGAAGTTGGAAAGCGGCTTATACGCATAGGCCAACGGTTGAACAGCGATTAGTGTAAAATTTGTTGACCATTAGTTGTCCAACTACATCATACACAAACCATTTTAATTTGTACAACGTGTCACACACATTCTGATTGTCGTACAAGTGCAGCTAACTACGATGTAGAGCCACTAATTTGTATGAAACTCACTCACTGAGTTGTACATTCGTATAATCCCAATAATTGCTCATCAAAAAACGGCTTTGACATTTCTGGTGCAATTATTGTTCAACACCTAATTTTGAACATAGAACTCGGTGAGTTTCATACAAACAAACAAGTAAAAAGTACTAACATAAGCATCTGATTTGATAAAATGTTTAGTACCACCCAAATTTTACAAAATAATACATCGATGTATGCAGTGACAAAATGTTTTGTAAGTGTCAACCCGCCTTTGAATGTGTCGATCCCCCTTAATAATCTCCAACATTTTAATACACGCAACCATACACGCATACCAACACGCTTCAAGTCACACCATAACCGCACTTTGCAAGTTACAAACGTTGCGGCATAATACTGTACTGCCTTCTAGTTCTTCGTGTACTGCTGCCACGGCCATAGAAATAGTTAGTTAGTGTCATTTTTTGCAGTTTAGTTTGTGATGTGTTTCGTGTTTCTATTGTTTGTGGTGTTTCCCCGTGGATTTGATTTGATTCCTATATTCTTAGAAAACAAGTAAGTTTGTGATAACTGTAGTTGCAGTTCAGCCATTTGGTGATTTGGGAAACAAATTCTGGTGGAGAATTTTTCTCTTTCATTTCTTATGTTTTTTGGGGTGCTGAACAGCAACAACAAGCAAAAGACGAAGTTGAACAGTGGGGAAATGGTTGATATTGGCTTTGTATCCTGAGGAGGTGCATGCTAGCAACTGCACTTCCAAAAATAGATGTGTATGCTATCAAAACGTCAACAAGACATAGAAATGCTAGAGATGTTGACGCGTCCGTGCCCCTGGAGGAGTCGAGGCAAGTAAGGACAACACTACGCTGAACTTCTCGAGCTTTCTGACGGTAAAGAAGTTCGATGCTGCTTCGATTGTCGTCTGATGCTGCAGCCAAACGAACTTTCACCTCTTTTCTTTCAACAATCCTCTGCCATGAAGCGTCGAACATCCAGGACTTATTCCGGCAATCCAAGTTTATGTCAGTGATGATATCTGCGCTATCAATGTTCGCATTTTTTATGGCATCCCAGTTTTCCTTTCCATTCAGGCTGTTCTTTCCAGAGATCAACTTTGTCGATTTGTCTCGAACTCGACTAATAATAGAATTTATTGAAGCAGTTTTGAATGAAGATTTAATATGGGTTGTAAGCAAAGCTCTGTATATTCTAACTTGTTCATTTTTGCAGGTTAAGAGCTTGGTGCGCTATTTATTGGCGATACGATTTGTCACTTACTGCGAGACAAAATTTGCAAAATAGGATGTCGTCCTGTTTCAAGATAGTTCAAACGGTCGAAAATGGCCATGTTGAGCTATCAGTTGTTCCGTCTGCTTGGGAACAGGACGGCTTATTAAAATGGCCGAAAATTGATCCTAAGAGGAGGAGATCATCGAGTCTCATGCTTGGGAAACTCGTCCGAGATTTAACGAGCGTACCCAGCCAGGACTGGACCAATTATAGATGTACTCTCAAGCGCAAAAATCTTTCCAGTTATGAAACTGCTGAACGAGAATTAGAAACAATGATGCGGGAAAGTGATACAAGTAGTGCTGAAGAGGATGTGACACGAATGCCACCGCCTAACAACACTGCTAATCGCTTAAATAAAAGAAAATTTGTAGCTGTTCCAAATATAAATGCCGATTTAACACGAAATGATTTTAATTGTATGGTAAGTTTCTCTCAACCAAATTTAAAACATACAATTTCAGTCTTTGGATCACTTCCTTTATGTAATTTGGAAAACGTCTCCTTTATGTAGGTCGAAAATTTGAGTGAAGACGTATTGCCACAATTCAATATTAATAAGCAACAACCTTCGAAACCATCGCAACCATTGTTGGAACATAAACAACAACCAATTATATATTTGCCTCAAGAGCCGGCGACTAAAAAAACAAGAAACACTGGTTATAGTTTTCTGAGTTCAGATTTTAATTCGTGGGACGCATCACTACCGACACAGATAGCATACGTCGACAATATTGAAAATATTGACTTAAACACATTATATGCTCTATCAAAAACAATAACTGAAGAAATTGCTGGTTTGCATGCCAAAATGGACAAAATTGATAAGACCGTCGAAAAACTGGTCAAGAATCAATCGACAGGAATACATTCAATACCGAACATTACATTTAAGCGAATTGACACCGAAGAAGGACTTATCGCGTTGGATGAAATCCTGAGAACAGATGTTGAATATGCTGCAAATTTAGTGAGTAAATTTTTTCTGTTTTAATTTTTGTGATGGAGAAAATGATATTTGGCACAGCATGTTGTGTCCATCAGAAACTCAGTGGATAAAATTCATAAAATCGGCAACAGTAGGCCAACCGCGCTGTGTGTTATAAACTTAGCCATTGTTAAACCAAGTTAATAATCATCTTGTTTATTTGTATGTCTCAGCATACAAAATTGAAACGACATTGCGGCGAGAACTCTATGAGGGGTGATGACGCTGCCTATGAGTTAATTGACGTTTTCTTCGACCGCAAACTCATAACCAAATATTCATGGACCGGCCAAACAAAGAAAGGATACCCCCAGAAATCAGCTTTCAAAAAATTTGAAAACGTTTACAAATTTATGTATGAGTTAGTGAAAAAAGCGGACTCGACCTACACCGATGGCGACATCTACCTTCGATCAAATGGGAAACTTAAGCATTCAAGACCAAGCTTTATCTGTGTCTGGTGGATATGAATTGGTAAGAACGCCAACGAATGTTACTTGAGTCCCAACTAAACAATAAAAATTCTCCATGTGCTTGCAGACGCCGTCATGGTCTCCCACCAATATAGTGTCGAATATCGGTATTGCAAATGAAGCGGATTGTCAAATCAAGCAACCTGAATTAAATTTATCGCCTGACGTTTTTGAAACCAGCCCTGATGAACCCGATGATACTGACGAAGATGATGAAAACGCGCTGCTATATATTATGGGAGCACCGAATAATGTGAGTTATTCATAGCAATATTATTTTAAAATAATATTATTATATACATTTTCAATTACAGAATTCTGCCGTCGATGCCAAACATAACATTTGACTTTACCTATAAAACAAACTTTCTCTGTCTAACTCGTTCTTGGTCATGTAATCTATGAAATATTTTAGTATTTTCACTTTTGTTCTGAATTCACAATTAATAATAAATGCAATAAAATATATTGTTAGAAAATTTTATTAAAAAAAAACTAGTGTATCGAAATGGCTAAAAGACATATTGGGGTTTTGTTACTATTCTTCGTCATCCGAACCCACTTCTGGTGTTTGGTTAGTGTGTATAAGCGGTATGAACACATTTATATGGCTATCCTTCAAACGGACTAATTTGCATTTTATATCTGAGAAATCAAATATTTTTACGTTCAAGTTAGTTGCATGGACATTCTGATTTGAACTGTAAATGTCCAAAAATTTCGACTCAATTGGAATAGTGAAATAATTATTTTTTTCATCCGTTAAAACGCAACACAACTTCACATAAGTTCGATCAAGAAACATGATGTTTTTTATGCATGCAATTTCATTACTTTTTGATAAAAACCAAGAATTCGACGGATCTGTCGAGAGCAAGTATTCGACCAATTCAATTTTTGAATAAAATTCTACTTTTTGGGTGACCCATTTCAGTTCGTCGGGTACGTTTTCTCCGTCGTTTCTCTTGCTCAGACGTACTTTCTGGGACTTTGATTCTGGTTTTGCCATTGCCATTCGCTCATTTTCGGGCAAAATGCAGCCAACTTCTTCAGAAATTCTCTTGGCAACTTGTGCCAAAGGACGGTTTCCATTGCGTAGGAGCTTTTTAATTTTTCCAAGCATATTTTCAAAAGGATATGCGCTAAGTGATTCTAATTCTCCGAAAAGTTTTACTTCGTCAACTAAATGTGCCAAGTTGTGCACATTGCTAGTGACGTATCCTTCGCCATAAATTTCAATGAAAATTTCTATAAATTGATTCAGTAGTGCATCAGCTAATGACAATAAATGGAAATGCCGCTTAGAAGAACATATCGTAATAGCGCAGAACAGGAGTAGAAAATGTTCATATGCTTCATTAGTAAGGTGTTTTTTTAAAGGAACTATTCCTACATAGTGTAAAAACGTCCGGTATTCCGTGCCCTTCCAATGTACCAAACAATCAAGACCTCTTACAACCCGATGAAATTCTGCTGGCATCTTACATTGAGTCGTCAGATACTCGCTAACTTTTGTTGTTGTGTCTGCTCTCCATTTGGTATCAGTGCGGCGAAATGTCCCGTCACGCCAGCCCAGCAAAAGGCGTTTCATTACACCAAGATGGAGCAAATGTAGGGAGTCTCCAACTGGAATCTGTTTCACCATATCGATTTTTAATTTCAGTAGCGGTGAATCGGTTTTGTGATGCGAACCGTACATTTTTTTTCGAAAGCCTTCATCCGTTCGTTTTACACAATGCGTTCTCGGGAATACGTTTGTATTACTAAAGTAACTATATTCTCCAATTGTTGTGCATTTTAGACACCCATGCTGGCCGTTGAAATTTGCAACACCTACATAAACAAACGATAAAAAAATACATAAATTAAATATGTATATAAATTACTTGAAATTTACTGACATTTGCCTACCTTTTACGTATGCACGAGCTGGCGAATCGCATAAAATGCAACGTAATCGTACAGTTATGATATTGGAATTAATGAGCAGACCATTTTCCATTAGCTCACTCAATTCATCAACGAAAGGTGTGAGGAATGAGTCTATATCCGACGGTTTTGTTTTTCCGCAAAAAATGCCGATTACCATTGCTGAAAGTTTGGGCATCTCCGCAATATTAAATAGAATTGGCCAAAACTCAACTTTCGAGCTTTTGAAAAGCGGCAACCCATCAATATTTATTGTTAGTGAAATAGTTATCGGTTTACTAAGTGATCTAAACACTTTTCCAAGGCAGTTCTTGAGGCCAAAATGCCAGTACTCTCCATCACTGAGTGCCATAATATTTATATTTAGTGGTGTCTGGAGCAATGTTCTTGGATCATCCGGTAAAATCAATAAAGCATCTTGTTTACTGAAACGTTGGTTTATGATTTTCATAACATCCTTTAATGCTGTGTGTGTTATATTGTGATCCAAGGTCCATTTTCTTAGGTTCTCTCGAAATATTATATTCTTGCGACTTGGGTCTTCCCCATCTGAGTCACCATCGACACTAATCAAAAAATCTGATTTCATTGATTGAATGCAGGAGACATCTGTGCAACAATTAGAAACAAAATGACAAAAGCTATTTATGAAAATACACAGAAGCGCACCGGTCCTAATTGTTACTGGAGATAAACTACCATTCCCTTCCGTCAACGGTATTATATTTCGCACGACACTATTTTTCCTCAACTGGTCGCGTATGAGCAACATCCTTTGAAGCATTTCTTCCTTCTTTTTCTTTATGCTTCGATAATATGCTCCCGACTTTTTGATTGCTACACTCTTGCTTCCCATAACCTCCACTTATTTTTTAGTTTATTTCACGAACTATTATCACTTTTAGTAACTTAAAATATTAATCAACTTCCTCGCGCTGTCAGTGATTTCTGATAAATCAAATCACAAATCACCAGCAATGGTTATTATTTTTGTATATTATGTCTTCCATAAAACAGAATTTGATAGTATTATAGAAAATGTACACATTTCCTAAAATACTATCAATTGAATTAATATAGTAGCGTAAATTACCTTCAATAAGACTGGCATTCAAAAAATTAACGAACGATTATAGAAACCCAAAGCAATTTATTCGAAAAACCTCATATAACATTTGCCTGGATACATCTTAGGAGGAACAATACAAGCGATGATATAAATATCATAAAAACAAATTATAGGGTGAATTTTTGTATATTTGCTCTTCACCGTCTTGCTATCGGGCCCTTAGTGTATTATCTGCATATTTACCCGTATAACAATTTTATAGTATGAATTTAGTATTATTATTGTTGAACAGCCTAATTCATGGAATAAAGCTCCTAAAATTAGCTCAAAAGAATATTTTAAGGATAACTTATTGAATAAAATGCTTCAATAAGGGAATTTCACACATTAATTTTTATTTGTATGTGTAAGGGAGAACTATATGATCAAATGATTCTTTACTACCCGTAATACCAGAAAAATTGTTAGTTGGGTCTCACTCCAGACTGTTCCGAAGAGACTTGTGCGTAGTGGTCCGGTACCGGGCACTAGCCACCATGAGGTCCCGCCAAGGGTCTCCTCCCGTCGGACGGCTTTAGAGGCCACAACCAAAAATAGTGGACTTAATAAAGCAGACACTAGTCTTATAGAAGTCTCGACAAGGGCTTCTGGCGGTCTGCCTAGGGCAATAGCTAATCTGGGCCCGAGCAGCGGCACAGGGTATAAAGGGGAGGCCAGGAGGAAGCACGCTCGAGAGAAAGGAGAAAGGCTGTTCGCGTCCACGATGTAATTTCTCTAATCGAGGGATCGCAGAGGAGTGACAAGCAGAAGGAGTCTCTCGAGTGGGCGTGTCGTATCATTACCGAGATTCTTAGCAATACGGGAATCCATGAAAGGCAAAGGTCTGTGGAAGAGACACAGGAAGGCCCGAAACGGCACAGGACTGCTGGGGCTAACGAACCAGCCACTTCCTATGCGGAGGCAGCAAAGGCTTGGTTGGAACTTGCAGTTATCGATCGAAAGGTCGCCGATGGGCACATTTCGATAGACAACTTGAGGAAGGTTGAGGGTATCCTCACCGTTAATTTCAGTAATATTCTGAAAGCCTTTCCGGGGCCACCACCCGACTGCAAGGATGGGGCCTCGTACCAAGGCCGAGTTAAACTGATGAAGTTTGCGGACCAGCGATCTGCAGAAATGTTTAGATTTGGCATCAGCCTGGCTGGTGAAGTCTGGCCGGGCGCTAAACTGGAGGTAGTGACGAAAGATGAAATACCTTCTCGTCTAAGGGCTCGTGCGTGGCTGCCTCCTTTCGTTTCGGATACGAACGAAGTTCTGGAACATATCCGATTATGTAACGCGGAACTTCCTACTCACGATTGGAGAATCGTGAAATTGGAACCCCCCGTCAACGATTGTAGATGCGCAGTCTTTGTGTTAAACGAAGAATCGCTGGCACCCCTTTCTAGGTTGAACGGAGTTATCAGACTCGGCTTCACCCAGATCCAGCTGCGCATCTACAAAAGCGATGCCAAGAGGATGGGCGAGCCGGCACCCGCCCCCATGGAGGGGGTTGCGGTGCCGGCGGTGGTAAATTCTCCTGCCACTATCTCTGAGCCTGCCGTCGAGGACACGGATGAGGAATGTGTGTCCCTGGGCTCTGATTTAGCGTTAATGGATGATGCGTCGTAGCCATCTTTGGGCTCTGACATGCTGGCTATAGACGACACGTCGCAGCCGTCGCTAGTTCAAGACTCGTCTGGCTCTGATATGGAGAGAGAGGCGGACGTTACGGTGGTGGAGAAAGCGAGCAATGCTTAGGTTCGTTCAAATAAATCTCCACCACTCTAAAGCAGCCTCTGCTGGGATTCTTCTTCGCCTGTCGCGTAGTGAAGAAGTGATTGTTTTAGTACAGGAACCCTGGGTATCTAGCGACCTCGTTAGAGGCCTGGGGTCCCCTGGGTATAGGTTAGGTTAGGTTAGAAGGGCTGCCGTGAAGCACACAGCACACTTAGACCACATATGGGTCCGTTGTGATACCCAAGGTATAAACCAACTATCATAAACATTAATCAAACATTGAACCAGCCGGAGCTGACAATGAAGCGAAGAAGTCTGTAGACATCTATGTCTTTTAGATCATCCAAGTCCCCAAAAAAGAACGACCCCAGAATCGCCTTTCTCCTTACAGCCAAGGCAGGACAGGCACACAGAAGATGGGAAGTACTTTCCTCTTCATCTTCGTCATCGCAGCTCCTACAAAAGTCATTATAAGGAAGCCGAAGCCTTCTAGCGTGCTCTCCGATCAGGCAGTGTCCAGTGATCACCCCCACTAACACACCGATGAGCCTTCTATCCATTGATCGAAGCTTGGACGATCGCCTAGGATCAATACTAGGACATATCATTTTGGTTGCAATAGGCATTTTGATTACGCGAGAATCCTCTAGGATACCCCTTGTCCCTGCACGAGCAAGCTCGTCAGCCACGCAGTTACCAGCAAAATCGCTGTGACCAGGTATCCAACACAACACAATTTTGAAGAGTTTACCTAACTCAATAAGGGACGAGCGACATTCTTCTACCAGTCTTGATGATGTAGATACGGAGTCAATAGACCTAATTGCAGCCTGGCTATCTGTGAAGATAATGATATCCGTTGAAGTTACGATGTGACGTCCCAGCCATACCAGGACTTCTAATATTGCCGCGACCTCCGCCTGTAAGACACTACAGTGATCCGGTAATCGAAAGGAGATGTTTACTATTAGACTTTCGGAGTAAACCCCCGCACCCACTCCCTCGCCATTACTAGACCCATCCGTAAAGAATGCGATAGAGTCCATTTCGGAGGGATCATTATCCGCCCATTGGCTACGCGAAGAGATGAGGCTTGTAAAATTCTTGCCGAATACAAGCTTTGGAGATGTGTAGTCGGTAGATAAAGGGATATCCACATAGTTGAGAATAGCCGCGTGACCGGCAGTTGACGCGTCCCAGTGACCTGTTTCTCGAAGTCGAATGGCCACGTTTGCAGCCACTTGTTCAGCAAAACTGTCAAGTGGTAGTATATTAAGCAGCATTTCCAGAGCCGCGGTTGGTGTCGTTCTAAGCACCCCCGTCATTGCTATGCAGGCTAGTCGCTGCACCTTTCCCAACAGGCTGTAATAAGCTGCTATACGTAGTGAGGTCCACCAAACAATCACACCATGCAATAGTATGGGACGCACTACAGATATGAACAACCAATAGACAACTTTAGGTTGCAGGCCCCATCTTTTTCCGATGGCTTTTTTACAAGAGTACAGCGCAACAGTAGCCTTGTTCACTCGTTCCTGTATGTTGAACTTCCAAGTCAGCCTTCTATCTAGGATTACACCCAGAAACTTTGCTTTATCAGAGAATACCAAACCTCGTCCCTTCCAACAGTGGGGGGGGGGGGGGGGGTAAGATCAGGAAGTCTATTACGCCTAGTGAAAAGAACAAGTTCCGTTTTGTCCGGATTTACGCTTACTCCAGCATAATTCGCCCAGAGTGCAAGCATCGACAGTGCATTTTCCATTCTATCTTCTATGTTAAAGATCGGGGTAGGCCCCGATCATGCATTCTTGTTAGGAATTCCGTTAAGGCCTTCCTTTTGTCTAATTACAGTGACAAGGACAATGTTTCTGCAAGTGTTCGCTTTGACATTTACCTTGTAGTGCTCGCATATGTAGTTTTGAAGATTTCCGTCACTTATTGCTGCTACTTTATGTTTTCTACAGTATTCGGAACTATCCGGATAATCGGGCTAACACTTCGCCTCAATTTTGCTACTTTATTATTATTAAAAAACCAATTTTACTGAAGCGCGAAAATTAATCAATGGTTAAGTTCATATCACACAACGGTTGGCATACTGTTGCCAATTTGTTTTATGAATTCTCTCCACTGAGTTTTTGATGGACACAACATGCTGCGAAAAATGTCATTTTCTCCATCGCAAAAATTTCCCCGCTGGCTAGGACCAGCATATGATGACAATTCAGAAATGACACTTGCGCTGTCGTATTCATACGATTTTTTGTCAGTAGCCAGTTTTGAACTGGACAATTGATGGGCGACTAGATGCGAGTGCAGTTCAGAACACATCAACGTGTTGCGAAGCTGATTCGATACTGTTGCCACAGCATGTTGCGATTCCGCTGTGTGTTAAGAACTTAGCCAATGGGTGGTATGCATAAAGTGAGTCGAGTGGAGGAAAGCTGAGTTGATCGAATTTCACTCAATTTGGTATGCAAAACATATGCGAAAAACTCCACTCCACTCACCAGCAGCCGCCATCTTGAGTGAAAATCAGCCTGACATTTAAAAAAATCATCGCATATGATAATTTACTCATTTTCGTATGCATAATATCTGAGTTGAGTCAAGAAAACCTGAGTCTACAAATATGCACACTCAAGCGACAGTCTTTCAACATTTTTGGTGTACATATACACCATGACAGTTGTCAAATTGTCAAAACAAGTAGATATACGGTGATTTGCTTTGTTAGCATGTTTTTGGTAAGCAAATTCACTTATTTGACTGTGAGAACTACCTAAGTTCTGGCTGCTTGCGGAAATCCCCGCAGGACGATGTCGATCAGGAGGAAAGCATTTGAAGGAGGACGGACCAGTGGCGGCTTTGTAGTCTTTTCAGAAAGTCCCCTATTTGGATAACGACAACAGAGGATAGTAAAAATCAACTCTTGACGATGGCGATTTCATGCGCGAAAATGCGGAGGACGATTTCGATGTGGAAAATGCACCAACTCCAACTAAATCGGCATCCACCGCTATGACCATAAGAAGTTCGCAGCTGACAAAATGTCAAAACGATAGAATGACTGAGTGAACAATTAATTCGATGTTTTTATGTCCTCTGAATAGAGTGTACTTTTGTACATACCAATTTTCCACTCAACTCACAGAACATCGCAGACTCAGAAATGCACTCAATAGTCTCCACTCTGGAGTATATCCTCATTTTTATGCATATCCGTACCACCCAATGTTGACTTTACAGAGCAGTCAATCAAACTTAAATCAATCAACTTAAAAAATGTTCACGAATTTCATCCCAGTAAGCGATTAGTTTTAAATTGTGTAGCTTCTAGTGAATGTAAAAAAAACATTTGCGACTTATTCGGGGCTATATCGGCATATATCGTCGTATAACAATAGCACAAATAAAGAAATATCATCTTGTAAAGACAATGAAATCACAGTCAATTCTATGACTGCTACGGATTTGATAGATAAGACTGAAATATGTACTACCTATCAAAACTGTTATGCCGATAAGTCATTCACAAATATTTAATTATAATACAGAAAACAGTGATGTTGAAAATAGCATATCTGAATTTTTCCTTGATTTAAATTTGTAAACATTACCAAGACCTTAGCCCAAAGACATCGACAATATCAGTTTATGAACTTCCAAAACTTAAATTTGGAGGCGGAGTTTTCGACTGGGAAAATTATGGCCATTATTGAAGATTATGTTAACACTTTTTCAAAAGAGGATTTTTCCGAAGTGAATTTGGCTTGCCTATATACAGTATATTGGATTGAAAACGGCTTCCATTATAGAAAGAGTTTATTTAAAATATATTACAATCTTGTATAAGTACCTCATTACTTATTTTTGCAAAAATAATAGACGTAATTCGTTGCAAAGAAAGCTTCATGTTATGCTTCCAAATTTATGAAACTATAAAATATAACACTGAATTTGAAAGCTTTGAAGAAACTAATGAGAAATGTTAAGGTTTTTTTAAAATACCAAGCAAAATAACAAGCATTTTGTTATTATGAAATGCCTTTAGATTTGTATTTTTTTTCCCATTCCCCAAGTAATTAAGACATTTTGTTGATTTTTTTTTGGTGTTATATTAAAAGAAAATGTTGAATATAACATAGTCCACCGACTTTTTATTTGATTTTTCTAGCGAAATTTTAGTGAATTTTTTTTATTAAAAAGCTTTCCGAGGGCTTTTTAAAACAGGTTTCTACTAAATACAAAAAAAAAGAAAAGTAAACAAATTCGGTTTTAGTTATAATAAAAATCAATTTAGAGCTTAAACTAATTTGGTTGAAAAGTAAACCAACTGCGTTTTATTTATAATAAAAACATGTTTCGTGCTTAAACTAATTTCATTAAAAAGTAAACAACCTTGTATTGAAATACTCGTATAATAAAAACCGGTGTAGTGATTCGACTAATTTGGTTTTCCGTGAAAACTTTTATTTTATTAGAAATGAAATTCAGTTCATTAAAAGTTCATTAAAGGACGTGTTTTCAATATAAACTTCTTGGTCTTAATTACCTATAAACGGCCGAACTGTTTTACATTTAAACTTTTTTCTATTGGAACTATATACAGTTAATCACAAAAGTAAGTATACACCCATCGATCCAACATGTTATTTGAACAAAGACTACATTTTCCTGAAAATACTGCCCCCACTTTGCACCTGGGCTCTTGCCTGATATCTACACGGTCACTCAAATCAAACAATTCCGGGAAATTTTGCACTCCAAGTGCTTATTGGTCGTAGTTTTAACAACAGCACCCAAATTCACATCACAAAAGTAAGTATACACATGTGGCATTTCGATGTAGATTACTCGATGAATCAGACGCATGTTGTTAACTTTGATACTGTTGTTTATTTATTTATTGTATTGTGTATTGTATTATTAAATAATTTCCTTTATTTAGAATAAGTTCACCGAAATTTTGAATAATGGCACCAAGAGGAAAAGAGCTCTCCACGGACTTAAAGGAATTGATTGTAAAATACTTCCAGGAAAAAAAAGTCAATACGGGAAATAGCCAGAATTGTAGACAGGAGCCCAGCAACCATTCAGAAGGTCGTTGAAAAGTTCAAAGCCCAAGGAAGTGTAGAAAATAAGTACCGATCTGTTCACACTGCAAGAAAATCGACTTATTGTTCGAAAAGTTAAACAAAACCCAAAAATTAGTGCCCCGAAAATACAGGCGGAGATAACTAAAGAGACAGGCAAGTCATGCAACCCCCAAACCATTCGCCGCGTGCTATATGATTCTGGATATCATGGTCGGAATATAAGGAAAAAGCCATTTGTAAATAAAGTCAATCGGCAAAAGCGACTTCAATTTGCAAAACAGCATGTACAACATCAACAAGCATACTGGAATACCATTATATTCTCCGACGAAAGCAAGTTTAACATCCATGGATCAGATGGACGTGAAAAGGTTTGGAGAAAACGAAATACAGAGCTTAATCCTTCGAATACGGCCGGAACCGTAAAACATGGCGGAGGGTCTCTTATGGTATGGGGGTGCATGGCGGCATCTGGTGTTGGGAATTTGGTTTTTATCGAATCTTTAATGGATCGATATGCCTATTTGAACATTTTAAAGTACAACTTGCATGAGAGTGCCAGAAAATTGGGTTTGGAGAGGTCATTTATCTTTCAGCAAGATAATGACCCTAAACATACTTCATATGTCGTCAAGGAATGGCTAGTATACAATGTTCGAAGCCAGCTGAAACCGCCGCCGCAATACCCGGATATGAATGTAATTGAGCATCAGTGCGGGAGCATTTCGAGCGACAAATAAGAAAACGAGAGAAAAAATAAGATAAGATAAAATAAAATGTGCGCTTAAGGAAGAGTGGCATAAAATTAGCCAAAATGTAACTCAAAACTTGATCAATTCGATGCCTACAATGATGAATGCCGTTATAAAAGCCAAAGGATACTCAACTAAGTACTAGGATTTTTTTTTTCTAAAACAAAAAATCACAAAGTACGCTTTTTATTCATAATGTATTTTATACTTATTTTTGTGATATGAAATTTGTATTATTTTTAGTTGAGCTCAGATATTTTTTTAATTATGGTTGGTTTTTATTGTTCATTCTTTGAAAGAGTTGTTAGTTTGGCAAAAAAATTAATTTTGTTTTTTTTTTCTTTGAAATAAATAAGCACTGGTATCTGAGAAGAATATTGTACAATGAATTATAGGGTGTATACCTACTTACTTTTGTAACCAACTGTACAATCAAAAAAAGACTGGAAGTTCAACAAAATTTCCGACCGTGTATCTAGCAGCCGTCATCTCTGGTCACAGCTGAGGAGGTTTCGACACCTAGGTGTTACGCACGGTCTGAGCAACCATGCCTCGACCTCCGTCCTCAGTTGAGGTTTACGGCAATACAATCCGTTTTTCGACGATCCGGAGTCAACAGCGAGAATCACCGGTATTAATCTGGAGGTCATCAGAGCAGCTATCTTGCAAGTGATTTGGTCAGGCAAACAGATTTGCGCCAAAAAATTTAAAACATTCGCTCTTGAAACCGCAGACATTTATGCAAAACACTATGGGTGGTACTATATGCCAGAAACAGCCCATGAAATGAAATACTCATCCATGGTCATGATTCAAGAATAAAAGGATACGCAACGCGCAAGTTACGCAGGCTACACAACCTCGCCTTACTCAACCTCACCTTAATGACGTCATCACGACATCATTCATTCCATAGACAGTGACCAAAATTAATTAAAATCCTTTGGGAAACATTTTAGTTCTTAAACAATCGGTTGTCTAATTAAACTTGAGAGATAAACATTCATTTAATCAAATTCACACTTAGTCAAAATATTCCCGATCTTAATTAAAAATGAAACCGGAATATAGAGGGCTACGCCCGCAATCCGAGGGTTTTGTAGCAAGCGCTTGTTTTGGTTTATAAATATCGCCTCCTTGCTCTTCTTGATATCACTCAGATGGATAGAAAAAACGTAATAAAAATGTCTTACCCACTTACATTTTACATGCTAATTCATATTACGTGATTGTAACGAAACTTAGAACATATTATTGCTTAAGGTGTTGGTTATCGTTGACCATCAGTACTTTTGACCTCCAACGTGTTTGAGGCGTGCAAGGGTGTGCTAACTGTAACTATACAAATAAACTATTATTGACCTATTCTGAGAAGATATACAAATTCCACTATTTTCCATTTTATATGTTTTTCGAAACCCACTTCCTGTAAGTTTTCATAATTCTAAGTATAACGGTCTCAAAACGCAGGCAAGGGCGGAGGGGGGGGGGGGGGGGGGGGTCAAATTACGAACTAATATTTTCTCCTCCCCCACAGTTCCCCTTTCTATAAATTTCGAGAAAATGACAAAAAATGGAATGTACTCATCATTACCTTTCTCACGACACCTCATTTGCTTATACTCGTACCAGTCGATAAAAAAATTTGACCTTAATTTCGCCTCTATGTGGACCCCCCCTTCCACCCGGTAAAGTTGGCCAATTAAGACACAGCGCCCCCAACCAATCCTTACCCTTTCAAAAATGATTAATTAAATAACTGCAATTCGCACTACGAAAAACAACATGAAAGTATAGTAGTACTCACACCTATGAGGCCGGTAGGTGTATTTTTTGTATGGATAGTGTCAAAATGCCGAACTTTAAATGAATGTATTTTACTATTATTAAATATTATGTGATTATAATGAAACTTAGAAATATTATTGCCTATGATGTTGGTTATCATTGGCCATCAATATTTTTGACCTCGGGTACGCGTAAGGGGTGCAGGGTTGTGCTAACTGAAACTATAGAAATGTACTATTATTAACCTTTTCTGATGAAATTTCAAAATTCTAGAAATCTAGGTTTTCTACACTAGTAAAATGGCGCTTTTCTGTAAATTTTCATATTTCTAAGTATAACGGTCCCGAAATGCAAGGGGGGGGGGGACAAACTCGGATGACATATTTTCCCCTCTCCCTCTTTTCCCGTTTCTTTAAATTTGAAAAAAATTCCAAAAATGGAATGTACTCGACGGTACCTTTCTTATGATACCCCACTTGCCTGTACTAAATGAAAAAAAAAATCGACCTGCATTTCCCCTCTATGGGGACCTCCCCTTAAAGTTGACCTATTACGACGATTCGCTTTCTCCGGTGAATTATAGTAATTCTACACATTCCTACAAAATTTCATGTATGTAGCTTCAGCCGTTCGTGAGATATTCCATGGACAGACGGACAGACAGACATTTGACCGATTTCATAAGGGTTTTGTTTTACTACAAAACCCTAATGAAGATTGTGAGAATCATCTAAAGCAAATAAACATTAGAATCAAATCGAACTTAATGAAAGATGCACAATTGCAATGTAAGAATCTTCCATTAGTATAAAAGGGCTTCTAAGATAAGTCCAAGTGTTTTAAGCCCCCGTCAAACAGAACGCGGGCAGCGGGCGCGTTCTCGAATGTTGGGACGCAGCGTGCACTGTATTACGTGGTATTGCATCATCCCTGTCAAACAGAAGACGGGCTGAGTTGGCGATCCAGGCGCGTGCAGCGCGTTCTGCGATCTGCTTGTGAAATAACACAGAGATCGCGCGTGCATGTCAAGATGGCTAGATATCGAAAAATTAATTGATTTGGTGCGCGAAAAAATTTATTTATACGATCCACGCCACCTTGATTATAAAAACAACATCAAGAAAAGTGAAGCTTGGGCTGAGATTGCGGGGAAACTAGGAGAAAATTGTAAGTTAAATTTACATTACTATTTATTTAAACGCATTTTATTTAATTTATCAATAGAATTACATTATTTTTATAACCATTATTTGTTTGATCGGTATTTAGTTGCACTTTTGATATCAAACGTTTATTTAAGTAAGCAGGAATGTAGTATGTACGTATTGTAGTATCTATGGTTACGGTATGTTTAAATATCAACTAAGATAATTAAAGTAAGCGACGAATTGATCTCTCACTTGTAAAGCAGCTTTCCAATTTTTGGTTTTATAAGGTCGTGTACTTCAATAAATTGGAGTCTTGATAACCGAAAATAGTTAAAAAAAAAAATTATCTTCGAACGAATTAAGTTCAATGCATAGACGGTGGTATTCACCGAATTCTTCTCTGTTTTTATTAATTTCATGAACCCACTGTCTCTTTTTCCTTGAACTTATTAAATCTAAGAGAAGAAGTTCTTCTTCGTCGGAACTAAAACTATCTGTACTATACATTTCAGAAAAAAATATCTAATGTACACGGACAAAAAACATTGTGATCTTCTCACGCGACGCTTGTTCTCTACACTGGATCGCCTTGGACCATGATACAAGGAATACAAGATATGAAATTGCGCATGCTGGCTCTCTGAATACCTACGTCATTGGCGAAATTGAAAAAAAACTTGTCAAGCAGAGCCAGCATTGCATTCCTTACGACATCGACAGTATCGCTTCGCTTGTTGAGGGTGCAGCACGCACACGATGCAGCGGTCTCTTGTTTGGGCTTTGCCTGATATGTGTGTTATTTGAGAAGCGAATTTCCTTTTGAGTTTATATCGCAATCATCTCAAGCGGAGACCGCTGCCTGCACCGTGCGCATCTTTCGCCGTGCGCAGCCTGCACCATGCGCGCCCTTCAAGCACTATTGTTGAGTTTTGTTTTTCCTTCCATAAGGTAGTGCTAGACTAGGGCGGATGAGTAGGAGGACGGGACAGGGGGAAACCTCTGTACAAAACATGATTAAAGACGCGCAGATAACTGCACTGACAGCCGCGAATGCGAAGATGAGCGACCAACTCACGGTCCTCAATACGCAAATAGTGCAGATGTCGAAGACACTGAACGACTTGTCTGAAGAGAATAAGAGGCTCACCGCCCTTTTGGTGCAGGGCCAGCAGGCGATTTTCATCATGAGACGACCAAGACAAGACCCGGACAATCTGACAGTAGACGAACAAGAAATAGACTGGCAGGAAACTGCCATCTATTTAGGACTGACTTTCGACAAATCACTGACGTGGACAGAACATATAAAACGCTGCAGACAGAAGTGTAACGGAACACTCCAAACCCTGTACCCCGTTATCAACTAAAGACGACTAAACAACAAGAACCGGTCACTCATCTACAAAATAGACAATACTACCGGCTTTACTATACGGAAGCTTAACAGCTTAATACTAACATTACACGGAGAATTTCTAAAGTCCCATGGTACGTTAGAAATACGGACATACACAGAGACCTTCGGGTAGACACTATAAAGACCTACATATTTAATAGACAAAGCCCTTAAACTCTACGACAAAATGGACGACCATACTAACAGTACCCTGGGACCTTTGAAATTCTCTATGGCAGGAAGACAGGTTTACCCGCACTTTAGAACAATAACACACTAGTGCACACCGAGGTCTAAGCAAACTTTGTAATGACTGACGATGGGCTCATCGAGCCCACAGAGACAATTGGAGTAAAAGTGTGAACCACTAGCTCCACCAACGTACAGTTCCCTGGTCCAAGTGTTCAGTCGGTTCAGTCCAGTCCAATTCAGATCGAGTTCAGATCATTTCAATTCAATTCAGTTGTAAGTTCATTATCAGTTAAACAGTTAAGTCAAGACTTAGATCAAGTGCAGATCCTGTAATAGTTTAGTATTAAGTGTATTGTGAATAAACTCAAGTGCAAATAAAGTGCTTATAAAATAACAGAAAGTGTTATTAATTCACAACTTCAAGGAAGAGGTCATTAAACTTCTATTTTTTTAATAAGAACGTTAAAAAAATAACTCGCAGGTCCCTTATTCAGCCACCGAACGAGAGAAAAAGCTCATGAGGTCACAGAGTCATATCTAACCCACCGTAAATCCGATCCGGTCTATAACATCATTTTGTAGAAAAAAGGAATATATTAAAGACAATATTCTTTTAATATTACAGTTTCAATTTTTCATATGAGCACGTGTATTTTGTACGAAGTTTCATGTTTTTTTTTTTAAATTAAAATTTCTTTCAAATCTGCAGTTTTATTTTAATTTTGATGAAATTTTTAATTTTGGACCCCCCCCCCCCAACAAGGGAAAGTTTACTGTCTGTAGGGTATTTTGAAAATCCACCCCATTCCCCTTTATAGCCCCTCTCCTCCCTCATAAAGTAAACTTACATTTTTATATACGATTTTATTATCTTGATGAAATTTTGTATACTGCACCTAAAAGATTAGTGGAAGATTAACGTTCACATAAGATTTCAAAAAGCCACCCTCATCCCCTTTTCCACCCTTAAAAGGAAATCTGTGAATTTATCTACAGTTTTATTCCAATCTTAATGAAATTTTGTTTAAGAGACCTTACAGGCAAAGTCTACATAAGATTTCGGAAAACCACACCCAACCCCCCTCTCACCCCTGAAAGTAAATCGGCAAATGTATCTACAGTTTTATTCCGATCTTGATGAAACTTTGCATATTTGATCTTCACGGGTAGATGGAGGTGACTGTCTACATAGAATTTCGGAAAACCACCCCCATCCCCTTTCTAATCCCTAAAAGGGATTCTTCGAATTTATCTACAGATTTATGCCGATTTTAATGAAATTTCGTATATTAGACCTTCAAGGCTGGGAGAAAGTTTCTGTCTTAATAGGATATCCGCAAACCACCCCAATTCTCCTTTTTACCCCTAAAAGGAAATCTGCGTATTTATCTGCAGTTTATTTCGATCTTGGTGAAACTTTGTATATTAGACCTTCAAGGCTAGAGGAAGGCGAGTGTCTGCATAGGTTTAAAAAAAACACCCTCATCTCACCTCTCACCCCTAAAATTTATCTGCAGTTTATTCCGATCTTCATGAAATCTAAAATAGTATATTAGACCCACAAGTCTAGAGGAAAATTGTTGTCTACATAGAATTTCTGAAAACCATGTTTAAACCTCGCGGCCACAGCAAACTTTTTAGTTCGCAGAAAAACTAAATACAGTCGAGTCGCGCTAGCTTGAACACGCGCTTGTGTGAACCACGCAGTAGCGTGAACAAGGAAAATTGGATATTGATCACCTTATAGTGTGACCAAGCGCAACCTTCAATATTGCGAACATCGTGGATCTCTTGTTTATTCATGTTGATTTCGATATTCGTTCATGTTGTTAGCTAAAACTCGCACGTGTGACCACAGCGCGTTATTTCATGTGCAAATACCGTTTGATTTTCCACGTGTTTATCTTTTCTTTGAAGTAGCAGTATATTTTCTGGTATGTTGTGATTAGTGTTCTAACTTAAAATGCCCAAACAGAAATAGAAATTCTTGCCACTACATGTAAAAGCAAAAATAATTGAGGAATCAGACAGGGGTATGGGTGTCACATCGCTTTCAAAAAAATATGGCATTGCAAAGTCTACGATTTGTTCCTTCAAAAATAAAAAAAGATCAATTTGCGAACGAGTTGCTAGCAGCCTAATGCCAACAAATCATTCCACACTTAGGAAAGCTGAATATCCTGAAATGAAGAAGAAACTTTACCAGTGGTTTCTTGCCCAAAGGCAAAACAATGTCCCCATTTCAGGAGAAATGATTAAAGAAAAAGCATTAAGCTTGAAAACTTTGTTGGGCATTAGAATCTTTAATACCAGTGAAGGATGGTTGCAACGCTTTAAAACTAGACACGGGATACGTATTTTGAAGATAACCGGAGACAAGTTATCCACACATCCAGAGTTAGTTAATCCATTCAGGAAAAAACTGCGAAAGACGATTGAAGAATTAAATTTGAATAAACATCAAATTTACAATGCCGATGAGACCGGCTTATACTGGCAGCTTCTACCTGAAAAAACGCATATTGGTCTTTCTGAAAAATTTGCCCCTGGTATGAAAACCGCAAAGCAACGAATTACGTTCTTAGGGTGTACAAATGCATCTGGCTGGCATAAACTAAAACCTCTAGTAATCGGGAAAGCAAGGAACCCCAGATGTTTTAAAAACTTCGCTAATCCACTCATCTATAGGCACACTAAAAACGCCTGGATGACTGCTGAAATTTTTAAGAACTGGTTTTCCCAGCAATTCGTTCCTGAGGTTAGTTCCTAAAGTCGGAAATTTTATGCTGTTTCTTGTCAATTGTTAATTATGCATACTTATATATGTAATGCATTTCAGGTTCGAGATTTTTTTGCAAGATCAAGGACTAGAGCAGAAAGCAATATTGGTGCTAGACAATGCACCTTGTCACCCACCAGCTGATGTGTTGAAAACTTCCGATGGAATGATTTCCACGCTTTTTATGCCACCGCACGTCACACCTCTGATCCAACCGATGGATCAAAATGTCCTGAGGATTACAAAACTCTACTATTGAAAAAGTCTGCTCAGTTTTATTATGGACAAAGATGAGCCCATTGGGAGTTCACTAAAAAAAATAACACTAAGAGATGTTATGCTGAATTTAGAAGGAGCTTGGCGGAAATTGAGTCCAACGATTATAGCGAAATGTTGGAGAAATATTCTAGAAAAACCGCCGGAAGATGAAGACGACTTACCCTTGTCTGTCTTGCAACAGAGATGGAGAGATGACAATAACGTCTTCTTCTGCTCTTGCCTTGACCCCTCCAGAGGCATGGGCGCGTCAACATCTCTTGCATTTCTATGCCTTGTTGACGTTTCAATAGCAAATCTACTTTTCGGAAGTGCAGTTGCTAGCATGCACCTCCTATCCGCGCCGTCTTTATACTGACAAGCTCGGAGCACTGTGAGAGTTCTACTAGTACTCGCAGGCAGTTTTTGATCACACCGAGATTTGATCTCCGAGCGGTGACCGAACGATCACGGCCACCGAGCGCCGCCTGCAGCAACAACTTTGCTGCTTCATCAGTGACATATTAGCATTGAAGGCTGTTCAAGAGAAGGCGGTTATGTTGAACCTTTCCACCAAAAAGGCTCAAAAAAAGTTAACATCATTTTTCAAACCATGTTCGTAATATTTCATCGCAAATATAAACATAAAAAATTACATACATAAATTTATGATAGGTTTCTTCTTTATTAAAAGTATTCTAATACACAATTTTTCGATGTAACTATCTATATATTTTGTTACAAATTATAACCTTCGCTTATGTGAACACATGCGTACGTTCGAACAACGCTGGTTTTATTCTGTTCACGTTATCGCGACTCGACTGTAGTTTATTCAGGAAAAATAGAAAACACGGCAGTTTATGAGACCGCGCAAATAGCAAACTAAACTATTTGGTAATCGCTGTATGCACAGTCTCATAAAACACCGTGTGTTCTATTTTTCTGACTAAACTATTGTATTTAGTTTTTCCGCGAACTAAAAAGTCTGCCGTGGGCAGGAGCGCTTAATGGTTACAAAAGATTTGAAAAAAAAAACACCCTGTGTGTTCTATTTTTCTGACTAACTAAACTATTTAGTTTTTCTGCGAACTAAAAAGTCTGCCGTGGGCACGAGTGCTTAATGGTTACAAAAGATTTGAAAAAAAAAAAAACACCCTCATCTGCCTTCTAACCCGAAAATGAAATCTCAGGAAACCACTTTATCGTCTGTCACATAAGTGCTACTTCAGCCCATCGGATGGGCATTCTTTGTAAAACTTGGTTTGAGGTAAAGAAGGTCAGTTATTCGACGATCGTTGAACTGTAAACTTGAGAGCACGTGATTTCACAATTTAAACTGTTCTTGAAAGCTTTGCAATACTTTGCGTTGAAACTTATCGCGTAGTACATCAACAATTTTAAATTTTTTTTGGATAAAGTTCTAAATTTGTTAATTACTATAAGTAAAAATGAAGTGTTGCATTAAAAATTGTGTAAATAAATATAGAAGAGGTCAGGAAAATAAACAAAAGGCATTTTTCTTCTTTTCAAATAGATAAAAAAAAATTCGAAGAAAGTGGCTAGAGTTTTGTTGCAAATCAGAAACTTGCATAAGCAACAGTGCTTGGAAAGTGTGCAGTGATCACTTCAGCAGTGACGAAATTGTAGGAAACTTACAATGTGATCTCGGTAAGAAATGTATAACATTCAATTAATGTGTATGTAGCTGCTGATCAAAAAGATTCGTCGACGGACCAGAAACGTATCCTGTATGCCATACGTTTCAATAAATGAACTTTCCTCCTTTCAAGCACATAAACCATAAAGAACATACGATTTCAAAACGTTATAATTTCACTTTATTAACTATTAAGAATTCTAACTAATTTTAGAATCGCAATTTAAACAAAGAAACAGTCGGTAATTCCAATTTTGACTATTAAATTGACCTTACAAATCATGAACAACGGCTAACCAAAAACTAACCGAAAAAACAGCTGACCCGCTCTTTATATAGGTATTGAGCGAAAATTCCCGACAAGTAGCGGTCATCCGTTATTTGCAAATTTCCCCTTAAACAAGAACATTTGTATCCCACTGTAGTTGGGAACATGTGAAATTAGTGGAACGGACCGTACATTTCTCAAAGTGACAATTGCGTGACACTTCGCGAATGTAAAGAAGAAGTAGAAGAAGTATTAAATTAAGGAATTCCAAGAAGACTTAAGCTAAAAGTGGGAGCAATACCTTCAATTATGGCTGCAAGCATTGAAAAACATGCAAAACAGCGCGGGAAGAGGCTTGCAAATAGGAACCGTCGTACATTCGTCGGCTCCATCCTGAAGGAAGTACAGATCATCCCACGAAATATGAAAAAGGAACAGCAGACAGATGCCAATATGAATGCTTTTAAAGTTGGTATCGGGAATGAAGAGGATGGCTTAGTGAAACAAATGCATGTTGCAGTTAAGCACGCACCACTCGGTGTCAATCAACAGGAAGATGACCCTCAGCTGCAAATTAAATTATTAAGGAACCAATTGTAAGTTAAAAACATAAAAGAACTACGATTGGGGTAAACCCCAATCATGCAATACTCTAGATGAATTTGAACCTGGTTAAAGCCAATAAATAATTTTGGTTGCAATCTCGGATGCATCGTTAAGACGTAAGACGTAAGTCGTTAAGACGTTAAGACGTATTTCATAAAATAGTGCAGTTTGTATGGGAGGGGGTAGAAGGAGGGTGAGGATTACAATAAATTTTATAATGTAGGTTACAATTATCATAAAAGTGATATTTTCAAAATTTCAAAGCAATACGTTTTATAGTTTCTGAGAAAATCTGATTATTGTAAATTATCAAAAATGTGTCATTTTGTATGGGAGGGGGTAGACGGAGTAAGGGTAATCGATTACTTTTTTTGAATCTAACTGATATGGTTAATTAAGTGTTAAGTACAAAATTTCAGCCCGATAAATTGTATAGGTAATGAGTAAATTGGCTTAACGTATTTCATGAAATAGTGCAGTTTGTATTGGAGGGGGTAGAAGGAGGGTGAGGATTACAATAAATTTTATAATGTAGGTTACAATTATCATAAAAGTGATATATTTAAAATTTCAAAGCAAGATGTTTTATAGTTTCTGAGAAAATCTGATTATTGTAAATTATCAAAAATGTGTCATTTTGTATGGGAGGGGGTAGACGGAGTAAGGATAATCGATTAATTTTTTTGAATCTAACTGATATTGTTAATTAAGTGTTAAGTACAAAATTTCAGCCCGATAAATTGTATACGTACTGAGTAAATTGGCTTAACGTATTTCATGAAATAGTGCAGTTTGTATGGGAGGGGGTAGAAGGAGGGTGAGGATTACAATAAGTTTTATAACATAGGTTACAATTATCATAAAAGTGATATATTAAAAATTTCAAAGCAATATGTTTTATAGTTTCTGAGAAAATCTGATTATTGTAAATTTTCAAAAATGTGTCATTTTGTATGGGAGGGGGTAGAAGGAGTGGAGCGATTTAGCCCGTTCACGAACTTAGCCTTCATTTTTTGTCAAAAATAACGTGTGCAAAATTTGAACTTCATAGCTCAACGCGTTCTCGAGCTAGAGAGGTCACGGACGGACGGACGGACAGACGGACAGACGGACAGACGGACATCCGGTTTTGAGATATTCCAGTGATAATATGAACTTCTGTATCATTCATTTTTTTCTGCGAGCCTTATTTCTTAGCGTTACAAACTTTGTGGCAAACTTATAATACTCTCAGATTTCATCTAGAGTATAAAGATGGTGATTAATAGTATTAGTCAGTTCTTATACATACATCCGAACAAAATATGATTATTGTTTTCTAGAAAAATGCTGCAACAAGAAAATGACAAGTTCGTTGCAGCTTCACGAGTGAGGCAAAATGAATTAGAGCATAAACTTCGCAGCAAAGAATATGAAATAGAGCAGCTAAAATTCACTGTCAGCAAAACTGAAAACAGTTGCAAAAATATGGAGGCCCGCCTAGGGCAAATTTTAAAACTCAAAAAAGGGGACAAGAGACAGAACTGGACCGCCGAAGATAACGAAAAAGTTGCACACTTCTTTGCGTAACCTTCTATTCTTGAACCATGTCCATGGTGGGAAAATAATCGAAAATTGTATTCTCCCGATTGGAAAATTCTCGGAAGAAGCTCAAGAAACTTTAAATAAAATGTTCAATGTAGAGAAGGGAATAGGGGAATTACATATTCTTATTCATAGCAAACATGGATAGTCATCGTTTTTTGTTCTCCTAAAATATTTCGCGTGAGGTACTGAACAACCAAAACTAGAAAATGAATGTGAGCCCGAAACAGATAATCATGAAAATCCCTAATTGATATAAGTAATATATAAAATCTTAAAGTGGACATATACTTGCATCCAAAATTCACCATTATTGACTTATTCGCAAAAAACTGATCCCAAAATCGATTTTTTCAACTTTGGTGCGTTGTAACATTTTATGTGTTTATTTAAACGAAACAATTGCAGTTGCAGATAATTTTATAGTGAATAATTGGATTTTTAACTATGGGAACAAGATAAAATACCCCATAAGTACCGTTAGAAAAATGTTTAGGTACAAATTTGTATTTAAGCTTTCTGGCTAAGCCTTGTAATAAACCATATTCTGGTCTGTCTGGTCGTGCTGCCTTCACAGATCGGAGGCAGCACCTGATGAGGAAAGTATTGTAGATAGATGGCATGTAGAGTGAAGAAGATGGCAAAGTCCCAGGTCTTCGGACCCATACCTCTGCCTATCAGGCAGACTGAAGAGAGTTCCAGTGTCTTTAGGGGTATCAAACCATGAGAAACTGGAAGAACGACAGCTATCCCCGGTTAAGTTCATATCATGAGAAACTGGAAGTACGGCACCAGTTGAATCCAAATTGTCGGTGCGTATCCCTGATATAGACGGTTAATTTAGTTTTTTGTGAACTGATAGTGACAATTAATGCCGATAGAGACGGTTTCATTGTGCGACTGTAGTTATAGTGTATTCAAAATGGTAGTAGCCGAGAGTAACGACGAAAAGGTGAAATTTGCGAGAAAGGAGGGCCAAACTCAGCAAAATATTCAAAAAATTCAATATGGACTTTAAAATGGAGTTCAAAGCCGAGCTTGGTCTAGTTAAAGTGCAAATGGAGGTGCCTTCTGAGGATAACGATGTGGACAACGAAACTGTGGAGGAAGCTCCTGAATCCGGATCCGAGCTGGAAGACGAGATGGAAGTCGAAATCAAAGTTCAAAACACAGCTGCTGCGAATATCGATAGCGGATCGAAATGTATTCCTGTGCAATCTGTTGACTCTGGGCGTGCGGATGAGCGCCAGATCTGGAAAACCGTGAGTAAAAGAAAGAAACCTAAATCAAAGAAAGTGAAAGTGAATTCATCCAAGAGTGAGACTCATGGCAAGAAAAGGTCAGGCTTCTCCCCGTGTCCCTCACCCTCTATGATGCGTAAGGCAATCAAACCGCCGGCGAGCTTAAGCCCAGAGTGCCAGCAGCTATTTGAAGTGGTTGAGGAGTGTAGTGCTAACACACCTATACCTGCTCCTTCTCCTCCAATGAGGAATATCAGGCCGACCACCCAGTCTACTCCTTCATCGGCTACCAAAATATCGGAGAGAGCACGTCCGATAATTTGCTACAACATTAACCTGAAAAAATTTCGGGCTAATGTTAGCAAGGGCTGTCAGCTCCTCAAGCGCAGCGCACCGTTATATGACATTAAAGTCAACAGTGCTACTCGCTACTACGTTTTATCCAAAGTCGCTAAAAGATCATGCAGAACTTTTTCTACATTTGAAAGCTGCTGAGGTGGGTGCTACTTGTACACCCCTGCATCTCAGAAAAAAGATACATTTCTTCAAAAAGACGTTCATCGCTCCAACGATCAAAATGACGTACTCGAGGAATTTAAAACAATTTTCGACAAAAGAATTATTTCGGCCAAACGTTTTTCTACGGTTCGGTCTAGGGACGAAGGCAGTTGCCATATTCCTTATTCAATTTCTCCCAAACATCGACACTAAAGACGTGATAAACGTCAAATATATTCTGAACCACTCCGTTCAATGGGAAAAACTTCAGAAATGCGAAATTTCTCAGTGCAAGGCGACAAGGTTCCGTTAATTGGCGGCCTCTATACGGGAGGTTATGAGGAGGTTTGGGCGGCTTTGAAGCAGCGGTTCGATAACCCACGGCTGCTGGAGGAGACACATGTCAACAGGATGTTGTATCTCCAGGAGATCCCTTCGGGGACACAGAGGAATATACGCGAGGTAATCGACTGTGTTCGTAATTCGCTGCGCGAGTTACTGGATCATAACCCTTACATACTCTGACACCTGGGCACCATCATCAACACGTGCCGATAATCGGATTGTTGATCTCGAGAATGAAAAAATGAGCTTTCTAACAACACATGTCGCATGCCACCAGCACAACAAAGCACTTTACTTGTATAACTTATTGTCTTTCTCGTTATTTGACTATTAAACATTTAAATTTTCTTTTTTTTCCAACAATTATTGGAGTAGATACATAATTCGCGCGCTAAGTTATCCTTCCAGGGAGTCGACCCCCTTAGACGGATTCGAAGAGAAATTACGAAGCTCAAAGCCTGCTACTTTATGAATTTCTCGCGCTTGCTCCACAATCTCAATGGCACGAGTCGTCTCCCACGAAGCAGATCGCACAACATCTGCGAGCAACTGAACAAACATAAAACGCCACGATCTTCTCGGAAAGATAACTCGACGAGTCGATAAACACAGATGTAGGAAATCTTTCCGAAGCATCTCAGTAAACACAAGCAGAAGATGTTTATGATAGGGTTTCTTAGGATATATGAGTCATAGGAAAAAATGTATTTTGTATTTTCCCTAGAAACTCATTAGGCTTAGGTAGAGATAAGGAATAGTATTTACAAGTAAGAAGATAGTCAAGTTCCTCTCTGGATTTGTTCGAGGGCGGAGCTGCTTCATTTTTTCTTAAGCGAGAGTTTGAGAACCGGTGAAGTGCATCTTGTGTGCACATTGAAGTACTGTGTGGTGCTTCTCGAAGTGCCGTTGAGTCTTTCAGCGGTTCTTTGGATGCAAAGAGTAAAAAAAAAACAGCTGATTTATTGGCTATTTCGCAAAGAGTAGTATCAATCAGCCGATTTTTTTGGCTCAAAGAGTAAATAAATCAGCCGATTTATTGGCTCGTGAGTTGCGTAATGTCACAGGACGACCGTCCAGTGGCATCCGAAGCGCAGAAGAGGAGGCGCACTAGTGTGCCTTCCATAGACATGGACCAGGAGGGTCTGGACTTGAAGGCGCTCCTCAGGGAGCAGATTAAATTGACGAATGAGCTCCGGAAGGAGATGAAAGAGCTGCGAAAGTCAGCGAAGGAGGACGCGGAGAAGATGAGGCTGCAGTATGCAGCAATCATCGAGGATCTCCGGAAGGAACTGGCAGCAGCAAGGCGGCCAGCAGCGAAGGAGCAGCAGCAGCAGCAGACACCCATTGCGAAGACGCAGCAGCAGCAACCAGCAGCGGTACCGAGCTCATCCAATCGGTTCATTGGATTGGACGACGGCATCGGCGAAGAAGAAATGGAAACAACTGCAGATGAAGTCCCAGCAACCAACGAGCAGCCAACTTCGTCAAAGTCACCAAAAAGAAGAAGAAGAACGCAGTTTCAGCATGGAAGGCAAACGTAAGTACAGCCATTCATACTAAAAGTGCTAGTGTAAGTGTCAGTGCTACCAAAACCAAATCCGGGAAAGTCGCGAAGGAAAGGGTGCCTCCAATCAGCGGGTATGAAGTGGAGGTACCCAAACTAGTCGCGGATCTTGGTTCCCAGGGAATCAAGATTACGATCCGCAACAAACCTAATGGGAAGTGCTTGATCTTCTGCGACAGCGTGGAAGATCACTGTAAGGTTTTTGACCATCTTCGTAGTGAAGGCATGTATGCCTCCACTACCACCCCGCCCAGTCAAAGGGCAAAATCTTATCTTCTGAAGGGACTTCACCCTAACACGGCTCCCACAGACATCCTGCAGGATATCAGGGGCTCGTACCCGGATATCAAGGGCATATCCGTGTCGAACTTCCTCACGAATTACGACAAAACTGTCAATAAGGCGAACCCGACTGCGCCATCTAAGTCGCAATCAGGCCTCTTTCTGGCATTATTTGATAATGCTCAAGATCTCGGCGAAGTAGGTAAAATTAAGTACCTACAGAGCCAGACCGTTACCTGGGAAAAGGTAAAGAACAAGGAGAAGGTGCAGTGCTATAACTGCCAGAACTTTGGTCACGTGGCAAAGTTCTGCACCCTCCCGCATAGATGCGTTCGGTGCAACGGGGTCCATCGCTGGAAGGAATGCCCACAGCCGAAAACCGAGAAGGCCAAATGCTGCAATTGCGGTCAAGAGGGGCATCCGGAAAATTTTCGGGGGTGCCCGGAATACCAGAAGATGCTAACGAGGAGCACTGAGGCTAAAGCCAAGAAAGTCTCTGTTAAAGTTAGCACGGAGAGATCGGTGCGGGCGATCAGTAACGCCATCAGCCAGCCGGGTATCTCCTACTCTCAAGCCACAAGAGGGACCACTGCTAGTGTACAGCAGCCGGCACCTGTGCAGATTAACTCCTCAGAGGAGGCACCTACTGTTGTCGGCGCTTTGGATTTAGAAAAAGCGTTCGACTCAGTTTGGATAGACGGGCTAATTTATAAGCTCATCTCCTTTGGCTATCCTAAAGAAGTGATCAGGATTGCGTATAGCTTCCTAAAGGGGAGAAAATACTTTGTGAAGGTGGGAGGTGCCTCATCTGAAATTAGGAACACTTCTTCAGGAGTCCCGCAAGGACCATTGTCAGGCCCCAAATTTTATAACATATTTACGGCGGACATCCCAGTCCCTCGTATTCCCTCCACGGTGCGCGTCATGCAATATGCGGATGACACCTTGATATATGCCTCACGCATGAGTCCCCTAGCAGCTGCTCGGGAAATAAATAGATATTTGACCTCCCTGTGTACCTATTATAGGAAATGGGGAATAAAAATCAATGAGAGCAAAACGCAGGTAACAGTCTTGAGGAATCCTGCTAAATATACCTTCACGAATCTTATTAAAAATAGGGCCGGCAGAGTAAAAATTAAGATTGGACAAACCTTAGTTAGACCTTCTCCGTATTTAAAGTACTTAGGAATTAACTTTCAGCAGCATATGAAGTTCAATCCACATATTAGAGCAGTCTTGAGAAAAGCGTATATCGCATTTAAGAGCATAAGTCATCTCCTTAAGAAAAGTGTAGGTCTTTCTGTTAGGGTGAAACTTATATCGTACAAGCAACTAATCCGCCCTATCTTTTCATATGGCGCCCCAACGTGGCTGAGCTGCTCCAAGATGCTAATGACGCAAGCAGAAGTCTTCGAGCGTCGAATACTGAGGTACTGTTTGGGAGGCTGCTACGATTGGCGTCGCAATAAATATACAATATAAGGAACACTGAGCTATATCGAAGATCCGGAGTATATCCATTTCGCCAACATGTCATGGAACTTGCAAGAAACTTCTTCATGAGCATAAAGGAACACCCAAGCGAAAGTGTACGAAACATCTGCTCAGTGAGCGACACCAGCCGTATCCAGCATTTCATTCAGCCAGCGGCAATAATCGACGACCGAAACTCGAGCTTCTTCGAGGAGCTCTACGACTACACCACGAAACCAGCGCAAGCGAGGGGATGAATAGTAGCGTTAAGATTGCTGCTTGTAATTAGTATTGTAAATTTTGTAAATAGTATTTTAGTTTAAGCAAATTAGATGTAGTTATTTATTTTAGTATTAAGGAAAAAAAAAATTTTGTCAAGATGAAGCGAAAGCTGATTTAATTTAGGTAGAAACACAAAATGAAATGTATGAGACTTTGAAGACTCTCCGTAAGGATAAAAATATTTAGAATAAGTTAAGTAGATGGCAGACCAAATTGTCAATAGTCGCCAGATTATAAACATAGTTAAGTTATCATAAGATTAAATGTAAGAGGAAATGTAAATTATGATAATTATGGAATAAATCCAAATTTCAAATTCAAAAAAATTCAATTCAATTCAGAAGATAGTTCGTAAGATGAAAGTTAGTTGTATTTGAACTACCGGACCATAAGTAGTCCGGACCTCTACACCTCATCTATAAAGAATTAGTTGTATTAAAGACGGAAGTCTATTTTAATTCTTAACTCACGCACGTTACGCACGCATCATAGAATATACTAATTAAACCATTCAGGTAAGGTACGAAACAAGGCACTGAAAAATACTCAAATCATTCCAGTCTGTTCTAAAAGCTCCATGCCATGAAGTCCTCATTTGGCAGAGAATGTGAGTAATTGGAGTATGCGCTTAGTGAGTGAAACATCTGAATCTAAGTCTATACTGAATTACACTAAATAATCAGTGTTTATGTTACTCATCACCACAGCCCAGTATGTCTCACAGCACAGAGTGAATGAAATATAGAAGTGTCTTGTTTGTGTTAAAAACTCAAAACTCACATTGCGAATTACTCATTTCGTGCCACAGTATCCAGAGGAAATTGTCTGGTTGTTGGTTTGGTATCGTTTTCATCTAAAGTTGAGCTTGAGATGTTGATACAAGACGATTACTTTTGTTTTAGAATGTTGGGCTTGTTTTATGTACATATTTGGGGAAACTTGGATGTGCGGTGCGACGTAAGCAAATGATATTTGATTTGCTTGCAGTCAGCATCAGCATGGGCTGTTGTGTGTATATTTAGGAGTATACACAACGTGCATTGCATACTGCATAGAGATGATTATGAATTGATTTAGATGGGATTGGTTTGCAGATTGATTGGTGGTTTTAGTTTCAAATAAAATAGATATTGTTTAGAATTTAAGAATGTCTATATATTAACTCAATAAGTAATTTCATGTCCTGAAATAACTCACGATTTTTTATAGTTTTTCAAATTACCAACGCGAAGAACAATTCAATTTTAAATGTATCTTCAAATGTATGTATATTGAATATTGTATACGCGTACACTCATAAAAAATGTATTACTGCGACATCCTGTGTCCTGTCTGAGATGTGTGTATGCATTATGTAATTTTTTGTTATTAATGAAGAGTGTGTACAATTTTGTAAATTGTATTTAATAAATTATGTCTTATTCTGCTGAAACAAATTGTAACGTGCATGCAATAATCCATATTTCAAAGTTAATGCACCCATCATGTTGACATTGCAATCTCTGGCAATTACTTATTGAAAGTGGGTTATTGCACGCACAAATCAATACGAACAAATTATGCTTAAGTTAAGTTTAATTAAGTTTTGATTTAAAAATACAACACAGTCTTATTTGGAAACCAGAGCCTTTTAATCTGAGAAGCGAGCCTAAGAAGTAGTGAAAAGATAAAAACATGATTGCAACATTTTTTGGATTGTTGCGAACATTAGTATAAATCAACGTATTTAAGGATCGTTGATAGGGAGGCTTATTAGCAGTTCAATAGTTTCATAAATTATTGACACAGAGTGCATTTTCATTACAATGCATTTATATTAGGTTAGCATTTAAGAATATTTTTGTATAAAAAGAAAACACAATTGAGAATAAAGTTCAGTTATCAGTTTCTTTTCAAAAAACACAGTTCTAGTTTTGCAATTGTGGTCCTTCGGGAACAATTACAAACAGATATTATGATGGGATGTGAATGTATATGAATGTAATACATATGTACATGTGATCAGAAATCAGAAACAGATGCCATACAAGAAGCTTGGAGGCTAATTCCGCAGAAATATCTGAAAAATTTATATAAATCTCTACCAAATCGAATGATAACTGTTTTAGCAAAACAAGGAAAGGCATCACATTATTAAAGCATAAAATAATATACTTAAATTTATCTTTAAATAGAGATTTTTTTTAAATACCTTCAGCTGTTCTATCTTTTTGCAGCACCTTTTTTCAGGTAAATACGAAAAATTCCTAGAATATTAGTTGAAGGAGCCATTACGTTAAACATTCTGAACATTCCTTGCATGTACTATATGACCCACAATAAAAGTTTTTTCTACCTCTTGTAATGAACTCGTACACAGACTGTTGCACAGCACTGTGTACGAGTAAACAAGATTGCAAGCAACGGTATAAACAACTACCCGCTTGCAATCAAACAACTGTGTTCCGCTCAAAAAGATGGGTCGAATGCGGGCTTTTGGCGAGGAGAGTGTCGGTCGTCAAGACGAGAGGGGATTTTGACTTTCTGCCGAGAAGAGTTGCTTACTGGATTGGAGAGAAGTCGGTCGGTTTCAGTGTGGCGTGGGAAAAGTTTTTAAGAGTTACAGCAACTTAGCAGAAAAAATTTAAACAATTTTATTTCGCTATTCTAATAGTGTGTGTCGCGCTATTTATTTAATAATTTATCACGAGATAATTCTGTGCAATTAAATAATTAAAAAAAAAAAAAAAAAACAAAACAAAAAACCGCTCCGAAAAAAAATAGTCGGATTACATGCTGATCGTGATGGTTTGTTTTTTTTGTCCCAACGAAATTCACGGAATCCGCGTGCAAGTGCGAAATCGAGGTAGTGCGGGCATTTCCCTTGATCGCGTTGGTCGGGTAACCCGCTTGCGATCAATCGGGCGTGACAAATATCGTCGTCTCGACGAGTTCACCGCTACGGCAAGGGCCCCACTAGCTTTTCTAGCGGGTACTTCATCGGACACGCGAAGCTCGAAAGGGTTGCTCCCGATTCGATTAACATGCAGTCTCGTGAGCCACACACAGAATCAGCATCGCTGGATGAAATCGTGGGACGTTGATAGATATAGGCGCGTATATATACTTGAATTCTTTTTATATGCGCATATCACAAAAATGAGAGGCTAGACTCCTCTCCCTCTCGCGCTTGAATTAATAATTAATTTGGGGGTTTCAAATTGAATTGCGCCCGAAACCCACGGTAGGGAGGGTAGAGATGCGCCGGACCATTACCATCTGGTGTCCATAGATGAGCCAACCACCACCGTAGGCTCTGTTGACCTGAGGGGGAAAAGGGATCTGTCCTGACTGGAGGGTTTCCCCCCGTTATTATACTCTGTTGGCCTTGGTGCCACATTTTGTAGTTTGGCTGATGCAGCCCCTTGTCCCTGCACGGGATTTTGCTGGTTTTGAATTTTTGGGAGTTTGATGCGTAGGCACTACCTTCAGTTTCTCTTTGCTTGTGCCTATATGGTTGTTTTGCGGGCTGTAGTTTATTTGTTTTATTTTGTATTTGCATTTAGGGCAGACGTGCGATAATTGTTTTTGTACGCATATGAAGGAGGCCGATGACCGCCGTGTATAACCTACCCCGTTACTCCCGACAGTTGAGCTGGTCTGCCAGCGCACGTCACGGGTGGACATGGGAGAGTGTTTCTTCGACACCTTGTGTCTTTAGGCCTTCATGGCCATACCAACCCTCGTCCTTCCGGTTTCCATTGCTACACTCTTATCGGTTTTGAAAAATGGGAAAATTTCAGGGGTGTCCTATCATTTTGATGCGGAGTGTAGTATAGGAATAGTATAAATAGATTTAAGAAAAATGTATTGAGCAGAGTTGTAAATATAGTAGTAAAGGGACAACACGTCTTTTCCTTTTTCGTAACTCGTGACGGAGTGTCAAAACTATTCAATAAATTGTCTACGTAGTGGTTATCCAATATAGATTCAATGGCACGAGGATGCTGTGGCGAGCCGAGACAAGTTAAATTCGTTGTTTCCATTGCATCCACTGACAACATCTTAATTTCGCAATCTGAGCGAATAAACTTTGTCTGTCATACCGAGAGAAATTGTCACCGAGTAATGAAACGTAAACTTCCGCGGAGAAGCACACGTAAGATAGCCGCCATTTAACCCAATAGTTCCATAGCCGCCGGAACAAATTATAGTGCCAAAATCGTCAAATCAGACACATCGTCGCCATCAGTGTTGGATTCCAATTTCATTTGGACCGAAACATCGGGAATAATGTCATCAGCCGTCGACAAAACTGTAACAATTGCTGTCGATTGTGGGGGGTTCAATTCCACCGGGAAATCAACGAGAAACACAGCCGTGTTGTCTCAATCACTGTTGTTAGACGTAACCACGCCATGAACATCGATGCCATTGAACGTAGCGGCTCCACCATCATCGCCACATGATACAGCCATACCGCAGATTGATATGCCGTTAACAGTAACTGTACAGTCGTCAATGCCATTAGGCGGGACTGTGCCGGGCACAGCCGTGCCGCCGTCTCAACCACAGCCGTTAAGCGTAACTATAGCCACATCATCTCTGAGGAATATAGCCGTATAGCCTCCACTATTGCCGTTGACAATAATTGAGCCGTCTACATTGTTGCATATGGATTTAACCACGCCGCTCGCATCGTTAACGACAACCGTGGCGCCTACAGCGTTCTGGACAGGTGCAATCATGCAGCCTGTTTCATTATCGATGGCCACAGCCACCGCCGCCAGGAGTTAGTGGACCGTCCACTACATTGCTGTTGTACGACCAGGGACCAGTAAGACTGTCACTTGTTCGCCGCCTTTGGATCTTGTCAGCATGCAAGATCAGATACGCAGTTTGCAAGCTCAGCTGCATAGCGCACAGAACGCCCTTCAAGTCGCTATGGAAAATAGCTCAGCTCCCCGTGCAACATTTGTGCTGTCAACCAATTTGTTGCAAGATATCTCGATGCCTCGAGACAGGGTCATTAATCGTACAGTACCAGCCGATACTTACACAGCATCGCTATATCCGAGTCTTCAACAACACTAGGCTCCAACAACGTAGGCCTCTTAGTAGGAGAGCATTCCCACTGATTTTCATATTATACCCAGAAACTAGTATATTTCACTCTTTATTTTTATCGCAACGTTCCCAAGAAAGTCACGTTGCAATCCACCAACACCGAGATTCCCTGTGCCGCGATCAACATAACACCAGGTAGAGTTCGAGATACCATCCACACTCTCGCGTTAAGAAACAACATTGTAAAAGTTAGTGATATCAATAAAAATTTTATTTTATTTTTTTATTAAATCCGTGTCTGTTGATCCAAGTAGCTCGAGCAGTGCGTATCGTGAGGTTTTACTATAGTAAAACAATAGCATAATGTTCGTGCGTAATATTGGGTTCACCATTTGTGATAAGTGTTGCCAAATTGCAAGTTCGAGTGAACAAGGAGAGGGTGTTTGGAAATGCCTGACTCGCCGAAACGAGACGACGAGACCTACATGGACGAGGAAGAAGGCTCCGAAGAGGAGGAGGAGGAGGAGCCAGACAGGGGGGAGCTGATGCACCAACTGGAGGAGGCCAATAAAAATCTTGAAGAACAGAAGGCGATTAACAAGAACCTGCTGGTCATCATAGACCAGCTAAAAGAAACCCAAACCGAGTTGGCCGAGCAACACAGGCAGAATGCGGAGCTCGCCGACCTAATCAGATGTACAGACAAAGAAACGGACAAGAAGACGGATAAAAAGACTGACAAGAAGACAGACAAGTAGAGGACAAGACGAAAACTAAAAAGCCGGGAAACAAGAGGCAAAGGGTTGCCACGTCTTCCTCGGCCAGCCAAGAAGACAGCGAAATGGACACGTGCGCTTCTCCTGAGGGGGAAAGTGCGGAAGATCCTAACTTCCCACCCCTCCCCAAGCCAGAGGCACTTCCTACGACAGAGCCGGCCCCGGGAAAGGCCAAAATTACCCTCCCACAACCGCCAAAATTTCAGGCTGTTGCAGAAGCACCAAAGGTCCATGCCACAATATCAGCGGGCCAAACACTTGCAAACAGTACTAAAGTGGTTCCCAACATTCTCCGTGAGACAGCTCAGTGGACTTGCCTCACAAAAATTTTCAAGCACCACAACATACAATTTAGAGAGGCGAAGAGGGTATAACTGGGAGTACAAATTACGCCAAAGACCATAGAGCCATGACCAAGCTTCTCACGGAGAGAAAGATTCAATACCACACGTACATCTTGCCCGAAGACAGGTGTCTAGGGGTCTACAGCGATGGAGTAATAGTATACATTCGAGAAACTATTAGTCACAATATTTTAAATGTTGATATCAATGATGTGAATTTGCTCAATTTAGTCATACGCTTGGATGACGAGGATCTTTTGCTTACCTGCCTATATCGTTCCCCAAATGATACTAATGTTAGCAACTTTATAAATAGCTTAGAAATATTCATTAACGATAACAAGAATTTTTCAAATCACATAATAGTGTAGTGGGTGATACAAACATAGACATATTAGAAGGAAGTTTAGACATTCATGGGCATAGGTATCTGAATATGTTGTATGAACTGGGCTTTATCAATCACGTTTACGGATGTACACGTAAAGGGAATACACGTGAATCATGCATAGACCAATCTATTCGTTAAATACAAGAAGTCGTATAATTTTAGTTCAGCTATATATACAACATACATCACTGATCATTTTGCTATCTTTGGCAATATTGTACAATACATCCATCGAGGAGCAATATGCAAACCAAAAATTCCAATGGGGAACTAGTAAAACACATCCTTAACAAATTCAAATTCAAATTTGAATAAGATAAGAAGAGTTGGTGTGAAGTGTTTGATGAGCCTGAAGCTCAAAAATCATTTGACAATTTCTACAATCGCCTTCTACAAGTATACCGTATAATAGTAGCTTGTACACTAAAAGAAAAGTTACTTGTAAAATGAAACAAATCAAACCCTGGATCTCCAGGGGTTTAATAACTTCTATCAGAAATAGAACTCCTGACCCAATATAAAAATTATAGAAATATTCTAAAATCTCTTATTCGTCGCGTTAAAGATCAATACTATAAAGTTAAATTCCAAAACTGTGGTAATAACACCAAAAAGATATGGGATTTTATAAATAAAGTCACAGAAACAAAAGTTATTACCCATTTCTTGCCATTGTTGCGTATACGCAACATCAGTTTAAAATATTAATATCTAATAAAATAGAATAGGAAATATTTGGGTAGTATGGTATAATTAAAGGTTGATTTGTTGGCAATAAATATATGGAAACGAAAAGTTAAATCCATCTGTGAAAAGTAGTGGGGAAGGCTTGGAAAAATACACTAAAAAAACGCAAATTCTAAAAAAATAATTAAAAACATTTATTTTAATTATTATTTAGATATTTGTCTAAAATATTTTATATAACAGACCAATATAACAAATGCTCTACATCATGGTCGTGAAAATATGGCGTACCTGTCACAGCCGTAATTTACCTGAAGACGTTGCGTATACGCAACATTGGCCGTTAAGGGACATCCAGCACAGTAATCATTCGACCGCCAAATGCATGGGCATCCAGTCATAGTTACAATATAACCGTATAGTTTGGTAGGTATTTTCGTCGTAATTTTAATTGCTTTCGTAAGAAATATGTCTGTGAGTTACAGGGCAAAATGTGTTGTATTTTCCCTGAACAACTCATTAGACATAAACATATGTTTAGAGATAGTATATATGACAGTAGAATGTTTAGAAGATTTCAGCACAAAACACACATTCCATCCCAGGAGCTCGAGAAGTCCACATCGCGAATTAATTCTGCCAGTGACAAGTGAATTAGTGGTTACTATAGTGACGGTCATCGTTGTTTACTCGAACAAACAATTTGTTGTCGTTGCCTAGCAACGGTCAACTAGTGCGAGTTTGTAATTAAAGTGGAGTGTTGTCGTACATAATATCGGTGAGAAGCGAGAAGTGCGCAATCAAGAATCAAGAAAAACATATGAGAAGCGTGCAGCACGTTGAGGATCCTGTAAAATTGCCCAGAACTACCGGTGAGTGTTCCATACACGAGAATAAATTTAAGTTAGGTACTTCCTTGGAGGGGATAATTTCTTCTGCCGAAGGAGGTGTAGAGCTAAATTTTGACATGTCTGAGCAAGTGGTACAGGGGGCAACCTCTGTACCCACGAACAATAGAATGGACTATTTGGACAAGGACCGACAAATTACGGAACTTTTGGTGGCTCAAAAGGACCTTAATAATCAGCTCGCGGATATGATGAGGAGTCTGATGGCGACTCAGGCCGCTCTTGAGGAGCAGAAAGCTCTGAATATAGAGCTCCTAACTGAAATGAAGGCCTTGCGCAAAGAGCAAGGCTCTAAAAACTCAAAGCCTTCGAATAAACGTAAAAGGATGGCTCTGTCGTCATCAGGCTCATCATCATCTCGCTCGAAAACGCTGATCGACTCAGACTCGGACAGCAAGACGGAAGACAATATGGACCATTCCATATTGTCTGACTTGGACGATGACTATCCCGCCCTCCCAACACCAACAACCCAACCAGAACCTACCCCGAAACTCACCCCAAAACCCACCCCGAAACCCACCCCAAAACCGACGACCGTCCGAAAAATTCCGGTTTTAAAGGGTAAAATCCCAGTGACGAAGGTATCCACCTCCAAGTCACAAGCTCCTATTCCCCAAACCCAGCCCAAGACCTCAGTTCCAGTGGTAGCAGTTTCCTCTGCTCCCACAGATGCCACTTCGGCTCCCGAGCAGGAGGAGTCTAAAGTGGTTCCAGTAATATTGAGACAACCAGAACAGTGGACGGCTTTAGCCCGTCAGCTAAAGCATCACAACATTAATTATGTGACAGCTAAACGGATCTATCTGGGCATCCAGATAGTTCCGTCTACAGTAAGCGATCATAGGAAGTTGACGGGATTTTTCACAGAACGAAAAATCCAGTATCATACGTATCTCCTTCCAGAGGAGAAACAGCTCAACGTGATTATCCGCGGTCTGGAGGGCATCTCCCCCGAAGACGTCAAGGAGGACCTCGTAAGTCAGGGTTTCCACCCTACCGAGTGTTTTTTCCTTAAAATGAGAGACAATCGTGCATCCAAGTTGATGAAGGTGCTTCTCCCCAAGTCGGAGAAGCATATTTATAACATCACGGGCATCTGCGGCCTCTCTGGGCTACAGATTGAAGCCCAAAAGGCAAGAACTGGCCAGGCCCAGTGTCATAATTGCCAGCAATTCGGTCATGCAGCCAGCAACTGCCATGCCCAATCAAAATGTGTGAAATGCGATGGCCTCCACCATTTCACCAAATGCACGAAGAAAGACACCGAAAAGCCGAAATGCATCAATTGTGGGGGTGAGCACCCAGCCAGCTACGGCGGCTGCCCACGTAATCCCGTTAATGTCAGGAGGTCGTATGCAACTATTGCACGTGCCAACGCCAACACACAACCTTCACCCATTGCCCCTCAAACCATAAACCCAACCATAATCCCCAGCAATGGCCAAGCAGCTGTATATTTTGCCCAGATGCAGGCTCAGTGTAGACAGATGATGGAGTCAATGATGGCAAATATGATCCAGGGTCTATTTGCCGCTCAAAACTCACTTGGCCTCCCTCCAACACCCCAAAATAACTAAGATGGTTGGTAATTGTGTTTCCATCGTTTCATGGAATGCGAATTCCATCCAAAGACAAAGGGGAGAACTCATCAACTTTTTACAGGAGTATCAAGTTGATGTAGTTCTCATCCAAGAGACATTCCTGAAACCTGGAAACAACTTCCGAATCCCCAACTACAATGTGTTCAGAAATGACAGATTGACTGGCAGGGGAGGAGGTACAGCCATCTTAGTTAAAAGGAGCTTGAACCATCATCTTATACACATTCCTACCCTTAGTTGTGCGGAGGCAACCGGCATTAAATTGTGTACGACCTTTCTTGATATTACGCTAATTTCGGCCTACTTAAAACCTATAGCCGCGGATTTTTCAGAAGACCTGCGGGCGCTTCTGAACCTCGATGGTACGGTTTTTCTCGGAGGGGATTTGAATGCATATCACCGATCGTGGGGTGCGGTGAGAAGCAACTATTCCGGAAATCAACTCGTCAGGTTCATCACAAGCAACAACAACATATGCACTCACATCCCTAGAGAACCGACACATTTCGGCCCGACACATGGCTACCCTCTCGACATAGGGCTATCGAAAGCCCTGGATTTCCAGGTGCGGATAGATGTGATAGACGAGCTATCGTCTGATCACAAGCCAGTCCGATTCTTGTTAGAAGATCTAATCATCGAAGTCCCGGATCCCACAATTAAAAAGACAGATTGGAAAGGTTTCCGCGAAACCCTGAGCACCGTAGACCCGCAAATAACAATAGAAAATACCAGGGACCTAGAAGAAGCGGTAGAAAACCTTATCACCACGATTGTATCAGCAAAAGAAGCTAATACAAAAACCAGTCCGTTAAGGGTGGAACATCCCTACGAACTCCCTCAGAGTATTAAAGAGCTAATAAGGAGGAGGAATCGCATACGGCGAAGGGCAAGGGAGACCGGCGACCCTGCCCTTAAACAAATGACGAATAGGCTTACCAATCTGATAAAGGTGCGAACTAACGACCATAGGAACGAGCAATGGGAGAATTTCCTAGAAAGCATGGATCCGGGAGATCAAAATTTTTGGCGTATCAACAAATTCTTCAGAAAAAACACTCAAAGAATTATTCCTCCCATACATGGCCCTAACGGCCTCAAATTCGATGACACGGGTAAAGCAGAGGCGTTCGCCGATACCTTGGAACTACAATTCCAAGATAATCGGTCCACCCAAGACGATTTGGACGAAGAGGACCGAATTGATTCTTCGGCGAGGGAGATACTTTCGGCCGCGGTTACACAGGAAGATGATATACGAGAGGTGGATTTGGCGGAGGTGATGAGTCTTGTCAACTCCCTTAACTGTAGAAAAGCGCCCGGGTTGGATACGATTTCCAACATATACCTGAGGAAATTCCCAGAGAATGTTTTAGTTTTGCTAGTTGAAATAATCAACGCTATTTTCCATCTTCGGTGGTTTCCAGAGTCTTGGAAAAAAGCGGTAATTATTGTGATACCGAAACCTGGTAAGGATCACACTTTTCCTCAAAATTGGAGACCTATTAGTCTTCTCACAGTGGTCAGTAAATTAACAGAACGAATTCTGCTTTCTCGGCTGTTCGACCATGTAATGGAAAAGAAGTTATTACCAAACGAGCAATTTGGTTTCAGACCACTCCACTCTTGCGAACTCCAGCTGGCAAGAGTGGTTCAACACATCAGAACAGGGTTAAATCATCGCAAATCAACAGGCCTTGTTATGTTTGACGTAGCAAAGGCCTTTGATAAAGTCTGGCATGCAGGAATTATTTACAAATTGCATGATCTCGGAATACATCATTCAATTGATAGGCTCATTTTTACACGGCAGATCTTTTCAAGTTAAAATTAACTTAAAAATATCCCAGGAAAGACCTATCGAGGCTGGAGTCCCTCAAGGTTCACCACTTTCCCCGTTATTGTACACTTTGTACACCGCAGATATTCCTCAACTGCCAAATAATGTGAAAATATCCCTGTTCGCTGATGATACTTGCATTTTCTACACTGCAAGATCTGAGCTCAGAATAACACAAATTCTCCAGGAATCCATTGACATACTCATGGAATACTTCCGAAAATGGAAAATTAGAATCAACGCGGAGAAGACTCAGGCGCTTTTCGTCACGAGACGACCAAGACAAGACCCGGACTTACTAACAGTTGACGAACAAGAGATCCCTTGGCAGGAAGCCGCCAAGTTTCTCGGACTTACTATGGACAGAAAATTGACTTGGAAACTACACATTCAACAAAAAAGACTCGTCTGCAACGGAGTCCTCCAATCCATTTACCCAATCATTAACTCGAACAAACTGAGCACCAAAAACAAACTTTTACTTTATAAACAGACGATAATTCCGACATTACTCTACGGCAGCTTGGCTTTCAGTCAAGCCTGCAAGACCCAAATAAAACAGCTTCAGACATGTCAAAATTTGGCCCTTAGAAGAATATTCAAAATTCCTTGGTATGTTCGCAATGTGGACATCCACAGAGACTTTAGACTGGACACTATTGACAAACTAATACGTGACAGAGCACTCAAGCTCTTTGACAGTATTGACGAACATGACAACATAACCTTGGAATCTTTGAAATTCTCCACCGGAGGCAGAGAAACTTATCCTCATCTAAGGAGTATCATAAACTAAATCAGCATCGGGCATCATAATCAATAAAAAGCTATGATGAGAGTCCACAATTATGATGGGAGTAAAAGTGTTTATTCACTAACTCCAAGTAACCTTAGTTCTGAGAGAAGATTTCAGTGGTTGAGTATCACCCGACCAATTTAGACGGAAATTTTTTTAATTGTTAACTTGTCATTGCATTTATTTAGAACAAAATGGCACGTAGAAAGGGTTTAACCATGGTTCAAATGTTGGCAGTCTTGGAAGAAAGCGATTCTTCCGGCGAGGAAAGTAACCAAGACTATGCATTCCGGTCTGGCATTCCCGATGTAGTCTATGTTCCACCCGGAGCTGTTGATGCAGTTAGCGATGAGGAGCAAGGAATCGACGCAGACGAAATGGTCGGTGACATCGATCCAACAATGGAAATTGCAGGTGAGGTGGAAATTCATTTCGAAAATGACAACGAAGATTTTGCTAGGCCATCACAAGCATCGAATGGCAAACCGATTTACAAACAATCGAAAGACTTCGGCGTACCAAAGTGGAAGGACACCTAGCAAGGTGAGTTCAGTCTAGATAGTCCAGTAGAAGGAGAAATGGATGGAATCCGAAAAGAAATTGCTGACAAATTATCGGCGAAGACTCCATGTGAATTGTTCCGCTGCTTCTTCGATGACAATGTAATAAAGTTGTTGGTCGACCAAACCAATTTATACGCTGCTCAGAATAATGCACAGTGGTCTGTTTCACATTTCGAAATGCTCCGGTTCATAGGGATTTTGATGTTCACTGGGTTTCATACAGTTCCAAGATGGGATCTGTATTGGTCTCTTCAACCAGAATTCGGTGTAAAAATGGTCAAAATGGCATTATCTCGCAACAGATTCCGTGATATAAAAAAATATTTTCATTTAGCAGACAACGACAGCATTGATGTGGCCGATCGATTTGCCAAAGTCACACCTCTTCTGACCATGCTGAACGAGAGGTATATGCAGTGGGGTATTTTCGCAACCTATTTAAGCATTGACGAGCAAATGATCCCATACTTCGGTAGACATTTATGCAAAATGTTTATCCGCGGGAAGCCAATCAGATTCGGAATTAAATATTGGTGCCTCTGTTCACACGATGGCTATCTGTTTTCCCTGATACCATATGGAGGCGCTTCTGTGGCCCACGACAAGAATATCGGTCTTGGAGCATCGGTCGTGCTGAATTTGTTGCAGAATGTTGACAATCCTGAGCGCCATTCAGTCCATTTTGACAACTTTTTTACGTCATATTATCTGATGTGCTTACTCACCGAACGCCGCTTTCGAGCAACGGGAACAATCAGGAAAAATCGCATGGGTGGCGCGGACGCAAAACTGAAAGGCGGGAAGGATTTAAAAAAACACGAGTTCGACTACATGTTTGATGCGACAAACAAGATCTTGATTACTCGTTGGCAGGACAATGCGGAGGTTACAATAGCCACTAATCACGTTCCTCTCGAGCCATTGGCAATGGCGAAACGATACGATAAAAAAGAGAAAAAAAAAATTTCAATTCCAATGCCGAACGTTATAGCCGAGTACAATAAATATATGGGCGGCGTCGACCTCCACGACAATGGAGTTGCCAATTACCGGGTAACGGTTCGTGGAAAGAAATGGTGGTGGCCACTTTGGGTAAATACCATCAACAGCACAGTTGTAAACGCGTGGAAACTACATGTCATGGTGTGTACAATTGAAAATAAAAAGTATTTGCCACAATTGGATTTCAAAGCGGAAATCGCCCGTACACTTATTTTCACCCAGCAGTCCGAAACTAACGCCAATGAAGTCCCCGATCATGAAGACCTCCCTTCCAACCTACCTGATTTCAATCAACCACATCATATAGTAGTTGAAGATAAAGGCAAGAAAAGGATGCGTTGCAAAGTGTGCAAAAGTAATTCAATTTTTCGCTGCTTAAAATGTAACGTATCACTTCACCCACGAGAATGCTTTGGAAAATATCATGAAAATATAAAGAAATAAATACAATACACGTATTACAAAAATTATATAAAAATCGATTTCATCCATTTCAATGTAAAATAAATGAAAAAAAAAATTGTTTTCATTCATGTTCCTTAACCGCCAATGTTGCGTATACGCAACATATTTTCCCAGCTAAACGGGAAAACTAATTTTTTTTTTTCACTTGGAAAACGTTATTCGACCTCCCCATAGCACAACTTATTAAGGGTTTCAAAATATTTTCAGTATTTCGGGTACCGGCCAGAAATGGGTTAAGGGAAAATTCAATAGTGACATCGTTACAGCAACCGGTGATTTATTGTTTAATCACAGAGAAGCGGAGATAGCAAGTGAGTTCAATAAACATTTCACCGAAGTGGGTCATAGTACCACAAAAAATATTCAGGTGTTAGATGGATCCTTTCAAAACTTTTCAATAGATAGTAATGCCCAAACTAGTTGGAACTCTTTCTTCTTCCAACCAGTATCTGAGGAGGAAATAGTAAGATTTAGTGTCACTATACACTGTCGAACTCGAACTCGAGCACGAACCTAGTACAAGTGGACCGGTTTTCTTCACACCTATGTGAAGTGTATGTGTGTGTCAGAGGAAATTTGTACTAGGTTCGAGCTCGAGTTCGAGATCGACAGTATATGGTGACACTTATATTTGATTTGAAGTCCAACGTCGCTCCCGGGATTGATGGCCTTAACTCCAAACCCCTTAAAGAAAATGCTGCCATTTTAGCTAAACCGCTGTCTCATATAGTTAATCTATGCTTCGTTCAAGGCAGATTTCCATCCCAACTGAAGCAAGCAACAGTCGTTCCGCTACATAAAGGTGACGATAAGAGAGACATGAATAATTATCCACCAATATCTTTGCTACCATGTTTGTCGAAAATATTGTTGCGACCCCTCCTGAAGGCTTTTCAGATCTTCAGGGGAAGTCTAATAAATGTGAAAGTATATACAAATATCCATATATATGTATATATGTCACATCGCAGCAGGGGACCGGGAGATGGCCCCTTTGCAACATTAGTCGGCTTAATGGCCGACAAAAAAAAAAAACATCCTTTTACGTCCCGGCCAGGACAGCTACTTGGGGTGGGGCTTGAAAAATAATTCATCGTCATCACATCATCATACACTCACTCCCTCCCATTCATCCGGAATTCCCCCATTCTCATATTGACCTACATTTTAAATAAATAAATTAAAGAAAACATTTAGATACATTATTATTATTTTTTTTTATTTTTGTGACCAACCGAACTTCTGTCAAAAATCGAACATTCGTGCATTACGTTTATTATAAATTTAACTTTTATGCGCATTTACATAAATAAAAAATTAGATTCTGAATGACTGAATCATACAAAAAAAAAATTATTACTTATTCTAATAGTTTTTCTTTTCAATGTTTAACATCACTGATGCGAAATGGGCAATATTTAAACCAAATTATCAGGTTCACACAAAATAAATCCAAACTATTCGACTGTATTACAAATTTAATCCACAAAATGATCTGACTACACAAACTTTCAATGTTTAACATCACTGATGCAGAATGGGCAATATATAAAACCCATTATCAGGTTCACAAAATAAATCCAAATTATTCAACTGGATCTCAAATTTAATCCACAAAATGATCCGACTATAAACTTTCTACGTTTAATATCACTGATGCGAAATGGGCAATATTTAAACCCTATTATCAGGTTCACAAAATAAATCCAAATTATTCAACTGGATTTCAAATTTAATCCACAAAATGATCCGACTATAAACTTTCTACGTTTAATATCACTGATGCGAAATGGGCAATATTTAAACCCTATTATCAGGTTCACAAAATAAATCCAAATTATTCAACTGGATCTCAAATTTAATCCACCATATAATTCGATCACCAACTTTAAACATAACTCCCACCATCAATTGCACGCCTATCCACCGCACAAAATCAACCTACACCAAAAAATGACCAGCTTCCATCCGCGATCCTCTCTATTCCAACTCCTGACCAATTCTAACGACCATAATCCAAAGCCTACGTGACCAAAAAAAAACTGATCGTGTTCTTTTCTCTACTCCGACCCACTCGTCATCAACCCATCTCAAAAAAAAACCAAACTCATTCTTCTTGGACATAACTGGAGCAATCATCGTGTATGTGTGTCGTCTGACACGAAAATTCACAACGGAAAACCATTCCCCGATGGCAATCACATACTCCATTCTCCCAGCAGGGAAAGAGTTGTTACCTCTTTTTTTTTTTTTTTTTTTTTTTTTTTTTTTATTATACATTATTACTACAAACGAGGGGCCGACCCATCCCTGAGGAAGAGTCTCCTGAATAAAAGCCGGGCAAATATACAAAAAAAAAAAAAAAAATGTTTCCAAACCTACAATAAATTCACTTCTACGATGTATCTTTACATATAATTTTTTCTTTTTCCAGAATTATAGTCACCAATACGTCACCAGATTCAATAAAAAAAACGAAAATATCTCTGCTCTCACAAATTCAGTATACCTCAGCGGAAGGATCTCAAACCAGAACAAACTGTAATCTAAACCATTCCAAGGTCGAAGAACCAGCAAGTTCGGCGCTTAGACCTGACCGATGAAGATAACCAACACAGATAATACAGGAAGATTACTTTTGGATTAAAAAAAAAAATCAAAACAAAATTCTCGTGTTGCTACATGCTAACCGACAGCATTTATCAATGCTAAATTTAAAAAAAAAGAGCATTTTTCAATGCTTACAAAATTACAATAAACAAAGAGTAAAATGGAACAGTATTGATTCTTGATCAATCCCCAAATCCTCCTGAATCCAAAAATAATCCTTTAACGAAAATAATTAATAATTCCTTATCTTATATACTAATACTATGAATTAATGTACTACGCTAATAAATTTTTGGAAGCCGAATTACGGAAATGCAATACAAAGTTTACACAGAAGGTGTACACCAGATAGCTAAATTTTATGAACTCTACTTTAATAGACCTGCAACTATTTGATAAGTGAATTCCAAATAGCGGTGGTGCTTCTCAGGATGGTTACGAAAGCAAAATTTAATATGAACCTATCACCTGAAATGAATATAAGTTGCAACCAGACTCAGGTGCGAATGTCTTGAGCATGATATATACCTAATGATTTTCCTGAGGAATCGGCCACCTCATAGGCAACATTGCCGTTAGGTCGTACTATAACTCCATCAATGAATTTCGGGGCTAATTTGCTGGCGAAATAATCCACAGCTGAGCTTTGCACATGATTGCGCACCAAAACCTTTTGGCCAATTTGAAAAGATCGTGGTCGACTCCGAAGATTATAACGGCGAGCACCTTTAAAATAAGCCTCCGTCAGTTTGGCTTTAACTTGATCTTGAATAAGACGTAAACGCTCTATATGAGGCGATAATTCAACTGCTCCATCCTCAAAGGCATTGAGTTGTCTCAATAATTGGTATTGAGAACCGTGATGAATACTTTGATAACCAAACATAAGAAAATATGGGGAACAACCCGTGGACTCATGAACAACGTTCCTAAAAGCAGCTGCGGCATCACTAAGATGAACATCCCAATTTCGGTGATCTTCCTCCACATATGCCCTAATAGATGCTAAAATTGATTGATTAACACGCTCTGACGCATTAGATTGCGGAGAGTAACGTGGCGTGAATATGTGTGTAACCCCATATTCAATCAACAAAGTTTCAAGTGCCTTCGAAGTAAACTGCACTCCATTGTCCGAGTGCAAAAATTCAGGCACACCAAACGTGTGAAAAATCAAATCCTTAAGAAACTTGACGACTGAATCTGCCGTGGCTCTAGGCACAGCTTTCAACCATATGAACTTAGAAAAATGGTCCAAAATCACTAACAGTTGGGTGTTCCCTGCCTTTGAACGGGGATAAGGACCTAAAAAGTCTATAAACAGTCTTTGCATAGGCCTTTCGGATGTTCGCATTTTTCCCATAGGAGGTTTCATTACACAATTGGCTGGTTTAATTCTCTTACATGTCATGCACTCAGAAATATACTTTGTAACGTCCTTTCGTAAAGTCGGCCAATAATAATAGCGCTGCAAAAGCTCGATTGTTTTGCGAATCCCAAAGTGCGACGAAGTTGGTGAGTCATGTGAATTAAAAATCAATTTCAACCTTTGACTCTCAGGCACCCAAAGTTTGGTAACTGGTATATCCACATCATTAGGACGTGAACCGGTATTAATATACAGGCGACCATCTCGAATCCACAAATTTTGAAACCGCTCAGGCGCTTGACTGACCTTCATAATAAGTTCCAAATACGATGGTTCAGTAAACGCTGTATCCGGTAAGATTTCATCCAAGTGCAAATGTTCAGGTAAAAATGCAAGAGAATGACAAGATCGATTACAAACCACACTGACAGATGCAACAACTTCAGACTCCTTGAACATACGTGATAACGCGTCTGGTACTAAATTGTTGATCCCTTTACAATGCTGAATTGCGAAATCAAAGCTTTGAAGCTTTAAGCTCCACCGAGCCAATCTACCCGAAAGATCTTGCTGAGACATCAGCCATTTAAGGCTGGCATGGTCAGTAATAACTGTGAAGGGCAAACCTTCGATATAAGCACGAAAACGCTTAATGCTCTGTACGGCTGCCAAGCATTCCAATTCTGTAATAGTGTATTTCTGCTGAGCGGAAGTAAGTTTAGCAGACATGAAAGCCACTGGGTGCTCTTTATTATTTTCATCCTTTTGGAAAAGGACACATTCCGGTACTGCTAGCGTCACATTGGATAAAAAATCGCTTAGAAAAATCTGGATTGACCAAAACAGGAGCGGACACAAGTGCTTGTTTTAGTTGCTGAAATGCATTTTCAGCTGCGTCAGTCCATTTAAATTTTTTCTTTCCTTTTAATAAATCTGTAAGAGGAGCTGCAATTGTGGCAAAACGAGCTATGAATCTGCGGTACCAGCCCGCCATTCCCATAAAACGACGGATATCTTTTGCAGACTTAGGAGTAGGATAGTCTACCACACTAGAAATCTTGTTCGGATCGGGCTTGAGAATACCATCGCTTACTATGTAACCCAGATATTTAATTTCAGATTGAAGGAACCTGCTCTTTTGTACATTAATGGTAAGACCAGCATCTTTAAGTAAATGAGCCACTTTTATCAATAATTCAAAATGTTCCTCCAATGTAGAGCTTGTGATAAGTAAATCATCAAGATACACAAATATTTTGTCATGTAACTCATGCGGTATCACTTTATGCATAAGACGACACATGGACTGTGGCGAGTTACACAGACCGAATGGCAATACCTTAAAATGATAAAGAGGACGCCCTGGCACAGTGAAGGCAGTTTTTTCCTTAGACTCATCGTCTAAAGGAATTTGCCAAAAGGCGTCCTTGAGATCGAGGCTTGATATAAAACGAGTTGATTGCAAACGGGATAACAATCCATCTATAAGAGGGAGAGGATATGCATCTTTTATCGTCACTTCATTTAGCCTGCGTGCATCTAGGCACAGGCGCACTTTGCCAGGCTTACGCACTAAAGTGACAGGAGCACTCCACGAACTATGACTCTCCTCTATTACACCGAGTGCCAACATTCTGTCTAATTCCTCATATATCTGTTTCTGTATTATCGGGGATACAGCATAATGACGCTGTTTGATAGGTTTGGCCTGACCAGTATCAATGTGGTGAGATAACAGATTGGTTTTTCCCAATCCAAGAGAATTATAAGAAGGAAATCCTTTTATTATTTCCTGTAGTCTAAAATTATCCTCCGGAGATAAATTAGAAAACGTAGGACCGTCAAGAGATTGTGAGGGCACCACTTCGCAGACTGTTGGATTTTGATAAGGCACAATGTTGAAAGCTATCCAGAAATTAATACCTAAATATAAGGTACCTGATAACTCTGGCACAACCAAAAATCGTACAGACCTGATAGAATCCTTAAAACTAACCTCAAGGTCTATATAGCCCAAAGCTGTGACTTTTTGTCCGGATGCTGTACTTACATTTGTTCGAAAATTGTATAAACGAGAGGACAACCCAAGTTCATCCAATATAGACAAAGCCTCTCTTCCAAAAACACTAATGCTAGCCCCACTATCCAAAAGACCAACAATCCCACGATCCCCAATAAAAATCTCACAATGCGGCCGAGAATCTCCCGGGACAGATGACGTAATAATGGAACTAATTGCACTCTTGTACAAAAGACGAATGTCATGAAAATAACGATTTGATCGGGTACGACGGTTTTTAGCACGATTACTAGAATGACTAGAGCCATAGAGAGGAGTGTTACTAATTTTAGAAAAATCTGAAGATGAACTGGTAATTTCAAACTCCTCCGAACTATCCTCGAATGTGGTTAATATATCATTTTGAGTATCAACATCTACTGACTTCATTGTTTGAACTGATTTGTGACACATTTTTAATGAAGACTTCACATAATCAGAACTATATGTTGCGGAGTTTAACGCTGATGATGCAGCTCTGGGTCCACATTCGTGGCCGCATCCACTGTCTTTGATACCGGGGGCAGAAACAATTTTGGTGAAGGAATGTGATGATTCCCCGGGTTCCTCACATTCCTCATCACGTTTCCCGAACACTTGCCACATTTCGGCTTCAAAGTGTCCTTGGCACCACACCCGAAACAGAAAATATGCCTTATTGGGAGAGGACAATTATAAAAGTTATGACCCAAATCCTGACAATTCCAGCAAATGTTATAATTTGGAACATTTAATTCGGAATTCGGTACAAAATTACGTGAAGTATTTCCTAAAGGAGCCTTATTTCCCAGAACATTAACATGTGCCATAGGAGCGAAAGACTCTGAACATTCAATCTCGTGGACAGGTTTTCGTATATAAGAGGGACGTTCCGTGGGCTGGTCCAAATTCCAAACAGCCTCTACCGAAATACAACATTGAACTAGCTCTCTTGTGTTGACAAATTGCCGACCAGCCAGATGTTCACGTAAACGTTTCGACATATTTCTAAAAAGAATACATTGCATGTCATAATCATGAAAACTATGCCGCAATTCCAAAGACATAGTTTCTATACTATCATAAAATTCTATGAATGATTCATTGGCTTTTTGCAAACGAGAATCAATTCGCCTACGAATATCTACATCTGATTGTGTAGAACCAAATCTATCCGTTAAAGCTTCCTTCAGCTTAGACCATGAAATATTGGGTGAGTTTAGTTCATGGAACTTCCAATACCAGTCACTGGCATAGCCACGCACTAGTAGATGGAAATGTCCTGCCAATTCAGACAAACTCACATTATGGGTATTTGCCAATACCAGTATCCGATAAATAAAAGAATTAACTGGAATACTATTATTCGATCCATCAAAGTATATGCCCCATTTAGACACAGGCAAACCAGATTGTCTAGACCTATAATTACTATTTACACGTGAAGACAAAAATTCAGAATCTGGAATATGAACCTCAAACTGTTGTTGGTTTTCAATACAGGGAACGTTAACTGAAACTACTTCGGGTGGAACATTATTAACGAAAGGGTTATGGGAAATATTATGATTATCGGCAGACACTGCAGGTTGATTTCCAGCTGAAGAACCTAAACCAGTATCTCTAGTTTCACGAGCGTTTCTCTTAGGAGTATCCATGACTTTAGGATTATTTATAGCAGGAGTAGAAGCGAATTCAGGTCCAAAATCACACGGGCTTCTACGCGAATGCCAGGCCATAATTTGGTATTTTATATTATATTTAATAGTTAGAATCAGATGAACTACGTTATAAAATAGAGACTATAGAAGAAAAAAAAATGAACATACTAACCTAGACAACATTAATATTGGTTTTAACCTACGAGTATATACCAGAAAAACTATCAACAAAAATGCTATTGATATCTAGAAGAATTTATCAAACTGATGAAGTTAACAAACTTGAAACCAGTGGATACGCGTGCGCAGATTGTTTTACGATATGGATGCGAAGTTGAGTCCAGAAGCAGCAAACGTGAAAACTTGATCAGACGAAATCTATGGTTTAAAATTTTTTTTTTTTTTCTGATTAGTAAATATATTTGATAAAGTTATTAATTGAAATAATGAACAATAACAAATGTAAATTATTTAAGTAATAAAAGAAGACAGATATGTATTGTATTTTACTTTTTTTTTTTCTTTTTATATGCAAACTTCAAATTACAGAGACAAGAGAATCCCGGATGAACGAGATGCGAGGAGTATTCAACAAAACACAAAAAAAACTGGATGTAATAGGTCCATTTCCAATCCTTCCAGCAGAAACAACACTCTCAAATAACTTATTCCAATCAAAAAAAAATGAAAAGGAGTCAAAACGTCTCGCGTCGAATATACCTCTTCAATTTGACGAATTACAAATTATTTAGTTTAATAACTCCTTAAATCAAAACGTTTTAGTCGAATAAAGGCCGATATGACGTGTTACGTTTCCGTAAAAAGATTTTCAATGACGAAGTTATATGTTGCTCATACAAAAATATTGGGCGCCAGCCACGATGTGAACTTTCACTCTAGCCGTGAAAGCTACTGAACCCTACCACAAAATTCCCGAATACGCTACCAACTGTGACAATCAAAACAAATCCACTTAAGTGAGCTACAAGCTCAGGCCACGTTGGGCGCCATTTGTTGCGACCCCTCCTGAAGGCTTTTCAGATCTTCAGGGGAAGTCTAATAAATGTGAAAGTATATACAAATATCCATATATATGTATATATGTCACATCGCAGCAGGGGACCGGGAGATGGCCCCTTTGCAACATTAGTCGGCTTAATGGCCGACAAAAAAAAAAAAACATCCTTTTACGTCCCGGCCAGGACAGCTACTTGGGGTGGGGCTTGAAAAATAATTCATCGTCATCACATCATCATACACTCACTCCCTCCCATTCATCCGGAATTCCCCCATTCTCATATTGACCTACATTTTAAATAAATAAATTAAAGAAAACATTTAGATACATTATTATTATTTTTTTTTATTTTTGTGACCAACCGAACTTCTGTCAAAAATCGAACATTCGTGCATTACGTTTATTATAAATTTAACTTTTATGCGCATTTACATAAATAAAAAATTAGATTCTGAATGACTGAATCATACAAAAAAAAAATTATTACTTATTCTAATAGTTTTTCTTTTCAATGTTTAACATCACTGATGCGAAATGGGCAATATTTAAACCAAATTATCAGGTTCACACAAAATAAATCCAAACTATTCGACTGTATTACAAATTTAATCCACAAAATGATCTGACTACACAAACTTTCAATGTTTAACATCACTGATGCAGAATGGGCAATATATAAAACCCATTATCAGGTTCACAAAATAAATCCAAATTATTCAACTGGATCTCAAATTTAATCCACAAAATGATCCGACTATAAACTTTCTACGTTTAATATCACTGATGCGAAATGGGCAATATTTAAACCCTATTATCAGGTTCACAAAATAAATCCAAATTATTCAACTGGATTTCAAATTTAATCCACAAAATGATCCGACTATAAACTTTCTACGTTTAATATCACTGATGCGAAATGGGCAATATTTAAACCCTATTATCAGGTTCACAAAATAAATCCAAATTATTCAACTGGATCTCAAATTTAATCCACCATATAATTCGATCACCAACTTTAAACATAACTCCCACCATCAATTGCACGCCTATCCACCGCACAAAATCAACCTACACCAAAAAATGACCAGCTTCCATCCGCGATCCTCTCTATTCCAACTCCTGACCAATTCTAACGACCATAATCCAAAGCCTACGTGACCAAAAAAAAACTGATCGTGTTCTTTTCTCTACTCCGACCCACTCGTCATCAACCCATCTCAAAAAAAAACCAAACTCATTCTTCTTGGACATAACTGGAGCAATCATCGTGTATGTGTGTCGTCTGACACGAAAATTCACAACGGAAAACCATTCCCCGATGGCAATCACATACTCCATTCTCCCAGCAGGGAAAGAGTTGTTACCTTTTTTTTTTTTTATTATACATTATTACTACAATATTTGAAAGGGTAATTAAAAATAGGCTTGTTGATTATTTAGAAAAACACAAAATTATTTCGGATGCGCAATATCGCTTTAGGAAAGACAAAAGCTCGGAAGATGTTATATATAGCCAGAGGCGGCTGGTCCATAGGTTCACTCGTGCAGTGAACCCCCTAAACTTTAACATTGTAAGCTGAGCCTAAAAAGCAAAAAGTTATTGCAAATACATATACTATGTACATATTCATTCGAACATTATTCACACAAAAACAAATCCATCACCCGATATTCATTATGACGCCTTTCAAACGATCGAATACGCGGATATCTTTGCTGGCGGTTCAATTCAGATATCGCACACAAAAAATCTCTCAAAACCCTTACAAAAATGAATTTCAGTCCTACGCGAGTTACATCATGTAACCATGAGTCACAAACACGTAACGACCAAAATAAGTTAGATGATAAGAATTTCAAATGGAATTGATAAACAATTCCAAGACACAAACATGCACATTGAACGTAGAGGAAGATTAGCGATAAGGAACACCCAAATAATATGTATGTATAAATATGGATGTTCTCCAGAGAAGAAGTTAGTTCTGATTTAGAAATTGTAAAAGTATCATTGTATAATAAATAAGTATATTTATAGTCAAAGCTTTCCGTTTTATTTTTTTGACTTATATAAATATTAAACTCGTAATTCGCGCGAAAATCGAAAATTTTGTAGGCACGTTATATGGAGCGTCGGTGCAGCGCACCGATGAACACGACGAATGAACGGATAGAGATAGAGCTCGTGTACCCATATTGGTGTGTTAACATCGAAAATTCGAGCTGAGTTTGTATAAGGTATGATTATACTATGCTTTGGAGATTGCTTTTGTTTTCTGTTTTTTTCTTGCTTGATTGAATATTTGGCCCCTCTAGATTTGATTTCGATGTATTCTCTGAGTAGAATTCATGCCGTTGCAAGTGTTTTCATGCGTTATTCCAATTATTTTCCACGATTTAAATACAATTTGTGTGTATTTACAATTTATCTTGCTTTCGATTTGTGTTAACTTCGCAGTGTGTTTAGTGGCGAATAATTTTTTGTCGCAATTTGTGTACGAATTGAGTTTAATTGTTGAATGTGAATAATATAATGTTACGAACTGGCAACTCCAGAGGAACCATGAGGCGCTATTAAAATACAGTCAGGCGGCTACAAGGCGACAATAATGTGCGGCGGGCGCTGGGCGAGAGGAGGTGCTGATTCGGTGACAACAGGCGGTGGATTGAGTCATTCTGGCGTAATTAAGTAAGATCGGGCGGATCATGGTGATTAGATGTATGGCGTGTGTGAATTAAAATATTGGAAGTGGTGTATTACTGAAAAAGGCGTAATAAAGGCGATTTATTTTTTTATGAAAAGGCGTGTTGTTTGTAATTATACAAGGATTTAGCTAACAATTCAGAAGTGGGATAGATTGACCTGACGCGAGTGAGAGAAAGTTTGGCGTGTTTTTGGCGACGAATAGTATCTTGTCGGGTGTGTGGCGAAATAGGATATAGGGAATTGGCGAGTGGCGGTGCATAAGTGCATACGATTGTAGGTACAAAAAGTGAAGTTTGTGAGTGGCGTGAGTGTGGTTTTTGGCGAGCATTTTGTAACCGCTAATCTTGATATGCCGGTGCCTACAAGAGGACGGTAGTCGAGCTCGGGTCGTGCAGACCTCGCGTGACACCTACGTGCCAAGACTTCCTCAGATGTGGCCAGTCGCGCGTGCTGGATAGCTAGCTCAGCTATCGGTAGTCGGGGTGGGGTTGCATGGGCCACATCTGCCTCGCAGAGTTACAAAGAAAAATCACGCGCGTGCCCGGGTGCCTAAGCAGACGAGCGATTCCTGTAAAAAAAACAAGACCTAAAAAAAACGTATGACCTTGGAAGCACCCTTCTGTCCCTTGACGAACACGGGAGCCCCTTTGATGGTTTAGGGGCTCCGCGCTCCCTCCCCACCATCGGGCTAGGCCGCGTTCATGTTCCTAGCCCCCTTGCGAGCCAGAGAATGAACAAGACGAGTGGAGCGAGGAGGGCCCTTGGGAGGGGGATCAAGAAGCAAAAATAAGACTTTAGTTTTCTACTGTAGACATAGTTTCGTTTTTGTTTATTTCCCTCTCTTATTCAATAATGAGATGACAATTAAGATACTCTAACGTACTCCCAAGAAGCAATTCATAATAAACTTTATAGTTTCCCTCATTCTTTGTTTTTGTTTTGCAAATTTTGCAACATACAGAAAAAAAATCGATAAAGTGACAACTTAACTAATGCCTAAACCTATGAATACAATGGTCCGGACCATTAGGTTTCGTCCTTTCATTGTCTCTTTTTCTACGTTATTTACGATCTCTTATATAGTTATAATATATCAAAAATAAAGATTCCCTTATTTTCTATAGTAGTACAATTATAATAGCGTAATTTCTCCTAACTGCTCTAAAAAAAGTTATTGATGCAATTGTATGCAATATTTATTTGTGTGTAGAATTGAGACAAAACATTTTATTTTATTTCTCCTTTTGTTTTCTCTTTTTTTTTCGTTATAGAGAAATAGAGAGGAGGAGATTAAGGAGAAAAGTTTCTACAAAATGCACGATATTTAGCGCCGCTTTTTATATTTGGTGTTTCAGAAAAATGTTACGCAAAAGACGAATGGAGGAATACTAGAATCCACCCTACGCTATGCTTATGGCATAATACACTTTTGTTTCGAAAAACATTACCGCGTTGAGGACAGAAAAAGAAAACAAACAGACGCTAAAAACGTACTACGCGCCAACGCGGATCACGGCGGATTTGCGTGACAGGACTTCAATCCCTTCTTATCTTTCTCCGACTTATCAGTCTACTTTGAAAATAGATTGCCTATATTTGTCATGACAAAATAGTACTGGAATCAAAAAAAAAAAACAATAAAAAAAATGTGTTTGTTTTAGTTAAACTCCCCACGTCCTACCTATAAGTCCTTGGTCATGAGTATTTGCAATGGTCAACTACTAACGTGGGTATATGAGTGCTTCTTATTCGTGCGCACCCACGGCCTAAATATAACCTAGATCTTCCTACAATTTCAATTAGCAGTACCTGTTCATGCATAGTCGATAGTCCTTGCTGGCCAGCTCCACACTACCATCGTCCATCGATGCCATATCGACCTAGCGCAAAGTTCCCCCTTCGATTCTAGCACTGGAACCAACTGACAATCCGGCGTTAATATCGTCAGCGTAAAATAATTATAATTATCGCCGGTTAGTATTTCGCCGCCAGTGTTGATGCCACCGCGATCGAACAATTGGTGCTGTCTTCGCCGCCGATTTAACGCAACCTGGTGCCTTACTGGTTAACTTTAGACCCCAAAACGTCCGATTGTCGCTAATGAAGCCTTCCGGTGGTCGTTCAACGCCACTCCGTTGGGAAACCTCCGATGTTTGCTGCGGCCAAACGTTGCCGTTCTGATCGACGATGATGCGCAACACTTTGCCTTCTAAGACACTGATTCGTTCTTCTCCGGTCCCCTTTCACGCCGTGCGGAGGTTACAGAATATCCGCGCCAAATTTGCGCCCGCATTGACAGTACTGGTGGTCGACCTGGACTTGATGCCTTGGTGACTCTTCCGTCTCGATAGTATCGCCAACCCTCTAACCGGACGTCTTGTGCAGAAGGAAACGGACGATGAGCACGGATCGCTGTGGTGCCAGGATCGTGGAACGAGCGAACCAATGCCCGAAACCGTCACGGGTGGGGGACGAGGGAGAAGAAGAAGGATCCGAGATGTCGCAATTCAACGTGCGTAACGCGACAGCACACAATGAACTGACGGACTGTGGGGTAAATATTTTGATCTACGCAGCACACGCACTTGCGGGGAAAATCCCGACAGCGACTGGAAATTTTTCGCTGAGCGATTTCCACCCTTCCGGTCCCACTCCGTGCTGGCCGTGGCGCGTTTTTCGTTTAGCGACGCCCGGGGCTACGCCGCGCCTGAATGACACGCACGAATTCTTTGCGCACCAAACCCGTTCACTTAATCCGAGCCGCTCCTGTGCAAATTTTAACAATCTCTGGCCATAAACGATGATTCCTAGCTACACTGCCAGTTTCGAAAGCATCAAGGAATTCCTCTTCCTGAAGTGTGGTCCCTCCTTATGTTGCTATTTTTATCTCACTATACGATTTTATTGATCTGCTTTCCATGAAGGTCGGAGAACTCTATGCTAATCCCAAAATAAAACAGACATTGGAACAAGTCACTTGTAATGCAAAATTCGTGCAAATTGTCTTGCTTACGACCGGTTTGATCTCGGCCAGCGTGGCTCCTCGTCTGCTCGACCCGTTTCTACGGTCTATCTCATCTCCCGCTACGCCTGGACTTCCACTATCAATTCAGTTGACCGTGAGTAGCAGAGATGGCAAGCCCTGCACATCCACAAGTTGAAGAGAGAGGCTCGCTTAACTGGGCGCTCTTGTGATGGGAAATGTCCCGAAACACTTTGTTGGTCACTACCAACCGTCTCTCTCCCACTTACGGATAAACACGCTTTACCATCTCTGCTGCTCACGGTCAACGTTGCAGCCGCACATATATTCGTCTGTGCAGATGCAATCCTATGTAGTGGCAGCACTACATGGAACTGGCTGCGTTTATGCGAGCAACCGGTTGCGCAGCGGGTTGAGATTTCGTTTCGTGCGGACTATCGCCGTTTCGGGTAAAACCCCGTCCACAGCTCGTTACAATTTACAGGTGTTTTGCGTGGCGAAAAGTGTTGTGGCGTTCCCCTTTTGTGTATTGAGTTGGCGTCCCCTTTAGGTGTTTGAATTTGCTTTTAGTGGCGTTCCCCTTTTGTGTATTGAGTTGGCGTCCCCTTTAGGTGTGACTTTGCTTGTAGTGGTGTCCCCTTTAATCGTACTGAGTTGGCGTGTAGTGGCGTCCCCTTTAAGTGTAAAAGCCATTTTGGTCTCGTGTTGGTACGGGTTGTGACCTTCAACAAAAGAGTTGTGTGGTGGTGAAAATGGCGGAACCGGCAGAAGACATAATGAGTTTGGATGGCAGTTTGAGCGAGGAGATTGAAATGGCGAATGATGCCGTGAGTGGTATGGCGGACGAGGTGGTAAGTCGGGCGTTAGATTTGATGGGTGACGAGGCCAGTGGTGGTGCGGTGAGTGGCGGCGGTGCGGTGAGTGGCGGCGTGAAGGGTGATGGAAAGGCGAGTGTACCAGCAGGTGGTCCATTCACAGGAGCCAGGAGGAAGAAGGTGGTGAGTCGCAGCGATTATGCTGATCGCATTGTGAAGCAGTTGTTGGAGGGCGGGTTGGCCGAGCAAATACGGCAGACGGTGCGGAAACAAACGGCGTTGGTGTTCGGAGAAGTGGCGGGTGGTTCATCCGAAGTTAGTGCGGCGGGGAGCAATGCTCGATCGGCGGAAGGCAGATCACGATATATGGCGGGCGGCGAAGTGATTGATGCCTTTGATCCGGAAAATAATGCGGAAAGGTGACTCACCAAAATCGATCAGTTGGCGCGGGTGTACGGATGGTCGGATGACGAGCGGACCATCATCATGCAGCAAAAATTGGCGGGCGCTGCAAAAAAGTGGTTTAACCGACTCGATCATTACGACTTAACGTGGGGCGAATGGCGAGGCGCACTGAAAAAGCGTTTCTAATTAGGCACGATTTTGCTACCAGTTTAGAAAAGTTGGTCAGGCGGAGGAAGGAGCCAGGGGAGACGATGACGCAATATTATCGTGCAAAGCTGGAGCTGTGCGAAAGGTGCGGCGTTAGAGGCGAGAACGCAGTTTCCTGCATTATCAAAGGGCTGCCGGATGAACTGAAGGCGAATGCACATTCAGCTAAGTGCTACTCTCCAGATGAGCTGTATAATAAATTTTTGGCGAGTATGGAGACGTATGCGGTGGAAAGAGGAAGGGTGATGGCGACTGGTGGAAGAGGAATGGCGACAGGTGTTGTGGCAGGAGGACTGGCGATAGTTGAGGGTGCAAGGCGAAGAACGCTGGCGATAAAACCTCAGACGATGAGACGTGACAATGACTCATCTCTGACCAGGGACACGGCGATTAGGTGTTATAATTGCCAGAGGTACGAGGGGCATGTGAGTCGTGATTGCCCATATCCAAAGCAGGACAGGTGTATCCGATGTGGACAACCCGGACATACAATTACTAACTGCCCACAGTTACGGGGACAGGCGCAAGCACAGGCGGCAAGGCGGACGCAAGGCGATAAAATACAGGTGAGAGCTATTAATCTACATATTGATAGAATTTTTATGAAATATGGAACCTTGACGGATGGTTCTCAAATCAAAGTCTATGTTGACACGGGAAGCATATGCAATATTGCATGTTGGGAATTGAGTAGGCGATGGACTTATAGAAAACATGAGAAACCGGTGATTTTGCAGGAGTTCGCAGGTGGAATTAGTTTGTCGATGGGAATGGTGGCATTTCAGGTGTCAATTGACCACATTACACTAAAGATTGAGGCGGAAGTTACGCACTGTGACTTGGGCGAAATTGATTTAATTTTTGGGCAGGCGGGCGAGGAGGCGGGGCGAAATGGTCCAGGCGAGGCGGAAAGTCATATCGAACTGGCGGAAAGTGATCACTTGAACTCAAGGGCGATAGGCGATAGGCGTAAAGACAGTACTGCATTGAGGCGACAGGCGAAGAAAGGTGATACTAGTGTCGATGCAACTGAATTGGTGGGTGACGATTCATCCAATTCTGGGCACATGACTAGTCCTGGTGTTGTTGCAACTGGATCACAGTGTGACGACGCTGATGATCTTGGGCACATAGCCAGAGAAATGCGCAAGCATAAGAAGCAATCGGCTGATCAAAGGCGAGCTGATAGCGATATTATAGCGCAGCTTGGTGAGAGGCGGAAGAGGGCGTATGAACACATAAACAAATCTGCACGGCTAATGAAGGCGAGATATGACAAAAGGCGTAAAGTTGCAACTGAATATAAGATTGGCGATCTAGTTTTATGGCGGCATGCACCTACAAATGTGGCGGAAAAGGGGCGTTAACAGAAAATTGGCGAATAAATTTGATGGGCCATATCGTGTTAGCCGGTAGTTGGGCAAAGATAGGTACCGAATTGAGTCTATTAAAGGCGTGAAGGGGTACAAGCGTTTTCAGGCGATAGTGGCGGTTGATTCATTAAGGCGATATGTGAGTGTGAATCAAGGCGCTGAGAATTGCGAAAGTGGCGAAGATGATGATGAAATTTCACGAAGAGACCTCATTGATTTGCTGGAGAGTTGAATGGTGGAGCTTTAGGCGAATGGTTGCGCAAATGGCGACTTGTTGAAATCAATTGGGCGGGCGTTTAGGATTGAAGGGTGATATGGGGTATCCTATGATAGACAATAGTGGTGTTGATGGTGCCTGTGGTGACTGGGTGAGGCGACTATAAATTGGGCGGAGTAGCTATTGATTAGGCAAAATTGTAAATACGAAGTATTCTAATGAGGACATTGAATATTGCAGGAAGGCCGAGTGTTACGAACTGGCAACTCCAGAGGAACCATGAGGCGCTATTAAGATACAGTCAGGCGGCTACAAGGCGACAATAATGTGCGGCGGGCGCTGGGCGAGAGGAGGTGCTGATTCGGTGACAACAGGCGGTGGATTGAGTCATTCTGGCGTAATTAAGTAAGATCGGGCGGATCATGGTGATTAGATGTATGGCGTGTGTGAATTAAAATATTGGAAGTGGTGTATTACTGAAAAAGGCGTAATAAAGGCGATTTATTTTTTTATGAAAAGGCGTGTTGTTTGTAATTATACAAGGATTCAGCTAACAATAATATTATCAGTTCTTAATACGATTTGTGCTTACTTCGATTTTCGCCAGTTAATTTTTGTGTATCGCGAGACTTTCAAAAGGCTAAGTATTCATAAAAGTGTTAAAATGGAAGCGTTTTCTGTGGAATATATCAAAAATCAGAACAAGAATTTCTTAGATAGAGTAGAAATGAAAAAGCGGGGACCTCCAAGACCGGAAATATTGTTAACTCAGGAATGTAGTATTAAAAATAAAAAATTTAAACGATATTTTAATCCAGACCATTACAAAAAAGCGCCTTGGTTATGTGGCTGTGAAAAATTAAATTCACTACTCTGTTTTCCATGTCTCATTTTTAATGATATTACTTCCAACAGTAAGGGTGAATGGACTGATAATGGAGTTACCGATTTGTCCCATTTATCTACGAAGATAAAAAAAACATGCTGCATCCCTATTTCATTTAAAAAATGAAATGTCTTTGTCAGATATAGGTAATAATGACATTCGACAACTTTTGGATTCAGCGTACAGGAAGTCCACAAAAGATTTTAATGAGCAAGTCACTAAAAATCGGTATATGTTGTCTCGGTTAATAGATTGCGTGAAATTTTGTGGCGCATTCGAGCTCGCATTACGTGGTCATGATGAAACTTCGGAATCACTAAATCCTGGGGTGTACAGAGGTCTTATCGATTTAGTATCCGAAATAGATATGGCCATGAAGCAGCATTTGCAATCCAACTCTGCATTCAAAGGAACATCTAAAACTATTTAGAACGATATCTTAGATGCTATTATTGCAGTGTGCCACGAAGAAATTAAAAAACAGGTCGCAAATGCTTCATATCTCGCGATTCAAGCCGATGAAGCAACCGATAATGCCACTCAGCAACAATTAGTTTTAATTTTAAGGTACGAGCAAAATGGGCAGCATGAACGTTTTTGGAAATTTATGAAACCAAATTCATACTCCGCCAGGGACATCGCAGCTGAAATCAAAAAAGAGCTAATGATTTTAGGTATCTCGCCCGAAAAATTAGTTGGTCAAAGTTATGATCGTGCATCTGTTATGTCCGGAAAAGTTAGTAGAGTGCAGAGCATTATAAGATCAGAGTACCCATACGCGTTTTTTATACACTGCTACGCACATCAAATGAATTTGATTTTACAGAAAAGTTTATCAGTTAATAGAAACATTTCAAATTTCTTTGCTAATCTCCATGCTTTTCCTCCTTTTTTTCGCGATCTCCAAAACGGATGGATGTTTTAAATCAAGTTGTGAATAAAAGAATTCCAGCAGTCTCTCAAACAAGATGGAATTTCAATACTCGTATAGTTCGCACTATTTTTGAAAACAAAGAAGCCTTAAAAGAATGTCTGCAGGTCATTTTAGATTCTGATGGAAATGATTATAACACAATAAATCAATCAGAATTGTTATTATCGTTTTTGAATGACGACATCTTTTTGTATTGGCTGAGTATTTTTGCTACAGTTATGCCTCATTGTGAAATATTATTTCAAAAATTACAATCTCGTTCAATAGATCCTGTAAAAATGAACGATTTCGCTTCTAGTTTTGAAAAGGCAATAGTCAAAATTCGAAAAAATTACTGTGCTGTATCGCCTTTAAAAAAACGAAGACCAAACGATCTTCCATTTTCAGTGCAATCTAAAGAGGTCTGTGACATACTTATAAATCAAATTAAAGATCGTTTTGAGTATATAGATCATTTGATAGCATCAAAATTATTCTTCTCCGAAAAATTTGTTGCCTACAATAAATGTTTTCCAACATATGATTTTGAATTAGTAGTCAAATTGTATTCATTCTTGGACAAGCCTAAATTAAAAAGTGAACTTTCGGTTATATACAGTCGAGATGATTTCCACAGTGCTTCAAGTGCTCTTGCGATCTTACAACTTTTCATTGAAAGAGATTTAGTCAGTTGTTTTAGTGAAACTGTTAAGCTACTAAAATTAATTTGCACTATTCCAATGACAAGTGTTGAAAGTGAAAGATGCTTTTCAACACTTAAACGGGTCAAAAGTTTCACACGAAATACTATGGAACAAGATAGATTAAACGCACTATGTATGCTAACAATGGAAAAGGAAATGGTCCAGACGATCCGACTTTAACAACCGAGTTATTGAAGTTTTCGCCCAATCAAAAAATAGAAGAATGAACTTTTTGTACAAATAAAATTAGACACCCACCACTATTTTTTTTCCATTTTCTGAGTGAACACCCACTTCTAAGTTGTACAAGCCGCCACTGTATATAGCGTTACAAAAACCATATTGTCCAATTTAGATAATGGCATCAAATGTTTAGGTATTTTCCTAGATCTTAAAAAGGCGTCTAAAACCGTCCAACATGGTATATTACTGTCCAAGATGTTAAATATTGGGATAAGAGGTGTGTAATGGCCATGTTTCCCTGTTTTACGCGTTGCGTTACATTATGTGTCCAAATACTCTCGACATGCACTGTACTTGTACGAACAGAAGTCAACAGACACAAAATATTCTTATCGTTGGCTTGACCCCCGCTTCATTTTTTCTTTTTGTTTATCAAATCGCATCTTGCGTTCATGACGCTCATGTGGGTTCCTAATCCCCATGCCCTCTGGATATTTACAAATCGCGCAATAGGTGTGGACACTGAGCGGGAGGGGTGCGTGAGGGTGACGTGTATGGCTCTCTTTTGCATAGTTCTTTTGTTTAGATGATGGTGATCATGCAAAAAAAAAAACAATGTAGGATCTTCCAAGTTATTGTAGTTTGTGTGTCTGTGTTCATGGGTCTGATGCGGATTTATTGTGTACGACGGGGTGCAATACATGTACCCTGTCGTATATAGCGAATTCGGAAACATACGGGACTATGTGACCAAGGGCACGTATCGCTTATGAGAAGAGAAGTGTGGTATGAAGTGTGACTCGGTCTACGTGATTATCTGGTACCGGTTGAAAGGAGAAATTTAAAGATGGGGATTGGGTAGGTCGTCCGCGACGGCCAGGAAGTGGGGAGTTGCGATCGAGACAGGGGTCGTGAGATGTTCCTTCGGGGAGTTCTGGAGTTTTTTCCTAGAGAAAGGGCGGATTTCGGGATTCCGAGAAAGAAATTGCCGGTCGCTTTAATTTGGTGGTCCGATTTTCCTTTTTTGAGGGATTTTCGTGCGTTCCCCGGAGGATAATGTTCGGTAGCGGTCACAGACGAAAATCATAAAAAGAAAAGTGTCGAGTTCTTGGCGGTGTGAAGTAAAAGGCCTTTAAGTGAAGAAAAATGTCATTCTATTTGTTCAACTTTGTGGTTAACTTTTGGGTGGTAATGTATTGTTTTTTTTAGATAGTGTTACGATCTGGTATACGGCGCGGTACTGTACGACGATACTGAAGAAATAAAACACATGACGCAGCATATAAGCCGGGCATGCGAGAAAGGCGGAGGCGAGGCGCGATCTCCATATCTGGAGCAAACCTAAGATCAAGGTCAAGAAGGGCGAGCTGGCAATGGCAAACAAACGAGGCGATGATAGAGGCATTATTCAAGAATCGATTGATCGGTGGTGACTTAATATTTGGTGATTTCATATCTAACGTGTAGATACTTTTTATTAATTGGCGTTTGGAATAAATTAGCGATTTGTTTTAGAAACGGAGTGTTTTTACTTAGTTGGAATTTTATCTATCCTTTAACAATAGTATTATCAAGTGGCAAGATGTGTGAAATTATTGTTAATGAATGGAGCACCGGTTCCCGGTTCAAACCCACCCCACATCTCCCGACTCAGGGCTAGCCCTGCCAGCACGCATCATTCGGGGATTCGGTGAGAAGATAGTGACATTTAGTGTCACTGCCAGCCTTCACGGAACGGCATTCATCTTCATTACTCTAGATCATTCATTACAGGTGTGGCACTTGATTTATTCAGATCCTATCTGGAAGATAGAAAGTAGTGTGTCCGTATAAACAACTCCATTAGCCCTGCCCTTGACATTAATATTGGAGTTCCGCAAGGGACAGTATTGGGCCCAGTATTGTTCCTAATATATATTAATGATTTGTTGAAAACGAATATATCACACTGTACACTATATGCTTTTGCACACGACATCGTTGCACTCTATCACGGAGAAAATTGGGGTGAAACGTTTCACTATGCCAGCGAAGGTATGATGAAAACAATGGGTGGTATCCATAAAGTTAGTGAAGTAGAGTGAAGTTGAGTTCACTGCGGTCCACTCTATTTGGTATGCAAAAGCCATATGCAAAAAAATCCACTTCACTCACCAGCAGCCGCCATCTTGAGTGAACTCAATCTGACATTCCGAAAGAACATCGCATGTGAGTGTTCACTCAGATTCGTATGAATAAAATAAGAGTGAAGTGTAAAAATCTTTAGGGTGCTAAGTAGCACCCTCAGCACACTTCAACTGAGTTTTTTCTGAAGTTTTCGTGTGATACTACTGTCAGAATGAATACAGCAGTAATTTTTTTATTTGACTCCGATTCCGACGAACAAATCGAGAGAAAATCCAAAATATATCGGGTAAGAAAATGTGCCGACGAGCAAAATTATCGCAGGCTGTATCGATTTACACATGAAAATGTGGAACATTTGGCGAATTATTTTTTGGATCCGTACGACGAAAGACGTGGTGGTGCATTAAAGAACGTATCAAAAATGCAAACTTTTCTGCGGTATATGAGTGATCCTGGATTTCAGGTAAACAAACCCCGCCATAGACTGTGCAATCCGTTGTCAAATGATTTGTGTTTCAGATTGGTGTAGGCTGTGATGAGGGTATCGCTCAAAGCACTGTATCGCGAGCCATATGGAGCGTGTGTCAAAACATTATAGTCAAAACAGAAGATTGGATTCATTTCCCGAGATCCGAACAAGATTTCGAGGAGGCGAAAAGGCTTTGGCGGAATCGATTCAGCTTCCCATGTGCTATCGGTGCAATTGATTGCACTTTAATACCAATAAAAAAACGTTCGCGTCGTGGCGACGAATATGTGTGCCGTTATGCTACAAATGCACATGTCAATTTAAGTACGTACTTTAGGACTGAACCGCACGAACGAACGAATAATAATGACAGGATGATGCGCAACAGGTGGTTGTCAAACGTTGGTGTTGCCACAAGTGAACTCAATTGAACACTCAATTCGATGATTTCTATCACTGCGAGTAAAGGGTAGCTTTATGCATACCAATTCTGCACTATACTTACAAAACATCGCATACTTAGGAGCGCCCTAAACGCACTACACTATCAGTGAACACTAATTTTTATGGATACGACCCAATGTCTTGGCTTTGCGCAAATATGCTATGCCTTAATGCAAATAAGACTGTAACCATTCCATTGTTACGACCTGGCAACACCCGTGGTACCAGCCGGCGACAGTGACGAAGGTCAACATGATCATCAGAGAGCGAGTCAGTCCGTGCATACAACCCAAGGCGAGTGAACGCATGGCGACTACGTGGCGGGCGATTAGTTCTTTTCATGTGAATTACTATTTCGGTATGGTGCATTGTATTTGGCGACGGGCGATAAAGGCGACGGGCGATGATCAGGCGAATAAACTCTTTGTTCCGAAAAAGATTGTGTTTCAATTAATTCACTTGCGAGAAAGTTCCTCTTAACAATATGTTGCAACTGCCCCTCTCTGAACTTTGTGGACAGTACAAAGTATTTAGGTATAATTGTAGACAGGCATTTACGCTGGCAAAATCACATTTCTTACATATGTAGTCGCCTTAGAAAATTAATTTATAAATTTATTGAATTGAGAGCTATGATGTCAATTGAACGATTGAGGATGGTATTCATCACTCTAGTGCAATCTGTAATAGAATATGGCATTATAGGTTGGGGTGGAATATCGCCCTCGAATTTGCAACCCCTGATCATACTTCACAAAAAAATTATTAAAATAAGCTTTAGAAAGCCAGTAGCACAGCACATCCGTCCATACAAGTTTATACAGATTTTAGTGTTCTATCAGTGCCTAATCTCTATAAATTTAAATTGCTAAAATTTGTATTCACGTGTTTGAGAGAATTTCCATATAATAGAAATGATACTCGACATCTGACCCGGAGACGCGTTCGAAGGTTACACCATGATATAATACTACAGCTGCATCCAATCATGCATTCTATTCTGCACCCAGGCTTTTCAATAATTTACCAGCAGAAATTAATAATATTAATAGTTTTTACATGTTTAAAAAAGCAATAAAAACTCACTTGATGGAGAACGATATACACGGAATTTGAGCAAAATCAAATGACGAACAACACGAATAATAACCAATAATAAAAAAAAATATATAATTTCAAATAAGTCGATCAATGTCTCACAGTACGAGCATAGCTCTTTGTGAGACGTCTAGAATTTTTATACTATTGTATTTTATGTTTATTTAATGTTATACTAACTCCACTACTCTTGTTATTGAAATCTTTACGTAGCACCAATTTATATCACATATCACAGCATAGTGAACAAGTTATTTTGTAGTATACATTGTAATCATATTGAGCCAATAAAATTATTATTATTATTATTATTATTAGGGGCCTGCACGGCATAGAGTCGGAAGAGGTGAGGGCGGACCTGGTGGAAAGGGGATTCCACCCAGTGGAGGTCTTTCTAGTCAAAGGGAGATACGGCGTCACGAAACTGTTCAAAGTTCTGCTGCCAAAAGACGAGACAACCATTTTTAACATTACTGGTCTGTGCAACTTTACAGTTAAAGTTGAGACTCCCAACGAACGAAACGGGCCGGCGCAATGCCACAACTGATAGCATTTTGGTCACTCAGCACGTAATTGCCACGCGACGCCCAGGTGCGTGATGTGATGTGATGGGACGCATCACTTTTCATAGTGTGCGAAGAAGAAGACGACGAATTTGGTTGGAAGTCGGTTTGGATTCTGGTGGAAAGGATTGGTTTTTTTGGATGGATAGATTTTTATTAAATGTAACGTAAACATTGTGAGTATGTAATATTTTCACGTATTGAGTAGAGATGGCAAAAACCTGCTCTTTTTCAATCGCAGTGATAACTGCGATTGCTCTTTTTCAATATCTGTGAAAAAGAGCAGCTCTTCTAATAGCAGTTCACGCACGTTCAACCAAAGCTCTAAACTCGCCGACCTGCTAACAGCTCGCAACGCAATGCGCTAAGTTCCGATCAGCTCTTCCGACGAGTACTGCTCGGAGATAGCTGATGAGAAATTCTGGTATTGCTCTTCGGAAGAGATCGGATCAGAAATTCTGATACTGATCGTCGGAAGATTGCTGATCGATGAACGAAACTGAGCAGGAGCACATTGCGAGCTGTGTGTTAGCAGATCGGCGAGTTTAGAGCTGGTAGTGCGCGCGAAATGATTGTCGGGCTCTGGCGCCGACACTATCAAGGAACGTAGATGATGCAAGAATACTACTTTGCCTTAACCCCTAGCGGGGCATAGCGCGTCAACCACTCCTGCGCGCCATCGTACTCTGTTCTGGGCAATGGGGCGCAACTCCCCAAAAGACTTACCCAGTATCTGACACTCCTTTGCCACAGATCGACGCCATGTGATTCGAGGACCCCCTCTTGGTCGGCCTTGGTTGGAAATGGGGTTCCATTTCATGGCATGCATAGCAATGCAGTTATCACTCTTCCGCAATGTGTGACCTATCCACTGCCATTTTCGCCTGCGTATCAATTCGTCGATTGGCATCTGACCCGTACGCCGACTTAGCTCTTCATTTGATATTGTTTCGGGCCAGAAAATTCTTAAAATTCGACGAAGACATGAGTTGACGAAAACTTGCAGCTTTCTGGTAACTCCTACGGAAACTTTCCATGTACTGCTCCCATACAAAAGCACTGATAGTACCAGGGAGCGAAACAGGCCCAGCTTGGTCTTGATGCTGAGATAACTGCTCTGCCAGATTTTGGACAGCATGCCGTATGCGCGTTTAGCCTGGTTGATACGACGAGCGATGTCCTGCTCCGTACCACCATTTTCGGCAACAATGCTACCCAGGTAGACGAAGTTGTCCACCTTCTCCACAGGCTGCCCATTAATATTGATGGCAATAGGTGTCGGATTTCTTTTTCGCAACGGCGGGCTAAGAACCTTGGTCTTGTTGGTATTAATCTTTAGCCCAACCTTGCTTGCCTCCCTCTCGAGATCTAACGCCATTGCGGACAGATCCATGATTTTGTGGGAGAGTAGGCATATGTCGTCAGCGTAGTCAAGATGTTGTAGATAAGATGTCAAAGTCCATTGAATTCCTCTGTCGAGTCCGGATAAGGCTGCATGCAACACATCGCCGATCACAATGAGGAATAGGATCGGTGAGAGGATGCACCCCTGCCGAACTCCACTGCGAATCTCAAAGTCCCCCGACACCTTACCTTTATGCAGAACGCGACATTTCGCGCCGTCATAGGTTGCCTTAATAATAGCCACAAGCTTCTCGGGGATGCCTCTCCTGCGCAAGGCCGCCCATATAGAATCCCGGTTCACACTATCGAAAGCCTTTTCGAAATCGATGAAAAGCAAGTGAAGCGGGGAATCGTATTCAGCGCATTGCTCGATGATGATTCGCAAGGTGTTAATGTGATCGACACAGGAGAATCCGGATCGAAAGCCAGCCTGCTCTTCATCAATTGTGCTTTCTAAGTGGGCCTTTAGTCTTTCCAGGACGATTTTAGCTATTATCTTGGCAACGGCAGGAAGCACACAAATGCCTCTCCAATTATTACAGTCTGTGAGGCTACCCTTCTTTGGAAGTTTGATGATCAAACCTTCCTTCCACTCAGTGGGAAAGCTATCTGTATTCCACGCTTTATCAACAAGTGGGTGCAGCAAATCGGCAGTTACGCTTGGCGCTGCTTGATAAAGTTCGGCAGGGATGCCGTCAAGTCCGGCGGCCTTTCCTCGTTTTAGTGCAATAATTGCAGTGACTATTTCCTCTTTAGTCGGGGCAGTGGACCGTATACGCACATTTTGATGGTTAGCTAAATTATCTATATGAGGGGGAATTTCACCAGAGGTTACACGGTTCAAGACCGCGGCGAAGTGTTCTTTCCACCGCCTCATTTGATCTTCTTCCAAGATAAGTAGCTTTCCATCACTATCTTTCACCGGATGTTGGCAGGAGTTACGACCACCTGTAAACTCCTTGATGACACCGTATACGGCGTTTAAGTTGTTACTTCTAGCGGCTTCTTCTGCTGACGCTAAAAGAGAATTGGCATAAACTCTTTTATCGCGTCGCACACTACGCTGAACTTCTCGAGCTTTCTGACGGTAAAGGAGTTCGATGCTGCTTCGATTGTCGTCTGATGCTGCAGCCAAACGAACTTTCAGCTCCTTTCTTTCAACAATCCGCTGCCATGAAGCGTCGGACATCCAGGGCTTATTCCGGCAATCCGGGTTTGGGCCAAGGATGGTATTTGCGCTATCAATGTACGCATTTTTTATGGCATCCCAGTTTTCGTTTATGTCACTATCTGGGTGACTAGTTATCTCAGCCGCTTTTTGCGCAAGATGGTCATTATATTGTTGTAAGACAGCTGGATTTTTTAGTCGAGCGGTGTTGAATTTGCGGGGCCTGGATCTTTCGTCTCTGGGGCGGCGCACGGCTGCAATACGCAATCGAACATTAGCGATCATAAGATAATGGTCTCTTCCCATCCCAATATCGGCACCCTTCTTGTTTCGCACGTCCAGGAGGCAACTCTTGAATCTTTCACTAATGGCAAAATGGTCGATCTGATTTTGTGTTCTGCGCCGATCAACAGAGGACCAACTGATTTTGTGGTGGTCCTTATGCTCAAACATAGTACCACCGATGAAGAGACTGTGAAAGTTGCAGAACTCTACAAATCTTTCACCGTTGTCATTACGATCACCAAGACCGTGTCTCCCCATCACATGTCTGAGCCCATAGTTATCAGCGCCAACTTTCGCATTCAAATCACCCATAACCATTATAATGTCACCTTTAGGTGTTCTGCTCTGAACGGCGTTTAGTTCTTCGTAGAAGGAGTCTTTTGCCAAGACATTGTCGGGTTCAGTAGGGGCATAACATTGTATTATTGAGATGTTCCTCATTTTGGTCCGGAACCTGGCGGTCAATACCCTGTCAGAGACCGGTTGCCAGGATAAGAGACAGTTTCGCGCGGCTCTGGTTAAAAGGAGCCCCACACCTGACTCACGACGACTACCGGTAGGTTTACCGGAGTACAACATTACAGTGCTGCCCGTTGGAGAGATGAATTCTCCGCTGTTCCACCATCTTATCTCACTAACTCCTAAGATATTTAATTTGTACCTCAGAAATTCACTCTCTAATTGAAGAAATCGTGCGTTCTGGGGACCTTCTGATCCATTGTCCAGGAGAGTACGCACATTCCAGAATCCAATCTTTGTCATTGTACGATAGCCAAAAGTCGTAACCGTTGAGTCAGTCCTTATCCGAGGCATAGTTGACGTTTCGTTAGCATATAAAGATTTCGGATAGTGCAAGTTGCTGGCATACACATCCTGTCCTTTGATTGTCGGTTTTAACGACAGGCCCTCAAAGGGAAAGGCCGTGGTATTTTTTTCACACCCCACACCACAGGGGTACCTCAACCAAATCATCGCACCGCCATCACTGGCGGCTTGACGCTGGTTGGCAATGGTCAGTGACCACTGCCGTTCCAGGGGGCGCCCACGCGGAGGACTATGGAAGAGGAGTTTTTGCCCCCCTCTTTTCTGTACAGCATTGTTTTTGTTGTTGTTGTTCGTGGCGTATAGCGTTGTTAGTGTTTTCACATTGGTTTAATGTGAGGGTTTTTTGCCCGGGATTTTTTTTTGCTCGTGGTATTTCGACCGAATTTTTTTTTTCAATTTGTTTTCGTAGAAAAGAGATACGAATAAAAACAAAAACCTTGCGATCCTAGCGAGCTAAAACGAAGTGGCGAGAATTTTATTCGCGATAGACCGTAAATAATACGTAGTATGCAGTACTTATTATCTTGCTCTTCCAATCGCAGCTCTTTTTTTATTTTCAAACACAATATGCTACTGCTTTTTTAAAAGAGCGGTGAAAAAATCGCAGGTATGTAAAAGAGCATACCATCTCTAGTATTGAGTAAGAGTCCAGTGATAAATCTGGACCATAAGTAGTTTGTATCTGCATGCTCAGTGTAGCGGTGGTTCGTGGCTGTTCTTGTATAAGAAAAAGAGTAAGTAAGTTACTAAGTGTTCTTGTGGTGTTGCGCTTTGCATGGATGCGTGAGTGATAGATTAAGTTCAATAGATGACCTATGACAAGGAGTTAACATATTATGTTTTGTATAATGTTCAGTGAAATAGTTAAAATGGGGTGTATTTATATTACACGTAACCATATTTGTATCGTTTGAATGAACTGATTGTTCATTGAATAGTGTTGTGAATTGTTATGGACCTTATTCCCCATGAATGGTGATCCTTCTATGAGGGGCTATATCGTCTATCATCGTATCCATGAGTAACCACTTGTGGGATGGCAATCCTCCCCATGTTGGCATGTGGTCGTTTTGTTTGGAATAGTGATGGCTAAACCTCCTATCCAAAAATTCTGATCTAGTTCAGAACATTAGAGATTAAATTCTTTAGTCAGCATTATATTGCTTCTTGCTTTATATGGTGTCGCCTTTGTCATGGTCATCCGTAGTGAGTTAGCACGAATGGGCACTTATTGGTTCTTATCTTTTTAATTGCAGACTCAGCGGCCCGACACAAACGTCCAACAGCACTATACGAGTATATTTGTCTGTCTAAGCTTTCAATATGTTGTATCGAAAAAATAAAATGTTTAAGTCATGAAAAAATCTTGTGAAATTTTTATTTGATCTTACAAACAAACGTTTTTGGTGGATTTTTTTTTAAGTTTGAGATGAATGCAGGAAAAATAAGTAAATATTGTGTATTAAGGCGTGACAATCTGAATCATTTGTCTAGTGCAGAGAAAGTGCATATTTCCCAACATAAGTGCCAGATAGTGTGAGCGGATAGAGAAAGAAAAAGAATATGGACATTTGAAAGACTAAAGAAATTGTGTGTTGTTTTTTATGTTGTTTTTTTTTTCACTATAGTACTCATCACGAAAACATCTTTGTTGAGTCTTCGTTTTTTTTTATTTTAAATGTAATTATTAGCTATAAACATAACAGGCTTCAAAATGCTACAAGAGTAGCGAAACGTCGCAGAAACCTTAAGTGAATTATCATTCAATTATATTAAAAAAAACTTGGAAAAGTGAAAATTGTTTTATTGAATAAAACTAAAGAAAGTTTGATTTTTTTAGACTGCTATAGATGCAGAAATTAAGTGGTTGCATTGCAAGCTACTCTCTGACATTTTGCTGCGGGATGAATATGATTTGCCCAAAGCGCATGATATAGGTACTTTGCGGTACTTCGACACTTGTCTGTTTCTATTGCTTGTATGGGTTGGAGGGTATATCAAGCGGTTTTCTCGTTGCATAGTGCGCATGAAATTAAGAGATATATTTGAACTAAATATAAAAGAGAGGCAGTTCGTTTTCTGCCATTACACTGTCGCGCTTCTTGTAGATGTAGTGTAAGTCAAATACATAATATATATGTTCATAATTGGAGATCGAATTACATATTAGTTTAACTTTTGTTTGCTTGAAGTAGAAAAGGAAGCAATGCTACCCTTGCTTCCAACGACGACACGCCACATAATGATACATGTTATCTATGTGATGGCTGGGGCAACGAACGAGCAAAAACCCCGCCCACATCTCCCGAACTGAGCTGAAAGAAGCATGTGCCGCCGCTCGTTGAGGAGCATTGGCTTCTAGCGTCGCCGAACCTTGACGGTCAACTTCGGCAAACTTTCGGCTCCGTCCCCCAAACACCATCTGGTAAGCAACTTGCTCAGTACACGTCATCGAAAACGTTATTATCCGCGTGCAATTTCGTGTCGCGTGAGTGGCGCAAATTCGCTGATGAATTTTTATAAAATGGGCACAGAAGGCAAAAGGTGTCGACTTGGCATTATCCATTACATACGACGCGGACTTAATCATTTTCCATATGTTCACATGTACTTAGAAATAAGAATGTGAAAACATAATTATGGTAAATATAATGTAATTGAAATTGAACTTGGTAAATTTATTTAGTTCAATTTTGTATTTCCTCCAGGGGTGATGTCCGAAACATTTTGGATGAATTCACATGAATGTTTTCAAGTGGTTTTTGTTCAATTTGCAGGTTCATGAACTTGTTGTGTAGATGTTGGTTACTTACATGTAGATGTTATTTGTATATTGGCGAACTAGTAACATCCGACAAGCATTTTGCTTGTAGACCTTTAATGACATAGTTGCAGTCGGCAATTTCTGCTTTCAAAATTTCTTTATTCAGATGTTATAGCACTGACGTGGCGTTTGTTCCAGGTTTCTTGACATGGAGTGGTTTTTGCAAGGACCAGTTGTCAGCACGTCGCTTAACCCCATTCAGGGGATGGCCTCGGAGATAGCTGCTTCAGATGGTTTAATAAACGTGCTGGAGCTCACACAACTATGTTGTAGGTCCAACTACGCAAGTCATTCCATCCTACTAAACCTGAGACGCTGAGGTGTTTGTCAGCCATTCAGGCTACAGCTATCTGCCTTTTCCAAACTGTCTTATCGCTAAGACATTGGCCGTCAGCGATTTGATACACTGCCGTTACCAGGAGGCGCCCACGCGGAGGACTATGGAAAAGGCCTTTGCCCCCCAGGCGGCCAAGGCCCGACGACGGGCTGTCGCGCCACGATGATGATGATGATAGCACTGACGTATGACAAAGCTTTTTTGCAATCAGTTTTAATAAGTATTCGATTAGCATTTTCATTGGAAAAAACGGAGTAAAATGTTCCATCGGCGGCTTTTTAGTAAAAACACCAAGCGAGACTTTTGCTTCTACTATTTGATGAGAATTGAAACATTCTCTTGGTAGATTTTCTTGGAATGTTAATTAATACTGCTAATTTCTGTTAGGCCTTCCGCACACCACGCAACTGCTTTGCAACTCGAGTTACAAACCCGTTTCCGATGCAACTGATTTTTGGCATTGCCTGTAAATAGTAACACACGAATCGACTAGTTACAAACATGCGTTGCGTGCGACCGGACTCCTAAAGCCGCGTTCTGACGGTTCGACTTTCGTTGAACAACAGAAGTCGCGCAACAAAAATCGAACGAATCGCCCCGTGAAAACAGCACTTTCAACACTGTTGAAAAACTTTTCAGTCGAACAACAAAGTTCCAAACCCTTTTAACTTTAATCGTTCGACTGTGGACAACCCTTTCAACAAAGCATGCTATCTCACTCTCATTCGTTCTGTCATTTGAGTGTTTTGCATATGGCTGCCGGCGGAGTTAGTTGATATCTCGTAATTTATTTTTTGTGCCGATATTATTTCATTGAAGTGATAATTATCTTTCATTCCAGTGTTTCGAGGTCAAATGCTTGCAAATACAGTGTCATTCGCCGGATTAAAAACCAGTTGTTGCTGCATGACAAACATACAAAATGATCTTCACTTTTATATATTAGAGGATTTTTCTATTAATTGGTAAAAACATGAGTCATCAAGTCATCAAGTGGTCGGAAAGCGTAATGCTTAAGTTCCTCGAACTTTATCGTAATTTCAAATGCCTTTGGAACTTCAGATTGGAGGCTTACAAAAATAAAGATGCCAGAGAAAACACGTTTAATTGTATTTTAAATGAGATGGAAATTCCAGGTCTCACGACTGCCGACCTCAAAAACAAAGTCAAAACAATTAGGACTATGTATAGCAGGGAACACGCGTTGGTCGAAAAATCTAAAAAAAAGTGGGATGTCACCTGATGAAATATTCTTAAATGGTTTCGGTATTCATTTTCATCTTCTAATGCGAGCTCCTTTAGCAACATTTCGGATGCCCCCAATTGATTCCTTCTAAGGATCCATTGTCGCACCCAAAAACGCCGTTTTTTCCTATTTGTTTTCTTAAGTAAAATTTTTTTTAATTCTTTTTGTAACAAAATTGCCGCAACTTACACAATTTCACGCACAACAACTTTCGGTGCCATCTTGAAACTGAAAATGTTGAACAACTTTTGTTGAAACGTGGGAACAAAATCGAATTTAGTCGCATTCGACTCTTGTTGCACAAGTTTTATCGTTCAATGAAAGTCGAACCGTTAGAACGCGGCTGAAGTCGCAAAGAAGTTGCAGTTGCAAGTTGCATATGTATTTTGTTGTTGCCCACAGACCACAAGAAATCTGGTCAGCTGTTCAGTTGTGCAAAATGTGCAAAGTGGCGTTCGTGGTGGTTGAAAAGTGGCGTGCTTCAAATATTTGTTAGCTTATAACATAGTAAAAGGTGTCGGCCGAAATTAATTTAACAAGTGTGGTGTATCATATTGTAACATACCCCATATATAGAGCAAAATAAAAAAAAAATTCCCGGTCACGCCTCTCACACTAATGTGAGGTAAGATGCGGAGCCGTCTGACGAGACGTGACTCGCATTAGTGTTCGAAACTGGCAAACACAATTTTTGGGTCGCTTCGGGGGAATGAATCAAACATTTTGATTACATACATATTTGATTATGTGAGGAAATATGCATCTAATCAGAAAACATATTTATGTGGGATATGACATTTCGTTCCACATTAAGAGCGGATGTGGAGGGAGCCAATATACATGTGAGTGTGATTTTCATGCCACCGAATACAACATCTCTCATTTAACCCATGGATCAGGGAGTCATAAGAGCCTTTAAAGCCTTCTTCGTAACACCTTTTCAAAGGCTATTGCAGAAACCGATAACGGACAAATGACGTTAATCGATTTTTGGAAATCATTCAATGTCCTGAAAGTGATTCACATAATAGAGGATGGGAACAGGTGACAGAATCGTGTATGATTGGAGCCTGGAAGAAGATTTTGCCGAATTCTGAAATGTCTGTGGACAATAGCAATATTGAGGAAGGTCTCCGAGAATTGACCAAAGACATTCTGGTATCGGCAAATAATTTAAATTTAGAATTAGAAGGCATTGAACAGTTGCTGGACGTAATGGAGCCGGAACTGTCAACAGAAGATCTGGTGGAATTAGAAGCAGAAAGGGGCATTAATCTCTCGGAAGAATCAGACATCGATGTTGCTATGGAGACTGGGTTTAAATTGGAAAAGATGACCATGGCATTTAAAAAAATGCAAGAAACGATGTCGCTTTTCGAACAAATGGATCCTGATGTATCGCGTTTTTTGAAAATAGATTGGCGTACGGTGTACGAAGACTTCTTTTTTTTTTTCTTTTTTTTTGAACATTTTATTTGAATAAGTTATGGTTTGTAAGAAATTTGAAACTGCATTGGCATAAAACATAATTCAAAACCCGATTCAACCGAACCAAATGGAGAGGCGAAACTTTGAATAACGAAATTTTGTGAACGCAATCTGAAAACATATTCAAGAGGGGTATGATTACTTCGTTCAACAGTAAGTGCGAATGTGGAGTGAACCCATATGGTACTATAATGAACAGAGATCGGGGGTGCCCTGAATACCAGAAGATGTTAACGAGGAGCGCAGAGGCTAAAGCCAAGAAAGTCTCCGTTAAAGTTACTACGGAGAGGTCGGTGCGGGCGATCAGTAACGCCATGAGCCAGCCGGGTACCTCCTACGCACAAGCCACAAGGGAAGCCACTGCTAGTGTACAGCAGCCGGCACCTGTGCAGATTAACTCCTCCGAGGAGGCAGTTAACAAATTCCTAGCGGATACGATGAGGGCTACTTCCTCAGAGGAAAGTCACGTTGTACTAACTGCATTGACTGATGACTTGAGACTTTATTGGAACAGAACGTATGTGAATCATACATTTTGTTCATACAGCAGGCCACATATGATTTAGGTCAAACTGTATTTGACGGTGTAGATAAATATAAATAGAATATAAAATAGAATAATGGCAAATCTAGTGCCTGTCTGAATATGGGACAGGCACTAGATTTGCCAAATCTCGGGATTTTACCAAATCTATCAATAAATCCACTAGATTTTTCAAACATTTTCAAGATTTATAAATCTAGTTTTGGTGCTTGATTTTTAAAAAATCCCGTCTCAAATCTATAATTTTCAGCATGCATACACCCTAATTTTATATTCACCACACTTTGCGTTACGACTTTTCATTATAAATAAGAAGAAGAGTACCATAATTTGACGTTTAGTCGTTTGGTTATGTGCTATTAAACATGACGCAAAAAAGAAAAGAAAAGAATGTTAAGTGGTCGGACCATGCGGAAAGCTCGATAATAAAATTGTGGGAAGAAAAAATTATGGATTTTGGAGGCGCACGAAAAAATTCCCACATCTGTACAAAGAATTGCAAGCGGAAATGGAGCGGCTGAAACTATACTTCACAGCTGAAGAAATCTGGTGGTGGTGCTATGTGAACAGGTTTTGGGATTTACAAATCTATCCAGATTTCTGGTGCGATGTGAATATGGCATAAGTTATTATAGAATAAACAACAGTAGTCTTTTAAAACTTTCCCTGTTCATTGGGAGTACCTATCTCTTTGGCGCCCTATACCATTATAACAGTAGTGCCTATCCCTCTGGCATCTGTTTAAAAAAAACGTTGTGTGCCTATACTCGTAATTATTGGCACCCAAGTAAATACCTAAAGCGGCATAGAAGACTTGTTTTTTGGCAAATATCAACTAACTAGCCAGTGCCATCCATTTACTCGTACGCCGGCCTAAATAAAACAATACCAGACAAATAGTTGTATTGTTACGATTTGATGCAAGGCGCGGTGCCACTGAGTCTCGTGGAATGAGGCGAAGTGCTACATAGACACAATGAACACACATTAGGGGGATTCACGCTCGCTGTCGTATACGTCGTATACTCGTATTGGTCGTATACTTCGTAAACTACTTGTCATTATTGGCAGGAGTCTCGTATTTGGCACCAAATACGACAATCGACGGATAACATAGGTTGGAGTGTGTTATTTCTTTGTCGAGTAGTCGTATTTCGTATTCGAATTCGTCAAATTGACAAGTAAAAGTTTACTTGTCAATTTGTGTGTCAGTTCGTGGTCGCGAGTGTCACAATTCTTTTTTGGAGCAATGAAAGGAAAATTCAACAAGGACTTTATTGATTTCTGCGACTTTACGGAAATCGGAGCCGTTTGCGGTCGACAATCGTAAAAACAACAGAATCCTAAGTTCGATGGACGCTTAAATGGCATGATGGAATTTGCGAACAATTGGAATCTGAGCACGGCCGCTTTGAATAGGATGCAGCTACATCCATCGTTTTTATCCGTCTCACTGCTTTGTAGTATTATTGCATGATAATTGCATTGAATGACAATCAATCAGCTGTTATACTTGCCACTGGAAACTCGACGGTTCGTTCAAAGGGTGTTTATTTTCGTTTGTTGTATTTGAATACGATAATCGACATTTACGAAATACGAAATGAGCGTGAGTCCCGAGCGTGAATGTTTGTGTACGTTGGGCGAGGCGAATATAGCCGATTGCGGTAGAATGTGCAACAGGCGGCGGATGACATTCCTTCTGGCACTCCCGTTCATATCGGGCGATCGTGGCGGGGAAGAATAAAAGACTTGTTGGCTTGGAACTTGATTTGGCGTGTAATTCAATTTAATGGCGAATAAATTGGCGTATGGTGGATAAACAGAAGTGGTGGTGTTTCATTGACTAAACTGTGGAGTTGAAATTACGTGGATCGATATTCTCTTTGTCATCCCTCAATAAAATCATGGATGTTGGAACATCTTCAGTCCGAGATGTCCCAACATCCCTACACAGGTAAGTAGAGTGTGAAAAGTGTCAATGTGATAAGTGTAATTCCGCTTCTAGTGTGCAACTTGTTTGAACCTCGAGTTATAAGTCGCAAACATTTATGCATGAGGAAAATTTTGTAATTAGAACTTATTTTTGTATCTTTAATATCCATGTATATAATTTGTATGATGTCTCATGCATAGATTTAATCAGATTTCTAGATTTCTAGTATTTAAGACCTTGAAAGTCGAAGAACTCGAACTGTCGACATCGTGCGTGTATCGCTTCGCCTGTTAATTACAGATTTTCTGTGCATTATATTTGTTGAAGAAGGCACAGTAATCGCTCGCTGCGGCGCGCAGGTGCGGGCCGATGCTGCAGCTGACGAGTGAGAGCGCTGTGGAAGAAGAGACAATGGTCGGTGGCTGCGGCGCGCAGGCGCGGACCGGTGCAGCGGGTGATGAGCGATATACTGCACGTCACTTCTTCACTGGCAGTCAAGCGAGACAGATGTCTCTTACAAAATATTCAAAATAAAACGCAAATCTAAAATTTAAAGTCTTGTTTGTTTTCACCCGACCATCAAAACCTGTGACGTAAGGTAAGATATACAGTCCATTCCGCGAACCAGCTGGACTATTGAACAATATTGTTTTAACATTGCAGTCGTGTCGGGAAACGTGTGGGTAGCTTTTTGCGCCGATTTTCACAACCCAATTAGTGTTCGCGACGCGTTAATTTCGATTTCTCCTTAGGCCGTGGTCATTCACAATAACTCTCGTGCAACTGATTTCAGAAGCTATGTATATAGCCAACTATTTCCTAACCCCACAAGCTTCTCTTCCCTGGCAATGGAAATACATGACACCAGGTTGGCAGCAACGGTAATCATGTATTTGGTCTACAACTTAATAATGAGACTTTTTTTAGAGATGGCAACACCGATAAACCAATGGTAGTCCATCTTTGACATACATACCATTTGAAGTTTGTATTCATAAGCTGTCAATGTCAGTATAAACATTTCGTGTTGATTGTTGACAACGTATTTTACCGGACCATGGAAAGTTTCGAAAATTCACGAAAAAAACAACATTTGCGGGAAGTTTTACTTGGACATTATTTTGCTAAGAAGACTGCAGCTCAGAGTCATAAATTGCTCGTGGAAGTTTACGGTGACGATGCTTTTTCGCGTGCACAGTGTTTTCGGTGGTTTCATCGGTTCAAAAATGATAATTTCGACATTACCGACGAAGAGCGACCTGGCCAGCCAAAAAAGTTTGAAGACGAAGAATTGACGAAATTACTCGAAGAAGATTCGTGCCAAACTCAAAAAGAGTTGGCAATTTCGTTGGAAGTGACTCAGCAAGCCATATCGAAGCGGTTAAAATCACTGGGAATGATCCAAAAGCAAGGCCACTGGGTCCGTACGAGTTGAAGCCAAGAGATGTTGAGAGGCGCTTTTGCATGTGCGAACAACTGCTTCAAAGGCAAAGACGGAAGGGTTTTTTGCATCGTATTGTGACCGGCGATGAAAAGTGGATTCATTATGATAACCCAAAGCGAAAGAAATCATGGGGACCGCCCGGGCACCAATCAACATCGACCGCGAAGCCAAATATTCATGGTTCCAAGCTTATGCTCTGCATTTGGTGGGACCAGATCGGTGTTCTTTATTATGAGCTGCTAAAACCGAATGAAACCATTGACGGGCAGCGCTATCGACTGCAATTGATGCGTTTGAGTCGAGCATTGCGTGAAAAACGGCAACAATTTGCTGAAAGGCACGACAAAATAATTCTTCAGCATGACAATGCTCGCCCTCATGTTGCGCAAGTCGTGAAAACGTACCTGGAAACAACCAAATGGGAAGTGCTACCCCACCCGCCGTATAGCCCTGACATTGCTCCATCCGATTACTATTTGTTCGCTTCGATGACTCATGCGTTGGCTGATCAGCACTTCACTTCATATGAGGATACTAAGAACTGGCTCGATTCATGGATAGCCTCGAAACCCCAAGATTTTTTTCGCGACGGAATTCGTAGACTTCCCGAAAGATGGGAGAAAGTTATCGCTGCTGATGGCCAATATTTTGAATAATTTAGTTATATGAATAAATCTATGAACAAATGCCCAAAATTCCAAAAAAAGTCTCATTATTAAGTTGTAGACCAAATAGATGTATCATATATGTACAGACACAATGCTTATTAAATAAAGATAAATGGAATTAGTTTGTTACTGTTTACCCTTTCCCCATATAGCCCACCTCAGAATGGCCACCCTGTTTTCATGGGGAAATACTCGTCCGACCGCTGGAATCTGAAGTCAAAAAAGAAAAAAAAACTGAAGTTACCCACCTCAGAATGGCCACCCTGTTTTCGTTTGGAAATACTCGTCCGATCGGGCTGGTTCGAACTAGAAGGTAATTTTTTTTTTAAAGAAAAAAATATTTTGGGCTGCCCTCCCCAGAATGGCCACCCTGTACTGAACAGGCCTAAGCAACGGTAAACATGTAGATGTATATGTACAAACACAATGCTTATTAAATTATTAGTAGTTTGTCGTTGTCTACGCTTTCCCCATATAGAAAAATTTACAATACATTGAGTCAAAAAAGAGAGCCTCACTATATATTTTCGACAATAGTAGGTACAGCTCTATTTGAACATACTTATAAATTTTACGACGTTCCCGACTTCTTCCCACGCCTTTTCCGTTTCATGCTTCTTCCAATAGCCAGGAAGATACAAACTGTACAAAATCTGATGTTTTTCAACCTCCTCCACCAGACCAGTTGGTCTTTCGGTCACTTATCCTCGAAAAACTGCAAACTAAAATCACCTAGTGACTCGACATGCTAGTCACCAGCGGACTGATTACAAATCGGTTTTTGAAAATCACAAACGAGTCCCCAATCAGTAGCGCCGTGTGCGGTGTTCAATTTAATTACACAGGAAGTGACTCAAAGTAAACTATTTAGTAAGTAACTCGCATCACTGATCAGTTTCTTTTCAGTAGCTGTGTCTGTACACGGCCTTATGCTTTTTTGTTTGGCGGGAACGATAGCGCAACTTAAACTGGCAGTGGTAACGGTGCGCACGTGAAATAATGTGTGTGCTATGGCAGTGTGAAACGTCAGGAGGACAGTGTACCGATTTTTTTTTCTTTTATATGGCCGTGCCGTGGCGAATGTTTTCTGCCAATGGAAGTTAGCCAATATAATTTCAAGCCGCGTCTCACGTCCCGATTGGTGTCCGCGACGTGTAAATCATAGCGAATCACAATCTCTTGAGCTTCTCTTCTGGGTTTCTTAGTTTGGCGGGAACTTTAGCCAGCTTAAGCCGGTAGTGTTAATAGTACACATCTGTTAGAGTGTGAGAGCAATAGTGGCAGTGTCTGTGGAGGCCGTTGGCCATTAGAGATGACTGCTGTCATCTTCCACCGTAATTGCTCAAATTGAATTGTGGCACACCTGAAGCGAGTGTGAAACGTCAGAAGGAGTGCAGTGTTTTTTTTGGATTGGTTTTACGTCGTCGTGCCCTGGCGAATATTTGTACGGTTAACAGATAGCCAACATCGTATTTTTTTTGGCTTTTCGGCGCACCGGATCATAAGGTCGTTGGACATTGCTTATTGTTTCTTTGTACATCTTTTCTCCTTATGAGGTCCGGGAGGCTGCGCCCACGGGGAGTAGTCAACTCGCCGTGAAGACCCTGGCTAAGCCAGACGCAGCGAAGGTGAAAGATGGTGTTCCAGCTGACGGCAAACCAGCTACTAGGACTTGGGCTAACCCTAATCCTGGGGACGGCAAAGATGCTGTCACACTATGTGGCAAACTCGGATGGACTTTGGATAAACCTGGTACATCGGGGATAAAGTGTGCTAGTCAGCCTGAAGGAAAACCTGCTCAACGGACTCCGGCTAAACCTGGTATGGCTGGTTATAGATCGAACCAAGCACCAGCCGCTCCTTAAGTATACAGCAATACGATAATGTCCCGAAGGGATCATCCGCCGTCTTGGCTTTGGAAAAACCTGGCCCGAACTGTAATGTGACACTACAACAACTAGGTGTAGGGTCTGGAGACATGGACCCACCTCAACCTAAAGTCTACAAGCGCTACAAGGAGAAGCAAAAATTTCCAAATGTTCAAATTTAAACTATAATTGTAAAATTCCACATCGCTTTATTCTAACTTCTAATTTCCATAAATGTTCAGATTTCTAAATTCCAATTTTCAAGGTCCTACTTTACACAACCGAACTCAATGCTCTCAAAACAACGAGTGAGTTAAAACAAAGTACAAAAGTTATACGGTAAAATGCAACGTTACATTTTCCGGGCGTAGGGAATACATAATACTCGTATTCTCCCCTTCCACTACTTATAATACGCGGTAATATATAAGAATTCAGGGCATACTACATCAATCTGCACATTACTACATACGATGTCATAATACGACAAATTTATTGTGAATGGTTCGGATATATGCTAAATCTAGGTCAGTAGGTAAGTTACAATACAGGTATCCCTCGACTTAGAACGTTTCGACTTACGACGTCTAAAAAATTGAGGACCATACCTCGAGTTACGACGTTCTTGTTTCGACTTACGACACAGTCTTAAGAATGTTTTTTTCCCGAATTTGGTTTGAAGAAAATATCATTTCCACCACTATCGACGGCACTTGTATTTTTCTGTAGAGAAAAGAATGTGTGGATGAGTGCTACGACGTAATGGGTCGGCATTGACTTTTATGCATAGCAATCAAATGCGTATTTAGTAACATATCGGTTTAGATAGATGTAAAATTATCTTGGGCAAACAATAAGTGCAATGTAAGTAATATTAGGGCATAGAAGTGTCACCGCAGCACAACGCCAACCTCAACCATCGACAACAACACAACACCACTGTCAAGAGAGAGGGCAGTTGTTACCCGACCGTCGCCGCAACACGACACGTTCAAGAAAATACTCTTGCTTGTATTCATATTTCATATTCTCTTTAATAAACTTTAACAAACGATAACGCTCGAGTTATATATTTTTTTCTTGTCTCGGTTCTTGATAGAAGTTTATATGAAGGCAATAGCATATTAGCAATCTAGTCTTAAATAGAGATTGAGAACGTGAGGAAGTTTACATTGTTTTGTGAATTGATCATTGATCGGACTCATATTAGTGCCTACTGAATTCTAAATTTTATATTGCGATAAATATCTGGTAAGAACTTTTGGTTTTAAACTAACATTTAAATAATAATCTGTGTAAAATGGTTTCAACAGAAAAACTCAGAGGATGGATAAAGGACATGGCTCGTTTAAAAACAAAAAACCGCGGCAAGCGATTAGTTTAAAAACGAAAATTGAAGTGCTAAAACGTTTAGACGAAGGAGAGACAGCCTCTGGAATAGCTACGTCATTAGGATTAAGTGCATCGACGATTCGAACAATTAAGCAGATTGCAGAAAAAATCCGTGACAACGTTAAGGCTGGCATTTCTTCAAAACACAGGCCACATATGTACATTGGAAAAAATGCTGCATTCGTGGATTCTTGATTTAAACCAAAAAAATGTACCTATTTCTACAGCAGTAATTCAAGAGAAAGCGAAAAGTTTGTTTAGCGCCATCAGAACCGATAATGAAATCTTTACTTTTAATGCAAGCCGGGGATGGTTTGAGAGGCTTAAAACCAGATTCGGACTTCATAATATCAAACTAAGTGGAGAAGCAGCTAGCGCTGATCATGAAGAGGCAATAAAGTTTCCTGCTGCATTCAAGAATATTATCGATGAAGGTGGTTACAGCCTGAAACAAGTTTTCAATGTCGACGAGACAGGGCTTTATTGGAAACGTCTACCTTCGCGGACATTTATAAGCAAGGAGGAAGCTACAACACCAGGCTTTAAAGTCTCCAAAGATAGGCTCACTCTTCTTCTAGGTGGAAATGCTGCAGGCGACTTTAAGCTGAAGCCTCTATTAGTCTATCACTCAGAAAACCCAAGAGCCTTAAAAAATATTTCAAAAACTGATTTGCCTGTTATTTGGAGTCATAATAGAAAGGCATGGATCACGTCAGCCTTGTTCACCAATTGGTTCAAAACTGAATTTTGCCCAGCTGTTATTTTGCGATTTTCCGCAGCGCGCACGGCCCGTTGCCCAAACGTTTCACAAATGCACAACCTTTAATTGCTTCGTCACCAGACTAACCGTAAAATACAGAACACTTCGTCCCAATGAAATTGCCGATTTTTTCGCAAGGATACGGGCGCGTATGCGAACAGATTTGACGATTTTATTTCCCGTCTTCCACGCTCTGCAAAATAGAAGTGGCAATTTTAGATCGGTTGCGCCAGTGGGTGCCAAATGCTGCAAATGAAAATCACGCGGGACGGGCGGCGATTTGAATATTGAATGAAAAACATAAAAATTGAATTTTGTTTAAATTAGAGGTTAAAATGAAAATTTGAAATTATTGGCTAAACGAAGCGCGCTAGTTCGGTCACCATGATACCGCGAAAAAGCCATGAGACTACGCCGCAAGCCAGATGAACCGCGAGATTGTCTCTTACCTGTTCGTTTGTCTTGTTCACTTCTCAAAAATCACAAATTCCAGGCGGCTTGGCCGGTGCTTGAATTTGAATGCCCTTTTCGCTGCGCTGTGCCGGGAAAAACTGGGCCCCGGGATCTCAGCCAAAAGGAGGCTGTCGGTTGCCTTCCTGCACATACAACTTCACTGCGGCAAAACGATTTTCCACAGCGCGCACGGCCCGTTGCCCAAACGTTTCACAAATGCACAACCTTTAATTGCTTCGTCACCAGACTAACCGTAAAATACAGAACACTTCGTCCCAATGAAATTGCCGATTTTTTCGCAAGGATACGGGCGCGCATGCGAACAGATTTGACGATTTTATTTCCCGTCTTCCACGCTCTGCAAAATAGAAGTGGCAATTTTAGATCGGTCGCGTCAGTGGGTGCCAAATGCTGTGAATGAAAATCACGCGGGACGGCGATTTGAATAATTTTGAATGAAAAACATAAAAATTAAATTTTGTTGGAATTGGAGGTTGAAATGAAAATTGAAATTATTGGCTAAGTTCATAAAACAGCGGAATCGCAACATGCTGTGGCAACAGTATCGAAGTAGTATTGCAACACGTTGTTATAGAGGGCAAATTAACTCTTGTGAACTCTGTTACACTCAGAATTGGATGGTGGAATATAACGGTCGGCCGACTGTTCAACGGAGCTAGGCCGTGGGCGCCACGTACTTGAATTACGACCGTTTCGGCAAGGGAAGGACGCCAAGTACGAATGCGTCCTGTCACGCGCGATTTCCACCGTACCACAAATTGCTTTACCACCCCAGAAGGCACTTCACATAAAACAATTCTTGCTCAATTCACTATTCTATTATTTTAGCTTCGCACTTACAAACTATTTCCTTAATCACTAATCTAACCTAACCGAAACAACTAATTGATAAAATAAAAGATATTGACAGACTTACGGTGGTGGCGGCTTGCTACGTTACCTATCTTAACTATACTCCTATGAACATGCGAACGATACTTGTTCCGGCTGATCGCACCCTGATCTCCTTCTCGAACTTCTTCGTTGTGGTGTCTCCTTCTCGCACTTCTTCTTCTCTTCTTCTTGTTTTCCAGACAAAAATTCCTCCAAGTCCACGTTCTTCAGCTTCAGTTGCAAATCCTTCAGTTGCAAATCCTTCAGTTGCAAATCCAACAAGACAAAAGAGAGAGTATTAATTATTCAAAGTTCCGCTTTGTGAAAATTTCGGTGAGTTACCTTCAGTTGCAAATCCAACAAGACAAAAGAGGACTCACCGTTAATTTTCACTCGTATTTATACAAATTTATCTAGCGGCTTATTCCTCGGCAGTTAGTTCTTCCAGTCGTGGAATTCTAGTAATTATTTCCTTCCAGTGCCGGTAATGCAGTTTTCACTATCAAGCGTGACATGTAAACATTCCGGACAGGCAACAAACCGCCCGCGAATTCCTTTAATCGTTTATCACAGTGCAAGATTGGGGTTTCTTGTGTTCGTGTACCGGCGAAAGTCGTACATAAATCACCATCGTTCCGGTATTGTGTCGCAGTCGACGAATTTCGCGTGTGAATCAAATAAATTGATCGAGGGTCGCGTTTTCACAATTCGGGTAGGTGCCGACGAGGAAGCCGATCAAATGTAACATCCTCCGGCCGTTGTCGTTGACATTTGACTGTTGTGTTATTGTGATTGCGGATTCATCATCTGTGTTTTGTTTGTTGATCGTCGATATAAATATGATGGCAAGTACTTCGTTGTGTTATGATTCTAGTGTAGGTTGTTCGATATCGCTATCCGGCGGAGGCGTGTTGTGTATCTCATTCGATGCGTCCCTCGGATCGTGTTATTATAGCAGCCATCCCCTTCAGTTCGAATCATCACCATGTATAATTGCTTTTATTATACTACTAACTATCGCCTACCCTACTGCGCCACCTCCTATGCCCTAATCCGCCACCTACATATATTAACATCAAAATAAAAGAAATAGTGTCCTCTGGGGCTTCCATTTGAACCCGTAATAACTCACATACAAAATTCCAGTTCATCGCGGAGAATGTCCTTTTCTGCAGACCAAAGGACTCGAGACGCCCTCATTAGTACTCCATAGCATCCGCCTCATCACCCCGATTCATATGACACCCATATCGCCTATATCCCAGTTCATCGCGAATAATGTCCTTTTCTCCTGACCAGAGGACTTGAGACGCCCTCATTAGTACTCCATAGCATCCGCCTCATCACCCCGATTCATATGACACCCATATCGCCTATATCCCAGTTCACTGCAAACAATGTCCTTTTCTCCTGACCAGAGGACTCGAGACGTTCTCATTAGTACTCCATAGCATCCGCCTCATCACCCCGATCCATATGACACCCATATCGCCTATATCCCAGTTCATCGCGAATAATGTCCTTTTCTCCTGACCAGAGGACTCGAGACGTCCTCATTAGTACTCCATAGCATCCGCCTCATCACCCCGATTCATATGACACCCATATCGCCTATATCCCAGTTCACTGCAAAGAATGTCCTTTTCTCCTGACCAGAGGACTCGAGACGTTCTCATTAGTACTCCATAGCATCCGCCTCATCTCCCCGATTCATATGACACCCATATCGCCTATATCCCAGTTCACTGCAAAGAATGTCCTTTTCTCCTGACCAGAGGACTCGAGACGTTCTCATTAGTACTCCATAGCATCCGCCTCATCTCCCCGATTCATATGACACCCATATCGCCTATATCCCAGTTCATCGCGAATAATGTCCTTTTCTCCTGACCAGAGGACTCGAGACGCCCTCATTAGTACTCCATAGCATCCGCCTCATCACCCCGATTAATATGACACCCATATCGCCTATATCCCAGTTCATCGCGAATAATGTCCTTTTCTCCTGACCAGAGGACTCGAGACGCCCTCATTAGTACTCCATAGCATCCGCCTCATCACCCCGATTCATATGACACCCATATCGCCTATATCCCAGTTCATCGCGAATAATGTCCTTTTCTAGACGCCCTCATTAGTACTCCATAGCATCCGCCTCATCACCCCGATTCATATGACACCCATATCGCCTATATCCCAGTTCATCACGAAAAATGTCTTTTTCTGCAGACCTAAGGACTCGAAACACCCTCATTAGTACTCCACAGCATCCGCCTCATCACCCAGATTCATATGATACTCATATCGCCTATATCCCAGTTCATACGAAATAATCCATATGGATACTTTCGTTTGGAACCGAAAGTATTCATCGGAAAATTAACGAAATAATCCCTGCATGGAAAACATCGGTTTCAAATCGAAGTAAAGTATGCGCACGTAAGCGAAAATAGCCATATACTTACTTTCGTTTCTAAACGAAATTACTTGTAATCATTGAGTGTGGAACCGAAAGAATCCATGCATAGATATTTTCGCTCTCAACCGAAATTATCTCTTAATGCCTTATTTCCAAATGGCTTATTTCATGGTGCCCACTATCAATCAGTTGTCGTAGTTTGCATTGCGTCAGATACAGGCCAAATTCTTTGTATTTTTGTAACACACGTTAAACCAATAAAATACGGTCTACTACATCTTACAAGTTTGTGTATCATATTGTAGACGACATAGGCTACAAGCACTTCCGTCTTTACCATAAGGGCACACGGGGCCCGTGCCCAGGGCCCCCGTCCTTACGGGGCCCCGAAAGGCCGATATATTAGCTTACACAATAATTTTTTTTCTATTTTAAGAAGATATAGCCCGATAAAAAACAAAAGCAGACTAAACTATTTAGTTATTGCTGTGTACGCGGTCTCATAAATCACCGTGTGTTATATTTTTCCGACTAAACTATTTAATTTTTCTGCAAAGTAAGCAGTTAGCCCTGTGCTCGGCCTCTAAATGCATACGGAGTCCGCAATTCGCCTACGATGGCGAAATATCTATGTATATGGTGGCTGTTTATAGTAAGTTCACTCGTTGCACAGCCGTGATGTTCTTTTCAGTCTGAGACTGAGGTCTAGTGAAACGAAAGCGCGTATAATCTATGGTTGGTGGATTCCCCGAATTTGTGAAACTTCAAGTCGGACAACAAGTGGCGTGATTTTGTTTTGTTTAAAAGAAATTATTTAATATAATAGAAGTTTTAGTGAAAATTGGAATATTGGTGACACTTAGTTTCATTCTGGATACCAACTTAACATTTTAGCATTTTACTATTTTAGTGAAAATTCGAATTTTTGTGACACTTCGATTCATTCTGCATACCAACTTAGCATGCGTCTGTAGCTTAGTGTGGTAACGCACCGGGCATTTGGCACTCGAAACACGGTCGTTTGCGGATCAAGCCCCGCTACGGAACGAATATTTTCATTCTCAGATTCCCTCTATTTTTCAAATTCTTCAGGCTTAGTGGTTTCGTACACATAGAAGCACTCATCAGGTCTTTGCAGCTATCCGTGCGCAGAAACGACCGTGTTTCCAGTGGCAAAAAATGCCCGGTGCGTTACCGCACTAAACTGATGACGCATGCTAAGTTGGTATGCAGAATGAAACCAAGTGTCACCAAAATTTCAATATTCACTAAAATAATTCGCACTTGCAGATTGCACGAAACACTGAACTTATAAAATAAAATAATAGAAGTGTTAACCTATTCGTTTATAAATCATTTTATAATGTCGAAAAGAACATATTTAAGTGCTTCACAAAAAAGAAAAAAAGTTGTAGCTCAAAAAGAAATAACAAAAAAACTTCCTAAACTCACTTCATTTTTTACGGCTGAAGAAACAAATAGGCCGATTGATTCTTCACCTTCATCACCTCAAGATCAAAATACTTCTGAATATCAACGGGAAAAAGAGCTTACGTGTGACAAAAATGAAAAACGCACACCAGATGCTGAACCCTCCACTTCAAGCTACAGTGAGTTGCTTGGAAATGTATCTCCTGATCCTGGTACGTACTGCGATGAAATTTTAACGGAAGAAGTACGCGATATTTGGATTCGAAAAGGGCCAGAGTTTTTCCAAAATAAAAATTGTGACTTCTCCGAAACTTCAACAAGTTTTCCAGATTCAAGTGGTAAAACAAAAACTAGATACTTGACTAAAAATATTTTCACCCGTAAATTGACGAATGGTGAGTCTTTAGAACGAAAATAGCTCCTTTATTCACCGTCGAAGAAATCTCTGTACTGTTATTGCTGCCGTTTATTTAATATTACCACTGGTACCGGACATAATTTGAGTTCTCCGAATGGATATAAAGATTGGAAGCATATAAGTAACTTATTAATGGAGCATGAAAACAGTTCACAGCACAGACAATTAATAATAAATTGTGTCGCAAGAAGCAAAACTACTGGACGAGTTGACAGTGATTTGGTGTCCCAATACAATACAGATGTCAATTATTGGAAGAATGTACTTAGAAGAATTGTTGCAGTAGTCAAATTTTTAGCTTCAAGCGGCCTTGCTTTTCGTGGTGATAATGAGATATTGGGGTCTCAAAATAACGGGAATTATTTGGGATGCTTAGAACTGATTAGTGAATTTGATCCTTTTCTTGCTGATCATATACGGAACTGCGGAAATCGTGGAAAAGGAAGTACATCATATTTGTCTGCAAATATTTGCAATGAATTTATTACTATAATGGGACAGCAAGTTTTAAAAACAATTGTTAACGAAGTAAAATCAGCAAAATACTATTCTATTAGCGTGGATTCTACGCCAGATCTCTCCCACGTTGATCAACTGACCTTCATCGTTAGATACGTAAAAGATTGAGAGCCTATTGAGAGATTTTTGCAATTTTTGTCTATGGACGAACATAATGCACAATACATAGCAGATACTATTTTAAACTTTTTTGAAAGCCTTGGTATTCCAATAAAAGATTGTCGCGGGCAGAGTTACGATAATGCAGCAAATATGGCTGGAAAGTATTCTGGTGTTCAGTCAAGAATAAAAGAAAAATGTGAATTTGCAATTTTTGTCCCATGTGCGGCACATTCGCTAAATTTGGTAGGTGTTCAGGCTGTTGAATGTGTTTCTGAAGCAGTAGCATACTTCCAGTTTATCCAAAAATTGTTCAATTTTTTCTCGGCTTCAACTAAACGATGGAAAATTATGACAGAGCATTTGGGTGCAAATAAAGTCCTGAAATCTCTCCTAGATACTAGATGGTCTGCACGTGCTAATGCTATTAATGCTTTGAAAAATAGTTATTTAAATATCTCTGAAGCTTTGTCATCGATTGCAAGTGACATCAATCAACCAGGAGAAACAAGAAACGAAGCCCAAAGCCTAGCTAAAAAAAATGGAAAAATTGGAGATTATTCTTCTAACGGAGATATGGAATGATCTTTTGGGAATTATGAATAAAACAAGCTTAAGTTTACAGAATAGCACTATGACCATAGACGTTGCAACAAAACTTTACGCATCTCTAATCGATTATGTCAATAACGCACGCAATACTTTCGATCAGTACGAATCGGCTGCTAAAGAAAAAAATCCAAATGCTCATTATAAAGATAAGTTTGAAAGAAGAAGAAATCGCAGCACACGCATCATCAGAGACTGCACAGTTGAATAGCAAAGAAAAATTTCGTGTAGATACGTTTATTCCTATAATCGACACATTACTTGCACATTTAAAAAATCGTTCGGCAGCATACCATGAAATTGACAATCGTTTTAGTTTTCTTTATCAATTAATAACAATTGATTCTGATGTGTTGACAAAAAAATGCAAGGAATTTGCAGAATTCTATCACGAAGACATTAATGCATATGAGCTCAAATCAGAATGTTTTCATTAAAGACAGTATTTAAAGAACACAGCAAAGGAATCAGCGGATTTTAGTATCTCAACCTTACATATGCTAATAAAGTCTGATAAATTAGAAGAAACTTTCCCAAATGTTGAAGTTGCGACAAGAATATTCCTTTGCTTAATGGTTACCAATTGTAGTGGGGAACGCTCATTTTCACAGTTAAAGAGAATAAAAAATGAATTACGAACAACAATGTTACAAGAACGACTAACTAATTTGTCAATTATGTGCATAGAAAGTGATATCCTTCATAAAATAGACTTTGAGAATATAATAGAAGATTTTTTCACCACAGAAATCCCGAAAAAAAACATTGTCGTAATCGTAACTAATTCAAACTAGCAGTATACTTATCTGATTAATAACATGTATGTGTATTTGATTTGTACCAATTAACAATAACAAATATAGGATCATAGCAGAAAAAATTTTTGTCATTCACTTTTTTTTTACTTTCCAACAGGGCCCCAAATTCTTGTGTGCCCAAGAGCCCCTGCATGGCCTAAGACGGCGCTGGCTACAAGTACATATGGTGCTGAATAGTATAGACAATCAATTCAGAGAGTGGTGAAACAGTCAGTCTGCTAATGACCATTAGTGCATATGGCGCTGAATAGTAAAGACAACCAAATCAAAGTGGTGGTGCGTGCAGTGAATAGTGCATATGGTGCTGAATAGTATTGACAATCAATTCAGAGTGGTGAAACAGTCAGTCTGCTAATAACCATTAGTGCATACGGTGCTGAATAGTGAAGACAATCAATTCAGAGTGTTCGTGCAGTGAATAGTTGTAACATAGTGGTTGTGTAATTAACAATTCCCTAAAATGGCTAACGTTGTGGACACTTACACTGATCAATTGAGGAAGATCACAAAAGATTTTTATGAGTATAAGAAAATCAACATTATACTCAAAGCGTACAACGATAATAAGATCACCGTCCTAGAGGAACTTCCTCTAATAAATCTTCTACAAAAAAGTGAATTCATCAGAAACTCTTTGGGAATACCGACTCCGGTACCACTAATTATCAACAACCTTCTACCCGAGTATGATTTGAAACACTCCAAGGAATTTTTCAACACAGACCTAAAGCAAGCCACGGAATCAGAAATTCGAATTTGCGCATGCCTTCAAGAGATGTGCAAAGAAATCAGCGGCACCACTAAAAAATTATTCGAACTTGATGCCTACTTCCCAGTTTCTTACATCAACCCTGGGGACAGTCTTGCCCCGTGGGATATCTTAGAAAATGCCTTCAATTTGATAACCACACCAGTAATAATGAAGAAATACAACATACAAAAGGAGCAGCTCTATTAAGGAAATCTGGAGGAGTTTCGATATTCTCAAGGCTGTTGAAAACATTGGAGCTTCTTGGGAAGAGGTAGCTTCTTCCACTATGAATAAAGCCTGGCGTAAAATTTGGCCAGAATCAGTTGAACCTTCTTCTAGTGTTGATACCTGCATCGATTCAGAAGAAATTAACAATGAAATTCTTCAGATTGCGAAGACAATAGGCTTCAACGACTTGCATGAAACCGATATTAATGAATTAATTAACACTCGCGAAGAACCTCTTTCTAATGAGGAACTGCTTACTATTTCACAAGACACTGAATTATCTGAACAAAATTTTGATGAAGAAAAACGAGAGTTTTCGATTAAAAAATTGTCTGAGTTTTTGGAACACATCGAAAAGACTTTAGAGATTTTGGATAATGATCCAAATGCTGAAAGAAAAGAAAAGGTGTCGTTTTCAATAAATAACAATATCGAATGTTATAAAGAGATGTATAGATCGAGAAAACTACAGGCAGCTCAATCAAGGTTAACAAGATTCTTCAAACCGTCAACTTCTCGGGCAACTTCTCAGTCGCAAGACCTCTCGAGTACAGAATTTCGCTTCGATTTGTCTTCAAGTGATGAAGATTAAATAAGAACTCGTACTCGAATACTCGTATTACATCTACATATATCTATATCTATATACTTTAATTTTAAAATATTTCTTTAATTGTTATACTGGAAATGTATATTTTTAAATTTTTTTATTTTTGTCTTTTCAACAAATTTTATTATGTTATATTTGTGCACCATGTTCATTTTAATAATAATTAATAAATAACGTTAAACAATTACCCATGGTATTTGCTTTGATTCATAAATTCCTACTACTCCATGTTTGCATATACGATTATTCGACTTACGTCATTTCGACTTAGGACGCATTTTCTCGGAACCAATTAGTGTCCTAAGTCGAGGTATACCTGTAATTATTAATTCTCTTATGTATTTGAATGACAAACAGCTGTTTTGCTGTTTTGTTATCGTTGTTGTCAATGTCGACGCCGGTAAATCTCTTTTAGAATTAAATTTAGTAAATAATATAATAATTGTTTCTATTTTCTATTTCGTGGTTTCAGATGATTCTGTAAACGCTGGCTGCTGAATTTGTGTGACGCTAGCTGGTGAATGTGCGCTGTGATGATCGTGGACTTGCATTCAGATAAGTACATTACCAATGTTCGAAATTGTTTTGTCGCTAGTGATACTCTGTGGTCCCTTTAACCATTTCAGCTATCGACGCAACGTTGTACCCAACCAGGAAGCGGTCTTCGAGTCGTAAGTGAATACCGTGTTGTGATTGAATTGTGCTTGAAATTGTGCTTTTCTTCTTTCTAGGTTCGTCGTCGCGGGAATCTCAAACAGACGGGTCCAGCAATCCAAAACGATATGCTTGATTTGTTTCTGAGGTGGCGAGTTTTTCAATATGCCTACATTGCAGATATTGGCGAATGTTTATGCAAATAAGAATGGACGCAGAAGACGCTGATCCCCGCTGAAAGCTTGACGGATAAACAAAAAGTATCGCTTGTGTGGACTATCAATGTGACTGACGGGTCTCCGGACGAGACTTATCTTGAAGAGAAGCAGTTCCGCCGAGGACTCCCCAAAAGTTGCTAAAAAGTAGTGGACTGTCGCGACAAGCGGGTCTATTGTACTACATCTTACCCGAATGCGCTAAAAGATTGGCATGAGTTGGCTATTCTTGACAAAAGCGATGCGGACGGAAGTATTTCCGTTGATAACTGGAAAGAGGTTGGTGGCTGTCTCGCCTCCAATTTTCTGGATTTATTAGCGGCGCATCCGGGACCTGCCCCTGAATGCAGGGATGGAGGGTAGCATCAAGGGCGCATAGAGGTGACGCAATTCGCTAATCAACGGTCGATTGACCTCTTTAAAATTACTATTAAGGCGATGGGAGAACCATGGCCGGGTCCTATCCAACCGAGAGCTCGTACTTGGCTACCAGAACGACCAGCTGATGTGAATGCCATTTTGGGAGTTATTATTTATTACAATTCATAAATTCAAAGTTTACAGGCGATATTACTTGTTGTGTATTTTAAAAGTTTTTTTTTCTAAAATGGATAATAAAATCACGGTAGTTACAAATTTGTTACACAATAGAGACAACATAATTGTGCAGCAAATAAATAATATACAGGGTTATTGGTTAAGTCGACCTATTCCTTGTAACACGTTATAATAGGGTCAAAATGCAACAAAATGAGGCCATAAATGTTTGACCGATTTTCAATGGTCACTGAGATATTTGAATTTTTAGATTTTTTGGAAATAACCTAGAATTTTGCCATTTAAAGTAAAGATAAAAAAAACTACTAAGGTAATGGGTTAAAACTTATTTTTGAATTTCAGTCAACACTATAGCTGACATTTCTTAATCATTTAAAATTTTAAAAACCCATCACAATTCGAAATTTTTAATTTTAAATAAAAAAAATTTTTCTTAAATTTTTTTTAAGTTGATTTTTAATGTAGTATTACTAAAAAAAATTATATGGCACGGAGTCTGCAGACCACTGAAAAAACATACTCGTATTGTCAGCTTTCCAGAAAGGTGTCAATGTCAATACAAATATTTCAAATGATTGAAAAAACTAGCTGCAACTTGTTCGGGGACCATCATTTCGCTTGATAAAAAATGTAACAGAAGCTATGGTATTATCAGAATTCTTATAAAAAAAACGCATCATATGATGTAAGCAGATATGAACGAGACGCGTGATTTCTCGTAAAAACTAGCGGTACGTATGTGCTCTTCGTTTCTTCTCTATATTTCTGGAGTTATTGTGAATGCATATTCGATGTGTCATTGCAACTACGTAATTGTCAACTCTAACTTAACTACTCTCTTCTCAATAAAAAAACGTCAAACGTGAAACACTTGCGAAATCTGCGTTCTTTATTACTGAGGTCACAACAGGTTATGGGCCCAGTAATTTATCCGCGAATATTTAAATAATCGATTTGATTTCTATTCGGGAAGTGAAGTGTTTCGAATCCAGTCGATTTTCTTCAAATTTTAAGAGATATATTTTCACTAATCGTCGACGTTAAAGTGAGGTTAGTTCTTGCTACGTGATTCATGAGAAAAGTTTCAACACCCACGTCGCCAAGTGAAAAGCCGAAAATCAGTAACCAAATTGCTTTCACAAATATTGAAACCGATCTCATTCCAATGGCATCATCACTTTTAACATCGATCGAAAAGTTGAAAGGCAGAGAGAATTATTCTTCGTGGAAATTCTCTATGCAAAATTATCTGAAATATGAGGAATTGTCGCAGTGCATTACCGGCACTGAAACCGATGCTAGAAAAAATGCGAAAGCAAAGGCAGCGTTGAACTTAAGCATCGATAAATCTGTGCAAACCCATGTGAAATCCGCGAACACGGCAAAAGACATTTGGAATAACCTCAAAGCAACATTCGAAGATAGTGGAGCAGGCCGCAAAGTTACTTTGTTCCGCCACATGATCAACACCAAACTTAGCGAATGTGAAACGATGGAGTCGTATGTCGGTCGAATTGTTTCAACGGCGCAGACGCTTGGTGATGTGGATTTCCATATACCAGACGAAATATTGGCAGTAACACTCCTAAGTGGTTTAACCAGTGACTATCAGCCAATGGTCATAGCCATGGAAAGCACTGGCAAAACACTGACAGCAGATGGTGTGAAAACGAAATTGCTACAGGAACCTGTAACCATCGCTGCAGCGGACGGGGAGAAAGCGTTCTTTGCTAAGAAAGACAAATCTGGTAAGAAACGTGGTCTTATATGCTACACATGCAGGAAAAAGGGGCATAAGTCATTCAATTGTCCACAAAAATCGAGTAAAAACGATTCGAAAGGGACCAACGCAGACACCAAAAAGCCTGTGGCGTTTAGTGCGGTCTTTTTAAGTGGGAAACACGATCGAAACGACTGGTATATCGACTCTGGAGCGACGAGACATATGACGATGAGAGAAGACTGGATGATTGAGACAACTAGATGCGGTCAGTCAACGATTCGGGCAGCGAACGATGAAGAGATGAAAGTAAGCAGCAGTGGAACAGTGATTTTTGATGCAGACGTTAATGGAAAGCATCAGACAGTAGAGTTTCAAAATGTACTGTGTGTACCGAAACTGACAGCCAACTTGCTCTCGGTAAGTCAAATGACTAATAAAGGAAAAGCCGTTCATTTTACTTCATCAGGTTGTGTGATAAGAGATGCTAATGGCGTGCTGCTAGGAACCGGATCATTGGTCGATGGACTGTATCGTATGGATGGCAGCAGCAATACCGTACTGGCTGCAATTGCATCAAATAAGTCCATGGAATTATGGCATCGGCGTTTGGGACACGTTAATCCATTTTATTTGAAGAAGATGATGGAAGGAGGTGTCAATGGTATATCGTTCGATGGAAATGAATTGAGCATTTCGTGCATCACATGTTGCAAGGGCAAACAATCGCGTAAGCCCTTTCCCAAGCAAGGAACTAGAGCCACTCAGCTGTTAGAAACCATCCATGCAGACTTAGCTGGTAAAATGGAATGCCCATCCATTGGTGGTAACTATTACTGTTTTGTATTGGTTGATGATTTTAGCCGAAGAACATTTGTTTACATGCTAAAGCATAAAAATGAAGCATTCGAAGAATTTTGCTCATTTAAACAATTAGTTGAAAACCAAACCGGTTTAAAAATAAAGAAGTTTCGGAGCGACAATGGAACGGAGTTCTTTTCGAAGCAATTTGAAAGTTTTCTCGGTCAGCATGGAATACAACATCAAAGCTCTATTCCACATACACCACAGCAAAACGGATTAGCAGAGCGCACGATTCGGACATTGACAGAAAAGGCTAGATGCATGTTACAGGATGCGAATTTACCGAAGCGTTATTGGGCAGAAGCAATGAGTACAGCTGCATACATCAAAAATCACACAACTTCATCTATCTTGGGATACAAATCACCGATGGAAATTTGGAGTGGAAAGAAGCCGGATATAAGCCACTTCAAAGTGTTTGGATCAGTAGCGATGGCGATGATTCCAAAAGGAAAACGGCGGAAGTTCGATGCGAAGTCCAGAGAATTGATATTTGTTGGATACTGCGAGGATCAAAAGGGTTATCGACTTATGGATCGGCGAACCAATAAAATAATTGCGTGTCGGGATGTCACGGTTATAGAACAAGACTATATTGGGCCAAGTCAGTCTATGGTGAAAAATGGAGACATTGGCATTGGGAGTGACAGCAGCACGTTGATAATTGAAGGATCATCGAACGAGAATGGCGTGCAACATGGCCAAAACAATGTTGCAAAAATTGATGTCGTACACACTCAAAGTGCTATTGGCGTGCAACATGGCCCAAACAATGTTGCAACAACTGACTCAGTACATATTCAGGGCACAAACGGCGTGCAGCATGGCCAAAACAATGCTGCTCAAAATGACTCGATAGATGACTCATCGATTGATGACTTTGTGGACGCTAACGATGATAATACATACATCCCTGAATTCGATACAACTGATGAGAGCGACGAAGAGGATACATCAATCAGCGACAGCAAGTTCGGTAGTGTACGATGTTCGAAACGTGAAACCAGACCTGTTCAACGATACGAAGCATCACATTTTGCGAACGAAGTACGGAGTGGTGAACCAGTTACTGTTGACGAAGCACTTAATTGTCACGACGGACAGCATTGGAAAAGTGCCATGGATGATGAGCATCGCTCATTAATTGAAAATAAAACTTGGGAATTAGTGGAACTACCGAAGGGTTCCAAATCTATAAATTGCAAATGGGTTTTTAAACAGAAAACTGATTCTAATGGCAATATCGCACGATACAAAGCCCGACTCGTTGCTAAGGGTTGCAGCCAAAGGCCAGGTATTGACTTTGAGGAAACTTATTCTCCCGTGGTTCGCTATTCGTCGATTCGATTATTGATGGCGTTGGCCGTAAAATTGAATCTAAATATTGAACAAATGGACGTAGTGACTGCATTCCTACATGGTGATATCAACGAAGCGGTCTACATGAAACAACCTGAAGGATATGACGACGGAAGCGGTCGAGTATGTAAACTGAAGAAGTCGCTTTATGGATTAAAACAAGCCAGCCGTCAATGGAACCAAAAAATTAACGAAGTCCTTATCAAAGCGGGGTTTGTACGTTGCAAAACTGATTCATGCATATACGTACGTCGAAAAGGTGAATCTATTATTGTTGTTGCAGTTTATGTGGACGATTTGTTGATTCTTTACAACAATTCAGTATGGAAAGATCAACTTAAATCGATATTGACCAGTAATTTTAAAATGAAGGACTTGGGCAAGGCGTCGAATGTTCTTGGATTACGTATTGATTACGATCAGCGCAAAGGAGTTATTAAATTGGACCAACAAAAATACGCTGAACAGGTTCTACGCAAGTTCAACATGTTCGATTGTGATCCAGTGAAATTGCCTAGTGACCCAAACCAAAAACTTACAAGAGAAATGTCACCAAGCACCGAAATTGAAATTGAGCAGATGAAATCAGTTCCGTACCAAGAAGCTGTGGGCAGCATTCTGTATTTGGCACAGTGCACGCGACCAGACATTTCGTTTGCAGTAACGAATGTTAGTCAATTCAACAAAAACCCAGGTCTAGCACATTGGAGAGCAGTAAAACGTATTCTACGCTACATTAAAGGTACGTTAAACTACCAGCTAACTTTTACCAGGGACAGCAAATTCGAGAATTTGTGTGCATATGCCGATGCTGATTGGGCGTCTAGTTGTTGCGATAGAAAATCGTGCAGTGGGTACATTTTTCTATGGCAAGGTGGAGCTGTATCATGGTTGTGTAAAAAACAGCCGACGGTGGCATTGAGCACTGCCGAAGCGGAGTACATGGCACTGTCAGCAGCGTGTCAGGAAGCATACTGGCTAAATCAATTGAAGCACGAGATAATTGGAGGTCAAAAGCCAACACTTCAAATATTCAGCGACAACAAAGGTGCTATTGACTTGGCACTAAACGGAGCGTATAGTCCAAAAACAAAACACATTGATATACGTCATCATTTCATCAGAGATTTCATACGGAAGGAAATTGTAAAAATAACAAAAATAAGTACTGATAAAATGATAGCAGACAATCTTACTAAAGCTGTACCAATTGATAAACATAAATTTTGCACATTTGAAATGGGATTAAGTATTTAATTTATTCTCGATAATACGTAAAGTAAATTATTAGCAGAACTATTGTTTGTAATTTGAAACTCATGACCCATCGAACAAGTGGGAATATTGTGAATGCATATTCGATGTGTCATTGCAACTACGTAATTGTCAACTCTAACTTAACTACTCTCTTCTCAATAAAAAAACGTCAAACGTGAAACACTTGCGAAATCTGCGTTCTTTATTACTGAGGTCACAACAGTGTTAACTATCCTAACAAGTGGATCGGAAGAGGTGGACCCATACCGTGGCCAGCAGATCGCCAGACCTGACCCCAATGGATTTTTATGTGTGGGGACACATGAAGAGTTTGGTGTACAACGAGCCCAATCCAATAACATCTGTTGATATTTTGAGGCAGAAAATAATCGATGCGGCAAATGAAATGAGAAGAGGCTTAACAACTAGTGTAGTGAAAAGTGGCTTAAGGCACAGAATGAGAGTATGTGTGCGAAACAGAGGCTAACATGTGGAACATACATTGTAATAAAGTAATAAATTTAGTAATAAACGTTATTTTGTACCTATTTGTATTGTTTTAGTCTATTTTCTAAAAAAGTGAAAATTTGACACTTACGTACCGCTAGTTTTTACGAGAAATCACTCGTCTCGTTCATATCTGCTTACATCATATGATGCGTTTTTTTATAAGAATTTTGATAATACCATAGCTTCTGTTACATTTTTTATCAAGCGAAATGATGGTCCCCGAACAAGTTGCAGCTAGTTTTTTCAATCATTTGAAATATTTGTTTTGAAATTGACACCTTTTTGGAAAGCTGACAATACGAGTATGTTTTTTCAGTGGTCTGCAGACTCCGTGCCATATAATTTTTTTTAGTAATACTACATTAAAAATCAACTTAAAAACAATTTAAGAAAAATTTTTTTATTTAAAATTAAAAATTTCGAATTGTGATGGGTTTTTAAAATTTTAAATGATTAAGAAATGTCAGCTATAGTGTTGACTGAAATTCAAAAATAAGTTTTAACCCATTACCTTATTATTTTTTTTATCTTTACTTTAATTGGCAAAATTCGAGGTTATTTCAAAAAAATCTAAAAATTCAAATCTCTCAGTGACCATTGAAAATCGGTCTAACATTTATGGCCTCATTTTGTTGCATTTTGACCCTATTATAACATGTTACAAGGAATAGGTCGACTTAACCAATAACCCTGTATAAGTGTTGTATTGTAAACAAAAGAAAAAATATGCACGAAGGCGGCGGCGTTTATTATTGTGTGTCGAGGCTATACGGAAGCGAACATTGAACATTGGCGCCCAACGTTTTGGGTTAAACAAAAATATTTATACACTTCCGTTGAGCTATCACTCTGTGAAAATTTTATTTGAGAATTCATTTACTTATAATATTCGTTTTGGTGTCGCTAAAATGTCGATAGTGATTAATCGGTTAAGTAAGGATGAGCTGGCGTATGAGTTAGCCATCCGGGACCTCCTAACGGGAACAGTTGAGGCTATGCGCAAAACGCTTCGCGCAGCACTCCGCTCGGAAGACGGCAATGTGACTTTAGTTTCCGAGTGCCATCCGTTCACGTTCGAAGAAGACAAGAGTGCAATGGAGGAGAAGCTACAGGAAATCAATGCAATGATTTCTGGCTTTGGAGGCGATGAGTCGTCGGCTGATTTTCAGAAAATTAAAGCTAAAATTGATTTTAGTTTGCGCCGGTTGGAACACGCGCAGCCGGAGGGTCTCGGTTAGTTGAAAATAGCGAGAACTTTGCGCGGAAATATTTATGTAGCATTAGGAGAACTTTTTGGGAAGGCAGCTGAAACGGATGGAGCGGAAATTGGAGAATCGGTAGAAGTAAAATCAGACCAGTTGAACGGTCGATTCATTTTAAGGTAGAGTTTAGTTTAAGTGGCAATTTGCAATAATAATAATTTTTATAACGCTTTACACCAAGTGATTCTTAATTATTCGAGAGAGGTGAACTCCGGGTTGAATTGAGGAGCGTGAACCGTAGTCCGTGCATTCGCACTTGGTGCGGATTCGAAGGTTTCGTCACGGCTGGGGAAATTTTGAAGTGTGTGGCGCCCCACGCCCTTGCTCCGCAGCGAGCCGGCACCAGCCGTGACCTCCGAAAATTTAACGTGTAACAACAGCAACTTTTATTAGCTGTATTACCGAATCCTCGTGAAGTATGGCACCCCTAGTTTTCAGAGTCGCCGTTGCCACGATCTGTTTCTCATGTATGTACATTAGTGCTATCAGAGTCGTGTAATGACCAGGGTGTGTATTAATGTGCGGAAGTTCAAAGCTGCTAAGTAAGCTCACGCGGTGAAATATCGACGTGTTATTCGTTTTCGTAACATCTGGAAGTAGCTCGTTTTCAACTGTTAGCTAGAGGCGAAATTGCATTTGCTATAACATGTCGATAGTTGACAGTTGACATACTGACAATTTTGACATCCCAATTTGTAATTTATTTTCACCATATGTGTGGTGAGTTTACATCAAGATGCTGCTGCAGATGAAGCTCGCCAGATGAAGTAATCTGCTGATGAAGTAATCTGGGTATAGTGTAAGTAAACGTATTATAAGCTTACTGGATATGGTAATACCTAATACGTTTAGCGCTGGATTGCCCACACAGTCTCTAACTCACACACAAGAATAGAATGAAAGGTATTTGGAGCATATATTTCATCGGTAATAGGACAACTTTGGGTTCTGGAAGCATTGAAATCTACACGATTCGCCTCGCCCCAAGCGATTACTCTTGAAATATCTGCATTTAATAAATCAAACATGCGATCCCGATTAACAGATGTTGCGTTCCCGCGAAATTCGGCCACATAAGAGAGAAGAATGCGTGCAGTCATGAGCAAAACTGTTTTATATCCTAATTTAACGTTTCTTTGAACATGGCAACCTCTTTCCAAAGCTGTTTGATGTCTTACTATCCCATCAAAGGGTAGTAGGACGATACTCAACTTTCCATCGAAATTGTGATGGGAGCGAAGTACTTCTGAGTTGTCTGAATACCCCACTCATGTTATGAAAGTCGAAAGTACTTTGTGTGATGTCCTCTTTTGCAGGAGAGCCAAGATGTTTCTTCGTCTGAATGGAGACTACTGTTGTTAGGATGATTTCGTTAGAGTGTGTTATAGTTGAGGAGGAGAAGATACAAAAGGTAAATAGTATACTGCTAAATCCTACCTATACCGCCCATTTCACCTAAGCCGCTTCCTTACATATCAACCACCATATCTTATCAAGGGTTGGAATTAATTCGTAGCGTTTTACAAAAGGTGGCGTTACTCAAGTAACCGTAGTCACATATACAAAAGTAAATATTCTCCATAAAGCTACTGTCATGGCGCATCTAGTCCACTGAACGACATTTCTTTATCGAGTTTATAACATTTTGTTGTGCGTCATCAAACGTGTCAACGTTCGTGCCCGAAAATCTGTTTTTGCGGGGAGTGTTGCTTCATTACTTCCACATGAAGAAAAGTGCCGTGGAAAGTCATCGCATTTTAGTAGACGTTTATGATGAATATGCTCTAGCTGAGCAAACGTACAGAAAGTGGTTCGCTCGGTTCAAAAATGGTAATTTTGACTTGGAAGACACAAGGAGCGTCCCGGACAGCCGAAAAAGTTTGAAGATGAAGAATTGGTGACAATGCTCGATGAAGACCCGTGTCAAACGCTTGCACAGTTGTCAGAAACGCTTGGAGTTGACTCATCGACGGTTGGAAAACGCCTCAAAGCCCTTGGAATGACACAAAAGCAAGGAACGTGGGTCCCACATGAGTTGAAGCCGAGGGACGTCGAACGGCGTTTAGTCATCTGTGAGCAACTGCTTCAACGGCAGGCAAGGAAGGCATTTTTGCATCGAATCGTCACTGGCGACGAAAAGTGGGTGAGTTACGACAATCCTAAGTGCAAAAATCGTGGAGTTTTCTCGGTCATGCATCAACATCATCGCCAAAGCAGAATGTTCATGGAAAGAAGATCATGCTGTGCATATGGTGGAATCAGTTGGGCGTAATCTACTATGAGCTGCTTCAACCGAGTGACCTGTACAGACGTCAACTGATGCGTTTGAGCAAAGCATTAAAAGAAAAGCGCCCCCAATTTAAGGATCGACAGGACAAGGTGATTTTGCTCCACGACGATGTCAGACCCCATGTTGCAAAAGTGGTGAAAACTTCTTTAGAAACGCTGAAATGGGAAGCTTTATCCCACCCGCCATATACACCAGACATCGCTCCATCAGATTTCCACTTGTTCCGGTAAATGGCGAATGGCTTGTCAGAGCAGCACTTCGACAACTACGAAAGTACCAAGAATTGGATCGATTCATTCATCGAATCTAAAGACGAAAAATTCGAGTGTTCACAGTTTAGAGTGTGGCTTGTTTCGCGATTATATAATACAGATTCTTATCATGAGTCCTCTGAGTGTAACCGTAAACGCGCCGTAACAAAGTTAGTTTAATTTTTTTACAGCAGACAGACTTAAAGGTATTACGTATTAATTTTTGTATCAAAACAATGGATATATATGAAGCGAGGAAATGGTCCGAGCGAGTAACAGTGAAAATTGTGGAGCTATATGAAGCTGAACAGGGGAATATAAAAAAAAGGACGCCAGAGATGCTGCGGCGAACCGAATTATCCAGAATCTTAAGATTACCGGTTTGACGGTGGAAGAAGTAAACAAAAAAATCAACAGCATATGGACAACCCATAACCAACAAGTGGCAAAAGTTAAAAATTATATGGGAAGACACTTGAGTCCTGAGGATTTATTTGTATAAACGCTGGCAAGGGTCGATATAGCCGATCGGTTTCTGCGACCAAGCGTAACGAATTTGGTAAGAAAATTCCTGAAATTATGTGAACCGATTGAATTATAAATTGCTAAATAATACACATAATAATATTATTACGATTATATGCAAGACGCGGTTTAGCAACAAAAAAAGTCCCATTCCAAGTCCTAGCCTCCACTTTTTAGTTGGATTGGACTGGAAACAGATTCAATTCCTACAACGACTGAATCGATTACAACAACGTAATTTCTTTGAATCACTGAAATACACAAGCGAAATTGCATTTGCTTTAACATGTCGCATAGTTGACATTTAACATACTGACAATTTTGACATCCCAATTTGGTAATTTATTTTCACCATATGTGTGGTGAGTTTACATCGAGATAATATGGGTGCGTAATCCGCTGCAGAAGAAGCTCGCCAGATGAAGTAATCTGCTGATGAAGTAATCTGGGGATAGTGTAACGTATTACAAGCTTATAAGGTATGGTAATACCTAATATGTTTAGCGCTGGCGAGTCAGGATTACCCACACAGTCTCTAACTCACACAAGAATAGAATGCGAGGTATTTGGAGCACATATTTTATTGGTAATAGGACAACTTTGGATTTTGAAAGCATTGAAATCTACGCGATTCGCCCCGCCCCAAGCGATGACTCTTGAAATATCTGCATTTAATAAATCAAACATGCGATCCCGATTAACAGATGTTGCGCTCCTGCGATATTCGGGCACATAATTAAAAGAATACGTGCAGTCAAGGGCGCTATCATGAGAAAAACTATTTATTGGGTTGCAAGTTATACACCAAAGGCCGTTAATAAACAGAAGAAAGAGCGTGGGAGACCGGACAGTGCCTTGCGGAACCCTGGCATTAATGGTATAATGATTCGATTTAACTCGGTCAAGGCCGGTTGACACGTTCCAAGTACACTCGACAAAGTGCATTGACATCCTAATTTACGTTTCTTGAACATATTATAATTAAAGTGTGAACTGTCAACTGTGACAGTTTAAATTAGCCGTTAACACTTTCATTTTTGGTGTCAAGCGAGTGAGTTGTGTAGTGATAGTGATGTTAGGTGTAAGTTTAAAGAGAAAGCCTTCTGGTGCGGAATATAGAAGGCGTAGGAAAATTCAAAAATTACAAGAGAAAATGCAGTCGGGTAAGCTAGCTTCTTATATTTCCCAGCCAGGTAGTAGTAGGAGTATTAATGTGGGTATAGAAAAAGATCAGGAAACTAGCAGCGGTAATATTTAGCCTCAAACTATTTCTGTTGAAAATGAAGTTGTTATTGTACCGGGCACCTCAAATATAGTAGAGAAAAAAATTCAATCGACAGATAACGTATTAGAAATTGGTAGCACGTTTGATTTTAGTGATCCTGGTAACTGACCCTTATTATTAACTGATAGTATAATCCAAACAATAGTAAAATAGAAAAGGGACCTGTGTAACTGAGTGATTTTGACTTTCCGAGGAAAAAGGGGTGAAAATTTAGTATTTTATCTTATTCAAGACTAGTCGCAAATGGTGATAAGATTCCTCGTCCCTGGTTAGTGTATTCCGTATCCAAGGATGCAATTTTTTGTTTTTGCTGTAAATTGTTCTGTAAACTTAAAAATAAACACGCTATTTCAGGTACTGGTTTTTCTGATTGGATACACATTAGTCAAACTTGAAAAGTCATGAAAATAGTCCTAACCACATGGAAAGTTTTAGGAAATGGAAAAATTTGGAAGTTGGTTTGAGGCAGAATAAGACCATTAACTCTGGAATACAAAGTGCAATGCAAAGTGAAGCAAATTACTGGAAACAAGCTCTGCGTCGATTAGTAGCATTTACACAGTTTTTAGGAACGCAGTCCTTAGCATTTAGAGGAGCGTCAGATAGCGTGGATAATTTAGATAGTGGTAATTTTTGTCGTCTAATTAAAGCTGTTTCGCAGTTCGACCCCACCCTCTCAGAACATTTACGCAGAATTAGTAACCAGGAAACTAGATTTAGTTATATGAGCAAAAATATCCAAAATGAAGTTATCCAATTAATATCTGACGCTGTTCAAAAAAGAATATTAGAAATGTGTTCCGAAGCTAAGTATTTCACCATAATAGTCGATTCTACTCCTGATATTAGTAGAACTGAACAAGTTACTTTAGTTATTAGGTTCTTGCATAAAGTTGATAGTAAATTTGAAATAAAGGAACACTTTTTAGGCTTCTTAAAATGTACAGATAAGACAGGCTCAGGTCTTAAAAATATTTTAATTGAAAAACTGAGCGGTTTAGGGCTTTCCATTTCAAACTGCAGGGGTCAAGGCTACGATAATGGTTCTAATATGCAAGGAAAGCAGTCAGGTATGCAAGCTAGGATTAGAGAAATAGAGCCAAGAGCATTTTACGTTCCATGCTCATCACACTCATTAAATTTAGTTATAAATGATGCAGCACAGTATAGTATAGAGGCAGTTAATTTTTTTGACATTGTTCAAAGCTTATATGTTTTTATATCAAGCTCCACAAACCGATGGAATATTTATAAAAAAAATGTTCCAAGCTTAACTTTAAAATCTTTGTGTGAAACTAGGTGGGAAAGTAGAATAGAAGCGCTAAAGCCATTAAAGAATAATTTAGGCGATATATGTATACGAGGCGCTCATAGAAATATCTGAATCTGGTGATAGTGTAATTAAAAATTCGGCGGAGTCATTAGTGTGCAAAATTTTTGGATTTTAAATTTATTTGTTCTTTGCTAATTTGGTATAATATACTAGAGACCATCAATGTTGCTAGTAAATATTTGCAACATATAAAAATTAATATAACGACAGCAGTAGATATTCTTAAAAATTCTTTGGAAGATTTAATAAAAATTAGGTCAGATGAAGAGTTTGAAAATTTTGTTAGAAAAGCGGAGCTAATTATTGCAAAGGACTTAGAAGTTCCGCACGAATTCGCAACAAGATTTTCACTTAGGTCGCGAAAAAGAAAAACTATGCCCGGTGAAAGGTGTTAAGATGAGCCAATCTTAGATCCGAAACAAGCTTTTAAAGTAAATTTTTATTTCAAAATACTAGATCAGGCAATAATTTCAATTAAAGAACGCTTTGAACAATTACAGGATCACAACAATTTGTTTTCATTTTTATATTTTACAATATAAGTAAAGCTCGGGAGATCGATGATCTACCAGAATCGTGTTTGAATTTAGAAAATGCATTAACAAATAATGACTGTACCCAAGTAGCACAATTAACCATGGTTAGAATATAACGATAATGACAAGTTATATTTTAGTCATTTTCCAACAACTATGTTTCGAAACGGTTTTGTTATATTTTTAACTCCAATATAACTATTTATTGTTGCATCCTTAAATCAAATTGTTATTTTTGTAACAATTATTTCATTTTGTTATAGTTTCAACAATTTGGTTTTTCTGTAACACTATTGTTACAATTATAACAATATACTTTTAACGAAAGTGTTACAAAACTGTTAAAAAATGACAATATCGTTACGTTTTTAATCAAACTGTATTATATATAACGATTTACTATTTATAACAACTGTGTTACTAAACAACTTTTCAGTTAGTTTGATAATAATATTGTTTGATTGATAACGTTGCACTATGGTAGACAAGCGACAATGTTGTAATATTTTGAAACCTGATTGTTATGTTTCAGACAATATTCGAGTTTGTTGAAATATAACAAATATGTTTTAATATAGCACTTTTTTGTTTATTTTATGATCATATTATTGGACCTATAACGTTATAAAATTGTTAAAAAATAACCTCGATTGTTATTGGTTAACTAAAATGTTATATGTACAATATACTCTTTTCTAATTGTTCAATTTAAACTATTGTAATTGTAATTAAAATGCATAAATGGGGGTAGTACTAATTTAGCCCTGTTTATACATATCCGCCGTTTGCCTAGCAAATGCGTAATTAAAATTCTAGCTTGTGCGATCAATTTAACAACTTAAACGAAATTCAATTAAAATTCGACAATTTACCAATATGACTTAAACGAAATCCAATTAAAATCCGATAACTTACCAATACGACTTAATAAGCATTTCTCTTCTTGCAATCGTAAATCATAATTTGATTACCCTTTTATGAACAATCTTCAACGTTCAGATTTGTCCAAATCAACATAACATAAACTCGTAAAACTTTCTTTCAACGATTCAGATATGTCATTAACCGAACCTTCTAGAGTCACATATGCATACATACACACACGCATATATTGTCATAAGATAAAAATAAGATGTAATTATCTATAAGAATTAATGTACAAACGGATAAGAATATCCATGACTCACAAACAAATGTTCAAAACATGTATTAATGATCAAACATCGGTCAAAGTACAAATCCGACTGAAATGCAACATGATAAGAAGATACTATAAAATGTAATGCATTTGAGTCAGGAGCTGAGTTATATTGAAGGTATCGAAAGATACAGATGTGTATTTTTAATAAACGTTTCGAAAATTAAAATAAAATTCTAGAACTTTAAGACCAAATGTAAACAATCCAGAATAGTATAAAAGATCAAGACAAGTTAGTAAGGGTGTGAAAGTCGAATTCAGAGTTCAACCCAAAACAGTATATTTCCGATCAAAGTCAAGAGCAGTTCATAAGTTAAGTAATAAATCGATATTTTAAATTATAAGAAAATTATAATTTAGTTATAATAAATACATAATAACGAAAAGTTAAAGTGTTTTTATTTCAAAAATTGAAGGACGTGTTATAAACATAATATAACTCGCTTAATGCATTATCATATTGCCCGAATGGCACCGTTTCCCTTTGTTTCGCGCTCCCTTGTACCTATCCTTTCCATTTTCTTGAGAAATATGATAAGTATATTTTCGTTTACCAGGAGAGCTGAAATATCATATATAAATGATGCAATATTGCATCCCTCATTGCAGCATTTCGTCTTTCTCATTATTTCCGGCCCAAAAATATCTCCTGTTTCATGCCATGTTCTCATGTACTAGGCTCGTACTCGTTTTCAATAGTCTTCGCGACATAATCATCTACCTGTTCATTCCACAGAGGACAGAGGTAAAACAAAAGAGGACCTAATAACAAAATGGTATGTTCTGGACTACATACTCTGCTTCTACGATGTGCGACAAGAAAATGACTAAGTAGGCAAAAGAAAGTACGCCCAAGAAACTAAACAGGGAAAATGCTTCAGATGGTCGACACATTTTGAAATCACTAATGTTTCAAGTATAGAATACTTTATGACTTTGTGAATTCCAATGTTTGTCCTTTCTTCATTTCATCTTCCCTTTCTTCGTACTGTCGCCTCATTCCCAAGTGTCTTCAGTCGATAATAACGTACATATTTAACAGTTGAAATTTGTCCCTCCTGCCGTGCCGAAGAGTTCTCATGTTTTAAGTTCGGTATTTGATTTTAATTTCGAACGCGACGTTTTGTGTGAGTAGTTTTATGTGAAAACCAAAAAAAAAAAACCATAGAAAATATTTAACCGCGTAGTCCGCGAATTTTATAAGTTAAAACTTCGTACGCGAAGTTTTGTGTGAGTTTTACGTGAAAAAAAAACGATAGAAAATATTTAACCGCGAAGTCCGCGAATTTAATACTCGTAAGTTAATATTACTTAAAACACGAATTTTATTTAAAAGTGTATGTGTGGTTTGCGTTTTGAAAAACGCCATAGCCATTCAGTAAAAAAGTGTGTGCCAAGGTGTAAAAAGTGATTTGGTGATTTTTCCGTGCCCATCAGTGGAAATTGTCATCGGTGTCTTCATATAAAAGGCGCAGGCATCAAAGTCGCAGGCCCACATATTCAAGTCAGCGAAATTTCCAGATAAGCCATGAATATACCAGGTTATAAAAGATCTTCGTTTAAACGAAAAGTTAGGCGGACTATCGAGATTGCGAGAATGAAAGCAGCGAAAGATAATACACCTAGTCGCGCTCTGCCATTATCTCAATCGAATAATGCAACCGTTTCATTATCCATGGATAATGAAGTACCTGTATTGCCTTATTTAAATGGCTCTCAAGGTGTACAGGCGTCCCCCGCTTTTCGCCGTTCCGCTTTTCGCCGATCCGCTCTTTCGCCGCTTTTCAATTCCGGCAAGTTTCATACATTCGCCGCCTGTCTCACTCTTTCGCCGTATAACTTTTCATTTCCAATTTCAAATAACTGTTAGTTACAGCGACATCGTAACAACCAACATCAACTACACACTTTAACTTAGCCAAAGGAGCAATAAAATTTTATTAGGATACACTTCAAGATAAGTAAATTCAAATTCCTGAATGTCAAGTGTAAAAAATCGATGGTTCACAAATATGAAAACTCATATTAAACGATAGTTATCGTTTTGTCCACTTAAGATGAAAACTGCTGACATTAATTCTTAAGGAAATCTTGTTTCCCTTCAATACAGTTGTAAAGTGCCGTTGTTCCGGACAGCAGATACTAATTTTTTAAAATTTCGCGTCGGGTGTGTTATTGTCGTGTAACATTTACATTTATACTATAATTTATTGTTTGTTTATACAAAATGGAAACAAACCAAAGTGAGAAAGTCAAAAGGAGTCATAGGGTTCTAACTTTGCAACAAAAACTTGAACTTATCAAGCTCGCCGAGGGAGGAATGTCCATGACTGATATAGGCCGGAAGTTAGACTTACCTCGCAGGACAGTCGGAACAATTATCAAGAATAAAGCCAAAGTTTTGGAGGAAGTAAAAAATGCCACATCAGTTCACTCAAAAATAATTAGAAAGCGGGACAGTTTAATTGCTGATATGGAGAAGTTATTAAACGTCTGGATTGAGCACCAAGTTAGCCACAATATCCCGCTTAGTACATCCATTATCCAAGCCAAAGCCCTAAGTTTATTCAACTCATTAAAGGCTGAAAGGGGAGAGACATCCACCGGAGAATCATTTGTGGCTAGCAAGGGCTGGTTTAATAGATTCAAGGCAAGGTCTAACTTGCATAACATAAAAGTTCAGGGAGAAGCAGGAAGCGCAGATACCGCAGCGGCAGAAATGTATCCTGCAGAACTGAAAAAAATTATTGACGATGGTGGCTACACGGAGCAACAGATTTTTAATGTGGATGAGACGGCATTATATTGGAAAAAAATGCCCGCTAGAACTTTTATTGCAAAAGAAGAGAAATCTATGCCCGGTTTCAAGGCTGCGAAAGATAGACTAACTCTTTTACTAGGAGCTAATGCAGCTGGTGACTGTAAACTAAAACCAATGATGATTTACCATTCAGAAAATCCTAGAGCACTTAAAAACTATGTTAAGTCAAGTCTTCCCCTTTACTACAAGTCAAATACGAAAGCCTGGATGACGGCTGCTTTGTTTGGGACTTGGTTCTCAGAATCTTTCAAACCTGCTGTTGAAACTTTTTGCAGAAAACAGAATATTCCATTCAAAATTCTACTTGTAATCGATAATGCTCCGAGTCACCCTAAGAGTTTGACTGAAGTACATGAAAATATAAAAGTTGTATTCCTTCCTGCAAACACAACATCATTGTTGCAGCCAATGGATCAAAACGTGATTGCGTCTTTTAAATCGTATTATCTACGGAGGACTTTTTCAAAGGCTATAGCCGCAATAGATGATGATGGTTCTGATGTTCCGAAACAAAACAAACTTAAATCCTTTTGGAAAAACTTCACAATTTTGGACGGCATTAAAACAATTAGAAATGCTTGGGGGGAAGTCAAAGAAACGACTTTGAAGGGTAAGCATTATTATAGTAAACATATGAACTCTCATAAATTAATAGTTTCGTTATTGTTAAAGGTGCATGGAAGAAACTGATCCCCACATTCACGAGCGATTTGGAAGCAAACGAGGATCCTGTGAATGAAGTAACTTCGGACATTGTTAACATGGCAACAGAACTGGAGTTAGAAGTCGAGCCTGAAGACGTTGAAGATTTGCTTGAATCCCATAATGAGGAATTAAATGATGAAGATCTTCTGTTAATCGAAGAACAGAGAAGATTGTTCAGAGAACAGGAAGATATACCGAGTGATGAGGTTCAGCCCAGGGTTTTAACTACGAAAGAATTGCAGGAAGGAATCTCAAAAGTTGAGGAGGCAATAGAATTTTGGGAGAGGGTCGACCCGAACTTCGAAAGAAGTGCTAAAGTCAACAAGGGCTTAGAAGACCAAATAGCTTGCTATCGCCAACTTCTCAGAGAAAGGAGAAAGGGATCTCTGCAGCAAACATCAATGTTGTCTTATTTCAAGACAGCAACTGCGCAGCCATCGACAACAATCTCTTCAGATTCAAATCCTGGAAGCTCCACTTCTGCGAAAAGATTCAAATTTTAATTTTCTAATGATTTGTCATTTTTCCAACCTTTTCGATAACTATTCTTTTTATATCTTATATCCCTTATTCTTATATGAAAATAGTGTGTTATTAAAAAATGATGTATTTACAAATAATTTTTTGTTAATTTTTCTGCATTTGTTTAATCATTTGTGTTATTAACCTTTCTAACTCTTTAAAAAATGATATAAACGTGTAATTTACGTTTCAAGGTAGTCAATATCCATTTACAAGCTGAAAAAAAGCTAGGTTCCGCTTTTCGCCGAATTCCGCTTTTCGCCGTTGCTCCGGTCCCTAACATGGCGAATAAGCGGGGGACGCCTGTATATGGTAAGGGAGCTTTTAATTCCAAATGTAAACGGATACTTAATAACACATATTATAATACAATTTAGAAGAGGATTCTGCCAAAGACGATCACCATATTAAAACAAAATTAGAAATTGATGCTGATAATGATATACACGGTAAGCTTAACAGATATATTGTCGTTGTAAAGGGGTATTAAATCGTTTTTAAATGCAACGAACATTTATTGGCGCATTCAATGACACCTATTATTCGTATTTGGTAGGAATTTATTAATTTTCAAATTATGAACGGAGCACTAAAATGCCAAATGAAATGCAACGAAATAATTTGAATATTTTTGTGAAATTTTATATTTCGTTTCGCTAGAAATGGAGTACTAGGTATAAGACGCAAATATATTTCATAGTAAAATATTGTATACATATATGTATTTTCAGGTCAGAACCTTTTATCGCCAAAGAGCACAGTAATCGATTTACCGCAAAGTGTGAGTTCTCCATCATCGAGAATTGAGATACTAAATGAAACAGATGAAAATAATATTATGGCCACATTGTATCAAATAAAAGAACAATTGAGCACAATTATTAACATTCAAGCACAACACGCTGTGAAATTAGATGCTCTTATGGTGAAAATGAATGCGACAAATTTGGCGGAAGCTCAGGTAGAAGAAGATTTGTTCACATTCCCCTTAACCTCGATAGACGAACTAAGCAATTTTAATGAGGACTTGAAAAATGTGACATATAAATCAAAATCGGTAAGTATTTATTCAGACCAATATTTTAAGATTTTCTATCTTTATTTTTACTATACGTATAGCAATACTAGATGGGAGCGCAATAAGACACAATTAAGAATAATACATTTTTTGTCATATATGAATTGTGCCTGGTTATTAGCCAATTTTCGCGAAGTATTTCTGGCAGTTTCTATTTCCCGTCAGTCATGCGTTCAAATTTTTCCAACGTGATGTTACAACGAAAAAATTGGCAGGCAAAAACATTATAGATAGATTATATCGCCGTTCCGGAAGAACAATGACGCATTTGTAATGGCAAATCCATTGCAAATGCGTCATTGTAGTTCTGGAACGGCGATATGATAGATTTTTACTTCTATGGCATTTTAAGACTTTTTTGAACTTGTAATGTACGATTATATCACTATATTTATTTTAATGAACATGTGTCTATTTTCTTAAAGGTTTCCTATTTCAAACGCTTTGGAGGGTCGTCTGCGGACAATACGCTAAGGAATATTGTTAAATTAATAACCACAGACCATGTGTACATGAATTACACATGGAAGGCAGATTCACTGGGAAAACGACCCTTCAATCTACTGACAGAAATTTGTCAAATGCTTTTGCTTGTTGTGAGACGAAATTTTCCGAGCTTCACGGACCACGAGTTCCACAAATTTATGCAGGAGTTTCTCAAGCATGCCAAATTCCGGTTGAAAGGGAAAACAAAGTAAGTTTTATTACATTTCGAATAAAAATAATTTTACTTATTTGCATAAATCTAATTAACATATTAGAATTTTGATTTTAATGCCATTCTCTTTCAATTTTCAGAAATACAACGTGCAACGATGTCGATCAAGCAGCCAATTAGTTTTAAAATAGATTAGGGCTTAGGATTATTTAAAAATATATTTTTTTTTATTCTCTTAAATGTTTAAGTTAAATATTATAAGTTAACATTTTAGTGTCGAAATGCATTTCAAGTACATTTAAGTAATATTTAATCTTAAGTATGTATTTGCCTAAAATATAAGATTTTGATATTGATATCATTTTTCCTTTTTATAATAAAGTATGTAAAATAATAACATTTTCTTTGTTATTTCTTTGGTAATTAATTTTCTAGATTAGCCCGGGGAATAAAGGCATACTGCCTTGCAAAAGGTTCAGTAGTTCTAATTTTTTGATATGTTATATAAGCCGGTCCCGTAGTTAAGAATCCAAGTTTCTGACCTTCCACCCCCTGTGCGTTCCCTGTGGCACCCCTAAAACCGACAAATTTCCGACTATTTTTCACTTTATTGCACATATCTTTTTAACTTTGAATCCTAGCAAAAAACTTTCTACCAGAAAGTTATAGAGCACCAAATTTCCTATAAATTTGATTGATTAAATTTTTCTGTCAAGCTGTTATCTTAAGAATTACGAGCTGTCAAAGTTGCACATTTTTTTGTAAAAACTATACGTTTTCGATGGTTTTGTTGTTTTTTTCTGTTCTATTATACCGAAAACGGCACGTTTTCATAGAGAAAGTTATCTTGAATAGTATTTAATAATATCTGTATTATTATTGTATAGTTTCAATTAAGCAATAATTAGGGAAACTTATATTTTCATCCGCTTATTTCTGTGGGGTTTTGAAGTCTCAGCTTATTCCTCGTTGACTTCTTCAACAAGTAGTTCAGTCGGATCATCTTCATAATCATTAATTATTATGTCCGCTTTGTTGCTACAGCTTTGTCCACAACAGTTTTTGCAAATTACGGAGCAACTTAGACCGCTCTTTCTGCAACTACAGGCCTTAGTGCAGCCTTTTTTGCACTTAGATGAAATGCATTTCATTCAGGATAGATTGAGGAGCTGGATCTCTGGTGGTTTTGATAGGAGCAAGTCTTTGGCTGCCCCTTCTCCATCCCCAGTCCAGAGGGTTTTTAATTTGGCTCTGCCATGTCTGAACTTGGTGATAAGTCCGAAAGATGTGGTACATAGCTGCATCCTGAGTCGGTGGTATCTCTGAAAGATTCAACTTGTTACCTTTAGCAGACTTCGAGAATGGTTGATATCGCAAAGCTTCTAATGTTTTTGTTGTGTCACCCCCATATAGAGCAAGAAATATACGCTCTCCTGCTTCAAAAATGGCCGAAACACTGGCGTTAGGATGAAGAAGATATTTGCAAATTCATGCAGGGTTGGTTTGTTTTCAAACAAAGTACAAAACTTTGTTTTACCAATTCTAAACAGGGAGGACGTGGTGTCGCACCCACTCAAAGCGTGAAGAACAAGCAGATTTTGCGATGCTGCGTACTTATAGGATGCTGTGATAAATAAAATGTCAGGGGAACCACATCTTCCAGGCTTTCGGAATTAAATGGGGAAATCTTGAGCCAAAGAAGTCATGAGAACAAGCAAATCAACGTCCTCCCCGATGGTCTTCACAGCATCATACTCTGCAGCAAGGCTTATTGCAGATGTTACAATAAGTACATCAGCATCTTTAATCGCTTGCTTCACATTTATATTGTTTTGATTGAGTGTCTCCTTCAGGAGTGAAATAAAGCGAAGTTTGTTGTTTTCGTTCGCTAGGAACTTTTCCTGTGGCACTTGATTGATTGTTGTTCCATCAAAAATTACATCAATTGATGCGTTCACATTCCACCTTCTGAACCTTGTACCTCTCATCTCAGGATCCAGGGGATAACCACCAAAAATTACCATAACGTTTGCTCCGTAATGATCACGAATGAATTTCACATACCTTTTGCAAATTTCATTGAAACTGTCAATCCTATTCCATATGACCTTGTGGAGAAGGAATCCACCTTCTACGACTGCAGTTCGATTGGGTAGAAGTTCGGTTGGTTGTGGTAATGGTGAAAATGCTGTATACAGGGACGATTTTGTACCCTTACGCATACCGACAAAACAATCAAAAACGTATAGTTTTTGTAAAAAATGTGCAATTTTGACAGCTCGTATCTCTTAAGATAGTAGCTTCACGGAAAAACTTTGTCCACCAAACTTATTGGAAATTTGATACTCTATAACTTTCTGGTAAGAACTTTTCCGCTAGGATTCACAATTAAAAAGATATGTGCAATAAAGTTAAAAATGACCGGAAATTTGTCGGTTTTAGGGGTGCCACAGGGAACGCACAGGGGGTGGGAGGTCAGAAACTTGGATTCTTGACTACGGGACTGGTCTATATAACATATCAAAAAATTAGAACTACTGAACCTTTTGCAAGGTAAGGTTACCTTTTCAGACTCTATTCCCCGGAGTAGATGGTTATTTCAGAATTTTTTAATCTCCAAGTTCGATAGACAATTAACGCATTACACAAACAACATGTGACTAGTTATTTATGTAATACGTCGGTATCCTATCTTGCACTGGTTAAATACGTACAAATGTCTCTACGAAATCGACGTCTTCTCCACTTTGCGGAAATTCATTTTAATACATAAAAGAAAACTGAAAAACTTAGTCTTTTTCCACTATAAAATTTATTACGCGTTTCACTCTTTCGAGCATCATCAGATGTTGCTCGAAAGAGTGAAATGCGTCAGGAGTAATACATTTTTTATATAAAAAGACTAAGGGCCATTTTCTCAATGTCCGGTTAAATGGTTGTTAACTAATGGGGACATAAATTTATGTTAGCTGTAAACTTCCCGGTAAGCCTTTACGTTTTCTCATTATAGTCGAGGCAGACCGGGAAAATTTTAGGAGTTTATAAGCTCTTTGGAGTTTATAAGCTCTTCCCATATAAAAGTAGCGGGTTATGAGGAGGTTATCTGCCCATTGAAGGTTTCGTAACCCGCTCACTCGAAGGAGTTTACGATTCATAACCTTCTTCCAGAGACAAATTTCACATCTCTGGCAACACTAAAACGAGCTTTTTTGTAGAATTTTGTGCAGACTTGCAGACTATACGTCAAAAGAATTGTCACTTTGACTTTTCTTTCATGGTATCCCATGTTTGCAAATGCATAGAAACTCGAGTGAGATCTCGAGATCGCCGCAAAACGGAGCAACCTCCTGATCCGCTTCATGCGTTTTTGGTAATTCGCCAATCTTAGCGCTATAATTTGTATAGTGTTAGTCATCGTCATGTTGTTAACAGACGATAAAAATGCATTTCCACTTAATAACGCCAAAATTTTGTCACTCTTCGACATTTCACTTGACTTGACTTTCATATGACGTTTGTCGAAACTCGCACATATGAGTATGACATTTATAACCTCCAACTGCAGTGTGTCAGGGTCCGAGGTTACGAAAAGCTCAAAGCTCTTTGGAGTTTATGGAAGGAGGTTAATCTTTGGTCTGTCTTGGCTATAAGCCGGTTAAATTATTCGCTTAAAACATGGTATTACCCCTCATGGATATGGCAACATTGCTGCAAAATCTGCACAATCTGCAAAAAAGCTGTCTGTTGCGTGCGTTTGGTGGGTATGGCAACGCTAAAAAACAGCTGTTATTTTGACATTTGTGTTGTGTTTTGTGTTTGTTTGTGTTTTTCTTTGTGCGGTTCGTGCGGAAGTTTCTTTGATAAATTTGCAAATCGGATGTAATCTCTTAATTTAAAGTGAAGTGTGTTAATTAGTGTAAGACCCGCAATAGATTGTGTGTTGAGGATTGACACAGCCGTCAGCTTAACCTGTTGCGGACAACCTGAAATGGCAACAACATTCCAATTAAAAGGGTTCATATTCGATCTCATCGTCCATCAGATTTTGAAGACGCTTACAACCAATCGGAGGACGACCTGAAAACAACAAGGAAGAAAACCCACAAAGAATTAATTCAAATAATTATTAACTTATCTGATTATTGATTGTTGTCTCCGCTTAATGTGGAACTTGTTTGTTTACACTCGTAGATGTTCTGAAATATTCCAACTATTACACTGAACTTGTTATTGGAAATATTCCAAGCTAGTCGTACACTGAACCTGTTATTGACAGATGTATGAATTGCAAAATCATTTTGGTCACTTGGATTTGGACCGTCAAATTACTGGTCAGGTTAGAGTCGTTGTGAAGAGCAGTCGCGTGGAAATTTCAACTATCAAATATCTCTTAAACTCTGTAAAATTACGTTAACTAATAAAGCTAGTGAAATAAGAAACAAAAGCTTGTCATCATTCGTGGAATTTCGAAAATTACCACGTTTTTCTGCAATCACCGTCGTCAGATGGATCTGACGGTGGATCACCATTAATCATCTGACGATGAAAATTATATGAAACTGTCGAGAAAAAAAAATGCCATCGATACCCGCATACACGGTGCGATCGATTTTACGATCACAATATCGTCAGATCGATCTGACGACTGATCGCATTGAATATGGGGCTATAATAATTTCCGACAGTTCCGAGTAGGATGTGGGTCCAGATTCAGTAGAGGCTGCCACACATGAACGCGCACAACCACTTTCGGACTTTTATCGAACCATCAATTTGATAGAACGTGCGGAAAAAATTCGCCTCATTTCCACCATTCTATGAAATTGAAATATTATGCGGATTGCGCCATTTCACCCTAAATTATCCAGTTTGAGGGATGTACTGCCTTCATACGTAGCATAGTAAATTTCTTTCAATGTCGTATCTTAAAGATCTGAGTGCATCTTTTTACGACTCTCCCGATTTTCGTCCGTATCCATTAAAATTTACTTATATTCAGTTTTATTGCCAATTTGAATTTTTAAAACGTTTGCTCTTTTTCACCTTTCCCTGACTAGAAGAAAAAATGTAACTTATCTTTTCAGCAGGAAAAAATATTAAAATGAGCCAACATAAGAGGCCGAGGGGAAAAAATTTCACGCCGGAGGAAGAACTACTTATAGTAGAACTGGTGGAGGCACAGAAACACATTATCGGGAATAAAAAATCCGATAGTGTGACATGGAAGCAAAAAACCCAATGCTGGGAAAAACTGGCGGAGAAATTTTCAAGTATGACAGGGATACAGCGAACTTGGAAAGGGCTGCGCGATAAATACGAAAATACAATATCAAGAGGTGTTCCAAAAAGGAACTTGCGGCCGAAAAGCCTGAGACCTATCGGACTGGTGGCGGCCCAGCATCGAAAGGTTTGGTGTCTACTATATCCGAAAAAATTAGTTGCCTCATCGGAGAATCCGCTAGTGGACTACATGATTCCTACGACACTGATGGTGAGTACACTACACATGTACATTAATACTCTTTTAACACGATACATCCAAGTCAACGTCCAAATATTATCCATTTTAAACTTCAACATGGACTTAAATTCGGACAGAGACGTGACACAAACAAGACACAGATGAGAAGTTAAATGGGCAAATTAATGTGGGTCTGAACACAGATGTAGCTTAATATTTGAGTTCAAAAAACAACAATATGTATTTCTTTTCACGCATAGGAAATATGAGCCAACCCCCAACACAATCAAATGCAGGCGAGTCATACGACTTTATTGAAGAGGTAAAAATAACTTTTTTCTTTTAACATTGTTTCTAACAAAAAATTTTTCAAGGAGATCGAATCCTTCGAAATTTCAGAGATTTTCGACATAGACGAGCCGTTGCCATCTGGGTCGAACGTAGACGAGCCGCTGCTGTCTATGATCAACGTAGACGAGCCGCTGCCCATTGGATCCAACGTAGCCGAGTAGGTGCCATCTGCCTCGAGATTTTGTCCAGCACTTCTTAAAAAAAAAAACCGCAAAAAAAACTAACGGCAAGTACGAACCGGCACAAAAAAAAAGTTTAGAAGAAGAAAAAATGGCATTAAACAAACTGCAACAGGCGTTTTACCACGACGAGAACACCAGAGCTGCAGAAAAACATAAAACTGCTCTAAAAGAGCGCAAGCATGTGTTAGAAAAACACAAGCTTGAGATTAGAGGAATTCAGCTGAACACCGAACTCCGTGAGCTGGAAGTTGCTCAGAAGAGACAGCGACTTTACGATTGGAGCCGGCCAGTATTTTAGCATTTATGAAATAAACGTGATCATAGACTGATTAATTTTAAAGATTATTAACACATTTTGAAGTTGAATTTATTTAATTAAAAAAAAATTATAGAAAATAGCAGACACAGCAATGGGTAACCCGCTCTCACCCCTAATCAGCGAAGTATTCATGGGCACCATCGAAGCCGAGATAAAGAAACGAGGAATAATGCCGAAGTTCTGGGCGAGATACGTAGACGACGTGTTGGCAATAATACCAAAAGGGGACTTGGAGCGTACATTCTTAGAAATCAATAAAATCAACAAGAATATACAATTTACCATGGAGAAGGAGGAAAACAACGAGATTCCATTTTTGGACTTAAAAATAATTCGGAAAGACAAACAGCTAGAATTCGACATCTACAGGAAAAAAACACACACGCAACGAACGATCCCGTGCACATCAAACCACACATATGCTCAAAAAATGACGGCATTCCAGAGCATGGTCCATAAACTAGTCACAACACCCCTAACAGATGAACGGTACGAAAACGAACTGGAACACATCAGAAGCACTGCGGAGGCAAACGGATATAGTAGCAAAATAATCGACCAACTATTAAGGAAGAAACAGAAAAGGATACACAGGGACCAACTTACCACGCACTTCAGCCAGCAAACTAGCGAGAGCCCACCAATTCGAGCAACCGTGACACACTCGACAGCAACCGGCAACATCAGAAAACTACTGGCAAAACACAACATCCAAGTAATAAGTATGAGCAGGAACCAACAGCTAAGGACACTACTGGGATCACCCAAAGACACTCTAGTCAAAATGGAAAAAAGCGGAATCTACAAAATAAGTTGTCCGGAATGCCCCAAAGTATATATCGGTCAAACCCAAAGCAAACGTTTGGTAACCACAAGATTCGAAGAGCATCAGAAAAGGCAAAAAAGACGATATAAGACACGTAAAATCCATGGTCGCGAGGCACATGCTAGAAGAAGGACACCACATCGGGATCGAACACTTAGAAGTCATTAAGCAGGTAAGAAAAAACTACCTGCTTGATGCAGCGGAAAGCCTACACATAATAAAACAAGATAAACACGTAGTCCTCAATCACGATGAGGGCAATTGTGCCTCTACCCTTATAAAAGTCGGCGAGGACCAGCGCTTATCACCCGCAGACAAACGGACTCCTTGAAAGGTGGCATAGGACACTCAAGACGGCATTGATGTGCAAAGGAAAAAACCAGTGGACGGAAATTCTCGACTCGGTTTTATTTGGACTACGAAATGCCATTAAAGAGGATATTGGATGTGCCCCAGCGGAACTAATGTTCGGAACACCACTACGAATCCCCGGAGAATTCATATTCACCGATCTCGACGAGCCCGACCCCCAAGGTTTCCTTGGTAAATTTCGTGATCAGATGAGACAGCTGCAACCAGCACCAACAGCACATCACAGGAAGGAGAAGATTTTCGTGCAAAAGGATCTGCAGACGTGTACATACGTATTCGTACGTGTCGATGCCACACGAAAGCCATTGGAAGCACCATATCGCGGACCATACCGAGTGCTCAGCCGTATAAGCAACCGACTATTTCACATTCAATTGGAAGACAGATCTGCCAACATATCCATTGAACGCATGAAGCCGGCATTTATCACCAACGATCATGAAATTTGCGACAGAATCGACAAGACGCGAGCAGAAACACGAACATATGGTCGTCCTAGATGTCAAAGCCAACAGTCAACATCGCAACCCGACAAGCAAGTTGCTAGAGGGGGAGTTATGTAGCGGCTGCTGTCAGATGTAGTCTGGACAACCACCGCAGCGGAGAGGAAGCGCGTCGCACGAAAAGAGGAACACGACACCGTCCGTCACCCGGTACACGCGGTATTTCGCTACAGGCTTGTGGCGGCGCTATTGTCGGAGACTAGTTCTGCGAATCAACAACGTATAATGAATTGGCGCTACGGTCGGGATGAAGAAGATAGAAGAAAATCGGAGAGCTGTCACTCCGACTTTGGCAAGGAGATTTGATAGTTGTGACTTGAGATATCCCTCAATAAAATTATCTATCAATATCAAAGTAATCGCGTATTTATTGCGTTATACCTAACCACTAACAAGTTGTCAACTTAGTATAGTATTTGTAGGCAATAACCTACAGGCTTGTAGCGATCAGCTGTCAACGCCCGAGTTTCCATAACTCAGCACCGTGGCGTTGGCATCGCTAGCAAGGAGCGTCTCGTGAAATTTCACCAGCAGCGCCAATTCCGAGTCAGTCGAGGTCCGCGTGTCATACAATCAAGATGTATCTTTCATGTATCTTTTAACATCTTCCGAAATAAATGCGTAGTACAATTTTAATAGTGCTGTTTACCTTTTTACTACATTGGTGACCCCGACGTGATACACGCGTTTTGAGTTTTCGCGCTCCGTCAAGTACCTCCGACCTCGACTCCCCGGGATCTTTTTCCAAACCGCCGCACGCTTTAAGCAATTTTATCAAGGGTTAACACCATCGGTGCGCTAGCTATAGCTGCCCCCCAGCACCCGCTCGTCTCTCGTGCAGCAACATCTTCCGAAATAAATGCGTAGTACAATTTTAATAGTGTTGCTATATTTTATTTACTGCACCTACCGTCTCCTACTCCATGTCGGGGTGTCGTTACATATGTTGAGAGGAGGACGAAAATTTCGTTGGTCAGAAGAAGGCATAGCGGTGTTCAAGTTACTGAAGGCGAACCTAACAGTTACATATACATATATTTAATGACGACATCATACCCAGCAAACAATTTCGTATCATTTGGAAGATAAATTGCCCAGATAATACGATGGCGATTCTTCCATGCGATAAATTTATAGATTATTTGTCGCCTTTTCAATAATTAGGGGATATCCCTCAGGCGAAAGAATCGCAATACGATGGCGATTCTTTCTTACGATAAATTGATAGGTTATTTGTCGCCTTTTCAATAATTAGGGGATATCCCTCAGGCGAAAGAATCGCGATACGATAGCGATTCTTCCATGCGATAAATTTATAGATTATTTGTCGCCTTTTCAATAATTAGGGGATATCCCTCAGGCGAAAGAATGGCGATAGGATTTCAATTCGCCAATTTATCGCCAGGATATTTCGCCAATTCACAATAAATACGAAACGACGATTGTGTCATTGTCATTGTTTGTAGTCTAGATAGCGCAATGGTTAGCACTATGGACTTGCAAACATGGGAACCTGGTTCGAATCCTACAAATATCAATTGTGAAAAAGGATGAAATATTAATTATAAGCATCAAAGAATATGTAAGATAAAAAAAGCATGAAGATTAATAAAAAAAAATCGATAATAATTTTTGTTTTAGTTGACTCTCATCGCGTCCTTATTGTCAATTGTAAATTTATCCCCGCCGCGATTCGCTTTCTTGTTGCCAACTCGTTTCGCCAAAGTTTCTCCAGGAAGTTTCGCTTTCGGTAACTATTTCCTCCCGAAGGGGGTGACTTCCGCGATAAGATAGCGATATAAATTTATCTTCCAAGGCGAATCGCATTCTTATCGCGGATGATATACCTATAAATTGTTTGCTGGGTAACGACAATCACGACGACTACGACAAGTACTCTCGTCGGAAAATACCACACGAGTGGGCAACAACTCAGCACTCACTCTCTTGGAACGCCGCCGAAGCACAACGTCGTGCAAAATTGTAGTCTACTTTAATTTAATTAATTAAGCAATAAAGTACAATAAATATAAACTCTGACTTATCAATTATCGGCGTTTGTGAAAACAAGTCTTCACAGATATATTTCATAGCGACGAACTTTAGAAACGTAAGTCCTAGCCTCAACACCGGTTCTTCATAGTCTCGATTTCACAAGGCCCTTCGCAAATCACTGTGACGCAAGCCAGCTTGGTCTTGGGGCTGTTTTGGTGCAGGTCACGGATGACGGCGCAGAGGTCCCCATTGCTTACTTCTCAAACAAGCTTAACTGTGCGCAACAGAAGTACTTTGTCACAGAACAGGAGTGCTTAGCCGCGGTTCTCGCGCATCTCTGGCAGTAGCATTTCTAGACAAACACATTTTCCATGTGTTCGGAGTACCCGAATGCATTATCTCAGATAATGGTGTCCAGTTTAGGTCCAATGCCTTTGGAAACCTAATGAATACATACGGTATTAAACATCAGTTTACGGCGCGATACTCCCAGCAAGCGAGGTATGTTGCATTTCATTTGACTGAACTGACCTATACCAATCTTTAACTGTCGTCGACAACACACAGCTGACCGGTTGCATAGCATAGCTGCTGAACTGCATAGACAAACGGTGATGCACTGTGCGAAATCTATGTTGATCCAGTTGCTATGTTATGCCGCCGGCACGGCACGTAGACGTGTGTTGTTGGCGACAATGCTGACGACAACGACGAGTGTGCGGTGCATCTCGATCGATGACCCAGAGGATGAGATTTTGGGAGGAGAGATTGGGTGGTGTTGGTGATCCGTCAATTGCGGAGCACCGTTTTTTTTTAACCGGTTGAGGGGAGATTGGTTTTCGATCGCCGAGGAATTCGGGTCGATTTGGGTGGATTGGAGATTGATTTGGTTTCCCGTGGTGGATGGTCGGCAAGTTGATGGTTTTTGAGAAGTATCTGTTGATAATGAACCGGAGGGATTTTGGACACTGGAAAAGAAAAGATTTGTTTTACTTGTGAAAAGAAAGATAATTTTGATTTTTAGTCGTGAACTAACAGTGGGAAAGTCGATAATAAACAAGAAAATTTCACTTGTGGATAAATCAATTATAATTTTGCTTTTGTTTCGTTGAAATTGTGTTGTGTGGTGATAACCAACAAGCAACTGAAGAATTAATGTAAGGATTTCCATCGAAACCTTTTCCTGTAACGTGAATTGCTCTTTTGTGCTATAATAAATCCATATCTAAACCTGAAAGTGCATGTCCGGCAGAAAGGCCTTCACACCCGCAGTCCGGCGAAAATCATCTGAAGCGACTATTTGAGCAATACCAAAGCGTGAATTGGAATAGAGGAATATTATTATCTTATAATTACGATTTTGATTGGACAACTGAATTCAACGACCTTTAGCCAAGCGGTTGGATTATTTGCAACAGCATCTTTACTCGTAGTTTCACTTTAAGATTTTTTTTTTTTAATTTACTGATTTCATCCTTGAATTTATTACAATAGTTTTATTGGAACACCATCGTGGGCCATCGATCGTCTTCGTGGGATTTCACAGTAAGTGTACCTTGTTTTACTAAATATTGAATTAGTTTCTTTAGAATTTCTTTTCTCTCATTTTTCAATTATTTGTCATTATTCGCTCGTTATTAGTTTTATTCATTTTACTGGAATATTTTTTTTATTCTATTGGTTCTTTCTCAAATTTCTATTGTTCAGTTTGATTTTTTTTAATATAGAATGTATAGAACATAATGTGTAGATAATCGCTTTCATCACTTTGGGTTCTTCCGTGTCCCGAAGGATGGGCACATTCCTTCCCTTCCCCAATTCCTTCCCTCTTGTCTTAAATGTCGATTTTTAGGTGGCTTAACAGGGACCATTGTGTACTGGCTCAAAATCCACGACCGTACGCTGGTCTAACCGGGACATGAGCCACCGAGCCAGATTGCACTTTGGTCAAAAATATTTTTGTTGCAGTGACAGTGGCTCGACAAAGCCGTGGTTCGCAACAAAGTTTAAATGAATTATCTCTAATCAAGTTTTTCTTTCCGAATGTGATTGTTAATTTATTTATTCTCAATGGAAAAATTATTTGGTTCCTTCCAAAATAATGCTACATCTAAGACGGAACAAGAGGAAGCATGGAAGGAGGTTATATTCAAGGCCAAATCTCTTGGGCTAGCTTCCAACAATAGGAACTGGCAGTACGCCCGAGATCATATCTTTGGGCTATGGAAAAGCAGAACACTGGTAAGTTTTAATTATTTTCAAATTCAATCTTAAAGATTTTGATGTTTGCATATCACCGTACGACCGTACGCTGGTCTAACCGGGACATGAGCCACCGAGCCAGATTGCACTTTGGTCAAAAATATTTTTGTTGCAGTGACAGTGGCTCGACAAAGCCGTGGTTCGCAACAAAGTTTAAATGAATTATCTCTAATCAAGTTTTTCTTTCCGAATGTGATTGTTAATTTATTTATTCTCAATGGAAAAATTATTTGGTTCCTTCCAAAATAATGCTACATCTAAGACGGAACAAGAGGAAGCATGGAAGGAGGTTATATTCAAGGCCAAATCTCTTGGGCTAGCTTCCAACAATAGGAACTGGCAGTACGCCCGAGATCATATCTTTGGGCTATGGAAAAGCAGAACACTGGTAAGTTTTAATTATTTTCAAATTCAATCTTAAAGATTTTGATGTTTGCATATCAGCCCGTTCGTTTTCCGTTCCTTTAAAAAGGTGCATACTCCCATTTGACGGTATTTGTTCTAAACATTTTTCGTTTTCACTTTTAAGGCCAAACGTGATAATGCTCACCGAACCGAAACCAGTGGAGGGAAAGCCATTATAATAGATGAGGTCGATGAGGCAGTTTTGGAAATTATTGGGAGTGAATCTCCAGTAGTCGAAGGCTTACGACTGCCAGAATCCGATGGGGTTACATCAATTGGGATTGAAGCAATTCAACCCCAATTTGATACGCCTAAGCTACGGAGAACTACAGCGAAGAAAAGAAAGAGCGGAGGACACGGCAATTCTGATTCCTTGGACTCTTAAAAAAAAGAGTTTTGGAGTCAGAATTGTATAAAAATAGGCTCGAAATACGGAAACTTGAGCGTGACCTCGGCCTACCACATTCCGATTTCACAACAGATCTTGTGAAGTCAGGATCATCTGATGCCACTAATTGTGAAAAATCCTTGACCAACAATATTACTACTGAATTTACTGAGACAACAATATTAACTTTCGAAGATGTCTGAATTGTTATTATTAATTCTCCAAATATTTGCTCATTTTCTTCTTCATAATCGTCATCATCTTCGGACTCTATATCAAAGGCCGTGTTTTCTCCAAACTGAATTGCTACTGTCATACACACAAGCATCTTAATCAGACACACCACAACAACCATACCGATCGGGTATAAAAGGAGTGCACAAACCCTCACTCGGGGCAGGGAACCAGTCGAACGTATGCGTGTGCGCTAGTTTCTTGTTAAAGTGACCCGGACTAGTTTTCCCCGAGATATCTTTTGCGAAGAAAATGTGTGCTTTAACGAACTATTAATGACGGTCTTTCCCATGTTTAAGAAAAGTGCGCCCCTAATGACCTGAAATCCCCAGTGTAGGGAAAATAAATTGTTATCGACAGGACGATTGATAATTTTAAAGTGGAAACCCTTTTAAGTGTAGCTAAAATGGCGGAAATATATGACGAAATAGCGCGAGAGAAAGCGGAATTCGCTCTCGCTACCAAGAAGAAGCTGAGGAAGATCAGCAAGAAATACAAGACGGACATCCGGGAAGACTTTTTAACGGAGACTCTGCAAAAATGCAGAATCCAGCTCTGCATCGACCATCCGGATGATATGGATGAAGAAATCGCAGAGGAGCAAAGCGGAGATGAAGCGGAAAGCGCCATTAAGTTCTCGAGCGACGAGTCGGAGGACGAATCGCAAAGTCTGAGTAAGTTGGCAAATTTTGTAGCTCCAAGTGATAGTGTTCCGGCCCGCCAGGCAAGTGTCTCAACCAGCGGGAAAAGTGTTGAAAGTGCGGTAGATGACAGCGGCTTCACGCCCGTCACTCGCAAGAAGCGCAAGAAGAATAATGTTGATTCTCCGTGCGCTTCACCGCCACCATTTTCTGGCCCTGATGCCAAACGAAACCCCTCGGTCCTCGCTAAGGTGATGAAAGATCACTGCGAGTCCAACAAGGCGAAACTGCCGCCGATAAAGCCCGTCAATCGCCGTATTCCTCTCAACAACCCGAGGATTACGAAAACTCAACCCCCCACTGTAACGAGGAGGGCGGTCAGAGCACCCCCGATTACTTACTTCAACTTGGAGATCAAGCCCTTCATGTTGAACATGAAAGCAAGAGCTAAAGCGGCCGACGGCGAAATTCCGGACTTTGACATTAAAGTGGTCAAGGACAAAAAATGCGCCCTCTACCCCAAAACGGTAGAGGACCACGTCTCTCTTTTCTCTTACCTGAAAACGGAATCTGTAGCTTGCTACACCTCGTATGATGAACAGGCTGTTTTCGAGGCGCTCGAGCCCAAACTCGGAGAATCACTCCTCCTGGTTAAACCATTCTCGACCGTCAACTCCAGGAAGGAAAGGCGCAGACTATCAATGTTCATAGTCCAACTCGTCCCTGGAACGGATTTAAAGTCCATTGTAGACATCGACCTACTACTGGGTCAACGAATACATTGGGAGCGATTGGAGAAGCGGGATATTACCCAATGCTTCAATTGCCAACGCTTTGGACACGTGTCCTCAAATTGTGCGTTAGTCCCGCGCTGCGTAAAATGCGACAAGTCGCACCCGCCGTCCGAATGCGAACTGCCGACTGAATCATCGTCAGTTTACTGTGTAAACTAGTTTACTGTGGAAACTGCAAGAAAACTGGCCTCCCAGCCAACTATAGGGGCTGCCCTGCAGCCATAGAGGCACCGACCAAAACGAAGAAGGACAGGAAGCAACTGATCACGGATGCCCTGGCCACTAAAGTTGTGAATGGAGTCTCATACTCCACAGCTACAAAAAGGAAAACGATTCCTAAAGCGGCAAAAACCACAGACTTTCCGCAGTTGAATACTGCAAATACCACTACTGCGCAGTCAAAGAAACCAGCAACTGGCTCTGACTTCGACGAGTGCACTAATTTATTCGGATTTGACCTCCTGACTTTGGTTCAAAAAGTAAGTGACTTCATCCCCCAATTCAACAAACTGAGCTCGACCACTGAGAAACGAGCTGCTTATCTTGGTCTCGTATTCAAAATCTGCAACTCCAATGGGTCAACTTAAATTTGCTATACTAAACACTTTATCTTGTGTACACATATACAAGAGAAACTCAATTCAAGAGTACTTAAATTTTTTCCTCTCGGAAACATTCATGACTCAAAAACATAACTTCCGCATGGATAAATATGTAGTCATTAGGGATGACAAAGTTAACACCCCTATCAGAAAGGCAGGAACGGCTCTCGGGGAGCGGATAAAATTCCAAAGGGTGCTGCTCCCAGCCCTAGTATGCATGGAGGCTCTGTGCATTTCCGCACAAATTAATGGTGAAACGCTGGCGTTTATTGGCATTTATGCTCACTCAAGTACTTCAGCAGTAGACTTTCGTAAAGACCTGAAGTCCATTGCTGATGCGCCAGCATCTTTCGAGCATGTCATCTTCGGTGGCGACTTCAATGCCCGTCACCCGTCCTGGGGCGACTCTACCACGAACCCTTACGGCAATGCTCTGCGCAGATGGCTCGATGATGAAGATGATTTCGCACTAATAGCCCCATCTGAACCTACCTTTCGAAGATCAGGAAGCATCATCGATTTCTTCCTAACTTCTCACAACTTAATAAATCTGCTTCCACAATTCGGATCGCCCCAGTGTTCCGTCGTAGAAGCCGAGTCCGACCATATGCTAGTAGAACTCACACTTCGCCACAATAGCGTTTTTCTCTTTCTGCGCTCTGAGCCAGAATACTTTATCCCCTCTGACACCAACTGGCAACAATTTGCTAGCATGGTCGATGCAAAGTTAAGCCACATAGGCATTGACAACTGTCACAATCTCACCACTAACGAGATAGATCGAGCCGTGGCTGAAATTAACGAAGCTCTCCAATCCGCCATTAATGACATCATATCAGTTCCGAAAACCAACAGGAACTATGCGTTTAGAGACCTCACTCAAGAAGTAGTTGATCTCCATCTAAGACGTAGAGTTCTTAGGAAACGGCTCACCCGGATTTACCATAGACGCCTTAATACGGATAATGGGGAATACCGCCGTGTCTTTGCGATAGTCAGAGCAGTTAACATCCTCATTTTGGTCAAAACCCGTGCTCATATGAGCCGAGCATTCAAGGACTATTTGAAATTCATCCGTCCCGGCACTAAAATGTACTCTGAGATCAATAGAATAACCAGGAGGAAGGGTTTTTCTACCAACTTCTCACTAAACGGTAATCTTTTTCCTGACAGCGAAGCGATGGCGAATGCTGGGGCGGACCACTTTGCTGGAATTTTCCGTGGGGAAAAGGCTGGCCAAGATCTCTTTGTTCGCTTGCCAACGACAACATAGCTCGTTTTGACCTCATTGAGGAAAACTCCACCTACTACTACTTTCTCTGACTCAGAACCGGCGGAGGCCCCCACAAACCAGGATGTCTTTGTAAATCCGGATGAGCTGATTAGCATGATCCTTTTGCTGAACTCCAAAAAGTCAGCGGGTGAAGATAGGATATCCAACTTCATGATCAAGAGACTGCCGTTCTCCTTTTTTGTTTCGATGGCATTAATTTTCAATAATTGTATCAACATCGGATACTTCCCCTCTCTCTGGAGAAAAGGAATGATCTTCCCTATCCCCAAATCTCCTGGAGATAGCAACATCTTGAATACAAGAACCATCTCTCTGCTCTCCAACATCGGGAAACTGTTGGAAAGAATAATACTCAAAGGTCTGTGTTGGCAACACTAACTTTCTTATTAAAACATATACACATGTAACTATTTTTTATAAATGTATTGTATGTAACCTTTTATGACAAAATGAATTACTGTGAATATAGTAGTCATCCAGTGTACTCCGAGCGTTTCACATCTCTCCTGCGGCAAGCACAACAGTGGCAACGAGGAAAACTTAAAATGGCGACAGAACAAATTTTAGTCGACTTGAAGAAAATCATGGAGCAGCAGGCACAACTCATTTCTACAATGGCGACTAAAATGCTGAAAAGCGAAGCGGATAAGCAACAACCAGCTCAGGCATCGCAGGAATTCACCATCGAAGTGTTGACCCAGAACATAAAGGAATTTCACTATGATCCAGAGACCAGCATAACATTCAACGCGTGGTACCAGAGATATGCCGATTTGTTCGAAGGAGATGCGAAAAATTTGGAAAACGCAGCCAAAGTACGACTGCTGCTGAGGAAACTTGGACCTGTGGAGCATAATAGGTACGTCAATTTCATTTTACCTAAACTTCCGAAAGATTTCGAATTCACCGAAACCGTCGACAACCTGAAGGCCATTTTCGGATCATCGGAATCTCTCTTCCAAAAGCGGTACCGTTGTTTACAGTTAAGGAAAACTGAAACGGACTATACCGCTTACGCGAGCGAAGTAAATAGGCAATGTGAGGAATTCGAGCACAATAAATTGACAAATGATCAATTCAAATGCCTAATGTTCGTTATTGGCCTCCAAATCACCATCCGATTCTGACGTTCGAACACGCATTCTGGCAATGCTAGACAAGGAAAAAGAAGTCGATCTGGAAAAAACTTTATTGGAGTGTCATCGCATCACAAATCTCAAACAAGATAGCAAAACATTGGAGGAGGCAACTGTAAAATCCACTAGATTCAAGCCAGGCAAATACACAAATAGCGATAAACACACAAACAGTGATAAACACACAAACAGTAATAAACACTCAGACGCACGTACACCAAAAACGCCGTGTTGGGGATGTGGAGGAATTCACTCTGTAGACAGAGAATGCCGGTTCAAGACACACAAATGTACCAAATGTCAAAAAGTTGGACACAAAGAAGGCTATTGCGGCTGTTTCGTAGACAAACAACAAAAACAAAAAGACACACATTATACTAAAAAGAAAACGGAAAAGACAACTGGAAGTAAAATTAACATCATAAAATACAGTGTAAAAAGACGGTTAGCAGGAAATTTGTCAATGTCAAAATTAACGACATAACTATTAAGCTTCAAATAGACACAGCTTCTGACATTTCCATTATTTCAAAACAAAGTTGGGAAAAGTTAAACTGTCCACAGCTAATTAAAGATAATAGTGTCATTAATGATGCGCAAGGAAATCAAATAAACATTCTAGGTGTTTTGCAGTGCACAGTAGAGCTAAAAGCCGAGAAACGAAAATCGAGAGTTTACGTAACATCGTATAGTGATCTGGATCTATTAGGAATTGATTTGATGGATAAGTTTGCGTTATGGAACGAACCTCTTAGTGAAGTATGTAAACAAGTGCAGTCAGTACCATTCGAACAGACGATTGTGTCACAATTTCCAGACCTTTTCGAAAATGAATTAGGATGTTCAATGGGATCAAAACTAAAGCTGACGTTGAAGGAAAATGCCGTGCCCGTATTTCGCGAAAAACATCCAGTTCCGTATGCAAAAATGGGAGCAATCGAACAGGAACTGCATCGATTGCAGCACTCAGGGATAATTTCACCAGTGGAATATTCAGAATGGGCTGCACCCATAGTGGCAGTGCAAAAATCTAATAATAACATACGAATCTGTCCAGATTATTCGTCAGGTTTAAACGACGCTCTACAACCTCATCAGGGTCCACTTCCGACACCTGAGGAAATATTTTCAAAGCATGTAACCGAAGAGCATGGATTAGTTCCGCCTCAGCAGTTCGGCTTTAGGAAGGAACACTCAACCATTGACGCCTTGCACACCTTCGTTTCAAAAGTAGTCATCAGCCAGAACGATGGCAAGTTCCTGGTTGCCTGTCTCATAGACGCGAAGAAGGCCTTTGATTCAGTATGGATCAATGGCCTGATCCACAAACTTATTTCTTGGGATTTTCCATCCTCCCTAGTAAAAATCGTGGCGAGCTTTCTGAGGAATAGATGTGCCTCGGTTACCATTAACGCAGTTTCCTCACATGTATTCCCCATCGAATCCCGCAAGGCTCAATACTGGGTCTCTTCAACCTTTTTACATCTGATATCCCTGGAATTCGTACCCAGAACAATAACGATGTAAAAGTAAACTTATACGCTGACGGCTTGCTTGCCTGGTGTTCGGATCATTGCGCTAACGTGGCAACACGCAAGTTACAAGAGCACGGTAAATAACTTTATCCATCGCGCGACAGTCAGAAATGGAGTCCACCTTCAATTCCACAAGGTAACCAACGTAAAAACCCTTTTAATGAATTTATATAGCAATCGGAGAAATGAAATCCAACAGGCAAAACGTAATGAATTCATAAATTTTTTTATTTTTGCCATATACTCGTTCGAATTCAATACTCGGCTAAAAAGCAAAACAGTTGAGCTTGTTTTCAAGATTCTAAGATAACGTATCTCAAGTGCAAAAATGGTTGTTGTTTAACAATATTACTCGTATTTATATGACATGCATCTACGAAAATATATATGAAATAGATCTTTAAGAAAAAAAAAAAAAAAAAAATACCTAAGGCATGTAAAGTAAGATGAACAGTATTTTAGCGTGTCGTATCTTCCTAATCTCATACTGGCAGGCATACATATAATAGATACGATAATTTCCAAAAATTTTTGCCGGACTGCGGAGAGCTTTTCGTGTGCTTATTTCATCATATTTAACGGTAGTTCATAGATATTAAATGATTTCTTGAAGAAGTCAATTACCTAGTTGTAATTATTCACTCAAAGAAGAGAAACATAACAGCTAATGTTATAAGATAAGATATACATACTCATAAATATGTTTATACCCTAGTTCCTATTTCATAACGATTCCGCGGACAGTGTCAATGATTCAAGTTCATGAAAATATTCAACGAAGTTTTATTAACGTTAATATACATGTTTGGGGCGAAACCCAATTATTATTTTTGCGCTTTAAGTTTGAGGCAATATTTGCCACTTCCATTAAATTGTCACTGCTCGCGCATCATTTAAATCATGCGCAAAGAAAACGTGTCAAGATATTGAATTAAATATTAACAAAACGCTTTCAAATTGGCCAACTGTTGAAAGCAACTTATTTTCTATTTGTTAAGTTACACAAAATATGTACTAATGCAATTTAAAAGGAACATGTATATACTTTTATACAATATTTAATACAAAAAAAAAAAAAAAACCAATTAGCTACTAGAGAAAATTCTATATATATATAAATACACCATGAAGTCACACTAGACAAGAATCTTTTTGCTTCCTGACCCCCTTCCTGGGCCCTCGCTCCGCTTTCTCGCTTGCTATTGGTTCGCTCAGGGGGCTAGGAACTTAAGCGCGGCCTAGCCCGATGGAGGGGAGGGAGCGCGGAGCCCCTAAAACATCACAGGGGCTCCCGTGTTCGTCAGGGGAAGGAGTCGTTTTCGAAGGTCGTACGCGTTTTCAGGTTTTCTTTTTTTTTTGGCTCGTCTGTCTAGGCACCCGGGCACGCGCGTGATTTTTGTTTTGTAACACTGCGAGGCAGGTGTGACCCATTCACCCCACCCCGACTACTGATAGCTGAGCTAGCTATCCAGCACGCGCGACTGGTCGCATCTGAGGAAGTCTTGGCACTTAGGTGCCACGCGCGGTCTGCACGACCATAGTTTGGCTTCCGTCCTCATGTAGGCTTCGGCCTACCAGGCAGAATGGTTACACCACCACTACAACCAAAATTATACTTACATGTATTACATTTGTACATTTGTATTTCCTAATCTCTCTCCATAATTATTGGGAGAGAAATGTATCAATCTATGTTAGTCTTAAGACAACTTCGAAAGGAGTAAATTTTGATTAAAATAAAAAAGAAAACCGACCGAAGTTAGTTTTACATAATTGGCGCAGTCGGTAGGATGTAACTCGCAAGCTACAAAGATTTGTCGACGAACTCTGGGAATACTATGCGAAATGGGGAATCCGAATTAACCCACTGAAAAGCGAACTAATTCTATTTCGGAAGAAAGGATATCCATACAGACGACGCGCCAAAGCAGTAAAGCAGGTCATGCTAAAAGTCGCCGGAAGCACCATAGGACGATCAACACAAGCTAAGTATTTAGGAATCATATTAGACGAGTATCTAACATTTAGTGTTCATGCAAACTATATACTCAGTAAATCTACCAAAGCTTTCCACTTTCTTCTCTCTATTCTCAGGTCGAAGACACCCATGGCGAAGAAAGTGAAGTTACTGACGTACCGTCAGCTAATCCGTCCGATCATCACGTATGGAGCTCCGATCTGGAAGAACACGATCACTCGAACGAGCCTCGACAAGCTACTTCTGCCGGAACGCAAAATCCTACGAAACTGCACTGGACTCTTTCGACGACCGAATGGAAAGTAGTTCCGAAACGAAGCACTATACGATGACGCTGACATCCCAGCGCTAAACACTTACATGGATTACCTAACGACCAAGGACTCATCGCGAGGAAGATCGCACGTAAACGCATCCGGGGCGGCCCACGCCCGTTCAGTCGAACCTGGAACATCAGCGACATAGTAAACAGAATTCAGCGGCACGCGACGTGCTGCAGCTCCGGTCTCTACTAGTAGTATTAGTAGTAATTGAACATGTATCTACACATATTCCTAAGCTATTCATATTCTTAACCTTAAGTTGTAAATAATAATGTAACTCTTTTTAACTTTCCTGTCCCTTGAGGACCCATATTTCTTAGCCTAAGCTTTAATGCATCTAACGTTAGTAGTTTTACTTAGTAGTTTATATAGAGCCTTTGAGAAAACCTAGTGACCTGTTGTAATCCGGCAAGCCCTTCTGCCACAGCCGTAGGTATTAAGAACTTACTTTAAGTTAGTTTTAAGTAAATTACTGTAAATTGTAAATTATTATTTGTAAATTAAGTGGACGTGGTTGGCGTTGGCGAAACGAAAAAGGTGTGTTACCCCACCTGAGGAAAACACGAAATCGAAATGTGCGAGTTCAAGCGACGACCCGAGCGACACGAACCTGATGGTGGAAATCCGAATCCTGAAGCAGCAGCTGCAAGAACAAAGAAAGCATTTAACCGGAACAGAAAACCGATCATGATGCCGAAGTGGCGAGCATGAAGGAATTTTACGAAATGGTTATCGAACGAGGAGCACCGATACCTGACAGAGCGAGCGATAGCGACGAATGTAAAACCTGCAAGTCGAGGACGAGTAAGCATCGAGCCGCGACGACCACCAGCATGAAGACGATTTCGGAGAATCGATTTGCTGCCCTGGACGAGGGCGATATGAATGACGACAACATTCGGAGCCAGCCAATCGATGTAGCTGCCTTGGAAGACGAATTCTCAAATTTTTACCGGTCCAATTTTGTGTTCCAGCAAAAGAAGAATCCAGGGCTATGATTTAGATATCCCTGATTTAATATCTTCTCTCAAGGAGAAGAAGATCAAGGCTAACATCAAAAATAAAAGCCAAAATAAGTGTTTGATCTTCTCCGAAAGCGTGGAAAATAACAACGCTGTTTTCGATTTAAACAATCGACCACCACCTCGGTCAGCATGAGAAGTAAATCTCTCGTAATAAAAGGACTTCACTCCTATTGTGAGCCTTCAACTTTGCTAGCAGAAATTAAATCGGACTATTCGGAAATCAAGATTCGCTCAATAGCAAATTTCCTATAAAGAGCTGACAAATTAAATAAGAGAAGTAATCCTTCATCCCCAGACAAATCCACTTCTGAGCTTTTCATAGCCACGTTTGAACCGGATCAGGACCTAAGGGAGGTTAGAAAGATTAAAACGCTCTTCTACCAAAATTGCACGATTAAACATCGCTGCGTAAAATGTTTGAGGGATCATGAAAGATTTCAATGCCCCAAGACTCCATCTGAACAACCTAAGTGATGTAATTGCAGCCAACAAGGCCACCCAGCCAACTACAGGGGCTGTCCGGTATATATAGCCTTATTGAATAAAATGAAGGCTGCTAAGGAAAGGAAAAAATCATGGAACATTGATACTCAGTTCAAAGTTTAAACAGTCAGTAACAACCTTCGGGATCCGTCCACCTCTTATGCGCAAACCGCTAAAGAAATTACAAATACTTCGGCGAAATCTCAAATAGAATTAGCCACCAGATTCATCAGCGAATCGCAAAGAGCAACCTCTGCGGAGAAAAAACAGTTTGCAATGATAAAATTCATCTTAGCAATATGCAAGTAAGCCTAACAGCTTTCAACGCATCGTCCCTTATCTCGCACGCCCAAAGGGCATGCGCACAACTCCTTATCGACTCTATTGGTTCAGATTTTTCTTTATATCTGAATCAAAACTAAACCATAGGCACATTGTAAAACTTAAAAATTACAATATGGTAAGAAATGACTGTAATGCAGGAACAGCAATACTATGTACTGGGCGAATTACATTGTCGACGGAAGCAGTCGCTGCCTCAATGTCCATTTACTGGCAAAATGGTGACACTGCTTTTGCCGGCAATGTAATGTAAACATAACATAGCATTGGTTGCTGTCTGCGCTTAGTAAACGAAAGCGAGAACGAAGTCCTACAAATAACAGAACTATCGGATGATGTTTCGCCATGGAACCAATCAACGATTACCAGATACCCTTAGCAACAAGGGAGAGCGAAACCGAACGACGAAACGTAATGAACAGGAGTAGAGGGACAGTTTGATTTTAAGAGTTGAGGCGAGCGGGCGTTGCCATCGGGGTCAGTTGGAAAATAGCGCGTGAAACGAGCGGTTGATGATTAAATGCGTAGTGTGTCGAGACCGGTGTCGTATCAATTACTTTCGAGCTATCACTTCTTTATAAGTTATCTTCTACTTATTATACAAAAAATAAATATATATTCATAAAACATATATATGTATATATAAAATATGTATACACATGTATATATAAATACATATAAAATATATACCCATAGACATATGCGCATATATAATTGAACTCACCTTATCTGCGCATATGACATAACATGTTAGGCTAGGGACAAATTTTCCGCCACCCTTCCTGCTCTCTCTCTTCGTTATCGACTGAGTTTTGTTTTGGGGGTTTCTAATTTGAATGGCGCCCGAAATCCACGGACGGGAGGGATAGGTCGCGCCGGGCCCACAACATCTGGGGCTCATAACGAGCCATTCAACATCTATAGGCTCCACTAGCCTGGAGGGGAAAAGGGACTGTCCTGATTGGACGGTTTCCCTCTTGAATATATATTGTCGGCCTTGATGCCACCTTTTGTAGATTGGCTGATGCGGCCCCTTGTCCCTGCACGGGACTTTGTTGTTTTGAATTTTAAGGAGTTTGGTGCGTAGGTACCCCTATTAAATTTTTTTCGTTTTTACTATGTTTTTGGTTAATTCCGGGTTTTAGATTATTTTATTTTGTTGATCGGGCAGACGTGCGATAAAAATTATTGTACGACAATGGAGGAGGCCGATGACTGCCGTGAACAACCCACCCGCTACTCCCGACAGCTGAGCTGGTCTGCCAGTGCACGTCATGGGTGGTCATCGGAGAGTGGTTCTTCGACACTTGGTGTCTTTAGGCCTGCACGGCCATACCAACCCTCGTCCTCCGGTCTCCATTGCTACAACTAGTCAAAGATAGCATCGAATTTCAGCCTTTCGTAATGCCTGACTTCACCCACTGCTCTGCAACTGCTATAGTCTGTAAAACCGCCGATAACAAAAGGTTACTCTTAGTATGCCTCTATGTTGGAGGCCAACCAAGAGTTGAAGCAATCAGAGCGGATTTAAATCAGTTGATGAGCATCTACCCTCGCTTCACGCATGTGATTATTGGAGGAGACTTTAATGTCCGGTTCACATTATTCCAGTAACCAATCCAGTCCAGTAATCCAGTTCAGCGCTGGACTGCTACTGGAATAATGTCAACCGGCACTGGACAGCAATCCAATCCAGCAATCCAGTCCAGTGACTGGATTGTCGGTCTACTTTTTGATTCCAGCTCGCCCAGAAATCATTGTTACTATAGTTACCGAATCAACAACACACTCGCCGGACTACTGGACTGGAATCATGTAAACGATATGATCCAGTCCAGCACTGGACTGGATAGCTGGACTGGATTACTGGACTGGAATAATGTGAACCGGGCATTATGCCAGACATCCATCCACTGGGGGGACCTCAAAATCAACCCGAACGGGAAGAATCTGAGTAAATGGTGAGAAAACTGTTTCCCCAACATATACTTCGTTATTTCACCTCAGGTTCCCACGAAGCCAAGTACCTCATCCATCTTGGACTTCTTTATGGTCTCAGATGACATAAAGAACAGTCTATCTTCGTATAGTTGCCATACCGAAACTGGGATGTCGGACCACTTTGCGGTAAAGTTGGAATTTAACTTAGTCTCGATAGGACAACTTTCAGAAGCTACCCCTGTTCTAATGAGAAACTTTTCTAAAACGGATTGGTCTCAGGTTGCCTATGATCTGAATCACTCTGTCAGATTCACCTGCCCCCCAACTGATAAAAATTTGTCTCGGATAGAAATCGACGAATCTATCACATTCATAACATCGAAAATCGATGAGGCAGCCGAAAAGCATTAACATTCCTCTCTTGAGAAGTCACCGAAAGACACGATTTCGACCGATCTTACAAAATGTCAGCTGTTGTGTGTCGCGTGTCGCGAATCTAAAACAATGAAATTTTCAATGAAAGTTTAATGGCACCTCGGTAAAAGTGATCGCTAATTGAATGGCGAAACTCGCGAGTGTTTTACGTCTGTTTCAGTGAACATTTGAAGCTGGCATTTAAAAAAAAAAGTTGCCGACGCGAAGCACATTGTTTACAAAGTGACTTCGGCAGTCTTCGAATTTTTAGGTCATCAATTGCAGTTGCAACCATGACCCAAATGTCAGGGTTAGGGTCCTTGAGGAAATCTAATAATGTTCGGTCTCTGTACCTAATAATGGATAGAACTAATGCTCTTAGGCTGTGGTATCTGTGACAATCTTTTATTATATGTTGATTGTTCTGAAATGAAATTCAGTGATACAGTGATCACATAATGGAGAAGGAACCTTGTTGATTTTTGCTAGGTATTCCTTGTTATAGCTGTGATTCGTCAAAATGCGGTTTACAATTTTAATTATTTTTGGCTTGACCCGTTTGTATTTTTTGTTTTTGAACCAGCTTTTTTCATTGACGCATTTCCCCGTCGACTCTAGCTTCTTTGGCAAGGCTATCCGCTTTTTCATTATAAAATATATCTGTATGGGCTGGAATCCATATTATAATAACTCTCTTTAGGCTTGAGTCCTTAATCATCCCTTTTATCAACATAGCCAGGTTTGATGTGCTCTTGTTGTCTTTCAGGATCTCACATGCAACATTACTATACATTGTTATGTGCATATTTGACAGCCATATATATAGCGAAGAGTTCCGCTGTTAGAATGGACGTGTCATTTGGTAGTTTAACCTTCCTAAAAGACTCATCCATACTGGAAATAAACGCAGCACCCACACCTTCCTTATCCCTAGATGCATCAGTGAAAATATTTATGTTGTCGCTATCGACCTCAAGGTTAGTAATATCACTGAGGTTCCCATGAGATAACTCGGTGTCCCTAGTTATCAGTGTGTTAAATTTTTTTTCAAATATGAAAAGTTTGTGTGTGAATGAATCATGTTCAATGGTCGGGAGGAGTTTGAGTATGTGGCCAAAGGTCTTCCAGCATGTTGCATAGCTAGAGTCAATTGATAGTTGTGGATCATTATTGATCCTCATATTTATCAATCACTGTTTTATGATTATTGTTAAAGTAGAAATTTTTGTTCTGAGTCTGATTGTGTTTTCCGACATTGGCATTGCCATGTTGTGTTGTTTTATTGCAACAGTCTATGTGAACCCTATTTGGATTACCATTGGGGTATATGAATGCTAATTTCTCTTGTTCCAACTTATGCGGTCTGATTATATCGTTATGTATTTTTCTAGCTTCGTCTGTCTTCACAGTGTCTGCGAAAGTTCTTTTCCTGATTAGCATTTTATTGAAGTCTTCAGTCCTGTTCCTCATATTGGGGTGGACGGATTGTTGGGAACTAGAATTTCTTTTAATTTTACTTGGGTGTTCTCTATATTCAGGGAAATCTTCATTGTATTCGATGGAGTCTAAACCACTGTAATAATTATTGGTTTTTCCCATAGTAACTTCTTTTCTTGTTAGGTTTGAGACCGTCATTTTTTCCAGGATCACATGTTCTACAATTTTTTTTTGGCAATTTTTGTAGAAGAAGTTATGGGTTTTTTGGCTGCATAGTATACAAATTAGTTCCTTACAAGTTTCCTTACATTCATCATATTCTAAAATATACCACATTTAAGGCACTTTCTTGTTTTGGATTTACACCATTTGGATACATGCCCAATTCGCCCGCAATTAAAGCATAGTTTGACCTTGGGGATACAGTATTTTACCTCTATCTCTACGTATTCATAATGTATAATTATTGGCAATTTTTTTCCTTCAAACTGGACCTTGACAGTTTTTGTCGGGACTATGTTACCCTCCTTATTTTTTATTTTAAACCTATATGTACTTGTAATTTTTACAGGAGCACTCAACTTTGACATTAATTCCTCATCACTCACCCTGGTAGGGATGTGTCTTATGATTCCATACGTTGTCACGCAGTTCTGGGGAATGTATGCCCTGTATCCATTTGATTTGATTGTCTGGTTTGAGATGAATTCATTAGCATCCTTATAATTGTTAAACATTACTTTAACCGTGCGGAAATTGGCACTTTTAATGCTAGTAATACCGTTAATGCGGCAGCTTGATAGTAAGTCATTAACCTCAATTTCGTTTATTCTGGTTTCACCCGATATTTGCATCAAAACCACAAATTGTTTTTCATGGCTCGTTTCGCTGTACCAGTAATTTTTAATTTCAGTTTGTACTTTATTTGGGATATCCTCGTGTATAGCATTACCGTTCTCATTAGTTTCCATACCGTTATTTTTTCGTTGGAAGGCACTTTAAATTGTTCTATGGGAATATCATTATTTGTTAATTTTTTAACCGGGGTCACCTCCCTGGACTTCTTCCCCGATATAGATTTTTTCCTCCCCCTGTCCGGGGGCTCGTCCCCCCGGTCCGACATGTTCTCGCTTGTTAACCCCTCCTCACTCAATAGACCAGTTTTAACCAAAAGGAATGACTTACTGTGTTTTTAACTGTTCAATTTACAGGTTCAAAATGGCGACCCACGCCGCTTGATTATTGCATTAATCTCACACACTTGAATTCCACTATCACTGTGTACGATTCTGTGCTACCACGTCCTAACCTAGAATGCACACCACACTTGAGTAATTTCTCAAACACCAGTTTATATTTTTACGGACCGCTTGGTTTTTTCGAATTTCACTTCACAGGTTTTGGACAGACACCCGCTCGGGTCGACTGGAAGATGCAAAGTGGTCTTCGATAGGCCTGTTCCTAAAACCGGTCCACCGGTTTAAAACCGGTCTTCTGTTAGGACCGGTCCCGAGATTCCCAAAAACCGGTTTCGAAAAAACCGAATCATTAAAAAAACCTTCTTATGGTCAAAAAAACCGGTTTAAAACCGACTCATTAAAAAACCGATTCACTAAAAGACCGACCGAAAACCGACTTGTTAAAAAGACTCATTAAAAAACCGATTCACCAAAAGACCGACCGAAAACCGACTTGTTAAAAAGACTCATTAAAAAACCGATTCACGAAAGGACCGACCGAAAACCGACTTGTTAAAAAGACTCATTAAAAAACCGATTGACCAAAAGACCGACCGAAAACCGACTTGTTAAAAAGACTCATTAAAAAACCGATTCACCAAAAGACCGACCGAAAACCGACTTGTTAAAAAGACTCATTAAAAGAGCGATTCACCAAAAAACCGACCGAAAACCGACTTGTTGAAAACCGACCGACTCGGACGAGTTAAAAACCGACTTATTAATTAAAACCGTTGAGGAAATGGAGTATTTTTGTGTGGACAGTACAGGACGGAAGTATTCAAGAAAAGGTTTTAGCTTTTGATTTGAGTGTGATTTGGTATGTGGTATATCCACACATTTGGTCGACAAGAGGCATGCGTTCAAAGTTAAATAGATATGAACAATATACCCATTGAAAGGTTGAATTGAATTGAGAAAAAAAATGTCGGAACTGATGATTGTGAGTAATAAAATATGAAAGTGTACTGTACGTGGTTATCAGTGCACCTGTTAGAAAAATTGGCATTATGATATGGCGGGCGAGACTCATGTATTCTAAATATTGTAGTACAGGTGTTAAAGGAGTATTTTATTCTAAAGAAGCCCCTAAACGATCAAGCCGGTTGATCAAAATTTTGCGTCAATCGATTGGATCAAGCGTGATTGATTGCGCTGCAAAGACGATGATCCATTGCAATGGTGGCAAAGGCACGAATCTTCTTTTCCAAGTCTGGCAAGATTAGCTAGAAAATATTTGGCAGTTCCTGCGACCAGTACTCCTTCAGAACGGCTGTTTAGCCACGCCGGTCATGTAATGACAGATACGAGACACTGTCTTAGCGGACAACATGCGGAGATGCAGATTTTTTTAAAAATGAATAGTGATATAGTACCTATTCCCCAGTAATATTTAATTTATGTAAAATACGTGTTTACCTAGAAATAGTACAGGGTGGCGCAAAATTAATCATCCAATTTTGTTTTTGAATAACTTTTTTTCTAAATTAAAAAATGATTTTGAGTGATGGAAATCTTTATTTGAACCTTTCCAATTTTTTCTGTTAAGTGGAAAAGATGATATCCATCAAAAAACTGGGGCTGCCCACCCCAGAATGACCACCCTGTTTTCATGGGGATTGTCCGATAAGTTTGTCATCAGACTGATAAACTCGCGCTCAGAACTTTCAGTTACATGACACTGTTGTTTTTTCAGAATTTTCAGAACTTTCAGATTCTCCAGAGCACTGGCTGCTGGCGAGTGACTGACGCAATGCTTCATCAAAATTCGCCTAGACGGTGAAGCACCCTCGTCAATTGCTTGAGTCAATCAAACTTTCTATCAATCACCGTCCACGCTTGACATAAAATCGGTCCCTAGACAATCAATCACGCTTGATCCAATCGATTGACGCAAAATTTTGATCAACCGGCTTGATCGTTTAGGGGCTTCTTTAGAATAGAATACTCCTTTAACACCTGTACTGCAATATTTAGAATACATGAGTCTCGCCCGCCATATCATAATGCCAATTTTTCTAACAGGTGCACTGATAACCACGTACAGTACACTTTCATATTTTATTACTCACAATCATCAGTTCCGACATTTTCTTTCTCAATTCAATTCAACCTTTCAATGGGTATATTGTTCATATCTATTTAACTTTGAACGCATGCCTCTTGTCGACCAAATGTGTGGATATACCACATACCAAATCACACTCAAATCAAAAGCTAAAACCTTTTCTTGAATACTTCCGTCCTGTACTGTCCACACAAAAATACTCCATTTCCTCAACGGTTTTAATTAATAAGTCGGTTTTTAACTCGTCCGAGTCGGTCGGTTTTTAACAAGTCGGTTTTCGGTCGGTTTTTTGGTGAATCGGTTTTTTAATGAGTCTTTTTAACAAGTCGGTTTTCGGTCAGTCTTTTGGTCAATCGGTTTTTTAATGAGTCTTTTTAACAAGTCGGTTTTCGGTCGGTCCTTTTGTGAATCGGTTTTTTAATGAGTCTTTTTAACAAGTCGGTTTTCGGTCGGTCTTTTAGTGAATCGGTTTTTTAATGAGTCGGTTTTAAACCGGTTTTTTTGACCATAAGAAGGTTTTTTTAATGATTCGGTTGACCGCTAGGAAAACCGGTTTTCATAAAAACCTAAAACCGGTCTACAAATCTTAGGACCGAACAGGTCTAGTCTTCGATCCCTCTCACTCTATGAGATAGCAACATATGTTTCGTTTGACAATTGTCATTGAACGTGTCAATGGTGTCATGTCGGTGTTTCATGTCGGCCGCAACAAGATATTAATGAGTGGTAGAATTGTCGACGCCGCTAGGAGCTCCGGCTACGAGAAACTGTTCGAACCGGAAAGTGAATCGTGCGTCGTTGATTCCGAGCTCCTTTCCGGTCCTCAATTGTCCGGCTGACGGTGACACGTAAGTATCCGGGGCTGGCGACCAACCCAAATATGGTTCTGGTTAGAATTATTTCTTCCAAATTATTTATTTGCATAATTTTACTGCAGTACTTGTGGATTGAATGGGTTTTTTAGTTTGTCAATCACTTTGCCACCCGGAAACGAACCGGAATTTCTCTTCGGAACAACTGATCAAGCCCGGCCTCGAGGAATTCCGGATCGTGTACGTCGAAATTTGGCCTCAAGGTGGCCGGATTGTGGCCTTCAGGCGACCGGAAGCACAATAAAATAAAACTTAATTGACTAGATGTACTCATAGATGTGTGCACGTACGTAATTTAAGATACAAGATATACGTACGTAATTACAAGATACTCGTATCTGAATATTCAACAATAAATGAATCTGGGGATTTTCTTAATTGATGGAAGGCAAATGCTCATCCATTTGATTGGATTTTGAAAACCAACCAACGAACATACTCCATAAATTCAATCCGATCATTTTTTCTGGATCGATTTTAAATTGTGCATCCGGTCACCTTGAGGCCGCCTGAACAGGCTAAATTTCGACATACACGATCCAGAATTCCTCAAGGCCAGGCCTGATCAGTTTTTTTCCGGAAAGGAATTCCGGATCGTCTATGACGACCTTTAGTTGTGTTACATTTTCAGTGGAAAGAAATATGCACTGAGCCCAAAATGATGACGCTGAGCAACTATTGTGGTTTCAAGATTGGAGGATGCGATCACCTCACCGAGATAATTGGCCGAAGCCCGACGTCGAACTGTTGCACCACAATGATGATGAAGAAATGGTTAGAACACACCGCACTTTCTGCCATACGGTGCGCGTCGGAGGTTTACGCTCGAGCCACAAAAGCACAACATGAAAGCTCGTTTCATTCGCTCTGGGTGCAAGATTCTCTTGTGTAGGCTCCGCTCACTACGCGCTTAAGGCGAAATTCACACACACGACACCGCGCTGCACGACGCAGCCACGCACAATAGCCAAGCATAGTCGACCGTATCAGATGCTGAGCGATGAGTGTGAATCCGCCCATTTGATGCTGTGTATCTCGACTGAAATTTCAAGCATTTCGCCTAAAGGATCACAACCCTCCGTATCGCACAAACATGCCACGCGAATTACATCATGTAACCATGAGTCACACATTACTCATGTTGTTCCAAGACGTAATGACCAAAATAAGTTAGATGATAAAAATTTCAAATCAATTTCAATCAATTGGTAATCAATTCCGACACAAACATGCACATTGAACGTAGAGGAAGATTAGTGATAAGGAAACCCAAATATGTATGTATAAATATCGATGTTCTCCAGAGAAGAACTCAGTTCTGATGTAGAAATGTAAAAGTATTATTGTGTATTAAATAAGTATATTTATAGTCAAAGCCTTTCTGTTTTATTTTGACTTTTATAAATATAAAACTCGTAATTGGCGCAGTCGGTAGGATGTGCCCAACATAAAACTAAAAATCAGTGAAAGTGTTGAAGTATGCATCTAAAACTAATAATAAAATATATATATATTTACACAAATTGTACTTTTTACGTTTAGTGAAGAAACTCAGAATTCAAAACCAGAACCTACAACAACAATGGCGATTCAATACAAAACTATTTGTCGAGGATTTTGCTCAACAAGATTCAAGGACCTGCAGGAGCGGTCGTAAGACGGATGGAAAACCCAAACAGTTGGCCGACGATCAAAGCGGCGTTAATCAAAACGTATGGAGTCAACGAAACGTATTATCATTTATAGGAATCAGCAGATCGGTTACAGACAAGAAATTTAAGTCAACTTTATAATCAGTTAAGGATAATTCTAGATACATAAATTAAATGCAAAATATAAACTAGACCAAGAGAAACCTGTAGATTATAAGCCCGAAAATAACGAAAGATCTATCCTCGAAAATTTTTTACACAAAATCAATAGAAGTGATGATAGAACGAAGAATGTAGAAAATATAGATGAGGCCTATAATAGTTTATTAGCGACTGGGTTTAGAGAAAATGTATCTGATGGCAGCAATAATCCAAATGGAAACAGTTATTCAAATAGGAGTAATTATTCTCAAAGAAATAATCAAAGTAGCCAACCAAATAATAACCAAAACAATTCAAGTGGAAATTTTAAAAAAGACTCTCATCAAAATAATCAAAGATCTGGTTATTTTAATAACAACAATCAAAATAGTAGATTAGAACCAATGGACGTAAACCAATTGAATGGTAGCCAGCAGCAAAATTTTCAATTACACAGCCTCTCTCAATTTTACCGATAGTAATTATGCAGGTTGCCGGTAAACCTTTTAGATTTTTAATCGATTCAGGATGCACTATTTCCGTGATGAATAAGGAGCTTATTGATAAAAAAAGATGACCCCATTATCCAAAACAGCGGAGGTGATGCTAGCGTTCAGAGCGGTTTTCTCTCAACAAACTTGGGTTTTGATACTATCAAAAACCGGATCGAGCGTTTTAACCTGGCGAAAAGTTCTAATGTGGATCGATGGGTCAAAAATATAGAGACGTTAAGTGAAGTTTATGTGGAGCGAAAGAGAAATGCTGCTCTATGCATCACTCCATTTAGATGGAGCTGCATTGAGCTGGTATCATAGCCAGCGCCAGACTCTTACGGGGTGGCATATAATTTGTAGGGCCATCAAGGAGAATTTTCCCTCGCAAAATAAAAACTCCAATGTGCTGATGCAGATTCTCTCACGGCGACGTAAAAGTGATGAGTGCATTGAACAATATTTTTATGATGTGACTGAGCTCGACAAGTAAAAAAATAAAGGAATAAAAGAAAAACTTGCCGTCCGAACGATTATTTTTTTTTGGAACCGCTCTTCTTGTCGAAATGGACACCCGGAAAAGTTATCTGTATTCCCGGGTCGGCATTCACACGCGTTCCTACCATTATCCCCAAAAAGGATAACCAACGGGCTTTCATCTCTAAAATCAATTTGTGCTGCGGAACTTTGACCAACTTGTGTTTGTTTTGTTCCTAAAAGAATATATACATATATCAAAAAGTGTGTCCATTCCCCATAAGTCGCGGATGGTTACATGCTGTCTATATCAGCCCCAGATAGCCGAGTGAAAAAGTGCATAGTGCCATCCCCTATTGACCTATTGGTTGGAGGTGGGAATAGTTGGCCGTGGTTCAATTCATCTAGAGCCAGATAGATAGTGCATGAGTTGGTTGGTTATCCCAATTTCATTTATTCATTTGTTTTTTTGTGACGTTAGTTGTTGTTTTTTTTGTAGCACGTGAGTATTTTGGTGTGATGGAATTGGCATAGCAGGCGTGCAAGAACTCCGACCCAATTCTTCCGAACTAGCTACCATCAAGCACGTGCCACCGCACTGTCTGTGGTGTCGAGCATCTTATGCTTCCACTTCATTACAACTTCTCATCATACACTTTCAATGAGTGACATACCTGCGTAGGTATATTCTCGGCTTGCGCGTGCATGCTTATTTTTTTAGCCATATTTGCAAATTGAGTACGAGTATATGTATATACATCATTATTACAATACATGTGTGAAGAGGACTCTTTGCGGACAATGATAGGGGAAAATCGGCTGTTAATTATATAGATTAAAAATTAAAAAATAAAAATCTAGGATTTATTTATAGATACGAATATACTCATACATATATTACGTATTTTTTTTAGTTAGTTAGTTTTTTTCCCCACTGTGGATATAGATATCGAATTGGAATAGTCATGAATGAATTTTGATGAAGTTTGTTTGAGGTTTGTAACTCAGGGTAACAATGTACGTTTTTTTTGGTACCAAATGCTTCATCACTGATTAGGATTAGATCTATTATTGATTTGATTAGGTAAGAATATATAAGAAGAATGAATAACTAAAAACCTACTTTCCTTACGTCTCTCCTCTTGCTCGTTTTCCTGAATTTTCCTTGAGCTAATTTGGTGGTTTCAACTAGATTTGGCGCCTGAAACCCATGGAAGGGAGGACAAGGTCGCGCCGGGCCCACAACACCCGGGGGCCCCTATAGAGCCGTTTACCAGCTACAGGCTCAACTGACCTGAATGGGAAGTGGATCTGTCCTGATTGGACGGTTCTCCCATTTATTAATGTATTTTTCGCTTCGTGCCTTGTTACCTTGGCTGTTGGCTGATGCAGCCCCTTGTCCCTGCACGGGACTTTGTTGTTTTTGAGTCTTAGGGAGTTTGGTGCGTAGGTAACCATATTAGGTTTTCTCTATTTTGCTTGTTATTTGATCGCAGATTTGTTAGTGTATTTTGGATTTTGTTTATCGGGCAGACGTGTGATTCATTTTTGTACGATAATGGAGGAGGCCAAGGACTGCCGTGTTCTTTCCCACCCCGCTACTCCCGGCAGCGTAGCTGGTCTGCCAGCACACGTCACGGGCAGTCCTTGGAGAGTGGTTTTTGATACTCTGGTGTCCTCAGGCCTTTACGGCCATCTCAACCCTCGTCCTCCGGTCCCCGTTATTACAACATATGAAAACCACATAAAAATTCTAAAATCCACACAAAAAATGATTATAAAATTCCCAATCAGTAGCAAAAGTCTTGCACATAAGATCACTTTTTGTCAAATCCATATTACTCCATCTTGCTAAATTCGGTAAGCTAACCAATATTAGCCACAATGTAAATACCAGACACAACCAATCAAGAGTATTAGTTCCCCAATATAAAAAAAATATATTTCACATAGATTCATGAATTATATTGGGCCTTACGCTTTTAACAGACTACCAGATGAGATGAACAACTTTTTATATACCTACATTATTTACAATAAAATGAAAATAAAATTTTGACGTTTAAAAACTCAGTATTGATGAATTATATTCCTTATTCAATATATTTAGATACGAACAATGAAATCATAACCCATTTCCTATTTTTAATCAAAAATCTTATTATTTGAAGGGCCCCGCAGAAGAAAGAACAAAGTCAATTTAAAAAAAAAAAATACATTTTACAGCCATCTGTTGGCTTACTTCCAAACGAAACCTCACGTGGTCTGTTTTGGAATAAGAAGATCAACGTCACCTCTAAAAAGGAAGGAAAAGAATACCCCTGGCGGCAAATAACGATCGTCGTCCACGCGGGAACGGCAAAAAGTGATCAAAGTCAACATTCTCCTTTTCCGATCTCCGTTACTCCGTTTAACCTCTCCATTCTCAATCCAGTGTTTTGTGCCACGCTGTAAGTTTGTGTCATTTTATTTTTGTGCAAAAATGGAAATATCAAGTAGTTCAAGTGGTGATTCTTCTGATGCCGGTAACTGCCACGAACCCAGTAACACGAAAAAAAGAAAAAGAACTGGGAGAATGAGCGAGGTGATGAAAAAGCTGCGTGCGACTTCATACGAGACAGGGAACGACTGCCGTTGCAGAAGGTACAGATGTTTTCAAACAATTCCACTCGATGCAAGGAGAAAAATCATTGAACAATTCAACAATTTGGGTGATTACAACCGCCAAAATCAATACTTTGGAGGACTAATTACGCCAATACCAGTCAAACAACGTCGCAGTCGTAAGGACGAGATGGATGCAGATTACCGTATTTCTTCTTACCACTACCGCGTGCGATGTTTTATTGATGAAATATCACAGGATGTTACTGTATGCTATAATGCGTTTCTGGCTCTTCATGGCGTTACCAACCGCCGTGTGCAAACGTTCAAGAAACAACTGACTGAGTTTGGAACAGTCGCCTTGGACAAACGGGGAAAGCACGAAAACAGAGCAAATAAGCTGCCAGAAGGGACGAAGACTCGTGTGCCGGGCAAAACAAGAATTTCACTCTGATCCGATTAATTCATTGGAAAAAAAAAACGATTTGACTCAGTGAAAGTCTTTTTCCTTATTCGAAGCCACTCATACTTGGAATGCGACAGGGACATGGGCAAGATCAACGCAAAATCGTACACAGATGATTGAAGGAGGGTTTTTGAAGAGAGCCAACAACAGCCCTCTCCTTTCAAAGTTATCGACTGGTCCAAAATTCATCATCAAAGTCATTTTATGAGAAATTGAAGTTTTAAATCGAAATACTGAATTTTTTAAAAAAATGACTTTGATCTTTCTTCCCCGCAGCCCTTCATTTGCTTGCATTTTGGATGTGATCCAGAAGGAAAGTCAAAATGATGTCGAATGTCGAATACGGCGAAGCTGAATTGGATACAGGTGAGTCCATCTGCGATCGGTGATCGATGCGTTGCAACTTTGGCCGGCTATTTAGGTATATACGTAACGCCCTATTTTGTTGCCACCCCTCCTATCCTAATGCCACCCATCCTATCCTAATGCCACCCATCCTCTCCTAAGGGTTCTCCGGACGGAGCCAATACCGCGCCGTGACAATTTTTATTGGATTTTTCTTTTTAATATTTTCTTAATTCTATGATTTGTAACTACTGTCTTCTAATATAATGTTGAAATATAGCTCCCTCCCCACACAAGTTTTACTTCGAAAGAGGGCTGCAAAGTCATTATTTTATGTCATGTAATCTAAATGGACTATTTGCAGTAAATGAAATGAAAATGAAAAATTTCTGTTCCAGAGTTGTACTCTGAAGGAAGAAAGGAAACTACACTACGACAAGCCGTACTAATCCATCGGGAAACGGAAAACAACCGAAATCCGAGTGACTAAACCCATACCCCAGTAGGTACCGGACAACCAAATACCAATCAACGCCCGGTGCTAAAAAGGATCGCTACGGTAGTCTAGGAGCAGAATGCAGCTTATTTACCTACTGTAAGTTTACCTCGCCTTTTTGATATTTCTTGATAAAATTTAAATTTAAAATCAATCGCGTGAATAACTCTAAAAATTTTGAAGTGCTAGTGAATATTGTAAAATTGTTGTAAACAATTACTCATTGCCCTCGCGTACGTTTAGTATTATTTTTTTTTTTTGCGATTTGAATTGTGTGATTACGTGACTCTACTTATTTGCTATTTTGAGCTGAACATTTCCCGTCCCAAAACTTAAAACGGAGGCAATGCAGGAACCTATTACACACTTAATCGATGCGGTTAATGCTCAGATCGAGCACATAAAGAATATAAAGGAAAGATTATCTCAATTCGACACAAATAAGATTAGTGTAAAACCCTGTAATGGGCTAATGACGTTGCCGTCAGAAGCAGTCGCGGTCAATCTGTTAAAACATAAACCAGTGACAATTGGACATTGTAAAATACTTAAGTATGGAGCTTAGAAACATACGTAAACATATTCGAGACCAACTACAAAACAACCCGCAACTATGGATAAATATGAAATCATTGTTTAAAATTGGATATCAGAAAAGAAAGAAAAATAATAGATTGATATTCTTATTGTAGAAATTATGGAGTATGGCTGGAATTCTTACAAAATTCAGTAGGTATCTTAGATGATAAGAGTTCCGACACATATACAAACAAATATTAATGCACTTAATTAATTAATAGAAATATTCATCCACTCTGAAGATGCCAAAATAAAAGGCGAAATGTCAATGTAACATGAACACTTGGAGTTTCATTTCGTAATAAGCTGGAAAACTGACGATAAAGGTAAATGAATAACAGCGGTCAATCTGTTGCCTTGCGACAAAATATTGCTACCACTGTTTCTGCCGGAAAATGTAATCAGACCATAAACGCGCGCTGGGGGTGTGTGTCTCTACTTGATACACACACGGCATCTCAAACCCGACGAAAATATCGTGCGTTGTTTTCAAATAACGGAAAAATCGGATGAGTTGCCGGACCAAGCCAATGAGCGTCGTCGATCTGCCCGCTTAGCAGCAAGGCAGAGCAAAGAATCGCGATTGACCGAAAGGAGTTGTTCGGGCAATTGAAGAATAGCGTTCGAGGCGAGCAGTCGTGGAAGAGTTTTCGATTTCGTCCAAGTGGTGGACAGTCGTTCGCAATCATCAAGAGGGTTCGGTCGGCCCCGAACTGTTTCTTTCTTCGCGTGCCTTATTGAAAAGCGGCGCGACCAAAGGGACAACTGGGTCCTTCCGCGTCGTGTGTGAAAGCGAAAGTCGTCGAGTCGTTCATATTCGGTGTAACCGCGAAAAATTTAAACGTGCGTGATCACTCTGACTTCATGATCAGTGGAATTAGAGTCGTTGGTATCGTTACCGTGTTCGCGAGTCAAATGCTCCCGGTGCCCGCTATAAGATTATCTAAAAAACTATATATACTAAATATACGGGAACAACTTTCAGTTTCTTCCTTTACTGAACAAACTCTAATTCCCACCCTGACCGAACAAGACACCATCAAGAAGCTTCCCGATTTCGTACGGGATCTCTAGGTCTTTGAGGGAGATCCAGTGCAGTGGATCCACAGTGTTGAGACAATCCTCAACGATTAAAAAGTGGTGAGTCAGAAACCAATATTTCGGGCAATTATGCGGCAAGTCCTACAAAAAATAAGAGGACCGACTGATGCTGCTCTTGTGTCGTATAGTATCTTCGACGACAACAGGGCTGGAATCGGGTAAGGCAACAGGCGACAGTTTGCTGTCACTCTCGGCTAAGGCGACATGTCGCCCATTTGTCGCCAACTGGCAATCATTTTGCTGCGACACCATTTTCATACAAAATTCCATTTGGTTGAACGGGAAAAGTTGTCGTGAATAAGAAGTGCTTTTCCTTGTTTTTTCCTAATTTTCCGCGCAGTGAAAGAACGTTTGCAACAAACAATGTAAATATTATATAATGTTTTCGTTGTAGAAGTGATATCAATTGGCTCTTCGCTCTTCATTTCATACATCCATCAAATGCACCCCGTATTATCTTTTGTTTGGGCAGTCAATGGTGAGTCATGGGGGATACATACCCACTGCTGAGGCAGCTTAATTTATTGGCTGACTCTGATAGCACTCTTGAAAGGACAGATAAACTGGCAGTCTCACGTCAACAAGTCCAAGAACATATCCGAGCTGCCCAAACTAAACAAGCTCACGGATATAATTTGCGCTCTAGGCAAATTGAGTTCCAGCCTGGAGATGTGGTTTTGCGGAGAAATTTTGATCGTAGCAATGCTACGCAACACTAGAATGCCAAACTCGATCTCAAATTTCTTGAAAGCCGAGTGAATAAAAAGGTTGGCCATAATAAATACCTGTTGTCGGATCCGCAAGGTCGACAAGTCGGCGTCTACCATGTCAAAGATATCATTAAGGCACAATAATCTGCAGCTTAATCGTGCATTAAAAATTACGAATTGCTGTGTGTAATGAATTGTGGACGTGTGGATACTGTACTGTATCCACATTCCACGTTATCGCATCTCACAACCCGGTATTCTGTGAACAGCCCGTGTAAACTTACCAAAAGCGAATTATTGACAGAATAGCGGTTTTTAATGAGTTGCAAATTTGAAATTTGCCGGCGGCCGCTATCATACGGCAATCGCCGGAGCAACTACTTGCAAAAAGGAATATTTCAGCAGGCATTAACAAGGACCGGATCCATAAATATTGGTTGAGTTGGCCCGTACCGCGCTGTGCCCTGTAGTACCGGAAAAGAAATAGGAAAAAATAGGAATAAAAAAACTCAGGTGTAACATATATACACATATAAAAAGAAAAGGGGAAACCTCCAGCAATCACTTGGACCCGAGGTGCAGACGCCACTGTGTAGATCTGCAGCCGCCAGACACTTAGAAGGTCTAGCACCTCGGGCTTAAAAAAAAACCCGGAATTTAGCGACAAGTTGGAGCTTCCTTGAAAAAAAAGGAGAGAAAAAAAAACAAACCTGAAGCACAGGGTACCAGTTGGGAGTTGTAATAATATACGAGGGTTGCCTTTTATATTTCGGGATTAGAGAACAAAAACAAATATTAATCATTGAAAATCGCTTTATTGTTTTTCAAAATATTCCCCATGAAGATCTATACACTTTTGCATGCGTTTGAACCAATTGTCAAAGCACTTTTGCCACTCTGATTGAGGTGTCTCCAAAACATGCATTCTGAACGCAGCAACCGCTTCTTCAGGTGTTGAAAAACGTTGACCTCTCAGTTTGTTTTTTACGTATGGGAATAAAAAGAAGTCATTCGGTGCCAAGTCAGGACTATACGGCGGAAGACCCATCAAATCTATGTTTTGAGTGCTCAAAAATGCAGTTGTTTGAGCTGATGTGTGAGAGCTCGCATTGTCGTGGTGAAGAGTGATCCGTCTTCGGCGGTTGGTTTTCCTGATTTCTTGGAAGACAACTGGCAAACAAATGGTTGTGTACCACTCAGAATTGACTGATCTGCGTTGTTCTAGTGGTACGGTTGCGACATGTCCAGTTTTTCCGAAAAAACAGGCGACCATTTGCTTGGAAGTGCTTCGTGCGCGAACAACTTTTGTTGGGTTTGGCTCATCTTGAAACACCCATACAGTCGACTGCTGTTTACTTTCGGGCTCATACGCGTAAATCCACGATTCATCACCTGTCACGATGTCATAGAAATGTTTCGAAGCACCGCGATCGTATTTTTTGAGCATTTCTTTCGACCAATCGACACGAGCCTTTTTTTTGAGCGATTGACAAATTGTGTGGGATCCAACGCGAACAAATTTTTTTGACAGTCAAATGTTCATGCAATATTGAATGTATGCTGGTCCCACTAATGCCTAAGGTTGTCTCAATCTCACGATAGGTCACATGACGATCTTGCAATATCAGTTCGCGCACAGCATCAATGGTTTCCGAAAAAACAACTGATTTTGGACGACCTTCACGAAATTCGTCTTGGAGTGAACTACGACCTCGATTGAATTCACCATACCATTGATAAACACTGGTCCTTGATGGAGCTTCATCGCCAAAAATTGAATTCAGTTCATCCATGCACTGTTGCTGAGTTAATCCACGTCGAAAGTTGTAAAAAATAATCGCACGAAAATGTTCACGATTGAATTCCATTATTTGGCCGAGATTAATCTTTTAAGTTACTGTAAAAAACACAAATAGCGCTCGTATGTCAAAACGTTCTGAGTACGTATAACCTCAAAAATGTCAAATTTTACGATAGAGCTGTCAGTTGCCAAATTGCAACACTAGGGTTGTCCAATCCCGAAATATAAAAGGCAACCTCCGTATCATTTGTAATCGTATTCGAAAAGTGACTGCTCATTCTATGAATTTTATATCTTCATGTCACTACGCGTACTATCCTTCGTTATGAGGAGGCTCATCTTCAATTACGCACCGCAGGAACGGCTGATCGTTACAATATGTAAAATCATCGTAAAAGCGGTTAATTTATTTTTGAATAGGCCGTTACAATCTACGCAAGAACCACTCCGTATCTTGTACGGTTTTATGGAAGATATTCCAAATTTAGCTCGGGGCTTCCTTAATAATACCCCGGATGCCCGCGATCAATCTAACAGACTATGATCAACACTACGCTGAATAAATGTGGACCTCCTGTAAGGAGCGTTGCAGAGTGGAAAAGGATAACATCAATTGTTTCTGTATCAATTTTACTACTACTTAATATTTAATTGTATTTAGGATTGGACATCCAAGGAGAACAAAACGAAAAGTAAGCTTTGCCAAAACAAAGCTGTGTTAAAAAAAAACTGGTGGGAGTCGAAATGAGACAGTGCCACTAAGCGAATTCGAGGAGGTATTAGTGAAAGTTGATATGTATGAATATTATTTTACATGTATTGTGTACATGTATAGGTCAAGAGAACTTGCCTCTACCAGCTTGGAGTTAAGTCATAAGTTCAGTCTCCGCTGTAACCTCGATCTAAAATGTACCAGTTATCTACAATAGTTTTAAATAAAAAGTAATAGATTAATTTCCAGAGTTTAATTATTGAGTATTTAACATATTATTTGGCGACGAGGAAAAATGAAAGCGTGAAAAGGAACAAAAAATTAATTCAGTGAAGTATAAATTGTACGGATTAATTGCGAAGAGTTTTGGAACTGCGGGTGTTGGCGGCAAGGCAAACCAAACTGGCGTTTATTGGCAATACTGACTATTTCATGCCAGGTGAAGATTACGAGGAAAATAAAGCACGGATGGAACACCTTTTATCCATAAATAAAGTGACTGAGGATACTGCTAAACTTTCATATCTGATTACTTTAATTGGGCCGGAATCGTACAAAATTTTAAAGTCTTTGACGGCTCCAGAGAAGCCCAATAAAAAGACTTATAATGAGCTAATCTCAGTTATTGATAGATATTTCGCTTGTAACGGACGGTTTGGTGGGCATCCGAAGATGCCCGTGGGGACGGAGCCTAAGGTAGCATAATTGACCGTGAAGGTCGGGCCGTGCCATCTGGCAAAGAAAAAGGCCCCTCAACGAGCTAAGCAGCGGCCTATGCTTGCTGTAGCTCAGTTCGGGAGATGTGGGCGGGGTTTTCGCCGCTCGTTGCCCCTGTCCTTTACGTATTAACAAAAATTCATAGGCCTGGGGAAGACAACACAAACAGGGGAGGTAAAAATGGGGAATTAAAAAAAAAAATAGTCGATACGAATGGAATGGTTGACGGACGGATCAGACGCCACACGGTCGCACCTGGGTCCGGGTGTAATGGGACCCTCGGCCGATGGTTTCGTACCACCAACAGATCACTACTCATCAGGTGCTGCCTCGATCTGCTGGTGGGAGCAGCACTACCAGACCATAATATGGTTCATTACAGGTGGTTCATTACAGGGCAGCTTCTACTTCGAGGCCTGCCAAGAAGAAGAAGCTGAGGACAAAATGTGCTGCTAAACAAAACAAAAGCGAGCTGGTTACAGGAGCCGACAACCATTGTAGAGGGGAAAAATTGGCAAAGCAAAAAAAAATACTACATTTCCCAATTATTCAGATGATCAACAGATTACAAAGATTTCTGAGGCCAGCAGAGGCGCAACACAGCATTCCTTGCCGTAATTCACTCATAAACTCTGCAAGCTGCTGAGCAGATGAACAACAGAAAAATGTAATACTGTGTAAATAATTTTTTTTAAGTTACCTAGAAGGACAATCCTGGCAAACAAAAAGGTATCCAGGGCTCCTCCGCGCTTCGTCCGGTCACCGAAGATGCTCCAAATGCCGGCAATTCAAAGCATTTATGGAGGCCTTAAATACGTGGCTAAACCACAAAAGACAAACACAACACCAGGACTGTCTTGTTGAACTGACTCTAAAAGGATAATCTACTCTATTGGAAGGATTGGGGTGCTACAGAGGAAAGCACAGCTACTTGAAGGGAAAATACGTGAAGTAAAAATGGCTAAATCCTAAGACTTAGAGCAAGTAGCCTTAATGTGCTTGTGGGGATACAAATCGGTGGAAGGACTAAAAAGGAACCCAAAGAGGTCCTTCTTAGTCCTGTTCTGTGCCAGAAATGGGCCCCACGTTGGGCGCCATTTTTGTAACGAAAGCCAAACTAAACCGGATGAGGAAGCACCTGCTGGAGGGCAGCGTCTGTTCCGTCAAACGAAGCCCCGTCCAGCGCCCCAATCGGTTTCAACACGTGAGACTTCGGTGGCAGCGTCTGTTCCGTCAATCGAAGCCCCGTCCAGCGCCCCCAATCGGTTTCAACACGTGAGACTTCGGTGGCAGCGTCTGCTCCGTAACTCGAATTATACGGTCAGTATTGCGTCCAAAAAGGATATTTTTTTTGTGTAAGGGATCCGCCCGCCGTGAATACGTTTTTTTTTGTGTGTTGTATAGTGGGAAAAAAAAAATATATATATATATTTGTTCGTGTGTAAAGCAAAATTGCGAAAAATGTGCATGCCTTTGTAAGAAAAAAATTTATAGTTTTGTTTCTATTGTTGTGCTGCGTAATTCGCACTTTAATCTTTGGTATTATAAATACACTGTGTATCGTCCTGTAGCGGCCGCCACCGGAATGTAGTATTAGTCTTTGGATAAATTATTTGAAAAAAAAAAAGAGAGGAAAGAACCAGTAAATTAATTTTTTTGTGTATACGGTTTACGCGCAACAACAAATTTTCACTTCGTGGAATTTATAGTTTAATAGTAAAGATATATATTTGATTCAGAAGTGAGTAGGCAACGGATATGTTAAATTAAGTAAAAAGAAAAAAAAAAATTTATTTAATAAATATGTGTTATAACGTGAAAAATATGTGTTAGTTATTTGTTTTAAAGGTGTCTTCGCTCCTTCCCTCCGATCGGTATGAAGTGTCCGGGGTCGTGCATCGCCCTCTGGTGAAGTGCCTTCAGTGAGCTCCGAGAGGGCCTGAATTTGTCGGCATGGTGTCCACTTTATTGTCCTTTTCGCGTTTCGCTCTCTTAAATTCTCTAGTGATTATTAGCACCTGAATTTTGACGTGATGGAGTCAACGCCGGAGATTGTTTTTTTTGTGTGACCCGCGACCATTTTTTCCTCCCGAACAGAGCTGCCCTCCAGCAGGTGCTTCCTCATCCGGTTTAGTTTGGCTTTCGTTACACGCTCTGCAAACCAACGTTTTAATTTTTATATTTTAAAAGAAATCAGAAGCCGAACGAGCCTATGTATGTCGGATTATATTGTCGAATTGAAAACGATGTCAAAAACCTACAATTTTGGATGATGCATTACTTTCTTCTTACTTTAAAAGGTTGGGTATAAAAATCAACGAAACCAACATGTTTTTCACTCTTTTTTTATACGTTTGTAATTATTTAACCTCTTAGTTTATCCTAGCTTTACATCTAATCTCCTTCTCACACAAGCGTGGCTACTGAGGAGAGAAGCATTAAATACTCTGTAATCTAATGAATGTATGAATTGCAATAAATTAATTGAATTGAAAAAAAACCTCTTCAAATGACCACTGCCTAGTACGTTTCAGTGTATTCGGCACTACCCCTTCGTGTACTAATGGAATCCAACACATATGCCTCTACTAAGCAGGCACTCTTAATTCGTATGGAGTTCCACTTCTATTTAACAATCTCTATTCTTTGTCACTGTTTTCAAAAATTCCAGTAAGCATACATATGGGAATGGCATACGTAGCAAGGCGAAAAGAGTTAAGATTAAGGTTGGGCGATCAAAGATCTCTCCTTCGCCTACGCTCAAATATCTGGGTATTCCCTTTCATCATCATGTTAAATTTAACCCCATATTAGATATGCACTCAAAAAGGCGTTGATCGCCTTCAAAAGCATCAGCGGTCTTTTGAAGCGACTAGTGAGCCTGAATAAAGTCAAAGTCATACTCTATAAGACGCTACTAAGACCAATCATTACCTATTGAGCGCCAACATGGCTGTACTGTTCCAAAACGGTTATGAGTCTGGCTGAAAATTTTCAAAGAAAAATCCCCCGACACTGCATGGGTAATTACTATGATCTCTCTCTCTGGATCCTGTCAACCGCTTGTGGGGCATAGGGCATTAACCACGCCGACTTTCCACCTCGTCCTGTTCGCCGCCATCGCCTTCAACTGTCTCCATGATTTGCCTATTGACTTACCCTGGACCTCAACTGATCTTCTCCAGGTGTTTCTAGGTCGTCCAACGCGGCGACTTGTGGGTTCCAATCGAGGACCTGTTTAGCAATGTTTTCCGGCCCTTTTCGGAGTGTGTGACCTATCCATTGCCACTTTCGCCTTTTTATAGAGGTGCCCTATCCTGTCCTGGCCAGTAATGAACAGGAGGTCGTCGTTAGAAACGACCTCCGGCCAGCGTATGTGCAGGATACGCCGTAGACACTGGTTCACGAAAGTTTGCAATCTAGTTGTTATCGCCCTGGTCTATGATGCGAGGAGGAAAAAGGCTACTAAAAGTCTCCTCTGAGTCATAACATTCTGGAAATCACTAAGCGGTTCTTTGTTCATGCTAGAGAACATATTGTAATAATGCTAGGGTAAGGAAAATGTGTGAAGGTGATTCTCATAGGATCGGAAGATACATCCAACCAGCTTTAATTATTAATTATACATACAGAATCAGGAGAGGAGTGAACAAAAAGATTCTGACCCAAATCCTTGCAATCAAAGCTCAGAAAACTCACAACAACAGCAAAATTAACATAATCTCTCTCAACCTAGAAAATCCCCACGCAACACCCTTTGAACCAATCCTATTCCAAAACAGAAAAGAAATAGAGAAGTTCTACACACACAACCAACCAACCACAGAACCTACAAGGATAACACACTCCCACCTCAAACAACCACAATAAACTCACACAAGAACCCACACCAAGATGAGACAACCGATCGCAATAAAAAGAGGGACAAAAAGACAGAAACCAACGTACCAAGCAAACCGCACGTAAGTCGGAGTGATTGTGTTCGTATCAAGTGGTGAAAATACCGAAACTGATAATAGTGACTTACAACTTTTGGAGTAGTCGAGTGAGCGCTTTTCAGCGCTCTTTTCGCAAAGAGCAATTATTTCACAAAGAGTAAAATAAAATAAACTCGACGCTCCATTTTTGGCAGCCGTTATCACGGTAGCCAGTTGTAAAGTTTTTCTGAGAAATAGACTCAAGTGAAGTGCCTTGTGCAGTGCTGGGACATCGCCGTCAGTCGCGATGGATCCCAAAATAACCAACGTCAAGGAGCAGATTGAGCTGGAGAAAGCTCAATTCGTCAAAACGGCGCGGCAAAAGCTTTTGCGTCTATGCAAAAGGTTCGGCGCCGACCTGAAGGGGGAGGTGATCGGAGACCTGCTCTCTTCCATTAGAATGGAATCGAAGATACCTGCCGCCAGTGCTGTTAAGGTTGCTGCCGGCACCTGTTATGATGAATCCGAGGGCATCTCGTCTGACGATGACAGCGTAGCCATGGACGCGGTCGAGGACTGTGTCAACGCAGAAGCTGCCCCGACTGGATCATCATTAAGGTCAGTTAAACCCACCCCATTCAATTTTAACAGTGCTAGTGCTAAGAACAGCGACAGTGCTAATAGGAAGAGGCTCGCTACCTCCCCACTCCCTTCATCTTTTAAGCCACGACGCAATGATGGCTACTCACAGCTGCGTGAAGCAGTACGGAGCGTCTGCGAAAAGAACGCTGAGTTGTTTGCCAACCACCCTCAACCAGCGCCAATTCTTCGGCTCAAATTGTCGGCTCAGGTCCCCCAGACCCTTAAATCCCCTCAAACCTTCAAAGCCCATGCTGTGAAAAAGCAGTCCGGGAAGAAAAAGGCCAATAGCACTCGCAAAATCGTGAGTGCCAAGCCAATTTCCAGTGCTTCTGGTGCCCCCAAGACGCCCAGTACCAAGGAACCAAGAGTTCCACCCATTATCTGCTACAGCTTCGACCTGAAATCCTTCAGGCAGAACCTGGCTGATGCTTGCACGAAAAGCGGGACGAAAATTCCCGAATTCGAAATAAAGTTGAAAGGAGGCAAAACTACCCTCCTCGCCAAATCTACCTTTTGCCATGGTGACTTAACGGAGAACCTAAAGGCTGCTAAAGTGCCATGTTTTTCATACACCCCTGCCGCAATCAGGAAAGTAACATACCTCCTCAAGAACGTGCAACCTTCCTATGACGAAGAAGACGTTCTTGATGCGCTCCGTTTCCTCCTAGGGGACATAGTCATTTCGGTCAAACAATTTGACACCCCGCGCTCCAAAAGCCTGAGCAAGAAGCTGGCCATATTTCTGGTACAATTTGCCGCTGGCACTCAGGCAGATGAAGTAACAAAAATAAGTTCCGTCCTCGGACATAAAGTCTCATGGGAGAGACCCGAGCACCAAAAAATCTCACAGTGCTTCAACTGCCAGCGCTTCGGGCACGTTTCAGCGAACTGTGGACTGGAATCACGTTGCGTCCGGTGCGACAAGGCACATGGAAGTTCCGCTTGCGAGACACCTAAGCAGACCCCAGAGGTTTTCTGTGTCAACTGCAACGCTAAGGGACACCCTGCTAGCTACCGCGGATGCTCTATTGCAAAGAAAGCGGAAAGCAGACGCAAAGAGGCCAAAGAAGGCAAATCCATTGCCAGGGAAGCAATTACTGCCACCCTTGAAAATCAAGTTCGGGATGGTATTTCCTATGCTGCGGCAACCAAGCCTGCAGCTAAACCTAAACCGGCTACCGTAAGTAACCCCCTCAAGTCGACATCCTCAAATAGCACCAACATTTTTGCGGAATGCCAAAGCCTCTTTGGCAGAGACTTATTCTCTCTTGTGAAGGAGGTGGAAAAGTTTGTCCCCTATTTTAACTCGCTTGATTCTCCGTCTGAGAAGAAGATGGCGTACGTCCAGCTTGCCTTCAATCTTTGTGGTCTTAATGGATAGAATCAAGATCGCAATTCTAAACTCCAGTTCCTTCGTACCCATTTACAAAAGGCATGCGCTGCAGGAATACCTGAACGCAGCCAAGCCCGACATTTGTTTCCTTAGTGAAACAAGACTAAAATTTAGGCACAATGTCTTTCTATACAACTACCAGACAATTCGCCATGACATCCTGGCAAATGACACCAGTGGCAAGTTGGGTACGGCCATAATTGTCAAGTCTAAAATAAAATTTCGAAGGATAATTATCCCTCAGTTAACTTGCATAGAAGCCATGGGGGTTTCTTGTGAGGCGGGTTATAAAACCCTTGATTTCGTGGGCATATACGCCCACAACAATTTCCCTGTTTCAGAGCTGGTTGATGATCTCAACCAAATCCTTGCCACTGTTTCGTCATTTGAGTTTATCATAATGGGAGGCGACTTCAATGCTCGCTATCCTAACTGGGGAAACCGTGTTTATAATGCATACGGTTACTCAATTAATTTATGGCTGAATTCCAGGGAAGCCGAATTGCGTATGGTAGCTCCCCCTGAGGCCACATTTCGTAGTTCTGGCAGCATCATCGACTTCTACCTCGTCTCCCCTAACCTACTACACCAAATTCCGTCGCTAGGTACCACCTCCTGCTCAGTAGTGGAGGCTGAATCCAATCACTTATTAGTAGAGCTCGAAATCGCGAGTGCAACAAACTTTCAATTCCTGGAAGTTGAGGACGAGCGATACATCCCTTACAAAAGGGTAAACTGGGAAGACTTTCCAGCTGTCATCGATGAGAGGCTTGGAGAAATTGCAGTTGATAACTGCAAGAACCTCTCTATCTCAGAGAAAGACCAAATCATCAACAGTGTCAACCAAATCGTTGAGTCAACCATTGACTCCGTCAAGATTCCTAAACGGATTGTAAACCTTGGATATAGAGACCTTCCTCAGGAAATCCTTGATCTTCATAGTAGACGGAAAACTCTTCGCCGTAGACTAACTAGAATCTTCCATAGGCGCCTAAATGCCGATAATAATGAGTATAGAAGGGTCTACTCTATCATCAAGGCCATAAATATACTCATTATTGTTAAAACAAAAGCCCATATGAACCTCCAGTTCGAACAACGGCTCAGAGCCATTGTCCCGGGACCAAACATGTTTATGGAAATCAATAAAATTACTAGGAGGAAAGGACGCACTCAAGAGTTCTCTCTTAATGGCTCTCCCCTGATAGACAACGCAGCAACGGCTGAAGCAGCAGCCGTTCACTTCAAAAACACCTTTTTGGTAGAAAATTCCAGCCACGATGCCTCGTTCTCCCGAGAGGTCAACGAGACTGTCAACTGCTTTGATGAAGATCATGCTCCTTCAATTCTTGCCAACTTCTCCAATGGTAACCCATCAGACAGGCCTATCGGTAATGTTGAGTTCGTAGGACCCTCTGACATCCACAAAATGACTTATGGCATCCCTTCCAAAAAGTCAGCTGTGGTCGTTTCAGAGAAAAATAGGAGAAGAACACCCTCAAAAATCTCGTTATCATTATCAGTCACATAAGTAAAGTCATAGGTTATAAAAGACCCGACTAAGCCCATATCCTGATGCTGAGTCGTGAAGACAACGCATCAACGTTGAAACTAACCTCTTCTTTAAATCTCAGCTGCAGGCACTTAAACCATGCCCCCAAATATTCAAACAAATTAAAAAAATCAGTGGTAGGTTCTACTCTTCCTTTAATATTGCTAAAGACCCTATTAGTGTAGAGGGTGAGCAAATCTTTTCAACCCAAGACAAACTTGCTGCTTTTTCAGATCACTTCACAGACATTTATAAACTGCGAGAATTACCGAATGAAACCCTGAACTTAATGGCAAGTGGCAGGATGTCCAATCTCGAAACCTGCCTACACAGCCCACTCACTATATTTAGCGAAGTCAACAACGCATTGAATCCAGTAAACTCAAACCAAAGGCAATTTTTTGCCTCAACAGGAGAAACTGAAACTATTATACTGCATACAAACAATAAAAAATCGGCAGGGACAGATGAAATTCCCAATAATGTCATTAGGAAATGCGCGCCTAGTCTGGCTAGACATCTGACTATCATTATAAATAACTGCATAAATTCTGGCTACTTCCCCTCGCAGTGGAAACTAGCCTTGCTCTGCCCAATCCCCAAACAGCAAAGATGCGTTAACATTGATTCCTTCCGCCCTATCTCGCTTCTCCCCAACTTAGGTAAAATTCTTGAAAAAGTGATACTGGACAGATTCGCCTTATTTACAGAAAGTTTAATACCGGATAACCAGTTCGGTTTCGAAAAGGGAAGATCTGCGGAAATGGCAGTAATGACCCTAATGGATACCATCCGACGTAACCTCAGGAACAAGAATACCACGGTGGCGTGTGCATTAGATCTAAAAAAAGCGTTCGATATGGTTTCCCACAAGGGACTAATTTTTAAACTATTAGAAGCAAACTGCCCTTTAGCATTAACGCGTATAATAGTGAGCTTTCTAAAAAATCGAACACTACAAATTAAAATTAACGCGAACAAATCTGATCCTATTCCAGTCCTTTCTGGGGTGCCGCAGGGGTCTATACTTGGCCCAAAGTTGTTCAACTTTTATATAAGCGATATACCGTCAGCAATTCATTACTTAGAAGCCCATGCAGAGATCCCACTAGTCACTCTGGAGATCATCCACAGCCTCTTCTTCGCCGATGATATTATCATCTTCGATAATGATCCGAGACCCTTTGAGGCTCTTTCTAAATTAGCCACTCGCCTGGAACCTATCCTCAGGTACTTATACAATTGGGGCTTTCAAATAAATCCAAACAAATGTACCTTAACTTGCTTCCGCAACGCAAGTGGCAGAGGACACTTTAAAGCCGTACCTGAAAGCAAACGAATAAATCTTAAAGTTAATGGGCAAACGATTCCACTTAAAGACCAGCTCAATTACTTAGGGTTTCTCTTTAATAATAAAGGGAAAAGTAATCCTCACGCCAGGAAGGTTCTGAACAAAGTTAAAGGAGCAGCTAATATGCTTAATTCTCTCCTAGCATCAAAGTCAGTTGATCCTAAAGTCAAAACGTTAATGTATAAAACGTTAATTAGACCGGCCATTAGCTACTGTTTCCCAGCATGGTTGTGGATCTCTCCCACAGTAGCGAAAGAACTCCAGATTTTTGAGCGAAAAATTCTGCGTAAGTGTTTATCAAAGTATCGTCGCCCAAATAAAAAGTACTTCCATAACTTATACTTGTATGAGAAATCTGAAATATCCCCGCTATTACATTACATGATACTGGCCAGCAGAGTTCGGCTCAAAAAATGGGAAGAACACCCTCTATGGATAGCCCGAAACCTCTTCCTCAAGAATACCAATGAACCAGTACCAGATACGTACTATCCGTCACCCTTCCAATTTCTATTCCCAACATCGAATGAGCTCCCGGACTCATTAACAATGGGTTCTGACTTGCCCCCCTTCTATTTGAAAGCATCTAATGAAATCCTAAGGGGATAATAATAATTTTAGATCCTTCATCCTCATGGTTGTTCCCTCTGAACGCCTATAAATCATTGTAACACCAGCTAGTGCGTCAATTAACCCTTCTGTAGTTACTCAGTGAACTATAGCTATATAAACAATACAATATAACCATAAAATATAAATATAGCATTGCATTATTTATCGACATATATCCACAATGTAATAATCGAGAACCAGAACATAATATCATTAATCCTGCTGTAACTTTCAATATATCTTGCTACGAATATTAGTAAACTAAGTATCACGGAAATTTATCCTTAAATAGAAGTTTATTTTCCTTTCTTATTCATGTAGACTATAAGTATGTATATATAAAAAAGAAGTAGTCAACAGTCATGAAAGTTTCTTAACGATTCAACCTTACTTTAGAAAAAAAGCAATACAAAGGAAATTATAGATGCGGGAGTGAGTTTCTTGTCTCTTTGAAAGTAAAATGAGACACCACATCTCCTCTATAATCTTCAAGTAGTAGTATTTAAGTTTCATTTAATTATTTAGTTTTAAGTTTTAGTTAAGTTTTTATAAGTTGAACAGAATTACTTAGGATAAGAACCATTCAAGCTAAAAAATCAACGAGCAATGATGAAAATAGACTACAACTGCTTAATGAAGTGAATTTATCGATCAGCTGAATCCTACTCAGCTGAATTTATCTCTGTACTAATCAATAGACAAATGACATAATTGACTGTCAATTGACCCTCTATATATATGTAATATAAACACAATGTAAAGAAAAAGCCTCAATAAAATGAAATGAAATGAAATGATGCTGAGTCGTGTTATTTTGTATTCCTAACTACGATTAAAGAATACAGAAAGAATACATATAGATCGTTGATTCCTAATGATCCTTTAATGCATGCCCATAGCACATGCTCGCTATCCTTTGGACCTCGGTATTTTATGGTCCAGGATCATTAGCCATATTCTCTTACTTTGTAACACATTTGCAGAACACATGTTGACCATCCTTCGATAACGTATAACGACCGACAAAGAAGGGGAAATACCGAATAATTTTATTTTACAATTCTGACCAAGGATTTCACCATTGACGGAGAAATGAAAGAAGTATGAGCGTGTGCGATTCTGAAGGTATTGTACATAAGCGAACGATTGTGAATGTGTATGTCTACACGCACATCTTTGCATGTTTTTCTACCCCCGCTGCTGTCGTTTGGTGAACGTTGGTTCGCTGGGTGTTATTGTTTGCGTTCAGAAGGAACTGAGCAACTTCCGCTCAGCGAACATGTTCAGAACGAGCGGGTTCAGAAGTGACTGAGCAACTTCCGCTCGGGTGATCATGATCAAATTTCACCGAGCAAGAAATATTTCTGCTCACTGATCAGTGCTCAGTGCTCAGGTTCTTCTTCTTCTTTTTCAACCTCACGCTCAAGTTGCGACTTTCGAATTTTGACAGTTATCAAGTTGGTTGTTGTGTTTTCGCCGCTTTCGGCTTCTAGTTCTTTGGTTTTCGGGTGCTTTTGATTTTGTTTTCTCGTTGTTCGTGATTTTTGTGAAGGACAGCGTGGGATTCATGTATGTTCCACTTTTCGGCACTTGACGTCTGAAATTGTCATCGTCAGCTCTCAGCTGGTCGATTTTTCAGCTGGTGAAGTAGCGTTCAGCAGGTGCAGACTCCAAACCGAGCAGCTCCGGAGCTGCTCGCGAGCAGTTGCGGAGCTGCTCGCGAGCGGTTTCCGCTCTTTTGCCACCTTCTGAACGCACTCATTGTATGACTCACACTTATAATAAATGTTTTAGTTTGTTTTGTAAGGAATAAATACAGCGACAAGTTGCTTCGTAAGATCCTCTCCTCAGTTTAGTATATGATCAACAGAAATCAGTTGTTTTTTAGTTTGTGTGTTTGCAGTTTTCTTGAGATTACCTCGTATTACATTGACCAAGATGCCTCCAAAAAGTATGGTTTGGGAACATTTTGAGAAAGTGGAGGAAAAACATGCTAAGTGTCGACATTGTGGAGTGAAAATAAAAATATGTGGCAACACGACCAACTTGAAAAACCATCTCCAGCACAAGCATCCCAAAATTGTTGTGAAGAGACCAGCAGAGAACGAGACGAAGGCCGTTGAATATAAAAAAACAAAAACCATCTAACAGCTCTTCTTCGTCATTTTCAACGACAGTGAGTCAACCTCTGATTAGCACGGCTCTAGACAATGTGGTTTCTCACAAAGAGGGAGGCTCTTTAAATCACAGGATCACTCAAAGCATTGTATACATGATTTGTAAGGACATGCAACCTTTGTCAATAGTTGAACATGCTGGATTCCGGAAGGTTCTTAAGACAACTGCCCCACTCTACACTGTGCCTACTCGCAAAACCATCCGCACTGCAATTATTGATAAATACCATCTTGTATCCCGTTCGTTTGAAGCTGAGTTGAAATCTGTTGAGAAATGTTGTTTCACCACTGATATTTGGACCGATTTGCAAAATCGGAGCTTTCTAAGTTTGACAGTACATTACCTTGATGCTGATAAAGGTTGTGTTGTCAAAGGTACAGTCGGAATGTTCCATCTCACTCAACGGCACACAGCTGAGTACATTGTGCAGGAAATGAAAACAATTTTTGAAGAATGGGAACTTGAAATTGAGAAAACCCTTGCCATCATCTCTGACAATGCAGCAAACGTTACAAAGGCAACGGAGATAATGTTTAGTAAAAGCAAACACATCCTTTGTTTCGCCCACACCCTCAATCTTCTCGCCACAAAGGCAATCGATGATGTGTCAGAATTGAATGGCATTTTGAAAAAAGTCAAAGCCATCGTGGGATTTTTCCATCATTCGACTTCCGCATGCGATGAGTTGAGAATACTATCCACCAAAACAGTAACCCAGGATGTTTCTACCAGGTGGAACTCCACCTATGAAATGCTCTCAAGATTCATAGAGCTGCGACCGTTCATAAACGAAATTGTCAACAGGAACACTACTGCTCCACCAATGCTCTCCGCAATGGAAATGGAAATCTTGCAAGAAGTGCGCGAAGTTCTAGAACCATTAGCAACAGCTACCAAGGACATAAACTCCGAACAACATCTCACCAGCAGCATGGCGATTCCAGTGGCAGCCATACTTAAGGAATCAGTCGAGAGTTTGGATCCAAAGCACCAAGTTGGGAAGGCCTTGCGATGCTCGGTGTTGACTCAACACAAAAAACGTTTTGGCTCGATAGAACAATGTTTGCTTCTGGCACTATCCTGCATCCTAGATCCGAGGTTCAAGAAGATGTAATATTTCAAGGATGAGTCCAGTCTTGCCAGGATCATAAATACAGTTTTGGACTCTTCGATCTCAGGTGATTATAAAAATAATAATACTTTATTTGCCATAGAGTAACTAACTCACATAGTTGAAGTCAGAAAATTTGCCAGATCATTTGGAAGTTGGTTAGAGCGTAAATTTAGATCATAGAATGCATCACAGATTGAATAATTTTGCTATACTATATATTTCATGCTTTCAGGTGCACCATATTCGTCTTTGTTTAAGAAGCACAACAAAAGCATTCAGAAGATATGGTCCAAAAGTCGTGTAGTACCCCAGGACGATTCAGGCGGCATCAATGAGGAATTCAGTTTGTATCTGAGGACGCCACAGGAGAGGATTCAACAAAATCCGGTCTTGTTCTGGAAACAGATGGCTGAGACGTTCCCAGCAGTTTCTAAGGTCGCCTTAACATATGTGCCAGCGGTAGCGACCTCAGTTCCTTCAGAAGGGTTTTTCTCTGAAGCTGGTCAAATTCTGAGGGAACAGAGAAGCCGGCTGACCGCCGACATGGCCAATACACTTATATTCCTTAAGGACGTTCATGATAAGTATTGGGATTAATAAATAAGCTCAATACTTCTCACAACTCAATAATTACTATTGTTTCTGCAGCTACTGGGAACGTTTCAGTCAACTGCTTCCAGTAGGTGTAATTATTATTTCTCTGTTTGATGATCTTTCTTCTGTTTTCATGTGAATAAATAAGGACTATTTTTTACTTGGAGTTCGTTGTTTTCATGTTTTCATTGTACCCAATTTTTAATTTTTTCCCAACCTTTTTTGAAATTGTCTATTAATCGATTAATCGATTTTTCAAGTCACAAATAAGCGGTGTATCGATTAATTCGTAAAAAATTATAATCGATTTCATTAATCGATTACTTTTTGGTCGATACCCATCTCTAAATGCTCAGCATGTCAAAAATTTTTGCATGTTGGCCTTGAATGTTCCCAAAATACAACAGAATATCTTGATTTGCTGAAAAGAAACATGAATTGAAAGTCTGCCCTACATGCGTAAATGAAAGATGTGAATGTATAGTGAAAGTACCTAAAGCAAAAGGAACTGAAAACATAAACAGTAGCTATCTTAATACACAGGCCTGCGCTCAGCTGATCGCGGCGAAGTCTCGACTGCTTGCCTAACGTCAATTTTACGTCATTTCCGTCTTGCCAAGGCAGTGGCAAGGCATGAATGACGTAAAATTGACGTCAGTCAAGCCGTTGAGACTTGGCCGCGATCAGCTGATCGCAGTGGCAAGGCATGAATGACGTAAAATTGACGTCAGCCAAGCAGTCGAGACTTCGCCGCGATCAGCTGAGCGCAGGGCTGTATATTAAGATGGCAATGACAGTAGTGATTCTGTAGAAGATGAGGAGTAGGAGAGTAAATCAGATGAGCATCAACTCTCATCATCATCAGTCCGAAGTCGGGCCCTGGCCGCCTGGAACATCGTCCTACAATTATCTCGGTCAACTGACCGCATCCTCGAATTTTGGACGCCCAATCGTTGTTCGCCGTCCCCAACTCTACCCAAATAAATTATTAAAAAAGTTTACGAAGCAATTGGAAAAAAAACTCTAGATGGAAAGCAAAAATAAAATGACGAACACGTGAAATAGTCAACACATCGAATCCAAGGAAATAGCAATCAAGTTTAATCCAACTGAGATTATTTTGATATTTAAACAGACACTGTTGTGCATTTGAAGTTTGACGGATGACAGGCAGGTATATTTTGGAGGCATTCTGAAAAAAAAACCACCAGTAGAACAGCAGCTAAATAAAACTTGTTATTCACATCTTAAATCATCCGTCGTTATTTTTACCGAATCGATAGTGTATTATACAAAAATACATGTATACGAATCTATCATAATTAATTACTCTAACTGCACCCATACCGTTACTATTTTAGAATAGTAAATACGAGCAATGTAGTATTAAGTATTGTCGATTTTAATATTATTTCATAACAAAAATAGAATAAATAAGTTGAAGCTTATAAAAACGACTTCAATTAAATACGCGATTATCACGACAGTTCTGCACGGATGCAAACTGCTTATATCTTAGAAAAAAATGTGTAAATCGTTTACAAAACTATTCCCTAAACCCAAATAACTGTTCAACATGAATTTCGCCAATTGCCCTACACATATTCTTTTAAATCTTAAAATTACTAAAATATAGGTGCCATAACTTTAGAAATTCCAGGAAATACTTCACCCTGTATCGGTCCATATTCCACACTTTCGCCGTCCACCGTTATATTTCCTTGTGTGCCCGTCGGTTCAATTCGAAATGCTGTGACTGGAATGAGTTCGATATGTTGACTATTCGTCTCCGGAATGTGCGTTCCCGAACTTAATCCTAGTAGAAAACTTAGTAGTTGTGCTCGTGATACGCCCGCTCGAATGATGATAAGCCAAATGATACCATCGTTAAGTTTCGATGATGGTGCAAAAAAGCAATCGGCTCCTATGTGTGTTTGATATGCAGTGTGAACCAGCACAAAGTCCCCTTCTTCGGTTTTCCAATTACCGGGTACGGGTGCTGTTAGGGCGGGAATTGTCGGAGCCGGTCCGAACATTTGTGATGTCGACTTTTTATTATCGTTTTTCGAATTACTATCGGATTCGGAATGTCTATCACCTACGCTCTGATATATGCTTTCGGATGCCGAAAAATATGCACTTCGTCGGGATGTTGCCGAATACCAGCTATCACCTCGTGGGCGGAATGAATTTGCAACGCTCGTCGTTTCCAGCGATAAGATATCGCCAAATCCTGTATCACATGTCTCGCAGTCTCCTTCGCCGTGACATTCGGGACAATCGAGGGCTGTATTACAGCTGATACTGTGCTTTAAAGCATTTGGTCGATTGGCCGTTGAACCTGTGTTGCCATTTGTTAACTCATTTATATCACAATTAGCGGGAAGATAAGATACTTTCGCGTGATACGTGCGAAGATTGATAAGTCGATGCACTGACCACACTGTGAATCTTTGCGGCCCGATCGATCTTAGCGGTTCACTTTCGATATCGACGTCTGCTATTAGTCCCCATCCGACCGATAGAAATGAGAACATTATCTGAAATTAATTGAAAGAAATATTCAGTTGGAAAACAAGGACGTTAGATCGTGAATAAAGTGATTACCTCAGATCGTGTTTCGACTCGTACCAAATCCATTGGTACGCTACGACCTCGCAAAACGGTTAGTGCAGCACCCAATACTGGTTTAGGCTCGTATGGCTCACTGAAATGAGAAAAAAGGTATGATCTATATTATTCACTATACAAAAAAAATATATATAAAAATAAACGTAGAACAATCAACACCTCAGGCAGAGCAACGCCGCAGAGTGGTATGAAAGGGCAAGGAAGACGAAACGTAGACCGCCGAGCTGTTAAGGCCGTGGTGGATCGCTGTCCGTGTTAATTTTCAGTTTTCCCTCGCAACAGCCGTGAATAAAATTGAGAAATATCTTCCGTCGGGTCGGGCAAAAATTCGTATCAAAATTTGCGTCCCTATGGATGCCCGCGACGCGACAATTAGCAAAACATAATCGCATAACAAATAAATTTTCTCGTCACGGTAACGGCAGTGCAACAGACCGTTGTGCATGTGCAAGAGTGCCTAAAGCCCAACATACACCATCCGGAATTCCTGTCCGGAAAAACTGATGAGGCCCGGCCTTGAGGAATTTCGGCCTTGAGGAATTCCGGATCGTGTATGGTCCGCCTTGAGGCGGCCTGTCCGGCGGCCTGTCCGGAATTCCTCAAGCAATTCCATCCGGCGGCCTATCCGGCCGCGTGACTAAAATGAATTTTCACTGGAGTTTTTTTTTCAATAGACGAATGTATCTGAAGCTTGGCTATGGAAAGTAAAATGCCGTACAATTCAATGCAATAGGTAGATACTTTCATTCTATGGCGATATGATCGATTCCCAATTATCCATCCGCTGGTCTCAAGGCGGCCTGTCCGGCGGCCTGTCCGGAATTCCTCAAGCAATTCCATCCGGCGGCCTGTCCGGCCGCTTCAAGGCAAACTGTCCGGCCGCGTGACTAAAATGAATTTACACTGGAGTTTTTTTTCAATAGAAGAAGAATCTGAAGCTTGGCTATGGAAAGTAAAATGCCGTACATTTCAATGCAATAGGTAAATATGTACTTTCATTCTATGGCGATATGATCGATTCCCAATTATCCATCCGCTGGCCTCAAGGCGGCCTGTCCGGAATTCCTCAAGAATTCCATCCGGCGGCCTGTCCGGCCGCGTGACTAAAATGAATTTTCACTGGAGTTTGGCTTGGCTATGGAAAGTAAAATGCCATAGAACGAAAGTATCTGCCTATTGCATTGAATTGTACGGCATTTTACTTTCCATAGCCAAGCTTCAGATACATTCGTCTATTGAAAAAAAAAACTCCAGTGAAAATTCATTTTAGTCACGCGGCCGGACAGGCCGCCGGATGGAATCGCTTGAGGAATTTCGGACAGGCCGCCTTGAGACCAGCGGATGGATAATTGGGAATCGATCATATCGCCATAGAATGAAAGTATCTGCCTATTGCATTGAATTTTACGGCATTTTACTTTCCATAGCCAAGCTTCAGATACATTCGTCTATTGAAAAAAAAAACTCCAGTGAAAATTCATTTTAGTCACGCGGCCGGACAGGCCGCCTTGAGGCCGCCGGATGGATAATTGGGAATCGATCTTATCGCCATGGAATGAAAGTATCTATATATTGCATTGAATTCTACGGCATTTCACTATCCATAGTCACGCTTCAGATACATTCGTCTATTGAAATAAACTCCAGTGAAAATTCATTCTACTCACGCGGCTGGACAGTTCGCCTTGAGGCGGCCTTTCCGGCGGCCTGAAGCAGCCATACACGATCCGGAATTCCTCAAGGCTGGGCCTGATCAGTTTTTCCGGAAGAAATTCTGGATGGTGTATGGTGTATTCTATATGCAGGCAAACCGGAAGGCCGGGCCTTATCAGTTTATCCGGACAGGAATTCCGGATGGTGTATGTTGGGCTTAAGGAACAATCGTGGTGGATCGCTGAGTGTCAATTTTCAGTTTTCCCCTGCAACAGCCGCGAATAAAATTGTGAAATATCTTGTCGGCAACGTGCGTGGGCAACTGGTAGCGCAGTGTGTTGAGCCATCAGTCTCATGTTTGACTACCGGCGTTTCGGGTTCGAATCCCGTCCACGACGATGTTCGTGGCTATGGATGTACAGGAGGTGCATGCTGGCAACTGCATTCTCCGAAACCAGTTTATGCCGACGAAACGTTAACTGGGCTACATGGAACAGTTAACGCGCTATACCCCACCAGGGGTTAGGGCAATTGAGAGATTTCGAATTGAAATTCGCGTCCCTATGGATGCCCGCGACGCGACAATTAGAAACAAAACATAATCCCTTAACAACATAATTTTCTCGTCACGATAACGGCAGTGCAACAGACCGTTGTGTATGTGCAAGAGTGCGTATGGAACAGCGGTAGTGTAGATCGTTGTGCGTGTGCAAAAGTGCGTTACCAACAGGGGCAGTGTAGAGGCCGTCGCTGGTTTGAGCTTTGAGATGACCAGCTGATGTCAACCGCCGCAGCGAAGGTTTGTGCGCAGTCGACAACAGCAGTTAACGGTTAGGCCAGTGTATGACACTGATTTGTTTGCATCTAGCAAAACATAACTGAGGTAAGCGCTATCAGATGTGGTAACACTGCATATGTACTTGAGTGTGGCAAATTTGCGGTCTGCAAACAAGAGTGTGGGAGTGAGGCACGACCCTGCGGTTACGTCCGGGCGCCGTTTTTCTTTTTAGATGTCAACCGCTGTGGCGGTCTGCGAGTCGACAATATTATTGCCAGGTGTGGTTTATGACTGCGCGAGTGTACGGCGCTGCGAGCGCGAGAGAGCTGATTTCGGTGATCTATCTATGCTTACATAGTCGCGTCCCAAATGGTGTACGCGTCGCGAAAATTAGTGTATACACAATCCTGGTCGGCGCAATCGGTTGTGGTCGCGTGTGTGCTTACCGGAGTGTGAAGGCAATTCGGGACAGTGGAACAGCTTTTAGTTGGTAGTCAGATGATTGTTTGTAGGTTGCGACACCAGCATTTCATAGTGGTGAATTCCCATTTGCATCTACCCAGCGGGAGGCTGTGAGTACGGCACAGCGTGGCACTTTGTTTATGTCCGTGCGTTGTTCAGCAAATTGTGACGAGAGTGTGAACGCGGCGCTGCGAACTATTCCCTTTGGAGCGAACTGGTGCTCACGGGGGTCGTGTAACATAGAGCCCAATAACAACTGGAGGAGACCACCTTAAGCTTTTCGTCGGGAGACCAACTACTTGCCTCCAGCCAGGAGACAATTATTCTCAGCGACCCAGTGAGTACCAGCCATAGCACTCCTGTGTCGGTCAACCAATTTTACCCACAACCATCTACATCCAAGGCTGAGGTTAAGAGCACGATCCATAGTGATCAGACCAGGTGGAAGCGTAAGAAGAAATCATCCGGAGTCATCCTGAAGAACCAGTTTCAGAAGGCCCTATTTATTCTGTATAAGATCACTAAGAATAAATTAGCCGGTACTGCTCAGGAAAAGGATGCGGAGGATAGGAAAAGGTATCAGGCAGTCGATGATGAGTACAAAAACCGCCTGGCTACCAAAGAACGACAGCCAGAACAACGAAAGACGTCGAAGCGGAACAGGTCCCAAGATGAGGGGACCCAAGACGCAAAGAAGGTCATGCGGCTACAGTGAGCAAACCAGGGACCAGGTCGGTCAGCAAGCCAAGCAAATCTTACAGTCAGAGATCATCTACAGGTTGCGCTGGTCGACAGATACTCGACCGGTGGTAAGCTCTCGACACAAGTGTGGGTCAAGATCGAAACGAAGGTGTCCGATTTGGTCCTTGATTATTTACTAACCAATCAAGGAGGTCCGCTACCCTACTTTGACTCATCGGAAACGGTGAGTTATCGCCTCCCGGACTATGCCAGCATTTTCCAGGCGGAAACTCTCGCAATTGTGAAGGCGTGTCTCACTCTCAGAGATATACCAGAACATCGTTCACGTATAAACAAAGCATTAGAAATTAAATGTACTCGTATAATCCAAGAATATTGGAATAAATTTCTTAATTGAAATATGTATCCTTTATCTGAAGAGGTAATGGTTGTTTATGATAGTTGCGAAATTTTTATTGTTGAAATGAAATTTTTTTTATCTTATTTGGTATCAGAAACCAAATAAGATAAAAATATGTACATACTTCCTCGACTTAGGACGCTTGCGTCATTTTAATTTACAATGTCTGAAAAATTGAGGACAACACCTCGAGTTACGTTTTTGTTTCGATTTACTTGACCATTCCTTTTTAATATCATACTTTTTTTTTTCAAATTTCCGGAAAATAACATTTGCTCTACTATTGACGTCACTTTCACTTGTCTGCAGAAAAAAGATGTGTGGATGAGTGCCGCGAATTCGACACCGCTTGACTCAAATATCCAACTGCCGTACAGCTTCAACGGCAATCTTGCGCTAAACAAAAACCAGCTGAGATAAGTAGGCGCCCAGGTAGTGACGTGAACGAACACTCCGATGCCATAAAAAGTACGTACATTGATAGCGCAGATACCATCATTGGCACAAACCCAGATTGCCGGCATAACCCTCGGATATGTGACATATCACGCCAGCAGATTGTCGAAAGGAAACAGTTGAAAGCACGTGTAGCTGTAGTGACAGACAGCAAGCGGAGTAGCATAGGCTCTTTTACTATCAGAAAACTCGAGAAGTTCAGCGTACAAGCGCTAAAAAGGAGTATGCAAACTCTCTTCTGGCCTGAGGCTTAACCTAAACGCCGTATACTGTGTCATCAAGGAGTTCAAACGTGGTCCTATCGACTTCCGGCAAAAGACAGTGATGGAAGCTACTTAAAATACCTTAGATGAAAATCAGATAAGGTGGTGGAAAAAGCATCCCCCCCCCCCCCCCACAACACCTTCTCTGTAGATAATTTAGCTAATCATCCAAATGTTCATATACGGCCAAACTTTCCGACTAAAGAGCAAATAGTCCTTGCACTTATTGCACTAAAACGATGTAACGCCACCGGATTCGAGGGCATTCCTGCCGGACTTCATCAAGCCACGCCAACTAAGCAGTTGCTGCACCCACTTGTTGATAAAACGTGGGACACAGAAATCTTTTTCACTGATCGAAAAGAAGGACTGATTATTAAACTTCAAAACAAAAAGGGCAGCCGTACAACTGGAGGGCATTTCCTTTGCCAAAATAATACCTAAAGTTGTCCTGGAAAGATTAAAGAATCACTTAGAAAGCACAATTGATGCAGAGCAGACCGGCTTTCAATCCGGATTCTCCAATGCGTTGAGTACGATTCTCCGCTTGACTTGCTTTTCATTGAATTCGAGAAAGCTTTCCACAGTGTGAACCGGGTCCGGGACACTACTTTACTTTTTTGAAAAGAGGTAATCAAGACCTTTGACTTGACACCTTGTTTAGCGCTAACCTTGATTAGGATTGTTCGTCGACCGGAAAAGTCACTTTTGCCCGCTTTTGCCACCCACTTCCGACAAGATTTCGCGAGGCAGATTTGGTTTTTCAGAAAGAGGTCATTAAAACCTTTAATTTGACACCTTTTTTTATTCAAAACCCCGATGAGGGTTGTTTGTCGGCCGGAAACGTCACCTTTGCCCGCTCCTGCCACCCACTTTCGACAAGCTTTCGGGAGGCCGGTTTGGTTTTTCGGAAAAAGATCATCAAAACCTTTGATTTGACACCATATTTAGCAGAAAACACGATGAGGGTTGTTCGTGACTTGAAATGTCAACTTTGCGTGCTCCTGCCAACCACTTCCCGCAAGCTTTCACGAGGCAGAATTATTTTTTCGCAAAGAGGACATTAAAACCCATGGTTTGATATCTCATTTAGCGGAAAACGCGGTGAGGATTGTTCGCCGACCTGAAATACCTTTGGGCCATCCTGCCACTTCCGGCAAGTTTGTATGAGGTAGAATGACATATTCGGTAACCCTGCCCACGCCACTACACTTTTGTATATTTTATTAGAAACCGCCATGAGGGTTGTGCGACGCATTTTTTCACATTTCTCTCAATAAAAGGCATTTCCGGCAGGATTTGCTGAGGGCAGATTTGATTATCCGTGAATCAAATCTACATAATAATTACATTCCGGAAAAACGGAAAACGCGATGAGGGTTGTGAACATGCGGTCGTCTACCTTACTATTATATCGGTTATAAAAACACGCGTAATTCATCCACTAGATTCGCAATGATTTCAAAATATCTGTTACGCTTACTTATTCTGCCTTATGCAATATCATTATGGCTGATGAGGTGATAATGAAAACTAGTTGCGGATTTCAGTGTCTCCAATTTCACTGGAATGGTGGATATATGCTCAGATATGTCACGCAATAAAAATGAGATGCTGGATTCAATTTAAGCCGGTTTCTTAGTTTTTGTTACAATACATTATACAGGTAGATTAATTTTATAGCAGAAAACTCTAGAATTTTTTTTAGAATTCATTGCAGAATAATAAGAATTTCAACATAGTCTTGTACAACACTAACCAACTTCCCACCGAAAACAAAATACACTGGCTATACATACCTTTGCTAGCTAAGAGCCGGTGCACATGAGCGTCAAAATGACGCCGCGTCACTTTCAATCGGATAAGAAGAAATAACTTGGGAGCAATGGAGCGCTGTACAAGACCATCGATAGCTATCGGATAGCTTTTTTTTCCGCAATGGCGGACTAAGAACCTTGGTCTTGTTGGTATTAATCTTTAGCCCTACCTTGATTGCCCCCCTCTCAAGATCTAACGCCATTGCGGACAGATCTATGAATTGTGGGAGAGTCGGCATATGTCGTCAGCGTAGTCAAGATGTTGTAGATAAGATGTCAAAGTCCATTGAATTCCTCTGTCTAGTCCAGATAGGACTGCATGCAACACATCGCCGATCACTATGAGGAATAGGATCGGTGAGAGGTTGCAACCCTGCCGAACTCCAATACAAATCTCAAAGTTTCCGACACCTTACCTTTATGCAGAACGCGACATTTCGCGCCACCATAGGTTGCCTTAATAATAGCCACAAGCTTCTTAGGGATGCCTCTCCTGCGCAAGGCCGCTTATATAGAATTCCGGTTCACACTATCGAAAGCCTTTTCGAAATCGATGAAAAGCAAGTGAAGCGGAGGTGTTAATGTGATCGACACAGGATCGAAAGCCAGGCTGCTCTTCATCAATTGTGGTTTCTAAGTAGGACTTTAGTCTTTCCAGGACGATTTTAGTACACAAATCATCATCATCGTGGCGAGACAACCCGGCGTCGGGCCTTGGCCACCTGGATCGTTGTCCTCCAATTATCTCGGTCACGTGACTGCGTCCTCCAATCCTGGAAGCCCAGTAGTTGCGCGGCGTCCGCATATACTGAGCTCTCGGTCGCCTTCGCAGTCTCGCTCCGTCGACTCGTTGTCCGTTCACTACTCTCTTTGGCATGCGATCATCGCCCATTCTTTGTACATGCCTTGCTCATTGAAGTCGTTGTAGTTTGACGATTTTCGAACCAGCACACAAATGCCTCTTCAATTCTTTGGAAGTTTGATGATCAAACCTTCCTTCCGCTCAGTGGGAAAGGTCTCTGTATTCCACGCTTTATTAACAAGTGGATGCAGCAAATTGGCAGTTACGCTTAGCGCTGCTTGATAAAGTTCGGCAGGGATACCGTCAAGTCCGGCGGCCTTTCCTCGTTTTAGTGAAATAATTGAAGCGAGTTTTTCCTCTTTAGTCGGGGCAGTGGACCGTATACGCACATTTTGATGGTTGGCTAAATTATCTAAATGAGGAGGAACTTCACCAGAGGTTACACGGTTCAAGATCGTGGCGAAGTGTTCTTCCAGCTTTCCATCATTATCCTTCACCGGATGTTGACAATAGTTACGACCACCTGTAAACTCCTTGATAACACCGTATATGCCGTTTAACTTATTACTTCTTGGGGCTTCTTCTGCCGAGGCTAGAAGAGAATTCGCATAAACTCTTTCATCGCATCGCACACTACGCTGAACTTTTCGAGCTTTCTGACGATAAAGAAGTCAGATGCTGCTTTGATGGTCGTCTGATGCTGCAGCCAAACGAACCTACAGCTCTTTTCTTTCAACAATCCGCTGCCGTGAAGCGTCGGACATCCGGGTTTGAGCCAAGGATAACATCTGCGCTATCAGTGCACGCATTTTTTATGGCATCCCAGTTTTCATTAATGTCGCTATCTGGGTGACTAATTATCTCAGCTGATTTTTGCACAAGGTGTATATATTATCTCCCAAAAACAACTCTGTTGTAAAAAATTTCCCGCCAAAAAAAAAACTCAGCAGCCGCAAAAAGGATTGATATGAATATAATTCCGCCAAAGTACTCGTAGCTTTGCGTCTCCTTACACGGTATGCATATTTAACCCTGATTAAATTAATTAATTTCTTTTAACGCTGATTGGCGGGGAGCTTTGTGAGCTTAAGCTGTGATGCCAAGTACTGTCTTCTCGCCCGGGTTCCTTAATAAAGCTTCCTGCCTTATAAAATACTAGAGATGCACTTCAGGTCAGAAGTGATCAATGGACAATATCCGTATTGTGTGCGCAGCACAGATCAGAGCAGAACAAAAATTGCACGCATCACACTTACAAAATTGATCTGGATTGAGCCGGTTGTTGATGTAATGCGTATGGTTATTGTTCTGCAATTGATATCCACTGCACAAAAGGAAAAACCAGCTAAATACGTAGTTTCTACTCCGTTCTTCTCTTTAATCAATTCCATTTTCCGTTTTATTGAGCAGCTTTTGTTTAATTAACTTAATTTTTCCATTCAATGAAATCATTCCATGTTCTTCAGATCTTCCTGCTTATCTGTTTTTATTTGAAGCAAGCTCCCCGCCAAACAGCGTTAAAAGAAATTAATTAAATTAATCAGGGTTAAATATGCATACCGTGGAAGGAGGCGCAAATCTACGAGTACTTTGGCGGAATTAATAGGGGTACCGGTTTATTCGTGCGGTTTTCTAACAGAAAATTGAAGCTTTATTGTGAAAAAAATGGTTACAAATTTAATATTCAAAGTATTGTCAATCGCTAGCTATAACTTTTTCCCATTTTTCTGGCAATTCACGAATACCCTTTCTGAAAAATTCGGCCGGCTTCTCCGCTATCCACGAATCGATCCAATTTTTGACTTCTTCATAATTGGAGAAGTGCTGATCAGCCAGGCCATGTTGCATTGATCGGAAGAGATAGTAATCGGATGACGCAAGGTCTGTACTATATGGCGGGTGGGGCAGGACATCCCATTTGAGCGTTTCAAGGTAGGTTTTGACGACCTGTGCAACATGTGGCCGAGCATTGTCATGTTGCAAAATTACCTTGTCGTGCCTTTGTTCATATTCCGGCCGTTTTTCGCGCAGTGCTCGGCTCAAACGCATCAATTGTCGTCGGTAGACTTCCCCTGTGATCGTTTCATTCGGTTGCAACAGCTCATAATAAATCACACCCAGCTGGTTCCACCAAATACACAGCATAACCTTCAGGCCATGAATATTCTGAACGGCCGTCGATGATGATGCATGGCCGGAGTATCCATACGTTGCCCGACGTTTTGGATTATCGTAATGGACCCACTTTTCATCGCCAGTGACAATTCGATGCAAAAAAAATTTTCTTTTGTGCCGTTGAAGCAGTTGTTCACACGTGAAAAATCGGCGTTCGACGTCTCTTGGCTTCAATTCATACGGCACCCAATGGCCCACCTTCCGGATCATTCCCATTGCTTTTAGACGATCGGAAATGGTTTGTTGAGCGACGCCAAGTGATTTTGCAAGTTCTTTTTGCGTTTGGGATGGATCTTGGTCGAGCAATGTCTCCAATTCGTGATCTTCAAACTTTTTTGGCTGTCCGGGCCGTTCATCGTCCTCCAAGTCGAAATTGCCACTTTTAAACCGTGCAACCGTCCACCAAAATACGATGACTTTTGGCAGCCTTTTTCTTCATATTGAAGTAATGAAGAAGTACTCCCCGCAAAAACACTTTATTCGGCACAAAATTCGACATTTTCAGAGTAAAAAAAAAGTATTGTTGTTTACGCTTCAGCTAAATGACACATACTGATTCTGAAACTATATGACAGTAGCTTTCCAACACATATTTGGAAAGGTGAATCACTGGAATAAAAATGAAGTTACGCCATCTGTTAGAAAACCGCACGAATTAACCAGTACCCCTATTATATTCATATCAATCCTTTTTGCGGCTGCTGAGTTTTTTTTTTTTTGCGGGAATTTTTTTAAAACAGAGTTGTTTTTGGGAGATATCACATCTTTTTGCATTTTATGGAGGAAGAACCTGGATATGAATTCCAAAACTGCTTTAGAATGCTTAAATTGATCGTTATGTACTATTGATTACCAACGTGTAGGTTTTTAATAAAATACATAGAACAACACCCGAAACAATTTGCTGCAATTAATACCAAATTTTAACTCCACAGATTCTTAACTTCCATTTTATAGAACTTGAATCCTAAAACTGAAATTTTTTGGTTATAAATTATTTCTCTATAAGTTTTGCCAATCTGTTAGTTTGGAATTATCCGAACCATGGTTCTACATTACCACGCCAAAATTATTTCTCTATAAGTTTTGCCAATCTATTAGTTTGGAATTATCCGAGCCATGGTTATACATTACCACGCCAAACCCCAGTTTACTTAAACTTGAAATAAATTCGGTAGATCAGAATATGTGTCGGGCTGGGCTGTCTGAATGATATAAAAAGAGTGATGAATGCATCGGCACTTTAGGCCAGTCGCATGTAAATACATTTCACTTTCATCCATTTGCTTTTCAGTTGAACATGATTTGCTTTCAAAAGTGTTACCCCAAGGAACTAATTATTTAGGTGGACATCATTGCGTAAATGTGCCTCTGGCATTATATGGGTTGCCTTCGATGAAATTATGTCTTTCGGGCCTTTATGTCCGTTGAGTTATTTATATCCTACATGTTCCGTAAGTCGAAACTGATCTTTTCTAGATTTGGTTTTTGTTTAATTTCATGCTTAAGAAAATGCTCTTTACCTAAATAAAGGACTCAAACACCATAAATAGTACTTTAGTGCATTTGCACCACGATCCCCAGTGGTATGATACCCATCCTGCCTAGACATCGCTTCCTTGCAAAGAATACCATTTTTCCAGTCCAAAGGGCTCAAAATGCCTTCAACGGTAGTCTACTATATTCGCCTCATCCCCCCTCCCCTTATGTCTTATGATACTCATCTTGCCGAGATATCGATTCCTACAACAGTAGTCTACTGCATTCACTTCATCTCCCCCAGATAGATATGATACCCATCATCCCTTGATATCACTTCTTTTCCAAGAATGTCCTTTTTCCTCTCCAAAAGACGCAAAATGCCATCAGTCCTGACCGAAGGATTCAAAATGCCTTTAACAGAACTCCAGTTCATTAGTCTCATTACCACGATTCAGAATATTCCCACCTACCAGTTTTGGTTTTTCATTAATTTCATGATTAGGAGAGTCCTTTTGTCCTGACGCACATCTCCAGCAGCACCAAAATATAACCGTGTGGTACTAAAAATAACCAAAGGAAGCTATGTACCAAATTTAGCTGGACCACGGGCCGCCTAGAAGATTTTTTCTTTAAAATCACTAAAAAGACTAATTTTTTCATTTGAAATCATTGAGAAGACTTAAGCGAGAAACTCTATAAAATTTCACATTTTTGGATGTATCTGTTAATCTACTGCACGGATCAGAGCAAATGATAGAAAAGGCACACGCTTGGGACGCAGTCAATCTGTGAGAAAAGAAAGCAGACCTCGATACGCTCCCTACGAGGCTGTAGCCCTGTCAAAGAACAACAAGATCAACGAGAACAAGAATAATTTGAATGACAAAAACAATATACCCTATACTATAAGTCTAGGGTATAAAAATAGCGATTTTCAAACTATCATATCTCGGGTGTTTTTCTTCAGATCGAAATCAAATTTGTAACACTTCGTAAGACGACCGGAGACAATGACCATACCACATACCACCCCCACAATCACTCGGGGCCGGAGATACAAAGGTCCGAAAACCCGTATTTGTTGTGTCGCGTAAACATAGTCTTGGTCACTTTTCCGAATTTTTATACCCTAGACTTATTGTATAGGGTATATTGTTTTTGTCACGACGAAAATATGTAACACCTTAAAGGAGGCTCCGAAGGTATAGCAATGTATATATATAAATGATCAGGGTCACCTCCTGATTCGATTAAGCCATGTCTGTCTGTCTGTCCGTCTGTCTGACTGTCCGTTCGCACGATAACTTTCGATAGAATGAAGCTAGAGCCTTGAAATTTTGGTCAAATGTTGGTAGTATTGGATGGATGGTATTGAAATTGGGCATGATCAGGCCAAGAGAACGCCTACCTCCCCTACATATGTAAAATATTTAAATGTATCTATAACTCCCGATTAAATAAACACGAAAAGCTCTAGCTTTGGTATATTACTAGTGAGGATATTCTTATACTCTCCTGGGAAAATAAAATCGATCAGTTGAAAACTAACGGTAATTTTCTTACAAAGAGCCCCGTACTACCCTACTTTTCAGGTTTTTTGTCTATAACTCTTGAACCAATTGACGTAGACACCTGATTTTTGGCATGCAACCCTTAGGAAAGAAGCCGCTTAAGATTCTGTAAGTTGGGCATAATCAGACCAAAGGAACACCTACCTCCCCTACAAATTTCAAAAAATTAAATATTCCTTTAATTACGATAACTTTCGAAAAAATGATACTACCGAGTTAAAAATTTGGTGGAATGTTGGTAGTAAGACCTACTTAGTTGGTATTGAATATGAGCAAGATCCGACAAAAGGAACCCCCACCTCCCCTACAAATGAAATATCAAATAAGCGATAACTTTTGATAGAATGAAACCAGTGACTTGAAATTTTGGTCAAATATTTGAAGTGAGATTGAGTTAGTTGGCATTAAATATGGGTAAGATCCGACCTAAGGAACCCTTACCTCCCCTAGAAAGGAAACTTAAAATAAGCGATAACATACGACAAAATTAAGCTAGCGACTTGAAATTTTGGTCAAATGTTTGCAGTAGGGTCCAGTTGGCTAATATTGAAAATACGTAAAATCCGACCAACGAAACCCCTACTTCCCCTACAAATGAAACTTCAAATGAGCGATAACTTTCGATAGAGTGAAACTAGAGACTTGAAATTTTGTTTAAATGTTTGTAGGGTGATCTAATTAGTTGGTGGCAATGATGGGCAAGATCCGACCCAAGGAACCCCTACCAAAGATTAAACATTACAAAGATACCTCACTTAGTACGATTTAATTTTTAGAACGGGATGCACTCATGTTAAATCTTTGCCAATAATTCAAAGGTAAATTCCCCTAAGAGAGATAGAGACGGCAACACTTCAGTAATGGCAACTGCCTATAAAGTTTCAATGTGTGAGTAACATGCTTGTTAGTGGGCACCACCCCTTTGTGTACGCATATGGGAACCTACACATACGCAACTACTAGTCAGTCGCGTTAATTTGTATGAAGTAGGGTATCTTCCTTATGGTTAATCTTTGCCCCTACCTCCCCTACAAGTGAAATTTCAAATAAGCAATAACTTTCGATAGAATGAAGCTAGCGACTTGAAAAATTCGACAAATATTTGTAGAATGGGTTAGTTAGTTAATTGATTTTGAGAATGGTCAAGATCCTACTGAATGACTGCCAACCTCCCCTATGAACTGGCCATATAGGAGACCCATTCTTAATGCATGTGGTCGTTGCCAGTTGGTACTTTTGGTATCACCACTGTACAAGTCTAGGGTATATACGCTTCGGACTGGTTTTTTTCGATTTTTTCTTTTTTCTTTGGCGGTCCGGATGGCGCAACGGTTAGCACGTTCGCCTTCAACGCACTGGGCCCCGGTTCGATTCCGGGGATTTACGTGTCGGACTATGAGCCCACTCAGCTGTTAAATGAGTACCCATCATGGGGTAAATAACTCGGTTGAGTGTGTTGCTGATCACATACCTCTGCACAAAAAACCGTCACGATCTAGAATATGAGATGATGCTAACTCATCTCGAGGCCGTGGTTCAAATTGGACTGTTGCGCCAGTTATTTTTTTTTTTTATTTTTTTTATTATTTTATTATAAAAACATATATTAGGGACAAAGCCCTCAAACTATTCGACAAAATTGACGGACATGTCTAAGCGTACGTTTATACTATGGCGGTGGCGGCGACGTTTTTTTCCGTCGACGTTCGACGTTAAAAAAACGTCGTTGGCTTGTGATTATATTACGACGTTTTTTTAAACGACGTACGTGGAATCACTCGGTATTTCTTGAGCCTACATCATGGATAGACGGAGAATATTGCTGCTTTGTGCATTGGAAGCGATGTGCTTCTCATGTTCACAACTACATAATATTTCACATGTAGAAACAAATCAACAAATATATCCCCATCCTCACCCTTATCCGCATCCTCATCTTTTCATTATCAAATATCCTCATCCTCCTCCGCATTCTCGAGCTCGGACAATTTTTTATCCACACCCTCATCCTCATCCGCAAAACAATATTCCTACTAAACCACCACAACAAAGAGTAATTGCATGTAATTATAAAAAAGATTCAAGAAAAAACGCTGCCGTTACCGTCGTAATATAAACTCTGCCATATAATTGCACGTGTTTATAGTGGACGTCGACGTCGACGTTCGAACGCCAGTCCGCCAACATGCGACGTTAAAAATTTTGGACGCGACGTTCGACGTTTTAACGTCGAACGCTACCGCGCCTAATAACAACGTTCCCATTCATTTCCATGTGTTGCTAGCCATTAATTGCTTCGACGGAAAAAAAACGTCGCCGCCACCGCCATAGTATAAACGTACGCTAATAGTACCTTGGATCCTTTGAGATTCTCTTTAGGTGGGAGACAAGTCTACCCTGATCTAAGAAATATATAATAAATTAAGAACACACCAAGTAAGAATACGATGGGCACAATGTGCCCACAGCGAAAATAGGAGTGAGAGTGTTGAACACTAACTCCACTCGCGTATAGTCCCTGGCTCCACCAGAATTTGTTTCCCCAAATCACACAATCGCTGGATTATGCAAAGTATTTGGTTGAAATAAGCTGTGGCATTGTTTTTGGTTGCGTTTTTTGTTTATAATTGTTTTAAAATATAAAAAAAAAAAATTAAAAAAAAAATAATGAAGTTATGTTTGATTAGTTTAAACATTAGACTAATAACCTGCTTTTAAATAACGTTGATATTTTCTTTACTTCAGTTTTTATAGGCAGTTAAAGATATTTTTTTACGTACTGGTCGAATAAACTGTGAGCCACTGTAAATCAATTTTCTACCTACTGCCCGAAAGACTGACGGTCAATGCATTGCACACAGTTGACTGCAGGGGAAATGCTACGAAAATAGGTCATGGTGAATCGAAACTACAACTTATGTGACCTTGTAAGGAAGGAAAAAGGAGAACATGCAAGTAACTTACTACAGACTATAGTCCCCCTCCCCATTAACCTGGATATTCCCGTCCCAATGGATTTTCAGAACAACATTCATGTGCGTCGCTGTCGAGACGAGATTTGTCTTTTCAATTTGATCCGAAGCAACACCGCGTGTGCATACTGCATTATGGAAATTGAAACCCCTCCGTTTAATTCCACACCGATTCCATTGAAGCGACAAGGAAAAGATACTACGATACGACGCTACATTTCTGCTTGATGTGGTCGATGGTTGAATACTGCTGCCTGGCAGGGACCAGTTTAATTCTAGTGCACACATTCACGTATTAGTGGCGGTCAACTGGAACCGCTGAGCCAGAAATAAGAAACATGAAGTCATCGATTGTGCGTCGGTCTCGTCAGTGTTAGACAATCCACAGCCACCGATGGCAGATCTCCCCCGTTCTTGACGCCGACTCATTTCTTGTGTTTACCGTGTGTGCCGGTAGACCGTCTACTAGTGCCAAACCCTTAATTGATAATAAAACAACAAAAAGAAAAGTTTTAATGAAAATCGCGTGTGAATTTCCGCCATCCGATAAGAGAATTTACTAGAAAGTACAGTACAAACACGCTCAAATCGTGTGGGCGATTCAGTGAAGTGTCGAGCGTTTGGTAGTGCGCGAAGATGGGAAAAGTGAAAAAGGATTCAGGAGGAGTAACGACGACAACAACGGTGTCCGGTCAAAACAACAACGATGGAGTCCTTCACACTAGGAACCTGCTGTTACGCGCAATGGCTGGCATTTACTTATGCGCATTTTTGACGTTCTACTATCAGAGTCCAGGTGGGACATGAAAACTGAACTGATACAACACCGCCCACTACATTTTCATGATACTCGTACGCGGTGTATCTGTCATATTAGTGGACGGGTGAAGATTTCACTCAAACTTTTCACTGTGTACTAACAATTTCATTATCAAGCTCAAGCCACTGACCCCATAAAAGTGTTTGGTTTGAGATTTACAGTGCATGTGAACATTTCTGGTACATTTGAAAATCGAGTTTTTTTAGGATGATCGTAGTAATGTTAATGAATGAAGTAATATGTAGAATTATCAAATATGCAACTAGCGTTCATACACAGACATGACAGCAGAATTTAATTTTCTAGGGGAGTTAAAGAGGCCAGTAAAGGGAAAGACCTGAAGATGATATTAATCTTCTGTACGTCCTAAATATAAACCGGTAGCTCAGTGTGTAGAGATACTTGTCTCTTGTCTGACTACCGGCGTTTAGGATTCGAATCCCGTCCATGACGACGTTCGTTCTACTTTGCCTTAACCCCTAGCGGGGCATAGCGCGTCAACTACTCCTGCGCGCCATCGTACTCTGTTCTGGGCAATGGGGCGCAACTCCCCAAAAGACTTACCCAATACCTGACACTCCTTTGCCACAGATCGACGCCATGTGATTCGAGGACCCCCTCTTGGTCGGCCTTGGTTGGAAATGGGGTTCCATTTCATGGCATGCAAAGCAATGCAGTTATCACTCTTCCGCAATGTGTGACCTATCCACTGCCATTTTCGCCTGCGTATCAATTCGTCGATTGGCATCTGACCCGTACGCCGACTTAGCTCTTCATTTGATATTGTTTCGGGCCAGAAAATTCTTAAAATTCGACGAAGACATGAGTTGACGAAAACTTGCAGCTTTCTGGTAACTCCTACGGAAACTTTCCATGTACTGCTCCCATACAAAAGCACTGATAGTACCAGGGAGCGAAACAGGCCCAGCTTGGTCTTGATGCTGAGATAACTGCCCTGCCAGATTTTGGACAGCATGCCGTATGCGCGTTTAGCCTGGTTGATACGACGAGCGATGTCCTGCTCCGTACCACCATTTTCGGCAACGATGCTACCCAGGTAGACGAAGTTGTCCACCTTCTCCACAGGCTGTCCATTAATATTGATGGCAATAGGTGTCGGATTTCTTTTTCGCAACGGCGGGCTAAGAACCTTGGTCTTGTTGGTATTAATATTTAGCCCAACCTTGCTTGCCTCCCTCTCGAGATCTAACGCCATTGCGGACAGATCCATGATTTTGTGGGAGAGTAGGCATATGTCGTCAGCGTAGTCAAGATGTTGTAGATAAGATGTCAAAGTCCATTGAATTCCTCTGTCGAGTCCGGATAGGGCTGCATGCAACACATCGCCGATCACAATGAGGAATAGGATCGGTGAGAGGATGCACCCCTGCCGAACTCCACTGCGAATCTCAAAGTCCCCCGACACCTTACCTTTATGCAGAACGTGACATTTCGCGCCGTCATATAGTAGGTTGCCTTAATAATAGCCACAAGCTTCTCAGGGATGCCTCTCCTGCGCAAGGCCGCCCATATAGAATCCCGGTTCACACTATCGAAAGCCTTTTCGAAATCGATGAAAAGCAAGTGAAGCGGAGAATCGTATTCAGCGCATTGCTCGATGATGATTCGCAAGGTGTTAATGTGATCGACACAGGAGAATCCGGATCGAAAGTCAGCCTGCTCTTCATCAATTGTGCTTTCTAAGTGGGCCTTTAGTCTTTCCAGGACGATTTTAGCTATTATCTTGGCAACGGCAGGAAGCACACAAATGCCTCTCCAATTATTACAGTCTGTGAGGCTACCCTTCTTTGGAAGTTTGATGATCAAACCTTCCTTCCACTCAGTGGGAAAGGTCTCTGTATTCCACGCTTTATCAACAAGTGGGTGCAGCAAATCGGCAGTTACGCTTGGCGCTGCTTGATAAAGTTCGGCAGGGATACCGTCAAGTCCGGCGGCCTTTCCTCGTTTCAGTGCAATAATTGCAGTGACTATTTCCTCTTTAGTCGGGGCAGTGGACCGTATACGCACATTTTGATGGCTAGCTAAATTATCTATATGAGGGGGAACTTCACCAGAGGTTACACGATTCAAGACCGCGGCGAAGTGTTCTTTCCACCGCCTCATTTGATCTTCTTCCAAGATAAGTAGCTTCCCATCACTATCTTTCACCGGATGTTGGCAGGAGTTACGACCACCTGTAAACTCCTTGATGACACCGTATACGGCGTTTAAGTTGTTACTTCTAGCGGCTTCTTCTGCTGACGCTAAAAGAGAATTGGCATAAACTCTTTTATCGCGTCGCACACTACGCTGAACTTCTCGAGCTTTCTGACGATAAAGGAGTTCGATGCTGCTTCGATTGTCGTCTGATACTGCAGCCAAACGAACTTTCAGCTCCTTTCTTTCAACAATCCGCTGCCATGAAGCGTCGGACATCCAGGGCTTATTCCGGCAATCCGGGTTTGGGCCAAGGATGGTATTTGCGCTATCAATGTACGCATTTTTTATGGCATCCCAGTTTTCGTTTATGTCACTATTTGGGTGACTACTTATCTCAGCCGCTTTTTGCGCAAGATGGTCATTATATTGTTGTAAAACAGCTGGATTTTTTAGTCGAGCGGTGTTGAATTTGCGGGGCCTGGATCTTTCGTCGCTGGGGCGGCGCACGGCTGCAATACGCAATCGAACATTAGCGATCATTAGATAATGGTCTCTTCCCATCCCAATATCGGCACCCTTCTTGTTTCGCACGTCCAGGAGGCAACTCTTGAATCTTTTACTAATGGCAAAATGGTCGATCTGATTTTGTGTTCTGCGCCGATCAACAGAGGACCAACTGATTTTGTGGTGGTCCTTATGCTCAAACATAGTACCACCGATGAAGAGACTGTGAAAGTTGCAGAACTCTACAAATATTTCACCGTTGTCATTACGATCACCAAGACCGTGTCTCCCCATCACATGTCTGAGCCCATAGTTATCAGCGCCAACTTTCGCATTCAAATCACCCATAACCATTATAATGTCACCTTTAGGTGTTCTGGTCTGAACGGCGTTTAGTTCTTCGTAGAAGGAGTCTTTTGCCAAGACATTGTCGGGTTCAGTAGGGGCACGACGTTCGTGGCCATGGATGTTTGTGTTGTCTTCCCCCTGTGGTGCAGGGCCTAATAACAAGTCATATCATCTCCCGACTTGTCGCAGGTAGGCGGCTAAATGGGGCAACGGGAGGTGCATACTGGCAACTGCATTCTCCAAAACTAGTTTATGTCAACGAAACGTCAACTGGGGTTAGGGCAATTGAGTATGTAGTAGTAAATATAGATGGAAACTGAGCTTGTACGATGGCAGAAAATCTGAGAAATTTTAGCATTTTTGTTTATATTTTCCTTATAACTTCTAAACGGTGCCTCGGATCGAAAATTTTATAGGATGTAAATTAAGGAGCGTTTAATTCACCTTTTATATATTTTTTCGATCCGAGGCACGTTTAGAATTTATAAGGAAAATATTTAAAAACAAGGGCTCAAGCTCCTCGTATTATCACTTGCCAAAAGTTAAGCTCACCTTCTGCGACCGTCCAAACTCATTGTCAATGTATATCTAAGACATATAAACGGGGTTAAAATTCTTTCCAGTTCTTTTTAAATTATTTCCTTTCAAAATCTTAAATATACTGGCGTATTATGACATGCTATTTAATACGTTTGAAAGTGTGTATGTATAATATGAAATTTGTCTTGGAACGTCTTTTTTTTTAAGATATTACAAATTTCATATATTCAAACTGACCCATTCTTTAAAAATAAACGATGAGAAAATTATGTAAATGTGCTAAAAGGTACATGTGACGAATAGATTCATTCACCTGCAGATAATTTATGCAAATACAGAAGACGAATTCAACGTTTTCCGATATACGTGTTTAATGCGACGGTTAGAAAAATTTCTGAGAACGGACTGGTTTCGTTTAAGAAAGTTGAATAAATTAAAACTTGAAAATTAAAATCGTTAAAACAGTCTGTTGGTGAAAACGATAGCAGCTGCCAAGAACAGTTTAAAACAATGAGTTCCTAATTTTTTTTTATGTTTATACCAAAGCTTAGGGGGTAACCCTTTGATGCGAGAGCACAGCGTTGGCGGTAAGGGATTATGGTAGTGGGGAGATGGGTTGAGTTTGAATAAGGTGACGGTGTACATTCTGTTTAAATTTTTGTAGGTCATAGTTGCGGGGGGAAACAAAAGATGGTAGATCGTTCCACATTCGTGTTGTCCTAGATGCAAACGAGTCATGGAATTTGGCGGTGCGACTATTGCTGAGTTCTAGAAGATGAGGATGGGCACGACTGGCAAGTCGGGTGTTACGTAAAGGAAAAGTACGCTCAGGAATGAGGTTGGCTATTTCATCAGAGCAACGGCGGTTGTATTGTAGTAGCGATAGAAGAGTGAGAGACAGCCGACACTTCGCCGGTGCTCAAGCGGTTCGATTTTAGATGTTATGGGTTCCTCGCCAATAAGCTTGAAGGCTTTCCGTTGAACTTTGTCTAACGCGGATAATGCGGTTCTACCTGCGCCTGCCCATATGTGGGAATTAAATTCAAGTCTCGGTCTTATATGAGCCTTGTAAATTTGAGCCAGATCAGATGGTGAAAAGTATCTTTTACAACGATTCAGAAAGCCTAGACACTTCATTGCGTTTTTTGCAACGCAAAAAATGTGGTCGGACCAATTTAGTTTACTGGAGATGTTAATACCTAGTATGTTCAGTATGGGCGAATCAGGAATGCTGACCCCATCGACAAGAATGGGTTGGGCGGTAGGTGGAGCACATCGCTTGTTGGAAAGTAGACAACATTGAGTTTTTGAGGCGTTAAACTCTACTCGATTCGCTTTCCCCCATGCAATAATTTTTGAAATGTCTTCATTTAGTGAGTCAAACATGTGATCTCTATTGATAGATGTTGAATTTCCGCGAGAGTCAGCTACAGAGTTGAAAGAGTATGTGTAGTCAAGGGTGCTATCGTCTGCAAAGCTATGGATTGAGTTGAAAGTCACGCTGAGAAGATCGTTGATGAAGAGAAGGAAGAGTGTTGGTGAAAGGACAGTACCTTGGGGGACCCCTGCGTTGGTGGTATGGCAATTTGATTTAACTCCATCAGGGACGACCTGAAGCGAAAGGTCGTGAAGGAAACTTTCGATTCATTTAACTAATTTTGGGTCCAAACCAAAAGCCTGGAGCTTAGCTAGAAGAGCCGAATGCCAGACTACCAAAAGCTTTCGAAATGTCGAGGGCAATGATTTTAGTTTCGCCAAATTGGTGGATACAGCGATTCCATCTTTCGGTGAGGTATGCCATTAGGTCGCCGGTGGAGCGCGAAGAACGGAAACCATATTGCCGATCATTGATGAGATGGTGTGAGTCAAGGTAGCTCATTAGTTGGTTGTTTACCACGGTTTCGAAAACTTTTGATAGGGTCGAAGTTAGTGCTATTGGTCGGTAGTTAGATGGATCACATGCTTCTCCTTTCTTGGGGATTGATTGGACATGAGCTAGTTTCCACGATGATGGGAACACTCCTGTTGCGTAGGACAGGTAAAAGAGTTTTCGCAGAAGTTTGGCTAGCGAGGAAGCGCAGTGTAATGTATATATTGTAAAAAGAGGAACTGGTTTCTAAAAAATAACCATTACCGAATTGCCCTATATACCTATAGTTTTAACGCCATACGACCGTGATTAATATGTTCTGATAACTGTCTTCAAAGACCGTGACTTCAATTCGCAGTTATGTATAATAATCATATTCGTAGACCTCGGGGTCTTTAGCAAAAAGCTCTGACCTAAAGCTAAAAAATAATGCACTTTAGAACACCCCCCGGGTTATTGGCTGACAATTTTGATGTATACTACAATATAAATAGGCAGGGTATTTCTAATTTAGTTCACCACCACCCACCCTATCGCGCCTTATGGAATTTCCTAAAAATTCTTCAATTTTGTATGAAAACGAATCTGTCGAGTCAAATTTTTTCTCGTCTCCTGTGACCAGCGATGTCAAATTGTACGATATATCGTATTTTTACAATTTTAACCTTCAAATACGATTTTACGATTTTTCTCGAGGCCTAGAACAAATTTTACGATTTTGAAAAATCGGGAATACGATTTTTACGATTTTTTAGTTCAATTAAAAAAAATTCGATATAAATATTCCCAAATCTCCACATTCATGCCAGTACCACATTACGCGGGACTCGCCGAGCCACGAACCAAGTGGATAAGACATTATGCACATCCAAGCACCGTGCGTCTCTCCCGTCCAGTGATTCATCGCGTGAACAAAATGCTTACTCCGCATTCGTTGCATTGGATGAAATTCGTTCACTCATAGGTGCTTGGATTTGCACAACATGTTATCCACTTTGCTCGTGATTCGGCGAGTCCCGCATAATGTCAATGTGGTACGGGCATTAGACTCTCACTCTGAATCCACTTTCAAATGGTTCCAATTCTACCCGTACGATTGTCGTTTCTTCTCAAATTTAGTTGGAATCGATGAATGCCAGGATATTTAGGACTTCGGAAAATTATAAATTTAGATTTAAAAAAAAACATTTGGGGAGTTCAAGGATATAGAAAACATCGCTATCTGCACTGACAGCCAGGCAGCCGTAAAGGCTCTTTCCTCACATAAATTCTCATCGAAATTAGTGAAAGAATATTTTGATAGCCATCAGTATCTCAAAAACACCAATTGGGTCACTTTATGTTGGGTACCAGGCCGTCAGGGCGTTCATGGTAATGAAGCTGTCGACAAACTCGCTAGATAAAGCTCCTCGGCGAATTTTCCTTACTGTGGTTGGGCTACAACCAGGTCGCTAGTGAGGGAGTGATCTGCCAACGATCTGTGGTATGTGGTCTGAGTTGGGCTATCACCAGGTCGCTAGTGAGGGAATGATCTGCCAACGAAACACTGCGCCACTGGGATACTCTTCCAGGTTTGCGGCAGTCAAAAGATCTTATAAACACCTACGATCTCAAAGAAGCCAGCCGCCTGGGCAGAGCTGACCTAGGTTAATGGTTGGTTACCTCACAGGGTACCTCAATATACCCCAACAAAATGGATCAGTCCACCGAGATAGAATCCCGACTTTACCTGGAGGACACTGAGTCCACCAAACATCTTTTCTGCAAAGGCCGGGCGCGGCGGTTGCCCGTTTCAGGTTCTTCTTCCTTGCAGATTCCATCGTGAGCTCTGCTGGACTTACTGGCCTTTATCAGGCTGGTCTCTTGGATTAGTTAAGGCTATAGCACAATAGATCTCAGGCCCACCTTTGGGTAAATTAGCTTGCCCTTGGAAAAAAGGAATATAAGAATAGAACAACAACGAAGACAATTTCGAAATATAAGCGTACAGACGTTTCCGTAGCATTTCCTTTGATTACTCAATTGCCTTAACCCCTTGTATATAGCGCGTCAACCGTTCCATGTGGCTCAGTTGACGTTTCGTTGGCATAAATTGGTTTCAGAGAATGCAGTTGCCAGCATGCACCTCCTGCACATCCATGGCCACGAACGTCGTCGTGGACGGGATTTGAACCCGAAACGCCGGTAGTCAAACATGAGACTTGAGGCATCAGTCACACACTGCGCTACCGGTCGCCCCAAAATCAAAAAATCAAACTATTTCAAATTTGTTAGCAAATTTAAAAAGAATATTTTATATACCTATATAAAACAAAGACCAGAAATCGATTACATCTAGAAACCTTAAAGGTATTCTCCGCTCAAAAGAAACCCCTTCCTATTTGGAGAAAAAGTTTCGTAAAGCATAATCGTAATGGAGCTTTTGTTTGCCTTTTGTACTGATTGGAATTGGTATCCATGCTTGACTTACTAATTTGTACAATAAATCAAATGAAAGAACAATGACTTTTCCTTATACTGCATATTTTTATTTACCGGAGCAAAGTGTTTCATTTAACAGTGCTAAAACCTATTTGGATTTTAGGTTTTAGCACTAGAGAGAGACGCATACGTTGGTCCCGAAACATTAGCATACTATGTAACGGACGGTTTCGTGGTCAACCGAAGAAGCCCGTGGTTAGGTAGAATATTGACCGGGAAGGTCGGGCCGTGCCATCTGGCAGAGAAAAAGGCCCCTCAACGGGCTAAGCAGCGGCCTCTGCTTGCTGTAGCTCAGTTCGGGAGATGTGGGCGGGGTTTTCGCCGCTCGTTGCTCCTGTCCTTTACGTATTAACAAAAATGCATAGGCCTGGGAAAGACAACACAAACAAGGGAGGTAAAAATGGGGAATAACAAATGAAGCGATAACGATCGAATGGTCGGCGGATGGCTCGACTGCTCTCACGCGCTATACCTTTAACACTAACGTTCGCCTACCAGGCTACTCGGAAGCCTATATATCTGCGACGGAAATGCGTATTAGCACCTCCGTACATGGCCCAACTCAGTTGGCACGAACACTCTTAAATATCATCAAGCGATCGCGAGATATCGTGAAAAAAAGAAAAAATTTCCGCCTCACAGACGAACCATAGTACTCCAGAGTTAAAATCAGGATGGGATGAGCTTAACCCTTACCAGCTCTCAATCAGGTCAGATTTTTTAGAAACACACACTTTGGAAAGAAAGAAAAAATCCCATCATGCAGAAAATTACCAACTCAAATCAAATTTTTAATAAATACAACACACAGACACTATCATTTTGTTTTCATTCTGTTTTTAGGTCTTTTCGGAAAAAGCGGTATTTTGCCGATCCAAAATCTGTACAAAACAAATGCGGAAGTTACGAGGACTCCAACACTTGTACATTATCATTCAATTTTAGGACTTGACGCCTACTACATGTTGGAATTCCTCTCACTTTTAGGCGGAATTATTTCGTTTATTGTGTAAGTATCATTATGAAGCTCCTGGTGAACTAATTAAGATTAATATGTGTACTTTCTTCAGTTTCACGTCTAATCGACTCTGTGTGATGCCTGTCTTTGCTACACTATGGGCCATTTACTTCTCACTGGTAAAACATACACAAATCTTCGAACATCAGTCCGATCATCTGTTGTTGGAAGCAGGATTTGCGTGCTTGATGTTTGCCCCATTGGTGGACACTAAGAAATCGGGTCCATCGGATAAGATTGGATTCGTTCTACTTAAATGGATCCTAATGCGTTTCTTGTTCGATTCGGGATCTGTGAAATTTTTCAGTGGATGTCCACTTTGGTGGAGTTTTCAAGGTATGTAGCTCCAGGTGGGTCCGTGTGGAAAACGTCCTACTAATGATGACAATCTGTTGCAGGCCTCAAACATCATTTCCAAACAATGCCGCTGCCAACACCTCTTGCTTGGTGGTCGCATCATATTCCCACCGATTTCATGACAATGACAAGTCTTTACACGAATTTAACAGAATTGGTTTGCACGTGGTTTTTCTTCTTCCCAAGCCGAGCCGTTCGCATATTCCTCTTCCATTGGGTCCTGTATTTGGAGTTGACCATTATATTAACAGGAAACTATGGATTTCTTAATTTTTTGGTATCGGTGCTTTTGCTAACACTACTGGACGATAAATATCTAAAATCGCGATCGGTTAGGAGGTTTGTGTTTAGTTTTGTGCAGGGTGGAATTAATACTAATTTTGTGGTTTCTTTGCAGTTTTATTTTGGAAGTTTTGTGCTATTGTTTAGCATTCACCGTGGGTATCTATTTGGGTACCGGATTCTTGCAATATAAAGAAGGTAGGCATATTCAACTTTTTTCCGCCTTTAACTTGCTGGTAATTTGAAAACTTCTTTGTCATCGATGGGCTAAGCAGATCATTTTTTGTATATCCCGGAGTTTTAAAGAGTTATAAACAAAGTCAAACTCAGTTTTTTTTATTTAAAATTTCAGTACTTTTTAAATACGAACATCTTGGCGTGTTACGATCAATGGCTAAACTGGCGCCACTAATTGCTGTCATCGCAGTCATATCAACATTCTTGTCCAATATCATATCTCATCCAAGCATAACGTCATCGGTAAAGATATATTTTGTTTTTTAACGAAACCGACAATACAAGAAAAAATTATTTCCAGAAGGGATATTTGCGAAAAGCATCTAACCTAAACACGATCTTGGCATTTAGCTTGTGCGCACTATCACTTATTGGCATCTCAATTGTACGTAAATGTCTATTGATTCCTGCAGTATTATTTTTGTTAAATACTAATTTTCTTTTAAGGTTCCACATAACAATATTGATGCTTCGTTGAATATCACTAATACTCAGGTAAGTTTACAAGTATCAGAAGCGTAGTCCAATCCAAACCAAACCATACTCATATGCCCTAACCCCTAGTGGGACATAGCGCGTCGTTTAGTTGGCGCAAACCAGTTTCGACCGTTGCACGTTATTAGCATGTACCTCCTACCTGCGACACTGCGCACCACAGGGGGAAGACAACACAAACATTCATGGTCATGAATGCCGTGGACGGGACTTGAACCCGTAACGACCGTAGTCAGATATGATACTGACGCCTCAACACACTAAGCTACCGGTCGCCCTACCAGTTTGTAGAAAGGCCTCATATTCAGCGGTATATTTAGCAGCCTTGTAACGAGTGTCTTAAGAATTATCGTCGGCGAGGTCCGAGTGTTGCACCCAGTTAGTTTATGTTAAAAAGAGCTGCTTTAAGAAACAAAAAGCACATATAAACCATCACTGGATCCTGAGACCAACTCAATCCTCAAACCAGCCAGAGCTCACAATGAATCGATGAAGCCGACCCACACTAACCTCTTTCAGGTCATCCAGATCGATGAAAAAGTAGAAGCCAAGAAGGTCTTGCAAGGGCAAGGGCGAGACCGGTACACAGAAGGTGAGACGTACTTTCCTCCTCCTCCTCGTCCCCACAGCTCCTGCAGAAATCATTATGTGGAAGACAAAGTCTCCTGGCATGCTCCCCAGTTAGACAGTTTTCAGTTAAAACTGATATGACGGTTCTTAAATTATTTCTGTTTAGCATTAGAAACCCCGAGGATCGTTTGGGATCCAGTTTAGGCCACATCTGTCTAGCCACGTGATAGGCATTGCCATTGCTCCACCTGATGCCAGCCCTATCATATGCCGTATCTTTTATAGCCAGTTACCGGCAGCTAAAGGCATGCTAGTATTACGCAACAACCCGCTGGTCTCATTGATCGAGCCCGCCCGAGTTAGTTCGTCAGGCCCGCAGTTACCAACATAACCACTATGGCCTGGTACCCATCAGCACAGGGAAATGTTGAAAAGTCTTCCCATCTCTAAGAGGGAGTTGGGACAATCCAATACTGCCTTCGACTTAACCAAGACCAAGATTTGATCGCCCGTTGGCTATCCGTGTAGATCATAACGTTAATAACAGACATAACGTTTTGCGCCAAACAGGCTAGAGCTTCAAATATTGCAGATTTCGCCTCAAAAACGCTACTAAAGTCCGAGAGACGGGATGATAAGCTAATATTCACCCTCTCCAAGTATACGCTAACCCCCACTCCTTCGTCAGTCTTAGAGCCATAATTAAAAATGCTAATAGCATCTAATTCCTGAATAGCGTTTACTGACCAATCACTCCTAGGGGATATCAGACTTGTAAAGCCTCTTTCAAACAAGTATTTCGGGGAAGGTATTGTCCGTCACTTCGAGAATATCAAAGTCAATCAATACAGCCAAGTGACCTATAGTTGACGCGGCCCAATGATTGATTTCGCGAAGACGAACAGCCCTAATCGCCGCCATCTGCTCTGCAAAAATTTCCAAGGGAAGCAGATCCAACCATACGCCCAAGGCAGTGGTCGGTGAAGTCCTTAGAGCCCCCGTGATGGCAATACATACCAGTCTTTGGACCTTATCCAGTAGGGTTCTGTAAGATAAAATCCTAAGTGCGGTCCACCAGACAACAACCCCATGCAACAGAACGGGACGCAAAACCGAGAAATAAAGCCACCTATACCACCTTCGGTTGTAAGCCCCACTTCCCCTCTTGCACGAGTATAATGAAACAGTTGCCTTTTTAACGCGTTCCTGAATGTTCAGCTTCCAGCAAAGTTTCCTATCCAGTATGAGGCCAAGGAACTTGGTTTTATCAGTGAGCACAAGCCTTCTGCCTTCCATCAATGGTTTCTCGAATGAAGGTAGACTGTGTCTCCTAGCTCCTAGTAAAGAGAACAAGTTCCGTTTGATGCGGATTTACTTTGACACCAACTTTGATAGCCCAGTTCGCCAGGATGGAGAGGGCGTTCTGTATTATACCACTTAGGACACAGGGAAACTTACCCGAGGTGGCAATAGCAATGTCGTCCGCATAATCAGTGACTTCGCATCTCAGCCCTTCCAGATCTAAAAGCAGTCCGGTGACCGCCAAATTCCAAAGAAGGGGAGAGAGAACACCACCCTGAGTAGTACCCCTGGTCACATGTCTGTGTGTAGATCATATGCCCAGACTAGTGGAGATAATGCGAGATGTAAGCATTATGTTTATTAGCCTGCAGAGCGAGTCATCCCCTCGGAGGCTTGAGATGGTCATCCGTGGTGGCTTCAGGTTTCACTTTGTTAAAGGCACCCTCAACATCCAGGGAGGCCACCAGCGTGTACTCCTTGCAGGCAAGATGCTTTTCGATGACACCCACCAGAGCGTGTAGGGCAGTATCCACAGATATACCTATCTATCTAGGTGTATGTCGATCAAACGTTGCAATACCTTCTACAAAGTCAATGATAGGATGATGAGTCTAAGGTCTTTCGGACTCGCGTGAGAGCTTTTACCCGCTTTCGGTATGACTACTTTAACTTCCCTCCATATTCGAGGAATGTAAACTAATTCAACACAGGCTTTGAAAATCGAATCTGAAAAATGAATTTGAAAAATGTTGTAGGTCCGTAATTATACGATCCGGGCCAGCAGACTTGAAGGAGTCAAAACTGGTTATGGCCCATTCGATCTGACGCGGAATCGCATGGCCGCACTCATTGTAGGAGTAGTTTCCAGCGAGATAACAGAAGAACTACCCGAAAAATGTATGTCTAAAAGGGTCTCGATCGTCTCTTGACTTGAGGATGTTCACGTTCCGTCATCTTTTAATAGATTAAATGCGCAGTTGGGTTTGTGGACAGAATTTTCCAAGTCTAGAGGCATCACTGAAATCAATTCAATTCAATTAAAAGTTAGTATCTGGACTCTGACAAATTCTGCATCACCTAAAAATCTTCCTGAATTAACATAAAATTTCTAATACAAGAGACGCGTATACGCGATCGCGTAATTTTTACCCGAGTCGCGTAAACGCAACTAGTGTTTACACGTAAGTCGGGTTTAGGCGGACGAAACTTCAGAAATGGGTATCGAAGCGAATTTTAGTGACGCGGAAATAAAGCAAACGTCGCTGTGTTTACACGAGGTGCGTTTACGATTCGGCAGCATATGTCCGAGTACTGTAATCATCTTTTTTCATGTGTTTGTTGTTGGATTCATCAACTCATCAACGGCGGATGAATACCCGTCGATACCCGTCGTCAAATAACAAGTTATGCGTTATCATAAACCCGTTTGCTGTTTACACGGGACGGGTATCGTAGATTTTACGCGCCCGACGGGTTTACGCGTCTTGTGTGTTAGAACCGTAACATTAGTAACTCCGCTATCATTACAGCTCGGAAAATACTACAAGGAAATCAACAAATATCACATTGTCAACGAATATGGACGGCATTTAAGACGAATGAGAACCGAGCGATTGGAAATTAATTTAGAATACTCCGACAGCATTGAAGGACCTTGGACAACTATGCCGTTCGTTTTTAAGCCTTGGAATGAGAATGCTACCCTTCGGTATTCGGGTAAGGAATATCTCAATCGTCCGTTAGAAAGCTTGCAAAAATTTAAATTTTTTTTTAATTTTTAGGTCCATATTTGGCACGACTGGATATGAAATTCTACGATGCTGCTCCAACTAGCTACCGGGATCATTTGTGGATTATGCCACTGGCTTATAGAATATTACAAAATGAACCTGAAGTCTTGCGTCTGTTTGGAATGCGAGCGCCATTCAGAAATGCACCACGTTTTGTACGCGGAACACTGTACAGATTTGAATTCACACCGTTTACAATGTACGGATAAAGAACTATTGCTAAAAATTGTAAATCACAATTTCATTTTGTTACCACGTCCTTTGCAGGCATCCACAAACGTTTTGGACAAAATCTAAGGTTGGCGAGCACTTTCCGGCAGTTTCTCTATCAGACACTGTGTTGACAACACATTTGCGAAATTTGAGATATCCGACGACCGCTGAACATCAAAAAATTTCAAATCAAACGTTGAAGAATATTCTTGATTTTATAAGGTATGTACAAATATAGGTACATAATATGGACGAATCAACGTTTTAAGCTACAGTCGGGCGCTATGGCAAATTGTCATATTTTTATATGTACATATTTAAAAAATTAATTAAAAATATGACATTGTGTCCACGAGACGGAAAAATATAATAAAAACTACTGTGGCATAGGCTAATCGCACAGCGTGACCTCAGAAAATAGACATTTCTTTGATGTTTCGCCATAGCGTGTGACTGAAGCCTTATAATAAAATGAGTACTAAAATTGATTTTAATTTTTAGGAGACAACTACAACTTTTCGAGGCATCGAAAGCCGTTTTATTGATATCGTTTACGGGTGTTATTCTTAATGCAATACATGGTTGAATGAGTTGCACGACCGTATATCAATTCTAGTTTTTTGTTTAAGAAATATTTTTTTAAGCACCAGAGTATGAAACTGTTTTAACGGATGTACACGTGATAATAAAATGAATTTAGTTGCAAAATACGAGAATGTACTATGTTACGAATTTTGTTTATACTGCTGTCGATGAGACGAGAGTAGAGATAGAGCCAAATTTAGATCCATAGAGGTGCTAAGCACTTAAGGTTTTTGGTACCCCTTAAAAATCGGTTATTTATGGCAAAAATTTTCCTGCTGCTTTTCTTTATTGCAAAGGCATCCAACCTGCCTTGAACCATTGTTGATCGTAACGGATTTTCGATTAGGAATGATCTATCTATCTATCGTTCAGCTTAAAAATATGTGGAATTGCTGGAAACAACACTGGAGGTAGTCCTTCTTTTCCGATAAACCAAACAAATTACGTGGCGTAACTATCGGTGTTCGGTGTGTTCCATGGAACACCGGCCCCAGCCCTTGGGGCCCCCGAGGCAAGGCCAAGCGGCAGAAGTTAAAGAGCACAAGATAAAACTACTGTCAAAAAAATTTTTTTTCGTCCATGGTCACAAATGGCAAAAATGCGGATAATAAGGATGAAGGTAACAAACAAACAACAAAACAATTTCTCTAATTTCGTTGTTAAAATGACCCTTCTGAAATTTGGTTTCCGTTCGTGTCATAGGTCAATTGAGAAATTAGAATCGTTTCTCCTACTTTTTGCGGGATTCCAGTGAGCCAAAACTTCACCAAAAAATATGAGGATGATATATCAAATAATATTTCCAGTTAACTATTATCCTTCAAAGATGGGGCAAAAGACCTTTTTCATAGTCCTCCACGTGGGCGCCCCCTGATAACGGCAGTGGATCAAACCGCTGACGGCCAAATCTTAGCGGTAAGACAGTTTGGAAAAAGGCAGATAGCTGTAGCCTGAATAGCTGACCAACACCTAAGCCTCTCAGGTTTAGTAGGATGGAATGATTTGTGTAGTTGGACCTGCAACATAGTTGTGTGAACTCCAGCATGTTTATTAAACCATCTGAAGCAGCTATTTCCGAGGCCACCTCCACGAATGGGGTTAAGCGATGTGCTGACAACTCGTCCTTGTAAAAACTACTCCACGTCAAGAAACATGGAATAAAAGCCTTGGACTGGACGGATCAACAACGACGACCACGCAAACAACTAACGGATTATTCTTTCGAATCTTGGAATGTACGCTCCCTGAACAAACCGGGGCCGAGAAGGCTCTCCTTCGACTGGTCGAAAAGTACAAACTGAGCATTACTGCAGTCCAGGAAACAAAGTGGCTTGGCAGCGAGATCAATGACAAGAAATCGCACACAATTTTTACAAGTGGCGAACCATCGGGCCACAAGGAGTTTTGAGTAGCATTTATAGTGAACAATCACCTCAAGCCGCACATTATTGACTTCAAACCCATAAATGAACGTCTGTGTGCGATTCGCTTTAAGACTCGATTCTTCAATCTCTGGCTCATCAATGTGCACGCCCCCACTGAAGTTAAAGACGACGCAGTAAAAAACGAGTTCTACGCCCACCTTGAGACTCTCTTCGACTCACTTCCAACAAACGACGTCAAACTGCTGCTGGAAGACTTTAACGCAAGAGTCGGATATGAAAGTTCGTACCGAGGGACTACTGGAGGCCACAGTCTCCATGAAAAATGTAACGACAACGGCCAGCGCCAGCGACTTATCGACTTCGCCTGCAGTAGGAATCTAGTCATAAGCTCTACGGGTTTCCCGCATCGACGCATTCACAAGCAGTCCTGAAAATCTCTAGACGCACATACCGTCAGCCAAATTGATCACGTCCTCATTAGCAAGAGATGTGTTCCTTTTATGTGTTGCCGGATTTCCGCAATGGAGCAAATTTTAAACTATTATTTACATGCAAATGCCGGCTTTTTGTAAACGCACAAAGGCACAACTTGATGCACAAACGATTTCCTTTTAATATTTACAATACATACCAAGTTCTTGTTCATAACATCATTTTTTTCTAGACAAGGGGTCAACTGAACACTCAAATTTTCATTTGTCCACAATTAAGTAATTAGCGACGCACAATTATTTTTAAGAGAGGCACCATCATGCAAAAACGTAGCCCTTAACGCACAAATAATTTAATTCAATAATTTATGAAATCAAGGGGTTGGCTTCACGTAAGTCACAAAATGCCATCAACAGTACTCCAGTGCATTCGCCCCATCACCCCTATTCATATGACACCCATCTTGCTCATGTTCGGTTTCATTGCCGAAAATATCCTTTTTCCTCATCATAGGATTCAAAATGCCATTAACAGTATTCAAGTCCATTCCCCACTTTTCATACATTCGCCTCATGTACGAGTACATACAATAATAATATCAACAAATTCTTCATTCTGCAGCCACACAAATCGAAAACGCCAAAATGGTAAACTTGAACTTTTCACGAGAGCTATTTTTGTGACGTCGATCGCAAATTCCTATTTATCATGGAAACTTTTACTATCTTTATTGATAACAGGGTTAAAGAGGGGTTTTCATTGTATCTTAAAACATCCAGAAACTGTTTTTTGATGTTTGTAGAATGTAAAAAGTGAGTGTTAGCGTTTTTTTACTGTACGGAAGTATAAAGTGCGTAGAAATATGATCGACCTCGTGGGTTTTTTTTTACTTTAAAGTATTTTTTACCCTAATTTTAAATGTCCACAATATATATAAAATTATTTGGGAAACTTAGAAATTGCTCAAGCCAATTAATTTTTTAAGTTTTTTGGATTCCCCTTAATAGGTAGCTCTAATATACAATAGTAAATTCCGAAATTCAAGGAGTTCAAACTCTAGTCCGCGAGAAATATCCGTTGGTAAAATTTGTCCCGTGTTTCGCCCATCTCCTGTATTTGCTAGCAGTTTTCCTAAAACAAACATTTTACAAAGTAGAGAGTTAATATTGCTTATGTAAATAATAAAATTGCAGTGTTCTGTTTAAAAATTGGTTTGAAATTGATTTTAGATGGTAGTTGTGTGATGAAATATATTCATTCATCCAAAAAAGGGGATGCACTGAGTTTGGGCCGAAAACTAATTTAGGAGATTTTTAGGGGAAAATAATCGTTTTACTTTCAAAAATTCACAAAAGATTTCAAAATGTAAAAATAGCACTGTTAGAGCTTTGTACTTTTTAAAAATTTTCTAGCACTTGACCAGATTAAAAAGTCACTGCACGTCACTTAATTGAATAGTACAATACATATCTCCTCGTTGTCATCGAAATGCCCAAATACATGGAAACGTGGACGGACGGACGTATTTTCTCTTGGGGTATTATCACGGGGACAGACGTGCATGATTTCAATTGAATTTACTTGTTTTCAATTTCATTCAACGGAAATCAATTGTTTCCCCTTGCTCACGGAACAACATTTTTCAAAAGTTCATTACGTTTATAGATGCGGGACGTTGCGAGGCGAACATTTCAGAGCCTTGTGCTTGCATTTACCACCCACTGATGGGAAACTCATTGTTGCTCATTGGGAAATAGATCTTCGGAGATCATCGTCGTATATATCTAGTATAATTTACGCATACATCGTGTTCGTCGACCTTTCGCAAAGAGCAATGAAATTCATAAGTGTACAGCTTTGCTTCCGCCGTTTTTCGACAGACGGGTGCATCGGCGAGGGCTGGTCAAAGTACGTAGTTCAAAAGTGTCACAAAGTGAGTTTGGACGTCTGTGAACGTATCCACATCCCCACATTAGTAAAAGTTGTTCGCATTTTTAATAAGATTCGCGATTCAAAATGTCGTTTTCGAGCCAAGTTCTCGTCATTTGCGGGAAGTTTTGATCTTCTGCAGCTGAGGCTCATCGAATGCTCTTATTAGATACTTACGGTGAGGTTTCTCTGAGTGACAGAACATGTCGTGAGTGGTTTCAACGTTTTAAAAGTGGCGATTTTAATGTCGAGGACGAGCATGGTGGTGGGAGAGAAAAAAATGTCAAAGATGACGAATTGGAAGCACTGCTCCATGAAGATTCGTGCCAAACGCAAGAAGAATTAGCTGAATAACTGGGAGTGACTCAGCAAGCTATCTCGAAACGCCTCAAGGTCATGGGCATAATTCAGAAACAAGGAAATTGCGTTCCGTACGAGTTAAGACCGAAAGATATTCAACGGCGATTATTTGCATGCGAACAACTGCTTCAAAGGCAGAATCGGAAGGGATTTCAACATCGCATCGTAGCCGGCGACGAAAAATGGGTCCGTTACGATAATCCCAAGCGCATAAAGTCATGAGAAATGCTCGGACAAGCCTCAACATCGACGGCAAACCCGAATATTCACGGCGGTGGGACCAGCTCGGTGTGATATACTACGAGCTCCTGAAACCGAATGAAACTATCACAGGAGATCGGTACCGAACGCAATTGATGCGTTTAAGTCGAGCATTAAAGGAAAAACGACCACAGCACCAAGAGAGCCACGACAAAGTCATCCTCCAGCATGACAATGCTCGGCCATACGTCGCAAAAGTGGTCAAGACATACTTGGAAACCCTGAAATAGGAAATCTTGCCCCACCCGCCGCACTCCCCAGACATCGCTTCTTCCGACTACCATCTGTTTCGTTCCATGGCGCACGGCCTGGCTGATCAGAATTTTCGTTCGTATGTACGTGAAAGTCGAAAAGTCGCGTCGAAAGATGCCTCCTTTTTCCGAGATGGAGTCCGAAAATTGCCGGAGAGATAGGCGAAAGTTGTCGCTAGCGATGGACAGTACTTTGAATAATACATCTGTAAGTACTTTTTGACAATTAAGCTTTTAATTCCAGGAAAAAACGGCGGAAGCAAAATTGTACACCCAATATTATAATTATTATATTAAAAAACAGTGCTTTTTTTTACAAATATGAGCTAAAATGTTGATGCGATTAAAATTTTATCTCTCTCAATTGCCCAAACCCCTTGTGGGGCATAGCGCGTCAACTGTTCCATGTGGCCCAGTTGACGTTTCGATGGCGTAAACTGCTTTCGGAGAATGCAGTTGCCAGCATGCACCTCCTGCACATCCATGGCCACGAACGTGGACGGTATTCGAACCCGAAACGCCGGTAGTCAAACAAGAGACTGATGCCTCAACACACTGCCTACCGGTCGCCCCAAAAATTAGATTAAACTTTTATCGATGATAATACAATATATATTTGGCCTCGAAAAAAGAATAACCGACTTTTACAATATGTGTTCTGTAAACAAATATTTTATAGTATAGAGAAAATATGGCAACTTTATTGATTCCATACCATGCTTAAATTATGTTTAACAACATTTACGATCTTTGAAAGAACATGATCTCTTGTTTTTTGCCTGCGTGATCATCATCGTGATCAGTCATAAATTGGAAGTCAAATTTTAATACAAAAAAAATATAGTGCAGAAAAATGTAGCCGATATGAACCAAATTTTCTTATGATAACAAATAGCACCATATGAGAGCTTAAACTCTCATAGGGATTTCCATATAAGTGTCATAAGACTTAAGTGCAAGTAAATATTTTTTATGAGAGTATAACTCTTCTAGAGTTAAATACTTGTAAGAAAAGCTCAATGAGAGTACTTGATCACATGAGATGATCTTATTAAAACATTTTAAAGTATCAGCAACTCTACTAAAGTGATACTCTCATAATAATAGTGCTATAAGAGCTAATTAAAATTTTGTTACAATACAAGAATTACATTATGAAGATGTCTTACTAGAGTCTTATGAGAGCTACAAGTGCTCAACTCTGAAGAGTTTGTTACTTGGTCGTTATTTAAAATTAAAATTATACACAGTTTTTTTTACACGGGAGAGTTCCACATTCCCCAATGGATGCAACCAATGTTCGTTCCACTGCTAAAACCGGAACCATCAGGACATTTCCTCAATTCGGCAACTCCATAGGTACTGGTACAGTGCCAATAGTACGAAGGATCACAATACGGTACACCATACAACAAGTCATTGAGTATACACGCTGGTTGTTCCAACGATCCCGCAAGGCTACTCCATGGGAAGTTCTGGCATGGAACACATCCGTTTAAGTTTTTGGTGAAGCCATTATAAATATTTAAACAATTGGCGTTGTTAGTAACGTACAATGTGAGAGGTGGACACTTGTAAGTATAATTCTGTCCACCGGTGAATACTTGGTAATAGTGTGGATCACCATCTGCAGACGGACACGTAGTTGGAGTTGAGCTACAACTTGTGGGGCAACATTCGTTTTGCGCGAACACGGTGACGACGAGCAATTGAAATCCAATACAGCCGAAAGCGAATTTGTAACCAAAAACAACCATTTCACCTGTTTAATAAAAACTCTACTGATAACAACACTGACTATTCTGCAAATCGTTCTTTAAAAACTAACTGGCAAAAAGATTTTCTCCAGTTGCGCATTTATAGGTTTTCTTTACGGCCAAATAATCAACTTCTACTAGAATTATGTTTCGTGTTAGATAAAATTTACAAGAGTGCAAGTCAATTTGATTTGTGTGACAATGCATTATTCAATTTAACGGGAAAAATAGATGAAATGGGGTCAAATGGCAAATTTGGCTTCTTTCTCAGGCTAGCATAGGTAAAAGCACCGCCTTTATTATGGTGTGTTCCAAGGCAGCGACTTGCGTTTGCGACTGTGAAAAAAACTATCATAACGGAGCATTATTCGAGTGTATTTAATGTGAAAGTACAGTCGTACAACTACGGCCTGCATTCGACAATCCCCTAAACTTTAAAATACACACGAATAGTGCTCCGTTATGCCGGGTTTCCACCAAAGAGACAGTTTTAAAAAACAGTTTTGTTTTCAAAAACAAAAACAGAAACAAGTTTTGTTTTCTGAAAACAGTTCTGTTTTATGTAAACAAACTGTTTCAACTGAACAGACTGGTTTTTTTTTCTAGTTCTGTTTATCTTGTTCCCAGAAAATGTCAGACAACGAGGATTTTATAATTGCACTCAGTTAACTGCTTCTTGTTTAAACACATTTTAAGTTAAAAAATACAAAAAAAAAGTAAAATGTATATCACTTCAACCTTTAAAATTACAACTGATAACTGATTGTGTAGAATTGTCGCTGAAAACAAAAGTGCGTGTTTCAACCAAGCAGACAAAAAAACAAGAACAAATGTGTTTTCCTTTGATCTGGTCTAGAAAACAAAAACATTTTCCCATTCGCGATGGGAAAGTCTTTTGTTTCCTAAAACTGTTTTTAGAGACACAAATGTTTTAAAAACTGTTCAGTTTTTACAGAACATTTGTGTTTTTGTTCAGAAAAACAGTTTTTGTCCGTGTTTTTCAAAACTGTCTCTTTGGTGGAAACCCGGCATTATGATAGTTTTTTTCACAGTCGCAAACGCAAGTCGCTCAGTCGCTGCCTTGGAACTCACACCTTTACACAACGAATATAGAGCGTTATCGGTTCGATACCTCTACGTACGCCTCAAATCGGCCCGTTATTACTCGGTTAACTAATCGGAGCAAGATTAAGTCCGATCCACACGCTACAATAAGTCGTAGCGTGTGGAGCGCACTTAATGTTGCATTTCATATAGGAGTGCTGTCCGCTACGATTTATCCATTATATTATTTTATTATATTTATTATTATATTATACTAAAAGTCCCCGCCTGTGGGACGTGAGCTCGCGCGGGGGGAGGGGGTTAAAGGGGAGTCTTTTTTGTATCTTGCTTTTATCTCCCTACCTATTAATCATAGACAAAAAAAATGCTAATGCTAAAGAATACAAAAAAAAATAGATGAAAAATGTTGTAACCACACTGACGCTAATTCAAGACATTTGGCAAGAAGAAACCATGCCAAATGAATGGGGCGGAATGTAATCTGTTCCTTACACAAAAAAAGAGGATAAACTCGAATGCAGTAACTACAGAAGCATTTCCCTACTATGCACTTTCTACAAAGTCCTCACAAAAATCCTAGAGCCGAGAATAAAGCCATACGGCATACGGAAACAATAATCGGCGAACACTAGGGAGGCTTTCGGCCTGGACGATCAATTATTCACGGTAAAACCACTGCTTGAAAAATGTCTTGAATTCAACAGAGAAGTCACCAAATATTTGTCGACTTCAGACAGCATCGACCAAAATACTTCACATAAAATCATGCGGCACTTTGGTGTATCAGCAAAATTAGTCCGACTGACCAGTATGACAATGTCAAACTCAACATCGCAGTCAGAATCAACAACAACTTGACCGAACCATTTGAAACATGAGTTGGACTGAAACAGGATGATGAGCTGGCCTCCATGCTGTACAACCTTGTTCTTGAATATGTGACAGTGGACAAAAAAAAAGACCCTTTTAATATCGACTATTCAAATAGTGGGGTACACAGATGACAGATGATTAACATCATGTCAAGATCGCCCAGTGAAGTGAAAGATACATGCTAGCGCTTGATCAAGCAGCGGAAGAGGTTGGTTTACAAGTCAATAAGTCGAAGATGCTAACAAAAAAAAAAACCGTAAAAGTAGATCGAGTGTGCCGGAGATAGAGTTAGGCGAACAGGACATTGAAAGGGTTGTTGTTGTTAATTGCCACAAACGAAGGATCCAGCTCTGAAACCGCACCCTTTACGAAGTTCTCCCCCTACTGAAGCTCCAGCTCCATCCACAGAAAAGCAAAGCTCCAAGTCTACAAAACTATAATCCGACCGGTATTATGTCATGGTTCTAAGACTTGTACCCTCACTCGGGTATCTGAAAACATGATAAGCGCCTTCAAAAGAAGGGTCCTTCGACGAATATTTGGAGCGACGTGCGATGGAGACTAATGGCGAAGAAAGTGCAACAACGAGCTGTACGAGTTATTTGACAAACCAAGCGCCTCCATATCTGTGAAAATTTGTAAAATACAGTGGGCAGGTCATCTGCAAAGGATGAACGTGCGTAAAGGTAATAGGAAGTTGCTCGGCGTGCTAGATTGGAAACAGCGATGTGAAGACCGAGACGATTGGAAGCGACGACTTTCAGAAGCCATATCCCAGCGAGGACGGCTAATACTTAAGTAAGCATGGTTAGTCATTTAGTGTAATATTTGTCGCCGCCAGCTGTGATGTATGCAAGGTAGGTTCGTACTACCTAAAGCGGGAATTTCCGGTTTAGGCAGTACAAAACCTATCTTACATACATCATCATAACATTCTTTTTATTCTAGTTTTATTTAAATAATAACTAGATTGACATAATGGTTTCTCAAAATGTCGCCTTAAGGTGTGAGTTCCAAGGCAACGACTGAGCGACTTGCGTTTGCGACTGTGAAAAAAATTACCATAACGGAGCACTATTCGTGTGTCGTACAACTACGGCCTACATTCGACGATCCCATAAACTTTAAAATACCTAAGAATAGTGCTCCGTTATGATAATTTTTTTCACAGTCGCAAACGCAAATCGCTCAGTCACGGCCTTGGAACTCACACCTTTATAGTGCAATGACAATGTTATAATATTTGCCGGCACTGCTTGAAAAACCGCCAGCAAATGATGTGTTTAAAGTTCTACAGTATTTGCCGGGCGATTTCACGAAATTACTAATTTTGATAAAAGCCTACGACATATATGTACATACCTAAACACAGGAACAACGAAAGAGCTACTGAAATCCTAGACCAATTAGCTTAACAACGTTTCAACTGAAAATATTGGAAGGTAAGTAGATCTGTGCATTAGGTACAGAAAAACCTATAGACAAAATGTCTGCCTTTATAAGAAAAGGACATGGATATGTCTTATTTTTAGGTGTGAAAGAAACACAGATCAAGTAATGCACTATGCAAAGGGAATTTATGGGATTCATTTGGAAGAAATGAAATCGGTTTTATACTAAATTTTTATTTTCGATTTTAGAATTTTAATTTTCGATTTTCAAATTGGATTTTTGAATTTCGAAATTGGGCTTTCGAATTTCGATATCCGAACTTGCATTTTCTATTCCAAATTGCTCATATTCCATTTTATGTTTTTCACTCCCGATATTATTCAACGCCTGTCGTGTCGAAGTTTTGATTTTCGGAATTGGATTTTTGAAATTCCATTTACAAAATACGATTTGAAAAATTCGGGTTTCGAAGTTCGATTTTTGATTGTCGAATTTGCATTCCCCATTTTCCAATTCCAATTTTAATTTTCCCATTTTTTCACTTTCCATTTTCCATTCCTATTTTCCACTTTTCAATTTTCCAATTACAATTTTTAATTATTTTCCTTTTCATTGTAATATTTGACGTCATGCCCTAAGCGTGATGTGACGCAAATTTAAACTGACCCCTACAAAACATATCAATTTATATTCTGTCTGCAGGGATGACTTAGCAACCCCTACTTGAAAAAGAAACTGCTCTGTGCGCGTTCCTTGATATTGAAGGTTGTAACGTTCATATTTTTTTATGTATGGCCAGAAATAGGGAAAAGAAATAATAATTAAAATAATTTTTTTTTCCTTTTTATGTTTTTCCGAAGATACACCTTGTGAATCATTTTGTACTTATTATGATGTCACATTCATCTGTTTTTGCATTTGCATACATTATACCTGCACTTTGCATAGTGGAGCAGCTTATCCCGCTATTGTAATACAGTACGAAAATTGTATTGTTAAGCGCGACCGGTAGCGCAGTATATTGAGGCATCAGTATCATGTCTGACTAGCGGCGTTCGGGTTCGAATCCCGGCCACGACGACGTTCCTGGCCATGGATGTGCAGGAGGTGCATGCTGGCAACTGCATTCTCCGAAACTAGTTTATGCCGTTGAAACGTCAACTGGGCCACATGGAACAGTTGACGCGCTATGACCCACAAGGGGTTAGGACAATTGAGAGAGGTAAGTCCAAACCAAAATTCGTCTGGAATAAAAGCGAGGATCATTATGACAAGATATTGCCCCATTGACTCAAATCATCATAGGTATGTCAGAAATACATATGCTATCTCTCCCGATGTAATGCCTACCGTTATAAACTTTTTAGCGACAGTCATGAAAGGGTGGGACCTTTTCGTGACTGTTGTCAAAAAGTTTGACAATTCTATCATCCACAAACAAAGGCAGCTTTATCTTCGTTCTGCAACAATACAAACCGCAATGGCTTTTCGAAGAGTGAGTGAGTTTTTTCGGTGCGCACCGGCTAAAATTTCTAAGCGGAATTAGAGGGACGACAACTTTTAAAATTAATTTGTCAGACGGAAGCCCTGGTGCGCTTAGGGAATTTAAAAATTCAACCGGACAATGGATAGCATTTTCTTGATTCATTACTCGGTTCACTGAGCTATATTCAACACATTCCCCAGGATCGCATTTTAATATTTTAGCATATATTGCAGCTGCCTGGTCGTTCAGAGGAGTCAAAATAGCTCTCCCGCAAAGCCAAAAGTTTTCATCAAAAGTCAATTTTGCAGGATCGCCATACACTTAAGAAGTTAGGTCTTGTCGTGATTGAACTACGAAACATAAATTGTTATGCAGAATAAGCTTCCCTTATTTTTTCGGATATGTACCGTCACCAATTTTCAGTAACAGATCTGAAAACTCTTGGAAGTTTGAATTACGTTCAGTTCGCACCTGCATATTAGTTCATAAATGCATGCGTATGACAATGCGCCATAGGCACGAGCTCTTTAGACATGCTCTAATTTCATCAGCTTTCCCTCGAGGTATTATTGGCTAAGTCACCACCGAAAAGTAATGTAATACCCCCATGGGCCTATCGTTTTTTTTATGTCACATAAGGTTTTATCTACTGCCTCAACCGCCTTCCGATTTGCCACAGTGCACTCGACCTATATTATTAAGGAACAATTGCCCAGAACCCTTGCTTTGTCACTGTTCCTAGAAACGCTACACACTGGGATCTCCAAATGATACATAGTAAGTCAATCGGGATCTTGAACATAGTATGGGCAGTTTTACCTACTGGTAACAATGTGGCGGCTATTCCCGTTGAGGCGACAGCAGTTGCTATTTTGTGTCGAATACGTATTTGGCTAAAGATGGCATTAGTGAGAAATGATTTCCCCGTCCCACCGGGTGAATTTCAAAATCGGATCTACGCCCCGACATACACGATCGAATATCAAACGTTGTTTTGCTGTCATACTCAACAAACCATTTCGCAATATTTCAGCCAACTCCGCTGAATTTTAGCCGATTTCCGCCGCATACTTCCTATTAATTTGTTCCCCGCCTGCGAACAAAATAATCAGACTTTTGGTCCTGGATTCATGATTTTCGAAAAATGACAACACGCACAAATCTAAGATCTTCAATTTAATGAAATCCTGCTCGGCGAGTACTGTAGGCTTCAGAAAATACTTTGGCAAGGATTTAGTAAATTCCCACTGTTGGTTCTTAGGAATCCTTGGAATTTAGTTTATTTTGACAGCCTTGAGCTACACCGGGTAATCTGACTTGTACAAAACATACTTATACGAGTACATACATACGCACACCCATCGGCGATCGAATATGTGTGCAAAAAAAACATCAGAAATCAAAATCAGTTAAGACTTTGTTAATCAACCGATTTATACAATTTATTTTATTGATCACTAATGCTCTCTGACTACATCGAATTCCATTGATTCCATTGGACGCACCCTATGACATTGCCGCTGGCATAGCCCATACCTTCAGGACATGTTCTCAGCTCGGCAACTCCAAAAATACTGTCACAATACCAGTAGAACGAAGGATCGCAAAATGGTATACCATAAAACGATCCATTGACTACAATCGAACTGCATGGCGGTGGTTCCAATGTTCCCTTAACTCCCGGATCAATCCAAGGAAACTCCTGGCATGGGACACATCCATTAACGTTCTTGGAACAGCCGTTGTAAAAATTGCTGTTGCAGTAAGTTTCTTCGGCAACGTATAGAGTTAAATTTGGGCATTGGTACGTGTAACTTTGTCCGTTCGAACATATTTGAAAGAATCGAGGATCGCCGTTTTGCGAAGGACACGAATATGGACCAGGGCTTGAGGTCACACAACAATTATTCTGAGCATTGGCACCGGATAGAAGCAATTGAATGCCAATAAGACAGGATATGAACTCCAATAGCATAGCAAACCTTGAAATTAAAAAAAAAGGCAGAATTAAAAACTACAAGCTAGACTACTTAACGAAAATCATGTTTCGAAATAATACTACCTTTATGTAGCTTTACAACTTGAACTCAAATAAACTAGTCTTCTTTAAGATTGTCTTTATATACAAGTTTTTGAAAATGCAGACTATGATAAGAGAATATTTTAGTTTAGTTGTAGTTTTCATCATGTTTACATTCATTAGAAGATACTAGTCGTATACTATCGGGCGTTATTTGTGTTTGGAAGCAATAATTGGAATTCGATTAAATCTGTATGAAGTGATATAAAATATGTATGTCACACTCGTACATATGCCTAATTTGGCCCACAGCGCTCCTATGGGTTTTACCAAAACTAACCCTTTGGAATTTTATGCTGTCCAATTTCTATTCAAGAAACCAAACGGCGGGGGGGGGGGGTGTAGCTGATATTCTCGCCGCGTTAACTTAAAGCCTGGAAACTGAATAGAGAACAAACAGGAATTGCGGGAAAAATAGTATTTTCCTAATAGCTTGGCATGCAATATTGATAACACCTAAAGGAGATACGAAGCTGAAGGTAACCCAAGTGACAGCGAATGTCAAGCAGCACTTTCAGGCGGCTTAAGTAATGACATGTGCTCTACATTGCTCTAACCAGAAGTTGTGAGCATAGTTCTTCGTCGATTATTCACTCATCTCTCTCTCTCTCTCTGGATCCTGTTAACCGCTTGTGGGCATAGGGCATTAACCACGCTGACTTTCCACCTCGTCCTGTTCGCCGCAATCGGCTTCAACTGACTCCACAGTTCTCCTATGGGTTTTACCAAAACTAACCCTTTGGAATTTTATGCTGTCCAATTTCTATTTAAGAAACGAAACGGTGGGGTGTAGCTGATATTCTGGCCGCGTTAACTTAAAGCCGAATAAAGCTGATATTCTGGCCGCGTTAACTTAAAGCTGAATAGAGAACAAACAGGGATTGCGGGGAAAAAATAGTATTTTCCTAATAGCGTGGCATGCAATATTGATAACACCTAAAGGTGGTACGGAGCTGAAGGTAACCCAAGTGACAGCGAAAGTCATGCAGCACTTTCAGAGGGCTTAAGTAATAATATGTGCTCTACATTGCTCTCATCTCTCTCTCTCTGGATCCTGTTAACCCCATTTTGGGGCATAGGACATTAACCACGCCGACTTTCTACCTCATCCTGTTCGCCGCAATCGCCTTCAACTTACTCCACACTTTGCCTATTGAGTTAGTGTCACCATACACTGTCTATCTCGAACTCGAACTCAAACATGGTACAAGTGAACCGGTTTTCTTCACGTTTATGTGAAGTGTGTGTGTGTGTCTGAGCTATTCGGAGGACATTTGTACCAGGTTCGTGCTCGAGTTCGAGATCGACAGTGTATGGTGGCACTTACCCTCGACCTCAACTGATCTTCTCCAGGTGTTACTAGGGTCGTCCAACGCGGTGACTTGCATCGATTCCCTGAGGGTTCGTCTTTATCAATGTTTTCCGGCCCTTTTCGTAGCGTGTGACCTATCCATTGCCTTTTTATGGAGATGTCTATCCTGTCCTGGCCAGAAACGACCTCCGGCCAGCGTATGTGTAGGATGCGCCGCAGACACTGGTTCACGGATATTTTCAATCTAGTGGTTATCGCCTTGGTCACCTTCCAAGTTGAACAGCCATAAAGAAGCACAGATATTACATAGGTTTCGAAGATTTTGAGTTTGGTACGTCTGGAGATGTTTTTGTTTTGCCAGCAAGGCGTCAAACTGAAAAAAGCTGCCCGAGTCTTATTGATGCGAAACAGTACATCAGCATCCGCTCCACCATCTGCTGTAGCTACACTTCCAGAGTAGCAGAAATTGTCCACTTTTTCCACCGTCTGCCCCGGAGCACAAATTTCGCTCTGTCTTCCTGGATCCAGGTACTTAGTTTTAGCATCATTGATTTTAAGCCCCGCATTGCGACTTTCGCGGTGCAGGGCATCCGTCATTCGAACTAGATGATCCAATCTATTTGAAAGAAGACAAATATCGTCTGCGTAATCTAGGTGTTGAAGGTATTCAAACAGCTTCCATTTGATACCTTTGCTCTGGTGTTCATGAAGCATTCACCCATAATGTTTCTTTTTTTGAGAACATGCTTTCGACATCGAAATCTGCAAGAGCCTCCACTCATTACCCACCCCGTCCTCCGTCCGACGTCTGTACGACATTAGCATGGTGCCGTAATCCAATGGAGATGAATGATAGCCCATAGGTTAGGTTAGGTAGAAGAGTTGCTGTAACAGCCCACTTAGAACCGGGCATATGTCCATTGTGCTACCCTAAGAATACTAACACCAGTTCCCTAGTATTAGAACCACCCGAAGTTAATCACGAAAGGAAGAAGTTGTCCTACCTCCCCCTTTGACAATTCCCTCAAGATGGTTTTAAAAGCATTCTCCAAGAGTTGATTTTCTCAATCGTACCAAAACAGTGCATTCGCAGAAGAGATGAAAAATACTTTCCTCCTCTTCCCCACAACTCCTGCAGAAGTCATTAAAAGGAAGGCACATATCATGCTCCCCAATAAGACAGTGTCCAGTGACGCAGCCGACCACCACGCCAATCTGGTATTTCTTCAGGTTAGATTAGGTGCAAGGACTGTTGTATAAGATACAACACACATGGACCGCATTTGGGTCCGTTGTGATACCACTGGGGGACTCCTCACTATAGTATATTTTACCATCCTACTCATAGAACCAGCCAGAGCGGAAAATGGATCGATGAATTTGACCAAAATCAGCATTAGCCAGATCATCCAGCTCAGTGAAAAAGTGGGATCTAAGAAATTATTTTCTCCTTCTTGCAAGAGCAGGACAGGAGCAAAGGAGAGTTCGTCGTGCTTCGTCTAAGTCATCGCAGCTTCTACAAAAGTCATTGGAGGGGGCGGAGTCTCCTTGCATGCTCCCCTAGTATGCAATGCTCAGTGATGACTTCCACCAAAGCTCTGATGTGCTGCCTATTTAGCGACAGAAGTTTAGGAAGCGGAGTGAATGGTCCGATGGATTTGTACAGCCTCACCTGTTACACCCTGCCTAGCGAGCTCATTTGCCTTACAGTTACCTAAAACTATGACTAGGAATCCACCATTAGAAAATACTAAACAAGTCACTCATCACCGTCAGCGCTGAGCAACATTTCGCCACGGTCTTTGATATAGTCAGACCTGGCTCGAGGGATCGAATTACCGCTTGGCTATCGATGAATATCCCTGGGCGTGGCCGCCACCACATGACTACCAAGCCACATTAATGCTTCGGTAATGGTCGCAACCTCAGCTTGAATAACATTGCAGTGTTCAGGGAGACTGAACGTGTTTATGTTTATGTCAAGTACATTAGAGAACACTCCTGCCCCCACCCCCTCTTCCGTCTTGGAGCCATACATATAGATTCCAATTGAATTGGGCAGTGGGAGTGCGTTCTCTTCCCATTGATTGCGTGATGGTATAAGGCTTACGAATTTCTTCTCACACATATACTCGGGAGTAGTGTAGTGAGTCGTTGCCGGAACATTAAACTTGCTCAGAATGACAGCATGCCCTACACTAATATATAATACGGTTAGCCTTTATACTCAGAGCAGTCCACCAGACGACTACCCAAACATAAGTATAGGACCTAAAACAACTACATAGAGCCAATGCAGTACTTTTGTTTGCAGGCCCCAATCTTTACCTATAGCTCTCTTACAGGAGTAGAGTGCGACAGTGGCCTTATTAACCTTTCCTGTAAATTTAGTTTACATGATAATTTCTTATCCAGAATAAGTCCCAGAAATTTCGCTTTATCAACAAAAACAAGGTTCGTACTCTGCAGCACAGGAGGCACTACAGGAGATGTCCTATACTTCCCTGTAAAAAGAACCAGCTCCATTTTTGCGGATTAATTTTTAACCCAGAGTTATCAGCCCAGACAGTTAATCACGAGAGAGCATTTTCCAATACCTCACTAAGAACACTAGGAAATTTTGATGATATGGCAATGGTAATGTCATCCGCATAAGCGACTACTTTGCAACCCAGCCCTTCCAGGTCTAATAACAGTCTGTTGACACCCCACCTTGGGGTGGGGAGTACCCCTACTCAATCTAGGTTCAGATGAGTCACCCATGCAAGTATGTATAACCCTAGATGTTAGGACCATGTTTTCGCAACTTTGTGGGGGTTATCACTGGCCATTGCCTTATTAGAGATCATGCCAGGAGGCTTCGGCTCCTCTACAACGACGTAGCTGCGAAGACGAGGAGGAAGAGAGCATTTCGCATCTGTCGTGCGACTGTCCGCCGCTGACAAGTTAAAGAAGGGCACACCTTGGCGAATCCTTCTATGTAAATCTGGGAGAATTGGCGGATATAGAGATTAGCGGGCTCCATGGATTCATTAAAAGTTCCGGCGGTTTTAAGTAGTAGGTACCAGGGCGCGACAATCCCTTGTGGTAACACAATGGACCCAACTCCGGGTCTCCGTGGCAGCCCATATAACCTACCTACCTAGCACCAGGTTAATAAGCTTACAAAAGGAATCGTCTACGCTCAGACCAGAGAGTGCATCAGTGATCGCCCCCCAGGCTTAACATTGTTGAAGGCTCCTTCTATATCAAGGAAAAAACCATGGTGTATTTTTGATATAGCTTACCAGAGAATGTAGAGCTGTATCGAATGACCTGCCTTTAAGGTTCATATGAATGTTCATTTGTATACGAAGCTCAAGAAATTGGGGCGACAGGAAGGTCAGTGCATAGAGGCGTCAGCCTCTTGTCCGACGGGTTCAAGTCCCGTGACCATGGGTGTTTGTAGTGCGGCGCATAATAATAAGCCACAACATCTCCCGACTTGTCGCAGGTAGGCGGCTTAATGGGAGCAGAAGGTTCATGCTGGCAACGTGCATCGTCCGAAGCTGGTTTATGCCAACGAAAAGTCAGCTAAGCCACATGGAATAGTTGACGCACTACGCCCCACTAGGGGTTAGGGCAAATGAGTAAGACTTTATGACTTTCTGCGCCAGTTTTCTTAGGCAGAATTGTCATGGCCTCCCAGGACCAACGTTGAAATAAGCTGGGTCTGATATACCTACACCTCATTGTACCGAAATCTTTGTTTTATAAGCCACTCAGCTTTAAATTTGCATCCTCATTAATAGATTTAAAACAAAATATTTCCCAATTCTATTGACCCCATTCTACCCTACAATGAAAAATTAGTAGGAATTTGCGAATTACAACTTTTAATTACTAGTTTTACATGAAACATAAACATTTCATAGAAATGTGATACTGTAAGATAAAGATATACATATTGTCACATCGGTATTATGAGTCGACGATATGTTCGAGCTAATCAACGTTGTGATTACCGGAACTTGATTGTTGATATCAACATGTAATACATGTGAATGTTTTGAAAACAGTCAAATGATAAGAATTTCGGAAAATTATTTAAGGTTCATACGAAATCAAAATTTTATGACAGTATTCTTATTGGAGAGAGGACGGCCAAGCAACTTCTGGAATAGGCAGATTGATTTTTTTTCGGGCATATCAATTCTCCGTTGTTGTTTTTTTTTTTCATTTTCCTTTGAAATGGACATCAAATCGATTCCGCACGTTCCGGATATCATTCGAAACTCAAAAACCGCTCATCCTAGACAGCACTACTTGATCTTTAGCAAATTATTCAGCTCTTTAATTCTCTACGGCATTGCTTATGAAACCAACCTCACACTTCATATTTCGTGTTTTTGCACTCTGTCTGGAACCAGAATAGGTGTTTACAGGTAATATTATCGCACAAACAAAAGACCTTTTCCATTTTTCCATAGTCCTCCTCGTGGGCGCCCCCTGGTAACGGCAGTGGATCAAACCGCTGACGGCCAAATCTTAGCAATAAAACCGTTTGGAAAAAGGCAGATTGCTGTAGCCTGAATGACTGACCAACACCTAAGGGTCTCAGGTTTAGTAGGATGGAATGATTTGTGTAGTTGGACCTGCAATATAGTTATGTGAACTTCAGCACGTTTATTAAACCACCTAAAGCAGCTATCTCCGAGGCCATCCCCTGAATGGGGTTGAGCGGTGTGCTGACAACTCGTCCTTGTAAAAACTACTCCACCGCAAGAAACCTGAAACAAAAGCCTCGGATTGGACGGATTAACAACGACGACCACGCAAACGACAACCGGATTACGCTTTCGGATCCTGAAATGGACGCTCCCTGAACAAACCGGAGGCCGAGAAGGCCCTCCTTCAACAGGTCGAAAAGAACAAACTGAGCATTACTGCAGTCCAGGAAACAAATTGGCTTGGCAGCGAGATCAATGACAAGAAATCGCACACAATTTTTACAAGTGGCAAGCCATCGGGCCGCAAGGAGTTTGGGGTAGCATTTATAATAAACAATCACCTCAAGCCGCACATTACTGACTGAACCCGTAAATGAACGGCTGTGTGCGATTTGCATTAAGACTCGATTCTTCAATCTCTCATCAATGTGCACGCCCCCACTGAAGTTAAGGAAAACGCAGTAAAAGACGAGTTCTACGCCCGCCATGAGACTATCTTCGACTCACTTCCAACAAACGACGTCAAATTGCTGCTGGGAGACTTTAACGCGAAAGTCGGAAATGAAAATTGGCACCGGAGGACCACTGGATGCCACAGTCTCCATGAAAAATGTAATCACAACGACCAGCGACTTATCGACTTCGCCTGCAGTAGGAATCTAGTCGTACGCTTTATGCCGGGGACACACCTATCCGATCATACTCCGATCATACAGTCGGACAAGTATATGAGAGGGAAATTATATGGTATTTCGGACGCGTTGTGGCCCGGGCTTTAGTTCACACTTTTCTGATACGCGTCCAATCATACTCCGTTCGAAACCCAATACCATTTCCTTCTCATACACTAGTTCGACTGCATGATCGGAGTATGATCGGATAGGTGTGGCCCGGGCTTTACGTGTTGTTTCCCGCATCGACGCATTCATAAGCAGATCTGGAAATCTCCAAACGCACATACCGTCATTATTATCTTGAAGAGCTTTTGAACCCACCATTTAACATCCCAACACAAGAAGCTCTCGACGATATTTTTGATCCAACAATATCTCCGGAAGAGGATAGGCTTCCGAGAGCAACTAGAACGGCACTGGCCAAACTTTGGTCAGGCTGGTGCTCACGACTGAATTCCAAGTTATCCCGCATTGACCAGGACGTCTGAAACATCTTTCCTGCTTGCAATGGAACACTTCATGATGTGGATCACATCTTCCATTGCCCAGCTGCACCCATACAACTGACTCCCAGCTCGCTGTGGAAGAGCCCTATAGAAGCAGCTATTTCGCTATTCCTCAACACTGCTGATGACGACGAACCGTAAGCATGTAACACAGCAATACACCGAAATTCCGACCACTGCTACAACAACAACCACTAGCTTGATTGTCAACTGTCAGTGGTATTGGAAATTAATTGTATTGGTATTGGGAGTTTCGCACTTTTATTTGACATACCGTATCACATCACGATTTCAGAAGGATTTCGTTTGGTAATAAAATGTATGCGCAATCCTATGGATTTCAAGAAGATTTCGCCGAAATCCCATTTTAAGAGATTTTGAGTTCAGCGTAAACTTAAACGTAGTATAAATCGGCAACTATTCATCGCAAGAGACCAAGAGGTGGATAAAATTTACCATGATAAAATCGCGAACCTTATGGTTTCTCTTTTGATTGGGGTTGCATGAGGAGGGGAATTGGAAGAAGCAGAGGCACACTTTCGACAAGCTCCCGGAATCAATCATAACTTGACAAACGCTCATTATAGAAAACTCTACACGATATATTCTTTTCTCCGTACAACGGTTGATTGGGAATCGCGCTTTGGGGACCCTTACATGTAGGTACAAGAACACTGAGCCATCATCAAAATGGCAGAACAATAACAGGCGAATATTACTCCAAACTTCTTGACCAGCTGGATGCCAAATTTCGCGAGAAGAGGCCTGGCACAAGTGTGCGTTGGCGATGGGAAAACTGCGGGATTTGGGGTACGGTTTGCTCGACCATCACCCCTATTCTCCTGATTTGGCACTCTCACACTTCCATCTGTTCCCAAACTTGCTTCGCACCCAATGAAGAAGTTGAGAGGGCCGTAGATCAATATTTTTCCAGCCTTCCAGACTCTCACTTCCGGGAAAGAATACTGATGTTGCAGAAGCGCTGGACCAAGTGTGTTGAAGTCAAGGGAGATTATGTATTATAGAAAAATAAAATCATTTTTTAACTGAAAATCGCAATCTTTCATTGTCAGGCCGAGAACTTTTCACCTTACCCTCGTAGAGCCAAGGCCATATTTTTACAGATAGCCTTTCTACAATAGTAGAGTAGAGTGAATATTACCCTTATCAACTCGTTGCTGATTATTTAGCTAAGCTAAATAACTATAAGACCCAGGAATTTTTCCTTATCTCGCCAACTCAGGAGGCTAAACAAGTGGAATGCTGTTCCGTCTTACTAAGATTTACCCGAACACCACATTTCGGGACTCAGTTTGCTAGACGAGAAAAATCATTCTGTAATATTTCACACTGTTGAGACTCTCCTGAGATGATGACATAACTTCATACGCGTAAGTGATCAACTTGATGTTAGCATCAAGTTGATTAGTTTACAAAGCGAATAGTCAACCCTCAGATCAGGCATTATACTCAATTGCCCTAACCCCTTGTGGGACATAGCGCGTCAACTGTTCCATGTGGCCCAGTTTAGTTTCGTTGGCAGTTTCGGAGAATGCAGTTGCCAGAATGCGCCTGCTGCTCCCCCATTTAGCCGCAAAACACAAACATCCATGGGCACGAACATGGTCGTGGACGGGATTCGAACCCGAAACGCCGATAGTCAGACATGAGACTGATGCCTCTACGCACTGAGCTACCAGTCGCCCCTACATCGGTGATTGCATCACTTGGAGGCTTGCCAGACTTCTCATCTTCGTATTCCTGCTTTACAAAGAAACGATCATGAAAGTTCTAGCCTTGGTACTTATATGGTAACTTAACCAGCTCCCTAACTATGACAGGTGATAAAAAAAGTACCTCTAACATCCATACGAAATACGAAAGCATGTCATTGACAAGCGACAAATTTAAAATCGTACAGAACAGTTTTCGTTTGTGAAAATTCCTAATGAAGGAATAGTATGACTTTATTAACTGAAAATATTTGACATTTGATGATCCTAATCCCCCATCGATAAGGTCAATTGTTACAACTGGTTCATTAAAAGGCAACTGGTGTTAGGTTTACGGTAATTTTTTAAGAGATTAGTTGCGAGTGTCTACTGAATACGATTGCCCCCTACGGAAAATACTTACACTGGCAATTGAATGGGCAACAAGATAGAAAATATGTAATTAATTTGATGTAAACCGGTTTATAAAAAGTATTTTTGTACGTTCTTTTCTGTTAATTGAAATTGAGGACAATGTCCAAACTTGACGATGCATATTCGTAAATACGCAACGTTGGATACTTGTCTTATTCAATATTCATTTTATTTACAAACAGTATTCACACGAGTTGCTCTGGCATACCAATCATTGAATTGTGCAGTGCAAGAAACAAGATTAGCAACAAATAGAAAAGTGTGGTTCTAAATGCTTCGACAAGCAGACATCGAACTAAATTATTTACACATTGCAATGTTTGCTTCTTGAACAGCCCTTAAAGCTGCAGAACTTTTAAAATAACAACAAATCATTCATGGTTTTTCTCAATTTTAATCTTTGTTATTTTATTTAAACAATAAGAAAGAAAAATTCATCCAATATCAACAAGTAACTGTTAAAATGATAAGTAAGTGGCAAAATTATTTACACAAATCCATTTTTTGTGTTTTTTTTTCACTTCTATAACCAAAAAAAGGAAATATTTTTAAGGTTAAAGTAAACGGTTATTTAAAGTAGCAGTATTTAATAAGTTGTGTTTCCTCCTTTTGACGAAATTACTTCTGCAAGGCGTCTGGGCATAGAGTCTATTAATCCTTGGACTTGCTCTAATGCAACTGTACTCCAAGTCGCAATGAAGTCCTTCCAAGTATGATCTGCAGTTCTTCCGATGTTTTCAGGCATTTTTGATTTTACTATATGCCACAAATTTTCTATGACGTTCAGATCAGGGCTTTGGGGTGGCCATTTTAAAACATGTTGGTCCACAAAAGCCAAATACTTTTAAATCTTTGCGGCTGTATGTATCGGCGCATTGTCCTGTTGTAGGATAAAATTACTCCCGATAAATTTTGAACCTGCGAGCAGTGCAAAATCATTTAAAATGTTTAAATAATATAACTGTGTCATATTATCGGCCCACACCACTATTTGATATGCAACCCCATATCATGATTTTACCACCTTTAGAATGTGTCCTGGGTTGTGTGACGGGTTGTTTTGCATTAGTTTTAGCATCGGCCTAATAATATTTGTGTCCATAGGTACCGTCCAAGGAACAAGCAGTTTGGTGGCTTCGTAATGTGGTCTCTAGCAAATTGTAATCTAACCTGCTTGTTTTTAGGTGTTATATGCGGTGTTTTCTGAATGACGTAGGCTTTTATCTTATTTTCTTTCAACCTTCGCCGCAATGTTCTTTCACTGATCCTGTTTTCCCGATCTTTGTTTAGGTCCGCGAGCACACTTTGGACTCTTCCACATAAGTTTCTTTTGAAGGACCGAACAATTTTAGCATCATCTTTTTTCGATGTCACTCTTTTTCTGCCTCTCCCACTTTTATTCTTAACACTTCCACAATCTTTAAACTTTGAAACTAGATTATAAATCGTTTTCCGGGTACAACTGGAATTTTTTGCATATTCCGCAGCCGAAACACCTCTCTGGAATTCTGCCACAATGGCAGCTCGTTTTTCAAGAGAAATTTCTTTAGTTTTTGGCATCCCGTACAATTTGTTTCGCGCAAAAACCTTACCAAACTGATCACAATTACTGAATGCCGCGCAAAGTATTAATTTACCAAATAAATTTAGAACCGTTACTTTCCAAGTGCAATTATTTGCACTTGTGTAAATAATTTTGCCAGTATTCAATGGATGTGTAAATAATTGTGCCACATATTTTCTTATGATTTTTACAGTTACTGTTGGAATTGGATGAATTTTTTTGTTTTAGCTATTTAAATAAAATAACAATGTTTAAAATTGAGAAAAAACTATGGATGATTTGTTGCTATTTTAAAAGTTCTGCAGCTTTAAAGGCTGTTCAAGAAGCAAACATTGCAATGTGTAAATAATTTTGCCAGTGTACATATGTATACTCATTACCATTTCTATTCAAATATAAGAATAATAGGCGCGTTCTTTTGCTTTTGCAATAAGCTCCTTATTGCTTGTGTAATGCGTGTTCGTTACCGTTGTGACGTTGAAGATTAGTTTATCATTATTACGCATACACGATCATTGCAGCGTGCTGCAGGCAGCTTTTGGCGATCTCAGAAGCTCTCGCCTGTCTGCGATATATGTAATGTCACAATTGATAAGAAACTCACTATTTAGACTAATAGTCAGGCTGCAATTCGATCACTTCAATAGGCTCTGGCGACATCGCAGACGGTTACGAACTGTCGATCGCTTCTTGATGAGATGGGGCGTTACTTTGAAATCACATTGTGCTGGATTCCAAGTAACAGTGCTTATGCTGGTAATTTTGTGGCTGATGAGCTTGCTCGGGCTGGGACGGCTGGGGCAATTGAACATGGTCATTGGGACATCGGAGTGCCTTTCGCAATCTGCAAGCGAATTACCAACTCTAACGCGAAACATAAAGCGAGCGCTAGATGGACTGAAGGCGGTGAGTGTCAAACCATGAAGCACATTGGTGTGGCGGTGAATGTTGTCACTGGGCACCGTCCCATTGGGGAGCACGCAAGAAGACTTTGCTTACCCTACAATGACTTCTATAGAAGTAGTGAGAATGCTGACGAGGAGGAGAGTACCCTCCATTTTCTATGCACCTGTCCTGCCTCAACATCGAGCTCGTGAACGACTTCATATACAGTAGAGCCTCGGTTATCCGAGGTAATGTGGACCGAGAGTACCTCGGATAAGCAAAAACTCGGATAACACGGACTCTATAAACAATCAAGAAGGAAACGTGTGGTAAAATGAATAAGAACTCGAATAAAGCTGGGCAGTGCCTTCGACAAACAAAGAGAGTTTTATTTTTGTTTACAGCGCCCTCCCCTTCATTCCTTCGTGCGCCGATTCTCTGTAGTTTAGTCATAATTGATAGTGATCTCGCACTGCGCTGTGTAGAAGACATACACAGAACATTCAATTTTTATTTAAATACAGAACTGTATATGTATTTATTTATTATACGTAGCAAAGTAGTAAAATACCTGACATTGAACTTTATCAGGACATGCAATTATGCAATTACGTACTGTACGTAATTTACCAAGTAATACCGTAGCAGTAGAATACCTCGGTTAAACCGGAACTCAGTTAGTCGGGGCTCGGATAACCGCGGCTCTACTGTACCTGGGTTGCAACTTGTCAACGAAACTGACGAAATCAAGCAACGAATACAGTTAGCTAATAAGACTTTTTTCTCGGTTCTCCCCGCAATGAAATCGAAGCATGTGCGTAGAAACACGAAGCTCCGCGTGTACAAAACCATTATACGATCAGTGCTATGCTATGGCCTCGAAGCATGGACCCCAATTCAAGCCTCCGGAAACATGTTGGACACATTTTAGCGTAGGGTTCTGCGGCGAATTTTCGGGGCTGTTTGCGATCGAGATGGATGGCGCATCCGGTACAGCCATGAGTTATATGAACTGAACGATGAACTGGAAGTTTCAAAAATCGTCAAACTACAACGACTTCCATGGGCAGGGCATGTACAACGAATGGACGATGGTCGTATGTCAAAGAGAGTAATGAACGCAGAACGAGTCGACGGAGCGAGACTGCGAAGACGACCGAAAGCTCGTAGGGAGAGCTCAGTATATGCGGACGCCGAGCAGCTACTGGAGGACACGGTCACGTGACCGAGATAATTGGACGACAACGATCCATGCGGCCAAGGCCCGACGTCGGGCTGTCGCGCCACGATGATGATGATAATTTATAATTGACTAAATTGCCATTTTAATATCGGACTCTAGTAAAAATACAAAGAAAAATACAAGATGTAATGAAATGTGATTTGCTATACTGAATTTTGCCTTTATGAATTTTTTAATGTTAAGTTGTCGTGCTCAGTCGAATTGAATTTAATGAATAAACATAGTTTTCATTTTACATCGACTAGAAAAACAGAACACAAAAGGCGTATTCGATTCGCCCGGTCTTTGACCGGTCTGCCAATTTGTATGAAGATCCAATGAGATCCGAGGTGAAACGAATACGCTTAAAGTCATCAGCTATGTTGTACAATATACAGTCATTTCCACAAGACCGTATACCTCACAAAATAAAAACAAAATGTTACAAGTAAGAAATTTTATTTTTTATCGAAAGTAAATACAAAATACATTTTCGCAATTATATTTAATACATGGTCCAATCGCCGTCACTATTGATTATTGACTGGCATCTTCGGTGACAACTTTCGGCCAATTTTTCCGCGTAGTCTGTCGATAAGTTCTTCCAAATTTTTTGTAGCGTTCGCCTTAAATGTGCTGCTCCTTTTATTTGTTTTCCTTGAAGCTTCTGCTTCATTAATCCCCATTAATCCCATTCTTCTTTCCAGCGTGTACACAACCGGCTTCTATGTTTCGGATCGTTATCTTCTTGTAGAAACCAATCGGTGTTGTTGTTGCCATATAGCATCCTAGCAGACTTCAATAATCCTTTCTTGTACAAAATGATCATCCTTTCAGCAGTAAGAATTCCGGTAAACGTTATTAATTTTCCGAAACCGCGTGCAGAAAAGCATCCATAAACATGGACCTTCACAGCAGTGACGTGCACTCGTAGTAAGCAATTCCAAACTGCTTGACTTACCGAAATAAGCAATTCAATAATAAACTTTGCTTACACCAATACACATATCATCATTTCAGTCAATGTTTTTCTTTAAGCTGAAGAATACATATTATCATTCAAATATTCCTTTACACATTCAAATTCTGATCCGCGCCTTCTTTTGGTTAAAAAACATTCGTTCAATTACTTTAGATAATATTCAAACCTCCCACATTTTGCACACCATAGACACCAAACTTAGAATAGGAAAATGTGCCTAGATCTTTAGATGCATGTACCATGTGTGCATCCAAATACTAGAGACATGTTGATTCCAGAAAATGGGAATCTTGGATTTCGGTAGTACATTGGGCAACGATTTTTTTTGTTTTGTTCGCAAATTTATATGAGACAAGTCAAGCACTGGCGCGACTGCTTTTGTGTGTGGGATAAAGCCCAATGATGCTTGTTAATGAAATGTTGCCAATGCAGGGAATGTTTATGGGAATTTGATTTTTCCAGTAGAGCTTTTGTTTTTGTTATGTAATGGATTTTCCGTTGCAATTTAAAAGAGGAAATCAGTGCAATCGGGTGATTTTGATTAAATTGTGATTTGAAGTTTTTTTGACCGTTTGTAGTGATTTAATTGATTTGATTTGTGATAAAAGTGGTAAGTTTTCTTTTCGCATTATGTCGGAGTATTGCTGCGCGACGGATTTCGTACTAAAAGCGGGATTTTCAACTCTTTCCTTTGCCAAGAAAAGAGAAATTATAGAATCGGATAGACCGAAGCCAGATCTTAGTTTAGAGTTTAAATTAAAAAATATTACGCGAAAATTCCATATCGAAACGTATGAAAAGTACATTTGGTTAACGGGAAGCTGTAAATTAAATAAGTTATTTTGCTGGCCGTGTCTTTTGTTCACGAATGAAAAATCTGTTTGGAATAAAGCTGGATTTAGTGATTTGAATAATTTTACGGGCTCAGCAGCAAAGCATTCAAGTTCCGAAAAACATCTTCAGTCGTTAATTAAATTAGATAATTTTGGTTCTCAGCGTATAGAGTTTATGCTTAGTAACCAGGTGGCAATATCTGTTAGTTTGCATAATGAAAAAGTTGAGCGTAATCGTAATATTTTGAAACGTTTAATCGATACTGTAATTTTTTTGGCAAAACAGGAGCTTCCTTTTCGCGGAAATAATGAAGACTCTTCTTCAAATAATCGTGGCAATTTTATCGAAACCGTAAATTTCTTGAGTTTGTACGATCCGATAATTGAGTCCCACATAGATTCTATAAAAGCAAATGCAGCGTTTTCGGGTTTGTCTAATAGAATCCAAAACGATCTTGTTTCCGCTATAGCTAATGTGGTTCGAAATAAAATCAATTTGGAAATAAAGGAGGCTCCATTTGTAGCTGTAATGGTCGACGAAACGCCAGATGTTAGCGGTCGGGAACAATTAACGATGATTTTTAGATATACAATATCAAATGAGATTGAAGAAAGATTTATCGGATTTTTGGATGTAAGCGCTAATCGTACAGCTACAGCAATAAGCTCTCACATTTTAAAACAATTGCAAAATTTTAATATCGATAAGAAATTAATTGCACAATGTTACGATGGCGCAGCAGTAATGAGTTCTCAAATTCGTGGAGTTCAGACTTTAATTCGGGAAAAACATAAATCGGCAATTTTCGTTCCATGTTACGCTCATTCACTAAATCTAGTATTGTCTAAAGCAGTTGAGTTTATTCCGGAAATTAAATTATTTTTCGCGCACATCAATAAAATCGCATCATTTTTTAATACATCCACTAAAAGGTCGGACCTTTTTGCAAATATAGTAAATCGTCGTTTACCATCGGTTTCCAAAACGCGTTGGCATTATCATTCGCGTATTATTAACGTTATATTTGAACATAAGCATGAAATTTGTACAGTTTTTGAGACAATTTCGAATGGTTCTCAACACTGGGATGGCGATTCCTTGACTTTTTCCGATATATACTTACAAAAATTCGCAGAGTCAGATTTTCAATTATATCTGTTAATTTTTTCTGAAATTTTTTCGAAAACTGATATATTATTTAATATTATTCAGAGCAAAGTGGTAAACATTTCATATGCAAGCCAAAAAATTATTGAATTTGAAAATTGGCTTGAAAATGACTTTTCTAAAAAGTTTGATAATTTCTATTCGACAGTTACAGCAGAATATCAGCCACCACGTAAGAAATGTAGAAATGCGATAGATCCTTTACAAAATTTACGGCGGATATTTCGGGAGATTATAGATGTTATTCTCGGGCAAATTCGAGATCGATTCCATTCGTTTAAAGATCTTTCATTTTTAGAGTTGCTTAAACCGAATTATTTTTCTAAATTCAAGTCAAATTTTCCCGATAAAAATTTTGACTCACTTATTGAATATCACGGTCAATTTTTTGACAGAATAAAGTTGAAAAATGAGCTAAAAGTTATTTATTCTTCAGATGAGTTTAAAAACGCGAATCCTAGTAAAATTCTCGATTATTTTCAAAAACGGCCTTATGTCGCAAACGGTTTTAAGCAAGTTCATATTTTAGCAAAATTATTAACGTCAATTCCAGTCACAGTGGCAACTGCGGAAAGGTCATTTTCAACACTAAAGCGCGTTCACACATTTTTGAGAAATCGCCAATCCCAAGAACGACTTTCGGATCTTGCTTTAATTGCGGTTGAAAAGGATCTTCTTATACAAATGCGAAGAGAAAACGATTTTTTTGATAATGTGATTAAAGAGTTTTTACTTAAAGAACGGCGCATAGATTTGGAATACAAATAAATGGCAATGGCGAAAGAATATTTATTTATTTCAAATACCCCTGAATTTTTCTTAGTCTTAATTAACATAATATTTATTTATCATTTTTTTTATTAGTAATATTTTATTTATTTTTTTTTTTTTTTTTGTATTTCGAATATATGTGCCAATATTTTATTTATATCTTTCCTGATTTCTTCTTTAAGGCTTAAAGCCGCTTGGTATAAATGTTTTTGTGACTGTCCATATTCTATTATACAGTCCATTTTTGTTTATGCTAAATTGGCTTTAGGGCGCCCAACTGCTTGACTATGAAAAATTTCCACTGCACGTCACTGCTTCACAGGGTGTTTAACGGTTCGGTTCACGACAGCTTCTCCTTTTTGTGACCACACTCGTCTCCTGAACGTATTTACAGCAAAACTTGATTCATCCGTAAAGATCACGTTGTCCCAATCACGATCGATGTTTTCCTTAGCCCACTCTACACGTCTTCGCTTCTGGTTTTCGGTAAGTAATGGTTTCATCAAGGCATACCTGGTTTTGATGTTTTCCTCTTGTAATCTTCGCCGAATCGTATTCAAGGACACGTAAATATTCTTCTTCGATAACATTTCCTTTGCTTGCACTAAGGTAGTAACGGACGGATTTTTCTTAAAAATATCAATGATGGCCTTGAAGTGCTTCGGGTTTTACCCCTACCAGGTAGATCGTCTACATTTCCAGTATCTTTAAAACGCTTTATCCACTTATTCACAAACTGTGTCGAAACTTTCAGGTACTTTCCGGCCGATGCAGGTGTCATTTTTGGTCCTATCGGTAAACACAGCTTCGAATCGTTTTTTGTAAATCGCACTCATTTCACTTGACGTCTTATCACTCTCCTACTTGAACTTAGAAGGACCAAATTTATACAATGCGAAAAAGAGGAAGAATGCAGGTAACTAAAAGTCCCCCACCACTCTTTGAGAAATGGTGCATTAAAAAGTTACAAAGTATACGCTCTTGTGGAAATGACTGTTTTTGCAGATAAAATCACCCACCTCATCTAGTTAACTTTTTCTGCTTAACAAAATATGGTAATGCTACAGACTTTTTGTAAAGACTCAGTTCAAATTGGTGAATGTGATTGTTATGAAGTAGCCAAGTAGATTTATGATTAATTTAATCTACTCTTTTATATTGAAAATACATACGAGTATGGGCTGTTCTCTCAATGTTTGGTTAAACCGCCAGTTAGGTATCCGGGGCACTAAATTAAACTTAAGCGTATGCAATGCTCAAAGTACGATGATACAGTAGAAAAATCAGCTAATGCCGTGGAAAAATCAGCTAATGCCGTGGAAAAATCAGCCGATTTTCAAATCCTCTTCCATGGAATTACTTTCCAGAACTCCGTTCTTCATGGCCAACTTAATTGTCTCATTGAATGTGCAAACGTACACAGTTCTAGCTTAGCAGCCCGTATCACCTATTTAGAATTATGGTCCGATAAATTTTTAATTGGGGTTTGGTTGGCGTTTAGCATTTATCTATAGGATGAACTTTAACAAGACATTGAGAAAACGGCCCTATGTCATTTGAATTGAAGAGCCCTTTTTTGGGTTATAGAAAAAAATGCGGTAAACAAGCTTTCAATTTTTTTTTGCACATATTATTTTGTCAGCTATAAAAAAAAGAGAATTTTAAATTTGCGTCGGGAACACACATGTGCAAACATCAAATCTAATCGCATTCTACTGATATCGCGAAAAAAGAAATTACAGCTGTTACTGCGTGTTTTAAAGTGCAATGTACAAATATTTGAGTGAGAGAGACGTTGATAGCGGCATTTATCTTGAAATTTGCATAAGAACAAAAAGAAAGATAAGAAAACAGTTGAAAAGGTTAGCTAATTAATTTAATTTATACAAATATTTTGATAAATCAAGAATTCAAAAAATAGCTAGCATTTTCCACAAATAGAGAATAAGGTGATATGATGAAAACATTTATTTTACTTTTATAAATGTTTTCTTGAAGAAAAAAAAAAGATCTCAACAAAGATAAATTGTAGTGAATGTTGAATAGTTTTACAATATTTTAAATGAAGATCAGCTGGTAGGTGCTATTACTGATGTTAAGTAGTTATACAACATCAGTGAAGAGAGAAATTTATGACTATAATATAATGTGTATTCGTGTATTCATGGGTAAGAAATTTACGTAATTTTCATAATTGAAATCATTTTCCTTGACCATTGTTTAAGGCGTTTACAATTATTGCAAATGTTGCGTGCCGTTCCCTGTTAAGGCGGAACACGCGATCGCAATAAACAGATACTGATAACAATAAAGACTGTTAAACACACATTTTAGCATGATTTAGTTTTTTGAAACAAATTCTATATTATGTCGGAATAACAAAATATTTGATATGTGTATGCAACTGGGGTGCAAAACTTGGAAAGAACGAGAAAAAAGCCAAACAGTTCCTCTCTAAAACCATTCGATTATTGGTAAATAAAATCATAAATTGAAGGATATAGTTTTAAGTGCTTTTTACACATGAGACGACGTTACCAACCACAAGACATTCTGTGCGACCAACCACTGTCGCATAGCTGGTCGCGTGGTCATGGCTTGTCGCACAATGGTCGCACAGCCAGTCGCATAGCTGTTCGCACAGAAAGTCTCGTGGCTGATAGGTCACACGTGTAAAAACTGTTTTAAGATTATTCCCACTTCCACCAAGTATGAGTTGTTAATTCCCTTGACCCCTCCAAAGGCATGGGCGTGCTATGCCTTCTTTACGTTTCGATAAGATAAGATAAAATAGTCGAGCTACTGTCCCAATAGGAAGGCATTGCGACCATAAAAGAACTATTGTGCCGTAGCCCATTAATTCAAAAGACCGTCCACCTTTTTAATAAAGGGCAGTAAGTCTTTAGCAGAAATCAACCTAAAGTCTGCAGTGCCGATAGTAGCCTGCCCGAGGAGTGACATCCTAAAACGCGCGATGGCGGGACATTCGCACAAAATGTGTTTGGTCATTTTCACGTCCTCCAGACAGAGACGGCATTCAGTCTCGCTGGACAGACCCATCTTGTTCAGGTGATATCTGACCAGGTGATGGCCAGATAAGTACCCCACTAGGAGTCTTAGATGGGTTCTACTCATTTGAGTAGTACCCTTGTGAATGAAGGGCATTATCAGCTCCTTTGATTGACATAGCCCTGGAAGGTTATTCCAGTACTGATGACGCAATAGTGCAAACCAATCTGTGATTCGCAGTTTGGCCGAGGCCAGCCAAAAGCCACAGTAAGACTCAGGTCCATGAAAACGACTGGATGATCCTTGCCTAGCAAATTCATCCGCAGCCTCGTTCCCCTCAATGCCCTGGTGGCCTGGCACCCAACACAAGAAGACTCGGTTTTTGGTTGCCAACAGTTGAAGAAGTTTGTAACACTACTTCACCAGTTTTGAACAGACCTTATACGAGGAGAGCGCCTTTATAGCTGCATGGCTGTCTGAATAGATAGCAATGTGAGCGCCGCGAAGTCCAGTTTTCAAGTTTACCCTGGCGCAAGCCTCAATCTCAGCTTGAAAAACGCTGGGAGAGACTCCCATTGCGATCGAAATCCTGGTGTTGGATCCAAAGACACCTGCACCAACACCCTGTTCTGTTTTAGACCCATCGGTGAACCACTTGATATATCTAGGGTCTGGACAGGGTGTGCCATTTACTCATTCATAGCAGTCAGAGATAAATAAATAAAATAAATACCTGGCGCAACAGTCCAATTTGAACCATGGCCTCGAGATGAGTTATCATCATCTCATTTTCTAGATCGTGACGGTCTTGTGCAGAGGTGTGTGATCAGCAACACGCTCAACCGAATTATTTACCCCATAAATGGGTACTCATTTAACAGATGAGTGGGCTCATAACTAGTCCGACACGTAAATCACCTTTTTTTATCGAAAACTACCGCATTCAGTAGGAATCGAACCGGGGCCCAGTGCGTAGAAGGCGAACGTGCAACCCGTTGCGCGATCCGAACTACGAGCGGTCAGAGATGAGGGCTGGAAATTTTCTGCCGAAGCAAACCTCCGTGATCATGTAATCTGATCTCAAGCAGATCTGCACGTCAGGAATTTGGTTCAGAATGCTCATGTGACCGCTTTCTTCACTAAGCACGTCGGAAGTTAAACGAAGTCTAAGAGCATTTAAAGCTGCTGATTCTTGAATGAATATATGCAACGGAGCAAGTCCAATAATCGCCTTCAGGACTGCCGTAGGACAAGTGTGCATAGCTCCAGTGATGTCAAGGCAGGCAAAAGACGTTTCGATAGCATATCTACTTTTCGGAAGTGAAGTTGCTAGCATGCACCTCGTATCCGCGCCGTCTTTATACTGACAAGCCCCGAGCACTGTGAGAGTTCTATTAGTACCCACAGGCAGTTTTTGGTCGCGCCAAAGATTTGAACTACGAGCGCGACATATATGACTTTTAATCAAACATGTAGATATGTTTTTATAGTATTAAAGTAATTTATGACATGATAAGTGACTATGTATGAAAAATGAGTCAATTATCATTATCGTCTTTTTTAGTGCTTTGTAGAAAATCAAAAACATAAAATTGATCAAATTTTGAGTCTCTCGAAAAAGATTATATCTGATTTTATTAACTTTAAATTTAGCGGGAAATATTACTGATAAATCAACGCACGCATAGAAATAGGTCTACATATTTTGTCTATTTCCATTTCCAATGTGTTTCTCACGACATTCTGGAAAGGTAAAACTAGAAAATTTGCTATGGCTTGACAATCCATTTGATGATCTCAGCTGAATTACAAATGAGCTATCTACATTGGAGATTAATTATCAGTGGGCAGGCTGCAACGGTGGTCCAGCGCTAATCTATAACCAAACCGAAGCCTCGCTTCGCCCTGGAGTCCGAAGCGTATATACCTTAGACTTGTACAGACCTAGTGGTGATACCAAAAGTACCAATTGGTAACGACCATATGCATAAAAAGTGAGTTTCCTATATGGCCAGTTTACAGGGGAGGCTGGCAATCATTCGGGAGGATCTTGACCATTGTCAAAACCAATTAACTAACTTAACTAAACCATTCTACAAATATTTGTCGAATTTTCCAAGTCGCTAGCTTCATTCTATCGAATGTCATTGCTTACTTGAAGTCTCACTTGTAGGGGAGGTTGAGGTTTCTTTTGTCGAATATTGCGCATTTTTAATAACAACCAACTAGATCCCAGTACAAACATTTGACCAAAATTTCAAGTCACTAGCTTCATTCTATCGTAAGTTATCGCCTATTTGAAGTTTCTTTTGTAGGGGAAGTAGGAGTTTCATTGGTCGGATTTTATGTTTTTTCAATATCAGCCAGCTGAATCCTACCACAAACATTTGACCAAACTTTCAAGTGGCTAGCTTTATTTTATCGTAAGTTATCGTTATTTCGTCGGATCTAGCCTATTTCCAATACCAACCAACTAGATCCTACTACAAACATTTGACCAAAATTTCAAGTCTCTAGCTTTATTCTGTCGAAAGTTATCGTGCGAGCGGACGGACAGACGGACAAACAGACAGACATGGCTAAAACGACTCAGGAGGTGACCCTGATCATTTATATATATATACATTGCTATACCTCCGGAGCCTCCTTTAAGGTGTTACTTTCGTCGTGACTAAAAAACAATATACCCTATTTACTATAAGTTTAAGGTATAATGAGCTTTGAAAAATAACGGCAAAATTTCCTTAACATTGTGTATTAATTAATTTTACTTTCAAAATTGGGTCACTTGAACACTATTCGGCTTTTACATCAAGAACAGGATACTCATTGTATGCATTTTTTCGTAATAATAAGCACAACTTCCTCTATTGAAAACTGCGTCAAAACATTTATTCGATTTAGATACGTCTAAGGATTTCCCATAATTTAGTGAAAGGTCATCCAATGCGACTTGGATGAACTCAATTAGCTGTTTTTTGTCCTCCAACTGCATGCTTCCTTCGTGCTTTTTTTGAGTAAGTCATCCCCAAACATTTTTCATAATATTTAAGTTTGGGCACGAGGGGATCGTGTCATGAAATTCATAGACATAGCAGGGGCTTTCAACAATGTCACCAAGGAGTAATAGCCCTGGAGGCCCTGGAACTTGCTGAGGTGGAAACTCTAATGAAATGGATCGAAGCACTACTCTCGAACTTGCTAATAACGTCTGAATAGAGAGGTGCTAAAGCCACCAAGAGTACGATGTTCCATGTGGCCCAGTTGACGTTTCGTTGTCATAAATTGTTTTCGGAAAATGCAGTTGCCAGCATGTACCTCACGCTTTACTAATATCCCTCGAATCGTCCGCAATACGTGCGGTAGCCTACGCAGACGATGTCCTGATACTATACTCGCATCAGGCAAGCACACGGGCACACTGTCAGAACTTACAACTATGGCTCTCATTAAGTTACTAAGGTGGGCGGATAGAAGAGATCTAAGCAGAACTAGAATTCAGGAATTTATCCTGCCAAAGATGGGTGACGCCGAGTTAGCTTTGTCAACCCATGCAAAGTACTTGGGGATGATCCTGGATAGTAGACTGAACTAAAGAACGAATTAGGAAGGCCAACATCACCTTTTACACTTGCAAAAGCTTGCTTGGTAAAAAGTGGGGCCTCAAACCGAGAATAACTCACTGGATACACACGGCTGTCGTAAGACCGATACTAACGTACGGACCTGTGGTCTGGTGGACAGCACTCAAGACGAAAAGCAATACAAACGACTCCAGAATAACCGTTTCTGCGGCAGCCGGTTCTTCGTACCGGAACGACCCATTTTCCGACGGCCAAGAGCTGCTAAACCCCTTCGATGCAAGAAGAGCTGCAGTATTTGAAGCATCGCTACCACAACAACTTCTGAATAACGAAATTATTTTGGAGCTCTTATGAGAAAAGAAAACCAAAAACCTCTGACTAACCAGAAGTCAGTGTGCACTATTAGTGGGCATACTAACGGGCCACTGCCTGATAGGCGAATACGCGTACAGACTAAAGTTAATAACCAGCGATGACTGCAGGAACTAGCAGATACCAAACACGAAAGAAACTCTAAAGCAGCGAATGTCCTGCACACGCTAGAAGAAGATTAAAGCGCCTATGAGCTTGAAGGGGCGGCAGGACTCAGTTGGAGAAGCGTCTTGAGCTTCGCCAATGAGTCAGGTTCCTTCCAGCTCAACAACGATCTTCTGGTAAGGGCTAGCAGCGACAAAGGATGAGTACCGTTAGACTGCCACCCTACTTAACCTAACCTAACCTTGGCTGGCGTCTGGAGGGAATGCGGGCAGATCGTGATTTCCAAAGGAGAATCTTATGGGCTGATAAGACTACATTTACGCGCAGTGGTGTATGTAATAGGCGTAACACCTACAACTGGGCTCAAGCGAATTCCAATGAAACTCGTTTGTCTCGATTCCAAAACGAATTAAGCTCAAATGTCTGAATAGATCTACTTGGTGATCAACTTCTGGAACCTTTAATTCTTCCGCAATGCTTGAATTCCAGTGGTTTTCTTCAAATACTGCAAAACGGAGTAGCGCCCATACTGGACAACATGGCTATAATCCAACAAAGTTACATTTGGTTACAGTTGGACGAATGCCTGACTCACAATAGGAGATTAAAGTCGCGTTCGTATGGAGCGTGACAGCACTTTCCCAATCAAAACTTCGTCGCTCGCCTAAGTAGTTCGCATAGTAATTTCAATTGGTCGCCATTGTCAAACTGCAAAAGTTGAAAGACTTTTGTTGACACATGTGAAAAAACACGGGTTTCCATTCGATTTTTGTCGCCCAACTTTTGCTGTTCTATGAGAACGCGGCTTAATTAAGAAATTTCTCGATCAAGAATTCTGAGTGCCGGGTATCGGTTTTTTTATTTTATTTAAAACAGAAAACCCCGGCTCATGATTAAAGAAACCGGGACTCGAAAAACCTGGAAAAACGATACTAAAAAACCTGAGAAAACGGGGGTGTATTCCTATTTCACGGGGCGACGTATTGCGGTTCGCATCTTGGCTAACAGTGGCTTTACCGCTGAGCATAAGTACGAAATCTAAAAAACCGGTACTAAAAAAACCGGTGGAGGGCGCTTGCAATACCGGTACTCCATAGAGAATCTATGGAGGAGCAATTCGCATATACTTAACACTAAACTATTTGAAGCAATTCCAGTCCTAAAAAGTAAACAGAGAGACACACGCCCTCCACTGCGCAACACCCGCGCAGTCTATATAAAAGCACAGGAAGCACATGAGTTGTCATCCCCCCTCCTACTTCTATTGGAATAATAACATTCCAGTCTGTCTCTCTGCCGCGGAACACCCGCCCGGTCCATATACAATAGAAGCACAAGAGATGTCAAATTTCCATCCCCCTTCCTACTTCCTCACTTATGCCGAATTACTTCGTTTCTCTCGCTCTTTTTCATTTCCTCTGATTCTCTCTCTTCAAGGCGGTACTCAGAAATAAACCGAAAACCAGTCCTGAAGTTTTAGTAGCGAACAGGCCTACTACCTTTGAAGAGAGAGTATAAGAGGAAGTGAAAAAGAGCGAGAGAAACGACGCAATTCGGCACAAGTGAGGAAGTAGGAAGGGGGATGAAAATTTGACATCTCTTTTGCTCTATATAGACCGGGCGGGTGTTCCGCGGCAGAGAGACAGACTGGAATGTTATTGTTCCGATTGGAAAAGTAGGAGAGGGGATGACATCTTCCGTGCTTCCTGTGCTTTTATATAGACTGCGCGGGTGTTGCGCAGTGGAGGGCGTGTATCTCTCTCTCTACTTTTTACGACTGGAATTGCTTCAAGTAGTTTAGTGTTGAGTATATGCGGATTGCTCCTGCATAGTTATTCTCTGTGCCTACTACACGGTGCGTATGAGGTTTTTTGCTGCTTTTCAAAGGGCTTGTCCCTTTTCACCCTTCCAACATTAGTATCAAACACTCCAATGATGCCTTCCTTCAACAGGAAGTCATTTAAGTCAAGTGAATCTTATACAAACAAAATTTAAAACTGTTTTATCCCTTTTTAAACTCAATAGGAAGAATATAACAATGGTGCCACTTACCCGTGAACATGGGCTATAGTCTTGGCAAGTCCATTGCCAGATCCGCATGGAATAATTCCAATCGGCAACTGATCCAATGCTTGCTGCCAATCTGGTCGCTCCAATATTCCATTGATAACTTCCCAGAAGATGCCATCGCCGCCGACTACGACTATGCCTCGCCATAAGTAAATATCCTTCACCCGGACGAATTCACGTGCAAAGAACGCCCGCTTCGTAACGTGCAAATCGAAAGCGGCCTCAGCCTCTGCAAAAATTGGAGCAACACGTTGTTGGAAGATCTCTCGCGACTTCCCTGATCCTGATTTCGGATTCAAGAGCACCAAAACTCGTCGATTATCGATCAACTTTGGCGTAGCGGTGGGGTCCTCCCCCTGTATGAGTTGCTTGATCGTAGTTCGCCATTTCTGGGCTTCGCGATTATTATCTTCGTAGCTGTCGAACGAGCGAAAGCGCAAGGTCAAGGTTGTTCTTTCGCGACGACTGCTCTTCCCGCGGCGTCCCGCCTTCTTCAGTATGTACGCGTAGATGTACAGGTAGGCGCTAACGTCGGTCTCGTCCAATTCAGTGGAGTGTTCGTCTACGACCCTGAGCTGGGCCGGCCCGGGCATTGACGAACAAGCACATGGCGAGCCCATTTGGCCCTTTCGTTTGCTTCGCAGACAGCGACAGCCGATGATGTCCTTCAAGTAGATAACCTGCTCTTTGGCCGTTCCGTTGCTCTCCTTGCGCAAACAGATTCCCCGATCCGAGAGCTTCACTTCGAATTGGCTGTTCTTCTTGGTCGTTATGTAGAACGTCTCCGCCAGATAGATGGTGGCAGACTTCTGGTCGCCCGGCTTTTCAATTGGCCCTTCGGTAGACCCCGCTTGGCTGCTATTAAGGCTCAGCTTGTCCGCTTTCATGGTTTCACTCATCGTGTTGTTGTGTCACCAGCAAAAAATACAACTGCGTGCGTCACTTTCTCCTTTTGGTCTTGGGCACGGTATCACTTCTGATTGGAATAGCAACAACAAATCATTTACCCGCCAAATTTGGCCACTCGATGGATTCACTTGCACGAACTTTTGCGGATATCGGAAGTACACAAAACAAATCGATTTTCGCGACACTTTATCTCGACAGGGGTGACGAATTACGCGACCGAACTAAGCACAATCGACCTTACACGCTGGGAAATCTGAACGCGACTCACCGTGAAATGCACGATCAACAAAATTGGTCAAACGGGGGGGGGGGGGCACCGCTGAGTGGTTACTCTCGGGTGAAAAGTAATCGCCGATGGACAGCCAAGTGGGGAGCAATCGCGACTCTTCTCAACGGACGTACAAAAACTTTCGGCAAACAATTATCGTGGTGCTGGTGCCACTGTCGCGTGTCAGCGAGACTTTTCCACGATTATGGACAATTTGAGCGCCAGCGTCAGAAAAACCGCATGGGCATCGACAGGAACGTAACGGCACTCGCGATTGCGGGAAAACTTGACGTAACTGTCTCCCGCTCGTTTGACAGGTCAGATCAACAACAGCTTCGACCTGTCAAATGCACTTCTGCTTGGCGACACTTGAAACAGCTGTGCATTGGACTCCCAGCTGGAAATATGAAGTATAGTTACGGGGCAGCCAACATTTTTATGATGAACGATAAATGAAAAGAAGAACATATGTGAACCCAATGTAAGTTAAACTTATTTATTTACTTAATTTATTCCAAAATTGAAATACGCTGTCATTTGACCGACACAATTTTAGAAACACTAAGACCAAGAATCGACATCGGTTTGCTGAGCGACCAGCGATAGGCTCAGAAGGTGCACAGCACACTGTTGTGGAGTCGTTCCACAACCCCTCAGCAACCCGGGAATTATGTCGGAACCAGGACGAAGTCAGCTGTTAAATTAAGTTGAGCTGCTACTGAAGCAGTATCCTTTTTCGTCGTGTTTAGTGTAATTCCCGGATAAACTACGAAAATAGATATTCTTGCACACTTGCTATACTTCAGTGAATAAAAAGTAGAAGCATGCACTCCCCATTGGAGAAAAAACGTGGACCAACTAGAATTATCGAAAACAATGCTGAAAATAGAGAATACCTATGGAGGAGCAATCCGCATATACTCAACACTAAACTATTTGAAGCAATTCCAGTCGTAAAAAGTAAACAGAGAGACACACGCCCTCCACTGCGCAACACCCGCGCAGTCTATATAAAAGCACAGGAAGCACGTAAGATGTCATTCCCTCTCCTACTTTTCCAATTGGAACAATAACATTCCAGTCTGTCTCTCTGCCGCGGAACACCCGCCCGGTCCATATAGAGCAAAAGAGATGTCAAATTTCCATCCCCCTTCCTACTTCCTCACTTTGCCGAATTGCTTCGTTTCTCTCGCTCTTTTTCATTTCCTCATATACTCTCTCTTCAAAGATGCTGAAACACATTCAATTGAGAGCTGACAGTTAGCACCGTATTGTTATGATAAGGTAAAAGCGAAAACCGATTGATGTTTCCACGACTGCACCGTCAGGAGCGGTATATGCCTTGAATTGCGCTCAATATAATTCCAGTATGAAGCCTTATATTTTATATGCAGAGCTATCCATCGGCCGATATTAGTCGCGAAGTACCTTGATTTAATTAAAAATAATAAATGGAATAACTACGGGATGAGCGTATGATGTGCTGACCACTCAACTCCCAATTATGTACCAACATTCCGTAAAATGCTGTAAGTGAAGGGCTTTACTAAACTTCGTCATATTAAAACCGGATGCTGTTTCTATTTATCGTGTTTTTGCAAACGCTGCCATTTATGATCTCTTGACGAATTACACTAGAGGGATTCATGCTCACGTCGCAAAACGTCGTATTTGTCACAAAGTTGTAAATTTTTGTCATTTTTCTATTGGGATGACAGAAGTTTACGACGAATACAACGTTTACGATATTTACGACAGGGAGCGTGAGTCCCCCTACTATGTTAAGGTTGCCACACATGAACGAGCACAACCACGACCAAACTTCCATCAAACCATCAAATATCATAGAACGGTGGAAATAGGTGGAATTTTTTTTCCACACGTTCTATGAAATTTATGGTTCGATGGAAATTTGGTCATGGTTGTGCTCGTCCATGGGTGGCGACCTTTAGACCCGCCATATACCGTGCGATCCTTCGTCAGATCGATCTGATGATGGATCGCCACAAAATATCTGAAGATCAAAATTATATGGAAAATGTAACTGTCAAAAAAATTGACAACGGCTGCGTTTCTAAAAAAAATTCGCTGATTCCGCGCTTAGTCAGCGCTTCACAATTGCTGACCAGTACATTGTGATTATTTTCGCGTTTTAGAAACGGCATCCTGGCTGTCTCATTTGTCAAATGCCATGTTCAGCTTGGCATTTGAAATGAAAACTCGAAATTTCTTGCTTTGATGAGTCCCAGGTGACACAAGATACGGTATCAACTTTCTTTCCCACAATAAGGTTCAACAATTACGTTAAAAACGCGATTATCAACCATAAACAACACAACCGAGGTTAGAATCGAAGTTTGACAATTGTCGCAAATGTCGCTGAGCCAAAAAAGCGAGAAAATTTTATGCTGACCAAAAGTGAAAGCGCTAGCCTCAGCGCTTAACTCAGCGCACAGGTTTCTACGACAAATCATCATGCAGCACTAATTGATTCTAGGTGCTGACTCAGCGCTGGCGTTTTTGGAACGCAGCCAACGATTGGCGCATACACTGTGCGATCGGTCTTACGATCTAGACCCACCATATACGAAGCGACTGTGTGATGAACCACCTACGAGTATAATGAACCATATGCTGGTAGTGCTGCATCCACCGACAGATCGAAGGCAGCACTTACTACTACTACTACTCAATTGCCCTAACCCCTTGTGGCCCAGTTGACGTTTTGTTGGAATAAACTAGTTTTGGAGAATGCAGTCGCCACCATGCACCAGCAAACCGGTCTATAACCACTTCGTGCGAAAATGTTGCACTTATCTCTCCCACGAAAAGTGACAGTGTAGAACCCGATGAGGTTCTTTTTAGTTTTGTTTTTTTTTACCAGAAATGGGCCCACGTTAAGTGCTAAATATGTAAAGGGCGGCTTTGTGGGTTTCCGAAGATGCCAGTGGAAATGAAGTCTAAGGTATCATAATGACCTTGAAGGTCGGGCCGTGCCATCTGGCGAGGCTAAAGTCGCCACACATGAACGAGCACAACCACGACCAAACTTCCATCGAACCATCAAATATCATAGAACGGTGGAAATAGGGGGATTTTTTTCCATGCGTTCTATGAAATTGATGGTTCGATTGAAGTTCGGTCGTGGTTGTGCTCGTTCATGAGGGGCGACCTTAAAAGGCTCGTTCATGGGTTGCCCCTGTCCTTTCCCTATTAACAAAACTTCGTAGGCCTGGGGAAGACAACACAAATAAGGGACGTTAAAATGGGGAATAAAAAAAAATTAAGCGATAAGGATGGAATGGTTGTCGGATGGCTCGCTTGCCCCAGCGCTCGCATTGGGGTCCAGTTGTAATGGGACCCTTGGCCTCTGGTTTCGTACCACCGACAGATAGACCAGACCAGAATATGGTCCATTACAATCATTCGGTGTGGGTGTGCGACTTTTTTGTCCTGCGCTCAAAACAAAAACATTTGTCGAATTCATCTTTCAAATTTTCTGCACAATTCTCCCGCCTCCAATTTTAGTACAGACTATTGAATTTTTATCCATCGGACAACCCATCACACACTCCAAACACACATGTCAAATGAAATTATTGTTTTTAGAACACATCATGGACGTTGAGAATTCGAATCGGGTCGGTGTGATATGTCGCCGACCACTAAAACGTATTCCGTACATGATAAATAATAACATTTTCTCCATGGAGACATATTTCGTGTGGTTTAGTGCCTTAATATTTATCACAGAACTGATTACAGGTGAGTAGAGCCATTGCATACGGCATTTTCGAGTCGCCACTGTTTTTTGTTTACATCCAATTGTGCGCGTCGCACCACCACCGCGCACTCAACCTGTTGAATTACTCATTCGCCGCTTATTGTTGCCGTTTTGGATTTGTTTTCAGATCTGTGCCTGGTCGTCTACTATTTTCACGAAAATGAGCTGAGATGGGGTCTCATCACGTTCGCGATCATCTTCCTGCCGCTTATGCTCTGTCAGTTTTGCTCGTTGCTAATGATGCGAACACAAAAGGCTGTCGAGACTCCGGTTCTTGTTGTGCATTTAGTGCTGATGGGAATTCCTTATAGGTTAAAGACATGGCACGGTTGTGTGCTGGATGGTTGTAACGACAATGGGTTTATAATTGCAGGTATCATAGCATTCTGCGAAAAGTGGACAAAGACAAGATGACCACACAGGAAGTGGAGAGTGTGAAAAACATGATTCGGGAAGTGAACATTCTGCAGACCATCAATGCGATTTTTCAGTACTGTCCGCAGTTTCTGTTCCAGGCGTTTCTTATAATTTATAAGAAGTATAAGTGTGTTATAACAGGTAAGTTTGTAGTTTGTTGCAAATCCTTAACATTCTACAATTGTGTTCTAAGTTGGTGCCGATTGATCATATGCTCGTAGTTGAGCCAAGCAACGCCATTAAAATTCTGATGTAGATTTTAATGGGAGAATTGAAAGTACACTTTAAAGGGCAAAGCCTTGACGATGAAGGCGGTTACTAAAATACTTTGCCTTAGTCCCTATTGGAGCATAGCGCATCAACTACTGCGCGCTGTCGTACTCAATGCTGGGCAGTGGGAGGCAAATGCCTCCACAACTTACCCAGAAACTCACACTCTTTCGCCACAGATCGCCGCGATCAGATTTTAGGACACCTCTTCGACGGTCGTCATTGGGCATGTCTAGCAATGCAGGTATCACCTTTCCGCAATTTGTGACCTATCCACTTCCATTTTCGCCTTCGTATCAATTCGTCGATTTCATTTGATATTGTTTCAGGTCATATAATTCTTAAAATTCGACGAAAACATGAGTTGACGAATCCCGCAGCTCTCTGGTAACCTTTACGGAAAATTTCTATGTGCTGCTTCCATACAACAGCGCGGACAGTACCAGAGATAACTCTCCGCAAGCTGTCCATCACTGAGGCTTGGATGGGTTATCAATGGGCCGACAACCCATCTTTGTAAAAACTACTCCATATCAAGAAACCTGGAACGTTTCTGCGGCAGCCGGTTCTTCGTATCGGAACGACCCGTTTTTCAACGGCCAAGAGCTGCCAAACCCCCTCGATGCGAGAAGAACTGCAGTATTCAAAGCATCGCTACCACAACAACAAGAAACCTGGAACAAAAGTCTTAGATTGGGCGGACCAACAACGACGACCACGCAATCGTTTAACGGATTATTCTTTCGAATCCTGAAATGTAGGCTCCGTGAACAAACCGGGGGCCGTGAAGGCCATCTTTCAACAGGTCGAGAATTAAAAACTGAGCATCACTGTAGTCTAAAAAACAAATTGGATTGGCAGCGAGATAGACGCCAAGAATTCGCACTTCCTGCGGCAGCCGGTTCTACGCACCGGAGCCAAACTCCTTCACTGCCAGAAGGAAATGTGTGAATGTGTTACATGCTTGTATTCGTTTTTTTTTCGTTTATTGGAAGCAACACACCTCGGCGCAACTGCTCTCAATATTACTTCTCCGCGCCGGCATTGAAAGTAACCCGGGTCCATGGATCTGTTGCGTATGCAACAGAGAGCTGCACCCCAATGCGACGTCAATCAGATGCAACTACTGCGACGAGTGGTTCTCCCTGGAGAACTGCTCAGGATTAAACTATCACAGGCACTGGAATTCTTCATTTACTGGCAGCCAGTGCAGGAACAGAGGACCATAAGCAGCGATTTCGTGAAACACGCCTTACCTTCCTACATCATTGAGCACCCATACGAGCTTCTAGTCGACCCCAATGACCCTTGCGAATAGTTCCAATAGGATTCTTCAACAAAACAATCTTACGCATGCACCACTGATCGCCATTTTTGATACGCTCTCACTCGTCCAACTAAATTGCATCTGCAACTGCAAAACAAAATCGCCGAACTCGCCTCATTCATGGACAGACACTGCATCTAAATTGGAGCCATTCAGGAGGCGAAACTACATTCCAATTCGTCCCTCAACGCTCATGGAGATTACGCCATCATCAGAGAAGACAGGTTTATCAACACTGGAGGAGGATTTGCCTTCATCATTCACCAGTCCGTGCAATACCGGGAGATAGATGTCACCAACAACGATATCACCATGGAAGTGCAAGCCATCACCATAAAATCAGGCAATGTCGATATTGGAATTTCCAACATATATTATATTCCACCGGTATCCAGTTGTCCTTCGAATTAGCATGTAAATATCAACACTTACCTCGTTGGTCAACACCGTCTCCTGCTTGGTGACTTTAACGCTCACCATGAACTCTGGGACTCACATCTTAACAACGATGCCAGAGGTATCTCAATTACAGAACAACTTGATGCTTCAGACTTCTGTACACTGAATTACGACACGCCCATTCGTATTTCTGGTACCCTGTTCCAGCTCTCCAGACATCACGATTGCCAGTGCTAGCCTCATAAATGAAGCTCAATGGGAGCCGGTCCTTACACTATCTTCAGACCATTTACCAATCGTGACAAGGCTTCACAAACCGACAGATGTCGTATATGTCGAACATCGCACTTTTGTCAACCACAATAAGGCTGTCTGGAATGGCTTCACCCAATATACTAATGCTAAATTCCTCGCCCTGCCAACTCTCTCCTACCGACGTACATAAGGCCGAATCCAACATCCGGAAAGTCCTAAATAAAGCGGCTGCAAAATTCATTCCTGTAGGACGCATTCCGAAAATTCGGCCTAACTTTCCTACCTCAGCCGCCAGATTGGCAGACGCGAGAGACAACATTAGGAGCACTAACCCAGACGATCCCAGAATTCACGAATTGAACTGTGAAATTCATAGACTAGTAGCGGAACATAAGAGGTCAAAATGGAGTACGCATCTGAATGAATGCAACCTGACCACAGGTATAAGCAAACTATGGTTGACAGTCCGTGCCCTCTCTAATCCACCGAAACAGAAAGGGAATGTCGCCATACAGTTCCCTGCCCACTGTGGAAGTCGCTTCAACAGGCAGTTTATTGAACATCCTCCACCAGACAGACAAAAGCGCATAATCCGCAGGAGGATTCATAACCGAACTGCAGACAACATACATATCTTCGCCACGGACGAAGTGGCTGCAGCAATCAGGAAAACGAACAACTCGAAAGCCTTAGGACCTGACGGAATCTCAATGGCAATGCTTAAAACCCTCGACACACCAGCTATCGAATACCTCACGGCTACACTCAATCTATCCATCACATCACTGATCGTTCCGGAACTCTGGAAGAAAGGGAGAATAATCCCAATCCTGAAACCTGGGAAAAAAGCGACACTCGGCGATTCCTATCGTCCCATCACACTTCTATCACCAGTTGGCAAAACGCTCGAAGCACTAATCCACCCTGTTCTTGCGGCCCATATCCAGCTTGCAAACCACCAGTACGGCTTCAGGATACATAGTACGACGACGGCCCTGGATGCCATTACAACTCGCATCCACGATGGCCTCAACCAACCTCGTCCATGTCACAGAACAATTCTGGTGGCGCTTGATTTATCGAAAGCCTTCGACACAGTCAGCCACTCAGCACATGATACAAGGAATACAGTATTCCTTGTATCATGGGTACTTCCTATATCCGCTATGTCCATTAAGAAACTGGGTTTGTTGTTGTTGTAGGAATGGTCAGAAGTTCGTTGTGCGTGTGTTACATGTTGTGTTGTTCTTCGTATTCCTCGGTGTTAAGTGACAGGAAGATAGCTGCCTCTACGGGGTTCTCTCACAGCCACCTGGGGGTCAGGTGTGTGGATGCAGCTGGGTACTTGAAAATGTGGTCCACATCGTGAGGTGTACCATTGCAGGCGGAGCATGTATTCGTACCATCCCGGTCAATGCGAGATGGGTAGGAGTTAAGACGCGAACACCAGCCCAACCGAAGTTGGGCAAGTGTCGTCTTCGCTACTCTCGGAAGTATTCTCTTATCGGGGGAAACGGCTGGTGGTTGTGTCGAGAGAACTTTATTTGGACCTAGTCCCGCGATTGATGCTTGTACCTCCTCGTGCGCTGTTGTCAAAGGGAACCCTTATCTCTGTAACTATTAATCCTAGCAAAAAACTTTCTGATGCGAAATTGAAGATCACGAAAATCTACATAAAAAATGTCCGAACAACTTTTTTCTATCTTTAATAGTTCTCGAGATAATCTCATTCAATTCATTCATTCGCACGAAATTGAAAAAAAAAAAACATTTCAAGCAGAGCCAGCACAAGAGCATTGCATTGCAATCCTCACGACAGTACAGTATCACTTCGCTTGTTGAGGGTGCAGCACGCACACGATGCAGTGGTCTCTTGTGTGGGCTTTGCTTGATATGTGTGTTATTTAAGAAGCGAATTTCCTTTTGTGTTTATATCGCAATAATCTCAATCAGAGACCGCTGCACCGTGCGCGTCCGGCACCGTGCGCGGCCTGCACCATGCGCGTCCTTCACCGTACGCGTGCTGCTTCCTCAACAAGCGAAGCGATACTGTCGCGAGGATTGCAATGCTGAAAGTTACGAACGGAAGTGCGCATGCCCGCGCATGCCGGCTCTCTGAATACCTACGTCAGTGGCGTGATGCGCAGAAAAATACGAAAATGAAACACGGGAATGCCTTATCTTGTATTCCTTGTATCATGGGAAGTACCTACAACAGATTTAAGCTGGACATTTCGCATAACCGTTCGAGGTGCCCAGGAATAGCGGAAGACCCGGAACATGTATTCTTTCACTGTCCAAGGTTTACAGGAAAGCGTGAAGCCCTGGAGGTCCAACTTGGCAGTGACCTCAATCCACATAGCATAGTAGAGCACATGATGAGATCTGAATCAAATTGAGAGGCCGTAACTCGCACAATATGCGACATACATAGGGAACTGAGGAAAGAAAAGCCAATACGGAAAAGGACGCAACGGATTAATGGCTGCGAAGTAATACCGTCGGTAGTTCCGTATTGAAAATGGTGTAGAAAGAGGGTTGAAGGTTTTACTGGGTAAGTAGTCGCACACTGATAATGAAAGTCCCATGTCGCTGCCGTACAATTGACACTAGTTGACCCCCCCCCCCCCCTATAATAAAAAAGAGATTGCGCATCATTTATTGGTTTCCATGTACTGCTCCCTTACAAAAGCGCAGACAGTACCAGGAAGCGAAACAGGCCAAGCTTGGTCTTGATTCTGAGATAACTGATTTTGCACAGCATGCCGTATGCGCATTTAGCCTGGTTGATACGACGAGCGATGTCCTGCTCTGTACCACCTTCTCCACAGGCTGCCCATTAATATTGATGGCAATAGGTGTCGAATTTCTTTTTCGTAATAGCGGGCTAAGAACCTTGGTCTTGTTGGTATTAATCTTTAGCCCAACCTTGCTTGCCTCCCTCTCGAGATCTAACGCCAATGCGGACAGATCCATGATTTTGTGGGAGAGTGGGCATATGTCGTCAGCGTAGTCAAGATGTTGTACATAAGATGTTAAAGTCCATTGAATTCCTCTGTACAGCCCGGATAGGGCTGCATGCAACACATCGCCGATCACTATGAGGAATAGGATCAGTGAGAGGATGCACCCCTGCCGAACTCCACTGCGAATCTCAAAGTCCCCCGACACCTTACCTTAATAATAGCCGCAAGCTTCTCAGGCGATGCCTCTCCCGCGCAAGGCTGCCAATATAGAATCCCGGTTCAAATTATCGAAAGCCTTCTCGAAATCGATGAAAAGCAAATGAGAAGGTGGACAAATTCGTCTACCTACCGTCGTATAAACCAGGCTAAACGCTAACATCGGCATGTTGTTCAGAATCTGGCAATGCAGTTATCTCAGTATTAATATCAAGCTTGGCTTGTTTCGCTCCCTGGTACTGTCTGTGCTGTTGTATGGGAGCAGCATATGAAAACTTTCCCTAAGTGTTACCAACAAGCTTCAAGTTTTCGTCAACTCATGTCTTCGTCGAATTTTAGGAATTTTTTGACCCGAAACAATATCATATGAAGAGCTACGGGTCAGATGCCGATCGACGAACTGATACGCAGGCGAAAATGGCAGTAGATGGGTCACGGAAGCGTGATAACTGTATTGCTGGACATGCCATGACGGCCGACCTATGATGGGGCATCCTAAAATCTCATGGTGGCGATCTGTGGCGAAAGAGTGTGCGTTGCTGGGTAGGACGTGGAAGCAGATGCGTCCCATTGCCCAGAACAGAGAACGATGGCGCGCAGGAGTAGTTGACGTGCTATGCACCACTAGGGGTTAAGTCAAAGTAGTAGACAAATTAATTTGTTCGATTATGAAAAGCATTTTTTTTTCCTTATAAATTCTATTTACTTATTTGTTTACCTATTTTTTGTTTTTCAGGTGTGTCAGCTGGTCTGGCAGGATTCTCCTTTTTATGGCACGTTTTCATACACTTCTACTATTACTCAAAGCATTGCAACGTCGACTTGGACATTAGCAACGACGCTACCTCTGAAAATGGTATCATCGACAATCTGACATCGTCTCAACGTAGCAGCGGAAGAAATCTAACAACAAATGATGAATCGTTGGCTAAAAATTATAAGAAAAGTAAGCTAACCGAAAACTTGAAAATTTTCGAAAAACCCATGTACAAAACCGATGACAATAATTTAATGTCGAAACGGCCAACATTGAAAAATGTTGAAAAGAACAAACTATTCGGCTTTAACAAGCGGAAAACCGTCTATCAGACAAATGATTTTAATGTTAGCGACTACAACAATACATCCACCGTATTTTTCGAGGTTAACGAAAGTACCGATAGTTACAATAAACTCAGCCTTTCGCCGCTCGGCAAACGGGCCGAAGAATTCAACAATGAAAATAATGCAAACTTGAGCCTGACAAAGAAAATGATTGAAAAAGACACTGACGTTGATTTGAAAGGTATAAATGTCGTTGCCGGTCCGTCGGAGAATAGAGTGCTTAAGCGAAAGGGAATATGCTCGTCACAGGAAATGCTCCACCTAGTGGACATCATGAATGATATACCGCCGGAACAAATTGATGTGATGGCGCGGAGTCTTGTTGAGATGGAAGGTGAGGAGAGTCTGAAAAGTGAATCGGAAAATGCTGACAATTCGCAGTTGTTGGAAAAATTCCCGGAAGTCATTGATGAAAAACTTATGGAGAACATTGAAACGGTTATATATGAGAATCAAGTTATCTTTCAAGAGCGAATCAAGAAAAATCAATTGACCATTCAGAATTTGAAATTACAGGATCAACTACTGTCCAAGTACATAGATAGTATTAAAAATATGCCGTCCACGGAAGTGTTTAGTATTCGCGATTACGAGAATATGTGCTTTGCAAACGTGAGCCGACAGAATCGCTTGAAACACTGGCGTAATTATTTACAAGACATCAATACTCACATGCACGATAACTCAACTGTCCAAAATAGTAGTTACTATGTCAATACAAATACCATGTCCAATTCGCTAACTGATCTGTATGTGAATGGCACGGACGTTGGATCAGTTGCAACCGACGATTGCAAGCTGTCCGTGTCAACACCATCGTCTATTTCAAAGAAAATTCCACGTCCGGTTAAACCGCGACCCATTGATGAGATGTCGCTCGATGAGAATATGAGCGATCACAATTTTTATGTTAACATGTCGGGCGCTAGCTCGACAATGCCCCGAAAAAATATTCTCGTGGAAACTATAAATACAATTAACGCCGACACACCAGTCAGGAATTTGTTGAGCAAAACATCAAATTTACCGAACAGTATTACATCGAGCATTAAATGACAGAATTTGTTCAATTTAAACTGAATTCTAATTTCGTTTTTCTTTGTTAAGAGTTTAAGAAAGCACATTCGCACTGCTTGTGTGTGATTGAACATCACATTTAAATGTGTTGCAGTTACATTATGGTATTACAATAGTATAGCTATAAGTTTATTAGTTTTCATTAAGGTACACCTGTGTTGCGATACTAAGTACTCACCTTTGATTGTTGAAGAATTTACCTTTCACTATTTTGATTTATGTTTATTAAAAAAAATCATTATAAAATATTGACAATACCCTGGAGGAGACAAATAAAACAGGATTTAGCTCAAGTTTTAGAAGTTACACACTGAAACAAACGGGAGAGCTCATTATGCATGACATATAGTTTGTAGTATATTATTACAGACAGTTACACCACACATAAAATAGCAATCGATTATTGCAATAAAACCTAGTTGTATAGCTACATATTATAAAAATCATTTCCTATTTTTCCTAAAATGGAAAACCTCATTCATGCCATTCAAGTGATTGTATTTTTATACAAAAGAAAATAAATATTTTTTTATATTTCATTTTTTATAGAAATACAGATTTTTTCGATGTTTATTAGCTTATAATTGTTTAATTGCTTGTATGTTGGGATGCCTTGTTTTATTTCCCAATTTTTGGGACAAATATTAAATAGTATAGACTGATTAAGTGGATCGACTCTATGCGGTAAATCTTAGCAGTGGATGTGACAGAATACGGGGTAAGGTAGTCCGAGGATGCTCACAAGGAGGTGTTCTTTCGCCTCTACTGTGGAACATCACCGTGGACAGTCTTCTCTGGAAGCTGGACTCGATGGGCGTACACACTGTAGGGTACGCCGATGACTTGGCACTTACGGTCAGTGGAAACTTCATGGACACAATTCTAGGTTGGAAGGGGCAAGCTCTCAAAGTAACCGAAGAATGGTGTAATGAGCAAGAGCTAACCATAAACGCTAGTAAATCAAACACTATGATTTTTACTCGTAAGAGGAAAGACATAGAGATAACTCCCTTACGGCTCTTTGGTTCGGAAATTAAGGTGTCCAAGGAAGTGAAGCATCTAGGAGTTACCTTAGATGCGAAACTAACTTGGAATGTTCTTGATGAAAAGATCCAAAAAGCGAAAAGGATTTTGCATCAATGTAAGAGAGTGTGTGCTCGTAGGTGGGGAATTTCACCTAAAGCGACATACTGGATTTACACAATGATGGTAAGACTCATTCTAGCCTACGCATCAGTGGCATGGTAGCCAAAAGCCATGCAGAATACCACAAAGCAGAAGCTGGATGGGGTACAAAGGATAGCTTGCGTAAGCATATGTGGTGCAATGCGCACCACACCAACGCGAGCAATGGAGGCATTGCTGGGACTGCCGCCGTTGGACTTATTTATAAAGAAAACGGCGGCGCTTTCGACAATACGCATGGAAAGGGATGCCATGTGGCATCGCTTTGGAACTAGCAGCGGTCATAAGAGCATCCTAGACATTATTCATGATGAGGTCAGGGAGACTCTAATGCCGGTAGAAGGTTTGAGTAGACGTAGGGTAGTTGAAAGACTACACAAGACTCACATTGCAGATGGAAACATACACAATGAGTGTATGTACCTATACAATGACATCAGCATTTTTACATTTTTTTTTCATGAGTGTATGTACAATGACATCAGCATTTTTACTGATGGCTCTTTAATGGACGGTAAAGTGGGGGCGGGGGTTTACTCTGAAGAGCTAAACCTAGCATGTGCGCTTAGTCTAGGAGAGTATGTGTCCGTATACCAGGCAGAGATGCTTGGCTTGTTGCATGCGTTGACCACCCGCTGGAAGGTCAGGTGCGGGGGAAGAAAATCCTCATTGCACTGGACAACCAATCGGTGATCAGACGCATGCAGCAGACGAACATAAACTCTAAACTGGTACTAGAGTGTGTCTGGAAGCTCAACACGTGTGCCTCAGAAAATGAGGTTACGCTGATGTGGGTAAAAGGACATATAGGTACAACAGGAAATGAGGCGGCGGATGCCCTGGCAAAACAGGGATCTGCGGTAACTTTCATTGGCCCGGAACCCAGAGTTGCTCTGGGGAACGGCATGATTGGAGCGAAGGTTGGGGAGTGGATGGACTCCATGCATCAACAAAGATGGCAGGAGCTAGTCACTTGCAAACACGCTTGGAATGCAATGACCAGCCCTTTAGGCAGGTAAGCGAGAAACGTACTCAGTTATAAACGGAGTACCCTAAGCTGGATAACTGCCTTGGTCACAGGGCATGGTAATTTTAAGGCCCATCTGGCCAAGATGAAAATCGGGGAAGATGACGTTTGCAGGCTATGCCTGGAGGAGGCCGAGACGGCAGCACACATTGTGTGCGAATGTCCAGCACTGGCTAGCACGAGGTTGAGGATCACAGGCAAGCACACGATAAGTGTGGAAGCCATGAGTGGCAACCTTTTAGTTTCCGGGGCCCCGGCTGGGGGAATCACTTTTCACTCGGATTTTTGTCACTTTTCACTCGCGTCACTCTAAAAGTCGAGAATTTGCAGCACAATGTGATTTCAAAGTAACGCCCCATCTCATTAAGAAGCAATCGACAGTTCGTAACCGTCTGCGATGTCGACAGAGCCGATTCAAGTGATCGAATTGCAGCAGTGTAAATAGTGAGTTTCCTACCAGTTGTGACATTACATATATCCCAGCCAGGCGAGAGCTTCTGAAATCGCCAAAATCTCTTCCTGCACGCTGCAATGATCGTGTATGCGGAAAGATAAACTAATCTTCAATGTCTCCGGCACTCCAGCATCCGTCAGTATATAAAACGATGGAGTCTGGGTGAGTGATTGCCCCAGTTTCCCACATGTCCCTTGAGGGAATCTTACAAAATGTTTACCAAACATATACTTAGGAGAGATATAATCCGTATATGCATATTTAAAATAGCAGAGTGGCCGGAGCTTAGCGCACTCCACTGACCGGTCTTGCGAAGTCGCAATGCTATCTATAATCGCTGCTTTCTGTTCAGCAAAAATATCGTGCGGTAAAAAATTTAGAAGCACATCCAGGCCAGCTGATGGAGTAGATCTTTGCACCTTCAGTAGAGTTCTGTGGGTACCCATTCTAAGCGCCGTCCACCAAACAAGAATGCCATGCAAAAGAATGGACCGAAGAACTAATGTGCACAGCCACAAAACCACCTTCAACCTATAGGTGTAGAGTGCCATAGTGGCTTTGTCAACACGTTCCTAAATATTTGGCCTCCATCTCAGCTTCCTGTCTAGGATGAGACCAAGGAACTTAGCCTTGTCAAGAAATGCCAGTTTGACACCCTCCAGTACCAGAGGTTCGATACCCGAGGGTAGATTGTGTCTCCTTGTAAAGATTACAAGTAACGTTTTGTCAGGATTGAACCTGACACCGCTCCGACTAACCCAACTGACCAGAGTCGATATAGCATTCTGCAGCACCTCACTAAGGACGCTCGGAAACTTACCTGTAACTGCAATGGCAACATCGTCGGCATAGGAAACAACCCTGCATCTCAGATTCTCAAGATCCAAAAGCAGTCTATTGATTGCCAGATTCCATAACAGCGGTGAGACCACACCACCTTGAGGTGTGCCCCTACAGAGGAACCACAGTATATTCTCCCAAGCTAGACTGTATAACCCTAGAAGCTAATAGCAGGTTAATTAGTTCACACAATGAATCATCCACGAGCAGGCCAGGGAGTGCCTCAGTGAGGTCCCAGGTTAGATGTTTTTAAAGGTACCCTCAATGTCCAGAAAAATCACCATGTTGTATTCCTTGTGACTGAAGGATTTTTCAATGTAGCTAACCAAAGAATGCAGGGCGGTGTCCACCGATGGGAATTTCACAACCGCATTTAGGACATTCCTAATGTTAAGTGCGGCCTTACGTTCGTCGGTTGGCGTCGGCAGAGCAAGAAATTTAGCGTTGGCGTAGGAGGTGTGGTTGACAAAAGTGCGGTGTTCAGCAGATATGATATTTGTCGGTTTGTCAAGCCTTAACAAGATTGGTAAATGGCCCGAAGATAGTGTTAGGACTGGCTCCTATTGAGCTTAATTTATGAGGCTTGCACTGGCAATCGTGATGTCTGGAGAACTGGAAAAGGTACCGACGATACGAGTAGAGGTGTCGTCATTCAGAGTACCGAAATCTGAGACAGGCGTCCAGCTGTTCCGCTATTGAGATACTTCTGACGTCGTTATTAAGGTTAGAGTGCCAGAGTTCATGATGCGCATTAAAGTCATCAAGCAGGAGGCGATGTTGACCAGTAAGGAGATGATGTTTACACGGTATCCTGAGAGACAGCTGGATACCGGTGGAATGTAATTATTGTAAACTTCAATATCAACATTGCCCGATTTTATGGCGATGACCTGCCGTTCCATGGTGTTATCATTGCTGGTGAAATCAATTTCCCAGTATTGCATGGAATGGTGATGAATGAAGGCAAGCCCTCCTCCAGCGTTGGCCAATCTGTCTTTCCGGACAATTGAGTAGTTACCATGTGTGTTGAGGGACGAATTGGAGTGCAGTTTCGTCTCCTATATGGCTCCAACTTGGAACTTGGATGCGATGTCTATTCATGAAAGATGCGAGTTCGGCTATTTTATTCTGCAACCCATTGCAATTAAGTTGAACGAGAGAGAGTGTGTCGAAGATGTCAATCGGTGGTGCAGGCGTAAGATTGTTTTGTTGAGGAATCCTGTTAGAGTTGTTCGCAGGAGTCATCGGAGATGGCTGTAAACCTGACTGTGTGCTCAATGGTGTCGAATTATGAGGCGTATTGGACGAGGTTGCTGCTTGTAGTTCTCTGTTCCTACACTGGTGGCTGGCTGTTGAGTCCAGAGCAGTTTCCAAGTATCACCATAAACTGTCGAACTCCAACTCGAACACGAATCTGGTACAAATGTCCTCTAAATAACTTAAGGCACACACACACACATAAACCTGAAGAAAACCGGTCCACTTTTACCATGTTCGAGTTCGATTCGACAGTGTATGGTGAAACTTAGGTAGCACCACTGATTGCAGCAATTGTATCTCACTGTAGTAGCGTTTGGGTGCAGCTCTCTGTTGCATACGCAGCAGATCCACGGACCAGGGTTTCTTTCAATGCCGGCGCGGATAAGTAACACTGAGAGCAGTTGCACCGAGATGTATTGCTCCTAGTGAACATAAAAAACGATACGAAGCATGTGACATAATAACACTTTCCTTCTTTCATTGAAGGGGTTTGGCATCTCTTGGCCGTTGTGAAACGGGTCGTTCTGGTGCGAAGAACCGGCTGCCGCAGGAACGGTTCCAATAATGTAATAACGTCAAGTGCAATCCCTTAAGCGCGGAGCGAATGTAGCAAGCGGAGCCCACACAAGACAATATTCCGTGAAATAAGGTCATATTGAAAGTATTGCACTTGACGGTCATTGGGGGATAGTTCGCATAGCCATTTCCAGCCACCGATCGAGGAAACCGGTCTACATTGGTGGTGGCTGAATACTTTAGTAATTGGCACGAAGGTATACGCTATTCCCAATCAAGAAGCGCCAACTGTGGCAGAACAAATTGTAGAAAATTTGGTTGATATGGAGTACTGTGTGAGCTACATTTCGACCATTAATTAATTTAGTTTTGAGTCTGGAGCGTTCAGCGAGGTGTGCCGATTGTTGGGAATACGGAAAATTACAACAACACCGTTTCATCCTCAGTTGCTTACAAGTGCATGCAAGAGAACTTTTGAATAGGTCAAAGAAGGGTTTCCTTTGTCGGAATACTTGGAAACAGAATTTTGAAGTTGTAGTAGCGACGCGTTCGATATCTAACAAGTATATGTGTCACATAGTTTGAATGTACGTGTTTGTTTCCTGAATGTCCACATGAAGAAAATCAGCTGTCTCGATGGGATTGTCCCATAGCGCGATGATGGGAGTTAAGTGCGTGGCAGCCGCTGGGCAATTAAAGATGTGCTCAACATCAGACCACAGGCTGGACGGCTGGAAGCTCTGGATGTTATTCTGTTTTTGTAGCAACGGCTGATGGCGTTGAGGGGGTTTGACAGCCCTTGGCCGTTACTGATGAACGGGTCGCTCCGGCGCGTAGAATCGGCTGCCATGTGAGCGTGGATGTTATTCTCGTGGGGGACAGCTGGGAACTTGTTTGCACATTAACTAGTGATAGTACGTTAGGTGTTTGCAATGACATTGAAGCTTGATGTTCTCTGTCGCACCGGTGCGAAGAACCGATACAATTCGATTAGCCAAACCAATCCCGCAGCGTTTAGCGTTTCAAGCAGACCGTCTCTACTCATGAAGGAACTAGTGAAGTTTAAATATTCGTTCCTGCGGCAGCCGGTTCTTTGTACCGGAACGACCCGTTTTTCAACGGCCAAAAGCTGCCAAACCCCATCGATGCAAGAAGCACTGCAGTATTTGAAGCATCACTACCACAACAACAACAAATGTGCCATCATCAATAATTTCACGCCGCTACTTATCTTTCTATAAAATAGTTAAAAAATCTCTGTTTGTTCCATTATTTGTAATTTTAATCAATACATAAAATAAGAGATAATAAAATTAATAATATTAACTTTCTATTTGTGCACTTGCCGATTCCCTTGTCAATTTCTTCTTTGATTTTGGAGTAGAAATAGTTTTTAAAGGCACACGTCGTGGCGTTTTACACTCTCCTTCTTCTTTTTTCTCTTCAACGGCGGCCGTTTGGGCTTGATTAGCCTCCGATAAATTTAAATCGTCCTGCGACTCTTCGTAAACTAACCTTATATCTTCGGTCAAATCGCCGTTTGTAGTTTCGATGATAACATGGTCACTTATTGCTTTCGAAGACGGTTCTGAAACTGATGTAGCCTTCACCTTCTCATCGGAGTTGTCTGTTTTGTTCACGTTTAACTTAGGCGGAGATTCATCTAGAGGCCATGCATCGATTGCTTCTTCAACAATAATAGTTTTCTCCACTGGATTTGGTATTAAATTTCTTGGTTGACGGCGTGTTGGAATTACTGTGGCCGCCTTTTTACCACTCTTGGACGATGGTGTCTTCGGTTTAAGTGCACTGACCGGAGTGGTTTGTTGATCCTTTTTTATTTGATTCATCACTTCAGCACTATTTGCTATGGGAGATTGTGAAGCCGATGTAGAAAGACTGCGTGGATGTCTTCGTATTGAAATTGGCGTGGCATGTCGATTTTTCTTCTCTGGTGATTCGAACTTTTCATCTGATCGAATTATTTCGCGAGCTACATTAGGGTTGGTAGGGGCGGACTCCAATCTGGCATCAGTGCTGATTGTTCTGGATTTTATCGTACTATTTGTGAACTTTTCGTCTACTTCATCGGGCTTTGTTTTATCATTTGTATTATTGGCATTTTGATCTTTCATGTCCTGCAGGAAAGACAACAGTGGGGTTCAATAAAAATGGATTTTAGTACAAGTTGTAATATAATTATTTACCTCTTCTTCGATTGAGTACACGTCTCCCAATTCCCCTTCAGCGAATGTTATGAGTGAACAGAAACCATCTGTGCTGGAAACGACCAGAATTCGTCCGTCGCTGGACCACGCCAAATCAGTTAAACGCGTGTAATGGATATTCGAAATAAGACCAAAGGGCATCGTTTGTTGAGTATCATAAAGATACACCGAGTTCTTTGTGGCAATAGCGAAAATCATCCGATATGGTAACGGAATAATTGGCGGATTGGATTCAGTATGTGGTCGTAGCTTGAACAGCAATGGGCAACACACGACAGCAACAGTATATTGATCGGGCGAAGGTAAAATTATAGCTGGCCTAAGACGAAACATAATTGAGCAATAGTCTCATAGTTGAATTTGTAAAATACTTACTGCTTCAATGAATAACGTGAGAAAATATATGTCAAATTGATGGGTTTTATTACACCGTCAAAATCGGCCACACCGGCCGGGGCTATGAGCAATTTTCCATCCGGACTAAAGCAAAGTCGTCGGAAGAATGTTTGCAAAGTGTCATCGTGGAAGAGTCGAATGGATTTTCCAAACAGATTGCTATCAGGCGGCACCGGCAGCGAACATTTACTTACACGGTGTAGTGTTTTCTTCGTTTGTATGTCAGTGATTCTTAGATATCTGTAAAAAAAAGCAATTGATTTGAAAACTTCTATTGTTTGACAGTTTCGCATTAGTTCAACCTGTCTGTACTCAGTGTCGCAAGATATTGATTGTTAGGATCCCAAGCGACGCCTTGTACGAAACCTTTGTGATCGTTCAAGATGGCTACTGATTTTCCTTTGGCAACATCCCAAATCATCGCCGTATTGTCCACGGATCCACTGGCAAGGAATGCTGAATTAGGACTCCAACTTAAATCGTAAACGTCCTCCATGTGACCACGAAGAATTTTTAGAGTAAGCCAAATTTCTTTATCCTGTTCATTCGTTGTATCGACAATGTTGAGGACTTCACTTTCGCTCTTCTGTTTCCAAATAAAAATGACACTTTCGTCGTCGCCCGAGGCGAGCAATTCTCCGTTGGGTGACCATTTTACAGCGTTCACTGCTCGCTGATGACGTGTCAGGTCGGCCGCCAAATCCAAATTTATGGAACCGGATTCGTTGTTGAGTGTCATGTACCATATCTGCGTCGGCGAAGAACAAATAATAAAAATGCATATTATGGTAAAGTAGAGGCTATATTTTGTTAGGAGTAAAACACAAACGTATTCTATTCAACATTTGAAATGGCACGGCGGATACCCCCTCATTTTTTACCCACAAAGACTCTGCTCATGTGGAAAGGCCCGCAGATTCACTAGATCTAAATTCAAACACGTGTTCCAAATTCCACGGAGTACCCTAAGCTGGATAACTGCCTTGGTGACAGGGCATGGTAATTTTAAGGCTCATCTGGCCAAGATGAAAATCGGGGAAGATGACGTTTGCAGGCTACGCCTGGAGGAGGCCGAGACGGCAGCACACATTGTGTGCGAATGTCCAGCACTGGCTAGCACGAGGTTGAGAATCACAGGCAAGCACACGGTAAGTGTGGAAGCCATGAGTGAACTCAGCCTTAAACAAATGCTAGCAATAACACGGGACTCAATGATGAAGAAAGAGGTCGACAACTATCAGTCGACATCTGAAAGCCACTGATGGCCGGTAGGGGGCGAAAGGGACCAATACGTTAGTGGTCTGCTTCGGCTATCCCCCAGAATATAATAATAATAATAAACACGTGTTCTATTCATGTGGGATTACCTTAAGAGACCAATTTATTCTCGGGAAGTTGACTAAGTTTGACGCACACAATTTTCAAAAGCGGCGGTCACAAGGAGTTTGGATTCGCATTCCTCCTGACTGAAGTTAAGGAAGATGCAGTGAAACACGAATTTTATTTTATTATTTAAGTTAAAGGGACTGCCGTGATACTCTCTCTCTCTCTCTCAATTGCCCTAACCCCTTGTGGGGCATAGCGCGTCAACTGTTCCATGTGGCCCAGTTGACGTTTCGACGGCATAAACTGGTTTCGGAGAATGCTGCAGTTGCCAGCATGCACCTCCTGCACATCCATGGCCACGAACGTTGTCGTGGACGGGATTCGAACCCGAAACGCCGGTAGTCAAACCTGAGACTGATGCATCAACACACTGCGCTACCGGTCGCCCCCTATAGACCACATAGACCACCGCTGGGTCCTTTGTGATACCACCATCGACTCCACAACCCGGGTCCTACCTATTCATTGAACCAGCCTGAGCTGTTGATAAAGCGCTGGAGCCGGCTGATGCTAACATCCTTAAGGTCGTCCAGATCGCCAAAATAGAAAGACCCCAAGATAATGCTTCTTCTTCTAGCCAGGGCATGACACCAACAAGAGTTCGTAGGTTTCGTCTATTCAACGCCAGCAGTTCCGCAGAGCGTTTGGGAGCGATCCTAGGCCAAAGTTGCCTAGTAACCATACAAGTGCTACCATTACTCCACCTCGCGTTGGCAGTACTCACCATCATTTTACAGGCTGATAAAGACCACCCGAGATGGCGAAGACTAAGCCCGATCCCCCCATTAGAGCCTCCTCTAGCTAGTTGATCCGCTTTATAGTTTCCGTCAAAGCCACTATGGGCCGGAATCCAACAAAGGGAGATATTAAAAAATATTCCCATCTCCAGGAGACAGGTGCGACATGCGGCAACAGTTTTTAAGTTTGTAATGACAGACTCAAGGGATTTAATCGCCGGCTGACTATCCGTGAAGATGGTAATATCCCTAGCAGCTATGACGTTACACCCGAGCCAAATGAGAGCCTCCCAAATAGCCGCGATCTTCGCCTAAAGAATGCTGCAAAAGTCAGGGAGATGTAGTGACAGGTTTATATTCAGCTTGTCCGAGTACACCCCCACTCCCACTCCTTGTTCCGTCTTAGAGCCATCGGTGTATAAACTTATAGCATTTGACTCCTGAAAAATGTTAGCCGCCCACTCGTCCCGTGAGGGGATTTGGGTTACAAAATTCTTACCGAACAGATACTTGGGGAGAGTGTAATCCGTCACCGCAGGAAGATCCAAGCTGCTAAGAACGGACGAGTGTCCCGTCGCTGCCACAGTGAACTGTCCAGTTTCCGGAAGACGAATGGCTACGTTCGAGGCCACCTGCTTAGTAAAAATATCAAAGGGGAGCAAATTGAGCAGGACATCAAGAGCAGCTGCTGGTGTAGTTCTAAAAGCCTTTGCAATGGTAATGCTCACCACTCCTTGGAATTTCTCTAGCATACTTCGGTAAACCGCAAAGTTGAGGGCAGTCCACTAGACGATAATATCAATCAAAGTATAGGGCGCAGGACTGAGACATAGAGCCAGAATACAATCTTCGGTTTCAGACCCCACTTCCTACCTATGGCCTTCTTGCACGAGTATGGCGCAACAGTCGGCTTAGCTACTCGTTCCTGGATATTGGGTCTCCACCCCAGTTTCCTGTCCAGGATGACGCCCAGAAATTTGACTTTTTCAGAGAGAACAATTCTCAATCCGTTCAGTAATGGTAGATCGAATATTGGTGGATTGTGTTTCCTTGTAAAGAAAACAACTTCTGTTTTGGCCGGATTGACACCAACCCCAGCTAGCCTAGCCCGCTTCGTCATAATTGAGCGGCATTCCGTCTCAGTGGCCAGACCAAATTTGTTGAGGTTATCTTCTTCTTCCTTGCCCTTTCATACCACTCTGCGGCTTCGCGTTGCTTAGCCTGTGGTGTTGGCACTTCGCTCATTCTGGCGGTATCGTCTCAGCTTCCTTCTGCAGGCAGCTCGGTCTTGGATCGTATCATCGCCGAGACTAACGCGTTATTGTTGCTTCTTCATCTGATCGATCCACGTGTGTTTCCGTCTGCCTCGAGGTTTGGGTCCAGCAAATGGAACATTCATTGATAGTGCCTTCATGACGGGGTTCTCAGGCGGACGCCTTAGAACATCGCAATACCAATCCATACGACGATCTCCGAGCTTTTCAGTTATCGGTTGCTCAACAAACAAGCTGCCTCGGATGTAGATACTTTTGATACGATCCTTTTTGGCCATACCGGCTGACATCCGTAACATTTTCATCTCAGTCGCAGTCATTTTACATTCGCATGTTGTAATGAACCACCTGTAATAAACCATATCATGGTCTGGTAGTGCTGCTCCCACCAGCAGATCGAAGCAGCACCTGATGAGTAGTGATCTGTTGGTGGTACGAAACCAGAGGCCGAGGGTCCCATTACACCCGGACCCAGGTGCGACCGCGTGGGCGTCTGATTCGGCTGCCAACCATTTCATCCTTATCGACTATTTTTTTTATTCCCCATTTTTACCTCCCCTGTTTGTGTTGTCTTCCCCAGGCCTATGAATTTTTGTTAATACGTAAAGGACAAGGGCAACGAGCGGCGAAAACCCCGCCCACATCTCCCGAACTGAGCTACAGAAAGCATAGGCCGCTGCTTAGCTCGTTGAGGGGCCTCTTTGCTTCGCTTCGCACGGCCCGACCTTCACGGTCATTACGCTACCTAAGGCTCCGTCCCCACGGGCATCTTCGGATGTCCACCAAACCGTCCGTTACAATGTCTTGTACATAGTCCAGCATTCAGACGCATACATTAGTGCGGGACGTACGGCCGTTTTGTACAACTTGCCCCTAAGCTTTCGTGGCATCTTCTTGTCGCAGAAGACTCCAGAGTTTTCTCGCCACTTCATCCAACCGACACTGGTCCGATGTTTGATGTCGTCATCGCAGGTAGCTACCTTGTAGACCATCGAGCACAGGTATTTGAACCTTGTACGGCTGCTCTCCTTTAATGTAGATATCTGGTATCGGTCTCTCTGGATCTGAGAATGAACAGCAACGGTACTCAGTCTTTGGTATGCTAATCCTCAGTCCATGATGCTCCAGTATCTCACACCACTTGGTCAGTGCAGCCTGAAAAGCAACGATGTCTTTGCTACCCAGGACAACGTCACCGGCGAAGAGAAGGGATATCTCCAGGCCGTCAGAGGTGAGTGTTAATAATGTGGGGGGGGGCAAAAATTCCTCTTCCATAGTCCTCCACGTGGGCGCCCCTTGGAACGGCAGTGGTCACTGACCATTGCCAACCAACGTCAAGCCGCCAGTGATGGCGGTGCGATGATTTGGTTGAGGTACCCCTGTGGTGTGGGGTGTGAAAAAAATACCACGGCCTTTCCCTTTGAGGGCGTGTCGTTAAAACCGACAATCAAAGGACAGAATGTGTATGCCAGCAACTTGCACTATCCGAAATCTTTATATGCTAACGAAACGTCAACTATGCCTCGGATAAGGACTGACTCAACGGTTACGACTTTTGGCTATCGTACAATGACAAAGATTGGATTCTGGAATGTGCGTACTCTCCTGGACAATGGATCAGAAGGTCCCCAGAACGCACGATTTCTTCAATTAGAGAGTGAATTTCTGAGGTACAAATTAAATATCTTAGGAGTTAGTGAGAAAAGATGGTGGAACAGCGGAGAATTTATCTCTCCAACGGGCAGCACTGTAATGTTGTACTCCGGTAAAGCTACCGGTAGTCGTTGTGAGTCAGGTGTGGGGCTCCTTTTAACCAGAGCCGTGCGAAACTGTCTCTTATCCTGGGAGCCGGTCTCTGACAGAATCTTGACCGCCAGGTTCCGGACCAAAATGAGGAACATCTCAATAATACAATGTTATGCCCCTACTGAACCCGACAATGTCTTGACAAAAGACTCCTTCTACGAAGAACTAAACGCCGTTCAGAGCAGAACACCTAAAGGTGACATCATAATGGTTATAGGTGATTTGAATGCGAAAGTTGGCGCTGATAACTATGGGCTCAGACATGTGATGAGGAGACACGGTCTTGGTGATCGTAATGACAACGGTGAAAGATTTGTGGAGTTCTGCAACTTTCACAGTCTCTTCATCGGTGGTACTATGTTTGAGCATAAGGACCACCACAAAATCAGTTGGTCCTCTGTTGATCGGCGCAGAACACAAAATCAGATCGACCATTTTGCCATTAGTAAAAGATTCAGGAGTTGCCTCCTGGACGTGCGAAACAAGAAGGGTGCCGATATTGGGATGGGAAGAGACCATTATCTTATGATCGCTAATGTTCGATTGCGTATTGCAGCCGTGCGCCACCCCAGCGACGAAAGATCCAGGCGCCGCAAATTCAACACCGCTCGATTAAAAAATCCAGCTGTCTTACAACAATATAATGACCATCTTGCGCAAAAAGCAGCTGAGATAACTAGTCACCCAGATAGTGACATAAACGAAAACTGGGATGCCTTAAAAAATGCGTACATTGATAGCGCAGATACCATCCTTGGCACAAACCCGGAATAAGCCCTGGATGTCCGACGCTTCATGGCAGCGGATTGTTGAAAGAAAGGAGCTGAAAGTTCGTTTGGCTGCAGCATCAGACGACACTCGAAGCAGCATCAAACTCCTTTATCGTCAGAAAGCTCGAGAAGTTCAGAGTAGTGTGCGCCGCGGTCTTGAACCGTGTAACCTCTGGTGAAGTTCTACCTCATATAGATAATTTAGCTAACCATCAAAATGTGCGTATACGGTCCACTGCCCCGACTAAAGAGGAAATAGTCACTGCAATTATTGCACTAAAACGACGAAAGGGGCCAGACTCGACGGTATCCTTGCCGAACTTTATCAAGCAGCACCAAGCGTAACTGCCGATTTGCTGCACCCACTTGTTGATAAAGCGTGGAATACAGAGACCTTTCCCACTGAGTGGAAGGATCATCAAACTTCCAAAGAAGGGTAGCCTCACAGACTGTAATAATTGGAGAGCAATTCGTGTGCTTCCTGCCGTTGCCAAGATAGATAAAGTCGTTCTGGAAAAACTAAAGGCCTACTTAGAAAGCACAATTGATGAAGAGCAGGCTGGTTTTCGATCTGGATTCTCCTGTGTCGATCACATTAACACCTTGCGAATCATCATCGAGCAATGCGCTGAATACGATTCTCCGCTTCACTTGCTTTTCATTGATTTCGAAAAGGCTTTCGATAGTGTGAGCCGGGATTCTATATGGGCGGCCTTGCACAGGAGAGGCATCCCTGAGAAGCTTGTGGCTATTATTAAGGCAACCTATGACGGCGCGAAATGTCGCGTTTTGCATAAAGGTAAGGTGTCGGGGGACTTTGAGATTCGCAGTGGAGTTCGGCAGGGGTGCATCCTCTCACCGATCCTATACCTTATTGTGATCGGCGATGTGTTGTAGGCAGCCTATCCGGACTCGACAGAGGAATTCAATGGACTTTGACATCTTATCTACAACATCTTGGCTACGCTGACGATATATGCCTACTCTCCCACAAAATCATGGATCTGTCCGCAATGGCATTAGATCTCGAGAGGGAGGCAAGCAAGGTTGGGCTAAAGATTAAAGATTAACCAAGGTTCTTAGCCCGCCGTTGCGAAAAAGAAATCCGACACCTATTGCCTTCAATACTAATGGGCAGCCTGTGGAGAAGGTGGACAACTTCGTCTACCTGGGTCTAGGTAGCATTGTTGCCGAAAATGGTGGTACGGAGCAGGACATCGCTCGTCGTATCAACCAGGCTAAACGCGCATACGGCATGCTGTCCAAAATCTGGCAGAGCAGTTATCGCAGCATCAAGACTAAGCTGGGCCTGTTTCGCTCCCTGGTACTGTCAGTGCTTTTGTATGGGAGCAGTACATGGAAAGTTTCCGTAGGAGTTACCAGAAAACTGCAAGTTTTCGTCAACTCATGTCTTCGGCGAATTTTAAGAATATTCTAGCCCGAAACAATATCAAATGAAGAGCTAAGTCGGCGTACGGGTCAGATGCCAATCGACGAATTGACACGCAGGCGAAAATGGTAGTGGATAGTTGAAGTGCAAGGGATTCAATAGTCTGCCTTGGTGAACTCCGGAAATTCTTCGAACTCACCAGCTGTGCATCTAACTTTAGTAGTTGCCCCATCATACATGTCTTGTATCATCTTTACACATGCCGGGGGGACTTTGGCTGCTCTTAGGGCTACCCATATTAGATCACGAGGAACTCTGTCAAAGGCTTTTTCCAAATCGATGAACACAAAGTGCAAGTTCGTCCGTGCATCACGATGCTTTTCCATCGTAACACGTATGCACTGAATAGCATCGACTGTAGACCGACCCTCCACAAAGCCGCATTGATTGTCATCCAACCGTACAAACTCTTTCAACTGGGGGCAAAAACTCCTCTTCCATAGTCCTCCGCGTGGGCGCCCCCTGGAACGGCAGTGGTCACTGACCATTGCCAACCAACGTCAAGCCGCCAGTGATGGCGGTGCGATGATTTGGTTGAGGTACCCCTGTGGTGTGGGGTGTGAAAAAAATACCACGGCCTTTCCCTTTGAGGGCCTGTCGTTAAAACCGACAATCGAAGGACAGGATGTGTATGCCAGCAACTTGCACTATCCGAAATCTTTATATGCTAACGAAACGTCAACTATGCCTCGGATAAGGACTGACTCAACGGTTACGACTTTTAGCTATCGTACAATGACAAAGATTGGATTCTGGAATGTGCGTACTCTCCTGGACAATGGATCAGAAGGTCCCCAGAACGCACGATTTCTTCAATTAGAGAGTGAATTCAACACCGCTCGACTAAAAAATCCAGCTGTCTTACAACAATATAATGACCATCTTGCGCAAAAAGCGGCTGAGATAACTAGTCACCCAGATAGTGACATAAACGAAAACTGGGATGCCATCAAAAATGCGTACATTGATAGCGCAAATACCATCCTTGGCCCAAACCCGGATTGCCGGAATAAGCCCTGGATGTCCGACGCTTCATGGCAGCGGATTGTTGAAAGAAAGGAGCTGAAAGTTCGTTTGGCTGCAGCCACAGACGACAATCGAAGCAGCATCGAACTCCTTTACCGTCAGAAAGCTCGAGAAGTTCAGCGTAGTGTGCGACGCGATAAAAGAGTTTATGCCAATTCTCTTTTAGCGTCAGCAGAAGAAGCCGCTAGAAGTAACAACTTAAACGCCGTATACGGTGTCATCAAGGAATTTACAGGTGGTCGTAACTCCTGCCAACATCCGGTGAAAGATAGTGATGGAAAGCTACTTATCTTGGAAGAAGATCAAATGAGGCGGTGGAAAGAACACTTCGCCGCGGTCTTGAACCGTGTAACCTCTGGTGAAGTTCCCCCTCATATAGATAATTTAGCTAACCATCAAAATGTGCGTATACGGTCCACTGCCCCGACTAAAGAGGAAATAGTCACTGCAATTATTGCACTAAAACGAGGAAAGGCCGCCGGACTTGACGGCATCCCTGCCGAACTTTATCAAGCAGCCCCAAGCGTAACTGCTGATTTGCTGCACCCACTTGTTGATAAAGCGTGGAATACAGAGACCTTTCCCACTGAGTGGAAGGAAGGTTTGATCATCAAACTTCCAAAGAAGGGTAGCCTCACAGACTGTAATAATTGGAGAGGCATTTGTGTGCTTCCTGCCGTTGCCAAGATAATAGCTAAAATCGTCCTGGAAAGACTAAAGGCCCACTTAGAAAGCACAATTGATGAAGAGCAGGCTGGTTTTCGATCCGGATTCTCCTGTGTCGATCACATTAACACCTTGCGAATCATCATCGAGCAATGCGCTGAATACGATTCTCCGCTTCACTTGCTTTTCATCGATTTCGAAAAGGCTTTCGATAGTGTGAACCGGGATTCTATATGGGCGGCCTTGCGCAGGAGAGGCATCCCTGAGAAGCTTGTGGCTATTATTAAGGCAACCTATGACGGCGCGAAATGTCGCGTTCTGCATAAAGGTAAGGTGTCGGGGGACTTTGAGATTCGCAGTGGAGTTCGGCAGGGGTGCATCCTCTCACCGATCCTATTCCTCATTGTGATCGGCGATGTGTTGCATGCAGCCCTATCCGGACTCGACAGAGGAATTCAATGGACTTTGACATCTTATCTACAACATCTTGACTACGCTGACGACATATGCCTACTCTCCCACAAAATCATGGATCTGTCCGCAATGGCGTTAGATCTCGAGAGGGAGGCAAGCAAGGTTGGGCTAAAGATTAATACCAACAAGACCAAGGTTCTTAGCCCGCCGTTGCGAAAAAGAAATCCGACACCTATTGCCATCAATATTAATGGGCAGCCTGTGGAGAAGGTGGACAACTTCGTCTACCTGGGTAGCATTGTTGCCGAAAATGGTGGTACGGAGCAGGACATCGCTCGTCGTATCAACCAGGCTAAACGTGCATACGGCATGCTGTCCAAAATCTGGCAGGGCAGTTATCTCAGCATCAAGACCAAGCTGGGCCTGTTTCGCTCCCTGGTACTATCAGTACTTTTGTATGGGAGCAGTACATGGAAAGTTTCCGTAGGAGTTACCAGAAAGCTGCAAGTTTTCGTCAACTCATGTCTTCGTCGAATTTTAAGAATTTTCTGGCCCGAAACAATATCAAATGAAGAGCTAAGTCGGCGTACGGGTCAGATGCCAATCGACGAATTGATACGCAGGCGAAAATGGCAGTGGATAGGTCACACATTGCGGAAGAGTGATAACTGCATTGCTTTGCATGCCATGAAATGGAACCCCATTTCCAACCAAGGCCGACCAAGAGGGGGTCCTCGAATCACATGGCGTCGATCTGTGGCAAAGGAGTGTCAGGTACTGGGTAAGTCTTTTGGGGAGTTGCGCCCCATTGCCCAGAACAGAGTACGATGGCGCGCAGGAGTAGTTGACGCGCTATGCCCCGCTAGGGGTTAAGGCAAAGTAGTAACCGTACAAACTCTTTCAACTGATTGCAGACAACTCGCTCGTAACTCTAATGTGTGAGATGTTAACATAATTGCCCTATAATTGCTGAGCTTGCCTGAGTCACCCTTGTTCTTATAAAACGAGAGGAGGAAGCATTTTCTGAAAGCGTCAGGCATCGGTTGCCCTCTTTTAATTTTGTTGAAACCGTGATATATGGCTAGACTCTGAAAATATTTATATTTCTGCTGGTATTCCCTTAGATCGAGCGTTGTCCAGTAGTGGGTAACGTTTTAAAAATTCCGCCAAAATCTCAGTGTCAAGCTCCAGCCGTAGCCCAACACTGTTAACATACTTTGCTTAGAAAAAGAACTTACCCTTGCATTTGAAACCCCAAGTCTGACTACCGTTGAAAAAAAAAAGACTTTCACTACCCCTCAATGAAAAATTAAAATTTTCAAGTTGGGCCCCACCCCACCCACCCAACCAAATCCTGGATCAAATTCTGGTATCAAAGCGGATCTCGAGTACGTTCCATTTCTAGCATATTCTTCCAATTTGGGACAAACGCAATAAAGTCAGGGACGAAAAGCGAAATAAACGCCTTGACTCTTTTGTGGCTACTTCGAATGAAAAAAGAAACCAGGAATGGGATGTACTCAACACCCAAAAAAAATTATATTTTATGGAGTTATGAGAAGTTATGACAACACCTCCTTGGGTGGCACTCTATGTCCTATTCATGATTTTCGATATAATAGATGCCAAATTGTGATAGCGTCTGACTGTAGCTATAGATCGTCGATCTGCCCATCGACTAAAAGCCAACCAAAGTGTACTATTCAAACAAGGATCTTCATCTATCTTCTGTCGTCGGACCTACAACGGTAAACGGATGCACTTGAGAAGCAAACCAGGAAATGCCAAGATCAGATGTTCTACCAAAGACAATCTGTGAATATCCTTTCTCTCTCTCGATTTTCTACTTTTTCAAAAGAAACTTCGAATAAATTCCATTACTCACCAGTGCACCCTAGACACGCAAGACATCTTTAACTCGATTATCTACTCTTGCTTAAAGCTCTTCTCTCAGCGAAAATTAATTATAATTCTAATATCCCACAATATGCTTTAAATCAAATGAATTCACAAAGATTAAATCTGATACGCTACCAAAACATGAGAGTCCGTTCCGCCTGATGCTAGACGATAGAATTCATTCTCATTTGAATTTTTCGGCTGTATATCGACGCTTAGGACAGGATCACGATTATGCCAGGATATTTCGGGAATCGCACACTTCATTTTTACCGACTATTTTGATCACAATACAAAAAAAAACGTTCCAGCACGATAGAATGAAAATAATGCGTTCACTCAACCTTCCTGACTTTTATTTACCGCCAATTTCGTTGTCATTTCCCGAGGAATGGAGAATGGCCTATTGCCAGCCACTTTATTTGTACACGACTGTAGACGGGCTAGTTAGCAATTGTCAATTTTGACATTAGTGTGGTGTTGGTTCCAGCCCGCTTCCAGTCGGGAAGTGTTTTGATCAAAAATTTTAGTCTAGAGTGAACTAAATTAAATTAAAACTATACAGTTGAAGTTCCGTAGTGATAGTCATAGCAAAGAAACAAACATGCCGACAATAATTGCCCTGGACGTGTCTCTATCGATGACGCGTGTCGTCCCGAATCAACAACTTGCCGGCGAACCGGTCACGTATCATGAATTGGCGGTCCACGGTATCAATAAATTTCTGGATCATTTAAATGGGAATTCTAAATTGGAATTTGTATCATTGGTAAGTCTGCGCGCATTTTTCTAGGGAATAAAGCTCCACGGATCAAAAATAATTCCGCTCAATGCAGCCTGGAGTCGCTGAAGTGGAAATAAACATTCCAGTTGTCACATTGACATTCTTCCAGTCAGCTGTTGCCGAAAATACGAGAATCCATCCGTCCGGGTAGCCTTGCTTTTTTCCATTCCCCGCCAAAAAACCGATTCTATTTTGACAGCGTGCGACTCGCGTCCGAAGAGTTGTTCGTTGAAATTCTTCCTTCATTTGCGGGGATTTCTTCGCCAGCCGTTTTATTATGTCGTTTTGCCTGGCAACGTGTCGAATATCGTGTGCTTTTTGGCAATAGTGAATCTCTAAGCAGCGGGTGTTAGTGCTGAGTGAAATTTATCGCCGAAAATATCGCTGACAGCGCGTAATCTGAACCCACACTTTGTTTCGGTGCACGTGTTGAGGTTAGTTGTGTGTCACGAAGAGGTTGCAATTTGTCCGAAAATTCGCCAGAGTGCAATAATCGAACGAACATTTTCTTCTGTTTGTGGTGGCGCATTGAATGTGAATCGACCACCGGAGGAGAATGGAGCAACCCGAATCCAGTATAAGTGCCAGTTTTGTGTTCGATGCACCGGTACGCGAATTATGCATTCAACGAGTCGGCCCACGCTTTACCCAGTACGCCAGGCGCCTGAAGCATGGACACCACGGCGATGATGATTTGTCGAAATCGTCGTCCGACGACAAGGCTAACGACGATTTTGATCTGGAGGCGAACATTGAGTACCTGAAAAGTTTAGATCCGAAGGAATGGAAGCAGCAGGATCATTACGCCGTCCTCGGACTGAAGCAACTTAGGTAAGTGTGGTGGCATCTATTTTTGGGATTTTGATTGTTGCGAAAGGAGCGGTAACGTTTAGTTCTTTCAGAAAATTTTGTGTACAGTCATAGAGTCCTTGACTATGAGTGGAAGAGCCACTGCGCTAGCTAGTTTACTATATACACTCCCCTGTTGGGAAAAATTTAATGACAGTAAGTCTATGTTAAGGTAAAGGCTACGAGATTGACTGTGACATGCAGTGCCGAAGTTCCATCTCCTTGGACAGACTCCTTTTTGTCAAGGTGATATGTAACCCAACGTTGTTCGAAAACTATCCCAGAAACAGTATCAACACCCATATTAGTGGTGGTCTCACTCAAACTACAGGGATCAATTAGTTCCTTGAATTGCCGCAATCTTGGAATGGACTAATATTTTTTCTCCAGTGCTTATGTCTTTTCTTGGCAGATCAATAATTAGGATTATCAGCCGATGAGGTCCTCGTGGTAACAGACCGAACTCCCTTACAGTGCTAAGCTCAACTCTTATACCTAACCTGAGTTCATGGTTTTGTACATTCATCATTGCCCTCTCGAATAAGGGATGAATCCGCACTTCTATAGACGTATACTTGAGGACCAAATGTTGAATAAATGTGGACATAACCTTGGCTCTCCAGGTAACAAACAAAGTCGGGCCCCTCCGAACTCCGATTTCTAGATCCGCCGCTGTCCCCTGTAAGATACGAAACGTAAGCTTTTTCTTCTCTTCTAACAGTTCATCATCATGGCACGACAGCCCGACGTCGGATCTTGGCCGCCTGGACCGTTGTCCTCCAATTATCTCGGTCACGTGACCGTGTCCTCCAATTTTGAAAGCCCAGTAGCTCGGCGTCCGCATATACTGAGCTCTCCCAACGAGCTCTTGGTCGTCTTCGCAGTCTCGCTCCGTCGACTCGTTCTGCGTTCATTACTCTCTTTAACATGCGATCATCGTCCATTCATTGTACATGTTCTGCCCATTGAAGTCGTTGTATAATAATTTGACGATTTTCGAAACTTCCAGCTCATAGTACAGTTCATACAACTCATGGTTGTACCGGATGTGCCATCCATCTCCATCGCAGACTGCCGCGAAAATTCGTCGCAGAACATTGCGTTCGATTGTGTCTAGCATGTTTCCGGAGACTTGAGTTAGGGTCCATGCTTCGCAGCCATGGCATAGCACTGGTCGTACAATGGTTTTGTACATTCAGAGCTTTGTATTTCTGTGCACATGCTTCGATTTCATTATGGGGAGAACCGAGGAAAAAGTCTTATTAGCTAACTGTATCCGTCGCTTGATTTCGTCAGTTTCGTTGGCGTCTCTTGACAATGACCTATATGTCGCGTTCCTGAGGCAGCCGGTTCTTCGTACCGGAACGACCCGTTTTTCAACGGCCAAGAGCTGCCAAACCTCTTCATTGCAAGAAGAACTGCAGTATTCGAAGCATTGCTACCACAACAATAAGTCGTTGACGAATTCTATGTTGAGGTCCCCCACATTGATGCTCGATTGATGTCCTTGTCGTCGATTGCATCATTATTTTAATTTTACCCTCGTTGATACGTAGTCCAATTTCTATTGCACCGTCGGCCACGGGACATGATGTTGATGTCGTCGGCGTACGCTGCTAATTGTGTCGACTTGATGAGTAGCGTCTTGCTGTTGTCCATATTCATGGCCCGAATAACGTATTCCAGTGCTAGGTTGAAGAGCGTTGGTACCAGTCCATCGCCCTGTTTCAGACCAGTGCGTGTTTAGATCAGTAAGTCTATTATGGATACCGGCACTAATTTTGTCGGTATACCAAATTGCAGCATGATATTGTACAGTACTCCACGATCGATACTGTCGTATGCCTGCTTGAAGTCGACAAAGATTTGGTATACTTTTACGTTGTATTCCCCGCACTTCTGGAGTAGTTTGACTGTAAAGAGCTGATCGGTTGTGGAGCGACTCGGTCTGAAACCGCTTTGATATTCGCCAGTTTATCTCCCTTTTTGTGAATTGGAGAGATGATGCTTCTGCGCCAATCGTCTGGGATCATCTCGTCCTCCCATACTCGCAGGAGTAATTGATGTATGGCATTAACTAGACCCGTTCCATCGAATTTTAGCAGTTCAACTGGAATCTCGTCTGCGCCCAGCGCTTTATTGCGTTTTAATGACCGCAACTCGAGATCAACTTCCTCTACTGTCGGGGGTTGTATGGGTGGGCCTAGATCAACAATATCGTCGAGAGCTCCTTGTGTGGGGATGTTAGATGGTAGGTTCAGAAGCTCTTCAAAATAAGAGGCGCATCGTTTGTTGATGCCATCGGTGTCGCTGATGATGTTTCCATCCTTGTCCTTACAGAGGCTAGTCCTGGGTTGATAGCCGTTCTTAATTGTATTTACTAGTTTGCACGCTTGTCTGGTGTTCCTATAAGCAAAGTTTTCGTTAATATTCAGCAACTGCTCGTCAAAGTATTTACGTTTCTTACGTCTAATTATTCTATTCGATATTCGCCGTAGCTCGTCATATTTTTCTCTTCTGGCTCTGGTTCCTCGTTGAATCCATTGTCTGTAGGCCTCGTTTTTCGCGTCAAGTGAATTTTTGCATTCTTCGTCGAACCAGTCTTTCGCGCTCGCCAGGCTTTGTATCCCACGACCTTCTCTGCGACATCTTTGATGGTACTCTTGAGTTCTTCCCAGAACCCATGGGCGCCTGTGTTGCTAATGTTGTGTAGCATAGGCGATAGTCTTTCCTCAAGGGTGGTGGTATACGCCACCGCTGTAGCATCGCTCAGAAGCTTATCAATCGCAAAGATTTTGAGACGGCTGATTCTCGATTGGTGCACTGAGGAAATTCTACATTTGTAAGTCGTCTTCACCAAGTTATGATCTGAGTCGCAGTTTACTCCTCGATAGGAGCGGACATCTATCACACTAGACACCCATCTCTAGCAAATCAGGACGTAATCAATTTAGTTGACGGTATGTGCGTCTGGAGATTTCCAGGTCTGCTTGTGAATGCGTCGATGCGGGAAACACGTAGGGCTTACGACTAGATTCCTACTGCAGGCGAAGTCTCTGGCCATTGTCGCTAAATTTTTCATGGAGACAGTGGCCTCCAGTGGTCCCCCGGTGTAAACTTTCATTTCCGACTTTCGCGTTGAAGTCTCCCAGCAGCAGTTTGACGTCGTTTGTTGGAACTGAGTCGAAGAGAGTCTCCAGGCGGGCGTAGAACTCGTCTTTTACTTTGCATCCCAAACCCTCCAGGCTTAGAGGCAGCCTGTTGACCACCAGATTCCATAGAAGGGGAGAGAGAACACCGCCTTGAGGGGTACCCCTGCTTACATATCTGCGTAGATATGATGCACCGAGACTAGAGGATACCACCCGAGACGCAAGCGTTAGGTGAATTAACTTGCAAAGCGAGTCATCCCCGCACAGAGTTAAGAGGGAATCGATAATAGGCTTAGGTTTTACATTGTTGAAAGCCCCCTCGATATCGAGAAAGGCAACCAACGTATACTTCTTGTATGCGAGGGACCTTTCGATGTAGCCTACCAAGGAGTGCAAAGCAGTGTCCACTGATCGTCCTTTCTAGCCGTGCTGAGAAGTGGATAGAAGATGCGATGGAATAGTGCACCGCAAGTGTGTGTCGATCAAACGCTCCAACACCTTTAGCAGTATTGATGATAGGCTAATGAGTCGCAGTTCTTTCAGGCGTGTGTGAGAGCTTTTACCCGCTTTTGGGGATATCATATACAATCTTTTCTTTGGAAAGAATTGGCTTGAAATCACATGGTGCCATATTGGTGGAGGAAGTTATCCCGAGAGATTTAACAGAAGAGCTGCCAGGAAAATGTGAGTCAAGCAAGACCTCGATCGTCTCTTGGCTCGATGATGTCCATGTTTCATCGTCCTTCAACAAATAACTAGGCATGGTTGGATTTGTAGAAACGATCTTCTTAAGCCTGGAAGCATCACTGCAACTATCAATTCTATCGCAAAAATGCATCCACGAGCTACGTTTAGCTCTTCTCAGCACTTATAAATACCAAGATTGCCTTTGTAGATTGCCCAATCTGAGTTCTCCTTAGAGTATTTTGCCTTATTGAAGCTTCTTCTGCATGCGGCCCTAAGCTCATTGAGCTGAGCGCCCCACCACGCCGGCTTAGCCCTACCTCTTTGCTTACTAGCAGGGCATGATTCAATAGCAGATATCCTCAGTGCTCCCGTCAGGGTCTCTACCATTTCATCCAATTCTTGCGTAGTACATGGCTGACTTGGTAGAGGGGGTAGCATATTCATAGGATATCCCCTGTACTTGCCCTAGTCAGTTCTTTTGCGATTCACAATTACTGGGTTTGGTTCAGGTCGCTCATCCAGGCCAAACTGAAGATTGCGATGATCAGAGAATGAGTGCTCATGAGACACCCTCCAATCTCGAATCAAGTGTTGAATGTCCTCAGAAACAAGAGTTATATCTAGGACTTCCAACATTACAGATAATGAGGTTTGTACTCAGCAAGTAGCTGAAAAACTCATCTCCTCTTTTATTCGTTTCGGAACTACCCCACATCACATGGTGTGTGTTACAATCAGACCCGAAAATGACTCTGATTTTCTGTGAAGTGGCTGCATTTAACGCGTTTCTCAAGATGGTCATTGGGATGTCGTCATCATGTGGTAAGTATGCTGATATTAGTCAGTATCGCCGCTTCCCGAACTCTAGACTGACAAACACACAGTTCTCTTCGCTGAAAGACGATACCAAGTATGCATTTAGGGTCTTTTTACAAAAATACAAGATCGGGGTTTACCCTGATGCTTAACGTAAAAAGTATTATAGCTAGGAGACCTTAGTCCTACATCATGAACAATTACTACATCATGAACAATCCAGGGTTCCTGTAATAAAGCAATGTCTTCTCCATCTTCCGCAAGACGAAGAAGAAGTACAGCCGAAGCTGCCTTACAGTGGTGAAGATTGGCCTGTACGAATTTGACAATTACTGCGGAAATTTCATTGATTCCACCACGGTAACGATGGTCTCCCCCTCAACTACAGGTCCGTGTCAGAATCGAACACACCATAAAAACGCGGGGTCACCGATTTATCCAATTTTTCGCAGTCGGAATCGAGCGATAAGCAGTCGTCCTCAACAACACCATGCGCTTGGATTTCGTGGGGGTCTTCTAAGTACTTATTCTCCTTCATTGGAGTCGATGCAGGAGCTGTTTTGAGGGTTTTTTTAGTATCGCCCTTATAGACGTTTAGTTTTAGTTTGAAAAAGCCGTAGGCTATGACTCCGTTCGATTCAGTAAGATGCTCTACGGACTCAGCATTTATAACAAAAACCGCACATCGAGAGTCATCAATTGGTTCATCCAGCTTATCAATCCTCCAGTCGTGAGCTGGGAGATTTGGGTTGCTGGTGCGTATGCAAAACATGATTTCCTCTTTATCGTCTAGTAGCGACGGTAGTCAGGTGCGAGCTCTGGGCCGCGAGGGTATCTCGCTCCTCGATATGACCTCTAGCTTTGCGCCTCGCCAGAGTTCGTCTGCTTTGCCGATGGCAATACGGAAGAGAGTTACCGAGCGCTGAACACCAAAACTCATCAATTTAATCCATCCCCGGTGCCAGCCTCGATTTTCACAAACCGGAGGTGGCCCAGGACAGCTGGACACCCAATTTCCACATTGCCAGATTGTATAGCTATGACCTGCATTACGAGGACATTGTTGTTGTCAACAGTTGAAGCTAATTCTCGGTATTGCACAGATTGGTGGATTAGAAGTGCAAGCCTTCCGCCAGTGTTCACCATGAGAGCTGAGAGACGAATTGGGGTTGAGTTTTGTCTCTTGTATGGCTCCAATCATGATGCGGTGCCTGTACACAAACGCTGTCAATTCCGCAACCTTATGCTGCGGTCAGTTGCAATTAAGTTGCACCAGCAAGAGAACGTTGAAAATAGGGACTGCGAGTGCTGGAGTGAGACTTTGCTGCACCGGTAACTGCGAGTGGTGATGTTGTTCATCGGGGTGACTGGGGACCACTGTGAGCCCATGTTGACTTGGATTGGTGTAGCCAAGTTGGTGGGGTTGGGCGAGGTGGAAGATTGTTTGTTCCTGCATAGGGCGGCGATAAAAGATGAATTTCTCTGCCTAGACTATGCCGACGACATTTGTCTTCTATGAAATAATTCGGATCAAGTAGCTCAAATGTCTGATGCTCTGCATTGCGAAAGCCATAATGCGCGGCTTAAAATCAACGCTGTCAAGACTAAGTACTTGAGCTTGGATCCAGGAAGGCAAAGCGGTATTTGTGTTTCGGGGCAAGAAGTCGAGAAAGTTGGCAATTTCTGCTATCTCGAAAGCGTAGTTACAGCAGATGGTGGAGTGGATGCTGATATACAGTCTCGGATCAACCAGGCTCGAGCAGCTTTCTTCAGTTTGACTCCTTTCTGGCAAAACAACAACATTTCCAGACGCACCAAACTCCGGATCTTCGAAACCAACGTAAAATCGGTTCTTCTATTTATATGGCTGTTCAACTTAGAAGGTGATCAATAAGATAACAACTAGATTGCAAACTTTTGTGAACCAGTGTCTATGGCGCATCCTACACATACGGTGGCCGGAGTTCATTTCTAACGACGACCTCCTTACTATTACTGGTCAGGACAGGATAAAAGGCGACAGTGGCAATGGATAGGTCACACTCTCCGAAAAGGGCCGAACAACATTGCTCAACAGGCCCTCGATTGGAACCCGCAGGGAACCGACGCAAGTCGCCGTGTTGGACGACCTAGTAACTCCTGGAGAAATTCAGTTAAGGTAGAGGGTGCCTCAATAGGCAAGTCGTGGAGTGAGCTGAAAGCGATGGCGATGAATAGGACGAGGTGGAAAGTAGGCGTGGTTAATGTCCTATGCCCCACAAGGGGTTAACAGGAACCAGAGATGATGCGTTAGACCGTAGCAGTTCCTGAGATGGCACCATTCGTTGCAATTATAATAATTGCACGAGTATTCCGGGGATAGCCATAGCAGACCACTAATGTTTGGGTCCCTTTTCGCCCCCTCCCGGTCATCAGTCATTTCCAGATGTCGACTGATAATTGTCGAGCCCTCTCTTCATCACTGAGTCCCGTGTTATTGCTAGTATTTCTCTAAGGCTAGGCTCACTCATGGCTTCCACACTTATCGTGTGCTTGCCTGTGATTCGCAACCTCGTGCTAGCCAGTGCTGGACATTCGCACACATTGTGTGCTGCCGTCTCAGCCTCCTCCAGACAAAGCCTGCACACGTCATCTTCTTCGATTTTCATCTTGGCCAGATGAGCCTTAAAATGACCATGTCCTGTGACCAAAGCAGTTATCCAGCTTAGGGTACTCCGTTTATAACTGAGTACCCTTTTCGCGTCCCTGCCTAAAGGGCTGGTCATTGCATTCCGAGCTTGTTTGCAAGTGACTAACTCCTGCCATCTTCGTTGATGCATGGAGTCCGCCCACTTCCCTGAAGTCTAGCTTGGCGAAGGTATGATACCCTTTACGCGGTAAATCATTTTGATTTATGAGACTAGTTTGCATAGAACCAGACACACAGACGGATAAAGCTTAATCGCCTCACCTCGTTATGCCCGGTTCACATTATTCCAGTAACCAATCCAGTCCAGTAGTCCAGTCCAGCGCTGGACTGCTACTAGAATAATGTGAACCGGCACTGGACAGCAATTCAATCCAGCAATCCAGTCCAGCAATCCAGTCCAGTGACTGGATTGTCGGTCTACTTTTTGATTCCAGCTCGCCCAGAAATCATTGTTACTATAGTTACCGAATCAACAACACACTCGCCAGACTACTGGACTGGAATCATGTAGACGATATGATCCAGTCCAGCACTGGACTGGATTACTGGACTGGAATAATGTGAACCGGGCATTATTCTGACCAATATATACAGTTTATATGGTCGGAGGTGCTTCCTTCTGTGCGTTTCAAACGTTATGCCAAAGTTAACATCCCCTGGGGCGACCGGTAGCGCAGTGTGTTGAGGCATCAGTCTCATGTTTAACTACCGGCGTTTCGGGTTCGAATCCCGTCCACGACGACGTTCGTGGCTATGGATGTGCAGGAGGTGCATGCTGGCAACTGCATTCTCCGAAACCAGTTTATGCCGTCGAAACGTCAACTGGGCCACATGGAACAGTACAGAGTAAATGGAATTCGCTGGTAATTTCATGTTGATGAATGACTAAAATCAATCGCAAATGCAAGGTACAGATTTGGAATTACAATCGGTTTTCGGTATTTTCCCGCAGTGCTGCTCATTTCACAGCAATCTGTTCCTTCCAAATGTTAATTTCTGTCGATTGACGAATGTCACTTTATATTTCAGATTTAATGCAACTGAAGATCATATTCGTCGAGCTTATAGGAAAATGGTTTTGAAACACCATCCCGATAAGCGAAAAGCGAAGGGCGAAGAAGTCAATACCGACGACGACTATTTTACATGCATAACAAAAGCGTACGAAACTATTGGTAAGTTCATTTGCTACAATTGACCTGACCTCCAATTCTAATCGCTTTCTCTTTTAGGCAATCCAAAAAATCGACGAGCCTATGATTCGGTTGATCCGGAATTCGACGATGCACTTCCATCCACGTCACAAATAGAAAAGGATTTCTTCAAAGTCTTCGACAAATATTTCAAGTTAAATGCTAGATGGAGTGAGAGAAAGAATGTACCGCAAATTGGCGATGACAATTCAACGCGTGAGCACGTAGACCACTTTTACAATTTCTGGTATGATTTCAAATCATGGCGTGAGTACAGCTATCTGGACGAAGAGGATAAGGAGAAGGGACAGGATCGCGACGAACGACGATGGATAGAAAAAGAGAATAAGGCAATCCGCATAAAGCGGAAGAAAGAGGAAATGTCCAGAATTCGATCACTAGTAGATTTAGCGTATAATAATGATCCTAGAATAATTAGATTCAAAAATGAGGATAAAGAACGCAAATTGGCAGCGAAGCGAGCTAAAATGGATGCCGCGCAAGCCCAAAAAGCCGAAGAAGAGAGAATTTTACGCGAGGCTCAATTGGCCAAGGAACGGGCCGAACAAGCCGAGCAAAAGCGAATTGAGCAAATTCGAATAGAGAATGAAAAGCAGAAAAAGGCATTGAAGAAAGAGAGAAAAGTGTTACGTGATTTGGCAAAAGAGAGCAATTATTATTCAACGAGCGATAAGGAAAAATTACGAAATATGGAAGGTGTTGAGAAAATTTGCGAAATGATGAAACTATTAGAGCTGCAGTCTTTCAATAAAGAATTGGAAAAAGGCGGTCGCGAGGTTTTCGTCAAAGTACTGAAAGAGACAGAGGACAAGTTGGAGAAAGAGAGGCTGGAGATGTTTGCAAAAACTACAAGCACGACCTCAAGCGAGAGTTCAGCAGCGAAGGCGGTGGATAAAAATGCTATGTGGAACAATGACAATATGCAACTACTCATAAAAGCTGTCAACTTGTTTCCTGCTGGCACGGTACAACGCTGGGAAGTGATTGCAACATACATGAATCAACACGGAACAAATTTGGAGGGTAAACGATTTCAAGCACGTGATATTCTGAATAAAGCTAAAGATTTGCAACATGGCAATTTCGCTCAGAGTACACTAAAGACGCAGGCAAACGAAGCGGCTTTCTCATCGTTTGAGAAAAACAAGAAAGAGCTGAAGAAGCTCGACAAGGCCGATATAACCGTTAACGATGAAACACCTACGACTCCGACTGTAAATAAAAATATTAAAAATGTTCAAAAGCAGAATGGTGAAATTAAACAGAACGGTGTCGATGTCAACGCGAGTAAAGCGACTCCACAGACCGCCACTCCTGTTGCTCCGACTCAAGCTCCAGTTGTTTGGACAAAAGAAGAACAAGCGTTACTTGAGCAAGCGATGAAAACGTATCCAGTCTCAACACCGGATCGTTGGGATAGAATAGCTGAATGTATTCCGAATCGAACGAAGAAGGATTGCATGCGACGAGTAAAGGAGTTGGTAGATCGTATCAATGCGAAAAAAGAAGCTATGCAAGCCGTCAAATGATTATTTTGTATTCTCCGATTCATTTTTTCGTTCTATTGACAGTTTTTTTTCTCTTCTCATTATGTTTTTTCCATCCTGTCAGACTATGCTTATAGACGACCTGTATTTACATGTTTTAGACAATACATTGCCTATGCAATGATTATTTATACAAATCTTAGTTATATCAATGCCCTGTGAATTATTGATGTAATTCTAAAAAAAAATAGAAATATAATCAATTCTGCTTACTAATTTCGTTTCGTATTTCAATGATGAATAAATTCGACATATTTCAGAATTTGAATGGGTTAGCAGTTGTTCCTAACTTTTTATCTATGAGTGACCATTTAATTTAGGTTAGGTTAAAGAGGCAGCTGTGCAGAACATACAAATAGAACACATAGACCACCACTGGGCCAATAGCTACCAAAACCCCTTCAAGGAAGAAGGGAAGTACATGTGTGTGTCACATTTTTTGCATGTTCGTTTTTTACTGCTCTCGATTCTCCTCAACCGCGCCGGCATTGAACTCAACCCTGGTCCGTGGATCTGTTGCGTATGCAACAAGACGCTTCATCCAAATGCCAATAAAATGGAACTGTGTAACGAGTGGTGTCATCTAAGGTGCTGCTCTGGACTGAGTCAACACAGACAATGGAACCCAATCTTCACAGCTGGTCTATGTTAGAAACAGAGGACAGCATTGATCTACCTCGATAAACAATCCTAATACACCACCTGTTAGCATACAAACGAATGCCCAGCTGTCCCCAGTGACTCCAGTAAATAATAATGGTAGTAATGGTAATACTACTTTGCCTTAACCCCCAGCGGGGCATAGCGCGTCAACTACTCCTGCGCGCCATCGTACTCTGTTCTGGGCAATGGGGCGCAACTCCCCAAAAGACTTACCCAGTACCTCACACTCCTTTGCCACAGATCGACGCCATGTGATTCGAGGACCCCCTCTTGGTCGGCCTTGGTTGGAAATGGGGTTCCATTTCATGGCATGCAAAGCAATGCAGTTATCACTCTTCCGCAATGTGTGACCTATCCACTGCCATTTTCGCCTGCGTATCAATTCGTCGATTGGCATCTGACCCGTACGCCGACTTAGCTCTTCATTTGATATTGTTTCGGGCCAGAAAATTCTTAAAATTCGACGAAGACATGAGTTGACGAAAACTTGCAGCTTTCTGGTAACTCCTACGGAAACTTTCCATGTACTGCTCCCATACAAAAGCACTGACAGTACCAGGGAGCGAAACAGGCCCAGCTTGGTCTTGATGCTGAGATAACTGCCCTGCCAGATTTTGGACAGCATGCCGTATGCGCGTTTAGCCTGGTTGATACGACGAGCGATGTCCTGCTCCGTACCACCATTTTCGGCAACAATGCTACCCAGGTAGACAAAGTTGTCCACCTTCTCCACAGGCTGCCCATTAATATTGATGGCCATAGGTGTCGGATTTCTTTTTCGCAACGGCGGGCTAAGAACCTTGGTCTTGTTGGTATTAATCTTTAGCCCAACCTTGCTTGCCTCCCTCTCGAGATCTAACGCCATTGCGGACAGATCCATGATTTTGTGGGAGAGTAGGCATATGTCGTCAGCGTAGTCAAGATGTTGTAGATAAGATGTCAAAGTCCATTGAATTCCTCTGTCGAGTCCGGATAGGGCTGCATGCAACACATCGCCGATCACAATGAGGAATAGGATCGGTGAGAGGATGCACCCCTGCCGAACTCCACTGCGAATCTCAAAGTCCCCCGACACCTTACCTTTATGCAGAACGCGACATTTCGCGCCGTCATAGGTTGCCTTAATAATAGCCACAAGCTTCTCAGGGATGCCTCTCCTGCGCAAGGCCGCCCATATAGAATCCCGGTTCACACTATCGAAAGCCTTTTCGAAATCGATGAAAAGCAAGTGAAGCGGAGAATCGTATTCAGCGCATTGCTCGATGATGATTCGCAAGGTGTTAATGTGATCGACACAGGAGAATCCGGATCGAAAGCCAGCCTGCTCTTCATCAATTGTGCTTTCTAAGTGGGCCTTTAGTCTTTCCAGGACGATTTTAGCTATTATCTTGGCAACGGCAGGAAGCACACAAATGCTTCTCCAATTATTACAGTCTGTGAGGCTACCCTTCTTTGGAAGTTTGATGATCAAACCTTCCTTCCACTCAGTGGGAAAGGTCTCTGTATTCCACGCTTTATCAACAAGTGTGTGCAGCAAATCGGCAGTTACGCTTGGCGCTGCTTGATAAAGTTCGGCAGGGATGCCGTCAAGTCCGGCGGCCTTTCGTTTTAGTGCAATAATTGCAGTGACTATTTCCTCTTTAGTCGGGGCAGTGGACCGTATACGCACATTTTGATGGTTAGCTAAATTATCTATATGAGGGGGGACTTCACCAGAGGTTACACGGTTCAAGACCGCGGCGAAGTGTTCTTTCCACCGCCTCATTTGATCTTCTTCCAAGATAAGTAGCTTTCCATCACTATCTTTCACCGGATGTTGGCAGGAGTTACGAACACCTGTAAACTCCTTGATGACACCGTATACGGCGTTTAAGTTGTTACTTCTAGCGGCTTCTTCTGCTGACGCTAAAAGAGAATTGGCATAAACTCTTTTATCGCGTCGCACACTACGCTGAACTTCTCGAGCTTTCTGACGGTAAAGGAGTTCGATGCCGCTTCGATTGTCGTCTGATGCTGCAGCCAAACGAACTTTCAGCTCCTTTCTTTCAACAATCCGCTGCCATGAAGCGTCGGATATCCAGGGCTCATTCCGGCAATCCGGGTTTGGCCCAAGGATGGTATTTGCGCTATCAATGTACGCATTTTTTATGGCATCCCAGTTTTCGTTTATGTCACTATCTGGGTGACTAGTTATCTCAGCCGCTTTTTGCGCAAGATGGTCACGTTCACGGTCATTATGCTACCTTAGGCTCCGTCCCCACGGGCATCTTCGGATGCCTACCAAACCGTCCATTAAAACCCTTTGTCTAAAGAGTACACCGGGGACATGTAATCCGCGTCTTCTGGAATATCCAGATTGCCTAGTATTGCCGAGTTATTATACCATTAGTAGTGTCTTTCCACTACCCTGTTTCCCGAAGACGGATGGCCGTAATCGCAGCCACCTGCTCAGCCGATATGTCCAATGGAAGCAATACACCAAGAGCGGCAGTCGATGTGGTATTCAGAGCACCAGTGATAGCCGTTACAAGCTTTGAACTTTATGCAATAGATTCCTGTAGTAGAATGCTTTATTGAGCCCCACACATTAATATGGTTCGTATGACTGATACGTACAACCAGAAAACCACCTTCGGCCCTGTGCTAAGAGTACGGAGCAACAGTTTGCCTTCCAGGATAGCTCTTATCGAATATAAGTCCTAGGAATTGTGGTAACAGCGAAGGTGGAGTTTTCCTCTTGGGGAAGAGTACACGTTCCCTTTTGGCCGAATTGACTCCATCACGAACTTGCCTAGTCCACTGAGAGAATATTTAGGGCATTTTGCATAATATCGCTAAGGACCCAGTAAACTTTCTAGAGATAGCAATGGCAATATAGTCCGCATAAGCAAAGACCTCGCAGCCCAGCCCCTCCAAGTCCTGAAGCAACCTGTTAAGCACCAAGTTCAAAAGAAGGGAGGACAGGACACCCATTTGAGGGGTTCCCCTATAGACCTGTCTGCCTATGTTTGATGATCCCAAACTGGTACGAATAAATCTAGATGTAAGTATCAAGCTAATAAGATCACAGAGTGGGCCAACTACACCCACACTAGAGAGCATTTGAAATAGCCGCCGGTTTGACGTTGTTGAAGGCGCCCTCAATATCGGGAAAAGCAACCAGCGTAAGGAGTATACGCTGGTTGTTGCTGCAACTCAGAAACTTTTTAATATATGTTAGCAATGAGTGCAGAGCAGTGTCCACCGATCTCTTTCAATAGGAATGCTGAGAAAGGGAGAGAAGACGCGATGGAACAGTGGCATGTAAGTGTACGTCGATCAGGCGCTTCAGCATCTTCAGCAGAGTCGACGAGCTCCTTCGTCCGTCTTCAGGATGAAAACCACCTTCACTTCCGACCATGTGCGAGAAATATGTAGCAGCTCCAAGTAGTTAGGGAGCTGGTGGCCTTTTGGTTACGTTAGAAGCACCAAGGCTAGAATTTTCACGATCGTTTCTTTTTAATGCAGGAATACGTAAATGAGAAGTCTGGCAAGCCTCCGGGGGTGGCAAAAAACGCCGTTGTGTATTGTGAAAGATACTAATTATCCAGGATATATTTTATTTTCCATTTTTGTAGTGGGGTTCAGAGAAGATTCTATCAAAAGTGCTCGTAAATACGAAGTGGACTTTCGGTAGAATTTCGGAAAAACTACAGAAAAAGGACCATTTTAGTTTTTTTCATATATGTATTTTGAAAACGGTTAACCGCAGCGTAAAATATCCAAAGACAAAATGAAAGATCACCAGGAAACTTTTATGCCGGGTTTCCACCAAAGAGACAGTTTTGAAAAACAGTTTTGTTTTCAAAAACAAAAATAGAAACAAGTTTTGTTTTTTGAAAACAGTTCTGTTTTATGTAAACAGACTGTTCCAATTAAACAGACTGGTTTTGTCGCTAGTTCTGTTTATCTTGTTCAACATGTGTCCCAAAAAAATGTCAGACGACGAGAAGTTCATAATAAGCTGTGGCTTTTTTAATAAATGACATCTAAAACAGAAAAAATGGAGATATTGGGTCAATTCTCAATTAAAAAAAACTAAAAGTTATATAACTTGAACCTTTAAAATGACAACTGATTGTATAGTATACTTGGATGCTGTCGCAGAAAATAAAAGTGCGTGTTTCAACCAACCAGACAAAAAACAAGAACAAATGTAAATTGGAATTGTTTGTGACACTTGGTTTCATTCTGCACACCAACTTAGTATGCGTCTGTAGCTTAGCTCGGTAACGCACCGGGCATTTTTTGCTACTCGAAACACGGTCTCTGCGGTTCGCGCCCCGCAACGGGACCAACTATTTTTTATTCTCAAATTCCCTCTGAATTAATTTCTCCACTTCTCATCCTCTCTTCACCCCCTCTAGTGAGTTAATATAAGTGCTTCACACCATCTAGACCTCCACGGTCGAGTTTTCAAGTAAAATCACGCCTTCACGACTTATACAAACAGAATTCTCACACTTTCGTGGTCGTCTTGCACATGGATAGCTGCAAAGATGCAAGACCTGATAAGTGCTACTATCCATACGAAACCACTAAGCTCGGAGAAATTAATTCAGAGGGAATTTGAGAATAAAAAATAGTTGGTCCCATTGCGGGGCGCGAACCGCAGAAACCGTGGGCCGTATGCATAAAAGCTAGTAAATGCTTTTACTAACCATTTTTTAAGTAAATACTTGATTTTTATATGCATAAAACTCAAGTAAATGCTTCAGAACAAGCATTTACTAGGGGACATAGTACTTACTATATGCGGATGAATTTCACTAGCAAATACTTTATATCATATGCATAAAAAACTGGTAAGTACTTATTTTTTGTAGTATTTACTTGACTTTTTTCAAGTTGGTAAATAGCAACTTGAAAATTTGGTAGCAAATGCTTTTCTGTGTTAAATACGAAATTAATTAAATCGATGTCACAGCACTAAATAGGACTACAGTCGTGGGTCTCATTTTGAAGGAATCAGGTCGCTGTATTTACCGAAATGGCTGCATTTTTAAGTATTAATTCTGAAAAAGTTTACAAGAAGCGAAGAGCTACCGAGTCTAATTTTAAAATGCTTTACCGTTTTGACCAGGAAAACGTAGAGTGGTTAAGTGAATACTTTATTGGTAAGCAATTACTATATTTTACTCGAACGAACGAATTGTTTCATGGATTCATATATTTTAGGCATTCAAACTGAAACCAGAGGAGGGGCCATTTCACCTCAAGAAAAGATGAGGATCTTTTTAAGATACGTTGGAGATCCTGGATTTCAAGTTGGGGTAGGTGAAGACATTGGTGTACATCAGAGTACTGTTTCAAGAACAGTAAATTCCGTTGCAAAACACAACAGATAAAGCTGCTCAATGGATAAAGTTTCCGTACAATTATGAAGAACACTTGAAAGCGAAGCATGATTGGCTAAGCAAATTTAGCTTCCCATCGTGTATAGGAGCCTTGGACTGCACTCATGTAGAAATATTGAAGCCGCACTTCCATTCGGAAGAATATATTAATCGAAAGGGATATGCCTCCATCAATATTCAAGCAACATGTGATGCAATGGAGTGTTTTACAAGTGTGGATTGCCAATGGCCAGGCTCAGTTCACGATTCCAGAATTTGGAGAAACAGTTTTCTTGAACCGATAATGAGAAATTCCACTAACAGCGTTTTGTTAGGAGACGAAGGGTATGGAATTGCACCTTGGTTAATGACACCTTTTAGGAATCCAACAAGTAATCAAGAAAAGGCATTCAATAAATTACATTCAAAAGAGAGAGTAATAATTGAAAGATGTTTTGGACAACTGAAGAGGAGATTTCCAATTCTACAAAATTGCATACGTCTGAATATACAAAATATACCAAATATAATTGTGGCGTGTTTCGTTTTGCACAATATTGCAAAGCATTTAAAGGATAATGATTTTCAGATGCCGGAAGATGTAGAAAATGAGATTTCTGTTCATGGTGATGAAGAAATAATGCCCAGTGTACTTCAAATCCGACGGTTGGGGCAGATAAAGAGAACGGAATTAGCAGGAGTAATATATAACATAAATTCATAGAATTTTATTGTAAGCATATATGTATCTTCATAATACATGAAGAAATTATAACTCTAAATACAAATAAAAATGTAGTTCCAAAAAAATCTTATTTCAATAAAAATTTACAATTACTCGTCTTTTTTTTCTGCCTTTACAGGTTTACGTATATTAATTCACCTTCAGTTAACATGTTGGTGGATGAACTATAAGTGGGATTTGAATTATTATATTTTCTGTTGTTAGTTTTGTTCCTTTTTTTGATTTCCTCCTGCTGCATCCGTATTAGTTTCAATTGCTCGAGCAACACCATACGTTGAAGCTCTCCATTTGTAAGTTTTTTTGTCTCCTCAGTCTCATCGAACCTCAATTTTCTTCGTTTTGTTACTGGGGAATCTCGCGGTAACTCTTCGATTTCATCTGCAGCACTGGTCATCCCCAGTGCAGTTTCACTTGCCATCCGAATGGAATTATCTGCTCCCACGGATAAGCCACCTTTATGGAAATAATGTTAGTAGAATTATAAGTATAGTATAATTAGCTTTATAAAACAATACGTACCAGGAATGCAAGAGATAGATGGGTTTTCATCAGCGTTCAACAGCTCTAAAAAAATCACTTCCCATTCTTTAAGTTTTATGGGCTTATTTCCCGTTTTCTTCAGGTCAGTCTTCTTCTTCACATCTGTCTTAATATTATTAATTCTCTTCCTAATTTTATCTTCCGATAGTTGAACACCGGTCATTGCCTTGTATTCATTCAAAAATAATTGCATAGCTTCCGACTTCTCCTTTTTAACAGACGGTTTTTGTGACTTATTCATAAGTACGGTATGCCCTTTTAAAATTTGTACAAAAGCTAATTGCATTTGACTAGAAGCTTCGCTTGTCATGGCTGTTTCTTTTGAGTACTACTTATGAAATAAAAGCCCGACGAGATTGTTTAAAGGACAAAAATTAAAGAAACCGTATGAAAATACCGGTGTAGTTTACGGAACAATTTATGTGCAATAACGATTAAGCGATAATAGAAAATAAGTATATACTACCAATTTTAGGTGAATTGGTAGTATTTACTTGGATGAATCCAGTATTTACTAGAAGTATTTGCTAGCAAGTCAAAACTTATTTTTATGCATATTAAATCTAGTAAATACTTAAAATATTAGCTTCTACTAGTATTACTAGCATTTACTTAAACCTTTTACTACTAGTATGTACTTAAGTTTTATGCATACGGCCCCGTGTTTCGAGTAGCAAAAAATGCCCGGTGCGTTACCGAGCTAAGCTACAGACGCATACTAAGTTGGTGTGCAGAATGAAACCAAGTGTCACAAACAATTCCAATTTAAATTGAAAATGATTCGCACTTGTACATTTGCAAGAACAGTAATACATAAAAAGAACAAATGTGTTTTCCTTTGATCTGTTTTAGAAAACAAGAACATTTTCCCATTCGCGATGGGAACGTGTTTTGTTTCCTAAAACAGTTTTTAGAGACACAAATGTTTTCAAAACTATTCAGTTTTTACAAAACATTGGTGTTTTTGTGCAGAAAAACAGTTTTTGTCCGTGTTTTTCAAAACTGTCTCTTTGGTGGAAACCTTAGAAATCTGATATCAATCAATTACCCCTGGTTGAAGCCAAAATTTCCCGGGTCGCACTGTGGATTTGACAGAGAAGTTTTGACTTCGACCAGGGAAAATCTGGATTTGGGCCGTCCGTGAATGTGCTGCATAACAAGGTCCTGGCGGCCTTGCAGCACGAAAACAGTCTGATTGCAGACAGATGCTTAAGAAGTTGCATAACAAATTTGGTTGATGTCGAACTACAAGAAGAATCCGGGCCAAAAATCAGTACTACCGGGTGTATTCGGATCAGCTCGAAGAAAAAAATGGTGTCCATACGAATATTCACAGCAGTTGGGAGCTCATTTTATTATATGTCTGAATTTTAGTTCTATATATTTAAAATTCTAAACCTAATCTACTGTGCGGAGGTTCGTCTGTAGGGGCACACCTCAAGGTGGTGTGCTCTGACCGCTGTTATGGAATCTAGCAATCAATAGACTGCTTTTGGATCTTGAAAGTCTGGGATGCAGGGTTGTTTCCTATGTCGACGATGTTGCCATCGCAGTTACAGGTAAGTTTCCGAGCGTTCTTAGTGAGGTGCGTTAGAATGATATATCGCTTCTGGTTAGTTGGGCAAGTCGGAGTGGTGTCAGGGTCAATCCTGACAAAACGGAACTTGTACTCTTTACAAGGAGACACAATCTACCCTCTGGTATCAAACCTCCGGTACTGGAGGATGTCAAACTGGCATTTCTTGACAAGGTTAAGTTCCTTGGTGTCATTCTAGACAGGAAGCTGGGACGGAGGCCAAATATTCAGGAACGTGTTGACAAAGCCACTATGGCACTCTGCACCTGCAGGAAGGTGATAGGTCGGAACTGGGAACTACGGCCGAAGGTGGTTTTGTGGCTGTACACTTCAGTTCTTCCGCCCATTCTTTTGCATGGCATTCTTGTTTGGTGGACGGCGCTTAGAATCCACAGGACTCTACTGGGGAAGGTGCAAAGATTGGCGACGATTGTTGCAACCGGGGGTATCAGATCCACTCCATCAGTTGGCCTGGATGTGCTTCTAAATCTTTTACCGCTCGATATTTTTGCTGAACAGCAAGCAGCGATTATAGCATTGCGACTTCGCGAAACCGGACAGTGGCGTGCGCTAAGCTCGTGCCACTTTGCTATTTTGAATAATCTTGAACTCCCTACATATACAGATTATATCTCTCCTAAGTATATGTTTGGTAAAAATGTGGGAAACTGGGGCAATCACCCAGACTCCATCATTTTATATACTGACGGATCCAAAACGGATGCTGGAGTGGGAGCCGGTGTCTTTTTGGAGACGTTGAAGATTAGTTTATCGTTCCGCATACACGATCATTGCAGCGTGCTGCAGCCCGAGAAATTTTTGCGATTTTGGAAGCTCTCGTCAGGCTGCGATATAATGTCACAATTGGTAGGAAACTCACTATTTACACTGACGGTCAAGCTGCAATTCGATCACTTGAATCGGGTCTGTCGACATCACAGACGGTTACGAACTGTCGATAGCTTCTTGATGAGATGGGGCGTTACTTTGAAATTATATTCGCTGGATTCAAAGTCAGAGTGCTAATGCTGGTAATTGTGTGGCTGATGAGCTTGTTCGGGCTGGGACGACTGGGGCAATTGAGGATGGTCGTTGGGACATCGGATTGCCTTTCGCAATCTGTAAGCGAATTATCAACTCTAACGCGAAAAATAAAGCGAGCGCTAGATGGACTGAGGACGGTGCGTGTCAAACCATTAAGAGGTTATTGCCCACAGCGGACCCCGGCCGTCCTGTTGCAATATTATCATTGAACAGGAAGCACATTGGTGTGGTGGTGAATATTATCACTGGGCACCGTCCCATTGGGGAGCACGAAAGAAGACTTCGCCTACCCTACAATGACTTCTTTAGAAGCTGCGAGGATGCTTACGAGGAGGAGAGCTCCCTCCATTGTCTATGCACCTGTCCTGCCTTGGCTGCGAGGAGGCGGGTCTTTCTGGGGGACTCTTTCTTCCTTCATTTGGAACAGCTAAGGGGCATAAGACCGCTCAGGCTTTATCGGTTCATTGCCAGCTCTAGCTGGTTCAATGAATAGTAACTTCAATGGGGTAGGTGTTTATCCTGGTAGGTATCACAACGGGCCCTTTGGTGGCATATGTGTGCTGCGTCATCCGCGGCAGACTTTTAACCTAACCTAAACTAAATCCCCCCTATCTACGCCACTGGCGCCACAATTACGAAATGAACTTGGCTGAGATTAAGGTTGAAGTTGAGTTAATTGCGATATGCTGAGAACAGAGAGACTCTTTATACCCTAGTTTTATTTTATGTTGTGTGCGTGTTTCAGGAAAAAACATCGGGCTTGAACTTAGTTTACAGCATTTTGAAATGGTGAAACTAGCTAAAAAAGACGTTGAATTTCCATTTTCGAACACGTTAATTTAACTCTACTTTAAATTCATAAATTATTTCTTATAGGTTGTCTATTCGATACAATACGAAGTGCTCGTTGATTTCACCCGCGACTACGATGCCATAAGGCAGGCCTTAAAAAAAGTCGAACATGTCGATAAAACATATCTGGAAAACATGCTGAAGGGAGTGTGCGGAATATTGGCAACGAATTGGGGAACGCAAAATTTTTGTCAAATTTTAGCATTCACCGATTGTGGCATAGGATTTGGAAAAACTGCACTTCGACAGACAATTGCTAATGTCATCGCTAAGCGGATCGACCCTGAATATGCATGGATCTCGTTTCTTTCGTCCAGCCGACTTACATTTATATGCTTGGGAGCACAAAGTGACAATTATTTTTCCGTAGCGATAAAATTATATCAACAGTTTCTGGATATTACCGATCAAAAGGGTCAATTGTTTACACCGAAGATAAAAGACGAATCGGCCAAGAATGAGAAACACGTAGAGCTCGATCATAATGTTGTCAGCGAAATGGTGGAAAGAATGTGTGAAAGCAATTTCCGGCCATTTGAAGCAAATCTAAAGTGTGGCAGTTATCACAAGTTGGAATGTCCAATTTTGATGTGGCCACCTCCTATGGTGAGTTTGTGTTAGCATAGTTTTTAATATTAATTTCGTATTCCTTATTATTTTATTGTATTCCTATTTATTTCCACTTTCAGCCATACAAAAGCAAAGATCCAGTAGGAAGAGAAACTACTCAATCAATCTCAAAGAAAATCGAAATATGCGGTTTTCTAAAGTTGTCGGATATCGGTTCACCAGTATCAGTCAGCCGGCATTTGATAGTACCAAAAATGGAAGGTGATAAGCCTGCAAAGAAAGGAGAGAAAACGAGCAGTTCGGAGCCAACAAACACAACAAATGAATTTGAAAAGTTGGAAAATGAAATACGACTGTTCTATACGAAAGGAGATAGCGGGAATTCAGATGATGAAGATGCCAAGAGTTCAAGTGGAACAGAGTCGAATAAAGAATCGTTTTGTGTGCTGTTACACGGTGCACTGAAGGTAATGTTTTTAATCGACAATCTACCGCCATTTTTTGCTGATATCATGATAAAAAATAATCATTATTTCAGGTTGAAAATATGGCTGCGTTGGTTTTATTGAATGATAATTGGTTCGGTTTCATACACGCCTATGCCGACAGTAAGAAAAAGTCGAATCTTATGTTAAACATTCTACAGCCAGGTGAGATAAATTCATTCATATTCTACTTAAATAATCTCATGACCTCATACATATTATGACTACCCCAGGTAACGATATAATACCATGGCTTGGAGAGTTGCGTTACCTTGGATCGGCCGAAGACGCTCTGCCTGGAGAGAATCCTAGCTTTCCTGTAAGATAAATAACATATATACAATTTTATTGAAAAGCTCCTACTAGAATACTCTCTTAATTTATAGGTCAAAGCTGAGAAACGGAGCTACTCACAAAATTGTGTCGTATGGATCAAACCTGCTGGGTTGCAATCGGACATTCAGAAAGTATTGCGACATGCAAAGAAAATGCCTGAGAAAACTCCACATTTCTACAAGGTAAGCATACGTATACTAATATTAGATGCGTTGGTTTCGTTCGGATTTAGATCACGAGTAACTCGAACGCCATGGATTCCAAATGTCAAATGTGAAACATTTCAATATATACATTTAGTAAAGACACCAATCCCTTTTGATTCGACGAGACCCCATACCAGACCTGGATCTGTTTGGATCTAAGACCGCGGTCAGTTGTTTTGTGTGAAATTTGATCCAAATCTAAACGAAACGAACGCACCTATTATCATCTGCCAATTTCGCTTCTAATTAACCTTGGATTTATCTAGGAATTAAATCGAATACGACGTGCTGCATTATCTTTGGGTTTCATTGAATTGCTAGAAGGACTAGCCAGCATTTTTGATCGTGAGTCGACTGCTTTACCGTCAAACTCCAATCCGGATTGTGCGATTCAGCTGAAACATGCCGCAAATGAACTACGGAAAACTACTAATCGAGACATTAAAACGTCAATCACAGCTCTACCAACCAAGTACAATCAACTATGATTTGTTTTGTTGGGAATGAGTAAACGTCTGCATAAAATTTGTACGATTACGAGTAAGTTTATGTAATTTTAAAGGCTTTCAAATGTATGCTAGTGCGGAAAAAAGGAGAAGGCCTGATAAGTTTTTATTATTTTTTAACTATAAAATAAAAATATCAAAATTAAGAAAAATCTGTTTTCACGCTCCTTCTTCCTTGTCGTCATACCACTCTGCGGCTTCACATTGCTCTGCCTGTGGTGTTGGCAGTTCGCCCATTCTGGCTGTATAATCTCAGCTTCCTTCTGCGGGCAGCTCGGTCTTAGATCGTATCATCGCCGAGATGAATGCGTTGTTGCTTCTTCATCTGATCGATCCACGTGTGTTTCCGTCTGCCTTGGGTCCATCAAATGGAATATTCATCCATAGTACCTTCATGACCAGGTTCTTAGATGGACGCCTTAGAACATGACAATACCAATCCATGCGACGATCTTCGAGCTTTTCAGTGATCGGTTGCTCAACAAAGAAGCTACTTCGGATGTAGTAATTATTACCCTAATTTTAAATGCCCACAATATACATAAAATTATTTGGGGAACTTAGAAATTCATCTCCATCGTGGCGCGACAGCCCGACGTCGGGCCTTGGCCGCCTGGATCGTTGTCCTCCAATTTTCTCGGTCACGTGACCGCGTCCTCCAATCTTGGAAGGCCAGTAGTTGCGCTGCGTCCACATAAACTGAGCTCTCTCAACGAGTTCTCGGTCGTCCTCGCAGTCCCGCAACGTCGACTCGTCGTGCGTTCATTACTCTGTTTGGCATGCGATCATCGTCCACTCGTTGTACATGCCCTGCCCATTGAAGTCGTTGTAGTTTGACGATTTTCAAAGCTTTTACCTTATTGTACAGTTCATACAACTCATGGTTATATCGGATGCGCCATCCATCTCGATCGCAAACGGCCCCGAAAATTCGCCGTAGAATCTAAAGGTCGCCACCCATGAACGAGCACAACCACAACCAAACTTCCATCGAACCATCAAATATCATAGAACGGTAGAAATAGGGGGAATTTTTTTCCACACGTTCTTTGAAATTGATGGTTCGATGGAAGTTTGGTCGTGGTTGTGCTCGTTCATGGGTGGCGACCTTTACGTTGAAATATGTCTAGCATGTTTCCGGAGGCTTGAGTTGGGGTCCATGCTTCGCAGTCGTAGCATAGCACTGGTCGTATAATGGTTTTGTACACGCGGAGCTTCGTGTTTCTGTGCACATGCTTCGATTTGATTATGGGGAGAACCGAGAAAAAAGTCTTGTTAGCTAACTGTATCCGTCGCTTGATTTCGTCAGTTTCGTTGGCGTCTCTTAACAAGTTGCAACCCAGGTATATAAAGTTGTTCACGAACTCGATGTTGAGGTCCCCCACATTGACGCTCGATTGTGCAGGTGTCCTTGTCGTCGATTGCATCATTATTTTAGTTTTACCCTCGTTGATACGTAGATCAACTTCTTTTGCAGCGGCATCGAACGTATGCAGAAGTTCTTCTGCGTCGGCCAATCTTCGGGACATGATGTTGATATCGTCGGCGTACGCTGCTAATTGTGTCGACTTGATGAGTAGCGTCTTGCTGCGCTGTTGTCCATATTCATAGCCCGAATAGCGTATTCCAGTGCTAGGTTGAAGAGCGTTGGTGCCAGTCCATCGCCCTGTTTCAGACCAGTGCGTGTTTCAAATAGATCAGAAAGACTATTCTGGATCCTGACTTGTGAGACGGAGTTGGTCATCGTCATCTTTGTCAGTCGCACTAATTTGGCCGGTATACCAATTTACAGCATGATGTTGTACAGTACTCCACGATCGATACTGTCGTATGCCTGCTTGAAGTCGACAAAGATTTGGTATGCGTCTACGTTGTATTCCCAGCACTTCTGCAGTATCAGGTTGACCGTTAAAAACTGGTCGGTTGTGGAGCGACTAAGTCTGAAACCGCTTTGATATGCTTCTGCACCAATCGTCTGGGATCATCTCGTCCTCCCATACTCGCAGGAGTATTTGATGTACGGCATTAACTAGACCCCTTCCACCGGATTTTAGCAGTTCAGCTGGAATCTCATCAGCGCCCGGCCCTTTATTTCGTTTTAGTGGACATTGCTCCTAACTTCTAAAGTAATAGACGAAATCACATGAAAATTTGTATCTACGTAAGATCCTTACCGCTTTAATGGTGGCTGAACGATTTTTGGCTCCAACTTACGTAGCCTATATGAAAATTTCGTAAAACATCCCTGAATAAAAAGTGCAAGTGCTTCTTCAGGAAAATAACGTTTCGGCGAAGAAATTGTAGTTGTGTAGGATTTTTTTTTACAGCAGTAGCAACACCTGGGGAATTTTCTGTAACTTCTTTTACCAAAGCTGAACCATCTCGCTGTCCAGAAGTGTATAAGCTGAGCCGTGCAGCATATAATATCTCCTCACGAGAAAGCGGCCCGATATCCACTACGTACCCCTTCAGCCACTGGGAATTTTTTATTTTTTATTTTTTTCAAAAAATTATGACGGCTCCATCGACGCACATGTATCAAAAACCAGTTAATTTTTTTCAATATCAATTCCTTAGTAACCTCATCATTAATGCCATCTAAAAAACTATCTGTTGGCTGATGTAACGGTTAACCTCAGAAATTTTTTCTTTTTCGTCAGCGTGTGCCACCCACACATCAAAAAGAGCTCATTTAAAGAGAGACATTTTCCTGAAAAAAAAATCAATATCTTAGTCCTATGGGTTTGGATGGGTGTGATTCCATTTTTATACCATTCACGGATGTGATAGGGTATATTAACTTTGTCATGAAGTTTGCAACGCACAGAAGGAAGCATCACCGACCATACAAACTATATATATTCTTGGTCAGTATGATGAGACGAGTCGATTAAGCTTTGTCCGTCTGTCTGTCTGTCCGTCTGGTTCTACGCAAACTAGTCCCTCAGTTTTAAAGCTATCAAGCTGAAATTTTGTGTAAAGCTTTCTTTCTATTGCACGCTGTAAATATGTCGGAACCAATAGAATCGGACCACTACGTCATATAGCTGCCATAGGAACGACCGGTCCAAAAATTCGTCTTTGTGAGAAAAACTTTTTTATTTATTTTAAAAAGATATCTTTTTCAAATTTATCACTAATCCATAGTATCTTTAGTCAAATCACATTCACGAATTTAGTTGAAATCGGACTATTCTATCATACAGCAGTCATAGGAACTAGAGATGGGCATCGACCAACAAGTAATCGATTAATGAAATCGATTATAATTTTTTGGGAATTAATCGCTACACCGATTATTTGTGACTTGAAAAATCGATTAATCGATTAATAGACAATTTCAAGAAAGGTTGGGAAAAAATTAAAAACAGGGTACAGAATAATATTGTGTTATATAAACACTTGTCATGAGCTATAGTACTTGGGAAACATAAACACTGAAGAAGGAAGTATAATAAGTCGCTTCCGAAATGCGTATTTGTTAAAAAATAAAAGAATTGTAGTAGGAACATATGTTTCGTGTTTAATTTGTTGAAATTCAACAGACTACAAACAACGGTAAACTTTACAAAAGGAATGATTATGTATTTGGCGACCCAACCTTTACCGACAGTTTTGTGCAATTAAAAGAAACAGAAGCTCGTGTGCTTTAATTGTCGAATTGCTACGATACTTGCCTCGATTTCATCCCTATGACTGGTTCAAAATCTAAACGAACGTACAAGAAGAACCATAGAATAAAAAAAAGAATTAAAACCATCGATTGTTACTCAATTTATTTTTATTCAGCATTTTGTTAATTTTTTTACATTACTTTTATTCGTCTTTAGTAATTTTTATAAGAATATCTTAAACTACAATCGATGGAACAATCAATATTACCATCGCCAAGTATACATTTCAAATTTGTTTATCGTGAACGTAGAGTTTAAGCTGAAGCCTACAAAATTGTTTGAAAACAACATAAACTAATAAGCACGATAAAATCATAAAAAAAAATCGTTGTAAATTTGTCGTTATTGCTGGTTCTTATAAATCAGTTGTAAAACTAACTTTAAATATTATTTTGTAAAAATTATTATTGATCAACATGGCAGACAACGATCAATGAAAAAAAAACGTATACATACATATCAGTTTGCAAGTATTTAGTTCAGTTTCTTGAAGCCCAAAACTATAAACGATTGACACTTGTGTTGAAAACTAAATGAAATCCATGCATTGATTTGATATCAACATAAATTTTCTACTATCACAGGCGATGCATTACAAATGACAAAAAAAAGATAAGAGTAAAAAAGAAAAATTATGAGATTTAAGTTGCGGTTTCTTGCATTTGACAATTTTGCAGTATTGGCTTTTGTTTGACTCATTCAAAATATAGATAAAAATAAAAGCATTACAGATTTATACCCGTGTTCCACTTTACGCGCACAAAATCTCATTACGGTGTCCGTTTAATTTAAAATTTTAGTTAGTATGCATTTTATCTTTATGATATCTCCAGCAGAACGTTATACGTGTCGAAAGTATGAAATGCGCTTTATGTAATGATAAACAAAGCCTATAGAATAAAGCGTTACAAAAAAGGATTCTTTCCCAAATATTTATTTGCTAGGACTTAGTTTAATTTGTTCATTAGATTTCTTTTCATTTTTTATATATAGCATTTTAAATAGTAACTTTCGTTTTTTTTTATTTACGTATGTACCATATGTGAACTTTTTCAAATATCTTAAATTTGATTTATGTTTAGATTGTATACTTTTATAATAAATAGGATGGAATATATTTACGTATATTTTGTTACAATTGATTTTTTTCTTTTTGTTTTTTAATTTAAAACTTTAATGTTCAGCAGGAGATAAAAGTTGCATTTCATTAAGAGTTGCACGAAACTAGTATTTTACTTATGATAAAGAACGTATACAATATGGTATAATCTTATTACGTATATATTTTGTTTGTCTTAACAGCTAAAGATCGTATACGGAACATTTCATTTCTTTGGCTACCTAACCACTGATGTGAGCAATAACTTTTTCATAGTGTCAAAAGATAATAAATTGTGTAATATACTTTCAGAATAATGTGTTGTTTGAAATGGGAGAATGGGAGAGCTTTAATATCAGTTTGTACGCGCAATAACATCAATATACTCGTATCATGGAAGTAGAGCTAGATCAATATTTCTTTTTATTTTTACAAATTTCGCGGTTGGATAATACAAGTACATTACTATTTCCTGCATTCCTTACTGGAAAGACTCATTTCAATTCCTCGTATTTTTTCTCCTAGACAAAATGTAAAGAGATTTTGCATGGATTTTTAGGTGACAGTACCTCACGGTTCTCTCCTATTCAGTATGCCTCCAAAAACCGGTTAAAGCCAAGCTGGACAGACAGCTCGGATTTTAAAGTCACCATAATTATTTTCTTATACAGTGAGTTATTTTGACTTAAGGTTAGTATTCAACTTAACATTTTCAAGAATCAAAATGACTCACGTAAGAGCCACTTCCCGTCTTGTGCCTTACACCCCCCCCCCCCCCCATAATAGTACTAGACCATTCGCTGAGTTGTTTAAAGCAGTTCGTTTACTTTTCTTGGTGGACTGCTTCAAGAAAGCGTGAAGTCTTATATGATTGGGCTAAATTATCGTACTCTAGAGGCTGTCTTGCTGATTCAAAACATTTGGCAGCAAGAAACTTTGCGTAATGATCGTAGCTAAAAAAAGGGACACTGAGCAGATAAGAAGGCTTAACCGGCAAATTCCTCCTATACACGCATTTTCCTGGTTGTAAAATGGTGTAATAGCTATAAAGCTGTTTCATTTGATGGGAATGCGGCGAGATCTATCTTCCCGGGGAATAAGGTCAAGTGGGATATTGGATCTTTCGACCCATTCAAGTCAGCAAGTCTCTATGGAATACTCTCTGCCCTTCTTCAGAAAGGACAAGTAGTCATCACGTAGTTTGCCTAAAACAAATTGTAGTGTAGCTCTTTTTTTTTTTTTTTTTGTGGTGCTGATTGCGAATCTAAGGTTTGCAGGAAAATTAAGAACTGCGCGACTTCAAAAAAAGATGAGGCAAATTGTACAGCGTTTACGAATCGAAAGGTCCGGTCCGAAAAGCCAAACACTGTAATGAGCCAAATTTTGATGCGCGACCCGTACGTTTTGTACGAAATATTTTTCGCTATTTGTTTTGGAATATGATAAATGCCGGAGGGAAGTAAAGCGCAAGGTGGTTCAAGCAAAGGCGATGGCAGCCGAGAAGTTCTATTAAGAATTAAAAGATCAGACTGCGGAGAAGAGATCGTCATTGAGCGGTTCTGAGAAATGAGTATTTATGTAAGAAATTAGAACCCAGTCGGACATTTGTCTCCGATCCCAGTGGAATCGCAAAGTCTGGCTGGAAAAATTCAAATATTTTCAATTACGTATCGAGTTAGCCTGAAATTTGAATTCATTTGAAAGTATCTGGCATTTGGCGGCGCATGTTGTCATATATGAAATATGGAATAAGGAAATGTATGTTGTTGTTTTTTTGTAAGCCATGAATACAATCCGCCGTTAAATTAAAAGTGCCGTGAAATCCATCACGACACTTAGTTTCTGGACGAATTGTATATGAGGCTTAAATAGATTCAGCCCATTTATACAGTCATCGATCCGAATTCGATCTCAGTGTCGATTCCTCGTTGGCTACAGTCATCGGTCCGGAATCGATTCCAGTCATCGATCCGGATTCGATTCCACGTTGACTACAGTCATCGAGTGCGTTCAGAAGGTGTCAAAAGAGCAGAAGCCGCTCGCGAGCAGCTCCGCAACTGCTCGCGAGCAGCTCCGGAGCTGCTCGGTTTGGAGTCTGCACCTGCTGAACGGTACTTCACCAGCTGACAAATCGACCTGCTGAAAGCTGACGATGACAATTTTAGACGTCAAGTGCCGAAAAGTGGAAAATACATTAATCCCACGCTGTCCATTACAAAAATCACGAGCAACGAGAAAACAAATCCAAAAGCACCCGAAAACCAAAGAACTAGAAGCCGAAAACGGCGAAAACACAACAACCAATTTGATAACTGTCAAAACTCGGAAACTCGCAACATGAGCGTGAGGTTGAAAAAGAAGAAGAAGAACTTGAGCACTGAGCACTGATCAGTGAGCAGAAATATTTCTTGCTCGGTGAAATTTGCTCATGCTCACCCGAGCAGAAGTTGCTCAGTCACTTCTGAACCCGCTCGTTCTGAACATGTTCGCTGAGCGGAAGTTGCTCAGTTCCTTCTGAACGCACACATCGATCCCAATTCGACCCCAGTATCGGTTCTACGTTGACTCCAGTCATCGATTCTCCATCGACTACCGTCATCGATTTTGGATCGATTCCTGTCCTCATTTTCGGTATCGCAAAAGCGGCCATGCCCATACAAATGTTTCCGACGTGTCTCCGATAAAGTCATCGATTCCTTAGTAGACAGTCATCGATCCAGGACCGATTAAGTGTCGATTCTTGTCCGACTGGGTAATTAAAGTTTTGCTTCCGTTTTGCTGTCATACGGTCTCCCGTTTGTAGAGCTTCTATGTAGACGGTGCATGGTTCGGGTCTGTGCTATGGAGAGACCGTATAACAGCTCGTAAACAAAACTTTAATTACTAATTTCTTACATAAATACTCATTTCTCAGAACCGACAAACGAAAAACGTGACCGACAAACGATTTTACATCGGAATCCAACAAGTTCTTTTCACTAACGGCGTTTTTAACTTCAGGGGCCGGATTCCGCCAGAGCGAATTTTTTCAGTGCGCACCGAAGAAATGCGATTCCACAAGAGTGAGATTAATTTTTTGGTGCGCACCGTGCTGAATTGCAAAAATGCGATTCCGCAACGATGCGATGAGTTTTTTTTGACAGTTCCGGTGCGCGCCGTGCGAATATATTTCGCACTGGCTATTTGGTAAGTGCAAAATGTATTTTTTTATAAATTATTATTATTTATTAAATTGTTGATTTCTACATACGAAGGTGGAGTATTACTTTTCAAAGCAGGAATGGATGAAGGACGGAGCTTCGTATTGAATTTAAGGACAAAAATATAAAAATTCATAGTGAAGATGAGGAGTTTTTGTTTCCGTATCCGGTGCATTCTTTAGCAATTAATATTAGGGGGGTTCACGCTCAGTGTCGTAAATGTCGTAAACGTCGTATTCGTCGAAAATTTCTGTCATCTCCATAGTAAAATGACAGAAGTTTACAACGTTACGACAAACACGACGTTTACAACGTCAGCATGAATTCCCCTATTATTATTATTATTGTTGTTGTCCCGTTTTCATTCGGTTACTAGGACCGACCATTTCTGAAAGAAGATTATAAGGGGACCCATGCTTACGTCTTAAACGTCGTATTTATCCTAAAATTGTAAACTTCTGTCATTTTTCTATGGGGATGACAGAAGTTTACGACGAATACAACGTTTACGATATTTACGACAGGGAGCGTGTTTATGTTTCATTTGATTCATGGTCACGTCGTAAACGTCGTATTTGTCGTAAAGTTGTAAACTTCTGTCATCTTACTATGGAGATGACAGAAGTTTACGACGAATACGACATGTATGAAAGGGAGTGTGAATCCCCTAAAAGATTATATTTAATGTAAGATGTGAAATGGTCCGTGGTTGGGAGTTTTATATAAACACAAGACTTTTCCTCCTGGAAGAGAATAAATGTTATTGATCGATTCTATAATTTCATATGAAGCATGAACGTCACCCATTTTTATGATGTTTTCGGCAATCAGAAAAATTACACACACACACCATTGTGTTTGACGTTGGTTTGAAAAATTCATTCAGAACTTAAAAACTCGCTAACTTTCGCTGAATTGCATCAGCGCGCACTAATATTTTCGGTGAATTTTTTCGGGGAGCACCGAAAAAACTCCATCTTACGGAATCGGGCCCCAGTAGGGGCCAACTTCACGCAAATATTTGATACGTCTATAAGTCAGTAACTACGGACCGACAAACATTTTAAAGTAACCGACAATCACCGACAAACGATCGACAAACGATCTGAACTTAAAAATTCGTATTCCGTAAGACTGGGGGGGGGGGGGGGGGGAGGGGGGGCTAACTTCCTGTCAGTAAAGTACAGGGCGGCGCAACAGTAATCACCCTATCGGAAGATACTATAATTTTTGCAAATGACGGCAAATGTCAACTCTGCTTTGACATTTGTCAAGTAAACAGATGCAAAGTACACGTCGATAAGCCATGGAACGCCATACTCCTCAACAACGCGGAATAATTGTTTCATTTTTTTTGCGGAATAATTTGTCTGTGATATTGGAGCAGCGCAAATTTCTCCGATACCAACTGGGCAAACACTGCGGCGTTTAGGCGCTCGCCTTGAAAAGATTGGGACAACACGGGATGTTGCCAGGCGTTTAGCCGCTCGCCTTGAAGAGACTAGGACAACACGAGATATTGACAGTCGTAGCCGGCCCCGGAGCAGCCGTTCTGCTGAGAATATCGCCGCTGAAGAGGACCCTGGAATATCGACCGGACGACGTGCCACTCAAATAGCCGGTGGTCTTTTTATCCTCAATTGGATGAATTAGGACTGAGGGACATTCGGTTCCAACAGGACGGAGCAATGGCGCACACTGCATGAGCAACGACCGAAATTCTGAAGGTTGCATAATCTCTCGTCTTGGCGATTTGCAACGACCGGCAAGATCACCCGATTCTACCGCTCCAAACTTCTTTTTTGTGCGGTTTTTTGAAGTCACGGGCTTATGTTAACACGCCCCAGACTCTTGAAGTCCTCAAATAGAATATCCGCCAAGAATGCGAGAATATCATTCTCTCGACTTGATGGAAAAAAAATTTAGGATATCAAATAAACATTTTCCACAACACAGAGTGGTCGAATAGAGCGAGTTGTTATACCTGGCAGAAGAGAAACGATTTTGGGAGGCACGTCGGGACGTCATTGGTCACTACCTCAAGGTAGCACACTCTGAACTAACATCAAGATTACACCGTGTAATCCGGGGACGATGCACAACACAGCAACGGAAACTGGAGGCATTATTGAGGAAGAAACATAGCAGACCGGAGGCGAGGCCCCCACACACCAACAACACCAACGACACAAAATTTTTCTCCAGGTTTGTAAATTTAACAGAAATTGAATTCACACCAGCCGAAACTATGCTCCTAGAAAAGAGACATAAATTCACTACCGTGCCAGATACAGGAGATAGGATTAAAAATATTCTAGCGGTCCATTCAGAATTAGGTATTTTAAGAAATGAAAAAGATATCCCAAACTCCAACCTTCTTTGCGAACAGCTTGGGGAAATAATGAAGATATTATTATTCAAGAGTCTCGCAAAGAAAAGTCGGGGAGAACAGGTCCAAAAGGGACTTCGGTCCAAAATTGAGGATAACTCTTTAATATTAACAAAAGCTGATAAAGGAAATTCGTTAGTTGCTTTAAATGAGGCAGATTACACGGCCAAAATGCAAACAGCTATATCTCAACTTAACGTTACAATACTCAAAAAGGACCCAACTCCACTATTTATGAAAGTGTTGAAACATTCAATTTCACAAGCCAACACCCTATTCCCAAACGAATGGGAAAAAAGGAAGGTTGCTCCAATGAACGCCGAAATCCCGAAAATCAATGACCTGGTTAAAGTCCACAAAGAGGAGAATCCCTGTCGACCAGTAGTCCCTTACACCACAGCTCCGGCATACCACCTAGCCCGAATACTGAATGAAAGGATTCGCAACCTATCTAACTTTCATCCAACATACGGTGTCCGAAACTCGGGTGAACTGGCGTCAAAGCTGAGTACTCTCCCTCTCACGGGTGAACGCTTCCAACTTGTGTCCTTCGACGTTTCAAATATGTTTTCAAACATTCCCTCAAAAGAATGTCCAGCATTAGTTGAAACAATCCTGAATGGAGAAAGTATTTGTCCACGTGAGAGGGGAGATGTTCTGCTCCTTCTTCAGACTTGCCTTCGGCAAAATTATTTCGAATTCAAAGGCAATACTTACGTACAACGGGAAGGCCTGCCTATGGGCTCTCCACTCAGCCCACTTCTAGCTGAAATCTATATGCACTTCTTCGAGACTGACATTTTGTCGTCCTCCCTTGCCAAAATACATATTGCATTTTGGTACAGGTATATCGACGATATTATTGTGGGTTTCAAGGGTACAGATAGACAGCTGGACAAATTCCTCACATACCTGAATGCGGTGAACACTAATATCCAATTCACCCTTGAAAAAAGCGTCAACAACATCATGAACTTTCTGGACCTAACTACCTCGTTTTCAGACAACGCTTTCGATTTCAAAATATTCAGGAAGCCAACCTTTTCGGATGTGACAATCCCTGCGGATTCCGCTTGCACATGGTCGCATAAAGTAGCAGCTTACAGATCCATGGTTCACCGCGCATTCCCAATGACTGATACGAATAGGGATATTGAATTAGATCTGATAAGAAAGATCGCTACCAATAATGGCTTTGAACGGACTATTGTGGATAACCTAATAAAAAAGAAAAAGAGCAAAATGATTCGAAACTTAGTTTATCCCAGAGGTGCAGTTGAACGACAGCAAAACTATGTTTCGCTGCCGTACATACCTGTTCTCTCAGAAAAAGTGGGGAGCTTGTTCAAGAGAAAAGACATGATTCCAGCTTTCCAAAGTGGCAACACACTTGGTAAAAAATTGCTTAACGCAAAACCCCGCCCAAACAAATATAAAAAACCGGGCGTATATACGCTGGAATGGCCCGGGTGCTCAGCTACATATGTGGGACAAACGGGCCGAACAATCGAGACCAGGTTTAAGGAGCATATGAATGGATCCAGTTTTTCAAATTTTTCCAACCATTTGACTGAAACCGGCCATAAAGTCGGAAACGACTTCAAACCCAAGATCCTTCATACCTGTTCTAAGGGACAAAAACTCAACCTCCTGGAAGCGCTTGAGATAAATAGGGCCAACAGAATTCCAGGCAAAACTCTTCTTAATGACCATCGGGACCTGAACCATTCTCGACTGCTAAATTTATAACTCGAATTTTACACCTAATAATCATGTGTTTTTCCACCAAATTTCGATAATTACCACAGATAAGAATTTTTACGGTTCATATTGCTATCATACGAGTATGTTGAGTAATTTAAGGTAATATTTAAGTACACCAAATTGTAATCTTAGGCTAAGTTCTCTGAAGATGCTCGAAAGAGCGAAACGCGTCGGAACTAATAAAAATAGTGATAAAGACAAAAAAGTATTTTTCATTCATCAGAACTAAAATGTTTCATTCATAAAAAAAAATTACAGCCAAAAAACATCGGATGATTACTTTTGCGCCTTTTTGTAGATATGCTACCGAAATGCATTCAAGCCCCTGGAGAGGTCAAGATAATTGACATGGGACCTCATGGATGGGAGAGTAAGAGGCCGAGGGTCCTCTAAGACCTAGATCCCAATGCGTGCGCGAGAGCACTTGAGCCGCCCGACAATCATTCCATCCTTATTGCCTCATTTTTTTATTCTTCACTTTGTCTGCCCATTTGTTTGCGTTGTCTTCCCCGGGCCTATGAATTTTTATTAATACGCAAGGGACAGGGGGCAACGATCGTCGAAAACCACCCACGTCTCCTGAACTGAGCTACAGCGAGCATAGGCCGCAGCTTAGCTCGCTGAGGGGTCATTTTCGTCGCATCTTCGGATGCACACCAACCGTCCATTACAACGCCTGAAATCGCTCATTTCAGCGAAAACTGGTAAAATATGCGGGACCATGTCCGAAACTCCTTTGACGTGATGGACAAGTCAACACGAATGAAGCTGGGTGGGTGTGGTGTATTAACGTCAATGGAAATAATATCAATTGACACTATTTCCCACCTAAAAGTGAAATAACGTCAATTGACATTATTTCGTTTTTCCAAAGAGAAATAATGTCAACTCCCAAAGTGCAATAAAGTCAACTTCTGATATCAGGTCGTAGAGCTGTTTAGGTTTAAAAGTAACGTTATACCATCTTGCGGTTATCAACAGCTGCTAATAATGCATATTGAACATCTTGGCCATGTAAGTATCTGAATTTTTAGGATGTTTTACTTTCACGTTACAGTATTTATTTATATGAGATTTTCCGAACTGGTTTTCTGGATTCGTGCTAACTAAAGCGGAAATACACTTTCAGAAACTTTAGAGTTGATTTTCGCTTTAGATACCCGAAGTGTATGTCCGCTATAGGTAGTTTGAACCTTACGAAGATTCGTACTAACTAAAGCGGAAATACACTTTGGGAAACATCAGAGTTGATTTCCGCTTTAGTTAGTACGCATCTTCGTAAGGTGCGGACTACCTATAGCGGAGATACATTTTGGGAACCTTTAGAATGTATTTCCGCTTTAGTTAGTAGGAGTCTTTGTAAGGTCTGAAAAATGTTGACTTATAAAAGTGAAATAATGTCAATTGACGTTATTTCACTTTGGAAAAAGGAAATAAGGTCAATTGACATAATTTCACTTTCAAGGGTGAAATAAAGTCAATTGACATTATTTCCATTGACGTTAATACACTACACCAGCTGGGTGGGTGTGGGTGATTTAGATTTAGCCGCGATTTCGCATACACCAGAATTAGGGACAGGAACGGAATTCAGTACATTTGTGACATAATTCTGGTCATGTCGCTATAGCGTTCCTGTTATTAATTCTGGTGTATGCGAGATCACGGCTTTATACACCCGATTTCAGGTCGAAAAAAAATGTTTTTTAGCGGATATTCAATTCAGTCCCAGGCGTATCGTCTATGTTCTATGAGATCCAGGAAAATCATCCGAGGAAGAGATATGACTTTCACTGGTTCTTTCCAAACGGAAAGAAATTGTTGGAATTCACCGACCACGAAATTTGGAAAGAAGAAACAAATTTTCCATAAAAATCTCTCCATAATCATCCCAGAAGCCAACAGAAGAAAGTTGTTGAATACCGAAAGTTGTGCAACATAGTTCGGCCATTGGTTTAAATACATTCATCCTGGCATCTTATTTACTGAATAAAAACTTCTCTTCACTTTAAGAACAACCTCAAAAAATATCCCGAAAGTATGTAAACGTAATCAATAAAATTATTTAAATTATCCAATGACTTTTTCTCACCTTATTGCAAACTAAACGATGAGCTAACCATAAATAGGATTTCATGCATCTCTTATCTCCTTGAGAACGGTTCGTTGAATAAATTTAACGTTTTCTAAATTTAGTTGACGTATACATTTGAAATGTGTTTTTGTTGTTGTTTTGTTTCTGTTAATGTCTAACATGCTAACAGAATAGCACAATACATTTTAAATGAAATGTTATTTGTGTTTTAACTAAATTAATTTAATTATCTTAATGATTGCCACTTTTAAATTAATACTGTACTGAGCAACAGTTCACATGGACTAATAATAAGATATTGTAAGAAGAAGAAAAAAAACTTTCTACTAAATACTCAAAAATTATTAGCTGTTAAAAAAACAACCTAAATAGATTTGCACATTTCGTAATAATATACATACTCTTAAAATAGTGGTATACAATGAGTTGTTTTAGTTTTTTTTGTTCTTGTTGTTGATAACCTAGTATCAGTAATAGTTGTTTAGTTTTTCATAAATTTTATGTTTAGTATTTCATTTCTGGCGTATTTTATTAGTTTAATCTTTTCAATCATTTTCACTTTCTTTTTAATAAAAATATGAGGTAATTATTACGTATACATTGGTAAACAGAACTTACATCACTTATTTCGTACGCACAGTTTCCTCCTGACTTTACGACTTCTTTCCTTAAAATTAACTAAAGATATTCAATTTTATTTGCGCGATGTACCCTTTTTTCCATCTTTTCTCTGGAAAACATTTTCGTATTGTGAATTTCGACAATAGTGTGGTTTTTAATAGAGTTTTTCTAAGCATTTTATTCTACAAATAAGGACTACAATTTCGTTTCGTTATGGCACATTCAAGAGAACATGTTTGTTTCAACTATAGGAAAAAGGAAGCATTTACAATATATCGCACAATCATTTAGTCATTTAGTACGTACATATTTGTTGTCCTGCGCATTTTCCACTGGTTCCCGCGATTGATGCGTTCTATATGTCAGTTTGCGTCATTGAAAGAATTTATTGGAAAATAGGAAATGATTGCGAGTAATATCATAATGCACAAATGTTCAAATAATTTAATTATGTATTTAGTGGAAAGTAATCATCCGGTACACATAGTTAAGAAAGATTTTGAAGATGGGAAATAAATTGGTACGGTTCATTATTTTAAAATGTGATTTGTTTTCAAAATGCTAACGTTATTCAACACCGATTACACTTCACAATTTGAAATTTGAAATATGCAATGTTAAACGGATTTGACCGTTATGAATTATAGCAAAATGCTGCAAGATTGGCGTTGTCGACCATATATAGTATTGTAGTAAATACGCAAACTGATTTTATGTTGACTTTAAGAATAAGCAGAGAAATTCCGAAAATACAGAATGCTTTTAAAAAAGCAAATCGCAATAAGAAAGTTAAAATTGGATTTTAATTATTTGCTCTACGGAGTCCCAAGGTAGGAATGATTAAAGGCCAACGGTCCATAAAATTTAAGGAAAAGTAAAGGTCTGTATAACATACCCCAAATGAGTCTTATCTGATTGAGCGACCCCTGTTTTAAGGTGGACACAGATTTGCGTCCAAAACCAAATCATAATATCGCATCCAAAGTTCAAATTTCGTGGTCACACTAGGAGCCAATCCATTGCGAGCCAAATGTCATTTTAAAAGTCAAGTTTGATGACGAACTCAATTTTCACTTATTCTAAATTTCCCGCATCGACAATTGGATTTTAAAAGTTTTGATTAAACACCTTGGCGGCCAGCCAACATGCAAAACAATTGCTTTGCTGCTGTGGCTAAATAAAACATACAACAAATTTTGACTCCATTCAGTTCGGATTTCGCGCACAAGTGGTGTAGAAATTGGGTTCTGGCTCGCGGATTTTGGGCGAGATGGATATCCAACTTGGATTCCGCAAACGTCAGTTGGATTGCAGAGCCATCAGTTGCTAATTGCCTTGACCCCTCCAGGGGCATGGGCGCGTCAATATCTCTAGCATTTCTATGCCTTGTTGACGTTTCGATAGCATATCTACTTTTCGGAAGTACAGTTGCTAGCATACACCTCCTATCCGGGCCGTCTTGATACTGACAAGCTCGGAGCACTGTCAGAGTTCTATTAGTACCCACAGGCAGTTTTTTGCCGTCAGTTGACCCCCTCACACGGTGAGTTTTGGCTTCGAGCGAAGTCATTTGGCTCTGTGGCCTCTCCGTGATGTCCACCTTAAGCCCCGGTGCTCATGCGTATCCAAATGACGCTAGACGCTGCGACACTTGAAACCTATCTGCGTTTCAACTCACATAATGTGATAGCAGTGTCACTCTGTATTACATAAGCCGGGCCACATAATGTCTAACACGAACATGAAATTTATGTGAAGTATCTTGAATCACTCGGAGGAAATTTCAAAGCACCGCTTGAGTAAAAGCGATCCTCAAGCGAATGATTTAAGAAACTTCACACAAATCACACATTGTAACCGTGTTCGTGTTCCGAGTTCGAGTGTATGTGTATGTGTCCCGGTTTAATAAAAATTGCGTGAGCTGCCGCAGATAGGAGCAGAAACCAGCGACATCCCAGATAGCTATCGCGGCAACCAAGTGACGCCGAAAGCTATCGACGTCCCTTGTGCAATGTATTTCTTCCTACCCGATTGAAAGTGACGCGGCATCCGGCGTCATTTGGACGTTTGTGTGCTGTGCACTGGCTCTTAAGCTGGAATCAGACGCACTAAACTGCTATATTTATGTCATATTTCTACGCTACATAGCGTGGAATTAGTTGTCAGAGTTTTCTGACATAGCGCCATATAACCCTGACTGCATATTTTTCCTATGTTGCCATATAAATATAGCAATTATATGGCATGCGTGTGATTACAACAATCACACGGACGTCGGATAGCTATAGCAACAAAGGGGCATGGGCGCGTCAACATTGTTGACATTTCACGAATTCTCCTCCATATGCTTTCACCTTCGGTAAAATTTTTACGGACAAATATCATGAAAATGTCCGCAAGGTGGTGTTCTATCTCCGCTCCTTTGGAATCTGGTGGTCAATAGACTGCTTTTGGACCTGGAAGGACTGAGATGTAGAGTCATTGCTTATGCGGATGATGTCGCTATTGCCATCTCGGGTAAGTTCCCTGGTGTCCTCAGTGAGGTGCTACAGAATGCTCTCTCTCTCTATTAACTGGCTGGGCTAATCTCTGCGGTTTAAGGGTTAACCCTAACAAAACGGAACTCGTTTTATTTACTAGAAGGTATAAGATACCTCTCGTCTCACCCCCAGTGTTGGGAGGAACCGAATTGGTTTTTACTGATAAAGCAAAATTCCTAGGAGTAATCTTCGATAAAAAGTTAGGCTGGAGACCTAACATACAGGAGCCTGTGAAGAAGGCCACGGTTGCTCTCTACGCTTGTAAAAAAGCGATTGGAAGTAGTTGGGGCCTTCAACCTAAGATCGTCTACTGGCTATACGTATCTATTGTACGGCCTATTCTCTTGCATGGTATTGTTGTTTGGTGGAATGCTCTTCGGACGGCGGCTTTATGTAGCTTGTTAAATAAAGTGCAAAGACTGGCCTGTTTGCTCGTTAGTGGAGCCCTGAGAAGTACTCCCTCTGCCGCCTTGGATGTTATGCTCAACTTGCTTCCTTTGGACGTTCTTGGTGAGCAGCTTGCTGCTTGCACTGCCATCCACCTTCGTGAAACAGGGCACTGGTTTTCATTGAGCACCGGCCACTCGGTGGTCTTGAACCACCTGATAATTCATGCTGGCACTGACTACACTTCCCCTAAACTCATTTTCGGGAAGAACTTTGTAAGTATAATCCCCTCTCGTCATCAGTGGATTGATGGCGAGTTTCCGTTGACGGGCTCTGTAGGTATCTATACGGATGGCTCAAAGACTGACAACGGGGTGGGAGTAGGAGTCTACGCCGATCAACTTAACCTAAGCTTATCGCTCCGTCTTCCAGATCACTGTAGTGTCCTCCAGGCGGAGGTTACTGCGATTTTGGAGGCCCTTATCTGGTTGAGGCGGCACACCGTGCCATATAAAGATATCACAATCTACACAGATAGCCAAGCCGCAATAAGATCGCTGGAATCTACACTGTTAACATTTAAGATAATAGCTGAATACCGCTCGACTCTCGTTGAGGCAGGGGGGTTTTTTAATATTGTCTTGTGCTGGATTCCAGGGCATAGTGGCTTTGGTGAAAACTTCCACGCTGATGAGCTCGCTAGGAAGGGGAAAATGGGCGTTATTCAGCAGCAACATGCTAACATTTGTATGTCTATTAATTCATGTAGGCTATACTTTAAGTCTTAGGCTATTAATAAGGCGAATGCTAGGTGGTTGAGTGGTATTACATGTCATGCAACCAGATCGATGTGGCCTCGTCTAAACCCTGTTCGCTCATCCCAACTCATAGCGTTGAAAAGACAGAATATCAGTTCTGTTGTGGGAGTAATTACTGGCCACTGCGTTATTGGGGAGCATGCTAGGAGGCTTCGCCTTCCTTTTAATGATTTCTGCAGAAGCTGTGGAGACGTCGATGAGGAGAAGAGTTGCTTCCATCTCCTCTGTTCTTGTCCGGCCCTGGCAATTAAGAGGAAATCAACTCTTGGTTCCTTTTTTTCTCAGAACTGGAGGATCAGGTGGATGTCAATATAGACCGCCTCCTCCGTTTTATCACCAGCTCAGGTTGGTTCAAAAATTAGTTGGGGTGATGGGGGTCAATATAGGACCCTGTGGTATCACAATGGACCAGCTTATGGTCTAAGTGTGCTGTGCTTGTAATGACAGCCAGATTACCTAACCTAACCTATCATGAAAATGTTTCCCTCCGGATCAGAATCAGATAGGGAGGGGAACATTTTCATGACAGTTGTTCGTACGGGGGCGACCGGTAGCGCAGTGTGAGTCTAGTCTTGTACTTTAGTTTTTTTTTTCCATAATAGTACATACTAGACCGTTCGCAGAGTTGTTTAAAGCAGTTCGTTTACTTTTCTTGATGGACTGCTTCCAGAAAGCGTGAAGTCTTATATGATTGGGCTAAATTATTGTACTCTAGAGGCTGTCTTGCTGATTCAAAACATTTGGGGCGACCGGTAGCGCAGTGTGTTGAGGCATCAGTCTCATGTTTGACTATCGGCGTTTCGGGTTCGAATCCCGTCCACGACGACGTTCGTGGCCATGGATGTACAGGAGGTGCATGCTGGCAACTGCATTCTCTGAAACCAATTTATGCCAACGAAACGTCAACTGGGCCACATGGAACAGTTGACGCGCTATGCCCCACAAAGGGTTAGGGCAATTGAGTATGTACCTTTACTGAATTACTTGCCCTCGTTGAAAATATATTATATGGCGTGCCAGAACAGTGTTATTATGAATTTATCAAGCCGTAGCTGATGGCATATTTAATGAAAGTAGTTGCTAAAATCATCATATAGCTGATAAGTTTTTTTTACATTTTTCACCGATGTAGTCAACAAAAGCTTTGATATTTGCTCACTTACCTTTTAAAGAAGGCAGCTGTTGTAGCTCGATGAGTAGAGAGTTTGTCGCGATGGCGGTTTCAAGTTCTGCCACAAGCAAAATATTTCTTTCTTTCACCTGTCATAGCGTGAGCAATTTACACAATATGTAACTATGTGCCAGTCTAACCAACGCCACACTGAGACCTGGCCCTCATATTTGCACCGACCAAGATCAGTGTTACTATGTCAGTAATCGAACCAAGCAGAGCCCCGACTGAGTAGGGACCGAGTCTTGCACCGATACAAATGGAAAATTGAGAACGGAAAGTAGGAAATGGAAACATGTTGTAAAAAAAAAAACAATTTTCATGCTTAATGTTATGCGCCCCTCTGGAAACTGCCAGTTTTTGTAGTTCAGAAGAATTATTTTTCTTCCATTCTTGGGAAACGTGTGATTTGGACCACGGACCTGATCCAATTACCGATGCTTGGTAAAGGTAAACCAAAAGACTCAAAAAATGCCATCAACAGTCTGCTGCATTCGCCTCGTCACCCCCAGTCATTTGATATGCACCTTGCCTAGACATCGTTTCATTGCCAAGCATGACCATTTCATGCCTCTCCTATTATTATATTTTCGGGGTTTATTCCCTATAGACAGGACTTGTTATCGAAAAAAGTAGAGATATGTCCAGATTCATTTCAATGGTACATATGAATTAGAACAATTCTGTAACTACCGGTTCTCGAAGTAATAGAGTGTTCTTTGAATACAACTGAGTGAGAAATCTGTGAATCCGGGCTCACGACCAATTATGAAAAATGGCAACAAGACCTTTATTTACGAACTATTATTGGCAAAGACTATGGAAGCACCTATCTAAAGTTGCTGATAGTCTTACCTTTCTTAATTAAGTCAGATATTACCTTTACCATGAAAAACCATGAAACACTGAACACATTTTTCATTTGGACGGACTCGGCTAAACATGGGGAGTAAAATTCTCCGGCAAATACGATCGATCAATAAAATTTATCTTGCAAGAAGCATACCAACGGAAAAACTATTACGTATCAGTAGATTACTTTCCACTCTAGATGACCTGACTTATTGTTTTTACTTTCTTTGATTAAATCTATTTTATAGTTATGTTTAGTTATTGCACCATTTTTTATGTATATAAATTACAGGATAACTCTTTCATTTCCTCTCCTTTATTCGCGCTCTTCTATTCAACACTCTTGATCGATTACTAAACTATCATTACTATCTTCTGAGCTATAAAAGTTTTCACCCATTTTCTGTGGTTGTAAACGTTCAATTTCGGCATGATTTATATTTCCACTAATATTTTCAATGTTTGGATCAATCAGAGCTGCACTTATATTTTGTGTAGAGAGATTTTCCGGCCAGAAACGTTTCGATGGACTGCTATTGGGTGGTGTTTTTTTGCGAGCTTGATTTCATACAGAAATTTCTAGTTAGTTGAAATTAGACGTGGACTACTCGGTGAATTGAACTAACAACATATATCGGACATGGCCAACTCACCTTGTTGATTCGATCCATTGTCGCCGGCATGTTCAAGCATCGGTTGTAGTATTCGTCGACGGGCGTTTATAAACCAATTATTTACCTATCGGGAGAATATAGTGATTGAAATACAATTTGATACAAAAACTGTGGCAGAGGAATATGTTGAAACTTACTTGCAGGAGTGTTAGATTTGTTTGGGCCGCTATTGCTCGTTTTTCGTCTTCTGTGGGATAAGGATGCTACAAATAGAAATTTTGTAAAACACTTGACAACTTAAGAATAGGTAAATGAAAAATGAGGTGTGCCTAATACAATGCACATAAAGGGTGGGGCCCGGGAACCAAGTAGTTTTGAAATAACAATAAGATTGTTAGTTTTTGCTTTAAAAAAATGCGTTTGTAGAACAACATATATAACTCCGACGAAGCCTATCTCAAGCCATGGTTCTGAAAGGAGGAGGGAATGATAGCTGAAGCCTGACTGGCAGTTACACGTTACACCTAAGCATCCCAGCTCATTAGGGTGGCATGAACCACCTAGTCAGGCCTGCAACATAGTTGTGTTATCTCCGGCACGTTATGAAGCACCCGAAGTAGCTATCACCGTGGCGACCCCTGAATAGGGCTTAGCGATGGCCCGACAACACATCCTTGTTAAAAGTACTCCATGTCAAGAAAACTGAAAAAAAGCCTCGGATTGGACGGATCAACAACGACGACCACACAAACGTTTAACCGATTATTCTTTCGGATCCTGGAATGTACGCTCCCTGAACAAACCGGGGACCGAGAAGGCACTCCTTAAACGGGTCGAGAAATACAACCTGAGCATCAATGCAGTCCAGGAAATAAACTGGCTTGTAAGCGAGATAAACGATGGACATAAGGAGCTTGGAGTTACGTTCATCATTAACAATCACCCCAAACCGCACGTTATTGACTTCAAACTCGTCAATGAAAGGTAGTACGCGATTCGCATAAGGACTCGATTTTTCAACCTCTGGCTCATCAATGTGCACGCTGAACTGAAGGAAGAATTCGTGAAAGACGAGTTTAACGACCGCCTGGAGACATTGTTCGATTCACTCCCAACAAACGACGTCCAAATACTGCTAGGAGATTTCAATGCGAAAGTTGGGAATGAGAGCTGGCACAGGGCAACCATAGGAGGACATAGCCTCCACAAATAATGCAAGTAGTACGATTAACAAAGATGACGATAACCAACTGCGTCTCACAGGTCAGGATCCAAAAAAGGCTGACTGATCTCTTTGAAATACGTACAGGACTGAAGCAAGGCGATGGAGTGGCTCCGACGCTCTTCAATCTGGCACTTGAACACCCCAACCGGCCATCCGGATAATGGATGCGAACCACAACCACTCCTCTTCAAGTTGACACAGTTGACAGCTGAGGACATCAACATCATGTCCCGAAACCTACCCGACGCAGAAGAACTTCTAAATAATCTTGATACGGCTGCAAAAGTTGGACTACGCATTAAACAGGACAAAACAAAAGTAATTATGCAATCAATAACAAGGACACCAGAACAACCGAACATCAACGTCGGCGACCTCAGCGTCGAATTCGTAGACGACTTCATATACCTGGGTAGGGTAACCTGTCAGAGGACGCCAATGAAACTGACGAAATCAAGCAACGATTACAGCTAGCAAATAAGACTTTCTGCTCGGTCCTCCCTATAATGAAATCGAAGCAAGTGCACAGAAATACTAAACTTCGCATTTATAAAACCATCATAAGACCTGTGAAACCTGCGAATCCTGGGCCCTTACTCAAGCCTCCGAAAACATGATAAACATATTTGAACGTAAGGTCCTTCGACGAATTTTCGAAACAGTTTGCGACCGAAATGGATGGCGTCGACAGAGCAAGGCTGCGAGGAAGACCGAGAGTTCGTTGGAAAGACTCAGTAGTTGAGGACGCCGAACAACTACTGCGCGTCCATAATTGCAGGACGTGGTCACTTGACCCAGATAATTGTTGATTGCCTTGATCCCTCCAGGAGCATGGCCGCGTCAACATCTCTAGCATTTCTACGCCTTGTTGACGTTTCGATAGCATAGCACGCAGTTGCTAGCATGTACCTCCTATCCGCGCCGTCTTTACACTGACAAGTTTAGAGCACTGTGAAAGTTCTATTAGTATCCGCAGGCAGTTTTTGATCGCGCCGAGATTTGAACTCCGCGCTCTAGATATATAGTAGTATCGTAGAGCGGTGACCCGACGGCCACGGCCACCGAGCGCGACTGAAATATAGAGGGAAAATTACATCTGGCATGCGATGTCCGTTTTCATTGATGCATTGTGGAAATCATTCAAAAACATTTGCCTACACTCTTTCCAGCAGGTCTCTGTCGATTTGAGCGATTTGTTGACGGATCGCTTCATTCTATCTAACGTATGAGGCTTGCCCTCGTATACACGTGACTTGAGGTACCCGCGTTCGGTAGCCATGTTCGTTCGGTCACTGCTCTACGATCTAGAGAATAGAGGTTCGATCCTCGGTGTGCGAACATATACTGCCTGTGGGTACTAACAGAACTCCCACAACCCTCTGAGCTTGTCAGTATAAAGACGGCGCAAACTGCACGTCCAAAAAGTAGATATGCTATCGAAACGTTAACAAGGCATAAAACATGCGAAAAATGTTGATACACCCATGCCCCTGGAGGGGTAAAGGCAATTAGAATGGAAAAAATCACATAGGGACAGGTCAAGAGATCGACGAGGCCATGAAATGTCACCAAATGGCGAAATGAGACGGTTAGGAAACAGGCGGCGAGAAACAGCCATAGACGCTCAGGCAGTGTGTGCCATGGCCCCATTTTACTGAAACCACAAATGCTGATGATTCACACCCCTTCTTGGTAACTCAGGGATACATTTTACGTTCACCATTTTAATGAAAACGAGACTGTTAGAAAACAGGCGGCGAAAAACAGCCATAGACGCTCAGGTAGTGGGTGCCATGGACCCATTTTGCTGAAACCACTGCTGATGCTGATGATTCACACCCCTTCTTGGTAACTCAGGGATACATTTTACGTTCACCATTTTAATATAACGGTCAGATTACAGTAACAGTAACCCCATTTCTTTCAAAAAAATAAGGACCGATGACGCCAAGCTTACCCACTGCGCACTAAACTCTTACCTTAGGGCTATGCAGCGGTCTTTCGTGTAATTGTCGCGGATTTTCGGAAACCCCATGCCGGCCATTTTTCTGTTGACGATCACACTAAAGTAGAAATGGGCCTCAATCTGTCTTATAGGTCGATTGCTGATTTAAACTGCAGTTGAATGACGCCGTCTGACCATTTGTGCCGCTTTCCATGGGCGGTATTTGGACAGCCGGGGTTGGCGGTTTTCCTATGTATTTTGTTGTTGCGCAATAGCAAAATACTTAGGAAACCCGCCAAATCCCGCTGCCAAAAACCGCCCATGGAAAGCGGCACAAATGGTCAGACGGCGTCATTCAACTGCACTTTAAATCAGCAATCGACCTATCCTATAAGACAGATTGAGGCGCATTTCTATCTTAGTGGGATCGTCAACAGACAAAATGGTTGGCATGGGATTTCCGAAAATCCGCGACAATTAGACGAAAGATCGCTATGAATGAATCAAGGAACGGATTATTACAAGCCGTACGCCCCTCCCTTTTCTAATGACCGAGTACTAGCCATTCCAAAAACACTTGGTTCCTGGCCACCACCCTGTAAATATTTCTTTTGTACAATATAATGCGTAATCTATAGACCAATTATGCAACAGCTGGCGAGCAGCACGACCATTGCTCACACTAGAGGGAAACAGTCCCCATGATACAGGAAATGCGTGCTATTTTTTAATGAGCGATTAATCGATTGATGAAACTAGGGAGAGTTCTACCAACTGACCGAAAACGAAGTAGGTGATTTTATCCAATAAATCCAATCGCTTCTTTAATTAAGCTTCCTCCCCAACTCTAATCTTTAAAAAAAAAAGGAAATTCGCATACAGGGACCGTATCATATAATTCGATTCGAATCGAACTGCTACCGAAAGAATGAAAATGGCACCAAGTATCTCGGAAACGAATTTCTGCATTTCAATAATCATCGAGTATTCGATACAAAATTGTTTATTCGAAGCGAATACTCAGAGCAGAGGTTTTTAAATTGGGAATTTCGTTTTCGAGTTACATGGTACCATTTTCATCGAAAACAATTCGATTCGAATCGAATTACATGGTAGTGCCCCAGATTGAGGTAACTTGAAGATTTTATTGATAATCTTTTACACTAAGTACTGGCTTCCCTTGTGCATAACCGGTCCACTTGCTCCAAATTTCATTAGCCAAATAATTTAATCAATTATATATTTCCATCTACCCGATACTCAATTTCGAAACTATTTCATAAACCAAAAGATGAATAATGATAAATGAATCAAAGACAACTACTTACAACTAAGTGCTGAAAAAGCCACGCTCGCATTACACTTGTAGCTTGTTTTGGCAAAATTCCTCGCTTCTGACGCTTCGAGCCCGAATTATTCGAAAGATTTGAACTCAAATCATCATTATTCGAATCTAATTCGGAGTCTGCTTCGTCCGAACTTCCACACGGTGAGAGTTGTCCTATGATTTGTAGGCACAATATAAAATGCAAATTATTTTCATCAAGAACATTTTTGTACATCCTCTATAACTTACCCGCATATTGATCCAAGGACAATGGAGGACATCCAATTTGGCTAAGTGGCGTTGAACCAAGTATTTGGGAAGTATTTATTGGATTATTTGTCGCTGGTGTGATCGTTGGCGAATGCTGATGTGGCATTGCAATATTGCTTTGCGGATGTTGCGGTTGTTGTTGCACAGGAAGACTGCCCAATGGAATTGTATTACCGTTGGAACTCATTTCATTCGAGTTATTATTAAAACTATTGTCGTTGATGTGATTATTTGTAGATAAATTATAAGCTGTGAAATTACGATTTTAGTACCGTTACTCATATACTCTAAATGGTGCTGACAAATTTAATGATTACCTGGCATATTGTTGAATTCACTGCTCTCTGCAGTAGGCATATAATCGTTATTGGTATAAAAATTACTAGATTGACTCGTTACTTGTTCCTGGAAGAAGTCGAAACGTCATCATATGCATATTTACGGGTATTTATAGAGAATGAACGCTTACTTGTTCTGGACTATTGATGGGACTGTTAGAATTTGATAAATTATTATTGTTTTCGAGAGGGTAATCAGACCTAAGTAAGTTTTCGGATTGCATTTTATTTCGAAGGCAAGCGATGTATCGTGTACAAAAATCTCTACATAGTTCTTGAACCTGCGAATAAAAATAAATATTTTTTACTTTTTTCCCCGTTAAAATATGGACATGGCAATTATTTTGAATAGATCTAATACCATATTCAGACAAGCATTTTAATTCTAGATAGATTTGCAAATCCCAAAATGCATTCACGTATACGATATTTCTGGAGGGGAACGAGATTTGATTTATCAATAATCAAGTGTGCCAATTTTGCTTTATTATGTCATTGTCGTTATGATGACGTTATGTCATTATCGCCATTTAAATTGGAAATTTACACGAGATGAGCGTTGTTATTCGCGATTGTTATTCGACACTTTAGTAAATTTATCATCTATGTACTCGTATATGCCATATTAATTTTATGCTCATTTCAATTAACAAAGTAAATATGAATACGAGTATAACATCAACTGATTGTGGGGTAATTTGAAAGAAATTGTCGATAAAGTTGTTCCCCAAAGTATGATGAATACAAATTAAGAGTTTCCGAATGCCGAAAATCATAAATTTAAAATGGAATTTGTTTGAAATCAAGACCCAAATCTAGATTTTGAAAACATGAAAATGTATGGAAAATCTAGTGGATTTAGCGGTAAATTTGCACAAATCCCGACATTTGGTTGTTGTTGTAGTAGCGACGCGCTGATATCCGATGAATGTGTGTGTCATAAAGCTTGGTTGTCCATGTTTTCTTGAATGTCCAGGTGTAGAAACGCAGCTGCCTCAATAGGATTATCCCATAGCGCAGTAGGTGTTAGGCGCGTGCGAGCTGCAGGACAGTTAAAGATGTGCTCAACATCGTGTGGAGTGAGGCCACAGGCTGGACAGGAGTTCTGTATTTCGTTATCAATGCGGGATAGGCACGAGTTCAGACGTAAGCACCAGCCAGAACGAAGTTGGGCGAGTGTAGTCCTGGTTGCTCTAGGAAGTCGTAGTTCGTCTGAAGATACAGCAGGTGGTTGCGCATTTAGTACCCTGTTTGGTGTCATGTCTGCGATTGAGGATAGCACTTCTTCACTATGCAGTGTTGTGATGGTCGATCTATAGCTAGCGTTATCGAAGGGAACTCTTTTAAACCTTTGGATCTCCTGCTCGCGGTCCCTCATATTACGTCTTACATGACGTGGCGGTGGGGTTTTATCCATAAGGTTAGAGTTAGTATGGTCACTCCGATAACAGCCAACCAGATACTGCTTCGTTAGAAGTGTGTTGTGGCTTCGTAGGGGCATTATTCTGGTTTCTTGGTTAAGGTGGTCCTGCGACGACATCAGCAGGCAGCCTGTGACAGTTCTAAGAGCTGCATTTTGGCAGGTCTGGACGTTCCTCCATTGAGTGTCACATAAGTTTTCCGACCAGATGGGAGCTGCATAATTGGCCACAGATCTCCCGATAGACTTGTAAGTCGTTAGTAGGGTCTCCTTGTCTTTCCCCAGGAACTGCCAGCTAGAGCTTTGAGGACTTTGTTCCTGCTTCTCATCTTGTCACAAATGGTTCACGCAAGGGCCGAGAAGGTAGCCATGATGTAAAGGGTGACACCGAAAATTTTAGGGTGGTTAATGGTGGAGATAGTTTGACCGTCTACTGCAATATCCAGTTATTGCCTCACTTCTTTCATCCATGTGGTAAACAATGTAGCGGTAGATTTCGGCGCAGACAGAGTGAGATTTTTGCTGACGAAGTTCGTAGAGATATCCATTTATCTGTTCGCACATTTGAGTGATATCGTTGCCGGTTGCTAAAATCGTGCAGTCATTAGCAAAACTGATAATTTCAAGTCCTTCAGGCGGCGTAGAGAGTCCTAACATGTAAAGGTTAAACAGGGTGGGAGATAGGACTCCTCCTTGGGGAACACCCTGTTTAATTCGTCTTAGTTTAAATTTCCCGGATCTAAATTCTGTGTAGGACTGTCTGCCGGCAAGATAGTTGGGGATCCACTTTACAGTATGCGACGGAAGCGATGTACCACAGATGTCAGACAGGAGAAACAAGTGGCTGACAGTATCAAAAGCCTTTGACAAGTCTAATGGCACCAGAATCGTTCGTTGACAGGGACGTGCTTGGTTGAGGCCATTAAGTATTTTTGATGCAATGACATCCAAAGCCGTCGTGGTGCTATGCATCTTTCTAAAGCCATGTTGGTAGTCGACCATCTGAATGTGAGTCGTAATTATCCAGTGGAGCAGCGCTTCTAAGGTCTTGGCTACAGGAGACAAAAGTGTGATGGGACGATATGAGTCGCATAGTGTTGGTTTTTTTCCCGGTTTAAGAATAGGGATCACTCTTCCTTTCTTCCAATATTCGGGAATGATAGACGATGAGATGGAGAGTTTCATCGTGTCCGTTATGTTTGAGCATGACCATCAATATACCGTCTGGTCCAAGGGCCTCAGAACTCTTCGCTCTTTTTATCGCTAGTGCAACTTCCTGAGATGTAAATTGAAGTTCCTGGTCAGCTGGACGGTTACGAATGCTCCTCGTAATGATGCGCTTAAGTCTATCAGGAGGTGGATGTTCGATAAACTGTTTATTAAAGTTGTTGGCGCATTTTGTTGGGTCGTTAACCGTAATGCTGCCGAATTGGATTGCAACATGCCCTTTGTGTTTGGTTGGGTTTGTAAGAGCCCTAACCGTTGACCAGAGCTTATTGACGCCCGTTGTCAAGTTGCAATTGTCGAGGTGAGAGTTCCACTTCCTTCTCCTGTGATCTGCTACCTGTTTAAAGATATCAAGGTTTAACTCCTTGATCCTTGGATCGTCAGTAGGGAACTCGCGATTACTCTACGATATCTCGCTACCGGCGATAGTTTCGGTAGTCTTTCATTTTTTAAAGTATCAAAATCAGTAATAAGTCGTAATATATTTTACTATAGTTTGTTCAGAAATTATTTTAGTATTGAAGGAATAAACAACTATGTTGTAAAAAGTTTCCGCTAAAGAAAAATTCATCAGCCGCAAAAAGGGTTGATATGAACACAATCCCGATAACGCAATCGCATTTGAGGTATGTTTAAAGATCTAATTAAATTAGTTAATTTCTTCCAACGCTGATTGGCGGAGAGCTTTGTGACCTAGATGATGTTGCTAAATACTGTTGTCTCCCGGATCTCGTTATAACTACAAATGCACTTCAGGAGAGAAGACAATGGACAATATTTTCAACTCCTTCCATTTTATTGAGCATATTTTGTTTATTTACTTAATATTTGAATTTAATAGTTTCATTCCATGATTTTCTTCAGTTCTTTCGAATTTTCTGTTTTTGACGTGATAACATACTCCTCGTATGTCGAAAAAGCTCGGGACGAAAGTAGAAACGCTTTAAAATCTGTTTGGAGATCTCAGCGCCCATGTGATAAATTTTCCTTTGAAAGCTTATTGTATATTCTAACCAAGCTTTATCCTAAATCCCATCCAATAGATGTTGTCAAAGATAAACTGGGTTGCCGCTATAGTACCCGACGGGTGGAGCGAGCGTTCTCTGTTTGTATTACGAAGGTGAAAGCTATTTAAATGCGTGGCTCGCAGAGCGACCGGAGCCCACACAAGATGTTTTTGATTTACAATATGCTCTTGTATGTGTCTGGAAAATTTATTGTGAAAAATTATAGTACGGAAGAGTTTCTGCAACAGCTGCAACCCATTTGTGATCTTATAACCTTTTGTCAGTTTGCTACAAACCGTATCGATAACGGCGCAACAATCGCCAACTATTCGGCAGCCGCCTAGTTCCGCTCGGATGACGGCGCGGCGTAGCGATCGATAACTACCAAATAGTCGCAGGGAACTTGTTTAATTGTCCTTTGCATATTAACGTGTAACGCCCTTCAGGAGTATGTCAGGAAAATGTAGGCCGAAAGTGGAAATGCTTTAAAATTCCTTTAGAGATCGCAGCGCCCTTGTTGCCAGTCTGTTGAAATATTACGATTCGTATCGTATTTTTCATATCATCGGCCAATACTGAATCGATTGTACACTCCAGCGAGTTAAAATTGGAATTACCCTAATTAAAAATAATACAAAATAAAAAAAATTGTTTAATTTAAATTGCATCGATTCAATGACGTTATCACGCAAATACATATCGCAGAAGAAAAGGAACGCGTAGATTAAAATGGAACGCTTTACACTTATGCATTACGACAACGCTGCAGTTTGCAGGAATCGTTTTGCAGCAGCAAGTCCAGGGTCGTAGGGTTCTCTTCTTGTACGACAATGCGTTTTTTTGCGGGATTGCTCTCCCTGCAGAAAAACGCAAAGTGTAATGCCAGGCTAATTTGACATTTCACTGCCGCTGCTGCTGCTTTCTGCGTTCTATCTGGTTCGGGCATAACGAGCATCACAAGCAGCTCAATTTGGTGGAAACAAATACTGCGAGCATTGTACGCGAGCTCAGCACGTGAACAATTTTGGTGGGAGCTAAGCTTACTTAACATTCTATTAAATACATAATCGTTAGAAAAAAACAACAATTTTACCTTTTCTAATTCCAACAAATGTATTCGAAGAACTTGCAGAGCTTTAATCATCTGAAACGACATTTTTTATTGTTATTATCAGACCATCGAAACCAAATTCTCATTTGTTTCTCTTACCAATCCGTCTATTTCAGCATTATTGGTTAATAAGGGACGCTTCTCCTTTTCTAATAACTGTACAAAGGCCTGTAGAAATAAAACAACAAAACGACAAAACTTACAACTGTGATTTGTAGATAAATCAAAAAAAGTTGCGGTCTCACTTGAATATCTCTAGAAAAACTATCTCCATCTCCATTACTATTATTAGTTCCATTCGGACTGGATGCGGATGAATTCGATGACGACGAAGACACATAGCCTTGTGTTGCCTGTTCGCATTTCTCCAACAACAGTGCCAGTAGTGAGAACAAAGGATGTCTGAAACAGGAAATGATAATTAAAAACATTTGTCTATACGAGTATGGGAATAGTCGTCCATGTCCGGGAATATTCATATCACATTTTAATAATTTTAATATAGAAGAATGGTTTCGTGTGGACGTAGATTTTATATAGAAAAAGGGAAGAAATGGTTGGCGTCAGGAAATATGATAGACGGTGTACGGGCGACAGAGGCCCTTAACAATACGACACGACCGTTGATCGTTTTCGGCTTTGAAAATAACGTTTTATTGTTTGTGTGTGTCAAAGTAGACATATTAATCAGATTTATCTATTTGGATGAAAGTCACGGTCTTCATTCTGATAATATGAAATTAGAAAAACTAAATATTAAAAAGGTAGAGAATAAACTGTTTATAACTGAAATGGCTATTGTATTGTATTTCCGTATTCATCTTTAACTATACAGGGTGTCACACAACTACCTTATGCAATTTCCGACATAAAAGAATAATTAATAACATTTTTCAAATTCTTAACACTTTTGGCTGCTACAGGCATTTGCACCTCACCTATATACCTATGAGAAAGTATGTATGCACACAGAGATGGGGGAAAATTAATGGAAATCCAACTTTTCAAGAAGAAATCAGTGCATCATTTACAAGTAGAAATCAAAAATTGAAATATTAAGTAGTAATTGAAGTCACGATGCAGTTCAATTATGTACAGAAATGTCGGAACCTGACAAAAGAAGGTGGTTGAATCAGTCAAAGAAAACAGAGAAATGTGATCAAATGTAAAGAGAAACAATTATAAAGTGGGTAGCATTAGATTATCTGGTTCGCTCGTAGTGTGTTCAAGCTCTACTCCTCTTCATCATATTCACCATCTGCATCAGAAAAATGGTCAGCCATCAGTATCAGAAAACATAGGAGGGACTTCTTGTTAACAAGTCGAAACAGGGTGGAAATTTTATTATGTACTTGGTTCATCTAGAAATTCAACTTCGTCTATCAACACTGTGGGTGGCTCATCCAACGGGGCATTTAACAGGAGGGTCCCTTGCAGCTCATGCAGATGTAGGAACATTTAAGGCCTGCTTTATGGCACATGCATGCAGATTTGCATCCCTTTGTCATCTGCAGGACACGCCATTCAAAACCGCTGATGGAGCTGGAGGTTTCGTAGTTGGGATTGGAAGTGTCACCTTCCAACCATTTTCTGTAGGGTCCTTCAGCATGCCCTGCCATAGGTTAGGTTAGGTTAAGGGGCTGCCATGAAACAACACAGCACACTTAGACCTCTCATGGGTCCATTGTGATACCACCAGTAACAAAAACACCTCTCTAAGAAACCTAGATTCCGAACCAGCCTGTGCTGGCAATGTAGCGATTGAGCTGTATCACACTCATATCCTTGAGGTCCTCCATATCAAAGTAGAACCAGGAGCCCAGGAATTTCTTCCTCCTGATGGCCAGTGCCGGACAGCGGCATAGAAGGTGCAAGACACTCTCCTCCTCATCCACATCCACACAACTGCTGCATGATGAGGAAGACGGAGCCTCCATGCGAGCTCACCAATGGGGCAGTGCCCTGTGATAGTCCCCACCACTCTACCAATGTGCTTTCTATTCAGTGCCAGCAAAGAGGCAGATCGGCTAGGGTCGAATTTCTGCCAAATCATTCTCGTCGTTTGGCAAGTGCGACTATTGAGCCATCTGGTATTTGCCCTATCCACTGCCACAGACTTAATTGCCACTTTGCATGATGCAATTGGCATTCTAATGTCATTGCGGAGCCCATCGACGACACCGGTTGTCCCCTCGTGCGCAAGATCCGTCCGCTCTGCAATTGCCCGCAAAGCCACTGTGACTCGGTATCCAGCAGAGGGTAATGTTGAAAAAGTAACTCATCTCCATGAGGGCCGAGCGGCACTCCAGAATAGTTTTCGATGTAGTGAGAACAGAGTCAAGCGAGCGAATCGCAGCCTGACTGTCCGTATAGATAGTAATGTCTCTTGCAGTCACGACATGATTCCTCAACCAGGTCAGTGCTTCCGAGATCGCCGAAACCTCGGCCTGCAGGACACTTCAAAAGTCGGGAAGACGGTAGGATAAGTTAATTCCCAGTACCTCCAAGTGTATACCAATCCCAACTCCATTCTCGGTCTTAGAGCCATCCGTGTAGATAGTCAAGGAGTTGGAAGTAACGGGTACATTATCAGCCCATAGGCTTCTCGACGGAATCAGGCTGGTATGGTTCCTACCGAAAACGTGTTTAGGAGACGTGTAATCAGTCTCCCGAGGGAGATCCAGGTTGCACAGGATAGCCGCGTGGCCAGTGCTCGAAGTACGCCATTGGCCTGTTTCTCGAAGACGCAGGGCCGTATTCCCCGCCAGCTGTTCGCCAAATATGTCAAGCGGGAGCAAGTGTAGCAGCGTATCCAAGCTGACTGACGGAGTTGTTCTAAAGGCCCCCGTCGTGGCAATCGCTGCTAGTCTTTGCACTTTACTTAACAGGCGACAATAGGACGCCACTCTTAGTGCCGCCCACCAAACACAAATGCCGTGAAGTAGAATTGGCCGCACATCCGCTGTATATAGCCAGTATACCACCTTCGGTTGCAGGCCCCAGTTCTTACCAACCGCCCCCCTGCACGAATAGAGCGCAGTAGTGGCTTTATTCACCCGCTCAAGGATGTTGGGCTTCCACGTCAATTTCCTATCAAAGATAAGGCCCAGGAACTTAGCTCTATCACTGAAGGCCAGTTGCTTGCCATCCAATGTTGGAGGCTCAACAGGAGGCAGCTCCTGTCTTCTAGTAAAGAGCACAAGTTCGGTCTTGTGAGGGTTGACACCAAGGCCACAGTGGCCTGCCCATTCGGTGAGTATGCATAGAGCACTCTGCATCAACTCACTAAGGACTCCCGGGAATCTTCCGGAAACAGCAATGACAACATCGTCAGCGTAAGCCGTCACCCTGAAACCAAGCTCTTCCAATCTCAAAAGCAGTCCATTGACCGCCAGGTTCCAAAGAAGAGGGGAAAATATGCCCCCTTGTGGAGTACCCCTGCATACATATGTACTGACGGATGAAATACCCATAGTGGTACTTATAATCCTAGATGTCAACAGGAGACTGATGAGTTTGCAAAACGATTCCTCAACCTGCATTTTTAAGAGCGCTTCGATGATCGCACTAGGTTTAATATTATTAAACGCCCCCTCGATGTCTAAAAACGCAACCATGGTGTATTCCTTGTATTCAAGGGATTTCTCAATACAACTAACTAGAGAGTGCAGAGCAGTGTCCACTGATCTACCTTTCCAGTAGGCATGTTGCGATGAAGATAATAACAGAGGCGGAATGGTATTTCGAAGATGGGTATCGATTAGCCGCTCCAATAGTTTCAGCATGCCCTGCCATGCTTGAACCTGGTAGTACGTTCTCAAAGAATGAAGGTTTGTGTCCTAGGTTGGAGGAAGGCTTGCCAGGATTGTGTTTGATTTAGTCATTGTTCGCACGAAACGAGTGTATCGCATCGCATCAAGTGACTCATTCGAAGTGTAGCCGTAGAGAACCAGCAGGATTCCTCCCCTGCTGAACAAATTTGTGAACAAGGTAATAAAATTGTTACTAAAATATGTTTCGATTTGTTAACAAGAAAGGACCTCTTATGTATTCTATTGCTGATGGCTGACCATTTTTCTGATACAGATGGTGAAGATGATGAAGAGGAGTAGAGCCTGAACACACTACGAACGAACCAGGTAATCTAATGCTACACCTTTTATAATTGTTTCTCTTTACATTTGATCACATTTCTCTATTTTCTTTGACTGAAACAACCAACTTCTTTTTTCAGGTTCCGACATTTCTAAACATAATTGAACTGCATCTTGACTTCCATGACTAGTTAATATTTCAATTTTTGATTTCTACTTGTAAATACACTGATTTCTTCTTGAAAAGTTGAATTTCTATTAATTTTCCCCAATCTCTGTGTACATACATACGAGTACTTTCTCCCTTTCTCTCATAGGTGAGGTATGTATGTATAGGTACGAAGGTAAGGTGAAAAGTTCTCGACCTGACAATGAAAGACTGCGATTTTCAGTTAAAAAATGATTTTATTTTTCTACATAATCTCCCTTGACTCCAACACACTTGGTCCAACGTTTCTGCAACATCAGTATTCCTTCCCGCAAGTGAAAGTCTGGAAGGCTGTGAAAATATTTATCTACGGCGCTCTCAACTTCTTCATTGGATGCGAAGCACTTCCCAGAAACAAATTTCTTCAAGTTTGGGAACAGATGGAAGTCTGAGGGTGCCAAATCAGGAGAATAGGGGGATGGTCGGGCAAATCGTACGCCAAATTACACAATTTTCCCATCGTCAACGCACACTTGTGTACAGGTGCGTTGTTCTGGTGAAAGATGATTTTGTTCTTCTTCAAGTGAGGCCACTTCTCGCGAATTTTGGCATCCAGCTGGTCAAGAAGTTTGGAGTAATATTCGCCTGTTAATTGATTACGTTGAAAAGGGCAGAACAATAGCCTTTTTCAAGGTAATCAATTAACAGGATCCCTTTCGCATTTCAAAACACGCTGGCCATTACCTTTCCGGCAGATGCGATCGACTTCGTTTTCTCTGGCGCTGAACCACCGGCTTCCACCCACTGCTTCAACTGCTGTTTCGTTTCTGGCGTGTAGTGGTAGACCCAAGTCCCATCCATGGTGACAAATCGCCGCACGAAATCGGTCTAATCCCGATTGAATTGGTGCAAAGATTGCTGCGAAAATCGTTTGTGCATTCGGTTTTGATCGGCATTCAGCAAATGCGGCACCCATTTTGCGCAGAGCTTTAGCATCTCTAATTCTTTGTGCAAGATGTTTCGCACCCTTTCTTCCTATATCCCCACAGCCTCAGCAATATCACTCACTTTCATTCGCTTATCGTCGAACACGATATCATGCACTTTTCGATGGTTTCCGGTGTGGTTGCGGTTTTTGGCCGTCCTTCACGTGGGTCGAGAGACGTACGATCACGTTTAAATTCAGCTGCCCATTTTTTAACGGTTGACATCGAAGGAGCAGAGTCCCTGTAAACTTTTGTTCACTTCCAATGAATTTCCCTAGGGGTTAATCCATCCAAAACGAAGAATTTTATTATATGACCGCACGATATTCAAGTTTCTCCATTTTAACGAAAAACACGTAAGACGTCTACTGCAAAAATTCGTGTAGACAAACTACATGAGAGAACTAGTTGAAACTTGTCATACGAACTAATGACACGTGCACCCAGGCAGGAAACATAAATTTTTGCTGATTGTAACGGTATTTCTGTGTCAGGCCGAGAGCTTTTCATCTTACCCTCGTATAAAGGTGATACCTCACCTGAGGTGAAGTATATAGTTGAAGTAAGGTATATAAGTAGGTGAGACGCCTCCTTTTCATAGACCGGGGAGCGTGGACCGGCGCATTGGAATTTGGAAAATCTTTCATTACTCCCACTCCCCTCCCCTTAACCAAGTTTCAAATTTTAGGTACTGATTTTACACAGAATTCGATGCTCTACAACAAGCTTTTTGGTTTCCCATTTAGATTAACCGTTTTCGATTTATAGCCGTGTAAAGATGGATTAGGATTAGGATTCTTGCCGCAGATGGAAAAAATTGGTGTTTTTGACTGCCGATTTTGACAAAACATCAGGAGGAGGCTTGCAACAAAAATGGCTCGTTTACAAGCTATAAACAAAAAAATTAAAAGAGTCCGAAAATTTCACCGAGTTGTTCTAAAAGCCTTCGTTAAGGTTAACGCATATGGCCTTTGTACCTTTCCCGCTACTCTGAGTGTTGTCTACCACACACTGATACTGTACAATAATATAGGATGTACAACAGCTACGTAATATCCAATATACTGCTTTCGCCTGCAAGCCCCAGATCTTACCAGTGGCTCTCCTGCACGAGTAAAGTGCAACAGTAGCCTTTCTTACCCGTTCTTGAATATTAAGCTATCTGTCGAAGATAAGACCGAGAAATTAAGCTTTATCCGTCAAAACCAATTTAGTGCCCTCCAGTGTAGGGGATTCGATTGGAAGGATCGTGTGCCTTCTAGTAAAAAGCACAAGTTCCGTTTTATCTGGGTTAGCCCTAAGGTCGCACTGGTTTGCCCACTCCGTTAGAATGGATAGGGCATTCTGCAGCACACCGTTTAGGGTATAATGAAACCTGCCCGTGACTGCGATGGCAATGTCGTCAGCGTAAGCAATGATTTTACACCCAATCTTCTCAAAATCTAAAAGCAGTCTGTTGACCGCCAAATCCCAAAGAAGGGGAGACAGTATGCCTCCTTGGAAGGTTCCCCTGCAAACACGCCTGCGCACAGACGATGTTCTCAAAGTTTTATGGACAAGTTTTGATCCCAAGAGCGTGTTCCGGGGAACTAAAATGCAGTGTTCTTGAAGGACGGTGCATGGATTTCTGGAATTACTGTCGAATCATCCTTTCACGCTTGAAGGGGAATTTCCCAATATTGTGTAAGGCAAAAGTATTTGATTAATTGATCCAGTACTATCCATCCCATTTACTGGTGGGCTGAACAGATAAATCGAAATTTGAGTATGTGCGAGTATTTCAAATGTAAATGAAAGAAAATGTCGCTGGATGAATGGACAATTTCCAATAATCAAAAAAATGGGTTTTGATTCAAACCACTGATAAACTGGATTTATTAAAAGATAATGTGGTTTAATTTAAGTAAATTTCTAATTTATTTTAGGCACGTATTAGAATTTATGATAAATTTACGGAAGAATTTAAGATCACAGGCATAAATTTATCAAACGACGGTGTAAAAACATCACCAACCACTGACATATTCAGGATACACTGGATATAAGATGATGATTTCACCATACAGACATAATAGGAGGACATTTCAAATTCCCATTTCTTGTCTTGTTTCTAATATCAAATGAACGTTATTGCACTTGAGATTATCTTATAAAAATGCAGTGCATCACACATCGTATTCATATCACATAATGGATGCGTGAAATAGGATGCGATTAAAAGGCTTAAGGTTTCCGTTTCGAAGACAATAACCCTCCCACACACTCCCTTCCAATGTCGATGAGGTACGGCCGTAGTGTTGTGATGATGGTTGTGATATATATCGAAATCGTGTTAGAGTTATTGTAAAGGGTTATAATACGAGTATGTTAATTTTAGAAGCATTCTAAATGACTTACTTGTAAACGGCTCGTTTATCGGCTTCAAATTGTGCTTGGTCGATACCATTGGCGGCGGCGGCGGCTGGTGGCGACGATATATTGTTCTCCTGCATTTTGTAGTCCTACTTCTTGCCGAACAACTTAACCGAAGATATACACGTAAATACTATGAGGAATTGGTCAGGAACAAAATTTCTCAGTCAGTGATGTGTAGTATGTTGCATATTTTTCGATGCATGCAACGACAGGCTTCTGGAAAGATAGAAAGTTATGGTTTGTTAGATAACGAACAATAAAATCATTTATTACTGCTAGTAAATGTAAAGAAGCGATTTTTATAAATAGTAAACAAAAACTAATCAGCTGTGTCTTCTACACGACAGTAGAGATAACGTCGATGGGCGGAGAGAGAAAATTGACACACAAGAAAGATTCGTCGTCTATCAACCACTAAACACTTCCTCCCTCTATTTACCAGGAGAACCACATACACCAAAGATCAAACATTAGAAAGATACCCTACTTCATACTAATTAAGGATTTAGGCTACCCCTCGCGGTGCCAATAATTCAAAGGTAAATCGCCTAGAGAGAGATAAAGACGGCAACACTTCAGTAATGACAACTGCCTATTAAGCTTCATTGTGTGAGTTACATGCTTGTTAGGTGGCATTACCCCTTTGTGTATGCATATGGGAACCAACACATATGCAACTACTAGTCACTCGCGTTAATTTGTGTGAAGTAGGGAATCTTCCTAATGTTCAATCTTTGTACACACCTCGCCCAACTATGGGAACAGAATACATGTCCATCTAACATCAAACCTATTTTTTTCGCTTATTTCGCACCTCACTCCATTGTAAAAGTACAGCAGCCTCCTTTTTTGTTCCGTTGGAATATGGGGTTACAAAACTCATTTGCCATAACCCATAGTAGGACATTAGCGCGTCAACTATTCGATGTAGCTTAGCTGACATTTCGTTAGCATAAACCAGTTTCGGACGATGCACGTTGCAAGCATGCATGCACATGCGCCTACCTGCGACAAGTCGTGACTTATAATATTATTACGCCCCGCACCACAGGGGGAAGACAAGACAAACATCCATGGCCACGAACGCCGTGCGGGACTGCAACCCGTAACGACCGTAGTCAAACATAAGACTGACGCCACTACACAATGAGCTAGAGGTCACCGTTTTTAAGGGATGATGTTAATTGGGAGGCTCAGTATCACGCTGGTCATGCCTAATGGTTCGAATATACTCGTGGCAGGAATTGAACCCACCACCTCCCGCTTGACAGAACGATACCTCCATCTATCGAGCTACCACGGTCACCATCACTCCATTGCGTTTAATTCGAGTAATTATTTCTGTAATTGCAAGGAATAGTGCACACATGCGTTGATTCTACTACCTCAGTTATATTTACCAAACTATATTTTCAACCAGAATATAGCTTCGTGACATATTCGGAACAGCTGATTGCACGGATGAAGCTTTTTACACTTTTTAAAATAGGTCAGGTTCTATATCGTTTCGTTTCGTCTCAAGGGAAAACATCATCATTATCGATGACACAACCCAATGCAAGGAGGAGCCCTCTCACCTACTCTGTTCAACATCTACCTATCAGGTCTCCCCACACCACCAGAAGGATTCCAACTCATCACCTATGCGGATGATTGTTCAATCTTAGCCACTAGTGACGACATTCCATTGATGTGTGCAATGATCAACAGCTACCTCGACGTACTCGACGCCTTCTTTACCAACAAAAACTTGGTGACCTCAGCGCCGAAATCATCTGTCACGAAGAGTTGAAACAACAACCGAACATATCAGTACGAGACCAACCTGTTCCCACCGCCAATCATCCGAAAATCCTTGGTCTTACCTTGGATAGTACGGCACTATCATCTGCCCATGCTTCCACAATCTATAAAAGTGAATCTGTGTATGTATGGACGCTTATACTCTCTAAGTCGCTGCACAGAATGGCGTGAAAATTTGTACAATGATTCATTATGCCACTGCGCAGGCTATAGACTTGGTCCGAATTACAAATACTTAGTAGCTGTGTTGTAAAAATACATAACCTAAAATGTGTAACACAGAAACCACGACTTTAAGACTTTATTGCACTGCTACTTCACATTTCACTTCACTTCGCTAATGGACTGCTAATATAATGTTAATTAACTGTTAACATACTGTTAATGGACTGTTAACTTTCTGTTAACATACTGTTTATGCACTACTAACATACGGTTAATTCATTGTTAACATTCTGTTAACATACTGTCAACACACAGACGCTTCTAAAATCAATCCACTGGTGTTAGTGACTGTGAAAAATGCACAAAATGGTCAAAATGGTGAGTGTAACGAACCCTAGACGAAAGAGAGAGCAAAGTGAGCTCCAGTAGCTAGCTAGATGTTGATATTTAAAATACGATAAAAAAAAGTGCTCGCAATAAAGTTCTCAAAACACTCGCTAGAAGCTAGTGGGGAATGGATAAAGAGACCCTACTGGTAACCTTGTCGTGCTCGGTGGCCGTAGTCGTTCGGTCACCGCTCTACGATAATAATCTAGACCTCGGAGTTCAAATCTCGGCGCTATAAAAAAACTGCCTGTGAGTCCTAATAGAACTCTCACAGTGCTACAAGCTTGTCAGTATAAAGACGGCGCCGATAGGAGGTGCATGCTAGCAACTGCACTTCCTAAAAGTAGATATGCTATCGAAACGTCAACGAGACATAGAAATGCTAGAGATGTTGACGCGCCCATGCCCCTGGAGGGGTCAGGGCAATTAACAAACACTGGTACCGTACAAAGCTATTGGAAGATCAGTGGCCAATTACGCGGCACCTACCTAGTCTCATAACCTTAGTGACACACACTGGAAGCACATACAGTCCTGCCAAAACGCTGCTTTACGCACAGTGACAGACTGTGTTACTTGATGTCATCTCAGGATCACTTCCACCAAGAGACCAACATGCTGCGTAACACAAAACAGCCTGGGGGATCTCGAGAAAGATGTTCACAGATTTAAAAGGGAGCCATTCGACGAAACCGCCCATAGAACTGCTTTAAGCCCCATACACCGCGAGGAAGTCCAAAAATCTATTGAATGTTCAGTTCCGAACTCCAACATTGTACTTCAAGACCGGCCACCCACCTTTTTCTCCTACTGAGCACAGTCTACCTACATCGGCCAGAACCACGATTGCACAACTTCGATCTGGGTGGTGCTCTAGTCTTAACTCGTACCTGTCTCGCATCGATAACAACATTCCAAAAGTATGTCGGGCTTGTAATGTCACGCCTCATGATGTCGATCACATCTTTCAATGCTCTGCTGCTCCCACCTTGCTAGCACCCAGAGCTTTATGGGAGGTTCCAATTGAGGCTGCTATCTTTCTTGGTCTCGACACTGTGGGAGAGGAAGCCGCTGCTGACATATAACTTACACACACATATTTTATTATTTTATTTTATATTATTTTTCTGACTAAACTATTTAGTTTTTTTCCCCAACTAAAAAGTTTGCCCTCTGCAGGAGCGGTATGCAGTATACCACGATCAATAGTGTCGTATGCTTGCTTAAAGTCGGCAAAAATTTGGTACACGTTAACTTTGTACTCCCAAGCACTTTTCCACGCCAAGTATAAAGCCGCCTTGATAGTCGCCAATGATTCCTTCAGCGTACGGCTTTATCCTATTTCCCAGAATTTTGGTGAGCATTTTGTAGGACGTACAGACAAGTATAATTCTTGCACTGCAATTTATCTCCCTTTTTGTGAATGGGACAGATGATGTTCCTGTGCCAATGTTCTGGGATCACCTCGTTCTCCCAGATTCGCAAAAGTAGTTGATGTACGAGTATGCCATTTAGTAAACCCGTTCCACCGGATTTTAGCATTTTAGAATCTCGTCTGCGCCCGGCGCTTTATTTGTTTTGAGTGACTTCAACCGGCGAGATCAACTTCTTCTACTGTTGAGGGTTGTGTATGTGTATTGGGGCCATGAACATATGATCATTAGGAGGTACATGCTGGCAACTGCATTCTCCAAAACCAGTTTATGCCAACGAAACGTCAACTGGGCCACATGGAACGGTTGACGCACTATGCCCCACAAGGGGTTAGGGCAATTGAGTGTTTCAAAGTTTCAGGACAATGCCATTTGAGCCCTTTAAACGCTTAATTGCTCTAGTGAACGTACGGTGTGGACATGTGCGCTGCGGGCTCAGAAGGAGCGTTAGCTGTTCTGACTGTCTCCGAGGCAATCATTCTTGAGGACTCAGATTGATGTGGGCCAATTTCTCTGTTGTTTGGAGATGTATCCACACATATCCCTGACAGTCTCTCAACTTTCGCAAGTTGTGAATGCTTCAGAGTCCCAGGATTGGCTAGTTCGATCCAGAGGCCCCAAATGTGTTTTGAATAATTATGTGCATAATGTGATCTACGCTATCTTTCGCTTGTTCAGTGTTCCACCTCAAAATGAGCTCTGGAAATGTCAATTGCTCACCAAGATCGGGTAATGCTCATTTGTTTTTCTCGGGCTATACGAACGATCATGTTTATGTAAACAATTTGCACACCATTCGAGAACATCCTTAACCAATTAATCAACGCGTCTTTGTAGTACTGCCAATTTGAGGAAAATTTAACATATTGTTCCGAAAACTTGTCATTATCATGCCAAAGCAACACATTTCCAAATTCAGCAAACGAATAATAAAATTCAAGTACATACGAGTATCACCCCGTCAATTTTATTGCCGTCATCGATGCTGGCTGCGTACTTGTCCGATTTTCAATCGAAAAGTAGCCTTTGTGATAAATATAATATGTATGGTCACAATTAAAAGCCTATCAAATCGATATCAATTAATATAGGGAATTTATCGTTTCGTTTTTCCAGTCATAAACATACTACCATTCAATTCGCGTTATCCCCGAAATCCAAAGAGCTACCTGTTTGGCAATAATAATAATAAAACAGAGGCATAAACGCCCGAATAATCTAATCTTGCTGTCGACTATAAATACCTTCTGCAATGAGGCACATAACACAATGGTATTATCACCCTATGGCTAAGCTTAACACTATTGCCATTAGTGAGCTGTGGGTATCCGGCTCCGGGTACAGATTACTTATTTTACATAAAATTTATGTTATTTGTTTGGACATTGCAATCTAAGTATGTGTATAATACTCCCAACTCCTCCCAAAAATTAAAGAAAACGTGTTAAGACATTCGAAACTTGAACTTGGTAGGATCTCCACTAAGCGTTTTCGCCTCCTTAGTGGTATTATGTTTAAATTTCAGAATGTTGCCCTCTGCTAATAGACATCATTAACTCTTTCATTAAATAGAAGGTGTTGATGGTGTCATTAAGTGATAATAATACACATCTCTTCCTGTCTGTGTACGGCAAAGACGATTTGCCTTATCAAAAAAGTGGTGCGCTGATACCGGCTGCCCGAGCTCAGTGTACGAGTACACAAAAGATTTCTTAGGGTAAATAGTAAATAGACACGGAGGCTGTTTGCTTTTCTGGTGACTCTTTTCGATTTCTTCATTTGTTTTAGTAGCAATCTTTTAATCTTTGTGTTCTTTACAGAGATGTGTTAACAAAAGGTTTAACGACAGTTGCTTTGAAGTTTATGAATACGTACGTATAGGTATAATACGTACTGTTCTTCATAGTTATATTAGGACAATGAAAAATATTATGACCTAGTTAGCCTGAAAGCAAAATCTTCACAATACTTCGGTCACACCAGAAGCTCTGTGGATCGAGTCCCACACAACTATTCAATAGTTGGGGAGCTAATGGCTGGTTCTGTTACGGCATAAGTACCAAGGCTAGAACTTTCACAATCGTTTCTATATAATGCAGGAATACGAAAATAAAAAGTCTGGCAAACCTCCGAGGGTGGGTTTCTTGGCGGTAGAGGGTTAAAGTTTGCAAAAGATCGTTAAAATTACGTTATTTGCAAGTTTACCGCTTTGTATTATGAAAAATACTAATTATTCAAGTATTTTTTATGTTCTATTTGTGTAGTGGGATTCAGAGAAAATTGTACCGAACATGCTTGTGAATAGGAAGTGAGCTTTCGGCAGAATCTCGGAAAAACTACAAAAAAGGACCTTTTTAGTTTTTTTTTTACATATTTTGAAGATGATTAACCGCAGCGTAAAACATTTTGAGACAAAATGAAAGATTACCAGGAAATTCTTAAAAATGTGATATTAATTTCTTTCATATCTGAAGATAAGATAATCACTAGAAAACGTGGAACAAAAAAACTTTTTTTTGGTTTTTTGAAAATACTTCGAAAATGGTTAACCATAGCGAAAACGGTTCCGAAAGTTTACACCAAAATCCATAAGACTATGTAAAATATAATAATTTTCTCTCTCTCTCTCTCTCTGGATCCTGTCAACCCCTTGTGGGGCATAGGGCATTAACCACGCCGACTTTCCACCTCGTCCTGTTCGCCGCCATCGCCTTCAACTGTCTCCACGATTTGCCTAATGACTTACTCTCGACCTCAACTGATCTTCTCCAGGTGTTTCTAGGTCGTCCAACGCGGCGACTTGCATCGGTTCCCTGTGGGTTCCAATCGAGGGCCTGTTTAGCAATGTTTCCCGGCCCCTTTCGGAGTGTGTGACCTATCCATTGCCACTTTCGCCTTTTTATAGAGGTGCCTATCCTGTCCTGGCCAGTTATGAACAGGAGGTCGTCGTTAGAAATGACCTCCGGCCAGCGTATGTGCAGGATGCGCCGTAGACACTGGTTCACGAAAGTTTGCAATCTAGTTGTTATCTCCCTGGTCACCTTCCAAGTTGAACAGCCATAAAGAAGCACAGATTTTATATTGGTCTCGAAGATCCTGAGTTTGGTACGTCTGGAAATGTTGTTGTTTTGCCAGAAAGGAGTTAAACTGAAAAAAGCTGCCCGAGCCTTATTGATGCGAGACTGTACATCAGCATCCGCTCCACCATCTGCTGTAACTACGCTTCCGAGGTAGCAGAAATTGTCCACTTTTTCCACCGTCTGCCCCGAAACACAAATTTCGCTCTGTCTTCCTGGATCCAAGCTCAAGTACTTAGTTTTGGCAGCATTGATTTTAAGCCCCGCATTGCCACTTTCGCGGTGCAGGGCATCCGTCATTTGAACTAGATGATCCGATATATTTGAGAGAAGACAAATATCGTCAGCGTAATCCAGGTGTTGAAGGTATTCAGGTTCCATCTGATACCTTTGCTCTGGTGTTCACGAAGCGTACTGCAGAGTACGTCGTTAATGGCAATCAAAAACAATAAAGGTGACAAAATGCAGCCTTGTCTCACTCCGCTATGTACCTCGAAGGGATCTGAAAGCTTACCCTTGTGTAAAACGTGACATTGGGCTCCGCTATAGGAATCCTTGATGATGGATATGATTTTATCTGATATACCTCTCCTATGTAAAGCCTTCCAGATGTATTCCCGGTCAACGCTGTCAAACGCCTTCTCGAAATCGATGAACATCAGATGTAATGGGGATCTCCACTCTGCGGATTGTTCAATAATAAATAATAATTTTTTACGCATCTGAAATAGTTTTCGAGACTACGCCCGCAATCCGAGGGTTTTGTAGCAAGCGCTTATTTTGGTATGTAAATATTCGCTCCCTCCTCTTGTTGGTACCACTCAGATGGATAAAAACACCATACTTAAAATGTCTTATCCATGATATACATAGTATCTTACATACATGTAGATAGATATGTACATATGTATATCAGATAAACTGTCCTACTCTTCGAGATGCTTAACCATTCGTGTTAACACAACATTGCAAATTGCAAACTTGTGTAAAATAAAAATAATAGAGTCAGCGCCCAGCCTCCAGCCCCCCCCCCCCTCTCCTTTCCCACCAATCTTTACTAAACTACAATTCGCTCTACGAAAAACAATATGCAAGTATGTAGTATTCGAACCTATACACGAGGCCGATAGGTGCATTTTTTGTATGGATAGTGTCAAAATGCCTAAACTTAGATGACTGTATTATACTATTATTAAATATTATGTTATTGTAATGAAACTTGGAGATATTATTGCCTATGATGCTGGTTATCATTGGCCATCAACATTTTTGACATCGGGTGTGCTTAAGGGGTGCAGGGGTGTGCTAACTGCAATTATAGAAACGCACTATTATTAACCTTTTCTGATGAGACTTCAAAATTTTATTATTTTTAGTTTTTTATGCTAGTAAAATTCCGCTTTTCTGTAAATTTTCATATTTCTAAGTATAACGGTCTCGAAATGCAAGGGGGGAGGGGAGGGGGACGAACTCGGATCACCTATTTTCCCCTCTCCCTTTTTTTTTCTTCCTTCAAATTTGAAGGAAATGCCAAAAATGGAATGTACTCGATGGTACCTTTCTTACGATACCCCACTTGCCTATACCAAACGAAAAAAAAAAATGGACCCTTCACGGATGTGATAGGGTATACTCGTATTAACTTTGTGATGAAGTTTGCAACGCACAGAAGGAACCATCTCCTTTGTCCGTCTGGTTCTATGCAAACTAGTCCCTCAGTTTTAAAGCTATCGATCGGAAATTTTGTACAAAGCTTTCTTTCTATCGCACGCTGTATATATGTCGGAACCAATGGAATTGCACCACTACGTCATATAGCTGCCATAGGAGCGACCGGTCCAAAAATTCGTCTTTGTGAGATATTTTTTTTAATTCTAAAGATATATTTTTCAGATGTCACACTAATCAATAGTATCTCTAATCAAATCATATTCCCGAATATGATTGAAATTTAGTGGAGATAGAGTAGTCCTATCATATAGCTGTCATAGGAACGACCGTTCCAAAAGCAAGTTTTTGTTAGAAAAACTTTTTTATTTCTGAAGGTATCTTCACCAAATTTCATATTATTCAATCATATTGACTGCGAAACCACTCTCCTAAATTTGGTTTAAATCGATGGTTTTTGGGAGATATCTCATTTTTTTTGCATTTTATGGAGGAAGAACCCGGATATGAATTCCAAAAATGCTTTAGAATGCCTAAAATTTATCGTTATGTATTATACTATTGTTTACCAACGTATAGGTTTTTAATACAAAGAACAACACCCGAAACCATTTGGTGCAATTAATACCAAATTTTAACTCCACAGATTCTCAACTTCCATTTTACAGAACCTGAATCCTAAAACTGAAATTTTTTGCGTATACATTTTTTCTCTATAAATTTTACCAATCTGTGGGATTATAATTGTCCGACCATAGTTCCACATTACCACGCCGAACTCCAGTTTACTTAAACTTGAAATAAAATCGGTAGATCAGTATATGTGTCGGGCTGGGCTGTCTGAATGATACAAAAAGAGCGATAAATTCATGGGCACTTTAGGCCAGTCCCATGTAAATACATTTCACTTTCATCCATTTGCTTTTAAGCTATACATGATTTGCTTGGAAAAGTGTTACTCCAAGGAACTAATTATTTAGGTCGACATCATTGTCCTCTGGCATCACTATGAGTTGCCTTGGATGAAATTATGTCTTTCGGTCCTTTATGTTCGTTGAGTTCGTTAAGTCGAAAGAGGTCCTTTCTAGAATTGGTTTCTATTTAATTCCATCCTTAAGAAGATGCTCTTTTCCTCACTAAATGACTCAAACACCCTAAACAGTACTCTAGGGCGTTCGCACCAAAATCCCCAGTCGTATGATACACATCCTGCCTAGATATCGCTTCCTTGTAAAGAATATCATTTTCCAGTCCAAAGGGCTTAAAGTGCCTTCAACAGTAGTCTACTGCATTCGCCTCCTCTCCTCCAGACATGATATCCATCATCCCTTGATATCGCTTCTTTTCCAAGAATGTCCTTTTTCCTCTCCAAAAGACGCAAAATGCCATCAGTCCTGACCGAAGGACTCAAAATGACTTTAACAGAACTACAGTGCATTGGTCTCATTACCACGATTCAGAACCAGCTTTGGTTTTTGTTTCATTTCATGATTAGGAGAGTCCTTTTGTCCTGACGCACATCTCCAGCAGTACCAAAATACAACCGTGTGGTACTTATAATACCCGAAGAAAGCTATGAACCAAATTTAGTTGAAACACGGACCACGAGTTTTTTCTTTGAAATCATTGAAAAGACTTAAGCGAGAAACTCTATTAAATTTCATATTTTTGGATGTATCTTTTTATCTACAGCACAGATCGGAGCAAATGATAGCCTATACACACCCTTGGGACATAGTCAATCCGTGAGAAAAGAAAGCAGATCTCGATACGCTCCCTACGAAGCTGTAGCCCTGTCAAAGAACAACGAGAACAAGAAAAAAAAGAGATTTTCCAAACTTTCCTACCTCTGGTGTTTTTCGTCGTATCGACTTTTGCAACACTTAAGACGACCGGAGACAATGACCATAGCACCCCTCCCATTCATTCATCTAGGGATCCGAAACCTCGTACTTGTTGTGTAGCGTAAACAAAGTGTAATGAACCATATTCTGGACTGGTTGTGCTCCTTCCAACGGCAAACCAAGTACAACTTGAGTGGGGATGTTAGATGGTGGATTCAGAAGCTCTTCAAAATACGAGGCTCATCGGTGTCGCTGATGATGTTTCCATCCTTGTCCTTACAAAGGCTAGTCCTGGGTTGATAGCCGTTCTTAATTGTATTTACTAGTTTATACGCTTGTCTGGTGTTCCTATTAGCTAACTTTTTGTTATTATTCAGCAACTGTTCGTCAAAATATTTACGTTTCTTACGTCTAATTATTCTATTCGATATTTGCCGTAGCTCGTCATATTTTTCTCTTTTGGAACTGGTTGAATCCATTGTCTATAGGCCTCGTTTTCGCGTCAAGTGAATTTTTGCATTCTTCGTCGAACCAGTTATTTCGCGCTCGCCGGGCTTTATATCCCACGACCTTCTCTGCAACCTCTTTCATGGTACCCTTGAGTTCTTCCCACAACCCATAGACGCATGTGTTGCTGATGTTGTGCAGCATAGGTGATAGTCTTTCCTTAAGGACGGTAGTACACATACGCCACCGCCGTAGCATCGCTCAGGAGCTTATCAACCGCAAAGGTTTTGGGAGGGCTGATTCTTGATTGGTGCACTGAAGAAATTCTACATCTGTAGGTCATCTTTACCAAGTGATGATTTGAATCGCAGTTTGCTCATCGATAGAGCGGACATCTATTACACTAGACTCCCATCTCCTGCAAATGAGGATGTGATCAATTTTTTTGACGGTTTGTGCGACTGGAGATTTCCAGGTCTGCTTGTGAATGCGTGGATGCGGGACAGGACGGGACGGCTTACAACAAGATTCCTTCCCCCTATTATGCCATGTAATAACAAAAAAAAAAATGTTTAATTCACAGGACAGAAGCGAATTTCGAATATTTCAACCCAAAAATTCGCCTTAAGTGTTCTTTTCTCGCACCAACTGTTCATCGAGAATTATAGAGAGCAATGTCGCTTTTGTAATGCGGTCAACTGTTCCAGAGCATAGTGTAAAAAACGCATCTAATGTTGTTAATCCAATGTGTGTATTGTTGTTTTGTTCTAGTTCAAGGAAACGCAACTAACAAATTATGTTTAATGCATCTCTAATTTGATAATACGGATAGTTATTTTGATGCATCCAGCAAAGTTCTATTCTGATCGCTCATCCTTGACGATTGCCTTAATTTATTATCACGTCTGCCGAATCCGACAAGATGAAATAAATTGGCTCTTTATTGCATGGGTTGCTTCATTGGGAATACCATTGACGAACTATTTTCAATGACATGCATAAGTCATTACAATAAATGCTGAGCACATGATGAGCTCATCATTTGTTATTTTCGACTGCATTCAATAATTGCGGTTTTATCAGAAAGATAAAGCATTTCTTTTTTTTCAATCTAATCATCCACTTCGTACCTCTACTTACTAACATATACTGCATCTGTTGTGTGTATCGTATCGTACTTCGTATAATAACATTACAGAAAACAATTTTCCCTCACGTCTCAAAAGATTTAATTGAAAATTGTCTTTCCGTGTGACAAAAGACAACGTGCCGCATTTAATGCCTTTTCCCCTGATATGAAAAATTCAGGTTGAAAGAAACACACATTCACTACGGTTGTATCCTAATTGATTTTTTTCGGTGTCATAATGCCAGGATGTCTTGAACCGGCTTTGGTTTTTGTAGTGTTATTACAAAGAATTCCCGTATTCCCGAAAAATTTAATATTTATTTAATCATAAATATGTATGCACTGTACTTCATCTGTACTAGTCGCAGAAATATATGTGTATTGCCAGTAGAGTAGGACGCCGTAAATACAGGAGTCAGCCGTTCTAAGGACTAAGCTGTGTACAAGGAGTAGTGCTATGAAAAAAGCAACTCTCTGAAACACTTGGAGACAGCGAGCCGAGGTATCTATGTTTGTAGCCATTCTTATACGTATTTTCTCTATATTAAAGCAACATTTGGGTTTTATTGCAATTTCTTTTACATACCGCGACGTTGCTGGATGCTGTACGATGGTATTGCCTGTCTCTAATACGAAACGCGGGGACTCGTCCATCTCATTTCACCGCAAATTTCTTCCTCTTGACTTTTCCTCCTGTCGGATAAAAGTATCTATCGCTCTCACTACTGCAGCACTTCATGGTCGCACAACACTCTTCGGCGCTGGTTGGTATGCTGAAGACAACGATGGTGTCGTATAGCATCAGGACGGTGGTGAACCCCTCGCTTTTGTCTGCACCACTCGGCATGGTTGGATCCAGTGCGCGTCTTTCAGCATTAACTCAGCCACCCGAACCCCTACTGTCAGTCTTCAACTTCTTTTGGAAATGCTTTTGTTGCTTTTTAGTATTTTGTGCTGCTACTGCTGTTGCTACTGCTGCTGCTTCTGGTGATGGTGGTTGCACGGCTGACGAAGATTCGACAATTCCTTGCTACCGCCGAACAGCAAGAGAAGCGGATGATAGCGTGTGGTAGCAATGAAATACCACAAGGACATGTGCCATGTGGTTTTAATACGATTTTTACACAAAAATATGATTTAATACTTTTATTTATTCTGTCATCATATATTTGTTTTCTCTCGAAAAATACATGCTTTATTTTTGGTTCAGATGAATTCGAATGTTACTTTCGTGACTAACTGCACGGAAAATGTCTTTTGAATTTGAATGGCCCGATTTGTGGCACATTTCGTTCTGTACTCGTATCATCGCGAATCACTTTAGCATAATTTGAGGAACATGAAATACACATGTTCTTAAAAAGGAATTAATCAGAGTGACATCACGTGGCAGTTAAGAGACCGAACTGCTATAGAGTGGGTAGCATACCTATGGCTTTATGGGAAAATTATACAGAATACTCGTATATCCCGGGATGAAGTGATCGCCCTCAAGTGGTGGTATTTTTAAGAAAAATGGTACTTACCAAAGTAGGTTATTTGATTTTTAAACGTGGGATATATTACGTTGTCCTTACCGATAAGGTTCAGGGCTTATTTGGATGTACATACATATGTAAAATATTTCATTTTGAAAAAAACAAGCTAGCCTTCGGCTAGCTTGCCGTAGGTATACCACCCTTCACGCGAAGCTTATGGTGCATTTGCCACTTTGAAATTAGTAGTTAAACTTGTTCCGATTTCACTGCTCCTATGAGAGGTATTTGAAATTGTGGGCCGATTTCAACTAAATTTAGAAACGTGGTTTGACAGTCAATATGAATGAACAATATGAAATTTGGGAAAGGTATCTTCAGAAATAAAAAAGTTTTTCGAACAAAAACTTGCCTTTGGAACGGTCGTTCCTATGACAGCTATATAATAGAGTAGTCCAATTTCAACCAAATTCGGGAATGGGATTTGACTAAAGATATTACTGATTAGTGTGAAATTTGAAAAAGATATCTTTAGAAATAAGAAAGTTTTTTCCCACAAAGACGAATTTTTGGACCGGTCGTTCCTATTGCAGCTATGACGTAGTGGTCCGACTGACTACCGGCGTTTCGGGTTCGAGTCCCGTCCACGACGACGTTCGTGGCCATGGATGTGCAGGAGGTGCATGCTGGCAACTGCATTCTCCGAAAACAGTTTATGCCGTCGAAACGACAACTGGGCCACATGGAACAGTTGACGCGCTATGCCCCACAAGGGGTTAGGGCAATTGAGAGAGAGGATATGGTCGGAAATGCTTCCTTCTGTGCGTTGCAAACTTCATGACAAAGTTAATAAGCCATATCAGATCTGTGAAGGGTATAAAGATGTTCGTGACACTTTAAATAAAACTAAATATTTATATACAAATATACATACATATGTAGACCGGATGGCGCAGAGTTCGCACGTTCGCCTTTCATGCGCTGGGTTCCCGGCGATTTGGAAAATTCCTGTTTCGCAAAAATTATGAGAATTCTCTCCATTTGATTAGAGAGAACTTTCAGAAAACTCGGGAAATTTCCGCGTTAGGACCTGCAAATCCCCCTGCATGGGTTCTTACCACCTAAAGTGAAAATGAACTACCTAAAGCGGAAATCCCGCAATTTCAAAAATTCTCCCTAAATGCAATAGACAGAATTCTCCTAATATTCCCGAAACGGGAATGTTCCCCGGTTTGATTCTTACTGAATGCTGTAGACTCCGGTAAAAAAGGGGATTTACTTGTCGGACTACGAGCCCACTCAGCTGTTATAAGAGTACCCGTTTGGGGTAAATAACTTGGTTGAGCGTGTTGCTGATCACATACCTTTGCACAAAAAACACCGTCACGATCTAGTAAATGGGATGATGCTAAGTCTTCTCAAGATATTGGTCCAAAATTGGACTGTTGCGCCAGGTATTTTTTTTTTTATACTATTTGTAAAAGAAGCCTGGAGAGCTACACCTACAACTAAAAAGAATAATATAGTGTATTGTAGTCCGGATGGCGAAACGGTTAGCATGTTCGCCTTCTACGCACTGGACCCTGGTTCGGTAGTTTTCGATAAAAAAGGGGATTTACGTGTCGGACTATGAGCCCACTCAGCTGTTAAATGAGTACCCATTTATGGGGTAAATAACTCGGTTGAGTGTGTTGCTGATCACAAGACCGTCACGATCTATGATAGAAAATGAGATGATGCTAACTCATCTCGAGGCCATGGTTCAAATTAGACTGTTGCGCCAGTTATTTATTTTTTTATTTATTTATTGTTTCTTAAACTATGGATCGCGACGCCAAGTAGAATCGAAGCTAAATTTTGTTGTCGCGAAAGTTTTCTTCCAAAATACTACTTTGAACCGTGTGATCACAGGGCCTTGTTTCATAGTAGGTTGGGCAATAACCTCGCGGAGGTTGTCTTTCCAAGGCCTTAGGTGTAACATTTGGTCTTCTTTAAATTACTATTTTAGTTTTATGAAGTTTTATAATTAGACGTAAGAAACGTAAATACTTTGACGAACAGTTACTGAATATTAACGAAAACTTAGCTAATAGGGACACCAGACAAGCGTATAAACTAGTAAATACAATTAAGAACGGCTATCAACCCAGGACTAGCCTCTGTAAGGACAAGGATGGAAACATCATCAGGGACACCGATGGCATTAACAAACGATCAAATAAAAAAAAAATAACTGGCGCAACAGTCCAATTTGAACCACGGCCTCGAGATGAGTTAGCATCATCTCATTTTTCTAGATCGTGACGGTTTTTGTGCAGAGGTATGTGATCAGCAATACGCTCAACCGAGTTATTTACCCCATAATGGGTACTCATTTAACAGCTGAGTGGGCTCATAGTCCGACACGTAAATCCCCGGAATCGAACCGGGGCCCAGTGCGTTGAAGGCGAACGTGCTAACCGTTGCGCCATCCGGACTACAACATTACGACATTAACAAACGATGGGCCTCTTATTTTGAAGAGCTTTTGAACCTACAATCTAACATCCCCACACAAGAGGCTCTTGACGATATTGTTGATCTAGGCTCATCCATACAAAACCCGACAGTAGAGGAAGTTGATCTCGCGTTGCGGTCACTAAAACAAAATGAAGCGCCGGGCGCTGACGAGATTCCAGCTGAACTGCTAAAATTTGGTGGAACGGGTCTAGTTAGGTTAGGTAGATGGGCTGCTGTGACAAAACACAGCTCACTTAAACCTCAAATAGGTCGGTTGTGATACCACTAACACACATCCTCTCTCAATATTTATGATAGTTAGAACCATCCAGAGCCAACAATAAAACTCTGGAGTTTTCCAACATCCGCGCTTTCTAGCTCTTCCAAGTCAGTGAAGAAGTCGAAACGGGAAACGGGTCTAGTTAATGTCATACATTAATTACTCCTGCGAGTATGGGAGGACGAGGTGATCCCAGACGATTGGCGCAGAAGCATCGTCTGTCCAATTCACAAAAAGAGAGATAAACGGCGGTGTGAGAATTACAGGGGTATATCACTAGTCTGTACGTCTATAAAATTTTGACGAAAATTCTGAAAAATAGAATAAAACCGTACGCAGAACGAATCATTTGCGAATATCAAGGCGGTTTCAGACCTGGTCGTTCCACAACCGATCAGTTCTTTACGGTGAAACTGATATTCCAGAAGTGCTGGGAATTCAACGTAGACGTATACTAAATCTTTGTCGAGTTCAAGCAGGCATACGACAGTATCGATCATGGAGTACTGTACATCATGCTGCAATTTGGTATACCGGCCAAATTAGTGCAACTAACAAAGATGACGATGACGAACTCCATCTCACACGCACTGGTCTGAAACAGGGCAATGGACTGGCACCGACGCTCTTCAACCTAGCACTGGAATACGCTATTCGGGCTATCAATATGGACAACATTAAGACGCAACTCATCAAGTGGACAAAATTAGCAGCGTACGCCGACGAAATCAAAATCATGTCCCGAAGATTGGCCGACGCAGAAGAACGTTTGCATACGCTCGATACCGCTGCAAAAGACTTTAGACTACGTATCAACGAGGGTAAAACTAAAATAATGATGCAATCGACGACAAGGACACCTGCACAAACAAGAATCAATGTGGGGGACCTCAACATCTAGTTCGTGAACGACTTCATATACCTCGTTTGCAACTTTTCAAGGGGCGCCAACCAAACTGACCAAATCAAGCGACGGATACAGTTAGCTAATAAGGCTTTTTCTTGGTTGTCCCCATAATGAAATCGAAGCATGTGTACAGAAACACGAAGCTCCGCGTGTACAAAACCATTATATTTTACGACCAGTGCAATGCTATGGCTGCGAAGCATGGGCCCTAACCTCCGGAAACACAGATTTGAACGTAAGTTTCTGCGGCGAACTTTGGGGGTTGTTTGCGATCGAGATAGATGGCGCATCCGGTACAACCATGAGTTGTATGAGCTGTACGATGAGCTGGAAGTTTCGAAAATCGTCAAACTACAACGACTTCAATGGGCAGGGCATGTACAAAGAATGGCCGATGATCGCATGTCAAAGAGAGTAATGAACGCAGAACGAGTCAACGGAGCGAGACTGCGAAGACGACCGAGAGCTCAATATATGCGGACGGCGAGCAGCTACTGGGCTTCCAAAATTGGAGGACGCGGTCACGTAACCAAGATAACTGGAGGAGAACGATCCATGCAGCCAATGCCCGACGTCAGGCTGTCGCGCCACGATGATGGTGATCCGTGTTTCGAGACCAAAAATGGGTAATTTTGATCGAATTTTTGCCTCAGGGGGAGACATTTTATGCAGCAAGATACTGTGGGACCCTAAAAAACCTCAAGAGAGCAATTTAAAAACAAACGAAGGGGAATGTTGACGAGAGTGTGTTTGTTGCACCAAAACACCCCCTCGCACGTGGCCAACTCCACTAAGGCGCTTTTGAATTCATTTGGTTGGGACATTTTGAACAATCCTGCATACTCCCCTGACTTGGCGCCTTCAGATTTTCATCTTTTCACCTTCCTGAAGACTCACAAGGGTGGAAAATTTCAATAGATGAGGATTGACCTTCTCAAAAGTGGAGGGTTTTGAAGTGGACGAAGGAGATGGCGAGAGTTGTATGAGGAGGGAATCCAAAAACTTGTGCTTTGCGGCTTAAAACCTGCATTTAACGGCAAGGCGACTACGTGCAAAAATAAGAAACATTTACATTCTGTCAAAAAAGTACCGGGAATCAATCATTAAAAAAGCCTGCCCGACAGGCTTGTCAATATTCTTTTGTCGCCAAGTTGGCACAACTGTCCTCTATACTGTCACGGAGTTTGACAGTCATCTATCATTTAGTTTGTTTACAGTACTCGATATTGGCTAAGTTCATAACACACAGCGGAATCGCAACATGCTGTAACAAAAGTATCAAAGCAGCTTTGCAACACGTTGTTGTGTTCTGAACTGCACTCGCATCTAGTCATCCATCAATAAATTGTCAAATTTCCAGCTCAAAACTGCCTACTGACAAAAAATCGTATGAATACGACAGCGTGAGTGTCATTTCTGAATTGTCATCATATGCTGGTCCTAGCCAGCGGAGAAATTTTTGTGATGGAAAAAATGACAATTTTCACAGCATGTTGTGTCCATCAAAAACTCAGTGGAAAGAGTTCATAAAACAAATTGGCAACAGTATGCCAACGGTTGTGTGTTATGAACTTAACCATTGTCAGTTCATCTCAAGTGTGTTTTTCAATTTTTGCAATGCATGACATTATCGAACAAAGAATTTGTCTTAAATTTTGCGTTGCAATTCAGACCCCACACTCATAAAACGCATTGTAACTGGTGATGAGACATGGGTTTACGAGTTTGACATGCAAACCAGACAGAATGGCGCTTTCCAACTGAGCCGAAACCGAAAAAACCACGTCAAAGTCGATGAAAAGTCTAATGTTGACAGTTTTCTTTGATTACCGTGGTGTCGTGCACTCAGAATTCTTGCCCGAATATCAGACGGTTAATAAAGAATATTATTTTGCGATTGAGAGAGCAAATTCGTCGAAAAAGGCCAGATTTGTGGAAAGAAAACTCTTGGATTTTGCTTCACGACAACGCACCATCACATAAGGCTATCATTGTGAAGGAATTTCTGACCAAAAACTCAACAAATACCATTGAACAACCACCGTATTCACCTGACATGGCTCCGTCCGACTTTTTTCTCTTCCCGAAACTGAAATTACAACTTCGAGGCACCCGCTTTCAGTCGATAGAAGACATAAAACAGAATTCGCTGCAATTCGCAAAACACACTTGACATGAACTGACAATATGGAGTACTGTAAACAAACTAAATGACAGATGACTGTCAAACTCCGTGACAGTTGTGCCAACTTAGTAGTGACAAAAAGAATATTGACAATCCTGTCGGGCAGGCTTTTTTAATGTTGATTCCCGGTACTTTTTTGACCGAATGTATACCTTCAATATCATGTAATTTTTTTTATAAAATAGAAAAACTGAGTACTTAGTTTCTGAACATGCCTTGTACAACAAGCCGCTGCAATGCTGCTTCGATACTGCTGGCACAGCATGTTGCGATTCCGCTTTGTTTTATGAACTTAGCCAAAATCGCGAATATTATTAGTTCATAAAACAACCTGATACAAGCTGACATATACCATTAACTAACAAGCTTATGAATTCGTCTCTCCTGATATCCATTAAAAATTCCAACAAATATACGAAAACATGACAGCTAAATGGCAATAAACTCCCAATAATAATCATTAACGAAAATGTTTTGTAATGTATAATTACCTCATTCGCTGCTTTAACACCCGCAGCCCATGAATCTCTTCAAATCGGTGCGATGGTTTGCATGAAAGTTTAATTAACTTTTCCACTACCAGTTAAATAAATGCCTACTTACTCTACTAACTCACTACGCTTCGCTTTCTTCTTCTTCGCTCCATGTGACTTAATCTTTCAGGCAAATTTAATTAACTGCTAATTGCAATCTTGCCAACTACCACTCAACACTTTACCATAAATGTATGTATGTATGTCCTTATAGCCACAGCGAGGACAGGATGACATCTTTCCACCGAAGCCCAAACATCTCATTCTTGAGATATTTATGCGACTTTGCCGTAGATTATGAAGTGCCATTGTTAATTTATTATTAAAACGTAGCCGGAGCCATTACGCGAAAAATGATGCCTCCTTAAGGTATTCGTAAAAATCTTCAAGAATTCATAGCTACACAAATAAATTAATTAACTACATGAAAAGTGACGGTCGTTTTGCCATTCTTTTATGAAGTGACAACAACTTGGCGTGTTCTTGGCTTTCTTCCGCTGTTCGTGTAAAATTACTAAATAATGAAGATATTTTTCCGTCAAGATAGTCTCGCCCAACTATGGATGGAATTTGATGTTTTTGAATTTTTAAAAAGTATATTATTTATGTATGGAATTTGATAAGGCGACGGAAGGTTGCCGTAGGGAGAAGTGCAACTTAGTACAATATACATATATTCGTAAAGGATATTTTGAACCTGATTCGCATGGTTGAAAATTCTATTTTGGTGATGGTGGTTTTAAAATACTCGTATGTTTAAAAAATGGAACAAGCGGTTCGATCATCTGTCACAGTGATCATCATCATCATGGCGCGACAGCCCGACGTCGGGCTTTGGCCGCCTGGATCGTTGTCCTCCAATTGTCTCGGTCACGTCACCGCGTCCTCCAATCTTGGAAGGCCAGTAGTTGCGCGGTGTCCACATATACTGAGCTCTCCCAACGCGATCTCGGTCGTCCTCGCAGTCTCGCCCCGTCGACTCGTTTTGCGTTTATTACTGTCTTTGGCATGCGATCATCGTCCATTCGTTGTACATGCGCTGCCCATTGAAGTCGTTGAAGTTTGGCGATTTTCGAAACTTCCAGCTCATCGTACAGTTCATACAACTCATGGTTGTACCGGATGCACCATCCATCTCGATCGCAAACAGCCCCGAACATTCGCCGCAGAACCTTGTTTCCGGAGGCTTGAGTTAGGGCCCATGCTTCGCAGCCATAGCATAGCACTAGTGGTATAATGGTTTTGTACACGCGTAAAGAGCTGATCGGTTGTGGAACGACCAGGTCTGAAACCGCTTTGATATTCGCCAATGATTCGTTCTGCGTATGGTTTTATTCTATTTTCCAGAATTTTCGTCAAAATTTTATAGGACGTACAAACTAGTGATATGCCCCTGTAATTCTCACACCGCAGTTTATCTCTCTTTTTGTGAATTGGACAGTTGATGCTTCTGCGCCAATCGTCTGGGATCTCTTCGTCCTCCCATACTCGCAGGAGTAATTGATGTATGGCATCAACTAGACTCGGTCCACCGAATTTTAGCAGTTCAGCTGGAATCTCGTCAGCGCCCGGCGCTTTATTTCGTTTTAGTGACCGCAACGCGAGATCAACTTCCTCTACTGTCGGGGGTTGTATGGATGGACCTAGATCAACAATATCGTCGAGAGCTTCTTGTATGGGGATGTTAGATGGTAGGTTCAGAAGCTCTTCAAAATAAGAGGCCCATCGTTTGTTAATGCCATCGGTGTCGCTGATGATGTTTCCATCCTTGTCCTTACAAAGGCTAGTCCTGAGTTGGTAGCCGTTCTGTTGTGTAGCATAGGCGATAGTTTTTCCTCAAGGGCGGTAGTATACGCCATCGCCATGGCATCGCTCAGAAGCTTATCAACTACAAAGATTTTTGGAGGGCTAATTCTCGATTGGTGCACTGAGGAAATTCTACATCTGTAGGTCGTCTTCACCAAGTAATGATCTGAGTCGCAGAAAGAAAGATAGCTGCTTCAGATGGTTTAATAAACGTGCTGGAGTTCACACAACTATGTTGCAGTTGCAGGCACAACTACGCAAGTCATTCCATCCTACTAAACCTGAGAAGTTTAATTGTTGACCAGCCATTCAGGCTACAGCTATCTGCCTTTTTCCAAACTGTCTTATCGCTAAGACTAGGCCGTCAACGGTTTGAAACACTGCCGTTAACAGGGGGCGTCCACGTGGAGGACTATGTAAAAGGTATTTTTGCATGCAGTAAAATCGCACTAAAAAATCGTCTGATAAAATTTGATCGTCAGATCAACGAAAACGTCAACGATAGTTCAATACACTGTGCGATCGATCTGACGATCACAATGGGCGCGTTTTTCTTTCAACAAAAAAAAAAAAAACAAAGTTGTTCTATACAGAGCAGGTTGTTAGAAACGCGCCTAATATCGTCAGAGTGGTCTGACGACGGATCGCATAGTGTATGGGGGCTATAATAAAGGAAACACTTTATTCTCGCCTAAATTCTTCTTTCGCTATTCTGTATCGTTTTTTGCTGCTACTTATGTTTTTTGTTCTGGTCGCATTAATAAAGCGGTTATTAAAAATCTTCAAAAAATCTACGTCCATCGCATAATTTTGTAGGAACAACAATTTGTTTTAAACTGCTTTCATTTACTCGTTGAGAATGCATATTTAATTTTTAAACTGAAATAACACGAACACATATACACATCCACTTACGTTCCCACCCACAATTATTCAAATCACTATGAAGAAGTATCCTTTATCTTTAGATACAACATGTGATACATGCTAACTTTTGATTATGTATGCATAGCGAAAGATATCTCACGATATTTTCCATTTTTTATTTTCCATTTGGTTTTAATTTAATGAATCTTATAACCAGTATTATGATTACTAGCGAGTATCAGACAAAATTCGTTGGCAATCTTTCGGCCACGGTCTTATCTCAAACCGTAATACAAGTTCGTGAGTAATTTTCAGCTACCTGTTACAAGTGTATGTACTCGTACAAGAAAGTTTTTAGTTTCAAATGTGTTCCGAGCGAATGGCACTCGACCAGCAGAGTGGCGCAGTGGAAGCGTGCTGGGCCCATAACCCAGAGGTCCGTAGATCGAAACTACGCTCTGCTAGCTGGATACTTTCTTTTTTTTTCAATAAAAATATATGAGCAATTGGGATATGTTAAGTTGCGTATTCCCAGTGAATTACTAATATAACATAATACGTTGTATGTGAATTGGGCTTGTTTCTAATGACTATGTGAAAATCAATTTTATAGAAAACTTGTTTCTTTAAGTCAATGATTAAAATTTGTATTTTTCCCAAATACGTATTCGGCCAGCAACTTGCTGCCTTCTTTAGTGGAATGTACACTGCAGCGTACAAAAACAAATGTACAAAAATAAAGATTTTACTCATTGACTTAAAGGAACGATTTTTTTTTTTATAAAATGGATTATAATATGTAGTTCAAAGAAGTGGACAAAAATAAATATGTCATCACTTTTTTATGCAATATAATAAAATTAAAAAGTATATTTTCAAAGCTACATACAACTAAATGATAAGATAACGTGCAATATTTTACAGGATGAGAACACTGCCAAATAAGTAACGTACGAACGGTGAAATTAAATATACATCTTTAAATTACATGTGAGTAATGGTCAAACATTGTGTTTTTAGTGAAGTGAGGGGGATTTTCTTTGCAAAATTCAAATGCCTGTAGCAGCTATAGTATTCCCCTTTCAGTTCTGAATAGCAACATAGGGTCTGAGAAGTCTGGAGATTTTGGCAGCCAAGCGATGTTGGCATTCCTTGAAATTATGCGATCCCCAAACAAACGGCTTAACCCGATAACGCACCGGGCATTTTTTGATACTCGGAAACACGGTCGTCTGCGGTTCAAGCCCCGCAATGGAACCAAATATTTGTACATGGATAGCTGCAAAGATGCCAGACCTGATGAGTGCTTCTATCCACACGAAACTACTAAGCTTGGAGAAATTAAAACAGAGGAAATTTGAGAACAAAAAATATTTGGTCCCGTTGCGGGGCTTGAACCGCAGACGGCCGTGTTTTGAGTAGCAAAACGCACCGGCGATAATTAAACTACAGACGCATACTAAGTTGGTGTGCAGAATAAAACCAAGTGTCACAAAAATTACAGTTTTCACTGAAATAATTCGCACTTGCACATTGCGAAAGCATTGAATACATAAAGTAAAATTGCCAGGGAATAAATATCTTCACTTCTCACCCTCTCTTCACCCCCTCTAGTGAGTTAATATAAGTGCTTTACATCATCTAGACCTCCACGGTCGAGTTTTCAAGTAAATTCACGCCTGCACGGCTTATACTAACAGAATTCTCACACTTTCGTGGTCGTCTTGGACATGGAGCTGAAAAGATGAAAGACCTGATGAGTGCTTCTATCCATACGAAACCACTAACCTTGGAGAATTTAAAACAGAGGGAGTTTTGAGAACATAAAATATTTAATCCCGTTGCGGGGCTTGAACCACAGACGACCGTGTTTTCCAGTAGCAAAAAACGCTCGGTGCATTACCAGGCTAAGCTATAAACGCATACTAAGTTGGTGTGCAGAATGAAACCAAGTGTCACAAAAATTCCATTCAACTTAAAATTTTCGCGTTTCTGTGCACCACACCCTGTTAAATTCCGAAACATAGGCTGCGTTCCTAAAACAACCGCGATGAGAAGCGATTAGTGCTGCATGGTAATTTGTCCTAGAGACGCTTGTGCTGAGCTAAGCGCGGAAGCTAATCGCTTTCGCGTAATCAGCATAAAATTTTCTCGCTTTTCTGGCTCAACGCAATATTCGACATTTGCGACGATTGTGTCAAGTTGCAAAATGACAAATACCTGTTCTGTCAAACTTCGATCCCAATCTCAGTTGTGTTGTGTATGGTCGATGGTCGTGTTTTTAACGTGATTGTCAGACTTTTATGTGGAAGGAAAATTGTTACGATATCTTGTGTGTCACTCATTCAAGCAAGAAATTTCGAATTTTCTGTCAAATGCCAAACTGAAAGCACGAAAATAATCACGGTCAGTAATTGTGAAGCGCCGACTAAGCGCTAACTCAGCGCTGGCGTTTTAGAAACGCAGCCAATGATCAAATGAATACCTTTCCATGACAAATTGTCAAACATTAATGGGTAGATTGAGTGTTTTTTCTGTTGCGTGATGTGCCTACAAATTTCAGATCCCCTCATTTGCTTATCTACCTATGCGTTGAATCTCCTTAACTTCTAGCATTGCACTGCACTAGATCGCTGGCAAATTTAGATTAGTTAGTTATGTTCCCAATATTTATTATGTAATCCATAACTTACCATGCATTATGAGTTTCAGAGCCTGTAATAGAAAGAGATATTAAATTAGATCAATTTGTACAAATTCCATAAAAAGCTTCGGACATGCCGAAGTTTGGTTAGATACTCTAATACCACTTCACTTTTCGTGCTTTATTCAAACAGCGTAGAAAATTTGCATGGAAGTTGAGTGTGATATTTCTCTTATTTCTGATCGGAACACAAAAACAAATCGACCACATTGCCTTTAGTAAAAAAATTCATAATTCATAAGTTGCCTCCTGGACGTGCGAAATAAGAAGGATGCCGATGTTATGATGGGAAGAGACCATTATCTTATAATCGCTAATAATCGATAGTGTACTGAAGCCGTGCGCCGTCCTAGCAACGAAAGACCCGGCGCCGGCGCCGCAAATTCAACACCGCTCGACTAAAAAAATCCAGCTGTCTTACAGATACAACAATACGTATATAACGACCATCTTGTGCTAAAAGCACCCAGATAGTAACATAAATGAAAACTGAGATGCCATAAAATATGCGTACATTGAGAGCGCAGATCCTTGGGACAAGCCTGGATTGCCGAAATAAGCGATAGATGGCCGACGCTTCATGGCACCGAATTGTTGAAAGAAAAAGAGCTGAAGGTTCGTTTGGCTGCAGTATCAGACGACGATCGAACTCATTTACCGTCAGAAAGCTCGAGAAGTTCAGCGTAGTGTGCGACGCGATAAAAAAAAAATCATGTGAATTCTTTTCTAACCTCAGCAGAAGAAGCCCCAAGAAACAACAACTTAAACACCGTATACAGTGTCATCAAGGAGTTTACAGGTGATCGTAACTCCTGCCAACATCCGGTGAAGGATAGTGATGAAAAGCTACTTATCTTGGAGAAAGATCAAATGAGGTGGTGGAAAGAACACTTCGCCGCGGTCCTGAACCGTGTAATCTCTGGTGAAGTTTCCCCTTAGATAATTTAGCTAACCATCAACCATGCCTACGAAAACCCTTTATTAAATCCAATCTGGGCTTGCTCCCTGGTACTGTCTGTGCTTTTGTATGGGAGCAGCACATGAAAACTTTCGGCTAAATTTACCAGCAAGCTTTTAGCGGACGGCTTGTTCCGAAGATGCTCGAGGGGACGGAGCCTTAGGCAGCATAATGACCGTGAAGGTCGGGCCATGCCATCTGGCGATGAAAAAGGCCCCTCAACGAGCTAAGTGGCGGCCTATGCTTGCTGTAGCTCAGCTCAGCAGACGCAAGCGGGGTTTTCGCCGCTCGTTGCCCCCGTCCTTTATGTATTAATAAAAATTCATAAGCCTGGGGAAGACAACACGAACAGGGGAGGCAAAAATGGGAAATTAAAAAAAAAGTAGGCAATAAGGATGGATAGGTTGGCGGACGGCTTAGTTGCCCTCGCTCTCGCATCGGGGTCCAGGTGTAATGGGAGCCTCTGGTTTCGTACCATCGACAGATCACTACTCATCAGGTGCTGCCTTGGATCTGCCGGTGGAAGCAGCACTACCAGGATATGGTTCATTACAGGTGGTTCATTACAGGTAGTTCATTACAGGGCAGCTCTACTTCGAGGCTTGCGAAGAAGAAGAAAAGGCTGAGGACAGATTGTACTGCTGAAAAAAAAAAAAAAAGCGAACTGGGCACCGGAATTAGCCGGCAACCATTGTAGAAGAGAAAAATTAGCAAAGAGAAAGAAAAAAAATACTACATTTCCCCCATTATTCAGATGAACAAATAGTTCAGAGAATCATTAGGATAGCAGAGGCGCAACACTGCATTCCTTGCAATAATTCACTCATTACCTCTGACAACTGTTGAGCATCTCAATAATAGAAACAAATGCAACAGTGAAATCAAAAATATTAATGGAAGTGAAAAGACAATCCTGGCAGCAAAAAGGAACCCAGGGCTCTTCCGCGCTTTGTCCGGGCACCGAAGATGCTTCAAATGCCGAATATACAAAGCATTTATGGAGGCCTTAGGTACGTCGCTAAACCACAAAAGACAAACACAACACGAGGAATGGCTTGTTGAACTGAAACTAAAACGATTAACTACTCTATAGAAAGGATGGGGGTGCTACAGGGAAAGCACAACTACATGAGGGGAATTATACGTTAAATAAAATAGCTAAGTCCTCAGACTTAGAGCAAGTAGCCTTAATGTGCTTGTGGGGATGCATGACGGTGGAAGGACCAAAAAGGAATCCGATGAGGTCCTTTTTAATCCTGTTATTTACCAGAAATGGGCCCCACGTTGGGCGCCAAATATGTAGCGGACGGTTTGGTGGGCATCCGAAGATGCTCGTGGGGACGAAGCCTTAAGTAGCATAAAGACCGTGAAGGTCGAGCCGTGCCATCTGGCGAAGAAAAAGGCCCCTCAACCAGCTAAGCAGCGGCCTGTGATTGCTGTAGCTCAGCTCGGGAGACGTGGGCGGATTTTCACCGCTCGTTGTCCCTGTCCTTTACGTATTAATAAAAATGCATAGGCCTGGGGAAGACTACACGGACTGGAGTCCGAAGCATATATACCCTAGACCTACCCATTTAAGCAGAGTGAGTCCTTTTTACCACAACTTTATGGAGGAGATAGGATCCTGCGCATTTCCAAAGTCAACTGATTAACCCACACCATAAATGCGTGTCCAAAATTTCAGGTCGCTAGCTCCATTCTATGGGAAGTTACCAAATATATGAAATATAATTTGTATTGGAAGTAGGCGTCCTTTTGGCCCGATCATGACCACTTTCAAAGCTTGTCAACTAGATTATTTTACAAACATTTGGCCATTTAAACTTGCTAGATTTATTCTGTCGAAAGTTATCGCCTATTTGAAATATAATTTGTAGGGGAGGTGGGAGCTGCTTTTGTCGGATTTGTTGCCTATTTTCATTACCAACTAACTAGATCGTACTACCAACATCCTACCAAATTTTCAACTCGCTAGTGTCATTCTATTGAAAGTTATCGTAGTTCAAGGGATATTTCATTTTTTGAAATTTGTAGGAGAGGTAGCCGTTCCTCTGGTCTTTGGTTCAAGAGTTATAGACAAAAAACGTCAAAAGTAGGGTAGCACGGGGCTCTTTGTAAGAAAAGTACCGTTAGTTTCCAACTGATCGATTTTATTTTTCCAAGAGAGTATAAACTGACCACCTACCAAAGGTGGAGTTTTTCATAATCATCATCGTGGCGCGACAGGCCGACGTTAGGCCTTGATCACCAGGATACGAGGCTTTTATTCCAGGTTTCTTGACGTGAAGTGGTTTTTACAAGGACGAGTTGTCACCATATCGATTAACCCCATTCAGGGGATGGCCTCGGAAGATAGCTGTTTCAGATGGTTTGATAAACGTGCTGGAGTTCACACAACTATGTTGTAGGTCCAACTACGCAAGTCATTATATCCTACTAAACCCCCCCCCCCCCCCACGTTCCACGTTAAATTAATCATGAGTTACATATACATTTAATTATTCCACATATGTAGGGGAAGTAGGCGTTCTCTTAGCCGGATCATGCCCATTTTCAATACCAACCAACTAGGTCATACTGCCAACATTTGACCACACATTCCAAGGCTCTAGCTTCATTCTATCGAAAGTTATCGTGCGAACGGACAGACATACGGACAGACAGACAGACATGGATAAATCGAATCAGAAGGTGACCCTAATCATTTATATGTATATATACCTTGTTATACCTCCGGACCCTCCTTTAACGTGTTACATCTTTTCGCCGTGACAAAAACAATATACCCTATACTTAGAAAGTTTAGGGTGTAAAACTTAGGTGAGTTGGCGGACGGCTTAGTTGCCCTCGCTCTCCCATCGGGGTCCAGGTGTAATGACAGCCTCGGCCTCTGGTTTCGTACCATAGACAGATCACCACTCATCAGGTGCTGCCTTCGACCTGCAGGTGGAAGAAACACTACTAGGATATGGTTCATCACAGGTTCATTACAAGCTATGCAAGTTTTCGTCAACTAATGCCTTCGTCCAATTTTAAGAATTTTCTAGCCCGAAACAATAGGCGCGTTTTTTTTTCAACAATTCAGACCAAGAGCAGAACAACAATCACACGTATTACACTAATAACCTGCTCTGTATAGAACAATTTCGTCAGTGTAACGCGTACAATTTCTGATCTGAACGGTTGAAAAAAAAAACACGCCTAATATCAAATGAAAAGCTGAGTCGGTGTACGGGTCAGATGCGAATCGACGAATTGATACGAAGGCGAAAATGATCACATATTGCGAAAAGAGGATAATTGCATTGCTGGACGACGACACATGAAATGGCGACCGACCAATGGGTCCTAAAATCTCATGGCTTCAATCTGTGGTGAAAGAGTGTGAGTCGCTGGGTCCTGGAAACAGATGCGTCCCATTGTCCAAAACAAAGTACGGTGCCATGTAGGAGTAGTTGACGCGCTGTGCCTCACTAGAGGTTAACAATGTTGTAACTAATTGATTAGATTGAAGACGGGCAGAACTGGTCCCGTCTTTATTTACCATCGTGGGAAATATTGACAACTAGAGAAAAATAGTAATTTATGCATTCACGATTTTAGAAGCAACTGACGTACGAGTATTTAATATTTTACCAACACATGTAAAATCTTTATAAACATTCCAATGCCACTTATGATTCCGTTCTAATTGCATACCAACTTCAAACTTCTTAGACACTTAATTCGTTGATTTGAGGAATCTAAGTATCTAACATGTATGCACTTGAAAGGTAGACACTTAAAAGTGTTGAACAAATAAACCCGAATATATTTGTTCGTTGCTCGCGTATGTACATTTATCGTTTTGATGATGTATTAAGTACCTTGTTAACAACTGTACGTATGTTGATTTTAGGATGTTCTCCATAACCAAAAAAACTGACGCATGGTCAATTTTTGAGTGATTGCTTCTGGAATAGATCACACAATTATTCATGGTCGATAAACATCAACAAATATTATTTGTGATAAAAATTATTAAGGTGATATTAAACTATTCCAAAAGATGCGGATGAAAAACAGTCATTGTTATCGGGCCTTAAAAATACCAAGAGTTTGAATAGATTGCTAAAAGCTTACGAAACTTACTAGCGATCAATGAATTATTATCCTATACCCAATACATAGTCTGGATAAAGCTGCTACTGCTAGTCATATGATCAAATGTTAATATTTTGGAGAAAATATCAGATAAATATTTTCAGTTTTTAAATATTTGAGACTACATAGTAAAATGTTAATAAAGCCTGATTAGTAATGTAAAGTTTTTGAAAAATATTCGTCAGTCGCTTAATGTAGCTAACACAACATCAGGCAAGTAAAAAAGAAAACTAGGGTATAATTAGATTTTTTTGTGTGGCAGTACTCTGATTATTCTTTATATTGTACGGAATATCCATAACATCCTTTTGGCTCATGTCAATCAATTCATTAATGGCCAACGCTAATGATGTTTGGCATCGATTCGAGATGAGATTGATGAGCACTACACAAACTGTTGGATGAACAATAATAAACATACACTTTCATATCAAAATCAGGTTGTTTTGGCCCGTTACGCAAATGATTCGGGCGAAAACACATGTGAAAAATACTGCAACCGATCGAAAACATTGCTTTTAACTTTTAATTAAGAAAAATATTGTGAAACCAATTGCCGAAAACTTGTCGATCAAAGTCTGCCAAGAAAAGGCGAGAGAAAGAGAGAGGGTGAAAAAAGAACTTCCCCCCAAAAAATATCAGTAGCGGATATTAATTTCATGGCACATCTTTTAAACTACATACTTGCTATGTACTTTGAAACGCAAAGAAAATACATATTTTGGTGCTAAGTAAAATTCTGTTTGATGTAGACGTATTTTTAAGCATTTGCACCAGAGCATTCTAACAAAATAAAATGATAATGTACGATTTGAATTTGCCAATAATTTTCCCCATAACTGGCTGTGGAAGAAATTTATTCACAGCTGGAACAGATAATAGATCGAGTGGTCACAGCATGATACTGTTTTATAATGGGAAATTTACATTTAAAGCAGAAAAACGTATATTCGAGATATGTGTTGATTTAGGCTAGGTCTAATGATGAAAATGTGGTAATTGATGTTGTTGTCCATTCCCATTTTCAATTAGGGAAGTGAAAAAATATTGCAGGAGGAGATGGAAATTTTCAGTTCCGGATATTAGGCGGAGAACTAACATTGAATGCAGGCAATGTATTAATGGATAAGGTAAAAGTTATTGCAAACAAATACAGTTTAAATGTCTGCCCGCACGAGTTTCACGATATCTTCCGTCAGAATGACGCTAGCTACTTGAAATTTTTGGTCGCCTTTCTTGATTTGGATATGGTGATGTGTACTCGTGTGGTTCCTTGAGGTGAAAAACCGCGTTTATTTATAAGTATTTCTCTTTCTGTATGACTACCGGCGTTTCGGGTTCGAATCCCGTCCACGACGACGTTCGTGGCCATGGATGTGCAGGAGGTGTATGCTGGCAACTGCATTCCCCGAAACCAGTTTATGCCGTCGAAACGTCAACTGGCCACATCGAACAGTTGACGCGCTATGCCCCACAAGGGGTTAGGGCAATTGAAAAAGATTTCTCTTTCTGTATACGTATTTCTCATGTTTCTCCAGAATTACTGATGGCTAAGTTAGGTTAAAAGCCGTGAATAATCGGTTTAAGTAGCCGGAGCTCACAATCAAACGATGGAGCTGTTTGACACTTTTGAGATTTTCGTGTCATCCTTTCCCATTCTAGGTGCCTTCGTAACTCCTATAATGACACAGAAAGTAGCGATGTTCATCGGTATTTTAGGACCGTCCCATACAAACACACATGGTCGATTTGCTATTTGTCTATAGATAGCAATGTGCCTTTGAAATAATTTTGAGTCTTTTAAGCCAGGGGTTGGTAACCAGCGGCTCGCGGGCTGCATGCGGCCCTCCATACACTTTTGTGCGGCCCACCAGGCAATAACGAAGCATGTATGTACTTAAAGTTATAGGATCTGAATAACGTGAGCATTCTGTAAACGCACACAAGTAAATACTTGTAAGTTTTAAAAATATGTGAAGTTCATAACAGACCTAGAGGAGAAAAGTCGAAGGATTTGGTCACAGTTCTAATACATAATCCCAAACAGTACTTGATGGGTTACACAATGAATAGCTAAGCTGTATACCGGTGGCTGTCCTTATGTAAGACCAAGGTATATCTTTGGGAAGAAAGTGCGCTAATTGGCCTCCTTATGTTTCATATAAATTAGTTATGCGTTTGTTTATACGATTATAACGCATATGTAGTGCAGACGTACCCTTTTTCTTACTCTTTCTAAAGTAAAAAGGATACGTCGCGAGTAGTTTAAGTTGACTTGGACCAGTTTTGTTTCCAAGTCAGTGTAGTGTGGTGTATTTAAATAGTTTAAATAAAGACAGATAGTGAATTGTGGTTGCAGTAGATTTAGAATTTGGTAAGTAGCCTTACTGAGTGCTAGGTGATAATTAGAATAGATAGTGCATGAGCCTATTGCATGGAATTTTTCATTGACTAACTACTCGTTATTTACAAAGTTATGTGAAATTCATTAAATTGTGCTCGTGAGAATGCTCCCCAGAGGGGGTGATCGCGTTTTTATTTTAGTAATGGCAAGCCGATATGTCATCTTCTGAGGATGTACTCGTACAGTTGATGATATATTGGTAAGAATTGCCGTTTAATGTGTTTAACTGATTGGTGGTGGTTCGTCAAGTCGTCTCGTGAGAATGTACCCTTGACGACGAGCCAGGCAGTGTGATTGGCGGGATTCTAGATCATTTTGTAAGAGCCGGGCCCGTAGCGATTTACCGGTTAGACTGGGGGAGTCAATGGTTTGATTGGCGGGATACCAGATCGCTATGTGAGGTCGAGGCGTAAATGATTTACCGGTTAGGCTGGGGGAGTCAATGTTGTAATACACTGGTCAATTAGTATTACTGATGTAACCCAGATCACTCTGTAAGAGCTGTGCCCGTTGCGATATACCGGTTAGGCTGGGGGAGTCAATAGTTTGATTGGCGGGATCCCAGATCGCGGCATGAGGCCGAGCCTTGAGTGATTTACCGGTTAGGCTGGGTGGAGTCAGTCATGAAGTTATTAATTTTAAATACGTAAATTCTTAAATAACGAGTAGTAGAAGCAGAATCCAAGCTCATTGGTTATTTTTAATATATTTGCAGGCTCGGTCCACCAACGGCACACACCCGATCCAGCCTCCTGACTAGGTAAATACATACATATATGCTGGTATATGCCTTTGTTTAGATCAATAAATGGCCATCATAAAAAAAAATCTTGTATTTTTCTGACCATATTTTGATATGGTCTTACACTTAAAAAAAAGTAATTTCCTTAATGTTCGGTCTTTGCATTGTAGTAGGCAATAGTGAACTCATAAGGAAAAATTTCATGGCACACCATTTGGGTATTTATTGGTGAAGCGGTGGCAGACATCATCAACACCACCAAACAATACTCAATTGCCTTAACCCCTTGTGGGGCATAGGGTGTCAATTGTTCCATCTGGCCCAGTTGACGTTTCGTTGGCATAAACTAGTTTTGGAAATGAAGTTGCCAGCATGCACCTCCTGCTCCCCCATTTAGCCGCCTACCTGCGACACGTCGGGAGACACTGTGGTTTATTATTACGCCCCACATCACAGGGGGAAGGACAACACAAACATCCATGGCCACGAACGTCGTCGTGGGCGGGTTATGAACCCCCGAAACGCCGGTAGTCAGACATGATACTGATGCCTCTACGCACTGAGCTACCGTTCGCCCAATACAATTGATTCGAACGCAATTCGGTTCCAGACACTCCACCAAGTGTTAACACAAAAAAGCAGAAAATTGGGATATTTGGATAATACGAAAATTCATGGAGAAAAGACAGACCAAAATTGTTGACCTGAGTAGGTTCCACCGAAACGAGTCAAGTTTCACTTTCTTCGAAAAAAATAGTTTAGTCTTTTTGCAATGAAACTTGTGGTGATGAGAAAGAAGAAATAGAGAACTTAGATCAAGTTTTTAGGGTACACCAGACGAAATGCATACTAAGGGTCAATTCCACTAGGCGAGTCAGCTAGCTAGAAGCTGGCAAGTCAACTAGCGCTGTTGTCGTAACGTAATAACATACAACTTTTGAACTCGCTCTGTAGCCAACTAGCAGAAGGTTGCATTAGCTACTACCGCACGAAATAGTTGCGTCGATATTTTGAAGGCGCTAGCATGAACTAGCGGGATATTCGTAGTGATTTCAAAAGCAACCATACTATGATAACAAGGAATTAATTTACTTGATAGGTAGACCATACACCAGCGAGCAGCGAAGTTTTCTGGCACAAGCTGAGCTACCTGCTAGTAGACTAATGAACTTGATTATATTGGGCGAGTTTACTGACAGCTAGGAAATTCGTCGGTGCCCGTGGCCATGGAGTCAAGAAGTGAAAACGCCTAACGTTTTACTGATATTGTTCAGTTTCGCATTATTTGTGTTGAGTTGAATCCTACTTTCACCAGCATTTATGCGGCATACCATTAGTTTTGAGCCTTTTATTAATGGTTTTAGCACCCACTTTGCCAACTTTAATAAAGTTTTCTGGGGAAACAATAATTTTTTTCTGTAAAACTGTCTTAAGAAGCTCATGTGAGTAGTAAAATATGCCGATTCTAAATATGAGAAGCCATACCAAAATTGAGGAGCCATGTTAAAAGCATGGCTCCTCACTCCGGAGGCATATTGATGGATCATCACGAGGTGCTTTTAACATGGCTCCTTAATTTTGTAGAGTGAGGAGTTATGCTTTTAAAATGGCTCCTCGTGATGACTGAGTCGGCATATTTACGAATATACTAAGACTAAAGGCCCACTTAGAAAGCACAATTGATGAAGAGCAGGTTGGTTTTCGATCCGGATTCTCCTGTGTCGATCACATTAACACCTTGCGAATCATCATCGAGCAATGCGCTGAATACGATTCTCCGCTTCACTTGCTTTTCATCGATTTCGAAAAGGCTTTCGATAGTGTGAACCGGGATTCTATATGGGCGGCCTTGCGCAGGAGAGGCATCCCTGAGAAGCTTGTGGCTATTATTAAGGCAACATATGACGGCGCGAAATGTCACGTTTTGCATAAAGGTAAGGTGTCGGCGGACTTTGAGATTCGCAGTGGAGTTCGGCAGGGGTGCATCCTCTCACCGATCCTATTCCTCATAGTGATCGGCGACGTGTTGCATGCAGCCCTATCCGGGCACGACAGAGGTATTCAATAGACCTTGACATCTTATCTACAACATCTTGACTACGCTGACGACATATGCTTACTCTCCCACAAAATCATGGATCTGTCCGCAATGGCGTTAGATCTCGAGAGGCAGGCAAGCAAGGTTGGGCTCAAGATTAATACCAACAAGACCAAGGTTCTTAGCCCGCCGTTGCGAAAAAGAAATCCGACACCTATTGCCATAAATATTAATGGGCAGCCAGTGGAGAATGTGGACAACTTCGTCTACCTGGGTAGCGTAGCATTGTTGCAGAAAATGGTGGTACGGAGCAGGACATCGCTCGTCGTATCAACCAGGCTAAACGCGCATACGGCATGCTGTCCAAAATCTGGCAGAGCAGTTATCTCAGCATCAAGCTGGGCCTGTTTCGCTCCCTGGTACTATCAGCGCTTTTGTATGGGAGCAGTACATGGAAAGTTTCCGTAGGAGTTACCAGAAAACTGCAACTTTTCGTCAACTCATGTCTTCGTCGAATTTTAAGAATTTTCTGGCCCGAAACAATATCAAATGAAGAGCTAAGTCGGCGTACGGGTCAGATGCCAATCGACGAATTGATACGCAGGCGAAAATGGCAGTGGATAGGTCACACATTGCGGAAGAGTGATAAATGCATTGCTTTGCATGCCATGAAGTGGAACCCCATTTCCAACCAAGGCCGACCAAGAGGGGTCCTCGAATCACATGGCGTCGATCTGTGGCAAAGGAGTGTCAGGCACTGGGTAAGTCTTTTGGGGAGTTGCGTCCCATTGCCCAGAACAGAGTACGATGGCGCGCAGGAGTAGTTGACGCGCTATGCCCCGCTAGGGATTAAGGCAAAGTAGTATTGTAGTATATTTGCGAATATACTATACTACTCATGTGCAATCAAACTTACGATATTCCTACAGGAAAACGAAGATCTTGTAGGAATAATTGACAACAATTTCAACCACTGCCGCGCCGATGAAAGCCTGTAGGAAAAACTGAAGAAAATCGCCAGCACTTCAGATTATCGTCAATGGTTCCTACAAATTTTCGTCAGCGCTTCAAATTATCGCCAGTTATTTCTACAGTTTCTCAACAGCGCTTCAAATTATCGTTAGTTATTCGAACGACCCGTTTTTCGACGGCCAAGAGCCGTGGGAATGTTGTCATTACTTGTGAATGGACACCTTAATAAGTAAAATGATAAAGGACTACAAAATGGATAATTTGAGACCGAGGTAGATTGCCTAAGATGTGGGGTTGTCGAGTTACGATTGATTTTTGGAGCATGTACCCTCCTCCTATAGAACTACGACGATTTTTTCGTTCGGCATCCTGTCACTACATTTTTTTCTACTGTGCGGCACGCCTAAACATATGTATTTCTTTTGAAAGTGGCCCACTGTCTAAAAAGGTTGCCGACCCCTGCTTAATGGCTTTTGTCACCATTCTTGAAGCAGTCTTCAATACAGTTGGGAAAACACCTTGTACTACCTTGAACTAAAGGGATTGATAGATCATTATCCTTCAGGATATTCGCGTGTATGCCGTCAACTCCGGGAGCAGCATTTAATTTCAGTTGAAAAATAAGCTGGAGGATCTCATCTCAAGTTACTGGATTCAAATAAAAAGAATCACAAAATTGTCCTTGATCGTTACTCATTGATAACATTCTGTTCACTCTATCAATTGGAGAAATGCTGCTTGCAATATACAATAAGTTGACAAATGAAAATTGAGCGGAACTAGACGGCTGCTGAATAGTTGACGATTGGTTAGCTGCTGTCATCCATGCGGTTTGTAGTAAACTCACAAAATCTTATGAGATCGAAAATGGGTTCCCGCCGTTACAGAAAATCTTCCGCACTATAATTATTCATAATAAGTCTTCCAAATACATATAAAAAACTATTGTGCATCAACAGCATCTTGTGTGGCTTAAGCCATTCACGTTCACGTTCTTTGTGTCTACTATGCCACTTACGTCCTTTATGTTTTTATGTCGAGAGGATTGGTCTCTTCACCCCGTTCCCGAAAACATCCATACTAGAAAGGTTTGCTTTCCGTTACACTTCATGCACAAGAAGGTCATATTTTTTTCTGATCAAAGGACTCTAAATGCCTTCAGAAAAACTCCTGTGCATTGATCTATCCGTATTTAATGGGTTTAGTTTCTGTTCTATTGCATGATTCCAAACGCATACTTACAGCAGGACCAAAGTACAGTAGCTGCTCGAAAATTAGAACTCGCAGAAATAGGAAAAGCTTGAAAATTAGAGCGGAGCTGTTTAACAGCAATATTCCTATATTTTATTATTTCATTGTCCTTGGAATCTCTCTCTAATTGCCTTGACCCCTCCACGGGCATGCGCCTTGTTGACGTTTCAATAGCATATCCTACTTTTTGGAAGTGCAGTTGCTAGCATGCACCTCCTATCCGCGCCGTCTTTATACTGACAAGTTCGGAGCACTGTGAGAGTTCTATTAGTACTCACAGGCAGTTTTTGATCGCGCCGAGATTTGATCTCGGAGCTCTAGATTATTATCGTAGAGCGGTGACCGAACGATCACGGCCACCGAGCGCGACAAACAAATAAAAAGGTAGAAAACTACCGACGCTAGTGGCTCACATCCTTCCATGTGAAACCTGTGATGAAGAGGATTGAGCTGGCGGTCTTTTATTACTCATATAATGATGCGGATGGTAGCATCTCGATCGCCAAGTGGAAGAAGGTGGCTAGTAGACTGGCCTCTAATTTCCTTCGATTAATGAAGGAATTTCCCGCACCTGCTACTCGTACCAAGTGCAAAGATACCGGCTGGTATCAAGGGCGTATAAAGCTCGTGCAGTGTGCTAAATGTCGCGTAATCAACTAAATGTTAAAAGTCAACGTCAACAGATTTTTGGGACTTCTACCAAACATCTCGCCGATTATAGTGACGAATGTGCATTTTTTCGTTGCATTTCGTTCCGCTCAACACAATACCAGGCTTAATCAAGGTAAATTCACACATCCATCCTACAATAACATTTCCATATAAATACACATAGCATCCTCTCTGCTGATTTAAGCATTTAACCCGAAATCCTCACGGAAATAACGGAAACATAAAAAATACATACTCCAATATATTTTAACTGAAGTAGAAAAAAATGATGAGGATTCATTCAAATCGATCCACTTTTCGAACTTCATTCTCGAACATTTATTTCTACAGATTGTAACATACATATGACGAAGCCGGCCGCTTCGGCACCAGTTTACAGGACGAAACGAGCAATTCATTCGAGTCCCAAGGAAAATTGAAAGCGAACAAAAAACAGTTTTGTTGGCATTTGAAATGGATGGGGAATTATTAGGGTCATATGAGTTATTTTATGCATGAAAAATTTATTTGGACAACATTGAGCTTTTACGATTGAAGGACGAACGAAAAAAAAGATGAAAACCGAAATGGTCGCTACTTGCAACTGTTTTATTCTCCCTGAACTCGTCGCTCAGTTACTACTTGGGGGGTTGGCGAAGAATATCAAACGGAAACTGGGATTTCCTCAGATATTTACGGCAAGCAGACAGTTTCTGAATGTAAATTTCTTTCTTCATAGTATTGATATTTCTGTTTTGGATCACAAAATTTCTAAAGGTTAAGGGTTTACCTAAAGTGAAGCATGCGTTATGGGAGTTCACAAATGTGTCTGATTGAAAATGAATAACTTTTTACTTATATGGTTGAAAATGTACCGATGTCCATCAAAGTATGTACCATACTCTTATCCCCAGCTGTTTAACTTCTTTATTTCGGAAGTCATTCGTAATATTGTGCCTGGGAATAGATGTTTTCGATCGGCTATATTACTTTTTATTAGGGTTATATCAAAGTTCCAAGTGCGCTTGCCAATTAATCATCTACGTGAATTTGTTTAAGAGTTATGCAAAAACAAAAAAAAAAAATACAAAAATGAGTCGGATTTTAAAAATAGTTTATTAGTATAAACTCAGCACTTCAGCCGACCGGGTGCTTATCAATATCAATGAAGTGCATTTTCTTGGAGGGATGATAAAAACCGGCAAAGGATGAATGCATGCATACCGGATACTAAACGACTAAAATCGTAATATTTACACCTTAGACAAGTGGTTCACCAATGACCGGGCGTTGGTGAACCACTTACCGATATGTATTATTGTAGTTCACAGTGCTATTTTTGTCTAACCAGCGCAGACAGATTGCTTGCGTTGTCCTACCTCCGGTACTTGAGGGTTTCAAGCAAATTTTGGGCAGTGAAACAGGTTCAGGTCTTCCGCTGATTCCGAAATCCTATGGCAGTCGAGCTAGCTTGAATCTGTGCAGACATTTTCTGGACATTATATCTCATAATACATTAAATTATAGTTTCTTTATTTGCAAAGTTATTTAAGTGTCCATTCAGGAGAGATAAATTTATTTTTTGTTGTCAAAATATAGGCTGTCTGCGCGTTCGTTAGAGGGGTGTCCGTTGGAGAGGTTGTCTAGACGCATTGATTTCCGATATCTTCCGTCCGGACTTTTCATAACTGTCCGTAATGAGGGGCGTCCGCTAGAGACAGGTGTCCGTTAGCGGAGGCATAAAGTAAGTACTACTAGAGGTGGAACTTCGTACAATTTAAGTAAAAGCGCTGTGCTAATTGAGACGCAAATAATTCAAATGAACGTCGTCTTTAGAGGGATAGGGACAAAAACACTTGGAAAAGCTCTACAAATGACAACTGCCTATAACGTTTCATGGTATGAGTTACATGCTTGTTATTCAGCATTACCACTTCGTGTACTGATGGAATCCAACACATATGCAACTAATAGGCAGGCACTCTTAAGCCTGCTACAGATAATGGCCCATCGCGATGGTGACTTTGATGGCCGCCATCACACACCAAATGTCAATTCGAATATTTTCAAATGTTGTCCGTCCACACAATGGTCTTCGTTGGGCCATTGAAATTGAAACCTGTGGCTCTGCGCGTCACGGCAGCTATAATCAAACGGATCGCGTACGACAGAAGGTCGATGATAGCAGCATTGCGATAATTGTGTAGTGGCCCGTCAACTTAAATCACATGTTCAAAGTTGTGTACGCGATGGGCCATCGCGTGGAGGAAAATGGCTCTCGAAGCCATTTGTGGCCATCCGGTGGCCCATCGCTGTTGACAGAAATGACGGTTACGTGGCATTGGCCACTGAACGCCATCCGCCCGTCCACACAGTGGCGATGGCCCCGAATGGCCGGGGCTGGGCCATTGTCTGTAGCAGGCATTAAATCGTATGGAGTACCACTTCTTGTTAACAATCTCTATTCTTTGGCAAAGGCAAAGAGGATTGATAATTCTACAAGAGTTATCACTCCATATAACTTTCCCCTCTGCCAGGAGATTTGTATGTATTGACAAATTGTATAGACTTCACAAGAAAGCTGACTCCGCCTCCGGCGGTAGATTTGTATGTATTGATTCTCTTGTGTATCTATACTGTGTAGTTTATACTATGTTTATACAATTTGTCAATACATACAAATCTCCTGGCAGAGGCGAAACTTCTATGGAGTGAAAACTCTTGTGGAATCTATACTATTTGGCAAAGGTTTCACTGTATATGAAAAGTGCCAGTACGAAAAGTGTCTGACTCACGTATGTTATACACAGTAGGTTCATAAAGTAACTACTACTAGAACCATAGAATAAACATTAGAAAGACACCCTACTTCATACAAATTAAGGAATTAAGATACCCCTCGCGGTGCCAATAATTCAAAGGTAAATCGCCTTGAGAGAGATAGAGACGGCAACACTTCAGTAATGACAACTGCCTATAAAGTTTCATTGTGTAACATACTTGTTAGTTGGCATGACCCCGTTGTGTACGCATATGGGAACCAACTCATATGCAACTACAAGTCACTCGCGTTAATTTGTATGAAGTAGGGTATCTTTGTAATGGTTAATCTTTGAAGGAACTTCAGTAAAAGCGCGGCGAAAATTGACACGCAAATAATGAAATGAAAGTAGCCTTTAGCGGGATGGGGATAGCTCTTCAAATGACAACTGCCTATTACTTTTCAATGTATGAGTAACATGCTCGTTAGTGTCACCATACACTGTCGAACTCGCACAAACCTGATACAAATGTCCTCTGACACACACATACATTTCACATAGGTGTGAAGAAAACCGGTCCATTTGTTCGGTTTTTGTTCGACAGTGTATGGTGACACTTATTCGACATACATACTGATGAAATCTAACACATATGCAACTATTAAGGAGACACTCTTAATTCGCATGGAGTCCCACTTCTTGTTTACAGTCTCTATTCTTGTAGGTTCGTACTGCCTAAGGGCGACAACAGAGTGAAAGCTTACAGTCGAGCGGGTAACTGGATCCACTTTGAAGCTGGTAAATGGGGAAATCTCAGCTCATTCATTATCATATAAATACGCGCTTAATTGCCACAGCAAAAGCCTAGCCGGGCGGGGCTGGAGGTTCATTGCGAAGCGTAAAGCAAGCAATCTGGTGGTGATAAGCTTTCTTGAGAAAAGCCGGGGCGAGTTCGAATCTAATTTCGAAGCGAAATGTGACCGTAGAGCTTTTAATCCCATTAATATTCTTAGGGCTCAAGATCACACTCAAAATCATTTTCTTCTAAAATCCATTAATGCCACAAAGAAAAACGAAACGAAATCATCTACTCAATTGCCCTAACCCCTTGTGGGGCATAGCGCGTCAACTGGTCCATGTGGTCCAGTAGACGTTTCGTTGGCATAAATTGGTTTCGGGAAATGCAGTTGCCAGCATGCACCTCCTACACATCCATGGCCACGAACGTCGTCGTGGACGGGATTCGAACCCGAAACGCCGGTAGTCAAACATGAGACTGATGCCTCAACACACTGCGCTACCGGTCGCCCCGGTGCTTTAGCAAAATCTTGAAAAAAGCACCTGATAGAATTATATGCAAGTCGTTAAACATGAAGTATGGAATTACCACAGAAGAGAGAGATTGAAAGGAGATGAAAAACAGCGAGAGAAATTAAGCAATTCGTCACAAGGGTGGAAGTAGAAAGGGTTTGACATCTCATGTGTCGGCTATATGGACCGGGCGGGTGCTCCAGGATAGAGAGACAAAATGGAATGTTATTGTTCACAAAGGAGAAGTAAGAAGGGGGCATGTGAGTTTGACATCTCATATGCGACTATGTGGACCAATATGGACTGAGCGGGTGTTGCGGAGTGGAGGGCGTGTCTCTGTTTACTTTTTACTAGTTCGTATGTAGTGGAATTGGGGCGACCGGTAGCGCAGTGTGTTGAGGCATCACTCTCATGTTTGACTATCGGCGTTTCGGGTTCGAATCCCTTCCACGACGACGTTCGTGGCCATGGATGTGCAGGAGGTGCATGCTGGCAACTGCATTCTTCGATACCAGTTTATACCGAGAATCGTCAACTGGGCTACCTACATGAAACAGTTGACACGCTATGCCCCACAAGGGGTTACGGCAATTTAAAGGAGAGAGAGAAGTGGAATTACGTCTCAGAATTTAGTGTAGCAGTATTTGCTGGTGTCATCTCCTTCTATATATCTCTGTGGGAAATACATACATATTTGTTTAATGAAAATTAGTATAAACATAATATATGTAACCTCCTTGATAATAAATCGATAACCGTGACAACTTTTCTTTCATTAAGTTTATTGATATCATGCAATTGTTGTACATATTATGGTCAATTTACCCACCACACAGTGATGGTACAGTGAAGACCGTGATTCCACCGTCAGTGAGCTCACAGTGATTTTTATTTACACTTGGAGTCGATTCACGCATAACAGTACCATGACTGGCACGTGATTCCATCGACTAGTTCGAAAATATTCGTCTGCGACTCATGACCGTGCTTTTACCGTGACCGTACCGTATTTTTAGATTTTCACGGACGTGCTTTCTTCAATTTGAGTATTTTTCAAGAATGCACTGCTATATCACGGATGAAACACTGTGCGAATAGAAATCACTTTGAGTTCACGGCCGATGAAATCACGGGCCGGTTACGAAACTGTGCAGTTACTGTTGAGTGTGAATCGTACTTCGTATTTCATCCGTGCTGTAACAGTGTAGCGTTGAAAAAATACATATGTAGTTTGAAAAAAAAACAACGGTCTAAAAATACCGTCAGAAAGAAATCTGAAAAATATGATACGGTCACGGTGAGAGCACTGTTTGCAGTGTCACGGTCATGCGTCGGGCAGATGTGAATAGGCCCTTCAAAATTCGAAGAAGAATACTTTTGACCTCGTCTGTGGAATCACGGCACTGTGTCGTTACGGTCGTGTGTGAATCGACCTTTAGTCGTGTTTTTCTTTGTACAGTACAGCTCATAGCAGAGCAACAATTGCACGCGCTACACTATTAACCCCTGTTCTCCAGAGTAGTTGCTGATAGTGTAACGCATGGAGATCATAGCAGAACAACAATTGCACACTTTCTGGAGCAAAGCCGGGCGAGCACGAAACGGAACGAGGTCGTAGACTTTTCTTTCCCCATGGTGTTGCTAATAAGCTCTAGATCATGGCGCTTGGCGTTCAGAGTGAAAATGTAAAGCTAAGCGTAAAGCGAAATCATCGTTAGCTACATCTTCAGCTCTCACTCTGTAGTCGCCCCAATGCAGAAATCCACTTTAGACACCATAACTACGTTGATGGTGTGAATCTATTGTTATGATAGTAGGAATCTACCGCGTATACATAAATTCCTACAGTCTAAGTGCTTATTTACACTTAAGGAATTAATCTATGTTTGCAACTGAAACGTTAAAAGGAAAATTGTGTTTCAGCCGCAAAGCAAACCGGACACCACATGCGACAAACCGCATTGGGCGACCAACTCAAAGGAGGCTGTGGCGCAATGCTATAAGAAAAAGGTACACGCGACCATTTCCCGTGCTTTATTTTCTTATAGCATTGGCTGCGTTAGTAAAACGCCATCGCTGAGTCAGCACTAAGAAGCAATTAGTGCTGCATGGTGATTTCTCCTAGAAACGCTTGCGCTGAGGTAAGCGCTGACACTAAACGCAATAGTGACACTTGCGACAATTGTCAAACGTCGATTCAAACCTCGGTTGTGTATAGTCGATGGTCGTGTTTTTAACGTAATTGTTAACCTTATTGTGGGAAAGAAAGTTGTTATCATATCTTGTGTTTCACCTAGGACTCATCGAAGCAAGAAATTTCGTGTTTTCTATCAAATGACAAACTAAACATGGCATTTTGCAAATGAGACAGATGACATGCCGTTTCTAAAACACGAAAATAATCATAATGTGCTGGTCAGCAATCGTGAAGCGCTGACTAAGCGCTGACTCAGCGATTTTTTTTTATGAAGGCAGCCATTGCTTTGCGCCACAATTATATATTGTATTTTGAGTTGCTCCCCAATGCGACTTTTCGCAATGCACGTTGCCGTGAAAAACCAGGATGGCACTTTACGTTTATTCATTGCGCGCGCATTTTGCTTAAAGCATATTGCTCTGGCACCACAATCTATTGTACTTTGATAGGATCGTCACCTGAAACGAAATCATATATTTTACAGTACCAGCTCGCAAATTTAGACACTCGAAGATTTGAATTGCTGGAAAATCTGAAAGTTCAAATTTCCAAGCAAAGATGGAATATCCTTTTCTATTTGTAAATGTTCTGTGTTTCACTATTAAAGTTTTGAGAGGAAAGTTCTATGCAAGGAAATTTGAAATTTATAGGAATTCAAACAGGAGTAAAACTGTGTGCTCAAATTTAAGAGTTTGCATGGTAATTATGTTTCATGGTTGCGCGCACTTTTTGCTTATAGCTATATGCTCTCGTGCCAGAACCTACTACTTTGAGTTGGTCGCCCAATGCGGTTTGCACACAGATTAGCGCTAATGCGAAGATCCACAATGGATTCACCAACAAGTCAATTACCGCTGTAGACAGCACGAACCTACTGGGCCGTTTTTATATACAAATTTATGAATTTTGTGATTATGAATTATGATACTTTTGTTAATTTTAATGGGGAGTTTAAGTTTAGGCTTGTTCCTCCAACAAAAAATCTTAATCGCCGCCCTCGGTTCCCCCACTGATTCCCGGATTATCCATGAAATCATCGAAAAGAAAATCTGCAAATTCTCAAAACCTACAACCAGAAAATCCTATAATAGTACGGATACTTACTCAATTGCCCTAACCCCTTGTGGAGCATAGCGCGCCATGTGGCCCAGTTGACGTTTCGTAAAACAAATGGTGGTGTACGATTATGATTCTGAGGTTTTGCCCCAAATTTTTTTCTGGAATTTGAGTTATAGCCAAAAAACAACAACAAAAACGGCCCTTTTTGGGGTTTCAAACAGTTTATCCTAGTGAAAACATCTCTGAAACAAAATGATCTAAAGCCGCGTCACGTTAACGTCACTTTTTTACGTATCTCTCTCGAGATATTCTCACTTGAAAAAGACTATTTCTCATGCTTCTTTTTTTTATCTTTTGATCGCACATAGGGAAAAATAAAGAAATACTTTGTCAAATAACGGAAAAAATAGATATCCTACGAGGAAAATTATGAGTGATGAGTTTGTTTATAATTTAATCTGCTTTCATTTGAGGCAGGTGAGATGCGTATAGATAAAAGTCGCATTTTTTTAACAGGTATGCAGAGCAGAGCAGGTTGACACCATGCAATTACACTAACAACTTGATCTGAGTTGCCCTGGATAGAAGGTTAGTGCAGGAGTTTTACTCTGTTAAGTAGTTCTGCGTTTTGAAATGCAGGCGGCGCGGCGCAGTTTTCGAAGTTTTCGGGCAGTTTGGAAAGCATATAGAATTCCTTTCCAGTCAATCAAAAGTTGATTTAGTGTAATTATATGGAATAGTAAACACACAAAATGATTCTGTCGCCTAGGAGAATTGATTGTATCTGTAATAAGGATTTCAGTTTCCTCTTGAAATTTGAGTTGACGTTTGAATGCTAACTAAACCAAGACAAACTCCCAAGCAAAGCACATGCCCCATTTTCTTCTTCGCTTCTCTGATATGTTCTATTACGTTTTGTTTGCCTTTTGATCTGCTCTATCCTGCTCTGTACAAATAGAACGCAGCTAGTATAGTTACAAGGATAATAGCAAAAACAAATTTCCGTAAAAACCGAATGCATGGAATATAATCGAAAAATACGGAAAAAGTGGAGTTAATTACTTTTATTGAACGTTCCAGATCTTTCATTTTGACTCAAAAAATTGTTCGGTGGAGTTAATCGTTTCCAAAATATTCTGAAAAAGGGCGTTTCTGTTGTTTTTTGGCTATAACTCAAATTCCACAAAAATGTACTCGTATATCTTGCCGAAACCTGATTGTTTGTAGTATAATCTATTCATTCTATAAAGGGAATGTCTCGATGTCAATAAATGAATTTAAGAATAGTGTAAACATAGACTATCAATTTCCATTGCCCTTTGTATGCTATTTGTATGTATAATCCATTCCATGTGATGAAAAAAATAAGAAAATATTAAACATCCATTCAAATTGCAGCCAAAGTTTAAAGATTAAAGTCTCCATTCCAGACGAATAAACGAAAAATATTCAAATTCAAATGATAGCCGAAGACAGCCAACACTTCTTTACAAGTTTTAAATTAAATGTAACAATAAGTCGCCGTCCCAATTCTTGCGAAATACGACATAGTACATAGTGCAAATACACTGGTTCATTCGTCCAGAATCTATGTATATTCCAGACAAGACAAACTTTTCAAACTGAAAACAATCATAAAAAGGGTGCTAAGAATCTTTTTCTCTTGGATTTCGTTCCAAGGCAATTTCGTAGGAGACGGTTGTCGCTGGTGAAATTGACGCGGATGGGGGGAACTAGACCTTCCTAACAATGCTCGCGCAATTAATTTTAATAAACAGAAATTACCATTATTGCCATTGACCGATCCGAATATAGAGGCCGATAGGGATGGATCTCCCGCAATGCTTGGTCATTCATTCCATCATCATTCAGCAATCTGCTTTTGCTGCTGCAAATGGTTTGGCGGTCGTGATGTAGGGTTGACAGAAATCATGTTTCGATAGTGAAATTGAATGAGAGTTAGTGTCCCAGCAGTATTGGATGAGCCTCCTGGTTACAGATACAATTAATGCCTTTTTTTAAATTAATTTTCATGTTTTTATTACCCCATATAATACTCATAATACAAATATTGTGCACTGATAAGGCAAGTAGGACATTTAAGTTAACTTCCCGATTTCTAATGTCTCTTTAGGCCGGTTTTACACATAACGTACGGTATACGAACTTCCTCAAAAAGCACCAGTGGAGAGGGAGCTTTGTTTGTACGGAGATTCAGTTAAAATTGCACAATCACGTACATGTAGAAAGCTTACTACGACTGATGCTTGTTAGTGAAAACTCGTACACCGTACGTACCATGTGAAACGGCTCTTAAAGTATTCCAGACGTGATCTATAAGATCTGAAGTGCAAAGTCGTTGTCAATACCCACCACATAAAATACTATTCCAACAGCTGCAGGGCTCTTACTAATATTTCCTTTCGTGCGAAATTTCATACAAATACTGTCAACAGCACGAAACTTTTGACAGTATTTGTATGAATTTTCGCACGAAAAGAAAAGGCATTAGCAAGAAAATACTTGAAAATGTAACAGAGGTATTTCTGCTCTTACGTCTTTTAAAAATTACCTTCAAAAGTGGTTTACATGAGATGTGGTGAGAATATGCAAAATTACGTTAGACAAATCCTCGTATTGTATTCTACTTCGAATTGTAAAAATATACCAGAAATGGAATGTACTCGACGAGAGGAAGCGTTATGGCTGCCCGTTGAAAAAAAAAATTAAATGATTCGAGTACCTAACCTACTGATCTTCAGAAACGAATTCATTCACGAATTTTTCTATTCCGCCTTTACTAAAAATATATGTAATTTCGATTTTTTTCATCGTACAAATCTTTACCCATCCATTACTGACTATGGCTCTGTTGGATTGGTTTCTTGATTCGATTTCTCGAGTGTCAGTAATAGTGTAGTACACTTTTGATTTCTGCTATGTCTTAAATGTTTAGTCGTGTTCTTGCTTTTTTTCCTTCGGCTTAATGGAGTAGTTAAGATGCTTTTGTGGCCAAATCGTACGACGACATTGAGTTAAATTCGGATTTTTGACGTGAATAGCATCTCTAGCCAGTGGATTTTATTTAAAGATCATGTGCACGCGTCGACAATGGCTTTGTTGAGGCCATTTGCTTGTCATCGTCAAACTCTTGAAACTACATAATCAAGAACGATGAAAAATTTCAAATTTAATATCCAGTTTTCGGCTTGTCACTCCCCTTGGAAATGGCTGCTCACCGCCACGCCATGGTGAATTAAAGAAGTAACATTTGGACAACTTTTTAATTATTATTGTTCTTCTTGGCGATACGTTTAATCAGATTTCGTCTTTGGGTTGGCCATTGAGAGAGAGAAAAATAGAAGCCAAATAAGTTTTTGGTGGGAAAATGGTATTAATGGGAATATAAAAAAATAGGGATACGCAGTAATTCACACGATTTCATAAGTTGTGAGGGTGTTTTTTTTTTAATTTGATGGCTGACGCAACGTATGAACTGACCCGGACAAAATGAAAAAAATCACCAGTCAGGTGCGAGCATAAAAGCTCCGCTAGTCGATGATAGCCAAGCATTGATGGCCACAATGCCTCCCGCTGTCATTTTTTACCAGCCAGAATCGCTCAATCAAGAAGTAGCGGGTTCAATTCCTAGCACGAGCATATTTGAATTTATTGATTTTTTTTTTCTAACCAAAACCTATTTCTCTTGACACCTCCAGGAGCATGGACGCGTCAACATATGTTGCATTTCTATGCCTTGACGTTTCGATAGCATAACTACTTTTCGGACGTGCACTTGCTAGCACGCAGCTCCTATCCGCGCCATCGTTAAGGTGTGAGTTCCTAGGCCGTGACTGAGCGACTTGCGGTTGTCACTGAGGAAAAAACTATTATAATGGAGCTGAAAATCACTGTTATTCACTTACTTACTCACCGTGGACACAATGGGTGAGGCATGGCTTCCACAAATCTTCACTTACATTAGTATCAATCTTGGCAGTGCTGTTTCCCGACCATTTATTCCCAGGGCGGGTAAAAGATCACATGCGCGCTCGAACGTTAGATCGTTCAATTAACCTACCTTGCTCAAAGTGTTGGGGCGATTGATTGATATACACCTGCGTGCAACTATTCAGTACGCCTTCTGTCTTCATCACAGCTTGCCTACGGGAAAGGCAGATCAGTTGATACTGTCTTGCACTCTCTGGCTGGCTACATTGAGAGGTCTTTTGGCTATAAGGAGTACACTTTGGTCGCCCACTTGAACATCCAGGGCGCTTTCAATTATGTCGCACCTGGTCTCGGTGTAGAGGAGTCGCTCTGCAAGCTTCTAAATCAATTACTAACATCTAGGGTCATTAGGGTACTCCCCAGGGTGGTGATCTATACCCCCTTCTTTAGAACCTGGCGGTTAACAAACTGCTTTTAGACCTGGAGGAAGGGCGTTGCACAGTCATCGTCATCGCGTATGCGATCGCCATCTCTGGGAAGTTTCCCTCTGTGCTCAGAGATATTTTACAGAATGCCCTCTCAATTTTAATGGATTGGGCCGGCCTAGCTGGGGTCAGTGTCATTCCGGATAAAACGGAACTTGTGATTTTTACAAGGCAGGCTACCAAATTTTGAGCCACCATCGTCGAACGGGGTTAGACTTACTCTCTCTCTCTGACAGGGCTAAGTATCTGGGGTTCATCCTGGATAGGAAGCTGGCGTGGGGGAATATTCAGGAGCGAGTAACTAGGGCCGTGACTGAGCGACTTGCATTTGCCACTGGGAAAAAACTATCATAACGGAGCACTATTCGTGTGTATTTTATATGGAAGTACAGTACAGTCTAACAAGTACAGCTTGCATTTGAAGATCCCCTAAACTATAAAATACACACGAATAGTACTCCGTTATTATAGTTTTTTTTTTCACAGTCGCAAATGCAAGTCGTTCAGTCGCGGCCTAGGAACTCACACCTTTATACTGATAAGCTGGGAGCGCAGTGGGAGTTCTATTAGTGCCCACAGACAGTTTTTGTTTACGCCGAGGATGCGACCTCCATTCTCTTGATCAGGCGTCGGCAAACTCCGGCCCCTGGTTACTATCCGGCCCGCGAGTTAATAATGTTTTTTTTTACATGGACAAATTAAATTTTTCAAGTTTTTTTTAAACAACCTTATTTGTTGGAGTGAAATTTAAATCAATTTTTTGCTTCATTGAAGACTAAATTAGGATAACAGAATTTCTGTTGAGTTCGATTTTTAAGTTAAACTTAAGTTATTGTAGTTAAATTCAAAACTGAAGTTATTTTTCTTCTACCACGTCAAGTTTTTTCTCTACACCTTTCTTCTACTCTCCGCTGAAGCGAGCGTGAAATTGATGATTCCGTTCGTAAGGGAGTTATGCAGCATGAGTTGAATGATTTTGTACTATCCAAAAAAAGCTTCGAAGCTGTTAGCATCACGACTGCACGAGAAAAATTTGCTTAAAAAGGGAGCTAAGGTATCCTAAGAGCTCAATACAGTACTTGTCGTACACCAATGGAATCTCATAGAAGTTATACACGTATTCAACCCTGAATGGCTGTGAAAATGAGTATGAGCGAATTTTTTCCAAATTACGGGAAACATATCATACTATTCGATTTTAAACTTCAAACATACTGCAGAAAACCGAGCTCCGCATTATCCGTAGCAGCCATAGACCAGACATTTTAGGGGAATCTCCATTTTTAATGTAATGTCGTTCAACAAACGTAAAACATTTGAAACAAACGCGAATCAAAATTTTTTTTTTATCCCCACATATGTAGTTTATATACAGTCTATAAATACATATGTAACATTAAAAGTACAAATAATGAATAAAAAATCAATTTTGAATGGTAATAAACATGGATTAATCATCCATATCGCTCTTTTAATTTAATAGCTTAGAATAGTGTATATAAAATAAACATTTTCTTGGAACATCACATTATCCGAGTTGCCCCCCCCCCCCCCCCCCCCCCCGGACTAGCTCGGATAACCGGGAGTCTACCGTACTTTTCACTCTGCTGGTCTCCTCTACCTACACGATATAGGCTTGAAAAGACCTGTGTGTGAAGGAGCTTTAAAACAGATTCATTACTTACATTCACTTCAGTGAATGGGATTTTGGAACCGATAATGATAGCAAATAGTATCATAAACACCAAAATAGCCCATTTTGAACAAACAGAAGAAGTAGTACATTCTTGAGCTGATCACCAACTGTTTATTATTATTACTAGAGTTGTAAAAAAAATACTGTACATCGTGTGTACACAATGAAGTTCAATTCCTCAACCAATTGGACGCACGTTATCTTTACGTATACTGGCTTCTGTACCATTTCGTTATCAGTGTGCAAATGTATTTTTTTACATGATTAAAAATCAAGCTCATAAAGTAATAAAATTATAACCATACGGTCTGTTATCATGCATTTCGATAAAATCTAAATTAGAGATTACTACGAAATTTTTAAACGTTAAGAATAAGTTTTATCGAAATTAATTTCAAGTTGATCGTAGCTTAGAGCGTTGTACACAATTAGATCATTTAACCAATAAGACACAGGAGGTTAAAATGGAGCACTCACCTGGACAGCTGCAACTTGACAACAGGCGTTAATAAATTATGGTATAGGTAGGTAGGTTCTGGGGTTGCCGTGAATTAACCGCAGCACACATAGACCACTCATGGTCCGTTGTGGTGCCACCAAGATTCTGTTACCTAAAACTCATAACCAGAGGTATCCAGCTTGCCGAAGCGATGCTGGCAATAAAGCGATTGATTCGAATCGCGTTAACATCCACGAGGTCCTGGAAAAAGGGGAGTGCCAAAACCCGTTCCTCCTATTTGCCAAGGCTGGGCAGTAACAAAGAAGGGAGCAACACTCTCCTCCCCATCTTCATCATGACAACTTCTGCAGTAGTCGTGATGAGGAAGGCGAAGGCTCCTCGCATGCTCGCCAATAGGACAGTGTCCTGTAATTACCCCCACCACCCTGCCAATATGCTTCTTGCTTAATTAGAGCAATGAGGCAGAGCGATTAGCATCTATCCTGGGCCATATCATCCTCGTTGTTTAGCAAGTACTACCGTCGAGCCATCTAGCTCTGGCCCTACCGATCGCAGCGGACTCGATTGCCATTTTACACACTGTTATAGGTGTCTTAATGTGGTTAAGAAACGTATCAGTGGAAGACTGGCCTACAATGTCATCACTAGAGCCATACCATCTTACTCAAAAGCTGCTCTAGAGGTTCTACTCGACCTTCCAAAAATGCGCGCACACATTGAAGCGTAAGCAAGTAGTAGTAAATGGGACAAAGGTAAGTGGGTGGACGGCTAAAAATCTCTCCAAGCCAGCAATATCAAATGGTTTACAGATGGCGAAACCCATCTATCTGATAAGAAGCTAACAAAGCGAGCTTCCCCAGCCCGATTCTACGATCCAATACCTTTTTGTGAAATACTGCTACTGCAGAAACCAACTAAAAGACATCCTGAGACAGGCCAAACTATCGGGCTACTCACGCACTCCTTCGATGAAATTGTTGAGCAAGAACAGGGTCAGAATAATTTATGGAATTTGAACAGAGTACACTCGTTTGAGGGGTTACCTTGAATGCGTATTGTATCAGATGCTGGCCAATGAAGAGACCTCACAACACACCCTTTGCGAGTGCGAATGTCTTACCCAACGACGCAAGAATGCTTTGGCGTAACATCCCTTTTGGCCGTGGACATGTCCTCTGTTAAACCAGGCCAGATCAGTGAATTTATCGAGAACAGTCGATTGAATCATATATGTAATCTAGTTCAACTTCTCGGTAATATCACAATAGACCCAAGACGCGGTGCTTGTGGTTTCAACACGACCCACGGCCCACCCCATTTATCTACATATCTAACGTTGTATATACATAGTTGGTTTAATTGCGAAAGTAGTTTACCTGGTCTTAAATTCCTGAAACCATCAAACAACGAACTGCAAAATTATATAGTGCTAAAAAATCGAAACTATCTATCTAGAAAAGACCGATTGAATCAAAACTTGTTCTGAAAACAATTACAAACATTCAAAACAATCTGCTCAAATGCATTAGCACACATAACATCACTTAACCCTTGAATTATATTGATTTTTTTAAATTACGAGTATGTATCGACGTATACTATTCTACAAATTGCGTTACGCCTTCGATATAGACTCCAAATAAAATTGATTGGAAATCCAAATTGTGACTTTTTTCCAAATTCATCCAATCTACTGCCAGCAACGCTATATTCCCGATTTCCTGCATTTTTTACGCCAATTTTACGTGCTCAATGACAATGAAGAACAATTTTGATGTCTCGACAACTGCTGTTTAATAAGACATTTTAGTCTTGGATTTGTTTTTATTATTTCAAGGGTTCAGTGTAATTTCAACCGGTGCGACACTTGATTGTTTTTTTCTAGGCGATTTAAATGATGAAAATTAGGTGATACGGCGCGATACTTGGATATCAATTTGTCGCGTCTGACAAGGATCTACAGACAGGAATAGCGAAATGCATCGCAAGAATTCAAATAACTCCGCCGAAGCCTGTTTAAACCCATGGTCGTGAAGACAGGGAGAGGGAAGGACAGCTGTGGATTGGACGGATCAACAACGACGACCACACAAACGTTTATCGGATTATCCTGGATCCTGGAATGTACGCTCCCTGAACAAACCGAGGGACGAGAATTCCCTCCTACAGCAGATCGAGAAATACCAACTAAGTATCGCCGCAGTCCAAGAAACAAATTGGCTTGGCAGACAGATCAATGAAAATAAATTGCACATAATTTTCAAAAGCGGTAAACCATTTGGACACAAGCAGTTTGAAGTGGCATTCATCGTGAACAAACACCTCAAACCGCCCGTTACTGACATCAAACCCATCAATGAACGGTTGTGTGCGATTTGCATTAAGACTCGATTTTTAAACCTCATCAATGTGCACGCTCCCACGGAAGTGAAGGAAGAAGCCGTTAAAGACGAGTTTTACCTTCGTCTGGAGGCATTGTTTGACTCACTTCGAACAAACGACGTCAAAATACTGCTGGGAGATTTCAATGCGAAAGTTGGGAACAAGAGTTGGCACCATAGGAGGACACAATGTCCACGAGGAATATAATGATAAGGGTCAATGACTAATCGACCTCGCACCAGTAGAAACCTAAGCTCAACATTCTTTCCGCACCGACGCATTCGTAAAGAAATCTAGAAATCCCTGAATACACGCACCGTCAACCAGATTAACCACGTCCTCATATACAAGAGTGATGGATGTCCGATCATGCCGAGGAGCAAACTGCGATTCTGACCACTTGGTAAAGGCACCCTATCGGTGTAGGATTTCTTCAGTGCACCAATCGAAAGTCAGACCTCCAAAAATCTTCGCTGTCGACGAACTGTTGAGCGATGCTACGGCTCAGGCGTATACAACCGCCCTTGAGGAAAAACTGACATAAAATCTTTAGACGCAAAGACCGAAGCTTCCAGAAAATGTATCCATCGTCCAACTAGAGCCAAGAGAGAAAATATGACGAGCTACGACGATTATCAAATTTAATAATTAAACGTAAGAACCGAAAATTCTTTGACGAACAGTTGCTGAACATTATTGATAACCTAGCTACTAGAAACACCAGACAATAAATAAAAATAAATAACTGGCGCAACAGTCCAATTTGAACTACGGCCTCGAGATGAGTTAGCATCATCTCATTTTCTAGATCGTGACGGTTTTTGTGCAGAGGTATGTGATCAGCAACACGCTCAACCGAGTTATTTACCCCATAATGGGTACTCATTTAACAGCTGAGTGGGCTCATAGTCCGACACGTAAATCCCCGGAATCGAACCGGGGCCCAGTGCGTTGAAGGCGAATGTGCTAACCGTTGCGCCATCCGGACTACTGACAATACAATTGACAATTGGTAATTAGCAATCTGGAGAAAGATCCTGCCCAAAGAGCATTTCAATCCGTCCTTAGTGAAAATAACGGATGGCACTTGTCGGACAGAATCCACTGCCGAATTCCTGGAGCTTCTTTTGAACACACACCTCGACCTAGAGCCCGGGCTCGACTACCGTACTACGTCTCCGATGGGGATGAAGTTATGACCCTCATTCGTAAGTGCAATCCCCACCTTCCAACTGAGGATTGGAGGGTCGTCAAGGTGGGGGAACCGGAAGGTGAGTCCAGATGCGCAATCTTTGTGCTTAACAAGGAATCCCTTACTCCTCTCTCTAAAACGAATGGGGTCGTTAAACTTGGCTGGTTCAATATCAAATTGCGCGTGTATAAGGGCGATTTGAAGAAAGCTGGCTTAACTACATCTGCTCCCATGGAGGAGGATGCAGCTCATGGAACGGAGGAGGTGAATGAGACTCACGAAGCGGTGACTCCTGCTCTTTCGGTTCCCAATACCTTAGAGGATGACACTGATGAGGAGTGTGTATCCCTCGGATCCGACCTAGCTGATCTGGATGATACATCGCAGCCAACTTTCGCGTACGATCTCTCGGAATCCGACACGGAGGATGAAGCGAACGCCACGATGGTTGAAGGAGGTAGTTCACTTGAAACATGCTGAAACTCCTCCAAATCAACCTTCATCACTCTAAAGCAGCCTCTGCTGCCATCCTTCTTCGCCTGGCGAAGAGTGAAGAAGACATCGTTCTGATACAGGAGCCCTGGATTGTGCATGATCTTGTTAGAGGTCTAAGGTCTCCTGTTTTTACGGTTTTCTATGTAAGGGGCCAGGGTAAACCCCGGTCTTGTATTCTTGTCAGGAAATCCCTTAAGGCTTTTCTTTTATCGTCCTACAGCGACAAGGACTCCGTGATAGTCTGCCTTGAACTCAAAGGTAAGGTGTACTGGATTGTCTCGGCTTACTTGCCTTACGATCACGTTGGAGTTTTCCCTTCAAATAACCTTAGGGAAGCCATCGCAGTGGCTAGCGCAACTAACACCAGTCTGATCCTGGGCTGCGACGCTAATGCCCATCATGACATCTGGGGGAGTACCAACACAAACGAGAGAGGCGAAGCGCTTCTCGAGTACATTTTGGGAACGAACCTACTGCTCTGTAATGTCGGCAGGGAGCCCACTTTTATTACCAAAAATAGGCAGGAGGTCCTCGACATCACTCTTGCCTCGGAGGACATTCACCACTTGATCAGTGGCTGGAGAGTATCCGAGGAACACTCTTTTTCGGATCATCGATACCTACAATTTAACCTTGCGGAACGACCTGCGCTCACTCCACGCACTTTGAATCGTAGGCGCACAGACTGGTCGAAGCATCGAGTCTCTTTTGGAATTGTTACCACCCTTAGCAGTTCAACCCTCCAACCAACATGAACTGGATTGCATGGTGAATACGCTGAACGGAGTAATCAAGGCAGCGGTATCCTCATCGTGTCCTGTCAGCTCTTATACAGGAAAGAAGAAGCCACTGTGGTGGAATGGTAAGTTATCCGAGCTTAGGGCTATATCCAGAAAGGCCTTTAATAAGGCAAAAGCTTCTAGGCTGGAGTGTGATTGGCAATTCTACAAGAGGCAACTTAGCCTTTTCAAGAAAGAGCTGAGAAGCGCTAAACGAAACTCGTGGAAGAGTTTCTGCGAACGCGTGGAAGGGTGTAGCGAGGCCTCTAGACTTCGTAAAACTTTATCGTCGAATCCACCTCCGCCCACTTTTCTGCAGAGGCAGGATGGCTCATGGACATCGTCAAGCAAAGAATCCATTGAACTTTTGCTTGACACACACTTTCCTGGTAGCACGGCGGCCAGCTCTGCTGGGGCCCTACACACTTGCCAGACGGCAGCATGTGACGTTACGAGCATTCTGTCGAAAGATAAGATACTGTGGGCGATCGGCAGTTTCGAGCCGTTTAAATCCGCTGGACCCGACGGCATTATTCCTGCGGACCTACAATACTCATTAGATATTATCTATCCTTGGGTGGAGAGTATCCTAACCGCTTGTCTCACACTGGGCTGTGTTCCGCGCATCTGGACGGAAGTTCTGGTTGTTTTCATCCCGAAAGCCGGGCGCTGCTCACACGCGCGCGCAAATGACCTGCGGCCTATCAGCCTCTCTTCAACCTTGCTGAAATTATTGGAGCGGCTGATCGATGTTCATCTTCGGAACACCATTCCACCTCAGTCTCTATCTTCATCGCAACATGCCTACTGGAAAGGAAGATCAGTGGACACTGCTCTTCACTCTCTGGTTAGTGGCATTGAGAAATCCCTTGAATGTAAGGAATATACCATGGTTGCATTTTTGGACATCGAGGGAGCGTTCAATAATGTTAAACATAGTGCAATCATCGAAGCACTCTTGAAACTGCATGTTGATGACTCGCTCTGTAAACTTATTAGTTTGCTGTTAACTTTTAGGATTATACGTACCACTATGGGTACTTCATCCGTCAGTAGATGTGTCTGCAGGGGCACCCCCCAAGGAGGCATACTGTCTCCACTTCTTTGGAACCTGGTAGTCAATGGACTGCTCCTAAGATTGGAAGAGCTTGGTTTCAGCGTTACGGCGTACGCGGACGATGTTGCCATTGCTGTTTCCGGGAGTCCTTAGTGAGTTGCTGCAGAATGCTCTAGGTATTCTCACCGAATGGGCACGCCACTGTGGTCTTGGCGTTAACCCTGACAAGACCGAACTTGTCCTCTTCACCAGAAGACACGAACTACCTCCTGTTGTGCCTCCATCACTTGATGGTAAGAAACTGGCCTTCAGTGACAAAGCTAAGTTCCTGGGTCTTATTTTTGATAGGAAGCTATCGTGGAAGCCCAACATACTTGAGCGGGTGAATAAAGCCACAGCTGCGCTCTACTCGTGTAGGAAGGCGATTGGCAGGAACTGGGGTCTGCAACCGAAAGTGGTGCACTGGCTGTACACAGCGGTTGTGCGGCCAATTTTACTGCACGGCATTTGTGTGTGGTGGACGGCACTAAGAGTGGCGGCCTATTGCCACTTGTTAAGTAAAGTGCAAAGACTAGCAGCGGTTAACATGACAGGGGCCTTTAGAACAACTCCGTCAGCCAGCTTGGACACGCTGCTAAACCTGCTCCCGCTTGACATTTTTGGCGAACAACTGGCAGGAATCACGGCCCTGCGTCTTCGCGAAGCAGGCCAATGGCGCACGTCAAATACTGGCCACTCTGCTATTCTAGGCAACCTGGATCTCCCTACGGAGACTGATTACACGTCTCCAAAACATGTTTTTGATAGGAATTACACTAGCAGGATTCCGTCGAGAAGCCTATGGGCTGACAATGTACCCTTCACCCCCAACTCCTTGGTCATCTACACGGATGGCTCTAAGACCGATTACGGAGTTGGGGCTGGTATTTACTCGGAGGGTCTGGGAATCAACTTATCCTTCCGTCTTCCTGATTTTTGTAGTGTCTTACAGGCTGAGGTTACGGCGATCTTGGAAGCTCTAACCTGGCTAAGAAGTCATGTCGTGACTGCAAGAGACATTACTATCTATACGGACAGTCAGGCTGCGATTCGCTCGCTTGACTCTGTTCTCACTTCATCGAAAACCATTCAGAAGTGCCGCTCGGCCCTGTTAGAGATGGGTTACTTCTTCAACATTACCCTCTGCTGGATACCAAGTCACAGTGGCTTTGTGGGCAATTGCAGGGCGGACGATCTTGCTCATGAGGGGACAACAGGTGTCGTCAATGGAGACCGTATTGATATCGGAGTGCCAATTGCATCGTGCAAGGCGGCAATTAAGTCCGTTGCGGTGGTTAGGGCTAACAACAGATGGCTCAATTTAAATACTTGCCAAACGACGAGAATGATCTGGCAGAAATTCGATTCTAGCCGCTCTGCCTCTTTGCTATCTTTGAACAGAAAGCATATTGGTAGGGTGGTGGGGACTATCACAGGGCATTGCCCCATCGGCGTGCTCGCATGGAGGCTCCGTCTTCCTCATAATGACTACTGCAGGAGCTGTGAGGATGTGGATGAGGAGGAGAGTGTCTTGCACCTTCTATGTCACTGCCCAGCACTGGCCATCAGAAGGAGGAAATTCCTAGGCTCTTGGTTTTACTATGACCTGGAGGACCTCAAGGACATGAGCGTGATAAAGCTCAACCGCTACATTGCCAGCACAGGCTGGTTTGGAACCTAGGTTTCTTTTGGCGAGGTGTAATGTTATATGGTGGTATCACAATGGACCCATGAGCGGTCTAAGTGTGCTGTGTTGTATCATGGCAGCCCCTTAACCTAACCTAACCTAACCTAACACACACCTTCCTGGAAACAAAGAAACCTGCTTGGAAAGCCCGGAACCGCGCAACGCGAAGTGCGCCCAAAGAGAATTTGTGCTTTCTACCATCACAGAAGGAAGGACATCCTCGTTCCTGGGGCAGTCGCCAGATTTAACCGTTTCAGCTCCTAAATCCTCGGCAACCTTATTTACCACCTGGACGAAGGAACTCAAGATGCAACTTGGGATCTCAATTGGCAGTCAACCTATTCCTACGGCGAACCATCCTAAAATCCTTGGAGTTGCGCTCGGTGGCCGTGACCGTTCGGTCACCGCTCTACGATACTCATCTAGAGCTCGGAGTTCAAATCTCGGCGCGACCAAAAACTGCCTGTGGGTACTAATAGAACTCTCACAGTGCTCCGAGCTTGTCAGTATAAAAACGGCGCGGAAAGGAGGTGCATGCTAGCAACTGCCCTTCTGAAAAGTAGATGCGCTTTCGAAACGTCAACAAGGTACAGAAATGCTAGAGATGTTGTCGGGCCCATGCCCCTGGAGGGGTCAAGGCAATTAACATGGGATCGTCATGCTCCCATGCGTCAACTGTGTGCGCCAGGTTGCTCGGTGGAAATGAAATCCTCAAAACCTTGTCGGTAGCACCCAACCTAAAGGTAAAGAAACTCTACTGGTCACATACAAAGCAGTCGTAAGATCAATGGCCAACTATGCGGCCGTGACACAAAGTGGAAAAATATTCATGCCGCTCTACGTACTGTAACTGGCTGTCTCCTGATGTCATCCCAGGACCATCTTGCCAAACAATATCTGGTTGTCTGTTACCGGGGGGAACACCCCAACACTAACCTCATGGACAAGACGCTGCCACCAAGACATATTAAGCGTGATTCGAGGGACCTCGAAATAGATGTCTGCAGTGGTACGCCTCATTATATGGACACCGCTTCAGTTGCCCAGCTGCACCCACACAACTTACTCCCAGGTCGCTGTGGGAGACCCCAGTAGAAGAGGCCATTTTCCTATCCCTTAACACCGAGGAAGTCGTCGAACCATAGCGTGTAACCCACTCACACATCGAACTTCTGACCATTGGTACTACAACAACAACAACATCAATGTCGGAGATCTCAGCATCGAATTCTTAGACGTCTTCACGGGTAGCAACCTGTCGAATGACTCCAGCGAAACTGACGAAATAAAGCGACGGATACCGCTAGGAAATAAGACTTTCGAAGCATGTGCACAGAAATACTAAGCTCCGCATATACACAACCATAATACAACCTGTGTTAGGCTATAGCGGCGAAACCTGGAAAAAATATTAAACGCATTTTAACGGCAGGTCCTTTGGAGAAGTTCGCAACCGAAATGGATGGCGCTTCCGGTAAAACCATGAGCTGTACGAACTTTACAATAAGCTGGAAGTATCGAGAATCGTCAAACTATAACGTCTTCAATGGGCAGGGCATATAAAACAAATGGACGATAACCGCATATTGAGAGGACGCATCAGTGGAGTAAGGCTACAAGGAAGACCGAGAGCTCATTGGGAACACTCAGTAGATGCTGACATGCAAAGCTCATACTCGAACTTTACACAACGGAGCCCTATTGCAGTCTTTAGAGATTTTTTGTGACGTATTGCCACATATCAAAAACTCAAAAATATGCCAGCCGGCTGGCCTCACAGCATGTTTCCCAGCAGGCCTCACGTCGGATTGACTTTGTGAGTAAAAACCACTTTAGCTGAGGTAAGGTCAGCATGATGATGGCAGTGCCCTCACCCCTTGTGGGGCATAGCGCGTCAACTGTTCCATGTGGCCCAGTTGACGTTTCGTTGGCATAAACTGGTTTCGGAGAATGCAGTTGCCACCACGCATCTCCTGCACATCCATGGCCACGAACGTCATCGTGGACGGTATTCGAACCCGAAACGCCGGTAGTCAAACATGAGACTGATGCCTCACCACACTGCGCTACCGGTCGCCCCACAGTATGTTTCCCAGCAGGCCTCACGTCGGATTGACTTTGTGAGTAAAAACCACTTTAGCTGAGGTAAGGTCAGCATGCTGGATACGAAATGGTCTTTTAACAAAAGGCAGAAACACTCAACTGATTATCCAGGGCTGCGAGAATCAAACGACCCAATTAGTCGCTTCAGTTTAAGAGACACTAGTTATCATACATGAGTATAGCTGGTTTGAGGGTGCTGGTAAAATACCACATCTGAGTTAAATATGATCTTAACAACATCGGTTTGTACAATATAACGAAACCGAGTGTCATCTATGCCTGGAAGACGTCGAGATCATGATATACCTTCTGTGTTAATGCGATCTAGGAAGACTCCTGCGAAAGACTCATTGGTTTTTGTAGGGCTTATTGAGGGTCTTTTACCATATTAAAGAATATGGCCGTATAAATTGTACTCGGTCGTATGGGAATGCAGCCTGAAGCTATGCCAGCCATAACCAAATATTTGTTGTTAATTGCTTTGACCCCTCCAGGGGCATGAGCGCGTCAACATATCCTGCATTTCTGTGCTTTGTTGACGTCACGATAGCATATCTACCTTTCGGAAGTGCAGTTGCTAGCATGCACCTCTTATCCGCGCCGTGCCGTCTTTATACTGGCAAGCTCGAAGCACTGTGGGAGTTCTATTAGCACCCACAGGCGGTTTTTGATCGCGCCGAGATTTGAACTCCGAGTCCTAGATTAGTATCTTAGAGCGGTGACCGAACGACCACGGCCATAGAGCGGGATATGGAAATATGCAAACAGAAGAAACAATTTTAATCCATAGCAAACGCGATTTATTCCGTCAAGTGTCAGGGAAACCTAATATACTTCTAAAACTATAGATTCTGATGTTCTTTGCCTACTATCCGTTCGGTTCGACCTTCTCACAAAAATTACTGTGACAAGAAAAAGCCAGTACGCCTGCCTACGTAATTATATAAATTTCGCTATTTTGTATAAAGTATTTATGTTCGTTCAAATAGCACTTTACAAAATTTGTCCATTACAGAGGACTTGTTATCCTAAGAACCTTATCAGCCGACACCCAACAACAACAATGTGATACCGAAGCTAAAATGAAATTTCTAATCCGGATTATGCAGACAACAATAGCGTCGTCGAAAGCCTTCTGATTAATTAAAATATTCCGATTAGAAACTTATGTTAATCAGGGGAAAGTAAAAAGGTACTGTGCTCCTTGCCACGAGATATATATAAACCAAACAACACCTGTCATGGATGCGGTGCGGCGGCGAAAACCTTCGGAGACAGGTTATGATAAAATTTAAAGAAATTGAGAAGACGCAAAAAAAAAAAGATATTGGGCATGACTTACGTAGGTAGATGTAGTTGAAAGAAAGAAAAACAAAACGTAAACTTATGAGCGACATCGTGTACCGCATTTCAAATGGCTGTCTTCCAACATCCACAGAGAGAGACGCTGTCCTGTACAAAGATAATGTGGTGTTGTCATTTCCGTAGGGTTATGATCCTTAGCATAATTTGTGTGTGGGATTGTGGTTTGTTTTCGTTTTTGATCCGTACATGACCGGCATTTTAATAATCTATGAAATGCACTAGTTTATTCATATTTCAAATATGATAATTTTACAAATTTAGAAGATTTTTCAAAATGTTCGTTTCACATTTGTAAACAACAACAAATCCGCCCGGCAACTCTGTTTTACGAACACAACTTCTGATAGTGTTTTTGATTAAATTGGGAAGAATTTCTCGATTCTTGAATTATTAATAAGGCACTTGTGCCAGGACTGGGTATGCGTGAAAGTACTTAAAAATGCTGAAGACTCCACCAACCGTGCACGGTCGACCAAGCTCTCTGAGACGGAACACGACTTTCAATAAGTTGCGACTTGAAATTGTTGGGAGAACAACACAACAGTTGAATATAAGCTACGAGGAAAACAACTGAAACATTTAATAAAGATGGGAAGAAACGTATAAAAAGTGCGGAGTCTTATGGGGGTGAATGGACATTGACACAAGGAGCCTCCAAACCAAATTATTCCCACTTGGTCCTCTCTCCTTGAACAGTTTGTGTAGGCTGGCATGGATGTTATTAAAATGTATATGTATCGACAGACGCTCAGATATATGTATTCTTGGGATAATGTGCGTTGCTTCAAAGATATGTTGACAAGAAAATCATTTCCAGGTTGTGGTTTGATACATTATGGAAATTCCGCAATAGTTGAATTTATTTATTTGTACTTTATTATTTTATATGTATAAGAAAATCAAATGAAGTTGGAACCCAAATTAAGAAAACCTTTTCAAACAAAATTTACAAGTTTCTTGCTTATTAGTGATAGCTGAATTTAAATATTTAATTTAAAAGCAAAGCGAGCGTTCATTGTAGTTGTTTGAGGATATACGTAGTAATGAGTCGTTCTTTATGAACGGCCTGTTTAGTAATGTTTTCCGGCCCCTTTCGAAGTGTGTGACCTATCCATTGCCACTTTCGCCTTGTTATGGAGGTGTCTATCCTGTCCTGGCCAATAATGAACAGGAAGTCGTCGTTAGAAATGACGTCCGGCCAGCGTATGTGTAGGATGCGCCGTAGACACTGGTACTAGGTCTGTACAAGTCTAGGGTATATACGCTTCGGACTCCAGATCGAAGCGAAGCTTTAGTCTGGTTACATATCTAAAGGTCCTTTTTATAGCAGACCCATAGAGGATCTATGAAGGAACAATCCGCATATACTCAACACTAAACTAATTGAAGTAATTTCACTCGTAAAAAGTAAACAGAAAGACACACACACCCTCTTCCCCGCAACACCCGCTCAATCCATATACCCAGTCGGACAAGAATCGACACTTGATCGGTCCTGGATCGATGACTGTCTACTAAGGAATCGATGACTTTATCGGAGACACGTCGGAGACATTTGTATGGGCATGGTCGCTTTAGCGATACCGAAAATGAGGACAGGAATCGATCCGAAATCGATGACGGTAGTCGATGGAGAATCGATGACTGGAGTCAACGTAGAATCGATACTGGGGTCGAATTGTGATCGATGACTGTAGCCAACGTGGAATCGAATCCGGATGGATGACTGGAATCGATTCAGGACCGATGACTGTAGCCAACGAGGAATGGACACTGAGATCGAATTCGGATCGATGACTGTATAAATGGGTTGAATCTATTTAAGCCTGATATACAATTCATCCAGAAACTAAAAGTGCCCTGAAATCTCTTTTTTTATTGATTTCACGGCACTTTTAATTTAACGGCGGATTGTATTCAAGGCCTATGCCCGGTTCACATTATTCCAGTCCAGTGCTGGACTGGATCATATCGTCTGCATGATTCCAGTCCAGTAGTCTGGCGAGTGTGTTGTTGATTCGGTAACTATAGTAACAATGATTTCTGGGCGAGCTGGAATCAAAAAGTAGACCGACAATCCAGTCACTGGACTGGTCAAAAAAAAAGGAAACTTAGGTCACTCAAGTGTCCCCTCATGTAGAACTCCCCTATAAAAATAGTGTCAAATATCAAGTATTTGGGAGTTGTCCTTGACGAAAAGTTATCCTGGACAGAACACCTTAGAACGACTTCTGACAAAGCAATTAAGGTTCTATGGATCTGCAGACAATATGTCGGCAAGACATTAATTCTATGGATCTAAGTGTCACCATACACTGTCGAACTCGAACACGAACCTAGTACAAGTGGACCGGTTTTCTTCACACCTATGTGAAGTGTATGTGTGTGTCAGAGGGCATTTGTACCAGGTTCGAGATCGAGTTCGACAGTGTATGGTGACACTAAAAGCGATCGTCAGACCTGTAGTAGAATATGGTGCGGTTGTATGGTGGGAAAAAGCCACTTCCTTAGCCGGTAAAACAGCTCTGACGAAAATCCAGAGACTGGTGTGGCGTGCATGACCATCACTGGAGCCATGGACTCTTGCCCCACTGCTGCTCTGGAGGTTCTACTCCACCTTCCACCGATGCATACACATATTGAAGCGATCGCACAAATGGCAACGGACAGACTTAGAGCCTGCGACACAGAGATCAAACTGAATTCAAATCAATTAGGCTGGTTGGAAAGCCACAAGGTACTCAGCATGCCAACTGACTACCTTGTTAAAACCATTCGATTCCACCACTCGTTTCAATCAGTCATATGGAACAAAGAAAGGTGGGCGGATGGCTACAACTCTCTCCGACCCAACACAATCAAATGGTTCACAGACGGCTCCAAATGGAAGAAGGTTCCGGTGCAGGCATTGTTGATCCTGAGCACCGAGTCTTCATTCCAATGGGTAAAACACCGTCCGTGTTCCAAGCAGAAATACATGCCATCGAGGTCTGTGCTAGGCTGTGCCAAACCGCTGGCTATTTAAACAGGGACATAGCAATATTTATCAACAGTCAGGCTGCCATCAAAGCACTTACCAGCTTCACTTTAAATCCTAAGTTGATGCTATCCTGTCAGGAAGTCCTCCACACTGTGGATTCAACAAACAAACTCACTCTTTACTGGGTCCCTGGTCAATCCGGAGTCGGAGGCAATGAGCTAGCAGATAGGCTAGCAAATCGAGCCTCCAAAACCCCCTTCCACGGTCCAGAACCTTATTGTGGAATTCCACTCTGCTACTGCAGAAACAAAATAAGAGACTGGGAAAGTGCTCTCGCCACATCCCAATGGGAGGCCCTTTCAAGCCTGAGACAGGTCAGGCTGTCGGACATCTCGGGCTACTCGCGTCTCGTACCTTGGAATTACTGCGGCTGAGCAAAAACAGAGTCAGAATGATTTCTAGAATTTTTACGGGGCACTCGCGTCTGAAGGGCCACCTTAACCATGCGTACTGTACAAGATGTTAGCTGCCGCTTCTGCGAGGCTGATGATGAGATCTCAGAGCACATCCTTTGAGAGTGCGAAGAACTTGCGGAACGACGCACGGACTGCTTCGGCATAACATTCCCTTTGGCCGAGGACATCTCCTCTATTAAATCTGGCCAGATCAGTCAATTTATCGAGAAAAGTCGACTAAATCATATGATTTGAGCACAATAGACCCATCCATGGTCGCAGTGCTTGTGGTTTCAACATGATCCACCGCCCACCCACCCTATCTATCTATCTATCTATATGGTCGTCCCAAATTTGTAGTTTTGGTATCTAGGTCCGCATGGGTCTAGGGTATATACGCTTCGGTCTCTCGTTTCTCCTCTGTTTGTTGTGTTGTTCAGGGAACGAGCGGCGAAAACTACAATAAAACAATAACAGTGCATTATGGCCCGAAAAACTAATTGGCAGCTCACTGATTCCCATATCCTATACATATGTACATATTTCGTAAATGGAAAGAAGCCGATGCTTTCTTCGATAATCTTACACCTTGACTGAACTCATTCAACCCATGACGTTATCGCTTTCCACCAGTTTGCTTTGCGATTTGAAGCTCAATCCGACATCGAGAATATGCTTATGTTCTTATCGTATCCTTAAAGCGAATTATGGCCAAGAATCTTAAATCGGAAAAGGATTGCCGCCGCAAAGCGTGAAAAACAATGTCCCGTGTGTCGTCTACGCACTTGCCAATCTCATCTCGAATTGAACATGTGCTCGCTGTTTGCTCCTCACGTACGTGATAATTTATCCCTCTCCTGAAACGCTTAAACGACTGTCGGTTTGTTGCCTTTTAGTCACCCCATTCCAGGTGCAATTCCACGTCGGAGCGGAGTGCGGAAAGGCTCAGGATATTCGCTCGTCCCGCAACACCCAAAAATCATAGACGCAACATCATTTTTTCATATTATCTCTGCACGGTTGAAAAATTTATCGCTAAACAGGTTACCGACTTATAAATAAATAAATAAATTAGTGACGATTCGGAAAAGACTCCTTGCAGCATTCCCGTTCGAATATTATTCGATCTGTGGACAGGGATTTCAAAGTGGGATTAGGCGGGGGATAGAGAATAAGAATTTGCGATTCACATCCGCACGGAGCACAGACACAAGACGAAGGCCACTTCATAGAACACCAGCAACAACAACAACTGTGTTGAAGAATACATGTTGCGAATATCCTGGCGAAAAAGACGAAACTGACGAAAATCACTCAAAAATTCAACTCACAATTTTGCGCAGAGATCTGCTGAATGGCTACTGGGAAACGAGGCGGATGGATGTCAATGAGAAGCACCGGAACGATGCCCAGGGGGAGACGGGATGGAGGCAGCAGGCTCTAGTTCTTCCGGAGACGAGATTTTCTAGTGGAAAAGACTTTCTGTGCAGAAATCCTGTTAAATCCTTTTCGAGTAATCCGTGTCGCGCGTTATTTTCACGACGACGACGAAGACGACGGGTGAAAGGTGGAACAACTGTGGCAAGGACGGGCACAAGGAGTAACCATCAGCCGCAGCAAGAAAGTTGGTGGGAGACGACAGAACGAGACGATGACAAGAAAAACTCACATCCGATCCTATTTCGGTGTTGTTGCGAGATATCTTTTGCTTTTGTTGGATATCTTTTCGACTATGGATTTCGAAGCGGATTCCTTGTTGCCAAAACGTGAACACCTACCTTCCTTCCTCCCGAGTGGCTCCCGGGTGCTTTGAGGATGCCTCCAACGTCGTCGTTGTCGTCTCGTATCGAGGACTCGACTCAGTCAATGCTATTGTTGCTCGTTGATGGGATGCTGGCCCTGTCCGGCGGTGGGTTAGACGGCAGCAGCAGAAGCAGCAGGATGGGTGCGGGAGAGTTTATTTGAACGGTTAGGAAGACGATGGAAACGCGAAATTGATCCTGAGATTTTTTTCTTTTTCTTTTTTAACACAGTTTCCACTGATAGTCGCGACGACACTACACTAAACAGCACGTCTCACACACAAAAACCGAAATATTAGTTAATCTCGCATGCGAGATTGCAGAACATTTCGAATTTGTCGCCGGGGGATGCGAAAGATGCACACACTGCGCTGTCCGCGAGCCTGTTTATGTAATGCACAAAGAAAAGACTGGCAATGGACGGACCGGGGTTGACACTGGCAACGACAAGTGTGCCAATTCAGATCCCAGTCGTGTGGTGGAACGAAAAAAAAGTTGTCTCGTCCTTGGAAGAAGGGAGGACCACCGCGGCGGGACAAAATCAGGAAACAAAGCGCACGATGGACGGCGAAATCGATGTGGGGGCCACACTTCACGGGCAGACAACCGAAAACTTCGTCATATGGCGGAATTTTCACTGTCGCAAGACGGCAAAGGACAAAAGTGCCATGGAGCCGTGGGAATTGACTTTTCCAAACGTTGTTACCCAAAACGACGGCCACAAACCAACTTCGACATAGTACACCTCAGTCTGTGTCTGTTTATTTACCTTTCGCCCGGAACACGCACACGAGATTTTTTGATTAATTGCACAACAAAACAAGCGCCGCCACTCATTCGGCCGCACGCACTTTCCTTTCAGTGAGCCGTCGTCGTGCAGTTACATGCGAACAGAGGGTAGAAAAAAACCGAAACACTGACAAACCACTAGTCGACAAGTTTTCCTGTTACGCCCCTCGCGAAGACGGGACGGATTGGGCCGAGGACGAGAACGACTGCGGAACTAAAAAAGATGAGACGAAGATCAAAAGCCGTCGAAGACTGTCGACCGTCTGCGGTCGGACCGTTTGTCTTTGCGGCGGTTGTTGAGAAAAATTCTATGGGGATGCTCCATCGTGTGCGAGACGAGAATCGCGCTCCCAAAAGCCGACAGTCGTCTCTTTTCGGTGCACGTTACGCGAGTGGGATAGCCATAGCAAGTGGGAGGAGGACGGAACGAAGCGAGCGATTTAATGACAGTTGATAAGGCGTAGGTGTGTTTTGTTTGGGAATGTGTGTATTGGTATATTGGTTGTGCAAAGTGCGGGAAAGGGAAAGCAAGTTTGCGATATGATTTCGTGGACATGACGTTTGAGCTGTGTCAGTTATGACAGCCAGGTGTTTTGTTACTGTGGTTCATTGCTCAAATAGCATTGCCAGTATTATATAAAAATCTTTCTAAATTGGGAAATAGGCCAGTAACTCCCCATTAAGCAATTTTGGAGATAATCTGATTGAAAATATCTTGATGATATCGCAAATTATCGCAAACTACTTCATAAATAAATGAAAATATTATTGTAAAGCGCTAAAAAAAAAATCTTTCTGGAGACAATAATTAAACGTGCCATACACACACCGATCGATCGGCCGATCCGTCGCCCGAAATCAATATCGGCCGACGGATTGGCGTGTGTATGTGGAAATCGCACCGATCGGGCGATCAATTTTGATCTGCCCATATTTTAGTGCGATTTTCGTGCGATCGATCGGTGACGATCGATTGGGTAGTGTATGTGATTATCGCAAGTGAATGTCAAATTACCAAATTATTAAATGATGAAATTTCAAGGATTCTAATGATTTAAATGGCACTGCAATTGAAATATCAAATATGTGGTATACGAAAATACCACACACATCCAAATAGTTAACAAAAATGAATCTAGGTTGGATTGGGAGTGAATCATAACCTATTTTTTGAATTGTCATTCGTTATCGCATCGCACGAAAATCGCTCAGTGTGTGTGCAGTGGAGATAGGCAGATATTTTGTGGCGATCCATCGGCCGATCGATCGAACGACGGATCGGATAATGTATGGCGGCTATTAGACGTCTTCATTGCAATAGAATTGCGAGATAAATGAGAAAACATCCTTTAAAAATTATCGTGTCCCAGGATAGGAACAAAATAACTTTTTATAGGATGCAATCAAAATAAATTGGCAATTATTTCATTCATGTAGTATGTATATTGTGTGGATAGCGCAACGGTTTGTATGTTGACACTTTATGCATTGGTTCGAAACCTACTGGTGACGATCGGTTTATTTGCGTTACCCCTCTAGGGGCATGGGCGCGTCAACATCTCTAGCATTTCTATGCCTTGTCGACGTTTCGATAGCATACTTACAGACGTGTTCGAAATATTAAGAAGAACACAAGTGAAAACTGAATTCGTCCTAAAAAAAAGGGCTAGAATATTTTTTTTTATTTATCCTTTTATTACTTTAACACCATACATATTAAGCTTTTTATAAACGCAAGAATTTATGTCCTGCTATTTCCTTATTTTGTTGTTCTGGTCACTTTGTTGGATTGAGTCGAAAATCAGCTGTTCGAAAAAATAAGAACAAAGCGAAAAAACAAACGATAGTTAATTTCTACAGACCATAAATACACACTTTGGCCCTTACGTTTAATAAGAAGTAGCTCCCCCCTTATTTTTGATAACTTCGACACATCTGGACTGCATGGAAGCTATAAGAGTGCGACATCTGGAGAGTGGAATATTCTCCCAAGTATTTTTTGCCGCTTGCCATAATTCTTCGGAGTTTTTTGGTTTAGCATCTCTCACTCCTTTCTTAACATCAATCCAAAGGTGTTTTATTGGATTAAGGGCCGGCGATTGTGCAGGCCACTCCACAACAGCAATTTTGTGGGATCGGAACCTCTCCTTCGCTTTTCTTGAGGTGTGTTTCGGGTCATTGTCTTGCTGAAAAATCCACCGTAATGGCATTTCCTCTTCAGCATAATATTACGTTTATATTACGTTTATATTACGTTTACACTATCCGCAGATTACTTCATCTGCGCCAGCTGAGATAATCTGCGACTGTCAAATACATACAATTTTGAACTCACCACACCCAGATTACGCTGCAGATGAAGTAATCTGGGGATAGTGTAAACGTAATATTACACTATCCTCAGATTACTTCATCTGCGCCAGCTGAGATAATCTGCGGCTGTCAAATACATACAATTTCGAACTCACCACGCACAGAATATATTACGTTTACACTATCCGCAGATTACTTCATCTGCGCCGGCTGATTTAATCTGGAACTGTCAAATACATACAATTTTAAACTCACCACACCCAGATTAAGTAGCAGATGAAGTAATCTGGGGATAGTGTAAACGTAATTTTACCCTGCAGATGAAGTAATCTGGGGATAGTGTAAACGTAATATTACACTATTCCCAGATTACTTCATCTGCGCCAGCTGAGATAATCTGCGACTGTCAAATACATACATTTTTGAATTCACCACACCCAGATTACGCTGCAGATGAAGTAATCTGGGGATAGTGTAAACGTAATAGAATTTAAATCGGCCGGCCCAGATGAAGTAATCTGGGTATAGTGTAAACGTAATATAATATTACGTTTACACTATCCTCAGATTACTTCATCAGCGGCGTAATCTGGGTGTGGTGAGTTTAAAATTGTATGTATTTGACAGTCGCAGATTAAATCAGCCGGCGCAGATGAAGTAATCTGGGTATAGTGTAAACGTAATATTAAGGAGTTGCAATTGCAACACTCAGTACCGCTCTGGAACGCTCGCTCTATATTCCACAGCGATAAACCCACTATTAGCCAAGGCGGGAACCACGATGTCTCGCCCGGCGAAATATCCGGGAATTTTATTGCCGGCAGCAGCAATCGCAGCAGTAGTGCCATCGACTTTGTCTTGTGTCTCGGATATTCTGCTTTCCAAGCCTCATTGAAAGCAGCAACTATGGCAGTACGAAATGCCATATAGTCTTCCGCTAACGTTTATTACGATTTTTCTCATCGTTTTGCATAAAAAATGAATTGTTGTGAAAGTCGAAAATGTTTTACAATTTTTAACAACAAAACGAAGCTTTAGTTCGACACCTTAATGTATAAAATCCCGTTTTTTTTCTTTCTGACATTTCAGAAGTTTCCCCAGAATGCCGTGGCGCTAGATCCCGCCACTAAAATGGCATTTTAGAAATTTGACTTCAAAAGCAGCGCTGCCGATGCTGCTGCTCTAATGTAATTCGCTCAAAGCGAATGCTTGCATTCTAATTAGCCAAGACACAAGCGATGCCGCTGCTGCCGGCAATAGGAATATAATAGGCCCTACACATTGGTGGCAGAAGCAAAGCAACGGAGCATCGCCTGTGTCTTGGCTAATTAGAGCGCACGCATTTGCCTTGAGCGAATTACATTGAAGCAGCAGCAGCATCGGCAGCGCTGCTTTGGGTAAATGTGCTTTCTAAAGCTCGCCACGCATGATCGCGCAGAACCACGACCGAACGGTGCGTCATCGTCAGATCAATGGGGAGGGGGGGGGGGGGGGGGGGGGGCTTTTGATGCATCAAGCACACTTGACCACTTATGGGTGCATTGTGATACCACCAACAACGGTTCACCTTACTAAAAGGAAACCCAGTTCCCGAACCAGCCTGTTGGTCATGTATCGATTCAGCTGTATCAAGCTAATATTCTAGAGGTCCTGCAAGTCACAGTAAAACCTTCCTTCTGAAGAAGTTACCCATCTCTGTGAGGGCCGAGCGACACACGCACACAGAGTCGAGTGAGCAAAGCGCAGTCTGACTGTCCGTATAGATAGTAATCTCTCGCAGTCACGACATGACTCCTTAATCAGGTCAAAGCTTCCGAGAGGTACTCAGTCTTTGGTATGCTAACCCTCAGTCCATGATCCTCCAGTATCTTACACCACTTGATCAGTGCAGTCTGCAAAGCAACGATGTCTTTGCTACCCAGGGCAACGTCATCGGCGAACAGAAGGGATATTTCCAGGCCGTCAGAGATGAGTGTTAATAAATAGAACATGATGATGGTGAAGAGCAAGAAACTCAATACACTGCCATGGTGAACTCCGATTTTAGCCGGAAATTCTTCAGACTCACCAGCTGTGAATCTAACTTTAGTAGCTGCACCATCATACATGTCTTGTATCATCTTTACATATGCCTCGGGGACCTTAAGTGCTCTTAGGGCCGCCCATATCAGATCACGAGGAACTCTATCGAAGGCTTTTTCCAAATCGATGAACACAAAGTGCAAGTTCGTCCTTGTATAGCGATGCTTTTCCATCGTAACACTCATGCACTGAATAGCCGCATTGATTGTCATCCAATCGTACAATCTCTTTCAATCGATTGCAAGCAACTGGAGGAAGTCCACTGAAAAATCAGCGATATCAGTGGTGTTTGGCTCCACCGCATGAAAAGCTTCTCGCGGAAATTTTTCGTTCAAAAGTTCGTCAAAGTACACACGCATTCTGCTACAGATTACTGTGTCTTCAACCAGTAGCACTCCTTGTGAGTCTTCAACGTACTTTGGCGTCTGAATTTCTCGAGCGTTTCTTTTCCTTTGGGCTGCGACCTTACAAGTCCTGGCATTGTCTTTAGGTTTCTCTTGCAATGACGATCTCCTATCTGCAGTCTGATCTTCTAGTTATTGATAGAACTTCTCGGCTGCAATTGCCTATGCTTGAGCAACCTTTCGCTTTACTTCCTTCCGGCATTTATCCTATTTCACCCGAAGTTGAACCTTATCGGCTTCGCTGCTTGTCTTGCATGTTGTCCAAGCCTTGAATGCGTTCGATTTGGCCTGCACTGCTTCTTTAGTTTCGTTATTCCACCACCACGTCTCCTTGTTCGTGTGGAGTGGTCCTTTCGAAACTCCCAGTGTCTTTTCAACCTCCCCTACTAACATTTCATCCAAAGGATTCCACATTTGTGCTGGACTTTGCTCGTCGCAGTTGCTGTATTGAAGCCACTCCTCCATTTTAACAATGAGTGGAGTTACAACAGATTTGAAGCTTTCGTTGTTGAGATTATGCCACTTGATTTTCTCGACTGGCTTGGGGATTGCTTGAGGTCTTGTTGCTCCTTTTAAAATAAATTCTGTCAGGAGCAACCGGTGCAGGGTGACCGCAGATTCACCCAAGATCACTTTGCAGTCTTTCACCCAGCGTGTCAAGAAATTCAGACACAGATGATAGCCTATCTGCGTCGCATGAGCTCCACTGCTGCATGTAATCAGGTGCCTTTAGTTCTTAATGAACCATGTGTTGAGGATGACCAGACCGTGTGATCTGCACATAGTCAAGATAACCTAACCTTCAGCATTTCTGGCTATAGATTGGCTACCCTTCCCACCATGGCAATCCTCGGTAATCATAGTTCGATTCTCCCACATGGCCATTGAAATCCCCTTCGAAAAAACCAGCTCGGTACCTGGTATACTTTGAAGCAGTGTGTCAACGTCGCTCCAAAATGCCTCTTTTTCACTTTGCTGTAAACCCACTTGGGGAGCGTAGGCACTTATGACATTCCACACTCTTCCGCACATAACCAATTTGATACTTATCAAGCGGTCGCTTATCTTCGAGATACTCACGATGCGGCCAAGCACAGCCGATGACAGAATAACGCCAACCCCGTTTCTATCATTCCAGTTTCCATAATATTACAATTTGTCCTTTTTGGAATTCATCAAAAAACGAGCTCGGTCGACTTGGTCATTTCGCCACTTGGTCTCCTGCACGCGCATAATGTCTATCCTTCTCCGCTTCATGATGTCCTCGAGTTCTTCGCTCTTTCCCGTCATGGCTCCGACTTTCCAACTTGCAACCCTCAGCTTCTCTATAATGTACATAGCGTGCCTCATAGCGCACGCCCCCAAAAACCGTCGAGCTCTGGCGCTATCAATGTTCGCCCTGGGATCACTCAACTGCGCATCAGAAGTAGTGCCAAGCGGGGTAGCGCTTCTAGCGTGTTCTGCCATAAGGCCTTACATCCATTCTTTTACACCTATCTGGGAAAAGGTGGAGTTGAGTGACACAAGTATGTGGAAAATAAATTTGTATGGACTTTCCTTTTATTGTATATCCGGCGGTGGTCTCCGGCGGTGGTCTCCAGACCCGGCAACCTACTCATACACACTGACCTGAGGGAGGTCCTAAAGATGTTGAACAGTGCCGCAGGCTCATCCAGAGGTGTCGTTGTAGCTTGCACGTGATCGGCCCCATTAGTCGCCTCCTACGATCAAGGTAAGACTCACCTAAGGGTGCATATTCTAAACCCGTCACCCCACATCAAAAAAACATATGTATGTTATCGAAATGTCAACAAAGCATAATGATGCAACGTTCCTGCGGCAGCCGGTTCTACGCACCGGAGCGACCCGTTTTTACAACGGCCAAGAGCTGCCAAACCCCTTCAATTCAAGAAGGACGTATGTTCGTGTGTTACATGCAGTATCTGTTTTTTGTGTTTATTGGGAGCAATACATCTCGGCGCAACTGCTCTCAATACTACTTCACCGCGCCGGCATCGAATACAACCCAGGTCCTTGGATCTGCTGCGTATGCAATAGAGAGCTGCATCCCAATGCAACGTCAGTGAGATGCAACTGTTGCGACGAGTGGTGCCACCTGAGAAACTGCTCCGGTCTAAACCATCACAGGCACTGGAATCCTTCGTTTACCGCCAGTCAGTGTAGAAACCGTCCACAAGCAGCGAGCTCATCAAACACGCCTCACCTTTCTACACCAGTGAGCACCCATACGAGCTTTCAGTCAACGCCAACGACTCCTGCGAATAGACCCAGTAGGATTCCCCAACAAAACAACCTCACGCCTGCACCACCGATCGCAATTTTCGATACGCTCTCACTCGTCCAACTAAATTGCAACGGACTGCAAAACAAAATTGCCGAACTCGCTTCATTCATGGACACACACCGCATTCAAGTTGGAGCCATCCAGGAGACGAAACTACATCCCAATTCGTCCCTTAACGCTCATGGGAATTATATCATCATAAGGAAAGATAGGCTGACCAACACTGGAGGAGGACTTGCCTTCATCATCCACCACTCCGTACAATACCGGGAAATAGATGTCACTAACAACGACACCACCACGGAAGTGCAAGCCATCGCCTTAAAATCAGGCAATGTTGAGATTGAAATTTACAACATTTACATTCCACCGGTATCCAGTTGTCCCCCTGGCTACCATGTAAATATCAACACTTTCCTCAATGGTCAACACCGTCTCTTGCTTGGTGATTTTAACGCTCACCATGAACTCTGGCACTCACATCTTAACAACGACGCCAGAGGTATAGCCATTGCTGAACAACTTGATGCCTCAGACTTCTGTACACTGAATGATGATACGCCCACCCATATTGCCGGTACCTGTTCTAGTTCACCAGACATCACGATTGCCAGTGCTAGCCTCATAAACAATACACAATGGGAGCCGGTCCTTACACTATCATCGGACCACCTACCGATCGTGATAAGGCTTGACAAACCGAGAGATGTTATATCTGTCGAACACCGCACCTTTGTCAACCACAACAAAGCTGACTGGAATAGGTTTACTGATTATACAAGTGCTAAATTCCTCGCCCTGCCAACTCCCACCGACGTACGTAAGGCCGAGTCCAATATCAGGAAAGTCCTCAATAAAGCGGCTGCGAAATTTATTCCTGCAGGACGCATTCCTAAAATTAGGCCAAACTTTCCTACCACAGCCGCCAGATTGGCAGACGAGAGAGATAACATCAGGAGCACTAACCCAGACGATCCCAGAATTCATGAACTGAACTGTGAAATCCAAAGACAAGTGGCCGAACATAAGAGGTCAAAATGGAGTTCGCATCTAAATGAATGCAACCTAACAACAGGTATAAACAAACTATGGTCGACAGTCCGTGCCCTCTCTAATCCACCGAAAAAGATGGGAAATGTCGCCATACAGTTCGGAGAAAACTCAAACTCCGACCCTGCCCATTGTGCAAGTCGCTTCAATAGGCAGTTTATTGAACATCCTCCACCAGACAGACAAAAGCACATAATCCGAAGGAGGATTCACAACCAAACTACCGACAACATACCTGTCTTCACCACGGACGAAGTGGCTGCAGCAATCAGGAAAGCGAACTCTAAAGACTTGGGACCTGATGGAATCTCAATGACAATGCTTAAACATCTCGACACACCAGCTATCGAATACCTCACGGCCACATTCAATCTATCCATCACATCACTGATCGTTCCGGAACTCTGGAAGAAAGGGAGAATAATCCCAATCTTGAAACTTGGGAAAAAAGCGACACTCGGCGAGTCCTATCGTCCCATCACACTTCTATCACCAGTTGCCAAAACGCTCGAAGCATTGATTCACCCTGTTCTTGCGGCCCGCATCAGGCTTGCAAACCACCAGCACGGCTTCAGAAGGATGCATAGTACGACGACGGCCCTGGATGCCATTACAACCCGGATCCACAATGGCCTCAACCAACCTCGTCCATGTCACAGAACAATTCTGGTGGCACTTGACCTGTCGAAAGCTTTCGACACAGTCAGCCACTCAGCACTTCTGTCCGACCTTTACAATGCATCTCTTCCAACGCATATCACAAAATGGATTGCCAACTACCTCGCGGGCAGGCAGTCCTATACCGAATTCAGGAGCAAAAAATCGAAGCTAAGGAAGATCAAACAAGGTGTCCCACAAGGAGGAGTCTTGTCTCCCTCCTTGTTCAACCTTTACCTATCTGGAATTCCAACTCCACCTCAAGGAATCGAAATTATCTCCTATGCAGACGACTGCTCCATCCTGGCAACAGGGAGCGACATCACGGAAATGTGCGAGCGAATAAATGCTTACCTGGAACAGCTAAACTCCTTCTTCACGGGCAAGAATTTAATCGTATCCGCGCCCAAATCCACGGCAACATTATTCACCACCTGGACGAAGGAAGTCAAGATGCAACTTGAGATCTCGATTGGCAACCAACCTATTCCGACCGTGAACCATCCTAAAATCCTAGGAGTAACCCTGGACAGTATGGCCGCATCATCCCCCCATGCGTCAACAGTGTGTAGCAGGATGCGCGGAAGGAACAAGATCCTTAAAGCCTTGGCCGGTAGCACCTGGGGTAAGGATAAAGAGACCCTACTGGTCACATACAAAGCAGTCGGAAGGTCTGTAGCCAACTATGCGGCTCCAGTGTGGTCACAGAGTCTCTGTGACACACAATGGAATAACATCCAGGCCTGCCAAAATGCCGCCCTCCGTACTGTAACTGGCTGTCTCCTGATGTCTTCCCAGGACCATCTACATCAGGAAACGAGGACGATGCCTCTAAGGGATCACAACAAACTTCTTGCAAAACAGTATCTGGTGGGTTGTTATCGTGAGGAGCACCCCAATTCTGACCTCATGGACAAGACGCCGCCACCAAGGCATGTCAGGCGTGATTTGAGGGACCTCGAAAGAGACGTCCAGAGGTACAAAAGGGACCCCTTCGATAACAGCGCATACAGAACAGCCATCGCAGCAATACACCACGAGGAAGTACAAGCATCAATTGCGAGACTAGGTCCAAACAAAGTCCTCTCGACACAACCACCAGCCATCTCTCCAGACGAGAGAACGCTTCCGAGAGCAACGAGGACGACACTTGTCCAACTTAGGTCGGGTTGGTGTTCGCGTCTAAACTCCTACCTGTCTCGCATTGATCGGGATGTTACGAACACATGCCCCGCCTGTAATGGTACACCTCATTATGTGGACCACATTTTCAGATGCCCAGCTGCACCCACACACCTGACCCCCAGATCGCTGTGGGAGAGCCCCGTAGAGGCAGCTACCTTCCTATCACTCAACACCGAGAAAGACGAAGAACAACACAACATGTAACACACACACACAACGAACTTCTGACCATTGCTACAACAACAACAACATAGTGATGCAAGAGGTGTTGACGCGCCCATGCCCTTTGGAGGGGCCAACAAACAATAGAATACGATCTCGAGGATTCGCCTACTGATGCAGCTGCACTTAAATGGTGCACTCAAACTAGTGTAGATAGCTCTAGATGCTAGTAATTGGTCTGTAAGCCTGGAGAGTGAGTCAACTACATTCACACCGGAGAGAGAATCAAGGATACCCGCTGCTTCGACGCTTTTTTTAACCTACATAAATTGAAAACAAAACGCCACATTTATTATAATTTAACATAATATTATTTAGGAACACTATAAATTCATTAATCTTCAAATAAAATAAAATTAATTTTGATTTAAGAATTTTCACAGACACAACAACTTAAACATTAAATAACTTCCGACCTTATATTTCCTGCATTGGAAGTTCCAAATTAAATTCAAGAATAAAATGAACCTACAAACATTAAATCATAATAGAAAATAAAACTTAGATTTGTTATATGAGTAAATCGTAAGCAGGTTGAATCCAGATTAAAGAAATTTGTAATTTTACTATATGTACGCGTATATTATGAATATGTCTTCCTCATCTATAAACTGCAGTCTTTTCTTAACAAACGAACAAAATTACAATTAAATTAAATAAACTTCTAGTCTGTCTAATATATTAAACTCATTCAAATAATCAGACATGCTCCTCTGTCTGGATTCGAATAATTGTATCATATAACTTTATATATACACATTAATTTCTTAACATTTGCATGAGTAATAAATGTTTGATTTGTTTTGTAATGATATGGATAAATGATTAAAAGTTAATTTGGACAGCCCCAATTGTATGTAGAATATTAGGGGGTGGCGGAAAATGTGAATTCCCTAATGTTCATGACGTATTGTCTCTAGCATTTGTTTATGTGTGTGTGTGTGTATTTATTTCCAAAGAGAACTTAACAAGAATCGAAAACATATAGTCGTGATGAAAACCTAAAGTCTATTGCAATCTATGCATTATCGTATTTAATGGTACACGACCGGCTTATTGATTCACACCCAAAACTGGGACCAGCAAACTATGAGAGCGTGAAGAGGTAGTATGCGGAACTTATTCCATTATGCAGATGTTAGCTGCATACTTGTTTTGTTGCGGTGTCGTACAACCTCACTTGCGGGCGGTATGTTCAATTCAGACTTGTTTTTTTCAATGTATCTGAAAAGAAAAGAACAATTAAAAGATTCAAATTGCTAAAGCAAATGGAGTAAAAATGAAAATTGGGGATTTAACTCACCTTTTTCTTGCTTGCGTCAATAGGACCTCTTTTCTCCTTTGTAGGATTTTCTCTCTTTCCGAGGAACTTTTCGAGAATCGATCGCCCAGCGGAATATCTTCGAAGCTAGGAAACATAAATCAAAATTTTTATTAAAAAATCAAACCAACAACATTACAAACAATTCACCTGTCATCCCTCAAAAGATCATTCTGATTTCCAAAAATGTTGGAGTTTCGTTCAATTTCATAGCCACTGTCCACCGAACTGGAGCTATTCGTGTCCTGCATACTATTAAAATCAGGACTGGCATAGTATTCGTTCGCTGAACTGACACCATACGATGACGAAGAAGCACTGTCTCGGTCGCCGCTCGCATTGTTGCCAGTACTCGTTCCGGGCGTATTCGAAACTTCCTGGAATTCGTCTTCGGAAAATTCTTGTAACCGTGTCGGTATGATAACGCGTCCCTCCAAAATATTGTGAATGGTGATTTCCATAGAACGTGATAGTTGTAGATCAGCAATTATAACAGAGATTGGATGGCGTGGAAACATCTCCTGAACTTGACGGGCCATGTTACGAATTTGTGATGTGTGCGTGTTGGTTGGGACGGGCTCGTGGCGCAGAACCGTGTTGATGTTGGTCACTTCGACGGAGAAATTTGGAAGCCACGACACGTAGCGGGAGCCTGTAATGGGAAGGAAATGAGAAATGTTTTATTCAAATTTTACCCTTGCTTTCTCTTGTTCTCGATTGGTAACGATCATATCGTATTAGGCTTCAGTTCAGTTTTCTGAACAATATTTTTTGGGACGGGTCTTTTTAGTCTATCGCTAGGCCACACATGCTGTTCCTATTTCATGCAAATCCAAGCCAATATCCTCTGTACCTACCCGCAGCCTGATACAAGTAGGGAGTGTAAAAGGGACAATGCTGCTTTAACCTCGACAGCCATGGAAGATCCCGCGGAGACGGAGCCTATCAATTCCAGGTCCGATGGTGAATTCCGATAGCAGTCCTCTGATCCGATCACTGGAGTGATTCAAATTTATCTACATCACGCCAAAAATACCTCGGATATTCTAGTAGCGAGGTTCATTAAAGAGGACCAAGGGGTGGCCCTCATTCCAAAACCATGACAACGAAGTAATTAAAGACCTACGAGTAGGTAAAACCACCTTAATTTACGACTCTGGAGCCACCCGACCAAGAGCCTGTATCATCTTAAGCCGACCATACACCATCCGGAATTCCTGTCCTTAAAAACTAATGAGGCCTAGCCTTCCGATTTGCCTGAATATAGAATACACCATACACCTGCCGGAAAAACTGATCAGGCCCGGCCTTGAGGAATTCCGGATCGTGTATGGCTGCTTCAGGCCGCCTTGAGGCGGCCGGACAGGCCTTTCAAGCGGCCGGATGCACAATTGAAAATCGATCTTATCGCCAGAGATTCGAGGTATCATTCTATCTACTGAATTGAATTTTACACCATTTTACTTTCCATGGCCAAGTTTCAGATACATTGGTCTATTGAAATAAACTCCAGTGAAAATTCATTCTGGTCACGCGGCCGGACAGTTGGTCTTGAGGCAGCCAGAGAGGTGGCAGGACAGGCCTTGAGGCGGCCGGATGCATAATTAAAAATCGATCTTATCGCCATAGAATCAAAGTATCTATCTATTGGATTGAATTGTACGGCATTTTACTTTCCATGGCCAAGTTTCAGATACATTACTACATTGAAATAAACACCTGCGAAAATTCATTCTTGTCAGGTGGCCGGACAGGCGGCCAGGAGTTTATTGCAATGCATCCTCCAGCCATGTAACCACAATGAATTTTCACTGGAGTTTATTTCAATGTAGTAATGTATCTGAAACTTGGCCATGGAAAGTAAAATACCGTACAATTGAATAGGTGGAAAGATGCTTTGAATTTTTGGCGATCTTTTTTCAATTGTGCATCCGGCCGCCTCAAGGCGGATCCGGAATTCCTCAAGGCCAGGCCTGATCAGTTTTTCCGGCGAAAAATTCCAGAACGTTTGTGGTGGAGGCCTGGCGGGAACGATTTTCCTTTCGGCCGCCTGAAAGGCTAATCCGACCACTTGAAACGGCCATACACGATCCGGAATTCCTCAAGGCCGGGCCTGATCAGTTTTTCCGGGCAGAAATTCCGGATGATGTATGTTTGGCTGTAAAGAATTTCATCAAACACATCTGCAATTCAGACTTCACCAGGAGTGCGTTCCATAACGTAACTATAGTCAGAGCTGTAGTCAACTCTGACTACTGTCATAGTCAGCTATAGCGATGGGTGTTATGGAACGACAATAGTCGTAAAGTAGCTCAAGCACCCGCTATCTTTTTCAATACACACACATTTGCGTCGGTATTTCACTCTCCATGCAAAAATTTGTACCACACAAACACTCTTTCGCACCAATTTTCCTCAAATTAGATTTAACGTGCTCTAAACTGCATAAAACAATTCAAAATTAAAGCAATAATAAAGTAATTTTGCACAACATTGAATGTTTACTGTCAGTTTGCATTCGTGTATACGTGTGTGTGTGTGATAGCTATCGATAGCTATCGATAGCTTCCCCTCATAAGCACGAGCTAGAATAGTTGACTTTAGAGCTGACTATTGTGTGTTATGGAACGACGATAGTCAACTACAATAGTTGACTATCGGAGTTATGGGACGGCAATAGTCAGTGATAGTCAGTGATAGTTGACTATAGTCAACTATAGTTACATTATGGAACGCACTCCAGCTGTGACCTAGTGACAGTTCCCCCAGTGGCAGTAAAGCACCTGGAGTGCGTTCCATAACGTAACTATAGTCAGAGCTGTAGTCAACTCTGACTACTGTCATAGTCAGCTATAGCTATGGGTGTTATGGAACGACAATAGTCGTAAAGTAGCACAAACACCCGCCATCTTTTTCACTAAACACACATTTGCGTCGGTATTTCACTCTTCATGCAAAAATTTGTAACACACAAACACTCTTTCGCACTAATTATCCTCAAATTAAATTTAACGTGCTCTAAACTGCATAAAACAATTCAAAATTAATGCAATAATAAAGTAATTTTGCACAACAACGACTGTTTACTGTCAGTTTGCCTTCGTGTATACGTGTGTGTGTGATAGCTATCGATAGCTTCCCCTCATGAGCACGAGCTAGAATAGTTGACTACAGAGCTGACTATTGTGTGTTATGGAACGACGATAGTCAACTACAATAGTTGACTATCGGAGTTATGGGACGGCAATAGTCAGTGATAGTTGACTATAGTCAACTATAGTTACGTTATGGAACGCACTCCAGGACTTGCCATCGCATCAGCCTACCTTCCCGGACACAGTGACATCCCATCTTCAGAGCTACATAGGCTCACCAACAGAGGAAGAAAACTACCGCTACTGATCAGTTGTGAAGCAAATGCCCATCACACAATCTGGGGCAGCACTGACACAAACAGCCGAGGTGAGTACCTTTTAGAACTTATTATTAGTCTGCTTTCAACATTTTTAACAGAGGAGACCCAACATTTGTCACTAAGAACAAGCGGGAGCTCCTTGACATTACGTTTGGGACTTACAGATCTCGAATCGAATACAGAATTACCATGTCTCGGATTTGAAACAGTCGCACTGAACCAAGTCAATACAACCAGAAGGATTCCACAACGCATTGACTGGGAAGGATATACAGTCTCTCTGCGTGAAAACTCGATATGGTGGACAATAAAATCTCAGGGTGGCTCAGCTTAGAAGCCCTGGTACCCAATGTATCAGATGCAATCACGTCCTAGGGAGCAAAAACCCTTTTCCATAGTCTTCCTCGTGGACGCCCCCTGGAACGGCATTGGTCGTTGACCATTGCTAACAAAGTCAAGCCGCCAGTAATGTCGGTGCGAAGATTTGGTTGAGGTAAACATTCCACCTGTGGTGTGGGGAAGAGAAGAATAAAATACGGCCTTTCCCTTCGACAGCCTGTCGTAGAAACCGACAAACCAAGGACAGATGTGTATGCCAGCAACTTGCACTATACGAAATCTTCTATATGCTAACGAAACGTCAACTATGCCACGGATAAGGACAGACTCAACGGTTACGACTTTTGGCTATCGTACAATGGCAAGATTGGATTCTGGAATGTGCGTACTCTCCTGGACAATGGATCAGAAGGTCCCCAGAGCGCACGATTTCTTCAATTAGAGAGTCAAATTCTGAGGTATAAATTCAACATCTTAGGAATGGTGGAAAAGTGGAGAATTTATCTTTCCAGCGGATAGCACTATAATGTATACTCCGGTAGAGCTAGCGGTAGTGGTCATGAGTCAGTTGTGGGGCTCCTCTTAACGAGAGCTGCACGAAACTGTCTCTTATCCTGGGATCTGGTCTCTGACAGAATCAGAATCGACCAAAATGAGGAACATCACAATAATACAATGTTATGCTCCAACTGAACCCGACAATGTCTTGACGAAAGACTTCTTCTACGAATAACTAAACGCCGTCTGGAGCGGAAGGTGACATTATTATGGTTATGGGGGATCTGAATGCAAAAGTTGGCGCTGATAACTATGGGCCCAGACATGTGATGGGGAGACACGGTCCTGGGGATCGTAACGACAACGGTGAAACATTCAAAAAGAGTTCTGCAACTTTCATAGTCTCTTCATCGCTGGTACCATGTTTGAGCATAACGACCACCACAAAATCAGTTACTCTTCTATTGAACGCAGAACACCAAATCAGATCGACCGCTTTGCCATTAATAAAAGATTCAAGAGTTGCCTCCTGGATGTGCGAAATAAGAAGGGTGCCGATATTGGGATGGGAAGATACCATTATCTTATGATTAATGTTAGATTGCGTATTGCAGCCGTGCGCCGTCCTAGCGACGAAAGATTCAGGCACCGCAAATTCAACATGACTCGACCAAAAAATCCAGCTGTCCTACAACAATATAACGACCATCTTATGCAGAAAGCAGCTGAAATAATTAGTCACCCAGATAGTGACATAAATGAAAACTGGGATGCAAATGCGTACATTGACAGCGCAGATACCATCCTTGGCACAAATGCGGAATGCCGGAATAAGCCCTGGATGTCCGACGCTTCATGGCAATGGATTATTAAAAGAAAAGAGCTGGAGGTTTGTTTGGCTGCAGCATCAGATGACAATCGAACCAGCATCCAACTCCTTTACCAGCAAAAAGCTCGAAAAGTTCAGCGTAGTGTGCGACGCGATAAAAGAGATTATGCGAATTCAATTCTAGTCTCAGCTTAAAGAAGCCGCAAGAAGCAACAACTTAAACGCCGTATACGGTGTCATCAAGGAGTTTACAGGTGGTCGTAACTCCTGCCAACATCCGGTGAAGCATAGTGACGGAAAGCTACTTATCTTGGAGGAAGATCAAATGAGGCTATGGAAAGAACACTTCGCCGCGGTCTGGTGAAGTTCCCCCTATATAGATAATTTAGCTAACATGACAATGAGCGTATACGGTTCACTGCCCCGACTAAGGAGGTAATAGTCGCTACAATTACTGCACTAAAATGAGGATAAGCCGCCGCACTCGACTGTATTCCTGCCGAACTTTAACAAGTAGCGGCAAGCGTAACTGCCGAGTTGCTACACCAACTTTTTGATAAAGAATGGAATACAGAGGCCTTTGCCACTGAGTGGAAGGAATGATTGATCATTAAACTTCCGAAGAAGAGTAGCCTTACAGACTGTAATAATTAGAGAGGCATTTACGTGCTTCCTGCCGTTGCCAAGATAATAGCTCAAATCATCCTGGAAAGACTAAAGGCTCACTTAGAAAGCACAATTGATGAAGAGCAGGCTGGCTTCCGATCCGGATTCTCCTGTGTCGATCACATTAACACCTTACGAATCATCATCGAGCAATGCGCTGAGTACGATTCTCCGCTTCACTTGCTTTTCATTGATTTCAAAAAGGCTTTCGACAAAGTGAACCGGGATTTTATATGTGTGACCTTGCGCAGGAGAGGCATCCCTGAGAAGCTTGTGGCTATTTTTAAGGCAACTTATGCCGGCGCGAAATGTCGCGTTTTGCAGAAAGGTAAGGTGTCAGGGGAAAAGATTCCCAGTCGAGTTCGGCAGGGGTGCATCCTCCCACTGATCCTTTTCCTCATAGTGATCGGTGATGTGTTGCATGCAGCCCTTTCCGGACTAGACGGAAAATACCTTCCATAATTATAAAAAAAATAGGAACAAAATCTGAATATCTTTTGAGCTAATGGTCGTATGGAATGACGGTTGGTTTGAGTAGATTCAGAATGACGAAATGCATTAGGAATCAACCTAAAACTGTCATGTAAGTTGTTTAACTTCGAAATTATGGAAGAAATCAAATTAGCTTATTAATTAATTAAATTAGTCTGACAAAATACTTAGCAATATGTACTTGTTTAAACAAGGTTAAAATATCTACAAATTGCGGCTAAAACAAAAATTGTATATTAGCTATCTAGGGACGCGGGAGCGTCCCGCCCCGCCAAAGAAAAACGAAAAAATCGAGAAAAAAAAATTGAAAAGTGACCAAGACTATGTTTACGCGACACAACAAGTACGGGTTTTCGGGCCTCTGTAGCTCCTGCTTGTTCGAGCTCAAATTTGGTATGGTCATTGTCTGTGGTCATCTTACGAAGTGCCGCAAATTTGATTCCGATACAAGGAAAAACACTCGAGATATGATAATTTGAAAATCGCTATTTTTTCAAATTTTTCTTGTTCTCGTTGTTCTTTGACCGGTCTACAGCCTCGTAGGGAGCGTATCGAGGTCTGCTTTCTTTTCTCACGGATTGGCTGTATCCCAAGGGTGTGCATAGGCTATCATTTGCTCTGATCCGTGCAGTAGATAAAAAGATACATCCAAAAATGTGAAATTTTATAGTAGAGTTTTTGGCTTAAGTCTTTTTGATAATTTGAATGCGACACAGGAAATCACTCGCAGAGATCGCATGCCGATGGGGAGAGACGCAATTACTAGATTATGTGGGTAGTGGCGACGACGGATGCAAAAGCCCGTGCGCTCGTCGGGTGAGGAGAACCATACGAGATGATGGCTGTGGGCGTGGCTTGTGGCAAGTGCATGAATGAAAAGTGTGTGATGAAAAAATTGGAACTGAATGTTTATGGCTGCATCTTAGGATGTCCGGAAAGAAAAAAACATGCTGTGCGGTATATGATTTAGGTAGTTTCATTTATGGCATATGAGATATGAATTATGATGTAAGATAATTTTTTTCCAATTTGTGAAAGGTGGGAAGCGATGTCTAGGCAAGATGGGTATCACATGACAGGAGGTGATGAGGCGAATGCAGTAGACTGTTAAAGGTATTTTGAGTCCTTTGGGCAGGAAAAAGGATGTTCTTGGCAAGGAAGCGATTTCTAGGCAAGACGAGTATTATACGATTGGGGATGATGAGGCGAATGCAATTAACTACTGTTAAAGGCACTTTGAGTCCTTTGAACTAGAAAAATGATATTCTTTGCAAGAAAACTATTTACCCCAAATGGGTAACCTGAGTGGACTCATAGTCCGGCACGTGAATCCCCTTTTTATCGAAGACTACCGCATTCAGTAGGAATCAAACCGGAGCCCAATGCATAGAAGGCGAACGTGCTTACCGTTGCGCCATCTGTATTACTACTACTACTATGCAAAAAGATATGATATCTCCCAAAAACCACTCTGTTGTAAAAAAATTCCCCGCCAAGAAAAACCTCTCAACCGCAAAAAGGATTGATATATGAATACCATACCGCCAAAGTACTCGTAGCTTCGCGCCCCACTCTAGGGTTGGCATATAGAATGCTGATTGAATTAGTAAATTTCTTTCAAAGCTGATTGGCGGGGAGCTTCATAGACAAAATGACAGTGATAATGACAACGATGTCGTCCTGATAAAATGATGGTTATGTAGTTGCATGCGGATCATGCTGTAGGCTCTTATGCCAAGTATTATTGGCTTCTCGCCCGGATCTCGTTATAAAGCTTCCGCCTTACAAAAGACTAAAAATGCACTTCAGGCCAGAAGTGATTAATAGACCATTTTCTACCCCGTTTTTCTTCAGATTGTTCAACTTATTTTGTTTAATGGAAGCTCCCCGCCAATCAGCTTTGAAATAAATTTACTAATTCAATCAGCGTTCTATATGCCAACCCTAGAGTGGGGCGCGAAGCTACGAGTACTTTGGCGGTATTGTATTCATATCAATCCTTTTTGCGGTTGAGAGGTTTTTCTTGGCAGGGAATTTACAACAGAGTTGTTTTTGGGAGATTATATTAACCGAGATAGAGCTATTAAGGTAGGGCTGAAATCGCTAAACAAGCATTTTTTTTTATTTGGAGCATCCGTTTTTTTTTTTTAATTTTACTGCCAAGCCTGAAAAATTGACGTTTTTATACCCGTCACGGATGTGATAGGGTATATTAACTTTGTCATGAAGTTTGCAGCGCACAGAAGGAAGCATCTCCGACAATATAAATTTATATTCTTGGTCAGTATGGTGAGACGAGTCGATTAAGCTTTGTCCGTCTGTTTGTCTGTTTCTATGCAAACTAGTCCCTCAGTTTTAAAGCTATTGTACAAAGCCTTCTTTCTACTGCACGCTGTAAATATGTTGGAACCAATGGAATCGGACCACTGCGTCATATAGCTGCCATAGGAACGACCGGTTCAAAAATTCGTCTTTGTCAGAAAAACTTTTTTATTTCTAAAGATATCTTTTTCAGATTTCACACGAATCAATAGTATTTTTATTCAAATCATATTCCCGAGACTACTCTATCGCATAACTGTCATAGGAACGACCGTTCCAAAAGCAAGTTTTTGTTAGAAAAACTTTTTTATTTCTGAAGATATCTTTACCAAATTTCATATTGTTCAATCAAACTGACTGCCAAACCAAGTTCCTAAATTTGCTTGAAATCGGTCCACTATTTCAAATACCTCTCATAGGAACAATGAAATCGGAACAACTTTTACTACTACATAATTTCAAAGTAGTAAATGCACCATAAGTCACAACGAAGCCGAAGGCTACCTTGTTTACTATCAATTTTGACTATACTATTGAACCGACGAATTTTGACTTTGAGCAGTACATTTTACGCTTTTTAATTTACGTCCTATAAAGTTTTTCGATCCGAGGCACCATTTAGAAGTTATGAGGGGGATATTGAAAAAAAGGCTCAAATTTTTCAGTTTTTCGTCTGCACAGTCAATTGGTCCAAGGTGGCTCCATCTCTTAAAATGAATGTATGGAGACCATACGGCATTTCTCTATCCTATTTTGCAAGGTTAAATCGCGTACCGTCCCAACTAATATAAAGTGACACGTTTTTCTAAAATTTACAATGATAATGGTAATTTTTTTTAATTCTCAGAAATAGAAAATGGAATCGTGTTAACTTGACCAGTTTTTGCAAGATGTAATTCATAGATTATCAAATTGAGAAATAACAAAAAAAAAATAAATTCTAGCTAACCGGTTTGCAATCGGTCAAATCAAGAATTACTATTTGTAGATCTGATTAGACTGCTTAAGAGAATTACAATTTACGTTTACTTCGCTTATAATTAGTTACCCATAACTAGTGGCACTTTTCATATACAAAATGCCGGATATTTGTCTTTTCAAAATAAATTTGAATTGCTGATCTATCCTTGACAACTGATTGATGATGATGATTTCACGGTCACTTTAAGTTAGAATATATTTTCGACTAAGAACTCGACAAATAATTCTAGATGGGCCTAAGAACATGGTTGGACCGGATCAAATGGTTTTAATAACGTATATATTAAGTAATTAAGTATATTGACATTGGTAAGTCCACTTCATATAAGTATATTAATAATACAATTACCATTGAACTGGAAAAAGTGATTGTTTCCACGACCATTCGTTTCTGTCTCGTCAATTCGATCAATGACGTCACGTTGAATTGCAGTGTTTTGTACGCTAAGTCCTAACCTGCATGTAGGGCAACTGGTGTCTTGTTCCAGCCACGATTGCAGACACGAACTATAAAGCAAAATATTTCGTTAGTTCTTGTTGTGACAACTTTGTTCAAAATTTATTATTATGTATGTAGTTACTTATGGAATAAGTGTCCGCATGGTAGTTTCCGTGCTGTCTCCATTTTCTCCCAGCAAATGGCACAATTATCACAGTTTTCGGTAATGTCTTCTTGACTTGCCAATGGATAGCTGTAAAAAATGAAATTTTATTTTATTTTTATTCGTTTTTCGAAATAAAACATTTCAAGTTAACAATCATTTTCACTCTGCGTTGCAGTGAAGTACAAACGTACCTCTTCTCCATGTGGTTTTGTACCCAAAGATAGTTACGATGTTTCTTGAATTTTCGTTGTATATCGTTAGCGAGATAGCGTAGTTGCATTACAACGATCAAGTTGGCCATAGATAAGAAGATGTTACTTCCCATTAGCATATGTAAGTGATGACCGAAATCCACGACAAGTTCAGCAAAATCGAATACAAGCTCCGTATAGTAGGCATATGGGCCGCGTTTATCCCACGATACAACTGGACAAATGAAAAGTTACAAGATTGCATCAGATATGTATGTGTTGAAAGTAATTAAGAGACATTACCATCGCTCGCCATTCCACCTTGACGCATGTCGTATAGAAACATGGCATATCGGACCAAGACGTGAGATGTCTTTAACGCCAGAAGAATGCACTGAAATGAAAGAAAGTTGGGATTAGAAATGGAAGACTCGTTGCATTCTAGGGTTTCATAATATATTTTACATGGATGTTTCAAAGTAGGTATGAATAAATAAAAAATAACTGGCTCAACAGTCCAGTCCAGCATCATCTCATTTTCAACCGAGTTATTTACCCCATACGTGGGTACTCATTTAACGGCTGAGTAGTGTAATGAACCACCTGTAATGAACAATATTATGGTCTGGTAGTGCTGCTCCCACCGGCAGATCGAAGCAGCACCTGATGAGTAGTGATCTGTTGGTCGGGAACGGGCGGCGAAAACCCCGCCCTCATCTCCCGAACTGAGCTACAGCAAGCATAGGCCGCTTCTTAGCTCGTTGAGGGGTCTTTTTCTTCGCCAGATGGTAAGGCCCGATCTTCACGGTCATTATGCTACCTAAGGCTCCGTCCCCACAGGCATCTCCGGATGCCCACCAATCCGTCCGCTACAGTAGGCTCATAGTCCGTCGAGTGAATCCCCTTTTTTATCGACTACTGCATTCAGTAGGAATCGAATCGGGGCCCAGTGTATAGAAGGCGAACGTGCTAACCGTCGCGCCGGACTACTTATGACGCCAAAACACCGTCATATACCGTTAGACACGATTTGTCTAGGCTGAATGGTTTCAAAGAAATCTGTTGAAGAAAACGCGGGATATGCGAAACTCGGAACACTTACATTGAGAATGTGATGTCAAGATCTGTGAAGTTGGCACCTCGAGATGATTTTTTTTTCCATGCAAACTTGCTAAATCGTTTGCCCATTGTTAGCCCACGTTTGTCCAAGAAAAAGTTTCGTTTGCCCAACTATAGAAAAAATTGTTAATAATTTTTTTTCTAAAGGTGGGCAAAGGAGACTGTCTCTTCTGCAAACATGGGCCTCCTATGGGCAAACAAACTGCACAAACTGCGCGAATAAAATGATAAATTTTTTTTTTTATTTTTTACAAGCGTTTTGATGTGCGAATAAAAAAAATGAGAGGTGAGCAAACGTAATTAAAGGTTGGGCAATCCTGGATAACGATGGGTAAACGAAATAGCGTATAAAATTGCAAAAAAAAAAACCATCTGGAGGTGTCAACTTCACAGACCTGTAATGTCATTAGTAAGGGTTTGAACGACCTTGCGGGCTCAACTCAAGGATGAATGGGGTGTAGTATTCTTTGTTAAGCTTAAGGGGAAAAAAAAGAGTTCATGGGGCTCACATCGCCATCATCACTTGTAGACAGGGTCATCTTCGTATTTACTAGAGCCGAAACTGTACACTAGGATTGACTTCAACTGCACCGTGTGTAATAGAATGGTTTGCTGAAATAACAGACAGGACTGTGACAATCAATGAACTAGTGTGCCCCTTAAAAAACAAAAACTCTACCCGAATGAGTGGAGCTTGAGACTCGCTATATAATATATATCCTCAACAAGATCTGTCTAACTGTATTGGGTCTTTGTGAAGGAGAACATTGGGACCACAGAATATATTCGTTGGAACGCCTATCATTTGCTACATGTAGGAAAGCACTCCTCTTCGGGAAAGCCCTCGTCAGCTCTGCTAACATTAAGAAAATTTCTAAGACAGTATTCGCGGTCCTTAAAGCGAATCTGGTTTCGGATCTGCATCAGGCAGATTTTTGGATTTGAAATTATTCCCCTCCAGATCTGAAAAGTATTCTGATCCAAAAAATTGACAGTTGACAGCACATATTATACCAGAGAGGAAAGCATATGGAGGGAAATGGAAAAATTCTGTTCCAAATCTGGCTTTCAGGATCGCGACCACTGACGCAGTACATTAAAATACATGAACACAATCCAATTGTCAGCTGAACTATGAACTGTGTGTTCTCTTCTAAGCTTTGCTCATATCAACAGATTATGGGATCGGTCCTAGCCATCTGAAGAAAGTAGTTTTTTGCATCCGTAAAAATTTGAGTAATCCGTGGGAAAAGCTGCGAAACTCCGCTGCGAAACAGACTGCCTGAAAATCCTTGTTTTCCTATTTTCGAAGCTGCAAGATACCGCTGCATATTGCGGAACAGACTGCTTTCAAGGCAGTCTATCCCGCAATACGCAGCGGTATCCTGCAGCCTGCAAAACAAAACTAAAAGGAGTCTATTCCGCAAGACGCAGCGGAATTCCGCAGCTTGGAAAATGGGGCTTAAGGCTGAGCGCACATTGGATCGCGTTCGCGTGTTTTCTGTCAAATGGATTGTTTTTAACTTTGACAGTAAATATTCGACTTTGTCAATTTGACAAATATTCAGACATCATCGTGTCAATAAATTCGGTTGATTGTTGTGTTTTACAGCAGATAATTAGCCTAAGACTGGGAGCACATTGCATTGCATTCGCGTTGGCGTGGTTTCTGTCCAACGGGTTGTATCTTTGCTATTTTCAAAAATACGCTTGCTTTGTTCAGCAAGCTGTTTTCGTTTTATCAATTGTGTTAATTGTCGTTTAAAGTAATTTGGTAAAAAATGTTTGTTAATATATGTCTTACACTCTCCGGTTGTTTGTTTTGCCGCTCATTTCTTACCTAGTTACCCGTTTTAAAGCACAAAAATTAACCCCATTTGTTGATACGATGATGCCCAAGTAACATGCAAAAACCCTAAATGTCTTCTTTTCTAGTATAACTTAATTTTGTTTTTGTTGTATTAGTAGTTTCGTTTTTCAGGCTCGTGCTTTGAATACGCTATTTTAAGAGCTCTTTACACGTTAGACCAACTGGCCGCCTTATACAGTAATTTCCACAAGAGCGTATACTTTGTAACTTTTTAATGCACCATTTCTCAAAGAGTGGTGGGGGACTTTTAGTTACCTGCATTCTTCCTCTTTTTCGCATTGTATAAATTTGGTCATTCTAAGTTCAAGTAGGAGAGTGATAAGACGTCAAGTGAAATGAGTGCGATTTACAAAAAACGATTCGAAGCTGTGTTTTTAGTAAGTCATCCGAAAGGACCAAAAATGACACCTGCATCGGCCGGAAAGTACCTGAAAGTTTCGACACAGTTTGTGAATAAGTGGATAAAGCGTTTTAAAGATACTGGAAATGTAGACGATCTACCTGGTAAAGGTAAAACCCGAAGCACTTCAAAAACCCAGGATAAGGCCATCATTGATATTTTTAAGAAAAATCCGTCCGTTACTACCTTAGTGCAAGCAAAGGAAATGTTATCGAAGAAGAATATTTACGTGTCCTTGAATACGATTCGGCGAAGATTACATGAGGAAAACATCAAAACCAGGTATGCCTTGATGAAACCATTACTTACCGAAAACCAGAAGCGAAGACGTGTAGAGTGGGCTAAGGAAAACATCGATCGTGATTGGGACAACGTGATCTTTACGGATGAATCAAGTTTTGCTGTAAATACGTTCAGGAGACGAGTGTGGTCACAAAAAGGAGAAGCTGTCGTGAACCGAACCGTTAAACACCCTGTGAAGGTCCATGTTTATGGATGCTTTTCTGCACGCGGTTTCGGAAAATTAATAACGTTTACCGGAATTCTTACTGCTGAAAGGATGATCATTTTGTACAAGAAAGGATTATTGAAGTCTGCTAGGATGCTATATGGCAAAGACAACACCGATTGGTTTCTACAAGAAGATAACGATCCGAAACATAGAAGCCGGTTGTGTACACGCTGGAAAGAAGAATGGGATTAATGGGGATTAATGAAGCAGAAGCTTCAAGGAAAGCAAATAAAAGGAGCAGCACATTTAAGGCGAACGCTACAAAAAAATTTGGAAGAACTTATCGACAGACTACGCGGAAAAATTGGCCGAAAGTTGTCACCGAAGATGCCAGTCAATAATCAATAGTGACGGCGATTGGACCATGTATTAAATATAATTGCGAAAATGTATTTTGTATTTACTTTCAATAAAAAATAAAATTTCTTACTTGTAACATTTTGTTTTTATTTTGTGAGGTATACGGTCTTGTGGAAATGACTGTACCACACAGTAGACGCCTAATTAGACCACTTAGTAGACCAGCAGTTAGACCACGCATTAGACCATTTATCAGACCATCCATTAGACCACTCCGCATTAGCCCACCTATTCGACCACTAACCGGATCAGCAGTTATCAGACCACCTATTAAGCTGCACTTATGCGTGGTCTAACAGGCGGTCTAATGCTTTGTCTAACGACTGGTCTGATAAGTGCTGTAATGCGTGGTCTAATATGTAAAAAGCCCCTTACGTGTAAATATAAAATATAAGAATAGAAAGAGCATTTAATTTTTCAAGGGAAATATGTCTGTTTTCATTTATCATTGTGCAACGAAATTAGCTCGGAAAAGTGGTCGTATACCGAAATGAAATTTCCTCTGAAAAAGATGATCGTGTAGGGAAATTCGCTTGGGGAAAAATTGGTTATGCTAAGTATGACTCTTGGTCCTTGGCAATGTCGCACTTCTTAGGGTTGCACAAGCTAAAGAATTGCATCAAAGAAAGTGGTAAATCGGAGGAGGATGCGCTAGTCGCCGAAGAGAAAAACGAAGACAACTTTGACATGGCATTGTCCTGTTTAGTTCTCAACGTTGAAAAATTCCTTAATAATAGGAGAGCCGGCTGCAAAAATGTACTCATATCTGTTAGCGAGATCTCACTTGATTTGGCTCAGCTTGGATATAGCTAGCGTTGCCAATGCCAATTTTCAAAATTCCCCAAAAAGGTCGATATATATAATCGAGAACATTTGAATTTTTCCAGCTTCGGAGATAAACCGATGAATGGAACCGCTATAGGATCGAAGATTTTTCGATTCCACTGGACATCGTAGACAAATGTCTTGCTGGGAGTGTCAGACGTTAATTCAACATAAAAATCTTGCATCTTTTTTGAAATCATTAGCTGAAAGGGGCACATCTTACATTTTTTTTAAACTTTCCATACTTGCTATCGCCTTCACTGCAATATTAGGTGCATTCGATTCGCCCGGATCTCGTACGATCTATACAAATTTGCAGACCGGTCTTTGATTCAGGTCTTTTGTTGGATCTCGTTGTATTTGTGCTGCTGGGTCGTGCCATTACATCCCAAAGTTGTCGCCCTGATATCTATCTGACAGTTCTCAAACGTCAACTGTATGATAGCCAGTCATTCATATTTCAAAACAATAATTATGGAGAACCAGGGTGGAAACAATGAAAGGTAAGTAAATGTAGAGTTAAACTGATATTAAATGCTGCAATTAGGGTCGCACAGCTAGAGTCAGCTAGAGTCGAATTTTCAATTTCAATTAACAATAGCCATCACTTTGACTTCGTCTTCTTCTTATTTTAGTAAGTACTGCCAACTGTTAGATTTTCAATGTATGAACTGACTTTCGAGATCCATGCCGTTTTATTCACTCATGATCCAGGTCTGAATGAATCGAATGCACCTATTATATATCTAAACTCACGAAATGTGCTTTATTTGGGTATCCAGCATCAAAATATCTTCTAAGGATTTGACCTAGTTCATTCCCATTTAGTTAGCGTTAGTAAATACATAATAGTAAAATGTTCAATTGGGGAATTCCCCACAACTAAATGTAGACTAAAACTAAATATCCACTAAAAGATAATGCGTATTGGTTGAAATGAATATTAATACGGCGATGTAAACGCCTACATGTAAAACAGGTCAAGACTATCTCTTGTTAAGGCAAATGCCCTGCAACGTTACCTCGGTGAATATTGTCGTTCATTAACAATTCATGTTGACTATTATTTTATTTCATACAATAAAATCTGTTTACTGAAATTATTATTAGATAAATAAACTCACCTCGGCTGACATAAAGATAAACGTGTTGAAGCCGGTGTACAGTCCAATACAAATTGCAATGATGAGCATCACCCCGGACAAGGTCAGGATCGATACCAACAATGAGACTAATCGAAAATGCGACCAGTTCGGTGTCGTCGGTGAAAATGAAAGCTGAAATCATAGTTGAAAACAAAATCATAAATATTATGTACATGCATATAACATATGAAGGCACTTATAAGTAATACCCTAGGAAACGAAGCAAAATCGAGTGGAGAAAAAGTGAGCTTATGCGGGGGTTTTCTGGTTTTTTGCTTTTATCTCCGTAACTATCAATTTTAGCAAAAACCTTTCTAAGACCAAAAAAGATCGCAAAAAATACATACAAAATATTCTAACCACTTTTTCCTTATATTGAATAGTTTCCGATATATTCTTACATGAAAAACACCCCTTGTCAATTGCTCGTTTATTGCCATGGTGCTAAAATCATCGTTTTTTTCATGTATTTTGTCAAATACGGGTAAAATACTAGTCCCACGAGGAAAATTATAAGGATCGATTTTCTTTAAAATTGAATAAGCTCTAATTTGAAATTATTCAGATGCTCATATATATAATAGTTTCTTTAAAATACGGAATTCATCGGCACTTTAGGTCCGTCTCATGCAATAACATTTTAATTTTGATCCATTAGTTTTTAAGATGTCTATGTTTTCTTTAAAAATTTTGTCCTTATCGCCCCGATTAATTTACTGAGCAAAAGATAATATATCTGTGGAGTAACAGATACAGAATCGACAGAAAGTAGATACAGTATTGGCCAACATACACAACACCTAATGAGTAACAGATACAGTATCCATTAAACCACAGATACAGTATTTATTGAACCACATATACAGTATCTACTGAGCAACAAATACAGTATCTACTGAGCAACAAATACAGCATCTACTGAGCAACAGATACAGTATCTATTGAATCATAGGTACAGTATCTATTGTTCAACAGATACAGTATCTATTCATCAACGGATACAATATCTATTGATCAACAGATACAGTATTTATTGAGCAACAGATACAGTAGCTGCGTTTTTTTGTACAGAGCAGAGTAGAGCAGGGTAAGTGGCAAAAAAAAACGATCCAGAGCAAATTAGGGTAGCGAACACCGAAACGGGGCATGTCTTTGCTGGAAGTGTGTCTTGGTATAGTTAGAACTCAAATGTCAACGCAAATTTCAAGAGAAAACTTAAATCCTTAGTACATACATACATATACAATCGGACAAATTTCCTTTAGGCAGCAAAATTATTTTTTATGTTAACTATTCGAAATAATTACACAAAACGAACATTTTATTGACAGGAAATGAACTTTATGTGCTTCCCAAACTGTAAACTGTTCGAAAACTTCGACAACAGACACCGACAAAACGCAGACTACTTAACGGAGCAGCATTACTGCACTGACGTTTTATCCAGATCCGCTCAGATTAAATTGTTAGTGTAATTGTGTGGTCTTAACCGGCTCTGCTCTATATGGCTCTTGAAAAAAACGTGCCTATTATCTCAAAAACTATTTAAGATCGAGGAAAAGTGGTTAGAACATTTTCTATGTATTGTATATTTTGTGATCTTTAATTTTGTCCCAGAAAGTTTTTTGCTACGTTACGGATATAAACGCAAAAAACCGGAAAAACTCCCCTTTAACTCCCTCCCCCTACGCGAGCTCTCCACCCATCGGCACGGACTTTTAATATGACATACTCCTGGTATCAACCAACCAATCGTGCCAAGTTTCAAAACTTCTTGATTCTTTTCCTTCGATCACCTAAAATTGGCACTCGTTAACTAGGGTATAAGTAAACGAACATATGTATTGTATGTTAAGTAAATAATACGCGTGCAAAATATGTAATTCCCAACGTGGATTATTTGCAATTCAAATTCGGCGCTAGTGTGACAATACGGTTATTATGGCATGGGCGCATCAAAAACACCTCCTCTAGACAGATAGGCCCACATTGAGAGCGTGAATATAATTGTTAAGGCACAATCACAATAAGTGTCAACCATTGTGATAACTTTACTTGGATAGTCAGGTGAAGTTGAACGGTTCGGAGATCTAGGTCAAGAGCGAAATTTATGTTGATCGTGTAATTTATTCATATATGAGTGTTTTGCGATCAATATCAAGTGACATGCATGCCTGCGTTTTTGGTGCATCACTTCGCATCGAGTGTTTAGATAAACGGGGTTGGATTAAAAAGATCTCGAGTTTTACAAATGTATAAATAGAAGAAATTTTGTTTTTATTTTTTATTGCTTTAGATGTCTGTATCACATTTTTCCATGAAGGTTAACTTCAAGTCTGCAAGGTAATAATCATACTTCTGTTATGCGATGACGTACACCAAATGAAATGACGCACTAAAAAAAAATATGGTCTTTTGACGCTTTGTAAAATGATTTTATGTTTCCGTCTCCAACGATTGACCCACGCTATTATGAGCTTGTTCGAAACTTCTGGAAAGGAAAGTTTTTAACTATACGTACAATTCGGTCATCTGATCTGCCCTAACTAACCTTGATTCTGTACGAATAAGTCAAATGTGTGACCAACTTAGTGGAGTTTGTCAGCTACATATGTCGCTAGATCTTTTAATCAACACCTTCATGTTCCCGTCATCTATGTTACACCGATTTTTCTAAAGCCTTCGATAAGATCAATCATTGAATTCTGTTGATAAACTAATATTTGTTAATTGACCCCTCCAGATGCAGGTGCGCATCAACATCGCTTGCATTAATATGCCTTGTTAACGTTTCGATAAGGGTGACCGGTAGCTCAGTGCGCTGAGGCGTCAGTCTGATATCTCATGTTACCGGTCAGTTATGGGTTCGAGTCGCCACGTTATGTTGTCTTCCCCCGTGGCGTGGGGCGTAACAATAAGCCACAAATTTTCCCGACTTGTCGCAGGTATGCGGCTAAATAGGCAGGAGGTACATGCTAGCAACATGCATCGTCCGAAACCAGCTTATGCTGAGGAAACGTCAACTACATAGGTAAGAATAGTTGATGCGCTATGCTCCACAGGAGTTAGGGCAAATAGTAGTAGTGTAGTAGTTGTTAGCATCCACCTCCACCAATGCTTTTAGAGTCCGTTCGACGGAAATTTATTCGTTCCTTAGGCCGCGTGCACATTGCAACAGTTTCGCGTGTTTCTATCGAACGGGTTGAATTGTTGCTATTTTCAAAAAGATGCTTGCGCTGTTCAGCAAATATGAGTCTCTGTCAGTTTGACAAATGTACACTCGGCTGTTCTCGTATTACAAATTGTGTTAATTATTGTGTGTTTAGACAAGTAATTAGGTAAGAAATGTATGATGCAAAACGTCTTACAATTACAATGTGCAGTCGTTTGTTTTGTCGGTCATTTTTTACCTAATTATCTGGTGTAAAACACAACAATCAACCAATTTGTTGATAAAATGTTGCACGAGTATTTGTCAAATAGACAAAGTCGCATATTTGCTGTCAAAGCAAAGATTCAACCCGTTTGACAGAAAACGAACACGATGCAATGTGCGCCTGGCCTTAAGGTATAAGCTTTCCAATCGTCCGTATGCTGAACTACTTAGTTTTCTTAAGTTGTTGAAGAGTAGGATTTACGAGGGTAAGGTGAAAAGATCTCGGCCTGACAATGAAAGACTGCGTTTTTCAGTTAAAAGATGATTTTATTTTTCAGCATAATCTCCCTTGAGTTCAACACACTTACTCAATTGCCCTAACGCCTTGTGGGGCATAGCGCGTCAACTGTTCCATGTGGTCCAGTTGACGTTTCGTTGGCATAAACTGGTTTCGGAAAATGCAGTTGCCTGTATACATCTCCTGCACATCCATGGCCATGAACGTCGTCGTGGACGGGATTCGAACCCGAAACGCCGGTAATCAAACATGAGACTGATGCCTCAACACACAGCGCTACCGGTCGACAGCGTTTCTGCAACATCAGTATTCGTCCCGGAAGTGAGAGTCTGGAAGGCTGTGAAAATATTCATCCACGGCCCTCTCAACTTCTTCACTGGATGCGAAGCGATTCCCAGAAACAAATTTCTTCAAGTTTAGGACAGATGGAAGTCTGAGGGTGCCAAATCGGGGAGATGGTCGAGCAAATCGTACCCCAAATCCTGCAGTTTTCCCATCGCCAACGCACACTTGTGTACAGGTGCGAAAGATGATTTTTTTCTTCTTCAAGCCAGGCCTCCTCTCGCGAGTTTTGGCATCCAGCTGATCAAAAGTTTAGAGTAATATTCGCCTGTTATTGTTCTGCCTTTTTCAAGGTAATCAATTAACAGGATCCCTTTCGCATCTCAAAACACGATGGCCATGACCTTCCCGGCAGATGCGATCGACTTCGCTTTCTTTGGCGCTGAACCACAGGCTTCCACCCAATGCTTCGACTGCTGTTTCGTTTCTGGCGTGTAGTGGTGGATCCAAGTCAAATCCATGGTGAAAAATCGCAGCACGAAAACGAAGAATTTTATGACCGCACGATATTCAAGTTTCTCCATTTTAACGAAAATCACATAAGACGTCTACTGGAAAAATTCGTGTAAGCAAACTACGAGTACTTGAGAGAGCAAGTTGAAACTTGTCATACGAACTAATGACACGTGCACCCAGGCAGAAAACATAAATTTTTGCTGATTGTAACGGTATTTCTGTGTCAGGCCGAGAACTTTTAATCTTACCCTTGTCGCGCTCGGTGGCCGTGATCGTTCGGTCACCGCTCTCTATTGATTCCCTTGTGTATCTCTACAAATCTACTGGCGGAAGCGAAACTTTTATGGAATGATCACTCTTGTGTAGTCTATGCTATTTGGTACGGATACAAAACGTAACCTCTACGTGTTTCCCGCATCGACGCATTCACAAGCAGACCAGGAAATCTTCAGACGCACATACCGTCAACCAAATTGATCACGTCCTCATTTGCAGGAGATGGGCGTCTAGTGTGATGGATGTCCGCTCCTATCGAGGAGCAAACTGCGACTCAGATCATCACTTGGTGAAGACGACCTACAGATGTAGAATTTCCTTAGTGCACCAATCGAGAATCAGCCCTCCCAAAATCCTTGCGGTTGATAAACTTCTGAGCAATACTACAATACTACGGCGGTGGCGTATACTACCGCCCTTGAGGAAAGACTATCGCCTATGCTACACAACATCAGCAACGCAGGCGTCCATGGGTTCTGGGAAGAACTCAAGGGTACCATCAGGGATGTTGCCGAGAAGGTCGTGGGATATTAAGCCCGGCGAGCGCGAAATGATTGGTGCGACGAAGAATGCAAAAAATCACTTAAAGTGAAAAACGAGGCCTACAGACAATGGGTTCAACGAGGAACCAGAGCCAGAAGAGAAAAATATGACGACCTACGGCGAATATCGAATAGAATAATTAGACGTAAGAAACGTAAATACTTTGACGAGCAGTTGCTGAATATTAAGGAAAACTTGGCTAACAGGAACACCAGACAAGCGTACAAACTAGTAAATACAATTATGAATGGCTACCAACCCAGGACTAGCCTTTGTAAGGACAAGGATGGAAACATCATCAACGACACCGATGGCATTAACAAACGATGGACCTCTTATTTTGAAGAGCTTCTGAACCTACCATCTAACATCCCCACACGAGAAGCTCTCGACGATATTGTTGATCTAGGCCCACCCATACAACCCCCGACAGTAGAGGAAGTTGATCTCGCGTTGCGGTCACTGAAACGAAATAAAGTGCCGGGGGCTAACGAGATTCCAGCTGAACTGCTAAAATTTGGTGGAACGGGTCTAGCTAATGCCATACATCAATTACTCCTGCGAGTATTGGAGGACGAGGAGATCCCAGACGATTGGCGCAGAAGCCACAAAAAGGGAGATAAACTGCGGTGTGAGAACTACAGGCGCATATCACTAGTTTGTACGTCCTATAAAATTTTGACGAAAATTCTGGAAAATAGAATAAAACCGTACGCAGAACGAATTAGAGCGGTTTCACACCCGGTCGCTCCACAACGGATCAGCTCTTTACAGTCGAACTGATACTCCATAAGTGCTGGGAATACGTACAACGTAAACGTATACCAAATCTTTGTCGACTTCAAGCGGGCATACGACAGTATCGATCGTGGAGTACTGTACAACATCATGCTGCAATTTGGTATACCAGCAAAATTTGTGCGACTGACAAAGACGACGATGACCAACTCCGTCTCACAAGTCAGGATCCATAATAGACTTACTGATCTATTTGAAACACGCACTGGTCTGAAACAGGGCGATGAACTGGCACCGACGCTCTTCAACCGCTATTCGGACTATGAATTTGGACAACAACAAGACGCTACTCATCAAGTCGACACAATTAGCAGCGTACGCCGACGACATCAACATCATGTCCCGAAGACTGGCCGACGCAGAAGAACTTCTGCATACGCTCGATACCGCTGCAAAAGAAGTTGGACTACGTATCAACGAGGGTAAACTTAAGATAATGATGCAATCGACGACAAGGACATCTTCACAATCGAGCATCAATGTGGGGGACCTCAACATCGAGTTCGTGAACAACTTCATTTACCTGGGTTGCAACTTGTCAAGGAACGCCAACGAAACTGACGAAATCAAGCGATGGATCCAGTTAGCTAATAAGACTTTTTTCTCGGTTCTCCCCATAATGAAATCGAAGCATGTGCACAGAAACACGAAGCTCCGCTTGTACAAAACCATTATACGACCAGCGCTATGCTATGGCTGCGAAGCATGGACTCTAACTCAAGCCTCCGGAAACATGCTAGACACATTTGAACGTAAGGTACTACGGTCAATTTTCGGGGCTGTTTGCGATCGAGATGGATGACACATCCGGTACAACCATGAGTTGTATGAACTGCACGATGAGCTGGAAGTTTCGAAAATCGTCCAATCGTCCTGCCCATTGAAGTCGTTGTACTTCAATGGGCAGGGCATGTCCAACGAATGGACGATGATCGCATGCCAAAGAGAGTGATGAATGCAAAACGAGTTAACGGAGCGAGACTGCCTAGACGACCGAGATCTCGTTGGGAGAGCTCAGTATATGTGGACGCCGAGCAGCTACTGGGCTTCCAAGAGGACGCGGTCACGTGACCGAGATAATTTGAAGACAACGATCCAAGCGGCCAAGGCCTGACGTCGGGCTGTCGCGCCACGATGATGATGATTACAGTTCTTTAAAGAATTCAGAATCAATTTCCAAGCAAGCAATGGTTGGCTCGAGAACTTTAAAACACGGTAAGTAAAAAGCACATTGCATTGTGCATATTGGTTATTCTATGTCCACCTGATAGAACGTAGACATTCAGAAATGATAAATGTCACGGAGGAAAAAAGGGTAAAGAGCAAGTTACTGTCCTGGCCGCAGCCAACATAAGCGGAACAGAAAAACTTAAGCTTCTGGTAATCGGGAAATCAGTGAAGCCAGGATGTTTCAAACATAATAATGTCAAATAATTACCAGTTATGTACGTATGAACATAACAAAAAAGGCATGGATGACGTCTCACATTTACACATTTCACATTTTTATTCGCGTAGTTTTTACCAGCCAACACCACATCTAAATTGCAGCCAATGGGAGTTATAAAAGACATGAAACACCATAACCGCAGAAGAATAATGCAGAGAAATTTGCGTAAATTTGAATTATCCAAAGAGATAATCCCTGTAAATTTATTGGAAGGTATCGAAATTTTACACAAGTCCTGGGAGCCCGTCACCGAATCACCGATCGCAAACTCTTTTCGTAAAGCAGGATTCGCAAAAGGTGAAACTTGTGAACTATGGAACAGGATCTTGTAGTCAACGAAACTCCAGCAGAATGGGATCAATATCCGTAGCGATTTGCGGAGATATCTGAACTTGAGTATGAAGAATTCCTTGATGTAGACTGTGATGTTGCTACAACCAATTATCCTTCGGATGATGAAATTTAGAATGCGGCTTGAAATGTTCCAAATGAAGAAGCAACTGAAGGCGATTTATCCGAGGATCAAAACCGTGAAAATCTTCAACTGCCAACCACTGCAACGCAAGCACTAGATTCTGTATCGCTGCTTAAGAAGTTCATTCGAGAACAATCAGCTGTGTGCCTGATGAAATTTTCTCTGCACTTTGTGTATCAGAAAATTTCGTGGAGGCAACCACTATTATCAAAAAGATGAAACAAATCAAACTAACGGATTTGTTTCAACCAACTATTGTACATAACATACATACATACTTACATATTATAGGTACTTTTGAATTCGAATTCTTTTTGTTTTGGTTCCACAAAAATAAGTATATACACAAATATATATTTTTTCCAAATCGAGGTGTTTTGCTTTCCCCATCAGCCTACTGTGTATGCAATGCATATAGTACAATACAACTCATGGTGGGCCTTTTAATTTTTTGATAAGTCGAATTTTCGATAGCTCGAATTAGTTCCTTGATCCCTTGCCATGTCGAGATATGGAGGTCCGACTGTATTTAGTTATCGCTGTGTGCGGGGTCTCATAAACCGCAGTGTGTTCTATTTTTCGGACTAAACTACTTAATTTTTTCCAACTAAAAGGTTTGCCGTCTGCGCGAATTTAATTTGTCTGAACTTAAACAAGTCCTAAATGTCATAAGGCCAAGTCAACACGACTCAGATATTCATCGCACATAGCGTACTAATAATTATACAAAATTTCCGACCTGACCTTGCTCCTCATTCCGTTATTGACAACAATTTCTTATGGAAAACCACCTCAAGACAACAGTTTCGAAATCAATACGAAGCACCGATCAAAACTCGAATTTCAACAACAAACAGCTGCAAACTTGTTCACTGCTTTTATACTTTATGTATCTTTTCTTTCAAAGTTAACCACTCAATTTAGCGGTCAATTCAATGATCGTTTGATACGTTTGGGAGCACAATGACCCCACGCGATGCAATCAAAAGATGCAGTTGGAATTCAGTTATGCGATGAATAATATCAGATGATTGTTAACCCTGTGAAGATGGAGAGGACATTTTTCGTCAACTTTTTTATTTGTAGCGAATTGGTCTCAAACCGAGAAAATAATGCAGCTTAAGACAACGCGACAGAGAATAAAACAAGCTAGCCGAAGGTGCATTTGCCACTTTGAAATTAGTAGTAAAACTTGTTCCGATTTAATTGTTCCTATGAGAGATACATGAAATAGTAGACCGATTTCAACCAAATTTGGGAAAGTGGTTCGGCAGTCAATACGTTTGAATAATATGAAATTTTGTAAAGATATCTTCAGAAATAAAAAAGTTTTTCTAACAAAAACTTGCTTTTGGAACGGTCGTTCCTATGATAGCTATATGACAGAGAAGTCCGATTTCAACCAAATTTGGGAATGTGATTTGACTAAAGATAATATTCACTAGTGTGAAATTTGAAAAAGATATCTTTAGAAATAAAAAAGTTTTTCTCACAATGATGAATTTTTGGACCGGTCGTTCCTATGGCAGTTATATGTATGACGTTGTGGTCCGATTCCGTTGGTTCCGACATATTTACAGCGTGCAATAGAAAGAAGGTTTTATACAAACTTTCAACTCCTGAATTTAAAAAATCAATTAAGATTATACCATCCCCACATTTTTCTGACAATGGGAAGTGGTCTAAATTATTTTTCAAAGATAGCGATCACACGAGATTTTCTATGAACCATGAAGAGAAAAAAGATTCTCCTGAAAAGTCATGATTTTAGCCGTTTGTGTTGATTTTTGGACCTATCCCACATATTCGTATAATGGACGGGTATATAGTCTGATGCATACTTTGCGTTAGTCCGGAACTTTCGGTGGTGCGATTTTAATCGAATTCAATACGTAGATTCCTTTTGTGACTGTGATCACGGTTCGGTTGCAGCAATTCCGGTCTTCGACAGGTATAATCTTTTGTGTTCAAAAGCGGAGTTACTCGCCTAAGTCTTTTCAAAGATGACTGCTCCAGGCATTTCCGATTTGAATAAAATTTGGTACGTGCCTAGGGTTATTACAAGGACCACACGGTGATATTTTGGTCCTGCCGCAGGTGCGCGTTAGGAAAAAAGGACTCTCTTGATCATGAAATGAAACAGAAACCAAACCTGGTACATATGGGTATCTCCTAATTCGGGATGATGAGACTAATGCACTGGAGTACTATTGAAGGCATTTTGAGTCCTTTGACCAGGACTGATGCCATTTTGAGTCCTTTGGTGATGAAAAAAGGACATTCTTGGTAATAAAGTGATCTCTAGGCAAGATGGGTATCATACGATTGGAGATGTTTGAGGCGAATGCACTAGACTACTTTTGAAGGCATTTTGAGTCTGTTGGTGACGAAAAATGGCATTCGTGACAATGAAGTAACATATAGGCAAGAAGGGTATCATATGACTGGGGGTGTTGAGACGAATTGTGAAGTGAGATGAAAGTTGAAAACTCCCAAAGTTTTACTGCTAGCTTTTGATGCTTTTAACTGTTAGTTAGGGTAAGGATGGTATCCTAACGGACATATTGAGGTCTATGATACTGTGGGTGTCTCGGCAGCCCATCTACCTAATCTAAACTAAGGGCGACCACAGAGTGAAAGCTGGTGCTGATGCTTGTGCTGGTGTTTTGATTGTGAACACTCAGCGAAGAGAAATGTCCACGTGAAACGTGTTCATGGAGCTTTCCCTGCCCATACTGCTGAAGATCACATTCTTAATTGTCCGGTGTATTCATTTCATTTTTCTGTGTGTTATGATTGGATTTTATATAGAAAATTACCGGACAGTTACGAATGCGATCTTGAGCTTTAGCAGTTGCCTGGGGAGGGAAAGCTCCATGAGCATATTTCACGCGAACGTTTCTCTTCCCTAAGTGTTCAAAATCAAAACACCAGCACAAGCACCAGCTTTCATTCTGTGGTCGCCCTAAGGTGGTATAGAAGTCCGCATATTAGACTTGTGCAATCTACCAGATTAGCAGTGCGTCACTATCTCTCTCTCTCTCTCATTTGCCCTAACCCCTTGTGGGGCATAGTGCGTCAACCATGTGGCCCAGTTGACGTTTGGTCGGCATATAGTGGTTTCGGAGAATGCAGTTGCCAGCATGCACATCCATTACCACGAACGTCGGTCGTCGTGGACGGGATTCGAACGCGAAACGCCGGTAGTCAAACATGAGACTGACTCAAAACACTGCGTTACCGGTCGCCCTGTAACTGTAGCAAATATGTTTGAGTACAACATCGATAAACGTTACATAAGAAATAAAATTATGGCGTTTTCTGCCGACAGCACGAAAACAAAATTACGAAGCTTTAATTGCCAGGGGAGCAACAATATGTTGAAAGGAAAACTGCAATCGGAATTGATCGGGATTAGATGCTTGGTCCACATTATTTATAATTCTGGACTGCACGGCCTCGACCAATTTAGTTTGTTTGACATTCTTTGGCGTTTAAAATTTCCAAATATTCTAAAGGTGCGTTTAGATTTAGCGAAACCACTCGCGAAACTGTTGCACGAGGAAACTCATCCGAAATTCATCCATGACCAGTCTGACAGTTTCGTGCGAGGAACACGTTCACACTACGCGCGTATCAGTTTCGCGAGCGGTTTCGTTAAATCTAAACGCACCTTGAAAAACTAACAACGGCATTCCGCCATTTTTGGATCAGATTGATCATGTATAATTGTGGTGAAAGTTGAAAAGTCTATTCCTATTATTACTCATTATCATCGTGACGCGACAGCCCGACGCGACGTCGAGCCTTGGCCGCCTGGCCACATGGGCTGAAAAGTCCCGGGATTTTTAATGAAAACAAGCTTTTTTAGATCAAAGTTATATTTATCCCTCAACATAGATACCTTCGAGGGCGATACACTTGGTATAGCGATTTTCCAACATTTCGATGCCCTTTCTGTAGTACGAAACATCGAAGCCTTCTAAATACGCCTCGGTTTCCGCGATGACTTCCTCATTCGATCTGAATCTCTTTCCTTGAAGCCACCGCTTGAGGTTTGGGAACAGATAATAGTCGCTGGCGGCCAAGTCCGGAGAATACGGTGGGTGAGCAGCAACCAATTCGAATCGTAATTGGTCTAATTTCGCCATCGCTTTCAAGGACGTGTGTGACGGTGCATTATCGTGATGGTACAAAACTTTTTTCTTCGCCATATCGGGCCGTTTTTTCTTTATTTCGTCGTTCAATTTGTCCAATAATAATACTCTCCTGTGACTATTCTTCCCTTCTGCAGGTAATCGATGAAGATTATGCCATGCGCGCATCCCAAAAAATTGAGGCCATAACCTTCTCGGCCGAGCGTTGGTCTTTTGGCCGCTTTGGTCGGTTTTCGTGGTTTTCCAGCCATTATGCATTGGACTCAGGCGTATGGTAATGGACCCAGATTTCATCCATCATCACAAAACGTCGAAAAAAATCCGCTCAATTACGCTGCAGCAACGCCAAACCGGCCGTTGAATCATAAACGCGCTGCTGTTTTTGGTCAACGGTCAGCAAACGCGGCACCCATCGCGTCGATAGCTTTTCTTCTCCAAAAGATCGTGCAAAATGTATCGCGCCCGTTCTTTTGAGATGCCCACGGCCTCAGCTAACTCGCGCAACTTCATTTTACGATCATTCGAAGCGATTCGATGCACTTGCTTTACGATTTCCGCATTCGTAGCCTCTTTTGGCTTTCCAGAGCGAGGTGCGTCTTTGGTGCTTGTAAGACCCATTTTAAACTACCGATAAACTGTTGTTCTCGAAGGAGCAGATGTGGGATAACATTTCTGCAACCATTGCAACGATTTTTTATAAGTTCTTTCCATAAAAACACAATGTTTGATCTATTATGCGATATTCCTGTTTTTCCATTTTTGTTACGGAGGAGAAAGTAGCATCACTCAAACGACTGTAGCTTGTAAACGAATCGACGAAATATCATGAAATTTCATACTTAAACTAGTGATAGATGATCATGTTCATTTTCTAGTGGTGCCACCTATTGAAAAATCCTGGGACTTTTCAGCCCATGTATTGTAGTATAACCATTTAAACAGTGATGCCATTATCCCTAAATATCGAAAATTACGTATGTCTAATAAAATAGGTCGCGCTCAGTGGCCGGGATCGGTCGGTCACCGCTCTACGATACTAATCTAGAGTTCGGAGATCAAATCTCGGTGCGATCAAAAACTGCCTGTGAGTACTAATACCTAGTCTAGCCATAAATACTGTTACAAACTTTTTGAAGCACTGTTCAATAAAAGAGGTGTTATATGTTAAGAAATCATTGTTTATTTATTAAATGCATTGTCAACAACGGAAATTGCAACAAGTTATTCGAAGTGATTGCCTTTTGCCTTTACACAAGCCTTTAATCGAGCTGGCCACTTATCTATGGAAGCACGCACGACTTCAATCGGAAAGTTGGCGACTGCATGTGTAAGAGACTTCTTTAAGGATTCGATATTAGAATGTCTTTTAGAGCGCGTCATTTGCTCTAAGACAGACCATAATTCGTAATCCAGCGGATTCAGGTCTGGGCTAGAGGAAGGCCAATCTTCAGCTTTAATAAAATCTGGAACATTTTCTTCAAGCCATTTTTGGGTTGACTTCGCCTTATGACCTGGTGCAGAATCTTGCTGGAAACTCCAAGGCTGATTTTTGAATAATGACGCGTTGAGAGGTTTCACTACACTTTCAAGGACACTTTCTTGATAAATTTTGGCAGACGTTTTGACGCCCTTCTCACAAAAATGCAACTTTGTCACCCCGTTGAAGCTAACACCCCACCAAACCATTACTGAGGCTGGATGATGACCTCTTTGAACCTTTTGGGCAACTTGAGAAGCTTCTCTGGCACTGCGAGCATAAACCCTATCGTTTTGTTTATTAAATGTTTCTTCGACAGTAAAAAATTTTTCGTCCGTAAACAAAATTTTACGGTGTTCTTGGTTTGGGTACCGGCAAAGTAATCGTTTTGATTTTTCCACTCTATTTTTTTTACGAATCTGTTAGTAAATGCCCGGTAGATCTACGATAAGCGCCCAACCCCAAGTCACTTTTGATGATACGTGAAATTGTTCTTTGGGGTATTTTCATCTCACGCGATAAAATTTTTTGTTTCCGAAGAGGATTACGGCGAATTCTCTCGCGCACGGCTTTAACCGCTTGAGGTGTTCGAGTAGTTCGCGGACGGCCACTTCTTTCACGGTCACTTACTCCAGACGTATCATTAAATCTTTCAATAGCCCGATATACAAACATTCGGCTTATACCAAGGGTATGCAGAGTCTTAAAAATATCACTTGGTTGCATTCCTACTTTATGAAGTGCAATCACAGCAATTATATTTTCTTTGTCACCCCAATCCATGTTCACTACACTAAAAATTAAACTCAAATGATGACAAATGCATCAAGCACAAGCGTACAATAGCGATTAGCTCAATTTTTAAGAAATGCAATATAACGGTTCCTTTCTGCAGGGTTGCCAAACCTTGTAACAATATTTATGGCTAGACTAGGTAGAACTCTCAAAGTGCTCCGAGCTTGTCTGTATAAAGACGGCGCGGATAGGAAGTGCATGCTAGCAACTGCACTTCCGAAAAGTAGATATGCTATTGAAACGTCAACAAGGCATAGAAATGCTAGAGATGTTGACGCGCCCATGCCCCTGAAGGGGTCAAGGCAATTAGAGAGAGAATAACATAGGTAACCTTAAGTATTTTGTCAATATTGCGTGCCATACTGCATGGTTAAACCGGCGTTGATAATTCAATACTAAAGTGTTTTCTCATCAACAGACGCCATGATTCTTTAGCAACTAGACACTATTTCTATTCAAACTCTCACTATATGTTCTTAAATAAAATATTCAAATACAATAAGATCGATACCCGATACCCACGTACTGAGTTAGCTACTCGTAATTGTCATAATGTACTTACATATTCAAATCTATCCTTGGAAAGTTGAGACAACAAGTGGAGAAAACCCAAAATGGAGAACCACGCAATCCAAAGAATGACCTGTAATTATATCAAATTAACTCATAATATTAAATAGAATCGGAGAATTCGATGACTGTGTCAGATATAGTGCTCATACAGCTGAAAGTACACATCATAGTAAAGAAAATACTCACCTCATGCATGAACTGGACATTTATAACGCCAAAAATAAAAATAAATTTATAAAATACAAAACTCCAAAATTTATCTTTCAAGTGCAACTGCTCTGAAATTCGGAGTTCGCCGAATACGATTTTTTGTACAGACTTGCCAAGAAGAATAAGGCAACAATATGCCATGTTGATGAGTGTCTGGAAAAAAAATAAATTACAATTAATTGTAATTAAAATACATAATTAGTTTAAAAAGGCTTAACTAAGAATATTTATATTTAATTTAAAATAAACAAGCTAGTCGAAGGTATGATACCCTTCACGCAAAGTCTTTGATCCATTCTGTATAAATTTACGAGCATTTGAGTCGTTCCAATCCCTTGTAACTCAAATGCTCGTGATTTCATGTTAGCCATGTAAGTACAGAAAGATACAATATATTTTTGTTGTTGGTGTTTTTCAATGCAATTTCTTAATGTTCCATGTTTTGCTAGCCTTAAGGGGCTACACCAGTGTGACACTTTCAAAAAATCGATTTTTTTCTTTTTTGTTTTTTTTTTTTTCAACAGTTTATACTTTTAAGAATATCCTGTAAAAATTTCAAGGCCGTATCTCTAATACCTTCTAAAGAGCAACCGCTCGCAGGTGTAAAATGCTCCATCTGCCTGGAGGTGGGGCCCTGACGTGTTGTTACCTGAATCTTTCGGCATCAGTAACGGTACATAATTAAAAGGGGACACTATTTAAGCTAAGAATATATTTATAGGGTCATTTGAAAACAGCGTTGCCATTTAAAAGGCATTCTGGAGTCGTTCAATGCAGTTCGTTAGTTAAATCTTTAACGCGTTTTGAAATGAGATTTTTCAAATTTTATAGGCAAGAAAACAGACTTTTCTACGTCATTGTACGGGAAATACCTTCAAGTTTAACGACAGTTTTTCTTTTTTCGGTTTCAGCTACTCAATCGGCCGGAGTCATGTCAGCAGTGGAGGAACTTTTTTGGGGCTTCCAAAGGCAGCGCATAAGTGGCTTGGATCCCAATACTTTTCTATGAAAAAATTATGTAATATTGACCAAATATAGGCAAATATGTTCTTAATTTTCCGAAACATTTAATTGAGTACTTTTCTCCAAAAAATTCCCGAAAATCACCCAAATTTTCAGCGTTCACACTGGTAAGGTCATCCACTCGAGAACCCAGAATCCTTCTCCTGACAGCTAAGGCCAGGCAATGATAAAAGGCGCGTTCTTTTGCTTTTCTTAACCTGTATAGGTTAGTGAAATAACACGCAATACAATAACAATGCTACCCTCCTATATAGGTTAACGCTTAACCTGATAATTTATCGAGGGCCGATCGTAACCTGGATAGCGCACAAGTAAAGCTTTTATTTAGGGCGCATCTACCGGTTGCTAGAAAAAGTGCATTCGTTCGACCATGTTTCACTGTGTTTTCACCTTATTCACCTCAATTAAATTCAATGGGATTCCACATTTTTCACATTAGAAAAGTCATTTTTGTCGAAATATTAGGAAACTACTCGGAATTAATTAAAAATAAAATAAATAACTGGCGCAACAGTCCAATTTGAATCATGGCCTCGAGATGTGTTAGCATCATCTCATTTTCTAGATCGTGACGGTCTGTCTTGTGCAGAGGTGTGTGATCAGTAACACGCTCAACCGAGTTATATGGGTACTCATTTAACAGCTGAGTAGGCTCATAGTCCGACACGTAAATCCCCTTTTTTTTATCGAAAACTACCGCATTCAGTAGGAATCGAACCGGGGCCCAGTGCGTAAAAGGCGAACGTGCTAACCGTTGCGCGTTCCGGACTACTTACTCGGAATCATTAGTTTCACAGTTGCATGTGATAGCTTCAATGCTTGCTCTTGATGTATAGGTAATAGAATGAAGTTTGTTTTTAATATTTTTCAAATAGTGCAATTATCCCACCACTTAAAATCCAAACATTATCAAAATCCATTTCATGTCAAATACATACTTGCTTTTACCCTGTATGCAAGAGAAGCGGAGACAGTATGCCTCCTCCCCTAAAAACACGCCTGCACATAGACGATGTACCTAGGGGAGTAAGAATAAGCCTTGATCTTAACAGCGTGTTAATGTGTATGCAAAGCGACTCATCATCATGCAGGCTCAGGAGTGCTTCGATGATCGCACTAGGTTTAATGTTATTGAAAGCGCACTCGATATTTAGGAAATATCTTCGTGTTATTTATTTATTATGTTAGCGATGATGTTCATCGGCACTTTAGGCCCGTCCCATGCAAGTACATTTTATTTCTAATCCATTTGCTTTCAAGTTGTCTATGAATTGCTTTGAAAAATGTTGTCCTTATCGCCCGGCTTCAGAAGATACCCATATCTACCAAACTAATACAAGAATATCCTCATTTTCTGACCCAGACTGATTGGCCGTTTCTTCGAAAAAAGGATTGCCGTTCAGAATCTCCTTTATTTTTCGCTTTTTCTTTGCTATTGCTATGACTTCAGATTCGCAATCAGTGACTCAATCAACCCCCTACCAGTTTTTTTCCAGTAAGATCGGCCGTGTTCATCAAAAAAGTGTTGCCATTCTTGATCCCCCATTTGTTTTTTGCCATTTGGACATCAGATTTGCAATCAGCCACCCACCTATTATATAGCTTTTTCCAGCAAGATTGGCTGTATTTTTGATGAAAAAAGGGTTGCCGCTCGAAAACTCCTTTATTTTTGGATTTTTTGCAATTCTGATTTCAGATTCGCGATGAACGACCCAATTGGCCTCCTACCAGTTTTTCGTTAGCAAGATTGGCCGTTTTTACAAAAAAATGTTGCCATTCTGAGTCCCCCATTTGTTTTTTTTACCATTTGGACTTCGGATTCGCAATCACCGGCCCAAAAAAAAACCCCCAATCCATAATCGGCCATGACCACCCAAAACACAATACGAGTAAAAGACGAAAAGCTTCACTAAAACCAACATCAATAAAATCGAATTTAAAATTTACTCCACCCACTTCACGTTCATATGTCACATCATCTGATCTAATCAATGGTCCAGTTCCCTCATCTACTTTTCTATTCCCACTAGAATTAAACGATCTGATCTGATCATGCTCCGATACCGACACACGGAACTATTAAACCTGTTAACTTCAACTGCTCCGACTCCGACCTGAACTTAAAGGAACGATATGATCTGGGTTCATTTTCATGCTCCGACACTGATCATTTTTCGATTACGGAGTAGATCGACCGACCTAGTCCGGTGTACGAAGTAGGTTAAAAAAAAATAGGTTCGTACTGTCCTTTTTTACCAAGAATCTCCTTTTTCTACACCAAAGGACTCGAAATGTTTTCAGTCCTGACCAAAGGACTCAAAATGTCTTCAACAGTACTCCAGTGCATTGGTCTCATCATCCGAATCAGAATATACCCATTTCTACCAGGTTTGGTTTCCCTTTAATTTCGTGATAAAGAGAATAATTTTTTCCTGACGCACACATGCAAGAGAACCAGAATATCACTATGTGCGGTACTTATAATAATCCAAGGAAGCTAAGTACAAAAGTTGGTTGAAATCTGACCATGGGGAAATACCTGGAGGAAAAATCTTTAAAAAGACTTGGCGAGTGATTCTATTTTAAACAAAACAGAATCTACCGCTAGTCCAGTCCAGTTTTTCAGTCACCTGAGCAGCCTTCAACTTCACCTTCACATGCACCTTCGGAGTAACATCCTTTTAAAGAATAAAAACGTAAATTTTTGTCTTAAAATGCAATGATTTAAATCTATTTTTATGTCTAAAAAAAATAGAGGCCAGGTGGGATTCTTTCTTTATTATAAACATAGAGGTAATATATTCTAGACCTTGGGATAATGAACATTAAGCACTGAACCAACTGCATAATCATGTCTTAACTTAACTGGAATTCAGAATTTAACGCGAAAAGTTGTTCCGTAGATACAGATTTCTTATTTAAAGTAGAATTACAAAAAAAATATTGAAAAAAAATCGGATACATGCAAATATATCCGTTGTGGCCTTGCACGGTAAATTATACAAGTATAATAGCACAGTGCACGAAAAAAACTGATAGGGTTTCAGTTCTTAATCTTATGCTGTTTTCAAGCGGTCATCTGAGAGAATTATTATATTTTGTAACAAACAGCAGGAAAGGAATGCTTTTAGCTAAACAAGAACGTGTTTCTTCCGTAAGCGAAGGATTTCGAGGCCATTACTGTGATTTTTAAGTGTGTAAAAAAACGACCGCCAATTTTAGGGTATTTATATACGTATAATAAAATATATTTACAAAACATGAATTTACAATTTATATTTTTTTACTTAATATTTTAGAGACTTATTATTTTTAGTTGATTTTTCTGAGATTTTCGGCTAGCTTCCACTAATTGCTTGTTTGGTGACAATATCGAACTACTTTTGTGCACTGTGCACTTTACCTGGAGGGACTGAGTTGCAAAGTGATTGCCCATTCGCCCCTGAACTTGTTGTTTTCATCAGGTGGCACAGGGTATTTTCTTTTATACCACCACTGTTGAGTTAGCGACGTTTATGTTACGTTACAAGTAACAGACTAGGCGTTCACAGGGATTGAGCATGCAAAATCAGCGGGACTCAGTTTCTCTATGGATTCTTATCTATGGGGCGTAGGAGGTGCCGGCCAGGAATCATGGTCGGTATCCTGTGAGGGGGCTTCGAAAGGAAAACAGGCATTTGTGGGAACCAACGCACGCATCGATGACAGCGGTGCAGCAATCGGCCAAACTTTCAAGAGCCTCCGAGTTCCGCATAGATGACAAACGGCGCGCGCAGCGATCGGTACGACGAAGTAGCCGGCGATGACTGGTCACTTGACAGCTATTATACCATTGTGAAAAGTCGAGTTTGCACTTTGCGATCAAATAAATAATATGGCCATTCATGGTACCGCGTTTCATTAGTGATTCATTATACGGCAGCACTAATGTGAATACGTCCCGGAAATCGCCCGTAGCTAAACTTAATCTTCTCCAATTCCGCTTCTAAAACCTTTTGCGAAAAAGTGATGGTTTCAGCGGAAAATTCCATTAAAGTTGAAAAATATTTTCTATAGCAGATTAAAATAGCCTCGCAAGACCATGTTAATTGCCTTGACCCCTCCAGGGACATGGGCGCGTCAACATCACTAGCATTTGTACGCCTTGTTGACGTTTCTATAGCATATCTACTTTTCGGAAGTTCAACTGCTAGCATGCACCTCCTATCCACGCCGTCTTTACACTGACAAGCTCGGAGCACTGTGAGAGTTCTATTAGTACTCACAGGCAGTTTTTGATCTCGCCGAGATTTGAACTCCGAGCTCTAGATTAGTATCGTAGAGCGGTGACCGAATGACCACGGCCAACGAGCGCGACAAAGATGTATGTAAAGTTGAGTATGTGAAACTCTCTCTCTCAATTGCCCTAACCCCTTGTGGGGCATAGCGCGTCAACTGTTCCATGTGGCCCAGTTGACGTTTCGACGGCATAAACTGGTTTCAGAGAATGCAGTTGCAAGCATGCACCTCCTGCGCATCCATGGCCACGAACGTTGTCGTGGACGGGATTAGAACTCGAAACACCGATAGTCAAACATGAGACTGATGCCTCAACACACTGCGCTACCGGTCGGCCCGGAGCAGCATTCTTGCACTAACCTTCTATTCAGAGCACCTCAGATCAAATTGTTAGTGTAATTGTGTGGTCTTGACCTGCTCTGCTCTGAATGGCTGCTTAAGAAACGCGTCTAATGACGCCGACCGACATTAACTTTCTTTAGATCGTCCAGATCGACAAAAAAGTAGGACACAAGAATGTTCCTTCTGCATTCCGCCAAAGCAGGACAAGTACACAGAAGGTGATAGCAACTTCCTCGTCCTTGCAGCTCCTATACAGTAATCAATGTGTGGGAGCCGAAGTCTCCTATCGGTGATAAGCTCCACCACATTTCTCAAATGCGTGCTGCTCAGCATAAGTAGCCCGTAGGGATCCATTTTGGGCAATATTTGCCTAGTTGCATGACGCTTGATTTTTTTTCCAACCATACAATGAATTGTTTATTAATACCAAGCATCAAAATGAGTCATTTAGTGTTGCTGTCGTATTAACTGATTATCATAAGAGTTTTTAATGTTGGAATGCATGTTGCATTCATGGAATTTAATATGCCCCTGACCTTGAGTCAAGCATCATAATGCATAAGCATACTAGACAAGTAGACACACAACAAATCACTAGTAAATGTCAATGCTTTTTGTGCAAACAAACATGTTTCATGTAATGCTTCTGGGTTTGCCGAGGTGGATATGCTCTTGTTACTCTCCAAAGTAACGTTTTGGAGAAAAATAGTTATGAGTCATATGTTTTTCGCGCAAATTATAATGAACTTCCGTTCAATTATAGTGAATTTAATGTAGTATGTTTGTGTTGTTAAAAATTCTGGAGTTTTTTTTCTAATCCGAAAGTTTGATTAACACAATATTTAAAATAAAGAAAAAATTTAGAATTCAATCATTCGAAAAGTTCACTTTGTATTGTAATTAAATATGGATTAAGATCTAATTTTCTATTATATAATATTTCACCAGTGTGTAATGCTCTGGATTATAAAATAATATATTTTTACTCAAACTTGCATAGTTTATATTCCTGATCACATTAAAAACAAAGTTCATGCATTAATTTTAAATTAAGATTTTTAATTAAGATTGAAATGTAAACCTCGCAATGATTATTTTTTTAGTTTGTAGTCTCAGCACAACTCTTCGTTGTGACTTCAAAATACTACGCTGTGTGGCCGAGCGATCTAGGTCGCAACTCTACAATAGTTCATTGGTTGGATTCCCCGCCACGGTAAAAAAGGTGAAGACAGGCTGGCTAACCTGTGATGGGATTTATAAACGAGTTTTGTTTTATATCCCGATTAGTTTCCGGGTAATGCCTATTTGAGTGCGACATGTTTAAGGTCTGTAACGAATTTTCTTTAATGGCTTAACCGACACCCTTTCAGCACGGTCTGAGGAGCAAGGAAGGGCCTGGAAGTAGGGAAGTCGAGGAAGGGCAGTCATCCGATGTTTGGTACAAAACTCGCGAATTAACAAGGCTGAGCGGCTAGGCGCATTGCCATGGTGAAGGAACTATGAGTTGTCTCGCCACAACTGTGGTCTCATTTAGCGAGTTTTTCGTGAAACCTTTTCAAATCACCTTCGTACTACTGATAGTTGACGCTTTGACCTTAAGGAAAAAAGTCGAAATGTACAAATCCGTTGAAATAAAAAAAACAGTGAGCATCAGTGAGAAGCTACGTAGGAGCTCAGGAAACATTCAAGAAGTGCTCATTCAACACGTTTACAACTGTTCTCTGTTATGGATAAGCCCTATGGCTGCATAGAGAAAATATGGTGTCATGTGACAAAAAAAAACCCAAGATAACAAATTTACCGAAATTTGTGTTTTTTTTTTTATCCGAATGTCAAAAATTATTGTCAAATTGTGGAAATATGTATTTCTTGTTGTGTTTGCTATACTGAATTGATGATTTGACGATTAAAAAAAATCCAATGTTAAGACTGGGTCTGAAAATACTAGAAAGTGTCTTTTTGGAAAATAGTACTTCTTTATAAATAATTTTATTTAAAGACGTATTTGAGAGATATTGTTTTATTTTAGAAGGATTTAGTGAATGCGTATAAATTTTGATTTTCTTAAACAAAAATTAATGAAAGAATATTAAAATTAATACATGTAAAAGCTGTTAATAATTAATGTGACCGCCTTTGCTTTAATGACAGCTTTTATTCACCCGTTCATACTATCATATAGCGTGGTCAACGTATCTGCATTTATGTCGTTTTCCCACACTTCTTGGATGACGTATTTTGTTGTTGTTTCTTAGCTCTTTTTCCTTTATTTTCGATACCATTATCTGCCATAGATTTTCAATGGGATTCAATTCGGGGCTATTTCCGGACCAGGGTAGGGTTTCAATTCCAAGTTGCGCCTTTTATTGCGTGATCTGTTGTTGATAAATGTAACGACAACAGCGGATTTTGATTCAATGTCAAAGAAACTTACAGAGCGAGCTCGATGTGTTGGAGCAGAGTCATCCTGAAATATCGAATTTTGAATGTTTTCTGTTAGTGTCACCATACACTGTCGATCTCGAACTCGAACCTGGTACAAATTTCCTCTGACACACACACACACTTCACATAGGTGAGAAGAAAACCGGTCCACTTGTACTAGGTTCGTGTTCGAGTTCGACAGTGTATGGTGACACTAAGGTCCTCAATTGCTGGAGTAACACCTTCATTTATTATTTTCTTGTATGCGGCTGCATTCACAGATCCTTTTACAAGGATTAGAGGCTCTACGCGGTTGTACGTGATGCATCCCCAAATCATAACGTAGAGGGAGTGCTTCACAGTTGATTGAACGCAATCACCAGAATAACGCTCTCCTGCTCTACGGCGTACTCTGGCTGATCCATTGGGCCCAATCAAATCGAATTTGGATCCATCGGCAAAAATAACATGTTTCCAATCTTCCAAAGTCAAATTTTCCCGCTCCTTGCACCATTGTAGTCGAGCTTTCCTCATTCGTTTTAGCAAAAGGGGCTTCTTGTCAAGTCGACGGGAGCGCAAAATCATCTCATTTAGCCTTCTTTGGATAGTTCGCGTACTACAAGGCTTCTTCATTAAAGGTTCCAGATCAGCTCTTAATTTCGAAGCAGATTTGAAGCGATCCTGAAGTGACAAGAGCTTCAAATGGCTCTCCTCTCTTGGCGTAGTAACCCGCCTCCTACCGCTGTCTGCTTTCCTCTCAACAGTGCCTCTTTCCTTCTGTTTTTTATTATACTTCGCACTGTCCACCCATAGCATCCAACTTCACGAGCGATTTCGGATTTCGTTTTGTTTTGCTCGAATAAACAGCAGATGCTCAATTTTTTGGTCCATAGTTAACTGCTTACGTTTTGACATTTTTATCGATTACTTGTTAATACAAAAGACAGAATAACACTGATGCAGCTATTATACATTTTCTGGCTTAGGTAGAGACCCTAATTTATACCTGTAAAATTTCAACCGCCTACGAAAAGGATAGAAGGGTCACTACCTCATTTACCGGAAAACTCCTAATTTGGGTTTTTTTGTCGTTGGGTGTATGAAACTGTCATATTTATGAAATATGACAATTTACTATAGCGTCTGACTATTGCTTAATCGAATTACTATATGTATTCAATGTTTTTGCAATGTACAAGTGCGAATTATATTTTTCAGTAAAATTGGAATTTTTGCACACCAACTTATTATGCATCCAGAATTAAACCAAGTGTCACAAAAGATTCCGATTTCACTGAAAAATACTAATCGAATTGTTTTTAAAGCTTCCCTCACCCCGACGCAACTTATTCTCTGCGGATTCGGAAATTTGGATATACGGATATAGCATTTAATGAAGATGTTTACACCCGCACGAAACGAGTTCACAGTTTTTCAAATAGCAATAAAAAAATATTAAGTCTCATAATCACCATTAATGATTATTGATCATCACATTAACTCAAGAGATATTTTTAGCGAATGGAAATGTTCTCATGCCAATTTCACCTTGTAAACATTTCGCTTTCGTTTACGATTCAACACTTATTACATATTCAAATACGTAAACAATAAAACGTATAGTAGTGTAGTAACGTAGGGATATTCCGTCGTGTCATCATCATTGATGTCTTTTATGACTTTAGCTAATATGTTAGCACATCCACATTTTACAGGGTGCCACGGCCAACAGTTACGACCGTTTCAAAAACAAATAACTTTATTGTTTTTTTGCAGACTTCTTTTTTTTTTGTAATTTTAATAGTATAAATCAAGGACCAAACGAACAGCTTTATTTCAGTTGAGTGATTGGGAATATTAACCGGTTTCTTACTGTACCTACTACATGATGCACTGGTGGTGTGATAAGCTGAGGTAAGATTAGAAGGGTAGGTGTAAGTCAGGATGTCCAAAATGTCGCCATTCGCTAGTTTTTCTAGGGAGATCATTTAAGATCCTCTGTACTGTAGAAAACATTTTCCCCAAGCGTTACTCCTGCAGATTGTGCTGTAGCTTCATTTTGTTTGAGCCACATTTGAAGTTGGTCCTGTACCGCTGGATGAAAAAAGCTGAAAGGATTCCAGTTTCCAGTGCCAATGTCTAAACTTATTAGTGTGACATTACACTTTGCGTTTTTCTGCAGGAAGAGCAATCCCGCAAAAAAACGCATTGTCGTCCAAGAAGACGAACGTGTACATTTAAATGGAACGCATTACACTTATGCGTAACGACAATGCTGCAGTTTGCAGGAATCGTTTTGCAGCAGCAAGTCCAACCACAGCGGGAAGACTTCTCCCGCAAAAAAACGCAATGAGAAGATGAACATGAACACACGGTGGTATATGGAACGCATTTCACCTTCCGTTTTTTGGTTCAACTACAAACTAGAAACTCATGCACCCAGTGACGAAATTCATACAGTGCATCCATTGAGGATTGGCTGAAATTGTATCGGCCTCCCGACTTTTACCGACTATATTGCCACAAAAATAAAACCATCAATATCCTCACTGGGATATATTTATTTCTTTCACAAGCTCTTCCCGCAGAAAGACGCAATGTGTAATTATAGGGTTCTCTTCTTGAACGACAATGCGTTTTTTGCGGGATTGCTCTTCCTGCAGAAAATCGCAAAGTGTAATGTCACCCTTAAACCTACATTCGTTAAGAGGCATCCGCCTATTCAAAGGGTTGACACATTTCTTGTTGAAAAGAAGTATGCAATGATGAATATGGAAACTATGGACCAAAGCCAAAAAGGAACGCGTAGCACCACCTATATTCTGACAGAGCACCACCTATATTCTGTCAGATCAAATAAATTGGTGTGAGTAAAAGTCAAAGCAACTCTGATTTAAAAGTTATATTGTTGCTCGAAAAAAGGACAATCTCGGTGCCAATCTTAGAACATACAGTACATGGAATGAGCATATCCCGTTTATCACCGGCTCCAATATCTGGTGAATAAGTCGACAGTCAGCCTACTCAGTTGGCGTTTAATACTGACAAATGTTGACTGTTCTGTAGAATTGTGCATAAACAAATGTCAATTTTTGTCAAATTATCGACAATCAGCCTACTCTCTTGGCGTTTCGATATTGACATAATGTTGACCACAATGTCGAATTGTGCATAAACAAACGTCAATTATTGTCAATATTTGAATTTCTTAAGTCTACTGAGTTAGCTGACTGTCGACTTAGTACCCAGATTTTGGAGCCACTGTTTCTATGGAGACATACAGGACAAGCTCATTCCATGGCTATATATTCAAAGGTGCCAATCGAAAAAGACATAAATTAAACTTAGCGTATGCAACACTCAAAATATGATAATGCAGTAGAAAAATCAGCTAATGCAGTAGATTGCAGTGATTTTCTTGGCGGAATTCTGCCGCCTGTTCTATTCTATTCTACATCTGTACTGTCTCTCAGCATTAGTTTGCGGCTGAGTTGGTTCCAAATCCTCTTCCACCGAATGAATTTCCAAAACTCTGTTCTTTGTGACCAGTTTAATTCTCCCGTTTGAATGTGCGAACGTAAACAGTTCTAGCTGTCAAAATCTCACCACTATATCAGCTGTTTGGAATTATCATCCGATAAATTTTCAACTGGAGGATGCGTGCCGTTTAGCGTTTATCTATAGGATAAACTTTAACCAGGTAATTGTGAAAACGGCCCTTACTCATTTAACATAAAACGAACCTAATGGGTCGTATGAATAAAAACTGAGTGCACACTCAGAGTGAAGTGTGTTGAGGGCACACCTAATTTTGCAATGTTCTGTGAATGGGGTAAAGAATTCGTATGCATAAAAGTACTCTATTCAGAGTGCATAAAAATATCGAATTGAGTGTCCACTCACTCATTTTATCATCTGTTTCTTCTCGTCTGACAGTCAAAAGAGTACGAGGTTTTGTTCATTGCTTACGTAAAATCCTCAATTTCCACGAAGCAAGAGGAAATATTAATAGCAAGTTGCCGGTATGTCCTTTCAACGGCTTGCGGAAGACAGTGGATTGTTGTAGTACAATTTGATTTGTGACGCCACCTTAGCTTCTTCTTTCAATTTATAAGTAAAAAGAAGACGAAAAACGACTGCATTTGTAGTGGCCGCAGGATTTACACAACATCACATAAAATAAACGATTCAGTCGGGATTCTTTTCTTTTATGTTGGGAAAAACATATTCGCGAAGAGTTTCTCCGTTCAGAATAATTCGAAGCTGTTCTTGCATGCGCTTCAACATATCCAAAATAACGTCTTGTTGAACAAGTCAATGTCCAGAAGTTGACGAAGTGGCGATTCGGCTTTTTGCAGTTCTTTGAACAGTGGGAAAGTCGAATCAACACGCGCCTTAAGGCCAGTTTCAACAGAGAGTAACAGGCTTTATCCCAGTAAGAAATTTGTCTCCGATCCCAGTGGAATCGCAAAGTCTTCGATTCCTTACCGGTTCCATTCATCGGTTTGTCTCCGAAGCTGGACAAATTCAAATGTTTTCAATTATGTATCGAGTTAGTCTGAAATTTGAATTCATTTGAAAGTATCTGGCATTTGGCGGCGTATGTTGTCATATATGAAATATGGAATAAAGGAATATGTATGTTTTTTTTTGTAAGTCATGAATACAATCCGCCGTTAAATTAAAAGTGCCGTGAAATCAATCACGACACTTTTAGTTTCTGGGCGAATTGTATATCAGGCTTAAATAGATTCAACCCATTTATACAGTCATCGATCCGAATTCGACCCCAGTATCGATTCTACGTTGACTCCAGTCATCGATTCTCCATCGACTACCGGCATCGATTTCGGATCCTGTTCTCATTTTCGGTATCGCAAAAGCGGCCATGCCCATACAAATGTCTCCGACGTGTCTCCGATAAACTCATCGATTCCTTAGTAGACAGTCATCGATCCAGGACCGATCAAGTATCGATTCTTGTCCGACTGGGATATTCAACCCAGTCTCTCGTATATCTTTGCATATTTTCAAAATCATATGTCATCATGTCGATCGTACAGCTTCGACCATTTGGCAAGTACAGTTTGACAGAGTGCTTCGCGGAATTTTGGCTACGGAGCGAAAGACTTATTCCATTCCGGAAATCACTGCTGATCGAAGAAAAAAAGGCTGAGTGTGGCCTACATGCTGCTTGCCTGTAGTGCTTTCGGATTTGTCTGCTACACCTCCGATCACTAGGATAGGTCCACTCGAAATTTCGGAAAGGACTAACATAACAGCATGTTCTCGAAACTTGACGACATTATATAGAGTAGCCTACTTGTCCATATTATTACAAGGGATATCAAATCGAAATTCCCGTTTGAATATAAATCGCATTTTTTTAAATTATCAGAAAAAATTCGCCACTTGGCAATATTGACTTGCGAACATGGGAACCTGGTTCGAATCCTACAAATATCAATTGAAAAAAAAGGATGAAATATAAATTATGAGCGTCAAAGAATATTTAAAATAAAAAAGGATGAGGATTAGTCTAATAAAAAAGCGATACAACAATAATTAATTAATAATAATTAATAAATTTTCGATTCTTTCGCCTGAAGGATATCCCCTAAAATTATTGAAACGACGACAAATAATCTGGGCAATTTATCTTCCAAATGATACGAAATTGTTTGCTGGGTAGATTCTCTACAATCGCTGACAGTGAAGGTGAGAACGATTCATGTATGTACTATGAATTCTGAGTAATTTTACTATAGTTCGCATAATCGAAACCTACGTTTCTGAATAAATATTTCTCATTTTGTTGAGCGCTTGTATTGTTTTATGTCACAAAATAACCAACATTCCCACCATTCCATCTCAATACTACGCAAAACTACTAGAAGTGGACAACGCACCGTGCATTTTTTGCTACTCGAAACAAGGTCGTTTGAGGTTCAAGCCCCTCAGCGGGATAAATACTTTTTATTCTCAAATTCCCTCTACAGTAGAACCCCTCTTAACCGGCCTCGGATCAACCGGTCCTCGGATTAACCGGCATATTCCATGGAACTGAGTTTTTTTCTTCTTTAGCGTATAATAGATGGCCATTGATTGTTTGACGAGCTTTTAGTGGAGAGTTCCTGGGAAATGAGACGCTTGGTGACGCGACATTTAGGTGTGAAATGTCTAAGTGTTGTAGCTGGCAAAACGCAGAAGGGGAAGGAGTTCCCTAGTTTGATTCCTCTTTTGCTTCCGAGTCTAATTTTCTTTGAATCTATTACAAACGGGCTCCTTGTTTCTTTTTTCTTCGTCTCTTGCTTTTTCGGGGCCTTCGTTTATGCATGTAATACATTTTTATATACAATATCTTATTTGCTTGTTTATTCATAATACCTTATGAAATATGTACTATGATGGAATATGTGGGTTAGTTTGATTTTTCACAAGCAACTCGGATTAACCGGCCAAATGGGTAACCGGCTAGGGTCGCGGTCCCGACCAGACCGGTTAGGAGGGGTTCTACTGTATTAAATTTCTCCAAGCTTAGTGGTTTCGTACGGATCGAAGCACTCGTCAGGTCTTGCATCTTTGCATCTATCCGTGTACAAGACGACCACGAAAGGTGTAAGAATTCTGATAGAATGAGCCGTGAAGGTGTGATTTTTACTTGAGAACTCGACCGTAGAGGTCTAGATGGTGTGAAGCACCTTATTTACTCACTAGAGGCGTCGGAGAGAGGGTGAGAAGTGGAGACATTTGTTCCGTGGCAATTTTACAATATGTCTTCAATGTTCTTGCAATGTGTTAGTGCGAACACACCGGGCATTTTGCTCGCTGCGTAGCCAAGCTAAGCTGCAGGCGCATACTAAATTGGTGTGCAGAATGAAACCAAGTGTCTGAAAAACATAATTCGCACTTGCAGTTTGTAAGAGCCTGTAATGGATCGGTCTGGTGGACATCTGAAGATGCCCGTGGGGACGGAGCCTGAGGGAGCATAATGACCGTGAAGGTCAGGCCGTGCTATCGGACGAAGAAAAAGGCCCCTCAACGCGCTAAGCAGCGGCCTATGCTTGCTGTTGCGCCATTTTGGGAGACGTGGGCGGGGTTTTTGCCGCTTGTTGCCCCTGTCCTTTACGTATTAATAAAAATGCATAGGCCCGGGGAAGACAATACACACATGGGAGACAAAAATGGGGAATACAAAGAATGAGGCGATAAGGATGGAATGGTTAACGGTAGGCTTAGTTGTCCTCGCGCTCGCATCGAGGTCCAGGTGTAATGGAACCCTCGGCCTCTGGTTTCGTACCACCGACAGATAATTACTCATCAGGTGCTGCCAGCGATTTGCCGGTGGAAGCAGCACTACCAGACCAGAATATGGTTCATTACAAACATTGGATACATATCGAGGAAGCTGAGTTAAATATACTCGCGAATGAGGAACCGATAGTAGTCGGTTCCTTATTCGCTAATAAATTACTACATATTCCCAAATAAATAATAAACAAAATTATTCGCATTTGGAGTTGTTTCTTCTTTGAACATCAGATTAAAAATATTAGACTAAAACAAGTTGAAGCGCTGCCGAATAAGTGGGTATGTGAAAGCTTAAGGGGGAAAAACACATTAGGAGGTTTAAAAAATCCAATTTTTTATTGCATAAATTGTTAACTTAACAATCCAAGAATACGGTGCCAAAATTTCAAAGCGAAATTAGCATTTGTTTAGATTTTATGAGCATAGAACCGAGCGCTCATCGGGTATAGTCTACAGACTCGAGCGCATTCTGGGGGGTAGGGCGGAGCACTACCTCACGTAGTCGCTTTATGTACTTACGTAGCCTTGCAGCGGAACCCCATTTTTGCATCTTTGTTTTCAAATAACGGTATAGAAGGTACTAGAAGCATCAACACAACGGATTATTTCGGTTATATTCTATTTTTCAAATGCGTTTTTCTCAAAATGACTTTTGTCACATTTACGGGAAGTCTAACTCAGAAAGTAATGAACCGATCATTATAAAAATTGAAAGTATGATTTTTTATAAAATTACAAAAAATATGACCTAACTTTTGGGAAGGTATCATATTTCTAAAGGTGTTTTTTTTTTGCATTATTAGTGAAAAAAAATGGTGAAAATTTAAATAATTTTTGCCAACACCGGTAAAATTTTTTAATTCCATTATTTTCACCTGCATTGAGATTCATATTCTTAGAAAATAAATTAATAGCGTAAAATTAAAACCTTTTTGATTTCGGATAAAAATTGGAATCGGTACACGTCCTGTAATTGGAGGACTCTGGTTACGGCCTTCAGCGGACATCAGTGTTATTTTTTATTCAAAACAAATCGCAAAAATTGTTCTAAATATGAATAAAATGATGTCGAATTTTGATTGAATTCTAATTAATTCTTCCCACACAAAAAAAAAAAATTCTAAAAAATCTGTCAAAATGAGCCTCCTAATGTAGTTTCCCCCTTTAAGTTGACTTTTATCATCCCCATTCGCCATAATCCAAGTCGAGAAATTTCTTATACGACTGCAAAGCCGACACTGGTTCGTTCTCCTTCAAATGCCTTGCTAGATTCTCCAGATTGACATCGACATTGACCTCCGAGTATTCCTGAAAGCAGTCTCTCCGAAATTAGGTGGTTCCGACAACCAACAAGCGTATTATCTTACCATACATAGGCCCGTTTTCTCAATGTCCAGTTAAAATTTAAACTCGAGACGAAATTTGTTGTTGTTTTCCCTGTAAAATTTGACAGATGGGTACGTCAATGTCTGTTTAACTGGAGTTTAAATTTTAATCAGACATTGAGAAAACGGGCCATAGTCCTCATCATCTGGCACATAAAACCGCCATAGTCGTGCGACATTTTCCAAGTCGCATTCGTTGAATTCATCAATTTCCGTCACGAAAACAAATATAAAACAAATGCCAGTCTGACAAATGTTTCTTTTTAAAACGAAGCTAAAACTAATGCACCTAAAATTTAACCGGCTCAAACGTCTGTGAATATGGGTTAAATCAACATTACGCACTGATGCTGGCATGTATACTAACAATCACAACCAAAACTTCTAGTGAAATTTGCATCTTTCATCGTTGTGTTAATTACCTTGGCTTGGGCGCGTCAATACTCGTATCTCTTGCATTTCTATGCCTTGTTGACGCTTTGATAACACTTCGGAAATGCAGTTGCTAGCATGCAGCTCCGCGCCGTCTTTATACTGACAAGCTCGGAGCGCAGTGGAAGTTTTTCGTATTTGAAATGGAGTGAAATCCAGTGTACTCAACTTCACCCCACTCATCTTATGCATACTGCCTAATCACTCATCATCGAATTCCAACGTACTAAATGTACGACACCCTGTACCTATTTATTGTACACATTGCTATGTTAATACATAAGTATCTACCAGAGAACTGGGTGGAAAATGGCAACTGTATGACTGCGAGTTGTTTTGCCTACATTACATGTCTTTAGTATAACCTCATGTCACAGCATCTTTTGAAAGTGGGTTAACGAACCCATCCATCAACTGTGTCCCAGATAATTTACCTTACAATCAACATGCTACAGGTAAACGACCGACTTAATCAAGCTGATTGAAAGTGCATTCAATATTTTGATCTTCGATGAGCTGTTAATTTTGGTTAGGACGGATATGAGAAAAAAATTTCTAGAACGTCAATGGCCCGTTTAAGAAACCCATCAAGCATCAACTCGTTCCTTTCACTGATGGCATTAATCTTTACTGTTAGAATGTGATTATCATGGTTGTAACCTACAAATAAGAAAATCTAGATAGTATAAAACAAGTTTTTTGTTTTTCTTTTCATCATCTATTTTTAGCATCTGGAAACTAAATCTTCTATTTATTTGCTGGTTGGCGCCATGTTTACTCGTAGCTTTTAATTTTGACTTTCAAAGTGGACATTTACGCACAACAAACAATAAGAACGACAGTAAAAATATGTATGTTTTCACTACATACGAGTATTTGCGAAATTGCAAAATTTTTCTTACATGATTAATTACATATTAGGTAGTGGCCGACGTAAATGGTACAGTGTCTTCTATATTATGGAAACAGTGATAGTAGGGCAGTGGGATATCGATTGCAATATACTATAAATTAAATTTGTAAATCAAAACCAGACTCGCATAAATATACATATGTATATATCTTTTTTTATTTACAATCGGATTCCAAATAATCAACTAAATAAGATTAAAATTTGCATAATAATGGAAGTGAATGGAATCAAATTTAATCATTCGTTCGAATCATTTCTAATCCACAATTCAATCGCTACGAGTTCTCAAATTTCTTTATGCGACACAAAATTCGTTGCACATTCCATTTCTGGTATTTTTTCCAATTTGAAGTAACCATAGCGAAGTGGGGTGAGGGTGCGCAAAAGGTAGATTTTTTTTGTTCTGTGTTCCGGTTTCATTATTCACTTGAAGGGGTACCAAGAGAATGGGGGAATGTAGCACTCTATGTTCCGGTCCCACTTTATTTTTGAGTTGCGGGTAGAGAAAATTATACCTAAAGTCTTCAAGAATGTGATCTGACACTCTAATAAGAAAACGACATTTCTTTTTGAAGTTTCTGAAAGCTTTTCGCTGGGGTTAGTGTCGCCACCGTTTCCATATCTTGTGTATGATTATGATTACTAGATGATCCGGCGAAACGACCCGGCGTAGATAGACAAAATACCCGGCTTCGCCGGGTACTTTGTCTATCTTCACACAAATTGCAATCCGACTCCGCCGGATCTTCTACCAACCCGGATGCGCCGTTTCAATGTCTTATTGAATCATGGGCTATACGTCACTACCTAAACACTCCCTAGAATAAGAAGAACAAATCGTAAAATCGACCGCAACCTCTAGAATAAGAGTCACTCAAACTGAAAATTGGTTAGGACCAAGTATTTAGCTCAAAATATAGCTGGTATTTGGTTTAGATCGATAGTTTAATTTCGATTTTAAAGCCCATTTATCACGGCACGGTACACCTTCTTGAGTCGACTGCAGGCTCTTCGATTTTAAGTCCCATTCACCACGGCACGGTATACCTTTTGGAATCGACTGCAGTCGGAATTCGACTGCAGTCTCTAGAAATAAAGCCCCGAACTGAAAATTATAGAAAAATGAAATTTAATTGGTTACGGCCAAATATTTAGCTCAAAATATAGCTGTAGGTATTTGGTTTAGATCGTTGGTTTTAATTCGACCTTGAAGCCCATTCACCACGGCTCACAAATATTCTTGAAAAATATGTTCTCAGATAATGATGGCAAATGAACTTTGCCCTTATGGCAGCATAAACTAAAGGCATTCCTATTACGTGAAGTAATTTCTGCTTCAAAATGTTTTGCACCACAAAATGAGCAACGGAAATTCAGAGGACCGCAACTAAAAGGTTCGAAATCCCGTGAAACTATATTTAAGGCACATTTATATTTAGCATCTAAATGATTGATTGCGTCGTGGTTTCTAATTACCCTCATGTAATTTTGTCTACCACGCCGCTCAATCCTACCAGTAATTACAGAATGCCGCTGGGAGGCCATTTTGCAAACTACTACTACTTCCCGGGAAAGAAAACAACAACATAAACATAGCCATAGCCACAACGTGGACGGGACTCGAACCCGTAACTGACGGGTAGCATAAGACATCAGACTGACGATTCAACGCATTGAGCTACCGGTCGCTCCAATTGGCCGGCCCACAGTGGGGCGACTCGAACAAATTCATGGTCATTGATAAAAAAAATGAATATTTTTTCTTTTTATTTTGAGTTTTGATTATCGTTTTGTAGACCCTTAGGGATAAGAAAATGTTAAGAAATTTGAAATACATGAGGAAATCATGTAGTTTTTGCGGCAAATGTTGATAAAGTCATGGGCTTGAGGAATGAATTTGCATGAAATACTACTACTTTGCCTTAACCCCTAGCGGGGCATAGCGCGTCAACTACTCCTGCGCGCCATCGTACTCTGTTCTGGGCAATGGGGCGCAACTCCCCAAAAGACTTACCCAGTACCTGACACTCCTTTGCCACAGATCGACGCCATGTGATTCGAGGACCCCCTCTTGGTCGGCCTTGGTTGGAAATGGGGTTCCATTTCATGGCATGCATAGCAATGCAGTTATCACTCTTCCGCAATGTGTGACCTATCCACTGCCATTTTCGCCTGCATATCAATTCGTCGATTGGCATCTGACCCGTACGCCGACTTAGCTCTTCATTTGATATTGTTTCGGGCCAGAAAATTCTTAAAATTCGACGAAGACATGAGTTGACGAAAACTTGCAGCTTTCTGGTAACTCCTACGGAAACTTTCCATGTACTGCTCCCATACAAAAGCACTGATAGTACCAGGGAGCGAAACAGGCCCAGCTTGGTTTTAATGCTGAGATAACTGCCCTGCCAGATTTTGGACAGCATGCCGTATGCGCGTTTAGCCTGGTTGATACGACGAGCGATGTCCACCATTTTCGGCAACAATGCTACCCAGGTAGACGAAGTTGTCCACCTTCTTCACAGGCTGCCCATTAATATTGATGGCGATAGGTGTCGGATTTCTTTTTCGCAACGGCGGGCTAAGAACCTCGGTCTTGTTGGTATTAATCTTTAGCCCAACCTTGCTTGCCTCCCTCTCGAGATCTAACGCCATTGCGGACAGATCCATGATTTTGTGGGAGAGTAGGCATATGTCGTCAGCGTAGTCAAGATGTTGTAGATAAGATGTCAAAGTCCATTGAATTCCTCTGTCGAGTCCGGATAGGGCTGCATGCAACACATCGCCGATTACAATGAGGAATAGGATCGGTGAGAGGATACACCCCTGCCGAACTCCACTGCGAATCTCAAAGTCCCCCGACACCTTACCTTTATGCAGAACGCGACATTTCGCGCCGTCATAGGTTGCCTTAATAATAGCCACAAGCTTCTCAGGGATGCCTCTCCTGCGCAAGGCCGCCCATATAGAATCCCGGTTCACACTATCGAAAGCCTTTTCGAAATCGATGAAAAGCAAGTGAAGCGGAGAATCGTATTCAGCGCATTGCTCGATGATGATTCGCAAGGTGTTAATGTGATCGACACAGGAGAATCCGGATCGAAAGCCAGCCTGCTCTTCATCAATTGTGCTTTCTAAGTGGGCCTTTAGTCTTTCCAGGACGATTTTAGCTATTATCTTGGCAACGGCAGGAAGCACACAAATGCCTCTCCAATTATTACAGTCTGTGAGGCTACCCTTCTTTGGAAGTTTGATGATCAAACCTTCCTTCCACTCAGTGGGAAAGGTCTCTGTATTCCACGCTTTATCAACAAGTGGGTGCAGCAAATCGGCAGTTATGCTTGGCGCTGCTTGATAAAGTTCGGCAGGGATGCCGTCAAGTCCGGCGGCCTTTCCTCGTTTTAGTGCAATAATTGCAGAGACTATTTCCTCTTTAGTCGGGGCAGTGGACCGTATACGCACATTTTGATGGTTAGCTAAATTATCTATATGAGGGGGAACTTCACCAGAGGTTACACGGTTCAAGACCGCGGCGAAGTGTTCTTTCCATCGCCTCATTTGATCTTCTTCCAAGATAAGTAGCTTTCCATCACTATCTTTCACCGGATGTTGACAGGAGTTACGACCACCTGTAAACTCCTTGATGACACCGTATACGGCGTTTAAGTTGTTACTTCTAGCGGCTTCTTCTGCTGACGCTAAAAGAGAATTGGCGTAAACTCTTTTATCGCGTCGCACACTACGCTGAACTTCTCGAGCTTTCTGACGGTAAAGCAGTTCGATGCTGCTTCGATTGTCGTCTGCTGCTACAGCCAAACGAACTTTCAGCTCCTTTCTTTCCACAATCCGCTGCCATGAAGCGTCGGACATCCAGGGCTTATTCCGGCAATCCGGGTTTGGGCCAAGGATGGTATTTGCGCTATCAATGGACGCATTTTTTATGGCATCCCAGTTTTCGTTTATGTCACTATCTGGGTGACTAGTTATCTCAGCCGCTTTTTGCGCAAGATGGTCATTATATTGTTGTAAGACAGCTGGATTTTTTAGTCGAGCGGTGTTGAATTTGCGGGGCCTGGATCTTTCGTCGCTGGGGCGGCGCACGGCTGCAATACGCAATCGAACATTAGCGATCATAAGATAATGGTCTCTTCCCATCCCAATATCGGCACCCTTCTTGTTTCGCACGTCCAGGAGGCAACTCTTGAATCTTTTACTAATGGCAAAATGGTCGATCTGATTTTGTGTTCTGCGCCGATCAACAGAGGACCAACTGATTTTGTGGTGGTCCTTATGCTCAAACATAGTACCACCGATGAAGAGACTGTGAAAGTTGCAGAACTCTACAAATCTTTCACCGTTGTCATTACGATCACCAAGACCGTGTCTCCCCATCACATGCCTGAGCCCATAGTTATCAGCGCCAACTTTCGCATTCAAATCACCCATAACCATTATAATGTCACCTTTAGGTGTTCTGCTCTGAACGGTGTTTAGTTCTTCGTAGAAGGAGTCTTTTGCCAAGACATTGTCGGGTTCAGTAGGGGCATAACATTGTATTATTGAGATGTTCCTCATTTTGGTCCGGAACCTGGCGGTCAAGACCCTGTCAGAGACCGGTTCCCAGGATAAGAGACAGTTTCGCGCGGCTCTGGTTAAAAGGAGCCCCACACCTGACTCACGACGACTACCGGTAGCTTTACCGGAGTACAACATTACAGTGCTGCCCGTTGGAGAGATGAATTCTCCGCTGTTCCACCATCTTATCTCACTAACTCCTAAGATATTTAATTTGTACCTCAGAAATTCACTCTCTAATTGAAGAAATCGTGCGTTCTGGGGACCTTCTGATCCATTGTCCAGGAGAGTACGCACATTCCAGAATCCAATCTTTGTCATTGTACGATAGCTAAAAGTCGTAACCGTTGAGTCAGTCCTTATCCGAGGCATAGTTGACGTTTCGTTAGCATATAAAGATTTCGGATAGTGCAAGTTTCTGGCATACACATCCTGTCCTTTGATTGTCGGTTTTAACGACAGGCCCTCAAAGGGAAAGGCCGTGGTAGTTTTTTTCACACCCCACACCACAGGGGTACCTCAACCAAATCATCGCACCGCCATCACTGGCGGCTTGACGTTGGTTGGCAATGGTCTGTGACCACTGCCGTTCCAGGGGGCGCCCACGCGGAGGACTATGGAAGAGGAGTTTTTGCCCCCCAATGAAATCATATATTACAATACTTTTAATTTTTCTTGAAAAATTTATCTGATGGTGACATATTTTTTTTTATTTTCTGGCTCTAATAGGGTATATTCAACAACCAAAAAAATATTCAGCAAAAAAAATTGTATGTTTTTTATGATTAAGACATGATTTTTGGTAAAATTAGAGTGCCACAAAAATATTCTGACTTGTTCCGAAAAACGGACTTCACATATTTTAACCCCATGTAGTTACTACTCGTAAGAAAACTACGGAAGATCTCATCCCGCTTCGTCCCGCTTCACTCGCAATTTATGTTTAAAGAAGTCAGTTGCAGGGTCGATTCCCAGCCAAACGCAGAGTTTTTAACTGTCCATAAAAAAAATATTTGTTCCTGATAATTTGTTACTTAATTTTTGTTTCTAATAAGGTAAAATCAAACTAAAAAAAATATGATTGAAAAAAAAAAAATTTTTTTAGTTCTAAAACATGGTTTTTGATCAAATTTCAGTATTCATACATTTTGACTAGTTACTAAAAGTTGCTGAGTTCTGCTGAAAGGGGGATTTCACAGCGTATTTTGTGAATAAACTACTCGTACGTAAAAAACATATCCCAGTTCGACGCCTAACGTCCGGAAATAATGTTTAAAACAAGTTATTTCCAAGGGTTAAAGTCAACTAACGCGGTTTTTATCGTATCGTTACCTGTAAAAACTATGTATGGAATGGTCTGAAAATATTATACGCAAGTGAGTACATCCATCAATCTAAGTAAATCTAAATACTGCATTTTAAGAGATGCGACCTCAAAATTTGGGTTAAAAGTTGATGCCATTGACGAGGAATTAGCCGAAAATTCTGTAATGGAGGTTGATTAAAATTTGAAATAGTGGGCTGATTTCAATAAAATTTATAAACTTGGTTTGACAGTCAATATGATTAAATAATATGAAATTTGGTAAAGATATCTTCAGAAATAAAAAAGTTTTTCTAACAAAAAACTTGTTTTTAGAACGGTCGTTCCTTTGACAGCTATATGATAAAGTCGTCCAATTTCAACCAAATTCGGGAATGTAATTTAACTAAAGAAATTATTGATTATTGTGAATTTTGCAAAAGATATCTTTAGAAACAAAAAAGTTTTTCTAACAAAGACGAATTTTTGGACCGGTCGTTCCTATGGCGGCCATATGACAAAGTGGTCCGGATTAGTCATAGTTGCCAATTCGCGAACCTACTCTTTTTAACCTACTCCGTATACCGAACTAGGTCGACCTAGGTCCGCAATCGAAAAATGATCAGGTCGAAAAATGACCAGTTTCGGAGCAAGAAAACGAACCTAGATCATTTGATTCTTTTAAGTTCAGGTCGGAATCGCAGCAGTTTGATCATTTGATTCTTTTAAGTTCAGGTCGGAATCGGAGCAGTTTAAAAATGAACAGTGAATAGGTTTGATAATAGATCCGTCTGTCGGAATCGAATATGATCAGATCAGATCGTTTAAATATGGGGAATTGAAAAGTAGAAGAACAGATGGTGTGACATATGTATATACGATTGATGTTGCTATTGCTACGCTATATTGTAGTGTAGAATAGAGTGGAATAAATGTTAAATTGGATTTTATTTATGTTAGGTAGAGTGAAGGTTTTCGTCTTTTGTTGTGTTGTGACTGTGAGTGACCGTGGTCGATCGGTATGGTGGATAAGAATATGGCATTGGATTGGGTACACGCAAATTCGTACTACTTACTTAGTATACATATGTATTATTTGTCTAACTTAGAATAGGTGTTGCGTTGCGTTACGATGCAAATGATACAAGATGATAGGATATGGGATTGGGAGTTAAGGGGCTATACTCGTACCTAGGCCTGTTCAGTACTGAGATTTCAGTACCGGTACTTGATATTTTCAAGTACCGGTACCACAAGCGGTATCCCGGTACTCACAGGTATTCGTTCAGTACCGGTACTAGTACCGGTTTTTTTCTGTACCGGTATTTTAAACCATGAGCCGGGTTTTTTCAGTACCGGGATCCCGGTACTCAGTACCTGTTCTTTTCAGTAACGAGTCTTTTCAGTACCGAGTCTTTCCATTACCGAGTCTTTTCAGTACCGAGTCTTCCAGTACCTATTCTTTTCAGTACCGAGTCTTTTCAGTACCTGTTCTTTTCAATACCGGGATCCCGGTACTCAGTACCTGCTCTTTTCAGTACAGAGTCTTTTCAGTACCGAGTCTTTTCAGTATCTGTTTTTTTCAACCATGAGCCGGTTTTTTCAGTACCGGGATCCCGGTACTCAATACCTGTTCTATTCAGTACCGGGATCCCGGTACTCAGTACCTGTTCTTTTCAGTACCGAGTCTTTTCAGTATCGAGTCTTTTCAGTACCGAGTCTTTTCAGTACCTGTTCTTTTCAGTACCGAGTCTTTTCAGTACTTGATATTCATGATTGATGATTGAACACGGCAAGGTGTTGAAAATCTTTTTTTTTTGCAAAGTATCTTTTGGTGGTGCTTTGGGAAAATATCTTTTTTTTTCGCAATACCTTTGCGATTTGTGTGAATGTGTAATTAAGGGTTTTTGTATGAAAATATAACTCGTATGTTGCGCAGGTTGTGGCTATGCAATGTAGGATTTTTATACGTACAGTCATTTCCACAAGAGCGTATTCTTTGTAACTTTTTAATGCACCATTTCTCAAAGAGTGGTGGGGGACTTTTAGTTACCTGCATTTTTCCTCTTTTTCGCATTGTATAAATTTGGTCATTCTAAGTTCAAGTAGGAGAGTGATAAGACGTCAAGTGAAATGAGTGCGATTTACAAAAAACGATTCGAAGCTGTGTTTTTAGTAAGTCATCCGAAAGGACCAAAAATGACACCTGCATCGGCCGGAAAGTACCTGAAAGTTTCGACACAGTTTGTGAATAAGTGGATAAAGCGTTTTAAAGATACTGGAAATGTAGACGATCTACCTGGTAGGGGTAAAACCCGAAGCACTTCAAAAACCCAGGATAAGGCCATCATTGATATTTTTAAGAAAAATCCGTCCGTTACTACCTTAGTGCAAGCAAAGGAAATGTTATCGAAGAAGAATATTTACGTGTCCTTGAATACGATTCGGCGAAGATACAAGAGGAAAACATCAAAACCAGGTATGCCTTGATGAAACCATTACTTACCGAAAACCAGAAGCGAAGACGTGTAGAGTGGGCTAAGGAAAACATCGATCGTGATTGGGACAACGTGATCTTTACGGATGAATCAAGTTTTGCTGTAAATACGTTCAGGAGACGAGTGTGGGCACAAAAAGGAGAAGCTGTCGTGAACCGAACCGTTAAACACCCTGTGAAGGTCCATCTTTATGGATGCTTTTCTGCACGCGGTTTCGGAAAATTAATAACGTTTACCGGAATTCTTACTGCTGAAAGGATGATCATTTTGTACAAGAAAGGATTATTGAAGTCTGCTAGGATGCTATATCGCAACGACAACACCGATTGGTTTCTACAAGAAGATAACGATCCGAAACATAGAAGTACTTGATTGGCCTTCGCAATCGCCGGATGCCAATCCTATTGAAAATGTTTGGGGATTAATGAAGCAGAAGCTTCAAGGAAAGCAAATAAAAGGAGAAGCACATTTAAGGCGAACGCTACAAAAAATTTGGAAGAACTTATCGACAGACTACGCGGAAAAATTGGCCGAAAGTTGTCACCGAAGATGCCAGTCAATAATCAATAGTGACGGCGATTGGACCATGTATTAAATATAATTGCGAAAATGTATTTTGTATTTACTTTCAATAAAAAATAAAATTTCTTACTTGTAACATTTTGTTTTTATTTTGTGAGGTATACGGTCTTGTGGAAATGACTGTATGTACGTGAGCAGAATGTATGGAAAGAGACGAATGTGCTGTAGATGTAGAGTCCTTCGGTGGCAGCAAGGACATTCGAAAAAGGGTATTTTTGGCAGGGAAGCGAAAAATGGGAAATGGGTGACATATGAATCGGGGTGAAAAGGTGAATGTCCAGGAGTAGTGTAGATGGCATTTCAAGTCCTTCGGTGGCGAAAAGGTCATTCACGAAAGTCAAGTGAAAAATGGGCAATACGGGTGTCATATGAACCGCGGTGAAGAGGCGAATGTCCAGGAGTACTGTAGATAGCATTCCGGATCCATCGGTGGCGACAAGGACATTCGAAAAAGGATATTTTTGGCAGTGAAGCGAAAAATGATCAACATGGATGTCATATGAATCGGGGTGAAAAGACGAATGTCTAGGAGTAGTGTAGATGGCATTTCAAGTCCTTCGGGGGGAAAAGGACATTGACGAAAGTCAAGTCAAAAATGGGTAATATGGGTGTCATATGGATCGGGGTGAAGAGGCGAATGTCCAGGAGTACTGTAGATGGCAGTCCGGATCCTTCGGTGGCGACAAGGACATTTGAAAAAGGTTTTTTTGGCAGGGAAGCGAAAAATGGGCAATATGAGTGTCATATGAATCGGGGGTGAAGAGGCCAATGTCCAGTCCAGTGTAGATGGCATTTCGAGTCCTTCGTCTACTTGCGCAGCATTTCCTCGAAAATGGTTGTACGGACCAGGACATCGCTCGTCCTATCAACCAGGCTAAATACGCATACGGCATGCTGTCGAAAATCTGGCAGAGTAATTTTCTCAGCATCAACATCAAGCTGATATATTTTCGCTCCTTGGTACTGTCTGAACTTTTGTATGGGTGCAGTACATGGAAAGCTTCCGTTGGAGTTACCAGAAATCTGCAAATTTTCGTCAACTCATGTCTTCGGCGAATTCTAAAAATATTCTGGCCCGAAACAATATTGAAGAAAGAGCTAAGGCGGCGTACGGGTCAGATACTACTACTTTGCCTTAACCCCTAGTGGGGCATAGCGCGTCAACTACTCCTGCGCGCCATCGTACTCTGTTCTGGGCAATAGGGCGCAACTCCCCAGCAGATTTACCCAGCGCGCTACCCTCCTTTGCCACAGATCGTTGCCATGTGATTCTAGGACCTCCTCTTAGTAGGCCTTGGTTGGAAATGGGGTTCCATTTCATGACAAAGCAATGCATTTATCACTCTTCCGCAATGTTTGACCTACCCACTGCCATTTTCGCCTGCGTATCAATTCGTTGATTGGCATCTGCCCCGTACGCCAACTTAGCTCTTCATTCGATATTGTTTCAGGCCAGAAAATTCTTAAAATTCAACGAAGGCATGAAAATTAGCAGCATTCTGGTAACTCTTACTGGAACTTTCCATATACTGCTACCATACAAAAGCGCAGACAGTACCAGGGAGCGAAACAGGCCCAGCTTGGTGTTGATGCTGAGATAACTGCTCTGCCAGATTTTGGACGGCATGCCGTATGCGCATTTAGCCTTGTTGATACAACGAGCGATGTCCTACTCCGTATCATCTTTTTCGGCAACAATGCTACCCAGGCAGATGTAATTGTCCACTTTTCCACAGGTTGCCCATGAATATTGATGGCAATAGTAGTATTGCCCATTTTTCTCTTGACTTTCGTGAATGTCCTTTTCGCTACCGAAGGACTTGAAATGCCATCTACACTACTCCTGGACATTCGCCTTTTCACCCCGATTTATATGTCACCCATTGCCCATTTTTCGCTTCTCTGCCAAAAATATCCTTTTTCGAATGTCCTTGCTGGCACCGAAGGACTCTACATCTACAGCACATTCGTCTCTTTCCTTACATTCTGCTCACGTACATACGTATAAAAATCCTAGATTGCATAGCCACAACCTGCGCAACATACGAGTTATATTTTCAAACAAAAACCCTTAATTTCACATTCACACAAATCGCAAAGGCATTGCGAAAAAAAAGATATTTTCCCAAAGCACCACCAAAAGATACTTTGCAAAAAAAAAAGATTTTCAACACCTTGCCGTGTTCAATCATCAATCATGAATATCAAGTACTGAAGAGACTCGGTACTGAAAAGAACAGGTACTGAAAAGAACAGGTACTGAGTACCGGGATCCCGGTACTGAAAAGAACAGATATTGAGTACCGGGATCCTGGTACTGAAAAAACCGGCTCATGGTTGAAAAAACAGGTACTGAAGAGACTCGGTACTGAAAAGAGCAGGTACTGAAAAGACTCGGTACTGAAAAGAACAGGTACTGAGTACCGGGATTCCGGTACTGAAAAGAACAGGTATTGAGTACCGGGATCCCGGTACTGAAAAAACCGGCTCATGGTTGAAAATACCGGTACTCAAATCCCGGGATCCCGGTACTCAATACCGGTACTAAAAAAACCGGGATACCGGCACTCTTAGTTTTTGGTACCGGTACTGAAAAAAACCGGTACCAAACCGGGATCCCGGTATTAGGAACAGGCCTACTCGTACCAGTGTGAACGCTGAAAATTTGGGTGGTTTTCGGGAATTTTTTTAGAGGAGACAACTAAATGTTTCAAAAAATGTAGAACATATTTGGCCTATATTACATAATTTTTTCATAGAAAAGTGTTGGGATCCAAGTGAGTTATGCGCGGGATTCGGAAGTCCAAAAAAAAAGTTCCACTCCACCTGATATCAATAAAATCCAATTGTAAATACAATCCATTTCATCCCAATCCCACACTACAATATACTATAGCCACATGTAGATGTGTCTTCTAATCTAATCAAAAGTTCAGTTCTCCAACGAACCTAGTTCACCCGCTCTTCTGTTCTTCCACTCCATCGACAACAGATTAGGTTCAAGTAGAGTAGGTTCAAGAAACTAGGTTCGCAGACCTAGGTCCGTTGCCGAACTCGGAGTAGGTCGACCTGATCCGCAAGATGAGCAGGTCATATCATGACTAGTCCGAATCCATTGGTTTTGGCGTTACAGCGTGCATTAAAATGAAGACTTTGTACAAAATTTCAGCTTGATAGCTTTAAAACTGGGGGACTAGTTTCCATAGAGCCAGACAGACAGACGGACAGACAAACAAAGCTTAATCGACCCGTCTCAACATACTGACCAACAATATTGATATACATATACAAAAATACAAATACAAAACGGACTTCGCCATTCGATTCAGCAGGAAAAAATACTTTAAAATGCATCCGCATTGTAATTTTTATAGCAAAGGATCTGGGCCATGTCCAGAAAATTGTCGATTTCGTCCCACTGTGCGGCTGCTCGAAAATTACAAGAAATGACCGAGTGAGATACGGAAATAGTTATCTAGAAATGGCAAAATTAAATTTCGCAGAAATTAAAAATGTAAGCATCGCTTAATAGTTCTTTGAAGCACATTAAATTCACTCAAATTGGAATATCATACTCATACGTCGCAAGTTTTTCCGAAAAAAAATATGCAAAGAATGAAAATTTTCTCCAGAACGTGAAAAAATCGTTTTGGTTAAAAATACTTATTGCACACCAAAACTATCAGAAAATTTTATTAGCTTTAATTTCAGATATTTGTATATAAATATGTTTTTAGTGGGACCAATATCTACCAAAAGAATTTAAATTCAAAAATTGAGTTTAGCAAAAACAAATACCAATATTTTCAAAAGAAAACTCTGAACTTTTAGAGCCCCGTCAGATAAATACAAAGTAATGAATGAAGTTAATATGTCAATCACTTCTATACAGGGTGTCCGGAAATTGCCGGATGAAAGCACAGCCACGTGATTCTCCATGCAATTTCCGGTAAAAAGTATTACAATATTAAAGAACACTTTTCCGAATTCTTAACCCTTTAGCTGCCATAGGCATTTACATTTTTTTTTTAAATTCCCCGCCTCGCATGACTATAAATTGAATATCTCGGAATCTACGCTAACTATAACACTCAAATCAACTGATAAACGCAGCAAATATGTTGCTCTAAAATATAATATTTGTTTGGTAAAAATCAGACAAATGGTTTAATTATTAAACATTTATGAAGTAAAAATGTTTGTTTTACTCCAAAAAATATTTTTTCTTTATCATCTTTTTCTTAAATTTTTCCATGCACAATGTACTTGTCCGGTTTTAAAAATATTTTATTTTTTTTATTTTATAGAGATCAAACTGTGTTAACATTATTTTATCCTATTTTTAATTTCTGGAAGTTATAGCCCTTCGAATGTTGGAAAACAGGCTTTTGTGTACGTTGCAACATCAAATACTACGCCAATTACACATTGCTAAAAACGCTATAGCTCGAGAGCTACGCAAGCAATAACTTCCAAATAAACTTTTGATCTCAGTTAATACTTCACCCTTAGGCACTGCTCACATGGGGATAATCAAGTTTCCAATACTTGGCGGCTGAGAGACGGAGACTTGGAGTCTCGAAACTGTAGTCACCCGTCAACCTCACACAGCCGCTACTAAAGTCACGAGTTGTGCATGTGGGCTGGAGGAAGTGGTCATTGTACACGGCTGTCGCTTGTGGATCCGCGGTGGCGGCTTGCTTGCGGGGATCTTGTCTGGAAATTGCATGGAGAATCACGTGGCAGTGCGTTTATCCGGCAATATTCGGATAAAGATTATTAGACAAATTATTCTAGATAGTCTCTACGGTGTGGTGGAAATAATTTTCCTTCCGATGAAAGTTATACGAGCATGTCAGAAATACTCCCCCGAACAACATATAAAATGTGTCACTCATTATGTTACCAGCGAATTATGTAACATAATTAAAAACAAGTCGCTAAATTACATCACAATGGCTAAACCTAAGCCATTCATAATTCCACCTCAATTCATCCAATCGAGGAAAAAAATATGCTATTTTGTATTGGAAAGAATTCCAAACAAATTGCAGTAGGATGTTATCCTCACGATTCCTTTCTATTGCGTAATCAGTAAAAAATCTCAAATTTTCAAACATTAGGTGCGTTTTTTTAAAACTATGCAGAGCAGAGCAGGTTAAGACCACACAATCACATTAGCAATTTGATCTGCTCTGGATAGAAGGTTAGTGCAAGATTGCTGCTTCGTTAGTATTTCCGTGTTTTGAAATTCAGGTGGCGCAGATGTCGAAGTTTTCGGGAAGCTTACATTTTGGGATGCACTCAAGATTCATTTCCTGTCAATAAAATGTTCGCTTTGTGTAATTGTATAGAATATTAAACACACAAAACGATTCTGCTGCCTAAAGGAAATTTGTCCAATTGTATCTGTCCTAAGGATTTATGTAAGTTTCCTCTTGAAATTTGAGTTGGCGTTTGAATGCTAAACACTAAACCAAGACATACTCCCAACAAAGACATGCCTCGTTTTCATCTTCGCTACTCTGATATGTTCCAGAGCATTTTTTTGCCGCTTATCGTGCTCTCATCTGCTCTGTACAAAAAGAATGCACCTAATGTAAAAATTGCAATATGTGAAACTCCAAATGCGACCATCGTTCGTACATTAGATTTCATTTAGATTCAAATTTGCAATGAAATGTTCGTATTGAATATACGAACCATGACCACACTTAGTGTTTGACATATACCAATTTTGGCATTATTGTTACATACACCCCAGCTGACCAGCGACAGCGTCCAATCCAGCATGCTCTACGTTAAGTTCAACACGCCCCAACACCATGCCTTCAAACAACGAGTACGAAAATTAACGTTTTAAAATTTACACACCATACCAACAAAAACTAAACAGGGAAAACCTCCTGCACAAGCACTTATTTCTAACTTGAGTTGATTGCAAGCAACAACTGAACATTTTAAAATTGATTTTTAAGTACTTTGGGGACACCTCATTTGAATTGTGGTGTTGGAAAATATATAGGAAAGTATCTGAGTGAAACATCCATGTCGAGGTCATCCTACGTTTCATATAATTGTCCGAACAGGAGGCAAGCTTTCGCGAGGCAGGATTGGTTTTTCGGAAAGAGGACGTCAAAACCTTTGGTTCGACACCTTATTTAGCGCACACCTCGATGAGGGTTGTTCGTCGATCAGAAACGTCACCTTCGCCCGCTCCTACCACCCACTTCCGGGAAGCTTTCGCGAGGTAGGATTGGTTTTTGGGAATGAGGACATTAAAACCTTTGACGGAATTCAGCGCAAATTTCGAGGAGGGTTGTTCGTCGATTCGATGATTCGAAGAACACCGAAGAGAACACGAAAAGGGCAAAAAATACGATGTTAGGCATATAAAGTCGATGGTTGCGAGGCACATGCTGGAGAAAGGACACGAAATCGGGATGGAACATTTGGAGGTAATTAAGCAGGTAAGGAAAAACTACCTGCTCGATGCAGCGGAAAGTCTGTTCATAATTAAACAGGATAAAAAATCCGTACTGAACCATGATGAGGGCAATTGTGCATCCACCCTCATGAAAATCGCAGGTACAATAACCAGCAGCTAGTCGCATAAAAGTGGAAATGTAACTTTAGAGCAATATAGATGCTAGCAAATTGTGTATACGTAACAACTTAGAATTAGGCAAGCACTGATGAAGGAAGCACGTTACCTTCGAAACGATCGTATGCCGAAAAATAAAAAAAAAACTTGTAGTATAAGGAAAAGCCTAGTTTTAATTTATTTCTCTCTTAATAGTTGATCGTATAATTATGCAATATTTCTAGAGCCTATCAGATTATTCTACATCGTGGCTCAGTTACTTCTTGAACGATATAAATTTGGTAAGTAGCATATTTTAATCGCCTTAGGCCCAGATGAATGGAAACCCCGCTGTGCACGACGTCGAATTAACAAATTTAGATTTATGAAAATGTTCCAAAATTAAATTCGTTTTGAGTTCGCATTTATAATTTTGATCCCATAATATGATAAGCCAAATGCATAATGTAGTCAGATATTCATTTATTCACTTTTTATTGAAAGATTTAACTTATGTTTACCAAATTTTGACTTAACCTTCAGGCATATTCAATTGAGATAATGAATGTATCGTATAACACTTCATCAAGCTTGAGGGTCAAAGTCAATTCATTTCTAGGGATATTATATCTTGGCGTTTAAGAAATGTACGTAAATATGCATAATTCTAAAATTGAATTTAAAGTAGTGTTTTAAAAACAATTTACGAGTATTATCTCGGAACAGATGTTTAGTATTTACGGACACATTAAAATAAGAAGAAAATATAAATCCTCTACTGTCAAATGACACAAAAAGAGCGATGATGTTCAAAACTGTGGTCCCTATCGCGCGATCAATTTGCTGAGCAACAGATACAGTATCTGTTGACCGACAGATACAGCATCTATTGAGCAACAGATGTAGTATCTATTCACCAACACATACAGTATCTATTGATCAACAATTAAAGTATCTATTGAGCGACAGTATCTACAAAGAACTGATATGAATACTGTATTCATTGAGTGACACATACAATACCTATTCAGCAACAGATACAGTATCTATTGACCAACAAATACAGCATCTACTAAGCAGCATATATAGTATCTACAGACGAACAGATATAGCATCTATTGAGCAACCAATACATATTGTATTGTATCTTCAGAAATAGATACAGTCATTTCCACAAGACTGTATACCTCACAAAATAAAAACAAAATGTTACAAGTAAGAAATTTTATTTTTTATTGAAAGTAAATACAAAATACATTTTCGTAATTATATTTAATTCATAATCCAATCGCCGTCACTATTGATTATTGACTGGCATCTTCGGTGACAACTTTCGGCCAATTTTTCCGCGTAGTCTGTCGATTCGTTCGCCTTAAATGTGCTGCTCCTTTTATTTGCTTTCATTGAAGCTTCTGCTTCATTAATCCCCAAACATTTTCAATAGGATTGGCATCCGGCGATTGCGAAGGCTAATCATTTATTTTCTTCTTTCCAGCGTGTACACAACCGGCTTCTATGTTTCGGATCGTTATCTTCTTGTAGAAACCAATCGGTGTTGTCGTTGCCATATAGCATCCTAGCAGACTTCAATAATCCTTTCTTGTACAAAATGATCTTCCTTTTAGCAGTAAGAATTCCGGTAAACGTTATTAATTTTCCGAAACCGCGTGCAGAAAAGCATCCATAAACATGGACCTTCACAGGGTGTTTAACGGTTCGGTTCACGACAGCTTCTCCTTTTTGTGCCCACACTCGTCTCCTGAACGTATTTACAGCAAAACTTGATTCATCCGTAAAGATCACGTTGTCCCAATCACGATCGATGTTTTCCTTAGCCCACTCTACACGTCTTCGCTTCTGGTTTTCGGTAAGTAATGGTTTCATCAAGGCATACCTGGTTTTGATGTTTTCCTCTTGTAATCTTCGCCGAATCGTATTCAAGGACACGTAAATATTCTTCTTCGATAACATTTCCTTTGCTTGCACTAAGGTAGTAACGGACGGATTTTTCTTAAAAATATCAATGATGGCCTTATCCTGGGTTTTGAAGTGCTTCGGATTTTACCCCTACCAGGTAGATCGTCTACATTTCCAGTATCTTTAAAACGCTTTATCCACTTATTCACAAACTGTGTCGAAACTTTCAGGTACTTTCCGGCCGATGCAGGTGTCATTTTTGGTCCTTTCGGATGACTTACTAAAAACACAGCTTCGAATCGTTTTTTGTAAATCGCACTCATTTCACTTGACGTCTTATCACTCTCCTACTTGAACTTAGAATGACCAAATTTATACAATGCGAAAAAGAGGAAAAATGCAGGTAACTAAAAGTCCCCCACCACTCTTTGAGAAATGGTGCATTAAAAAGTTACAAAGTATACGCTCTTGTGGAAATGACTGTACATGTCTTTTTTCCCCTCACTAAAAAAGGACTCAAAATGCCATCAACAGTAGTCTAGTGCATTCGCCTCATCACCCCCAGTGATATGATACCCATCTAGCCTAGATATCACTTCATTGCTAAGAATGTCCTTTATTCCTCACCAAAGGACTCAAAATGGTATCAGTCCTGCCCAAAAGACTCAAAATGCCTTTAACAGTACTTGAGTGCGTTGGTCTCATCACCCCGAATCAGAAGGTACCGATATCTACCAGGTTTGATTTTCGTTTTATTTCATTATAACAAATAAGCTATAAAGCTACGTACAAAATTGGGTTGAAATCGGACCACGGGAATTGTCAATTTTTAAAAAGACTTAGCGATTAACTCTGGTTTAAACAAAATAGAATATACCATTAGTCCAGTCGATGATCAAAATTGCGATACCCGATTTGTGCTCAGGGTGACCCCAGGAACCTACATACAAAATTTGGTTGAAATGAGAACACGAGAAGTGCCCGAACAAACGGATAAATGACGGGGCGACCGGTAGCTCAGTGAGTAGAGGCATCAGTCTCATATCTGACTATCGGCGTTTCGAGCTCGAATCCCGTCCACCACAACGTTCGTGGCCTTGAATGTTTGTGTTGTCTTCCCCCTGTGGTGCGAGACGTAATAATAAGCCACAGCATCCCCTGACTTGTCGCAGGTAGGCGGCTAAATGGGAGAGCATTCTCCGAAACTAGTTTATGCAAACGAAACGTCAGCTAAGCCACATGGAGAATAGTTGATGCGCTATGCTCCACTAGGGATTAGGACAAATGAGTACATGAAATTGGTAAACGACAGATGGAGCGCGCTGAGGACGCCGCGCCCCACAACTAGGAACACATGGCCATCCTGCAATGCACAAAAGACCAATACGCTTCTGAATAGAACCTGTTCAGAGGTGGCCAGAGTTGTTGCGGTCACGACGGGGCAGTGGGACAATGAGCACTGCCGAAGCTGTAAGAATAGGCCGGAGAAGGAGACCCTGACACATTCCCTTTGCGAATGCCCAGCTGCTGCCAGGACGCGTCGACTGGCCAGCGACCCGAGAAATATGATTCGTCGCGAATGAAAATTTAGAGCGAGAGTGTTAGCACACCTGCGAGTCATTAGCGAACTCGTTAGTGGAGATATTGTTCGTCAAAGCAATTCGTTAATGACTCGCTTAAGCGTGTGTTTACACGTGAACATCTCGCCGAATTTGAATGTGAATACAATAACAATAGCATTATATTCGCCGAAAGGAACAGGCAATGTTCCCATCTATCCATTTCCCGAGAACTTTTTCGCCGAATATTGCTGCGCGTCTTATGGAAAAAGCATTAAGACGACAAAAGGTGCATTCGGCGAATATGTTCAGAGCTGTTCCCATGAAGAATGGGAACGGGCGAAAATATTCGCCGAATTTAATGGAAATGTACCTTTTCATATGGAGGTATGTTTTCAAGCGAGGGTCAACCATTGATAGAAAATGTATATGCTACGAATCTATTTCAATCGTCTTGCGTTTCACACAAATTGCCAGCAGATAGATGATGGGTAATTTGAGTTGAGTTGTTGTTTGTTTGGGTTTTTTTTGGTTTGTTTTCGATTTTATGACACCAGGTCAGAAAATAATGAAATAAGGACAAATGGATATTTTTTTGTGAGGTGTTAGATCGAAATGCAATCAGATGTAAGTCTGATTGATTAAAATGTAACTGTTTGAGCTATGTAGGTATATTAGATAGATATATTAGTATAAAGATGTAGGTATATTATTTAACCCATATTTTCGTATAATTTGCTTATCGATGTATAAATTTAGGTAGGCAATTGATTCTAAAACGTAAAATTGTACTACAAAAAAGATCTTATTAATCTCTGCCGTATGATCAATATTTTCAATGGGTGCGTTCCGTGAAAACCCTAAACGTTCTAAGTTGGTTTGAATTCAGTTCAATTTCAGGTGGAGATGGCATGTAAAATACCAACTAGTGAAATGAATCAGAAAATTGTTCTGGTTGATTTCCCTTTTTATCGTTTGACATGCATTTGCTAAATACTTGAAACGTAATTGCAACGTTAAGAATCCTGAACCTAGGCAATGGGTGGTATGCATAATAATGACGATATACTCAAGAGTGAAGTCTATTGAGTACATTCCTGAGTCTGCTATGTTCGGTGAATCGAGTGAAAAATTTGTATGCATAAAACTACTTTCCGCTCCACAGTGAAAATTGAGTGGAATTCTGTCAACTCAGCTTTACTCCACTCGACTCACTTTATGCATACCACCAAATGTATGGCATGTATCCGAAACGTACAATTGGTGTAATTATTCATTTTGGAGTCATTTTGATTTCGGTGTCAGATCAAAAATAACGACACGAATCTGCGACGAGCGAACTTAAACAGCCATCATACAGACACTTCGCCGCATGGGGCCGAATTACGGGCACAGTATAGAAAGGTTTAGAGGCGGATGGCAGAGAAAGAAGTTTATTTCAGCTAATTCATTTTCAACTCTGATCCAGATGTGATCCCATACAAGACCTGGATGAAAATTGGTCTCTCATTTTCTATTGTATCTACTGATTAACAGATACAGTGTCTACAAAGAACAGATACAGTACCAACTGACCAACAGATACAGTATCTACTGAGCGACAGATGCAATATATATTGGCTAACAGACACAGTATATGCTGAGCAACAGACTCATTATCTATTGACCAAAAGATACAGCCCCTATTGAGCAACAGATAAAGTATCTACTGAGAAACAGGTAGATACAGAGACTCAAAAAGCCTTCAGCAATAGTCTATTTCATTTGTCTCTACACTGAACAAACAACATGCATCGCACTTTATTCCCGTCTAATCTAATTTTATATGCGACGGGCCATAAACAAGAAATTTTCCCCACTACACAAAAATGTGGATGTATGTACGTACATACCTATAATTCTAGGCTGCATGTAATGTATTCCTTCACAAAACCACAATTCCATGTTGGTACATATTTGCATATTACTTGAACTTTATTCACTTAAACTAAAATAAAAAAAAATCCATACAATCTACGTGACATACGTACAAATTAATTGATTTACAGCATTTAGATAGAGTTCCAAACAATCTAAATTAAACTTCGCCTTCGTGTGATCATTGCTTTCATCCATAAATTTCACCATCAAATTGATTTCCCAATGCAAAACAATAACAAGTCAAAAACCATAACCCAGTAATATGAACTTGCGGTAGAAAAATGCATACCCGATATCTACTGATCTCTTCAATAAAGACAATGCTTTCAAAAAAAAGGTCTCATAACTAAAACAACAACACTACGAATCAACAATACCTACGCATATTAGTACCAAATGACAACAAACAGACGAAGGGTAATTTTCTGTTTACGGGTCCATGGGCAAATATGTATCTTTGTAGCAACCCATTATTCTTCATGCCTTCCGTGTGTGTCGGCAACGAAATTTACTTGGTAGTTGTTGGTATATTAGTCCTAATGTTCAAGAACATTACCGCGGTAATGTTCAAATTCGGCGAGATGTTCACGTGTAAACGCACGCTAAGGTTCACTTGGTATGCTGGGTTGCTATGAGTGCATTCACCACGCTCGTTTTATCCGGATCGCTACGGAGCGCTACGGAGCGCTCCGTAGCGCTACAACCCCTCCCGGTCGTGATTGCAACCGCTCCTTCCATCCGCTCCGGAGCGGTTACATCCCCTTGGTAGCAGAAATTTTTTACGCTCTCTGGGCATGTAGCGCTACATTTGACAATTCGCAGCTGGTATGTGCGTTGTGACGTTTGTGTACATCAAAAGCGCAAATAGAATCCCCGTGCATGTAAATTCACTGTCTTCTCGTCTTTGATTTGATATTTCCTTGTTTCGTGATGTGCCAAAGAAATGTTTTGCGATGGAAAATTGGCAATTGTCAAATATTTGCGGTGTCACCTGTTTGTCAGACATTTCATATGTAGCGGTTCAATCACGAAAGAAATGTTGACAGGTAGCGTCTCCTCAAATGTGTAGTGGAGGGGATGTAGCGTTCCGTAGCGAAAATTTTTCACATGAATGCAGGCTATGTTATGCACGGCAGCTGATAGACAGGGGGAAGGTCGATGGCCGTTGGAGGATTTTGATTGGGGAGTTTTTGCTGGAGGTTGGCTGTTTTTTTTTGGGGAAAAAAGAAGACGAATTTCAGTTCTAGAAGAAAGAAAAAAAAGATTTTTTTTTTCTGTCAAAACAAATAGAGTGAGAGAGTTATTACACGGGGGAACAGCATTTTGTTTATTTCGATTTGATATTCATTTCTAGCTAATTTTTGGTCGTAGAATCCGGAAATGCTAACCGTTTTTCTCCTATACGTCCAGTTTTTGAGATACAGGGGGCTCAAATTTTGGCCCCCATACAAACCTTCCCTTCATTGAAATCAAAACAAACGAAACTCGTTACAATTTTTTTATTTATAAATTTTGATTTTACATCTTAACAATATTACCTAAGAACTAAAAAAAAATTATGGCAAAAATTTTCGTTTGTAGCTTTTCCTGGAGTGTTCAATTTCAGGACAGTCCCGTTTTATGCTCCAACAATAGTCCGCCATCATATTCGCATCCCATCTGCCTTGATATCGAGTTTCCATAATTTTTAAATCTTGATGAAATCGCTCTCCCTGCTCATCACTCACAGCTCCAAGATTTTCCGGAAAGTAACAATCACTTGTGTGGTTTGAGGGCTCTCGCCATATCATTGGCACACCAAATGGCAACTGAAGTCGTTCTGCTTTCATCCAGGACCTCAAATGTGTGACACAGCACCTGCACACTTTATGAGGGACCCACCATTTATCCTGATTGCAAATTGGAGTTTTTAAGTAGGCAAGATATGCTTGGTGAACAAAGGGGCCTATTTTTGTCCTCTGACTTAGAAATGCATAACTGCCACATATATAGCAAAATGAGTCCGGAGCGTTGAGACACTTTCGACGAGGGATAGTAGAGGCTTCCATTACACAAGTTAAGAGCACAATAATAGAGTAATATACTGGAACAGAGGCTTTTAAATACATTTTTTTTACATAAAAGAGCCTTAAAAATGGCCGAAGAATTTCACAACTTTTAACAAACAATCCAGGTAGCGAGAAATTACTTTTTTTTTTTGCTTTTAATTTTATTGTATACAGGTACTAGAAGGTCCTGCACAAGGATGCAGCCCCGTAGCTTTTAAAAAAAGTTGTTTTTTAAGGGGGCCTTTTGTAATTTTCCGTAAAATTAAAAAAAACAAACGATATCTCGAAAACCTGACGTATAGGGGAAAAACGGACTGCATTTTTGGAATCAGCGAGGCCGTTTTACTATAAATTAGGTGCAAAATTCAAAAAAACAGAAAAACGTGTCAAAATTGTTCTCCCGTGTTATTGTTTAGGAAACGAAAGTCGGAATTTTGAACTAAAAGACGGTTTAATAAAGGAAGTTCTATCGGAATAGATTTGGAAAGATTTGATGAAAGTTTGGATGTGACAGTGGTTGAAATAAGAACGGATGATTCTCTGTTGTTGATCCGCGAAATTGGAATTGTGTTTCTTTCTGATGTAGAAAAGAGTTAAGGAAAAGATTTTATTTCGTTTTGCTCGGCCGCAAGTAAATGGAAAATCAGTTCAACGATAAACCAGTAGAGTAAAACTAGTTGTGTCCGAATATTTACAATTGACGGATTTTTCTTCTTCTTGCTGATGGCGTGAAGAATTTTCACATAAAGTGACGTTTGTGTTCTGTTGAAAGAATTTGGTTAATCAGTATAACCAAAAGTTTAAATTCGACAAGAACCTGATGTCTATGATTAAATTTGAAGGTCATCGAAGACGAATGAATTGTATCCGAGGAGGAGAAGTTGTTTGAGTGGAAGCTGCGTTAACATTTGTTATTTTTTCGTTTTTCTTACATACATTTTTTATTTTTTTTTGGATAAATTTCCCATTTAAGTGGATTCCTTTTAATAATTTTGTGGTAAACACTTCGAGGCGATCGATCGTTCAACAGGTGAAGTCACATGTAAGTTGAATTATACAATATTTTTGTAAAATTTTATTAGTGAATTTGATAGTATTAATTTTATATTGCTCCTTTCTTTTACCCAAATAATATCACAACATTAATTTGGATTTGAATTAGTTTTTCTTTTATATTTTCTTTATATCATTATTTCCTTGGTTTGTTGCTTAAATTATAATGACGAACTAAATCTTTTCCACAATTGTGTTCTTCCGTGTCCCGAAGGATAGACACATTCCTTCCCTCCTCCCATTCCTCCCCTCATGTTTTAATGTTCTAGGTGGCTTATCTAGGACCGGGGCGCTTTGGCTCAAAATCCACGATCTCCGCTGGTCTAGCCGGGACACGAGCCACCGAGGCAAAAGCAACCTGGTCAAAACAATTCGCTGCAAAGTGACGGCTGCTCGACACAGAGCCGTGGTTCGCAACAACAGGTAATGTCTCAAATCAGTTACATCGCAAACTGCTTTGCAACTACTTAAAGCGGTTGCAACTATTTTTTTTCGTCTGTGCTAAATTAGCACTAAATACAAGTCATTTTGACGCTTAAGTCTTAAGCTGACACACTACAAGTTTTTAGAAAAAGATGTAAATAGTGACAAAAAAAAACAAAAATTGTCACTAATTGTAAAAGTAAAGTGGAATACATTTTTTTCGACTGTACGAATTTAGCACTATATAGCCCCGAATTTAGTACACTTCTTTCAATTATGCCTGCTAGTTTTGCTCTGCCAGCTTAAGAGAGGTACTCATATCACCCAGCAATTTGCATCATCCAGAATCTTTTATATGCTAACGAAACATTAACAAGACCTTTTAGCAGTAGTTGACGTGATATCCCCCACAAGGGTTTAAACTAAAGGAAAGTAGTAGTAGTTGTATTGTAATTTTCAAAATCACCGTTTCACTCTAAATTAACGCTTACAAAGTGCGGAAATTTATTACCAAAAGTAAGACTCATATCGGAAATATTAATGATACTATGATGACATTAGATCGAGATGTGGGCTCGGAGAAATAAGAGTAACTCGTCCAGCGGCTTGGTGACTTCTGGTAACGACAAGGTTCATCTTTTATGCATCTATCTAGTGTAGATTAGGGTAAGGGGAATGCATTACACAAACCTTCACTTGATAGATGCACAAAAAAACGCACCTATTAGCTTTTTTTTGTTCGAATAACTTAACCACTTAATATTCCAACTATAATATATTAAAAAAATTATTGTTAGTCCCATAAAACTTAAAAAATCCACTCTTCCCAGCAAACTATTTTACTAAAATAAACTCAAGTAGCGATTGTACGAGTATATTATTACAAAAGAACTTAACACGTTTATTAGCCCGGCATAATCAAGTGCGGCTTGCCGCAACACATTACCAATTAGGTAAATGAGAACATTTGTTGTGAGAGGTGTCATGAATGAAGCAATATGCATTGTATGGCGCGAAAAGTGAGCGACCTCATTCCATTCGAAAATGCATTGCACATCGGTTGAGCTTTGGGGGTAACTACGAGAGCATATTATGCATAAAGGCTTTGTAATACTCCGTGTAAACTGGCTTTAAATCAGAATTGACCATTTTACATGTGACGCACGTTTCTCGTTGCTCAGAGCCGGTAATCAGACAACGCCAATGTAATCGTGTCAATGTCGACACTGGTATAAGATTACTTGCGGTCCATTATTATTATTTATGTTCGAATACTAATCGTCTAGTTTGTATTCTGAATGAATAGAAACCAAACTAGCTACTGTGAACGAAGCATTCGGCTTTTATTCATGAGAGCTTAGAAGTCGCAAGCTGCTGCTTAATTGCTAAGTTAGACCTACTCATAAAACACCTGTTGATATGCTAATTGTTAGAAACCTTACGTAATGGCAAATTACTGAATATCATTACGTAACGCTCTATATGCGTTGTTGAGCGAGTTGGCTTGACGGATTCATTAGACGTGTTATTTACGAAATTCTAATTTAGCCATTCACCCTGTGTCCGCTGGTCTCTTAACATTCTTTATGATATTTTTGCGGTGAAGAAGTTCGCATTACAAACAATGTGAGTATCCGATTCGAATTAAACACGTAACCTTCGTAGTTAGTAACGAAATTCTTGGCATTCTTATGAAGGATTTTTCGTTTTGTTTACTAGTCTGACATTGAGATTATCTTACGAAATAATGGAATTGCCCTGACCCCTCTAGGGGCATGGGCGCGTTAACATCTCTAGAATTTCTAAGCCTTGTTGACGCTTCGATGGCATATCTAATTTTCGGACATGCAGTTGCTAGCATGCACCTCCTATCCATGGTGTCTTTGTACTGACAAGCTTGGAGTGCAGTGGGAGTTTTATTAGTACCTACAGGCAGTTTTTGTTCGCGTTGAAGATTGAACCTCCATTCTCTAGATCGTAGAGCGGTGACAGAATGAACATGGCCACCGAGTATAATCGTACAAATAATCGTACAAAATACTCGTATATCATGAATCATGATCAATGGATAAATCTCAGTAGAAGTGGGCAACGAGCCGAGTGTACGGCTGAGATTGCCGATAAGGAAAACTTGATTACAGCTACCTTTCTAGTTTCACACTTCGGAATCTGTTTCTAGCTTGGCTTTGTTTCTACTCTGACATGCATTTGCGTTTTTGTATTAAAATGTACGAGCCATGTCCAGAAAGTAAGAGCGCTCAATTTTTCTATTTTATAAAAAAAAAAAAATATTTATTAAAAAAAAATATGGTATTCAAGATATATAGTATATGGTACTTATTCTTAAACGCAGTCGCCTTCCCGTTCTATGCAGGTTTTAAGCCGTGGCACAAGTTTTTTGATTCCCTCCTTATAGCACTCTCCCGCCATCTCCTTCGTCCACTTCATGACCTCTTGTTTCACCTCCTAATCGATTGAACAAAATTTTTCCACCCATGTGAGTCTTCAGGAAGGCGAAAAGATGAAAATCTGAAGACGCCAAGTCGGGGGAGTATGCAGGATGGTGCAAAATGTCCCAACCAAACGTATTCAAAAGCGGAAGCACCTTAGAGGAGTTGGCCATGTGCGGGCGGGCGTTGTCGTGCAACAAACACACTCCCTTCGTCACCATTCCATTCCGTTTGTTTTTAATTGCTCTCTTGACATTTTTTAGAGTCTCACAGTATCGCGCTGCATTAACCGTCTCCCATAGAGGCAAAAATTCGATCAAAATGATCCCTTTTCGGTCCCAAAACACGGATACCATGATTTTTTACCCGAAATTAAGCGTTTGAATTTTTTAGCAGATGGGAAACCAGTGTGCCACCATTGTGAAGACTGTCTTTTTCATCACCCGTCACAATGAAGCTCTGAAAATCCTCACCTTCCAAGTCAAATCGCTCAAGGAACTCGCAAGCGCTAGCGGCCCGATTCAATTTGTGCTGTTCTGCCAGTTGTGGGACCCATCTTGCGCACAATTTTCGGAGTCCCAGTGTTTCCATAATTGTCTCTTGAAAGATTTGTGGAAACATAGAGATTTGTGGAAACAAGGCAGACATTTCGTCTACTGTCAATTGGCGGTCTTCACGAACAGTTTCCTCGATTTTTTGCACCAACTCATCGGTCATAACTTCTTTGCTTGTCATGAATACTCGTTCTTCCTTCATTAAACTCACGATATCACTTAAACACTTTCGTAAGATTCATAACACCTTTGCCATAAACAGTTTTGATCCGTATAAAAATTTCAGTCCAGTTCCTTCCGCGAGAAGGAACCTTATAACAGCGCGCACCTCCAGCCTGGCGGGATTTCTTAGTGGATGTTCACACTGCATGCGATGCCGAGCCGAGCCGGGTCGAGCGATGCAATGCGATTACAAGCTTTTAAAGCAAGAAAATGGAAAGTCTTCAATTTTAAATGGAATCACACTTTGAGTGTTCACATTGCGCGCGATGCGATGACGAGCCGAGCGATGGCCCGATGTTATCACAAACAATTTTGCTTTTTCGTGCGTACCGGCTGCTGATTTGGTGCGATGGAATTTAATGGGCTTGCGATGGAGTTTATGGGCTTTGCGATGTGAAGCTCCATGGAGCCAGTATGGTGCAAGTACGAGCTGTAAAGTAATATTTGATGTATCAGATGACACTGAAAAAAATGGATGTATGTCTGCTTTTATACCCTAGACTTTTAAAATAGGGTATATTGTTTTTGTCACGCAGAAAATATGTAACGCCTTAAAGGAGGCTTCGGCGCGGCGGTGTGGCAGTGTATACATGGAAATTATGAGGGTCACCTCCTGATTCGATTTAGCCATGCCTGTCTGTCCGTTTGCACGATAACTTTCGATTGAATAAAGGTAGAAACTTGAAATTTTGGTCAAATGTTTGTAGCATGATCTAGTTGGTTGGTATTGAAAATGGCAAGATCCGACCGAAGGAACCCCTACCTCCCCTATAGATGAAATTTCAAATGAGCGATAACTTTCGATAGAATGAAGCTAGCGACTTGGAATTTGGTTCAAATGTTTGGATTTAGATTTAGTTGGTTGGTATTGGAAATGGCCAAGCTCCGTCCCAAGCAACCCCTACGTCCCCTACAAATGAAACTTCAAATGAGCGATAACTTTCGATACAATGATGCTAGCGACTTGCAAAATGCAACAAATATTTAAAGTGTAGGTTGTTAGTTGATTTTGAGTATGGGCAAGATCCTATTGAATGAACGGCAACCTTCCCTATAAACGTTGTTCAAATGTAAATATCCAAAATTCGAATGGATGAACGATGAAACTTTTCATTGAATCCACGCCCACAGCTCAAACTGACCATATGGGAAATACACTTTTAATGCATATGGCCGTTGCCAGTTGGAAGTTTTGGAATCACAACTAGGTCTGTACAAGTCTAGGGTATATACGCTTTGGACTCCGGTTTTGATTCAGTATGGCTCAAATGAAAGGTTATTACCACCGTAATAAGGTCGCGTTTAGAAGGCGTGGTTTCACAAGCGGTTTGAGCAGCGGACACCGCTGCGTATAAAGGCATAGAGCAGAAGCGGCGGTTTACATATTTAGTGCCGGTGCACATGGACGTCCAAATGACGCCTGACGCTGCGTCACTTTCAATCGGATAGGAAGAAATACATTACCGGCAATGAAGCGATACACATGGCCGCAGATAGCTATCTGTGATGACGCTGGTTTCTGCTCCTATCTGCGTCACTTCACGCGTCCACATATCAATTTTTAATAAGCCGGCCCACATACATTCGAACCCGGAACACGGACACGGTCACAATGTCTGATTTGTATGATGTTTCTTAAACCATTCGCTTGAGGATCACTTTTAAGTGCCAATTATTTAATTGTTAACCGTGACTACTACAATTGACAATAAACTTTGAAAAAAAAAAATAGTGGGGATGGATGCTCCTCAGCTCGGATGGGGGTTTGTAAGGGGGGGTGAAAATGGTGTTAAAAATGCGAAATTCCTTATATTTTAGAATTTATGGCCAAAAAAACAGTTTATTTAAAACTAAAAATAACATAAATTATAAATTCAGGTTCGCTATTATGTGGCCCGGCTTAAATACTACAGAGCGACGCTGTGTCCTATCGCATCATGTGAATTGAAATACAGATAAGTATCAAAGAGGGAGGAGCTTAAGTGACGAGGCGTCCGGCGTCATTTGGACGTCCATGTGTACCGGCTCGTACAGTGAATTCAAATGCAATCTCGCCGCTCCACAAACCGTGGCGGTGGCCGCAACGGCGAGTTGAGCGGTTTACCTATATATATTCATCGTCCTAAAGCCGCCGCGGCTGCCGCTTTTTGCGTTTATACACAGCGGTGCGCCGCTGCTCAATCCGCTTGTGAAACCTCTCGTCTGAGGTCGCGGAAGAGATGATCAAATTTACCAACACTGGGCCTTTCTTCATTCATGGGATACACCCAATGGCGACGCCCTTCCATTTTTAGAGCACCGTTTTCAAACAGAAATAAATTTACTGGGTCAAGCACAAACGACATGATGTCGAACAGATTCTATTCCTTGAACTAAATTGGTCTCTATTCTCCATCATTGCGTGTAGTGAACATCCCGGATCATCTTTGCATCGCAAGCCATCGTTCGGCTCGGCATCGCACGGCGTGCAATGTGAACACCCATCACATCGCATCACATCGCATCGCATCGCTCGACCCGGCTCGGCTCGGCATCGCACGCAGTGTGAACATTCACTTATTGACATTTCACGGAAATGAACACTACGAGGCGAGTTGCCTAACGAGGGTTGCCAGTGCTCGTTCTGTTCAGGAAAGTCCCCACTAACATTGTATTATCAAAAAATTTCCCACGGCGCGAGAGCTCAACAGTACTCTTACTTTCTGGACATGCCTCGTATGAGTGGAGCTTTCTCGCATTTCCCACATTCAAGCTCGGCTCAGCTTGCCGCTCGGCTTCAAGCTTTATTTTTAATACGACGACCTCATTGTATATCTGTATGCATTATAACTCGTGGATCCCTAAAGATAGTATAAAAATGCTTGTACTAGGGATACTGAATTCTCTCTAGAATGTATAGGTACTACATAAATTACTATCTCAATCTAAACTTTCAACTTACCCAAACGCATATCGGTTCCTGTGACATAAATGTCGCCACGTCTTTAAGATGTTTGCCCAACGTTCTGGTCTCATTTTGTCCCATCAACACTAAATATAATTCTTTGTCGATTGCCTGACTCAATGGTTTCCTATTTTCATCGCTTCGCAGTATTCCTTCGCTTCGCAGTATTCCTTCGCTTTGCGATAGTAAATCTTCCGTTGTAGCGACTGATGAGAAATTGGCACTTAAGCGCCAATATGGATCATTTGTGGCACGAATCGAATAGTATAGACAGCCGCTTAATAGCAGTACACTGATGGAAGTGTACAGCTTCAGGTTGGGCAAAGGAATTCGATCAACGATTACTGTCGGCATTTTATCGTTTCTTTTTTATTCCGTTTTGAATAATATTTTGGTTGATTTTATGTTTTAAATCAATTAATGTTGCTGGCTCCAGGTCGCTTGTTGCTTTCACATTTTCGTATTGAACGTGATGGTTGTCATTGGTTTAGCTTATCAGAACCATTATCTGAAAAGAAGGAAAGAGTAGAAATTAGAATTGTTATTATTTTGATCTAGCGATATGCTAAAAGAGTCACAATACATTTAAAACAGGAGAAGCATGCACTGCTCGTCACCAGAGTAGGTTCAACGTTTGTGCAAAAGTAAAATAGCTCTACCTCTGTAACCAACCGGACGATTTCAATGAAGTAAATTTTTATCGATAGCCCAAGATGTTGTTAATGAAGTAAAATAGTTTGGGATTTAAAGCACACATTATAATTTATTTATAAAAATATTTTATAAATAATTTATTTATAAAAATATTTTATAAATAATTTATTTATAAAAAGTTCTTTTTTTTTGGTCACCAGAATAGTATAAAAATTCATATCTAAAGCAAAAATTCAGGCTTACATTGATTGTAACATAAAAGTGATTAGTTTTAAAATATTTTAATAGTGCGTACTACCTCCTTGGTTCAAAATGACTTCGTAAATCCGGTCTGGCAATGAAGCATAATAATTTCCAATATCTCGAAGGGAGATTTGAGCCCACGCCCTTTTAATGGCTGCCTTTAGGGTCTCAGTAGTAGCCGCATGAACCTGATGAGCCGCATGCTCTCGCGCCACAACCATCTACTTTTGAGTTGGTCGCCAATGTGGTTTGCAACTCATATGCTACATCCGATTCATGCGGCAATGTAAATTCAACATAAGGCCGCGCTTAGAAGGCGCGGTTTCACAAGCAGTTTGAGCAGCGGCCACAGCTCTATTAAAGAAGGTTCGAAATACATGTTCTTCAATAGTTTTGGATATAATGTCACATGAAAAAGAATGTTTTTCGTGATCATTGCCTTTTTCACAAAAAAAAAATATTATTTGGAAAAGCTTTGAATTGTCTGAGAGCGTTTTTTGGACACTTTAGAACGTATAGAGCTACTAAGCGAATTTAATAATCTGGAAAAAAGCGGAGTTTTTTTTTTCAGTAGAGTACTTATTCTAGGAGACATTAAATAATGTTTCTATTGATTTTACACAAACTCAATTAATTTAACCATTTTCTATCGGTAACTTTTGTACCTACAAATGTTCAGAGTCTCTCAAATTAAAGCGAATTAAAATGTCTGCAAAATAATTTCAGCTTTATTTGTCTCTTGCCCTGTAATGTGGTCCGCCTGTGGTGTGGGGCGTAAGAATAAGCCACAGCCTTTCCCGGTTTGTCCTAGGAGGCGACTAAATGGACAGGATGTGTATGCCAGCAATATGTATTATCCGAAACCTGTTATACATACTATATGCTAGCAAAATGTCAACTATGCCTCTTAAAGATAATTTCTTTATACCTCTTAGGAATAGTTAGCGCGCTATGCCGCACAAGGGATTAAGGGAAATCGTCAATAAATATATCATCAAACGTCAAAAGATTTTTCATTTCTCAACGAAAATTTTTCAATTTTTGAGGCAATTTCTCTGAAAAACCAGCATGTAACGTACGGAGATGATTTCCATATTAGATATTAGGAAATTCAAAATATTTTCTAAAAACCAAAAAATACGGCTTGAAGTTCTCCGCATTTTCCTAATGTTACCTGACTCTCTCTCTCTCTAATTGGCTTAACCTCTCCAGGGGCATGGGCGCGTCAACATCTCTAGCATTTCTATGCCTTGTTGACGTTTCAATAGCATAATTACAATACTTTTCGGAAGTGCAGTTGCTAGCATGCACCTCCTTTCCGCGCCGTCTTTATACTGACAAGCTCGGAGCACTGTGAGAGTTCTATTAGTACTCACACGCAGTTTTTGATCGAGATTTGATCTTCGAGCTCTAGTAGTAGTATCGCAGAGCGGTGACCAAACGATCACGGCCACCGAGCGCGACAATGTTCCCTGAACCCCACATAAATAGAAAAAAAACCTTAAAAAAATTAATATAAGAATAAAACTATTTTGATTTGATTGTAAACACGATGTCACCGTTGCAACGGTATTAAAAGTATAAGAAGCAATGATTTTTTTTTAATTTTTTTTTTTAGAGACCCTTATCTATTGGATGCATACATAAATATTAATTGGGTATATTTTGCGTCACAGACACTCTCTCCTAGCCAAATGAGTGTTTTTTCATTCTTGAATTGGATTGTAAATAAAAAAACGCAGCGGCGGCGGCTACTTGTGCAACGAGCTTCCATTTAAAACCATAAACAGTGGACCCCGCTTATTGTGATCGCGGTTAATGCTATAAACCGTTTATTGTTATCAAAATTTGAAAACCAAACCAGTCTTACGACAATGCATACTAAATAAATCGCTTATTGTAATCGATATACCGATTAATGTTACAAACTCGTCAATACTAGAGTTTAAAAACTTGAACTTGAACTAAAAGATAAAATAAAATTTACGCAAATAATTATTTTAATATTAGACCTGCAAGTTATGTTCTACTCTCAGTTAATTTGGCGCCCATTGCTCTTTTAGTTTCGCAGTCAATATGTACATATAGTAAATATGCTACTGCGTGCTGTATTCTTCTCCGTTTAATTAGAACGACACCAACAATTTTTGTTGAAAAGAATTGCAAGAATATTGGACTCAAATTGAAATTTGAAGAGCAATATGTAACTTCAGACTCAATGATAAGCTTGCTCTTACAATCTCTTTTGATCTCTTAAGGAGTAATTCCAATGCTGCGTTTTCAGCCGTGCGGCTAGAGCCGCATTTCAATCGTCACGCTAACGATAAGAAGCATGCAGACATTTAGAAGATTTAAAATTGGAGGCTGAAGAGGCCGGAGGAGGTGACATTGAAGAACCACCAACCAATCGTCAAATTTCGGAAGCCCTAGCGCCAAATAGACGGTGTAAAATGATACATGCCGCATGTTACGCTCCGTCCACTGGTTTAACGAAAAATTGATTTTCATGCGACATGGTGGCTTTGATACCGAAAACAAAGCTAGACACGGTGCAACATGTGTCCGCGACGCAGAAGTTTCTTATACATGTTGCACCGTCTATTTGGCGCTTAAGGAAGCTTAATGTCGGGTTTCCACCAAAGAGACAGTTTTGAAAAACAGTCTTGTCTTCAGAAATAAAAACAGAAAACAGTTCTGTTTTATGTAAACAAACTGTTTTACATAATATAACAGACTGGTTTTGTTTCTGGTTCTGTTTATCTGGTTCTACATAGTATCCAACAAAAATTTCAGACGACGAGGATTTCATAATTAGCTAATTAACGACATCCAAAACAGAAAAAACGGAGATATTGGGTCAGTTCTCAAAATGACAACTGATAACTCACTGTGTACTTGGGTACTGTCACACCGCACCAAAGTGCGTGTTTCAACCAACCAGACAAAAAACAAGAACAAATGTGTTTTCCTTTGATCTGTTTAAGAAAACCAAAACATTTTCCCATTCGCGATGGGAAAGTGTTTTGTTTCCTAAAACAGTTTTTAGAGACACAAATGTTTTAAAAACTGTTCAGTTTTGACAAAACATTGGTGTTTTTGTTCAGAAAAGCATTTTTTGTCCGTGTTTTTCACAACCGTTTCTTTGGTGGAAACCTGGCATAAGAAAAGGAGTTCAGTTTACATTATAAATATTAAAAATTTATAGAAAAGCTATGTGTAAATGGTAAAAATCTATCCAAGTTGGATGAGTTTTCCCAATAAATCATCTGCATTATACAATACAATAACTTTTCTTACCTACATGCTAGCTTAATGTAATAATAACAAATAATGGCAAGTAAATGAACTATGTATTATTATTATTATTAATTCCGGGGTAACGACTACGAGTATTTGATTAAATATTTTATCTAATTATTGAGGAATTTCATGATTTTTGGCCGATATCGCTTAGTGTTATCGTCTGTTTAGTGTTATCACTTTTGCTCAGTCCAAACTTGATCACAATAAGCGGAGCCCACGGTATTTGTAAACCGCGAGTATATACTGTTTGCCTTAACCTTTAGTGGGCACAGCCTCAAGGGTTTTGTGGACAATGCAATTACAAGGAAAAACGAACACACATTTATAATATTGTGATCGTATTATTCGCTTTCTGTTTTTAGTTGCATAGAATTGACTATCGATAAAGTACCTACATGCATGTTTATTTACATATACATATGTACTTAGGCGACGACGAAGCAACAATAAACATAAAATTAGCACACAATGAGTAAGATTTCATGTGTACAGAGCGAAGAGACGACAGGTTTGCAAGACTGATATGTATTTAACATCTCATCTATATTTATAGGAATTGTATTGTAAAATAAAAAATAAATAATTGGGCTTAGGTGGTGTTTACATCTAAATGACAATACATATTCGTTTCATGTTTTACTTCGTCGATGGAAAAATCCAATGAAAACTGGAATCATTCAAATCAAGTGATGAAGTTTGGATTGATTTTTCTTGGGCTGGACATGTTGTACCGGAAAAACACTTCAGTATATTGATGCTCAGTTAGTCAAAATGTTATTACCTATTCAATTGACCGAGAACGCCAAATATTTATTAGTAGTGTAGTACTAGTTTTGCTCTTACCCCTCCCTAGTGGAGGATAGTGCGTCAATTATTCGTACCCGACTCCATCTGGCCTAAAAGTGATCTGAAAACGTACCCATTTACGTCAAATGATTAGTAAAAGATTCATAATCGAATCGTCTTTCATGAATTCCGGTTCATTTCTGAATTCGGAAGTGATTCGTATCTGATTCAAAAACGGGCTGAAATAATCACGGCAAATGAATTATATTTTTGAACCGGCTATGAATCCTATTTTGTATCCATGGAACTTGGAGGACGAGGGTTGAGATGGCCATGAATGCCCGAAAACACAAAGTGCTGAAAAACCACTCTCCAATGATTACCCGTGACGTGCGCTGGCAGACCAGCTCAGCCGTCGGGAGTTGCGGGGTGGGCGAAAACGGCAGTCAATGGCCTCCTCCATTGTCGTACAAAAATATTATCGCACGTCTGCCCGATCAACAAAATAAAACAAGCTAAAACCCGCGATGAACCAAAAATATGGCAAAAATACGAGAAAATCTAATAGGGGTGCCTACGCACCAAACTCCCTAAAACTCAAAACAACAAAGTCTTCCTGCACACGACTTTGTTGTTTTGAGTTGGATCAGCCAATCTACAAAAGGTGGCACCAAGGCCAACAGAATGTATTAAAGAGGGGAACCGTCCAATCAGGACAGATCCTTTTCCTCTTCAGGTCAGTGAGACTAACGGTGTTAATCGGCTTATTATAGGCCCCAGATGGTAAGGGCCCGGCGCGGCGCGTCTCTGATTTAGGTTGTGCCAGTTTGCAGCGAGAAAGCTCGTCGCACCTCAGTGTTTTCGTGGTGCTCACACCGGCGGTCAAATACGAACTGCTCCATGCGGTCTGAATCTCTCGGTCCGTTTTCCTGATAGGGGGCGCGTTTTCCTGATTCAGATTCGTAAATGATTCGTATTTATGAGCGCGTCGGTAAATCGATTTTATGAACCTGTTTTCACGAAAAATTGCAATGTTTCAGCAAAAAAAAACAATAGTGTCAACTTTACATTTCCAAATTACTGTGATAATTCCGAATCCACCTTTGGATAATTTACACTAAATGTCAAGCAGCGATACCAAAACAAATGGCAGGTTATGTATTGTTCTTTATAATCTATGTTGGCGGATCGCAACAGAATCGTTACGATTTGTATTCATTTGTCTCTATTTTTCTTTCCTCCTTTTATCCATGTGTTCTTGATGTAACCTTTGGTTTCACAGAAGCGCACAGGTAAAATTGATTGCTTGATTGATTGGCCGTATCCTAGTTGGTATCTGCAATCAAGAAATCGCATAGAAACAAAGGATGACGCAATTAGCAAAAACGGAGCCATTCCCTTGCGCTAGCACAGGTGGACTAATTTTATCTGACAGTTACACGTTTCTCTCAATGTCTCAAGCATAGCGTACCGGGACGAGTCGGAGACTGTCGCAATGACGTAGTTGCGTTGTGAAATACCTATGTGGCGACTTCTCCCGCCACTTGACCTATCCGCCGCGCGTGCCTTCTATTGTACACCCTTGTTTTTTGAGTTTCGGCGCAAGATAATCAGAAATTATATGTGTCCATGATGTGAAAGATAATCATGAAACATTCATTTTGGGCTAAAATTAATTTTTTGGATAGGTCGGAAGTAACAAGGATGACTAAGATCTTATATCCAAATTAATCAAAAAATATTCTCAATGTCAAACGTTTGGCGGGGGGAGGGGGAGTGAGTGCCAGAAGATAAAACTTCTTACCCTATTATTAATGATTTTAATCCCTATCGTTGCTAGCGAAACCTGGACCTTAATTCAAGCCCTTGAAAGCATGCTAAACGGAAGATATTCGGAGCGGTTCGTTACGGAAATAGATGGCGAGTCCGCTACTACTATGAGTTGTACAGCCTTTACGATGAGCTGGACATTTCGAAAATCTAATTACGAATAAAACGGCGGCAATGGGCAGGATACGTACAACGCATGGACGATATCCGAATGCCTAAGCAAGTTTTGAAATGTAGCATCAGCGGCTCAATGCTGAGAGGAAGACCGAGAGCTCGATGGAAAGGCTCAGTTGGTGCAGACCAGTGGCGCAGATAAAGGGGATGTATTTTTATGTATATAGTAAATCGCATGTAATATTTGAGTCATTGAAAATGAGTATTAAACATCTGCAAGATATTCAGCTCGAAATGTCTGTACTTCTTAAAGTCGACGCATAATTCACAGTCCGCTTCATTTGTGACAAAGTACCAGAAAAAATCGCATTTATCTTCAAATAACCGACACAGATGTTTCACAACAAAAAACTTGTTGTCGTTATAAAAAAGGTAGAGTTTAAAACTAGAAATAAACCAGTTGTTGTGTTGTTTATACCGAAATTAACAAAGAAATTGGGGAATTCTAAATACTGCTTTCTAACTAAAATCCAACAGCTTAACTAGAAGTCAGTAAAAGTCATCAGCCAAAAGACAAAAACTATTTAAAGGATATCTTAAGGTTACCTTAAGACTGTTATCGATCCTACATCAGTAAAAATTCAAGTAGAAAATTGTCGACAAAGTCTGCAAATATTTGGCGTCCAATGTGGAGAGGTTGTGATTTTTATCAAGTCAATGAAACTGAAATGGCCAATCAAAATAGGCGCATGGTATTGTTAGTCACAAGGCAAAAAAAAACGAAACCTTTTTGGACCTTAAGATCCGGCTACCTTAATTTACCTTAAGGTTACCATAGGGTACATTAAAGTTACCACAACGTTTTTTATTGGGTGTACAACTTTGCTTCCGCCGTTTTTTCCTGGGGAATTAAAAGCTTAATTGACAAAAAATACTTACAAATGTATTATTCAAGTACTGTCCATTGCTAGCGACAACTTTCGCCCATCTCTCCGGCAATTTTCGGACTCCATCTTGGAAAAAGAAGGCGACGCGATCCATGATTGGATCCATTTTTCGATTTCCACGTACGAACGAAAATTCGGATCAGCCAGGCCGTGCGTCATGAAACGAAACAGATGGTAGTCGGAAGCAGCGATGCCCGGGGAGTACGGCGGGTGGGACAAGATTTCCCATTTCAGGGTTTCCAAGTATGTCTTGACTTGACCACTTTTGCGACGTGTGGCATTCATGTCTCTCTTGGTACGAGTACTGTGGTCGTTTTTCCTTTAATGCTCGACTAAAACGCATCAATTGCGTTCGGTACCGATCTCCTGTGATAGTTTCATTCGGTTTCAGTAGCTCGTAGTACACACCGAGCTGGTCCCACCAAATGCAAAGCATAACCTTGGTGCCGTGAATATTCGGTTTTGACGTCGACGTTAAGGCATATCCGGGCATTCCCCATGACTTTCTGCGCTTGGGATTATCGTAACGGACCACTTTTTCGTCGTCGGTTACGATGCGATGTAGAAATCCCTTCCGATTGAAGCAGTTGTTCGCATGCAAATAATCGCCGTTCAATATCTCTCGGATTTAATTCGTACGGAACCCAATTTTCTTGTTTCTGAATCATGCCCATGACCTTGAGGCGTTTCGAGATGGCACACTGAGTCACTCTCAGTGATTTAGCTAATTTTTCTTGCGTTTGACACGAATCATCATCGAGCAGTGCTTCCAATTCGTCGTCTTTGAGAATTGTTTCTCTCCCACCACCATGCTTGTCCTCGACATTGAAATCGCCACTATTAAAACATTGAAACCACTCACGACATATTCTGTCACTCAGAGCAACCGCACCGTAAGTATCTGAGAGCATTCGATGAGCCTCAGCTGCAACAACTTTTACTAATGCGGGGATGTCGATACGTTTACTGAAGTCCAAACTCACTTTGTGACACTTTTGACTTACGTATCTTGACCAACCCTCACCGATGCAGCCGTCTGTCGGAAAACAGCGGAAGCAAAGTTCTACACCTAATACTTTAGTAAAAAATTTCAATGGAAGATAGTCGAAAATTGGACGAAAAGGCTTGAACATATTCAGCGCCCAACGAGGAGTCGGTTTTATATAGTCAATGAAATCCAAAGGAACAATCGAATAGGGAGGCGCGAGGTACTGTTAGTCACGAGACATAAGAACCGACATCTTTTTAGACACTAACTTCATCATAATCGTGGTGCAACAGTCCGACGTCGGGCCTTGGTCGCCTGGATCGTTGTCCTCCAATTATCTCGGTCATGTGACCGCGTCCTTCAATCTTGGAAGCCCAGTAGTTGCGCGGCGTACGCATTTACTGAGCTCTCGGTCGTTTTCGCGGTCTCGCTCCGCAAAAATAGGGAATGATAAAAAAAAATAGGGCGAAAAGGATGGAAAGGTTGGCGGATGGAGCAAATTTCCTCGCGCTCGGCCCTTGTTTTGTACCACCGACAGATCCTTACTCATCGGCTGCTGCCATAGATATGCCGGTGGAAGCAGCACTACCAGACCATAATATGATTCACTATAGGTGGTTCATTACAAACTTTATTATGAAGTTGGCAACGTACAGAAGGAAGCATCTCCGGCGATATACTATAATTATATATTTTCTTGGTCAGTATGACGAGATAAGTCTATTAAGCTTTGTCCGTCTGTCTGTATGCAAACTAGGCTCTCAGCTATCAAGCTTAAATTTTGCACCAAACCTTCTTTCTACTGCACGTTGTATATTTGTCGGAACTAACGGAATCGGACTACTGCGTCATATAGCCGCCATATGAACGACCGGTCGAAAAATCTGTTTGTGAGAAAAACATCTTTGTTTCTAAAGATATCTTAACCAAATTTCATACTTTTTAAGGGTATCTATTGTAAAACTACACTCCCAAAATTGGTTGAAATTCGACTGCTATATCATATACAGTCATTTCCACAAGACCGTATACCTCACAAAATAAAAACAAAATGCTACAAGTAAGAAATTTTATTTTTTATTGAAAGTAAATACAAAATACATTTTCGCAATTATATTTAATACACGGTCCAATCGCCGTCACTATTGATTATTGACTGGCATCTTCGGTGACAACTTTCGGCCAATTTTTCCGCGTAGTCTGTTGATAAGTTCTTCCAAATTTTTTGTAGCGTTCGCCTTAAATGTGCTGCTCCTTTTATTTGCTTTCCTTGAAGCTTCTGCTTCATTAATCCCCATTAATCCCATTCTTCTTTCCAGCGTGTACACAACCGGCTTCTATGTTTCGGATCGTTATCTTCTTGTAGAAACCAATCGGTGTTGTCGTTGCCATATAGCATCCTAGCAGACTTCAATAATCCTTTCTTGTACAAAATGATCATCCTTTCAGCAGTAAGAATTCCGGTAAACGTTATTAATTTTCCGAAACCGCGTGCAGAAAAGCATCCATAAACATGGACCTTCACAGGGTGTTTAACGGTTCGGTTCACGACAGCTTCTCCTTTTTGTGCCCACACTCGTCTCCTGAACGTATTTACAGCAAAACTTGATTCATCCGTAAAGATCACGTTGTCCCAATCACGATCGATGTTTTCCTTAGCCCACTCTACACGTCTTCGCTTCTGGTTTTCGGTAAGTAATGGTTTCATCAAGGCATACCTGGTTTTGATGTTTTCCTCTTGTAATCTTCGCCGAATCGTATTCAAGGACACGTAAATATTCTTCTTCGATAACATTTCCTTTGCTTGCACTAAGGTAGTAACGGACGGATTTTTCTTAAAAATATCAATGATGGCCTTATCCTGGGTTTTTGAAGTGCTTCGGGTTTTACCTTTACCAGGTAGATCGTCTACATTTCCAGTATCTTTAAAACGCTTTATCCACTTATTCACAAACTGTGTCGAAACTTTCAGGTACTTTCCGGCCGATGCAGGTGTCATTTTTGGTCCTTTCGGATGACTTACTAAAAACACAGCTTCGAATCGTTTTTTGTAAATCGCACTCATTTCACTTGACGTCTTATCACTCTCCTACTTGAACTTAGAATGACCAAATTTATACAATGCGAAAAAGAGGAAAAATGCAGGTAACTAAAAGTCCCCCATCACTCTTTGAGAAATGGTGCATTAAAAGTTACAAAGTATACGCTCTTGTGGAAATGACTGTATCTATTTATAATAATAATAGAAGAAACCGGTCCAAAAGTAAGCTTTTGTCAGAAAAACTAAAAAATAACTAATAACTAAAGATATCTTTCCAAATTTCACATTAATCGATCAGAGTTACTGCCAAACCACATTCTTAAATTTGGGTGAAATCGGCCCACTACTTCATATACCTCTCATAGGAACAGTGGAATCGGAACAGGTTTTACTGCTAATTTCAAACTGGTAAATGCAGAATGGTTAATCCATTCTGCACTTACCATTTCTAGCAACACAAACCATTGAAGGTGTGATACCCTTCACGCGAAGCTTGTTTTTTAATACATATCACTGTATTATAACTGTTAGCAATGGATGGATGATTTGACTTTTTTGGTCGTTGAAGAATATTTGATCGATTTTCAGTTGGCTACTGACTTGACTGAAATATTTAACGGCTAAGTAGAAGGTAAGAAGTTTTCGATTAACATCTCGCTTTGTTAGTAGTTTTTCTGCATTACTGCAAATTATAAACGAAAATGCTATAATTAACAATCTTATCATTTACTCGATACAGTTCGCCTAAAAATTAAAATAAATGTAAGTCAGTGTGCTTGACATGCGGTCGGCAGCATGAAATTAAACTCGACTTATACTCACATACAATGCAGAAAAATAGCTAATAGCCGTAACAAATCCTTTTATTGTGATAATAAAACTTGGTAGCATTTGTGTAGATTTAATCAATTGGACGAGTGTATAAAACACCCGTATTACAGACCCGTATTGCACAAGTAATGTAATATAGGTAATTTTCAGAGATCACAATATGCTTGTGGTTTGTATACCAGTAATTTGATGGAAAATGCCGTGTTTATGTAATAAAACATACTTTTCATGTGACAATCATTGAAGATATCGTGACATCTTATGTTCAAGATAAGTGAATAATGAGCAAGATATCATGCGAGGATTGTTGTTTGTTGATATATAAAATGCCGCATGATTAGCAAAAAAATCGCGAAATAATACACATATTTTCTTCATGGTTGGCTGAATTTCTTGATTCACAAATTATATTATAATATAGATATAATACGTAATGGTGACAAATCAAAATTGCTAATAATATAAAGCAATACGATAAGGAAACGCAAGCAAACATTACGCACGTGTCAAGGTATTGACATTGAATCTATTGTACATACCGAACCAATATATTTAAATGGCTATAGTTTACGCAATTATTCCACCTAGAAACATTGTTAGGGTTCACTCTACACATTTATTGTCTTGTCGTTAATTCAGATTCTTATAGCCCCCATATACTATGTGATCCGTCGTCAGATCGATCTGACGACATTATGATCGCCAAATCGATCGCACAGTGTATGCGCATATCGTTGGCGATTTTTTTGACAGTTCCATATAATTTTGATCGTCAGATATTTTGTGGCGATCCATAGTCAGATCGATCTGACGATGGATTCCACAGTCTATGGCGGGTCTTATTCGCATAAATCACATCAATAATAGCCACTTTCGACTCACCGGATTCCAGACCATTTTCATATACTCGTAAAACGACAGACCGGTTGAAATCCAGGCCTCGTATGGGATCTCATCGAATAAAAATTGACAGCAAATTGGTTGAACATGAACATATTTCGCCTCCATCTAAATGTATACTGAGTCCGCAATTCGCCCCCACGACGGCGAAGTGTCTGCATGGTGGCTGTTTAAGTTCGCTCGTCACAGAGCCGCGGCGTTCTTTTCGGTCTGAGACCGAAATCTAGTGAATCGAAAGCGACTAACGTCTGCATGCAAATTGTACAAATCAACAATGAATACGATTATAATGTAGGGAACCTGGAAAGTTTCATACATATGTGCGTGTTTGCTAATTATGCCTGATAAAATTTAATAGTCAATTTGACACGAAATAGCGAATATTACTATGGGAATTATCCCCATACCGTTTACGTTTTTTTAAATGCAATTATTGAGATTTATACATGATTATTATATATGCGAGTATGTATGGGTTACTTTAGAAATGACATTCAAATAATAGCAAGAGTTACACCATGTAAGGAATTCTTGCTCCACAAGCTTAAATGATATTCTGGCCGCAAGTATCCAGTACTTCAAACTCGTCTTTTCCAATGAAAAGTGCACCTATAAAGGTATTGATGTTTCATCTCAAAATTCCAGACGCTAAAATAAACTAAATCAGCTTGAATCTGAATACTTTCTTTAATTAAAGATTTTACATTAAATTTATAACAATGATAAATGAAATCCTCGACTTATTTTTGAGACTCTATATAAATGAATGAATAAATTAAATTATTTTTTATTACATACTCAATTGCCCTAACCCCTTGTGGTTGTGGGGCATAGCGCGTCAACTATTCCATGTGGCCCAGTTCACGTTTCGTTGGTATAAACTAGTTTGCATGCATCTCCTGTTCACCCATTTAGCCGCCTACCTGCGACAAGTCGGGAGATACTGTGGCTTATTATTACGCCCCACACCACAGGGGGAACACATAACACAAACATCCATGGCCACGAACGTCGTCGTGGACGGGATTCGAACCCCAAACGCCGGTAGTCGGACATGAGACTGGTGCCTCTACGCACTGAGCTACCGGTCGCCCCTTGAATGAATGAATACTTGACAAACGTTGTTAAAAAAAAAACATGCGGGTTTTTGTAAAGTAGGTATTTAGACATCTCAAATATAATGACATCGGTTATAGCGACATTTCGGCTATTACGACGAAAATGCCAAGTCTGGTGACTCATGAAGCTCTTGTGATGTATTCTTGATGGATATAGCTACCACCGTTATATCGACTGTTCGATCTTAAGGTCCGTATTCGTCGGGATGATCCATGCGACGATAGCGCAGCTATCCGAGCTCAGCGATCATATTTGTGTGTATTGTCTATGGAGTTGTGCAGTGGCGTGCTGGGTTCTAAATTTTGACCGGGATTTGTATAATAGGCGCCCCCTCCACCAATTTTTTTTTTCTTCGTCGAAAACCTTTCGACCTATTTTAATATCTATGCAGATAATGAAAATAGGGTAATGCTATTGATTAATGAAGTTTTATTGCATTTATTAAAACTAAATGTATATATTTACATACAAATTGAGCCGTATTTAGTCAACGTATCTGTCTATCGTATTCCCAACTGCTTTCACAAAGTTTTTCTATGATAGTAAATTCGTAAGTACTTTGTAGTATGTCGATACTCCCCACGAATATTAGAATCACAAACAAAAAGAAGAACCTATCGTTCTTACAACGTTAACATCTGTAACGGCAAAATATGTACGAGTATACTATCAGAACATACAAAGTTGAAAGTGACGAAAGCAACCCGACTTGGGTGGGTTTCTTTCATCCCCACATTCATCTTCGATTTTGAGGCATTCGTCAGGGATTTTCACGATCAACATTGAATTCCGCTTTTCAATAAGGCGTTCATCCTTATTTCAACAGATGAATTCCTCTTGACGACTGGAAGTTAAATAAGTATGGACATGCCTATTGTCATTGTTTGTAGTCTAGATAGCGCAACAGCGACTTGCAAACATCGGAACCTGGTTCGAATCTCACAAATATCAGTTGTAAATAAAGGTTGAAATATTAATTATGAGCGTCAAAGAATATGTAAAATAAAAAACAGTATTAAAATTGATCTAATAAAAAACTTGTCCTGTCCGAATTCGGGTGCGGTTGATGACCATTTTTTTTACCCCATTTCCTCGAGAAAGTGGCCTGTGGAAATGGCCGTTATATCGTAATCCAACAAGTTCTTTTCTCACGACAGTTCTTTATTTCAGAAGGGGCTAACTTCACACACATATTTGATACGTCTATAAGCCAGTAACCAGGGGCCGACAAACATTTCGAAATAACCGACAATCACCGACAAAGGATCTAAACTTAAAAATTCGTATTTCGTAAGATTGGGGGGGGGGGGGGCTAACTTCCTAACGCTGACGTAGTAGTCGATTTGTTCTACATCAAGACCACGTTTTTCCCCCTTAAATATGAAACATTCGAATTGTCAGTTCAAACTACCGTTACAATATTATCTTTTGAATTTTCGATGAAAAGCCGATTTTGAAATTTCTTCAAATTTTGGATAATTGTATCTTTGGAGTAACGGTGAATTTCGCAATCGGGAAAAAGCCGTTTTATATGAAATTTTATGTAGTTTTAAAAAATGATGTCAAATCCCAGATTTGATGATTGGGGAAGTGGCAAATTTTGATTTTGTTTGGCAGGTCACGGCTTTTGATGACAATCATAAAAACAGTCATATCTCGGTAACTGTTAAATATATGCCAATTCTAATGGAACCATTTTTCCTCAAACAAACTGTGGAATAATCCCTATCAGTATTTCCCACCCAACGCGGGACATCCTGTATATCGTGCGGTAGCCGCCCCATCGACATCCACATCAACGGAAGAAAAATACAATGGTCAAGGGACTCTTCGTTGAAATTTCATCGTTGGTAGGAATCTTTATCCGTCATACTGGGAAACTCAACGACCGGACCAAGTTCTGAGGCGTTACCGGGCCCAAAACAATGTTAAAGTCTTCGTCGGTATCTCACGGCACGACAAAACGAAATTAAAAGTGGTGTGGATTATATCGGTCAGCAGCTATTAAGGTTTTAATACACGAAATGCGTAGGTATACGCGATTGCGTGATTCTTACGAGTTTACGCGTCTCGTGTACTAGAACCTTTATACAGATTTAACAGCGACGGTCCAATACAGAGGCACTGGATTACCGCCCGATCCATCGTTTCTGAGATCGCTTAATGTTATATTCAGTTGTATTTGCAAGTGCAAATGCAATAGTTAGTGCAATCGCGCTCGGTGGCCGTGGTCGTTCGGTCACCGTTCTACGATACTAATCTAGAGCTCAGCGTTCAAATCTCGGCGCGATCAAAAACTGCCTGTGGGTACTAATGGAACTCTCACAGACTGGTCAGTATAAAAACGGTGTAGTTAAGAGGTGCATGCTAGCAACTGCACTTCCGAAAAGTAGATATGCTATCGAAACGTCAACGAGGCAGAGAAATGCTAGAGATGTTGACGCACCCGTGACCATGGAGGAGTCAAGGCAATTAACATACGAGTACATAATGTTTTTAAAGAGTTGGATACGAAATCAACAGTCATCATCATCAAAATCACCAAACCAAAATCGCCGAAAACCTTCGAACCTTTTATTCAAGGATTTTCGCTACCACTTTGCCAACTTCGATCGAATTTTTTGGGAAAACAATATTTGCTCTTTCGTAAAAATGTCTAAAGAAGCTCATGTACTATCCAACTGACGATATTGCTATAGGAAAAATGGACCAGAATCTTGTAGGGATAACTGACAACAATTTGAACAGACGGCCGATGAGAAACTGTAGGAAAAACTGAAGAAAATCGCAAATACTTCAGGTCATCGTCAGTGATTCAGATACAGATTCTCGTCAGCGCTTCAAATCATCGTCAGTTATTTCTACAGTTTTTCGACATGGCTTCAAATTATACATAGTAATTCCTAAGTCCGTTTTACTTACAAAATGTTCGTCAGTGTATCCTACAAAATTTTCGTCCGTAGGAAACTGATAGTGAACTTATAAGCTTATCATCTGCTTTTTCTATGGGAATATCGTTAATTAAATTGATTGTGAATGGACACCTTCAGAAGTAAGATTATAGAGGACTTCAAGCTGAACAATTTGAGACTAAGAAGAGTTGTCTACGATGTGGAATTGTCGAGCTACGATTGATTTTTGGAGCGTGTATCCGCCTCCTACAGAACCCCGACGATTTTTTTTCGCCATTCTGTCACTAATTTTTTTTTTTTACTGTGCGGCCCGTCTAAACATATTTCTTCTTAAAGTGGTCCACTGTCCTAAAAAGGTTGCCGACCCCTGCTTTAAAGGAAGAATTTTTCTTAAGCCGATTTTGCTTATATTTTTCGTATCACTGTTTTACCTGCAACGACCACTGTCCTTACTCGTATACACAACTTGACATGGATATAACAACCACGGTCGTTACACACAACCTGAGCTGGAAGTTAGGACCATGGTCATTATAAGCAATATGACGTTTATAGCGACGTAATCTACCTTCAATGCCATGGTCGTTATAAACAATATGACGTTTATAACGACGTAATCTACCTTCAATGTCGTTATACACGATATCCAGTGTATAACTAAAATTTGGATATTTCATTAAATAGATCTTATTGATTTCCTATGCTGAAGTCATCTAATGTGTATGTATGCCAATAGGGTAAGAAAAACATACGGAGCCGGTACAATAACAATTTCACAATAGGACATTTAACATTCTTATTAGCGTGATATTCTGTAAACAGATACATACTACTAAGTCAGGTGTACTTATGTGTTAGTAAGTACTGATAACGCATTTTAGTTTACAGCCACTATGACCCAGTTACGAATTGAGTCATTGTTTGATTTTGCCATTAATTTTTATGGCTGAAAACATATTTTTATGAGTAAGTTCCGATGTCGAGTGTCTCATAAAGAATTTTGTGGTGTAAAAAACCAATAACGCGGATTTTTATAGAGGCGCCTTACGCGAACTATAATTATTTAGGTCAATTTCAATCAAAATAACATAAAACGTCAGAAGCGTACGGATAGTATTAATAGGCTAACAATTTTTGTATGTTTATTTTGTGACGGGAACTCCTCCCAAACTACTGAACCGATTTTAATGATTTATACACCATTAGAAAGGTATTCTTTCGAAGGTGTGCAAATTTTATATTTTATTAAAATTGGCGAAATACTTTAACTACAATATAATCCGCGAAAAACATTGCGAGCTTAGAATCCAAACTTGGCCAGAAGCGGTTCGTGGCTTTGCGGGGATTCGGTAAAACATTGCGAGCTTAGAATCCAAGCTGTACCAAGCTTGGGCAGATGTATTCGCTACAGCGTTGGGTCAGCAGTTCGTGACCAAGCTTGGGCAGAGATTCGAATCATGTATATAATGACCAAGCTTGGGTAGATGTATCCGCTAAGGATCTTTCATAAGATTGTGGGTGGAGCAGCGTTCATTGGATTGTGAGAGGAGCCGTCTAGAAAAGATACTCACGAAATAAATAAACCGTCGAATTGAAAATATGAATCAAGTATCCGAGTGTACTTAATTTTTATGCTGCATGCTTATGAGCGTCGAATTGAAAAAATGATAAGCGTCGAGTTGAAAAAATGAAAGTAAGCATAGTCCACTTAACAAGTGGAAAAGAAATGTTATGAGAAGAGATCTATTGTGGGTGTCCAATCGGGCCAATAAGTGTGATACGCTACGCAGATCTATTGTGGGTGTTCTCAAGTAATATTGTACATATATAAGTATTGTGGTGACCAAGATACGTGAAGGTCAATACATACTTTAGTTACTTTCGTGGTAAATAATTATTTTTTGTGCAGTGCTTTCGGGCGAATAAGTGTTTTTAAGTAAATAGGTAAATAGCAAGGAAGTAGTAGTAGTTTGCAAAATGCCCTCCCAACGGCATTCTGTAATTACTGGTAGGATTGAGCGGCGAGGTAGACGAAATTACATGAGGGTAATTAGAAACCACAACGCAGCCAATCATTTAGATGGTACGAGTACATATAAATGTGCCTTAAATATAGTTTCACGGGATTTCGAATCTTTTAGTTGCGGTCCTCTGAATTTCCGTTGCTCATTTTGTGGTGCAAAACATTTTGCCGCAGAGATTACTTCACGTAATAGGAATGCCTTTAGTTTATGCTGCCATAAGGGCAAAGTTCATTTGCCATCATTATCTGAGAACACATTTTTCAAGAATATTTGTGAGCCGTGGTGAATGGGCTTCAAGGTCGAATTAAAACCAACGATCTAAACCAAATACCTACAGCTATATTTTGAGCTAAATATTTGGCCGTAACCAATTAAATTTCATTTTTCTATAATTTTCAGTTCGGGGCTTTATTTCTAGAGACTGCAGTCGAATTTCGACTGCAGTCGATTCCAAAAGGTATACCGTGCCGTGGTGAATGGGACTTAAAATCGAAGAGACTGCAGTCGACTCAAGAAGGTGTACCGTGCCGTGATAAATGGGCTTTAAAATCGAAATTAAACTATCGATCTAAACCAAATACCAGCTATATTTGGAGCTAAATACTTGGTCCTAACCAATTTTCAGTTTGAGTGACTCTTATTCTAGAGGTTGCGGTCGATTTTACGATTTGTTCTTCTTATTCTAGGGAGTGTTTAGGAGGTGACGTATAGCCCATGATTCAATAAGACATTGACCCGGCGCAGCCATTAGTAAAAGTGCATTTTTGTATGAAGCCGGATCATCTAGTATATGTTAATACCTTAAAGCTGTGCAGACCTAGCGGTGAGACTAAGACTTCAAATATGAAGGCAATAGCCATAAGGTGTGATTTTTTGTAATGCGGTGCAGGTTAATTGGGGATTATCCGGGTTAACTTAACTACTTAACTGAACCCGACAGTGTCTTGGCAAGAGCAGAACAGCTAAAGGTGACATTATAATGGTTATGATGGGTGATTTGAATGCAAAAGTTGGCGCTGATAACTATGGGCTCAGACATGTGATGGGGAGACACGGTCTTGGTGATCGTAATGACAACGGTGAAAGATTTGTAGAGTTCTGCAACTTTCACAGTGGTTTCATCGGTGGTACTATGTTTGAGCCTAAGGACCACCACAAAATCAGTTGGTCCTTTGTTTATCGACGCAGAACACAACATCAGATCGACCACTTTGCCATTAGTAAAAGATTCAAGAGTTGCCTCCTGGACGTGCGAAACAAGAAGGGTGCCGATATTGGGATAGGAAGAGACCATTACCTTATGATCGCTAATGTTCGATTGCGTATTGCAGCCGTGCGCCGCCCCAGCGACGAAAGGCCCAGCGCCGCAAATTCAACTCCGCTCGACTAAAAAATCCAGCTGTCTTACAACAATATAACGACCATCTTGCGCAAAAGCAGCTTAGATAACAAGTCACCCAGATAGTGACATAAATGAAAACTGGGATGCCTTAAAAAATTGCGTACATTGATAGCGCAGATACCATCCTTGGCACAAACACGGATTGTCGAAATAAGCCCTGAATGTCCGACGCTTCATGGCAGCGGATTGTTGAAAGAAAATAACTGAAGGTTCGTTTGGCTACAGTATCAGACGGCAATCGAAGCAGCATCGAACTCCTTTATCGTCAGAAAGCTCGAGACTCGAGCGTAGTATGCGATGCGATAAAAGAGTTTATGCGAATTCTGTTTTAGCCTCAGCAGAAGAAGCCGCAAGAAGTAACAACCTAAACGCCGTATACAGTGTCATCAAGGAGTTTACAGGTGGTCGTAACTCCTGCCAACACCCGATAAAGGCTAGTGATGGAAAGCTACCTATCTTAGAGGAAGATCCAGTGAGACGGTGGAAAAAGCACTTCACCGCGCTTTTGAGCTGTGTAACCTCTGGCGAAGTTTCGCCTCATATAGATAATTTAGCTACCATCAAAATGTGCGTATACGGTCCAGTGTCCCGCCTGAAGAGAAAATAGTCGTTGCAGTTACTGCACTAAAACGAGGCAAGGCCACTGGATTCGACGGTATTTCTGCCGAAACTTAGCAAGCAGCGTCAAGCGTAACTGCCGATTTGCTGAACCCACTTGTTGATAAAGCATGCGCTCTATGGCTAACAGATCGCAACAAGTATGTGCTGCTTAACTTACTAACGTGGAACGCGTTTGATTGGCGATCAAACGCGTTCCGAACGCAATCGCCATGGCGATCGCGTATAAGTGTTCTCCGCTTTAAGGCTCAATTGATGAAGAGTAGGCTGGTTTTCGATCCGGATTCTCCTGTGTCGATCACATTAACACCTTGCGAATCATCATCGAGCAATGCGCTGAGTACGATTCTCCGCTCCATTTGCTTTTCATCGATTTCCAGAAGGCTTTCGATAGTGTGAACCGGGATTCTATATGACCGGCCTTCCGCAGGAGAGGCATCCCTGAGAAGCTTGTGGCTATTATTAAGGCAACCTATGACGGCGCGAAATGTCGCGTTCTGCATAAAGGTAAGGTGTCGGGGGACTTTGAGATTCACAGTGGAGTTCGGCAGGGGTGCATCCTCTCGCCAATCCTATTCCTCATAGTGATCGGCCATATGTCGCATGCAGCCCTATCCGCACTAGACAGAGGAACCCAATGGATTTTGACATCTTATCTACAACATCTTGACTACGCTGACGACATATGCCTGTTCTCCCACAAAATCATGGATCTGTCCGCAACGGCGTTAGATCTCGAGAGGGAGACAAGCAAGGTTGGGCTGAAGTAATACCAACAAGACCAAGGTTCTTAGCCCTCCATTCCGAAAAAGAAATCCGACACCTATCGCCATCAATATTAATGGGCAGCCTGTGGAGAAGGTGGACAACTTGGTCTACCTGGGTAGCATTGTTGCCGAAAATGGTGGTATGGAGCAGGAAATCGCTCGTCGTATCAATCAAGCTAAATGCGCCTACGGCATGCTGTCCAAAATCTGGCAAATCAGTTATCTCAGCATCAAGACCAAGCTCGGCCTGTTTCGCTCCCTGGTACTGTCTGTGCTTTTGCATGGGAGCAGTACATGGAAAGTTTCCGTAGGAGTTACCAGAAAGCTGCAAGTTTTCATCAACTCATGTCTTCGTCGAATTTTAAGAATTTTCTGGCCCGAAACAATATCAAATGAAGAGCTAAGTCGGCGTACGGGTCAGATGCCAATCGACGAATAGATACGCAGGCGAAAATGGCAGTGGATAGGTCACGCATTGCGGAAGAGTGAAAAATGCATTGCTTTCTCTCTCTGGATCCTGTCAACCCCTTGTGGGGCATAGGGCGTTAACCACGCCGACTTTCCACCTCGTCCTGTTCGCCGCCATCGCCTTCAACTGTCTCCACGATTTGCCTAATGACTTACCCTCGACCTCAACTGATCTTCTCCAGGGGTTTCTAGGTTGTCCAACGCGGCGACTTGCATCGGTTCCCTGTGGGTTCCAATCGAGGGCCTGTTTAGCAATGTTTTCCGGCCGCTTTCGGAGTGTGTGACCTATCCATTGCCACTTTCGCCTTTTTATAGAGGTGCCAATAAGTCTTTTGGGGAGTTGCGCCTCATTGCCCAGAACAGAGTACCATGGCGCGCAGGAGTAGTTGACGCGCTATGCCCCACTAGGGGTTAAGGCAAGGTAGTATACCTATGGAGGGAGCTTTAAGGTATTACGTAAGGTCTAGGGTATACAAAATATTTGACGTAGAACGTCCTGGATATAATACACTATGCGTTTAACCGCAACCATCCGCGGTTAGAACCTTTAAAGGGTGCCAAAAGCCAGCCACACAGATTGGAGGAAACGCTTTTAGAGCTTATAATGAATAATGATGAGAACATCCAAAAATAACCAAGAGGATGGGATCGAAGGTAACCAATTCGACCGTGGAGGATGGCGCGACAGTGCCTAAAAGCCAAAGTGCTTGTTGTAGCTCAGTTTGGGTGCTACGAGTGTTTCTTTTTAATGTTCATTACTCCTGACAGTTTTAATATCTATCTAATCTAACATATAAGCACCAACCAATAACCCTTCTTCCACTGTGCGAAGTATAAAATATTACCCATAATTTAAACTAGATCCACTGAGTAAACATTTGCGAATTTCACTGAACTTACACAAAAATGAATGAATGGCGAGGCGATTGTATGACCAACACTGTTCTGGAACAACTGTACGCGTTACAAAAACAACATTCTTCTTGATAATTCTCGGTGAACAAAGTATTGATGTCGTCTGCATACCCCACTATTTGGACACCAGTCCATAGCACTGCAGAATCGGCACTACTCAGAATTTTGTGCAAATCATCATGTATTCACAGCTAGGTCTGTTCCTAAAATCGGTTCACCGGTTTTAAACCAGTCTTCTGTTAGTACCGGTCCCGAGATTTCCAAGTACCGGTTTCGAAAAAACGAGTCATTAAAAAAACCGGCTTATGGTCATAAAAACCAACTCATGACCGGTAAAACAAACGACTCATTAAATACCGATTCACCAAAAAACCGACCGACTTGTTAAAAATCGACCGGCTCCGACGAGTTAAAAACCGACTCACTAAAAAGCCGATTCACCAAAAAACCGACCGAGTACTCGAAAACCGACTTGTTAAACACCGACCGGCTCAGGGTTAAAAAAAAAACAGGATTCAAAACCGACTCATAAAAAGACCGATTCACCAAAAAACCGGTCAAATACTCGAAAACTGACTTGTTAAAAACCGGCCGGCTCATCGTTAAAAAAAACGGGTTGAAAACTGACTCATTAAAAGATCGATTCACCAAAAAAAACGACCAAAAACCGACTTGTTAAAAACCGACCGGCTCCGACGAGTTAAAAACCGACTCATTAAAAAAAACCGACCGAGTACTCGAGTACTCAAAAAGCGACTCGTTAGAAACCGACCAGCCCAGGGTTAATGGTTAAGAAATCCGAGTTAAAAACCGACTCATTAATTAAAAACCGTTGAGAAAATAGAGTATTTTCTGTGTGTACAGTACAGGACAGAATTATTGAAGAAAAAGTTTTAGCTTTTAATTTGAGTATGATTTGGTATGTGGTATGCCCACACATTTGGTCGTCAAGAGACATGCGTTCAAAGTTAAATAGATGTGAACAACACATCCAGATTGAATTGAGAACAAAAATATCGGAACTGATGATTATGAGTAATAAAAGATGAAAGTGTACTAGTGAACCTATTAGAAAAATTGGCATTTTAACCCGGTATTTTCAACCATGAGCCGGTCGGTTTTCAACAAGTCGGTTTTCGAGTACTCGGTCGGTTTTTTGGTGAATCTGTTTTTCAATGCGTCGGTTTTTAACTCGTCGGAGCCGGTCGGTTTTTAACAAGTCGGTTTATGGTCGGTTTTTTGGTGAATCGGTCTTTTAATGAGTCCGTTTTTAACCCGGTTTTTTAACAATGAGCCGGTTCTTTAACAAGTCGGTTTTCGAGTACTCGGTCGGTTTTTTGGTGAATTGGTTTGTTTTTTAATGAGTCGGTTTTTAACCCGAGTTTTTTTAACCATGAGCCGGCTTTTTTAATGATCCGGTTGACCGCTAGGAAAACCGGTTTTCATAAAAAGCTAAAACCGGTCTGGAAATCTTAGGACCGAACAGCGACTTATCTTGATATGCAACACAAGAACTCAACCCATTATGAACGCACATACTAATGCAATATGTGCAAATTTGATGTACCTTACGTAAATGAATTTAACGAAAGCGGCTGAATTCAAAAAGACGATAACAAGATGCTAATTAGACAGGAAGGTCAAATAGTTATTAGAATCTTTTAGAATTTGGGATGCAAATTCTGTATGCAAAAACTGAAAATCACAGTTAAGTTTTAAGATTTCGCGATATTTGTTGAGTAAATATAAACAGAAAAAATAAACACCGGTTGATATTTACAAATTCAAAAATCAAATTCAAACCTTAATAGCTGCATATAAAGAGTGACAATCTTTACACTGAAATTTGTTGGAAGTACTTCCGTCGGATTTTAGCTTAGTATAATAATGCTGTACATATTTTATGGACAAAGATATAATAAAAAAGTGAGTTCCTAAGCCGCGACTGAGCGACTTGCGTTTGCGACTGTGAAAAAAAAAACTATCATAACGGAACACTATTCGTGCGTATTTTTTTTGTGGAAGTACAATAGTACAACTACTGCCTGCATTCGGCGATTTTCTGAACTTTAAAAATACACAAGAATAGTGCTCCGTTATGATAGTTTTTTTTTCACAGTCGCAAACGCAAGTCGCTCAGTCGCGGCTTAGGAGCTCACACCTTAATATGGAAATCGCTAATAAGCATACAGTCTTTTTGCAAATTTGCACAGCGCTAATGAAACAGTAATGACAGGTGTATAGATCAGGCACTTTAAAATGTACATTATTTGTGTTGGAATGGTTAATTTACGCTCAGAGAAATTAAATTAACATTTCCAGAATGACTATGTATGGTTGAGTGAAAATCTGTAATGCTACTTTATTCTATATTCTTATTTCACACAACATACAGCAGCAAACACAAGTTTTAGACTAAACAGTTTAAAATATGTATGTAATAATTTACCATGTACATATGTACATAGCCGCAATAATAGAAATTAAAAAAAAAAGTATTTTTTTTCCATATGAATTATAGCAGAAATAATAATTAGCAGATGTTCAAAAGTGTTTACCAACATTTTTACAGGGACTTGATAGCGATCATTTCACATTTTTTTAACCCTTATTTGCACCGTGCGTATTAATCTACGCAAAGCCATTTATTTCTCAAACGGCTAAGTAAAAATCAATGAAACCTCTTGATTTTGTCGGTCTTTAAATTAAACGAAATAAACGGCCGTTCAGATGAAAAAACAAGCTAGCCTTAGGCCGTATTCAACCAAATTTAGGAACGTGGTTTGGCAATCAATGTGATTGAATAATATGATTTAATTTGGTAAAGATATCTTCAGAAATAAAAAAGTTTTTCTAACAAAAACTAGCTTTTGGAACGGTCGTTCCTATGACAGCTATACAATAGACATAGAGTTATCCAATTTCAACCGAATTCGGGAATATGATTTGACTAAAGATATTATTGATTAGTGTGAAATTTGAAAATGATATCTTTAGAAATAAAAAAGTTTTTCTCACAAAGACGAATTTTGAACCGGTCGTTCCTATGGCAGCTACATATATGACGTAGTGGTCCGATTCCGTTGGTTCCGACATATTTACAGCGTGCAATAGCTTTGTACAAAATTTCAGCTTGATAGCTTTAAAGCTGAGGGACTAGTTTGCATAGAAACAGACAGACAGACGGACAGACGGACAAAGCTTAATCCACTCGTCTCATCATACTGCCCAAGAATATATATAGTTTATATGGTCGGAGATGCTTCCTTCTGTGCGTTGCAAACTTCTGGATAAAGTTAATATACTCTATCACATCCGTGAAGGGTATAATGATCTAAATGTATTAATTATTTCGAGATCATTGGCTGCTCTGAAGTTCACCGATTGCAGCGGAAGAATACATAATTTGTATCCGCTGCCAGCCAACCGCCGCGCCGCCTTAATTTCACAAAAACCGGTCCCAAGCCCGGTTCTAATTTCACGTTGATATAATGCCGGGTTTCCACCAAAGAGACAATTTTGAAAAACACGGACAAAAACTGTTTTTCTGAACAAAAGCACAAATGTTCTGTAAAAACTGAACAGTTTTTAAAACATTTGTGTCTCTAAAAACTGTTTTAGGAAACAAAACACGTTCCCATCGCGAATGGGAAAATGTTCTTGTTTTTTAAAACAGATCAAAAGAAAATACATTTGTTCTTGTTTTTTGTCAGGTTGGTTGAAACACGCACTTTAGTTTTCTGCGACGGCATCCAAGTTATACAAACAGTTGTCATTTTAAAGGTTCAAGTTATATAACTTTTAGTTTTTATTTATTGAGAATTGACCCAATATCTCCGTTTTTCTCTGTTTTAGATGTCATTTATTAAAAAAAAGCCACAGCTTATTATGAAATTCTCGTCGTCTGAAATTTTTTGGGACACATGTTGAACAAGATAAACAGAACTAGAGACAAAACCAGTCTGTTTAATTGGAACAGTCTGTTTACATAAAACAGAACTGTTTTCAAAAAACAAAACTTGTCTCTGTTTTTGAAAACAAAACTGTTTTGTAAAAATGTCTCTTTGGTGGAAACCCGGCATTAGAGGCCAAATTTCTTAATATGAAACGTCAACATTTGTATGCATCTGACAGTTTCAGATCAACCACTATACTATTGCCTTTTTTGTAATTTAAATTATAGCTGCTTTAATGATAGTGTAAAAAAAGAATAAATTAATTCTAAACGTATATTTCAATAATTTTCATTCGGAGAAAATTGCGTCAGAATTTATTGTTCATTTGGTAATTCATGTCTAGCGTGGTTCAAAAATTAGAAGAAATTTAGATTTTTCTAAAATGCTTTGTATCTTATCTTGCGGAAACACTAAACTGGTTGCAGGAACTATACCAAAATATGAACTACTGTGATGTCATGTCATGAATTTGCGTACGTTGCGTTGGTGTGAAATAATTCGTCGATAATATAATTCACGCGTTGAACTTTCAAATCGCCTACACCATTGTGATTTTTATGGTGTGTGAAATGTGTCATAGAGTGTGAGTAAACGGGAAGCAAAAATGTTGGCACATGCCAACTTACTCCAGGCAATAAGACTTTCTAGATAGATAGTCGTTTAGCCTTGAGAGTCTTCCTGAGGCTAAAGCAGTAATTGTGAACAGGCGGAGGACAAACTGGGAGGAGCACCGGAGGATCTTTGAACAGAGTCTTTCATGGCTTTCTGATCCGCCTAGCAAGAGTTGTAGGGATGTCAGAAGAATATCGAAATATCGAAATCCCGATATTTTCCCGGCGATATATCGATATTTTTACCCGATACGAGGGTAAGGTGAAAAGTCCTCGCCCTGACAATGAAAGACTGCGATTTCCAGTTAAAAATGATTTTATTTTTCTACATAATCTCCCTTGACTTAAGCACACTTGGTCCAGCGTTTCTGCAACATCAGTTTTCCTTCCCGGAAGGCGGGTGAGAGTCTGGAAGGCTGTGAAAGTATTCATCTACGGCCCAACTTCTCAACTTCTTCACTGGATGCGAAGCGCATCCCAAAAAAACAAATTTCTTGAAGTTTGGGAACAGATGGAAGTCTGAGGGTGCCAAATTGGGAGAATACGGGGGATGGTCGAGCAAATCGTACCCCAAATCCCGCAGTTTTTCCATCGCCAACGCACACTTGTGTACAGGTGCATTGTCCTGGTGAAAGATGATATTTTTCTTCTTCAAGCCAGGCCTCTTCTCGCAAATTTTGGCGTCCAACTGGTCAAGAAGTTTGGAGTAATATTCGAATATTCGTTATTGTTCTGCCTTTTTCAAGGCAATCAATTAACAGGATCCCTTTCGCATTCCAAAACATTCCGGCAGATGCAATCGACCTCGCTTTCTTTGGCGCTGAACCACCGGCTTGTACCTACTGCTTCGACTGCTGTTTGGTGACAAATCGCCGCACAAAGCCATCCAAATCCATCCAAATGAAGAATTTTATGATCGCACGATTTTCAAGTTTCTCCATTTTAAAGAAAAACATGTAAGACGTCTACTGCAAAGGTTCGTGTAAGTAAACTACTTCAGAGAACAAGTTGAAACTTGTCATACGAACTAATGACACGGGCCCCCAGGCAGGAAACATAAATTTTTGCTGATGATAACGGTATTGTCAGGCCGAGAACTTTTCACCTTACCCTCGTATTTTTTTCACGATTAATCGATATATCCATACCAAAATTTCGCTATCGAGCCCCGATATTTTATTGACGTCTCATAGTTCGTAGTCATTTACGTCTCACGAGTTAGTTAATGACAAGTTTTAGATTCAGGGAACGGTATTCGACTTTCGCTGATGATCCTGCTGTGTTGACTCATTTTTCATTTTAGTGATTAGTCATTTCTCGTTACTTGTACTAGTGTCCTCGCTCGGTTACGTTTTAAGTGAATAAGGATAATCATTACTGAATACCTTTCACATTGCCAATTCATACCTTTAGTACCTAATCACGAAAAATGTTTCTTCTACCAAAGTACCAACCCACCAGAACTTCATATTCACCACCATCCAAAACGTCCTCGAGGTTGTTAAGAAAGACAGTGAATACAAGCGGACTAGTGGCTTTTTGGTAATCTTTTCAATTTGGAAATATCTTCTTATTAATAAAAATTCATGAAAAACAATTAAACAACTTAAGCAACTTTTGAACATAAAATTATAACTAAAGAAGATATTTAAGAAGTCCGTTCCATTTCAGAGGTTTTAACTTAAAATAACAAATTTTCGATATATAGAGGAATGCAGCGAGGCCTCCAGACTTCGAAAAACACTGTCGGCTAACCTTTTTAGGCCCAATTATTTACAGAAGCAGAACGGGCCCTGGATGGCCTCCAGCGAAGTGACCTTGGAAATCCAGTGAGATACTCACTTCCCCGATAGCTCTCCGACGGCGACCCATAGTCTCAGCGCGTATAAGAGAGGAGGATCCCTGGCTTCTCCGGAGCTATTGTCTCTACGGAGAAGGTTCTGTGGGCTGTTTCAAGTTTTGAACCCTATAGATTGAATTTTACCTGCAGATATTCAATACACGGTAGATAATGTGGTCTCGTGGGTTGAGACTATCTTCAAGGCGTGTTTAGACCATGTTCATATTCCTCAGAAATGACTGGATGTCAACGTGTTATTTATTTACAGGTCAGAAAAGAGCTCACATGTGGGACCCAAAGACCTGAGACCCATTAGTCCCTCCTCCGCACTCTTGAAAATGCTCGTGAGGCTTATTGATGTTTACACAAGTAGCACCACACTGTAAAGTTTACTCGCGGCATCTCAACATGCCTATACCAAGGGTAGATCTGTAGATACAGCTCTACATTCTATTGTGAGTTATACAGAGAAATCAGTCAGCTACGGCGAATTCACTATGGTTACCTTTTTGGATATAGAAGGTACCTTTAACTATGTTAAGCCGGAGGCGATTATCTGCGCTCTCATAGGAATTGGTTCAAACTCACTAACCTGACATCTAGGTGATTTAATCTAAACTAGGGACTTCGACAGTCTGCCGTAGTGTTAGCAGAGGTACTTACTCCTCGGGGTGGTCCTCTCGCCGCTACTTTTGAACATTACGATCATTACGTGGATCTGGAGAAGTTGCGATGTAAAGTGACAGTCTATGCCGATATCTCCATTGCTGTCTCCGGTAAGTTCCCAGGAACTCTTAGCGAGGTAACGCAGTATGCGTTATCTATGCTGACCAAATGAAAAAATAGCTGTGGCTTAGGCGTCAACCCTAATAAGACCAATATTGTCCTTTTTACAAAAAAAACCGCAGCTTTCCGTCAGTGGTGCCTGCTATCCTGGAGGTGGAGAGACTTGCGTTCACGGAGACTACCAACTTCCTTGGTTTCATACTTGATAGCAAGCTGAAATGAAGACTGAATATTAAGAAGCACGCGGACAAAGCCATCACTGCCCTCTATTGCTGTAGGACCTAGGGTTTGAAACGCAAGATACTTCACTGGTTCTATGTGGCGGTGCAGTATGGAGTGGTAGTTTGGTGGAATGCCCTACAGAAGGTTGCTAATCTGAATCTAGTATCTAAGGTACAGAAGATGGCTTGCCTGGCAATCACGGGAGCTCTACGGCCAACCCCGTCCGCTGCCTTGGATATGATGCTTAACCTTCTACCGCTAGATATTTAAGGGAAGCTCATGGCGGTGAACGCAGCCATCAGAACAAGAAAGACCTACCAGTGGACAACCTTGGCCACCGGTCCCTCTACGATCATGAACGACGGTGATATTCCCGAATCAACTGAATATACCTCACCTTAACATTAGTTCATTAAGAATCACACAAACATGATTCCACCACGGAGTCTGTGGGAGGGACGGACCCCCTGTCCCTACCGACATCGTTGGAAATATATACGGACGGGTCAAAGGCGTAGGCGTGGGTGCCGGAATTTTCTAGGAAGAGCTCGACCTCCATCTTTCCTTCCAGCTATCGGATCAAGCGGAAATTTTTGCGATTAAGGAGGCGATGACCTGGCTTGGTCTTCACATGATCTCTACGACGAAAATCAATATCTTCACGGATGCAGCCGCAGTAGAGTCCTTCGAATCAGCATTTTCACGTCGAAAAGAATATCGGAGGCTAGGACTCGGCTAGCGGAGATGGGTGACTTCTTTAACATTGTCCTGTGCTGGATACCTGGCCATCATGGCTTTATTGGTAATTGTAGGGCTGATGAACTAACCCGGGAGGGAGCCACGAATGTGGGTCTGTAGGTTAGTAGTGATATTTCTACACCAATTGCCCTGGTAAAATCCAGTAAATCAGCTCCGGTTATCCAGTCCACTAGATTAGCTTCGGAGAAGAGAGAGAATCCCACCTTAGATGAACTGGTGGCGCTACTTGCCATATTGTCAAGCTTATCTGACCGAGTCGGATGGCGCAACGGTTAGCACGTTCGCCTTCTACGCACTGGGTCCCGTTTCGATTCCTACTGAATGCGGTAGTTTTCCACGAAAAAGGGGATTTACGTGTCGGACTATGAGCCCACTCAGCTGTTAAATGAGTACCCATTTATGGGGTAAATAACTCAGTTGAGCGTGTTGCTGATCACACACACCTCCGCACAAGACATACGGTCATGATCTAGAAAATGAGCTGATGCTAACTCATCTGGAGGCCATGGTTCAAATTGGACTGTTGCACCAGTTATTTATTTATTTATCTGGCCGAGTCAGAATATCAGCCGAACTGCTAAACTACTGTCGCTAAATAAGTACATAACAGATTAGCATGGTGGTCGGCTCCGTTTCTGGACACTGCCTTATTGGCGAACATGCTAGGAGGCTTCAGCTTCGTTAATATGATTACTATAGGAGCTGTGGGGAGATTGAAAAGGAGGAAAGCATTACCTATCTGCTCAACTCAACTCTTGGTAATTGCTTTTATAACCATTTCGGGGAGCTAGCTGATGTGGAGGTGGGACAACTCCTTCGTCTCGTCAGTGGCTCCAGCTGGTTCTAATAGGCTACCTCGTTTCTACTAGGGTATTACAAGGGACCTCTGCTGGTCTAAGTGTGCTGTATCAGCGACCCTGCTACCTAACCTAGCCTAAGAAAATATTTAAAAAAAGGGCTCAAATTTCTCTAATTTTCGCCTGCAAAAAGTTAGGCTTATCTTCTGCGGCCGTGCAAACCCATAATTTCCATATGTTTAGGATTTATATATTTATATTATATATAAAATAATTTTCAGATCTTTCTCTAATATTTTCTATAAGACTTCATTGGGCTATTTTTACTGGCCTAAAAGTCATTTCGCTATTGATATTTAAATTTGACAGCGTTTCACCATGAATTTATTTAACTTAATTCCAAGTTGACATTGACACTCGAAAAGTTCAAATTCATTAGTAACGCATCCGAAGGCACTTGAAAGATGGGCAAACACACATGCGACGATGAAGATGATGACCCCACATGTTTTGGACTATAATAAACTTTGGACTACTCTTCAAATTCATATTATGTAACAAAATCTCTGAGATTTATGATTTAAATCGAATTAATCTTAGCGCTTTTGTAGTTCTCTTAGACAGTTATCAACCATAAAGAAGTCATAATCAACTACGGGCCAGATACGTTTATGATTTATTAAGCATCTTTCTCTACTCGTTTGAAGTTTGTTTTAAAGAGCATTATCGTATTAGCGTCTAGCTAGCTGGCAATGCTTATATGAAAATGTTTGCTGGAATATACATACGTACTCGTATAAACAAATCCATTTTTGGTGTACCTCTGAATTTCGTTCATTTCCCCCCCAGTCATACGAAGTTGACTGGAACAACAATTGTCGCATTTTTGCTTATCAAATTCGAATAAAAATTCAGTGCATGTAGTGTAGAAACAGACACAATGTACAAACACAAGTAAGGAAAGTAATTTAAATTTAATTTTGCGATCGCAATCGATACGTTTAACAATTCTTCTTGGTATGACGAGAAGAAAAACGTAATCATTATTTTACGACCTTGGTATTCTGAAATAAGCTTCACTGATAAGTGTATTCGTGCAATTTAAAGATGCCCTTTATGGCATGAAGCTAAATCACTGAAATTACTGATATGACTTTTTTATTGAGGAAGCTATGATTTGGATTGAAGAATCTGGAATTTATACCTAAAATAAAAAAGTCAATTATTAGTTTTAAGAGTTCTTAAAAGTATGAAACTTTATGGAATAGAAGAATACAAGAGTAATCAAAATCAAAACGAAAATAGTCTTTGTTTGAATTCGATTGATGAATGACAGAGTTTACCTGGTAAACGCCCGTCTGGCGTTTGCAAGGAATTTCTTGAAATATTTTTCAAAGAGAAATTTCGGAGGAGGTTCCTTAATGGTGTGGGCAGCATTTAGCTCTGACGGAACAGTTGATTTAGCGTTTCCCAGTACACGAATAACCTCGCAGGATTATGTCGACATTCCGAAAGATAAATTGCTTCCTTTTTTGGAAAGGAAAGAAGACACATAACTGATTTTTCAACAGGATAATGCACCTGTTCATACCAGCCGCCTTACTACTACTACTTTGCCTTAACCCCTAGTGGGGCATAGCTCGTCAACTACTCTTGCGCGCCATCGTACTCTATTCTGGGCAATGGGGCGCAACTACCCAAATGACTTACCCAGCGCCCTACACTCCTTTGCCACATAACGACGCCATGTGATTTTAGGACCCCCTCTTGGTCGGCTTTGTTTAAAAATGGGGTTTCATTTCATGGCATGCAAGACAATACAATTTATCACTCTTCGGCAATGCGTGACCAATCCACTGCCATTTTCGCCTGCGTATCAATTCGTCATCAAGTCGACACAATTAGCAGCGTACGCCGACGACATCAACATCATGTCCCGAAGTTTGGCTGACGCAGAAGAACTTCTGCATACACTCGATACCGCTGCAAAGGAAGTTGGATTACGTATTAACGAGGGTAAAACTAAAATAATGATGCAATCGGTGACAAGGACACCTGCACAACCAAGCAAACAACAACTTCATTTACCTGGGTTGCAACTTGTCAAGGGACGCCAACGAAACTGACGAAATCAAGCGACAGTTAGCTAATAAGACTTTTTTCTCGGTTCTCCCCATAATGAAATCGAAGCATGTGCACAGAAACACGAAGCTCCGCGTGTACAAAACCATTATACGACCAGTGCTATGCTATGGCTGCGAAGCATGGACCCTAACTCAAGCTTCCGAAAACATGCTAGACACTTTCGAACGTAAGGTTCTACGGCGAATTTTCGGGGCTGTTTGCGATCGAGATGGATGGCGCATCCGGTACAACCATGAGTTGTATGAAATGTACGATGAGCTGCAAGTCTCGAAAATCGTCAAACTACAACGACTTCAATGGGCAGGGCATGTACAAAGAATGGACGATGATCGCATGCCTAAGAGAGTAATGAATGCAGAACGAGTCGACGGAGCGAGACTGCGAGGACGACCGAGATCTCGTTGGGAGAGCTCAGTAGGTGTGGACGCCGCGCAGCTGCTGGGCTCCCAAAATTGGAGGACGCGGTCACGTGACCGAGATAATTGGAGGACAATGATCTAGGCGGCCAAGGCCCGACGTCGGGCTGTCGCGCCACGATGATGATGATCAATTCGTCGATACGTCGACTTAGCTCTTCATTGTATATTGTTTCGGGCCAGAAAATTCTTATAATTCGACGAAGACATGAGTTGACGAAAACTTGCAGTTTTCTGGTTACTCTTACGGAAACTTTGTACTGCTCCCATACAAACGCACAGACAGTACCAGGGAGCGAAACAGGCCAAGTTTGGTCTTGATGCTGAGATAGCTGCTTTGCCAGATTTTGGACAGCATGCTTTAGCTTGGTTGATACGACGAGCAATGTCCTGCTCCGTACCACCATTTTCGGCAACAATGCTACCCAGGTAGACGAAGTTGTCCACCTTCTCCACAGGCAGCCCATTAATATTGATAGCAATAGGCGTAGGATTTCTTTTTCGGAATGGCAGGCTAAGAACCTTGGTCTTGCTGGTATTGATCTTCAGCCCAACCTAATCCATGATTTTGTGGGAGAACAGGCATATGTGGTCAACGTAGTCAAGATGTTGTAGATATCAGCTGTTTCATAGTTGTTGTAGATAAGTTGTCAAAGTCCATTGAATTCCTGTCCGGATAGGGCTGCATGCAACACATCGCCGATCACTATGAGGAATAGGATCGGTGATAGGATGCACCCCTGCCGAACTCCACTGCGAATCTCAAAGTCCCCGACACCTTGCATTTATGCAGAACGCGACACTTCGCGCCGTCATAGATAGCCTTAATAATAGCTACAAGTTTCTCAGGGATGCCTCTCCTGCACCAGGCCGCCCATATAGAATCCCGGTCCACACTATCGAAAGCCTTCTCGAAATCGATGAAGAGCTACTAGCAACTACTAGCTTACTAAATGTTGGTTACAATTAAATGGTATCAATGTTATGGAATGGCCCGCTTGTTCCCCTGATCAAAACTCTATAGAAAACCTTTGGGGAACATTAGTGCGTCAAGTCTACTGGGAAAATATTAAAATGTGTTTCATCTGAAGGAAGCGGTTATCGATGCGTGAAGGTCGCTACCCGAAGAATTGAAAATGAATTTGGTGGACAGTATGCCAGATAGACTCTTTGAGCTTATTCAAAACAGGGGAGGCCCTCCATTATAATGTGTAATGCGTGTTCGTTACTCTACCCTACACTCGATAGATACGCAAAAAAACGCGCCTACTATAGAATCTCAAACTCTGGTTCACGGAGGATATATTAAAAATTCAGTTTTCTCCGGAAATTTGATTTGAGGTTAGATTAGATTAAGAGATGTGCCGTGGGCAAGCCCACTGGCACTGCGACCCAATGGTCTATTGTGCTGTAGCCCTATGTCTGATTACAGGACTAGACCTGACGGTTAAGCTTGATCGTACTAACAAAACTACTTAAATCCTAGAGTGAGATTAAAGAAACTTGCTCCGCTCCCATTAAAGCAAGCCCAAAATATTATATGCGGGGAAGGATATCAGACTCGCAGAGAACATGTTGCTAAGTCCCATCTTCTTCCTGACAGAACCGACAGGTGGAATCAGATAGCAAACCCATCGCCGTAAACTTCTGACCCTCCGACCTTAAGTCATACTGTTTAATGTCGCAGTTCGTTTACAAGAGCATCCAACGATAAACAGCTTTGACTGTCTCAGGTTCGGAAGGGTGTCCCAATACTCTGATTTTTCCCATACTCTGATGTCTATCTATATATTGCACAGGGGAATCCCACAGAACGGCTCTGGTCCAGGAAAAAGTGTGGTCGAGGCTAACCTGGCCCACTCATCAGCCTGTTTACTACCAGCAATGCCGACATGGGCCATGTCCCAGTGTAATGTACTATGTTTGAGTAGCCCAGCTCTTGCAGTGCTTACTGGCAGCTCCACACTAGTTTTTATGTAACGGCACATATGTATATTGAGCGCTTTCATGACTGCTACAATGTTGGCCTTCCTGATTCGTTCTTCAGCGTTACGACCCAAGTTAAGTCTATCCCTAAGTACTTTACGGATACATGAGTTGACAAAGTTAACTCGGTCTCACGCATCCTTGTCAAGTTAAATTCCTGAATTTCGGTTCTCCTTGTGGAGAGAACCAGTTCAGTTTTCTGAAGTTTTGCACCCAAACCTACAGTAGCTTATTGAGAGTCATAGTTGTTAGATCTGATATTGTGCCTAAGTGCTTGCCAGATACGAGTATCACGACATCATCTGCGTAGGCCACCACACGAATCCCTGACGATTCTAAGGATTTTAGTAGAACACTCAGTACGATTACCCATAGGAGTGCGCAGCGGAGCGTGAAAATCATGCCGAGCCGAGTCCCTGCTTGCAATACTTACTGCCCTTGCTGCAAACGAGCAAGGAATATCGCATCGATACTAGGTGAGTTAATGGGTGAAAAAGACCCATTTTGCCTTATCATAAGTAAATATATATTTTCGCGGCTACCCAATCAGAAAGACTTACTCTAAGCTGCCTGTGTGTCGCAGAGCTACTATCTTCTGCTGCGATCTTACATCCTGCGAGGTGCGTACCAAAACAATTTTTCCTGTATTTTCGACATCCTCCGTGATACTGTCGTCCGTTCTTTTGAAAGTACTAACAAGATCAGCGCTTCTCTTTTCCAGAACGCGATGTAGTGTTGCTGCTTTGTTGGCTGAAGGTTAACTAATCCAAGACACACTCTGAACCGAGCAAAATATGTACATATTATATTTTCCCCTAAATACCTCTTTATCTAATTTGTTCTGTTTTGTTTCTTTCCTGCTCATTCTGTTGTGTAATATTCTGGTGCTAAGAAACGCGGCTATTATTAACAAACTCTTGAAGCTAAAGCTTAGGGGACACCCTTTGATGCGAGAGGACAGCCTTGACGGGAAGGAAATTAGGGTAGTGGGGCTGGGATGAGTTTGAATGAGATAACGGTGTACGTACGTGTATCATAATTGCAGGGGAAAACAAAAGATGGTAGGTGGTTCCACTCCACATTCGTGTTGTTCTGGATAAATGAATCATAGAATTTAACGCTATGAGTCATAATCATAGCCTATGACTACTACTGAGTTCAAGAAAATGAATTGGGGAAGGGCTGGCTAGCCGCGTGCTACGCAAAGGAAGAGCAAGCTCAGGAAAAATACTGGATATTTCGTCAGAGCAACGGCGGTTGTAGTAGCGATAAAAAAGTGATAAACAACCGACATTTCGCCGGTGTTCAAGGGGCTCTATGAGATGTTATAGATTCATCGCCAATAAGCTTGAAGGCTTTCCGTTGAACTTTGTCTAATGCGGATTTGGGATTTATATTCAAGTCTCGGTCTAATGTGGGCCTTATCAATTTGCGCCAAATCAGATAGTGTTAAGTATCTTTTACAGCGATTCATGAAACTCAGGCACTTATTGCATTTTCTGCAATATAGATGTTGTCAGACCAATTTAGTTTACCAGAGATGTTAATACCTATTACGTTCAGCGTAGGCGAATCGGTAATGCTGACACCATCGACAAAAAGGGGTTGGACGGCAGATGGGGCACGTTTTTTATTGGAAATAAGACAACATTGAGTTTTGAAGGCATTAAACTCTACTCTATTCGCTTTCCCCCATGCAATATTTTTTGAGGTATCTCTATTTAGTGAGTCAGACATGCCATCTGGGTTGATAGATGCGGCATTCTGGCGGGAGTCAGCTACAGAATTAAAAGTACTATATAAATAGAATCGAGGGTGCTGTCATCTGTTGCGTTTGAAGTCCCATTTGAAAGATCGTTGATGAACAGAAGAAAGAGCGTTGGTGATAGAACAGTCCCTCAAGGTACTGTGATTTAACTCCATCAAGGATAACTCGAAGCGAATGGCCATAGAGCAAACTTTCAATCCATTCAACTAATTTTGGGTCCAGACCAAAAGCCTGAAGTTTAGCTAAAACCAAACTCTGTCAAAGCTTTCGAAATATCGAGGGCAATCATTTTAGCTTCACCAAATTTATGAATACAGCGATCTCACCTTTCAGTGAGATAAGTCATTAAGTCTCCGGTGGAGTGCGAAGAACGGAAACCGTATTGTCGATCGTTGATGAGATGGCGTGAATCAAGATAGTTCAGAAGTTGGTTGTTAACCATGGTTTCAAAGACTTTTGACAGGATCGATGTCAATGCTATTGGTCGATTGGTTGTACATGAGCTAGCTTCTATGATGATGGAAATACTCCTATCAAGTAGGAGAGACAGAATAGTTTTTGGAAAAGTCTCGCTAATGAGGAAGCACAGTCTGAGAATTAAAGGGGAGATGCCATCAGGTCCAGCCAGTAATGATACTTGAGCTTTGAGCATACTTTAAATACAATACTTCCCTAGTGCGGAAAAGCAAAAGCCTCTGGTGTAAATCGCATAAGGGCATGGCTGGTGAATTTTGAGTAGTGCGCAGTAAGCAAGAGTTAGCACCGAAAATTTCAACAAACAAATTGGCCTTATTTAGTGATTCACTTTATATTTTCCCATCATATACAATTGGCGGAATGGAAGAAGAGCTGAAGTTATTCTTCACATGTTTAACAAGTGACTAGAAGCCTTTTGCTACCTTTTCGCTCAACGAAAACTTTTTGCCTGATTTTCCTATTGAACTGAAATTTAGTTTTATTAACAGATTTGCAGGTGTTCCGCGCAGAATTAGAGACCTCTCTCAGTTCGACACGGGGGCGTTGTTTATATGCAATGCACGGTATGCCACTTCTTTTCCCCTAATAGCCTCTTTGCAATCTCTGTTATACCAAGAGGTGTTAGTTGACTTGATGTTCTTAGAGCTATGGGGGATGAAACAGTACATTTCGTACCACATACTGTTTATAATTGAATCGCCTATATAGTCGACGTTCTGGGTAGAGAAGCAATCGGCCCAGCTCAGTTCACTGATGTACTGATTGATTTGTTTATTATTCAACACACGATAAAACCACTCATCATTCTGAATACAAAAAAATAATTCCTGTATTATTAGTCATCTAAATCAAAATCAGCGTTCACCAAAATTTTAGTCTTTTTGTTTCAAATCTCGAACAACAAGAAACCTAGAATATAAGCCCAGATGAATAACCTGAAGCTAATTATTCAAAATGTGGTTCGACTAAAAGCATCAAGCACACCTTTGAAATGTGAATGCCATTACTGGGGGAAAGAAAACCGACTACCTCCAACTTATTACGTGGTTAAGTTCAATAAACTATTCCATAGTGAGATGAAGGTCACTTTAATCATTATCGACCGGTCAGCGCACACCGTTCAGTTTACGTACAAATATCATATCGTAAGAAAACTTAAGATCGTACATACGAGTATAAAATAAATGAACTAAGCCGTAGGTATAATATCTAAACGTACGAGTATATTCGTACATATGCCGAAAAAAACAATGCGGAAATTTAAGTTATGTATTTCGAATATTATGGAGATCTAACATGGCACGCGGAAACCTTGAAAAATAATATTTTAGCGGTGGATTTTTCTGATGTGTGAATAATATTCATTTACGGCCAGACTCTTCCGTGCAAATAATGAGCTAAATTTGGTCTGGCACTATGACTCACAATAAATTAATTCTTGGAAAAATAGGTGAAAAAGATACCAATTTTTTTCAGGTAATTTTTGTAAAGATTGTTTTTGTGAGGGTCTATTCTCACATTCTCTATTCTATTTTTCAAGTTTAAAACATTCTATTTTAAATTTGTGTCCCTTGATACTCAAATTCGTAAACAACAAACCTCATGAACGACAACTGTGTCCGCTTTGCTGGTCTTTGCTACGGAACTCTCTCTTTCGTCCGAATGGACAACCAGGTTTGTAAATGGCTCGCTCGATGGCTGCACCATCCACCTTGTGTTGTGTGCTAACCCAGAGATTTGTTCCGTAGAACATGACGTGCTCGGTAGCCGTGAGGTCTCGGTCGCCACTCTACAAGACTTGAATCTAGAGTTCAGGGGTTCATTTTCCCGGTGCGTTAATAAAATTAAAAAAAAAAAACTGCCTGTGGGTACTATTAGAGTTCCCACAGCGGGCACTGCAACTATAATATAATTAGCAGGATTTAACCTGAAGTCTGCAGTGCTGATAAAAGCCTGCCCGAGGAGTGATATCCTAAAACGTGCGATGACGGGACATTCGCACAAGATGTGTTTGGTCGTTTCCACGTCCTCTAGACAGAGACGACATTCAGTCTCGCAGCGATCAATTGACATGAGTCACTGAGCAATACACAGAAGTGTGCGGACTACTAAGTCGAGCGACAAAGATTAAACTTTGTCGGCCGACTGAAAATTCTTTTAACACTGTTGAAAGTGCTGTTTCCATTGGGAGCTTTATCGCCCGCCTTTTGTCGTTCTACAAAAATAGCTCTATTCCACTCGGTGGCCTGGTCGTTCGGTCACCGCTCTACGATACTAATCTAGAGCTCGGAGTTCAAATCTCGGCGGGGGAGAATAGGCACATGCCGTCAGCGTAGTGAAGATGTTGTAGGTAAGATGTTAAAGTCCATTGAATTCCTCTGTCTAGTCCGGATAAGGCTGCATGCAATACATCGCCGATCACTATGTGGAATAGGATCGGTGAGAGGATGCACACCTGCCGAACTCCACTCGAATCTCAAAGTCCCCCGATACCTTACCTTTACAAAGAACGCGACAATTCGCGTCATCATAGGGTGCCTTAATAATAGCCACAAACTCCTCAGGGATGCCTCTCCAGCGCAAGGCCACCTATACAGAGTCCCGGTTCACACTATCGAAAGCCTTCTCGAAATCGATGAAAAACAAGTGAAGCGGAGAATAGTACTCGTACTTAACGCATTGCTCGATGATGAGCAAGGTGTTAATGTGGTCGACACAGGAGAATCCGGATCGAAAACCAGCCTGCTCTTCATCAATTGTTTTCTAAGTGAGCCTGTAGTCTTTCCAGGACGATTTTAGCTATTATCTTGGTAACGGCAGGAAGCGCACAAATTCCTCTCCAATTATTAGTCTGTAAGGCTACCCTTCTTCGGAAGTTTGATGATCAATTCTTCCTTCCACTCAGTGGGAAAGGTCTCTATATTCCATGCTTTATCAACAAGTGGATTCAGCAAATCGTCAGTTACGCTTGGCGCTGCTTGCTAAGGTTCGGCAGGAATACCGTTGAATCCGGTGACCTTACCTCTATTTCCTCTTTATTCGGGACAGTGGACCATACATATATGCACATTTTGATGGTTACCTAAATTTTCTATAGTATATGAAGGGGAAATTCACCAGAGGTTCCACGGTTCAAGACCGCGGCGAAGTGCTCTTTCCACCGCCTCACTGGATCTTCCTCTAAGATAAGTAGGTTTCTATCACTATCCTTTACCGGATGTTGGCAGGAGTTACGACCACCTGTAAACTCCTTGATGACACTGTATCCGGCGTGTAAGTTATTACTTCTTGCGGCTTCTTCTGTTGAGGCTAGAAGGGAATTCGTATAAACTCTTGTATCGCGTCACACACTACGCCGAGCTTCTCGACCTTTCTGACAGTAAAGGAGTTCGGTGCTACTTCGATTGTCGTTTGATGCTGGAGCCAAACGAACCTTCAGCTCTTTTCTTTCAACAATCCGCTCCCATGAAGCGTCCGACATCCAGGGCTTATTCCGACAATCCGCGAATCTGCGCTATCAATGTACGCATTTTTTATGGTATCCCAGTTTACATTTATGTCACTATTTGGGTGACTGGTTATCTAAGCTGCTTTTTGCGCAAGATGGTCGTTATATTGTTGTAAAACAGCTGAATTTTTTAGACGAGCGGTTTTGAATTTGCGGCGCCTGGATCTTTCGTCCCTAGGACGGCGTACAGCGGGGCAATAGCGCACAAAAAATGTCCTGTCGGAAGTTCATTTTGATTGGTTTTGATTCTCGACTAGTTGAGGAATAAAGTTTCGATTTGCATTTTCCACATTTTTTTCGTTTTTCGGGTGAAATTGTGCGGTGAAGTACAGAAACGGAAAAAACTGCTTTTAGAGGGCAATTTCCGTAATGTATTATTATTATGTAGGTTCATATTACAGCGACTTTGATGATGAGCGATTAACATTTATTATGTTGGCATATCGTATATTAGTAATAGTTTGTAATAACCAGCGCCACATAACAACAATAAAAAAAGAACTTTAAAGCAACTCACTGAAAAAAAACTTATTTGTAATCCTACTACAAACCAAGCGTCAACACGCGTCAAGCAGAAATTAAGCCAGATCGAACCGGAATACATCCAGGAAATCCCCAAATTTGCGCATTCTTACATAATAAGAAGTTATGGCCATTTAATCGAACAATGTCCACTTAAAAATTCATTAAAATTCAAACATAACAGAGAACGTAACATAGAACGAATGGAATTTGTTTTTCATTGAATTGTACATTTTTGCGCATTTTTTTTTCAAGATCAATTTTACCCGAAAAAAAAACTTTTATAAAAGTCACGAATCAATCAATCAGGTAAAATTGATTTTGCGACCCGAATCAAAAAAGAAATATTTGCAGTAAGTGAAGAAGCTTTGGAGTTCTACAATTAGATTTTTAGCAGTTTTTTTTAAATATTTAAGTTGTTTATATATGTATATTATGTATCATATGTTTATTAAAAAAATTTCAATATTGGAAACAAAACGATTTTTTTACATGAATCTCAATATCTTTTTACCATTTGTGTCTCGCATCCAGTACTATTGTACTATTTTACAAGTTAAGTTGGAAGCTTATTTGGTTGTTTGAGTGTTATTGCTAATGTGTTGTTCATTTGAATGAAATGGGAATGAATAACTGCCATTCGATTATAATATCATTAGTTCAAGAGATATATTTTGTGATTATGTAATGAACCACCTTATGGTCTGGTAGTGCTGCTTCCACCGGCAGATCTATGGCAGCACCTGATGAGTAAGGATCTGTCGGTGGTACGAAACCAGAGGCCGAGGGTACCATTACGCCTGGACCCCGATCCGAGCGCGAGGGAATCTGCGCCGTTCTTCAACCATTCCATCCTTATCGCCTCATTTTTTATCATTCCCCATTTTTACCTCACCTGTTTGTCTTGTTTTCCCCAGGCCTATCAATTTTTGTTAATAAGTAAAGGACAGGGGGCAACGAGCGGCGAAAATCCCGCCCACATCTCCCGAACTGAGCTACAGCAAGCATAGGCCGCTGCTTAGCTCGTTGAGGGGCCTTTTTGCTTCGACAGATGGCACGACCCGACTGCCACGGTCAATCAAGCTAAATTAGGCTCCGTCCCCACCCCACGGGTATCTTCGGATGCCCACCATCCGTTACATATTTGGCGCCCAACGTGGGACCAATTACTGGTACATAATAGGACTAAGAATGACCTCTTTGGGTTCCTTTTTAGTCCTTCCACCGATTTGCATCCCCACAAGCACATTAAGGCTACTTGCTCTAAGTCTTAGGCAATTTTTACTTCACGTATTTTCCCTTCAAGTAGCTGTGCTTTTCTTTGTAGCACCCCAATCCTTCTTATAGAGTAGATTATCCGTTTAGAATCAGTTCAACAAGGCAATCCTGGTGTTGTGTTCGTCTTTTGTGGTTTAGCCACGTATTTAAGGCCTCCATAAATGCTTTGAATTGCCGGCATTTGGAACTTCTTCGGTGACCGGACGCAGCGCAGAGGAGCCCTGGATAAGTTTTTGTTTGCCAGGATTATCCTTCTAAGTAACTTAAAACAAAACAATTTTTTTACACAGTATTGTATTTTTCTATTATTCATATGCTCAGCAGCTTACAGAGTTTATGAGTGAACTACGGCAAGGAATGCAGTTTTGCGCCTCGGCTGGCCTCAGAATTCTTTATAACCTGTTGATCATCTGAATGATTGGGAAATTTAGTATTTTTTTTTTTTTGCTTTGCTAATTTTTCCCCTCTACAATGGTTGTCGGCTGACTCCGGTACCCAGCTCGCTTTTGTTTTGTTTTTTTTTTATATGCTTTTGCTCCCACCGGCAGATCGAAGCAGCACCTGATGAGTAGTGATCTGTTGGTAGTACGAAACCAGAGGCCGAGGGTCCCATTACACCTGGACCCAGGTGCGACCGCGTGGGCGTCTGATCCGTCCGCCAACCATTCCATCCTTATCGACTATTTTTTTTTATTCCCCATTTTTACCTCCCTTGTTTGTGTTGTCTTCCCCAGACCTATGCATTTTTGTTAATACGTAAATGACAGGCGCAACGAGCGGCGAAAATCCCGCCCACATCTCCCGAACTGAGCTACAGCAAGCATAGGCCGCTGCTTAGCTCGTTGAGGGGCCTTTTTGCTTCGCCAGATGTCACGGCCCGACCTTCACGGTCATTATGCTACCTAAGGCTCCGTCCCCACAGGGGCATCTCCGGATGCCCACCAGACCGTCCGTTACAATTAATCATGCCATTTTCTTCAATAAGTTTTGAGTTTAATGCTTAAATAGCAGTTTTAAGGTCATTCCTAATGTATTTGATCATTCTAAATCAAATGAAACTAACCACACGTTGATACCATCATTATCTCAAAAGATATTGACTTTTTTGTAATTACATGAGCTATTTTGGCTAATAAGACCAAAATTCGAAGCTCATATCATGGTTTGAGGGTGATTCTTAATGTAATTCTTCATTCTGGATCGAATGAAATAGATCTCAGCTCAACACGATTATTACTTAAAAAGATTTTTTTTTGCTTTGTTTTTTTTTATTTAAACGTTTATTTCCTTCAAAAAGTTTGAGGTTCAAAGCTACCTACAATAAAAGCTTCTTTTTTGGTGATTCCTTATGTTTTTTTATCATTCTCAATCTAATGAGATAAACCACAATTCAATTTGATCATTAGTTTTCCGATTTTTTATTAAATTCATCTATCATCTATAGAGAGATCAATAAGTTCCACTTGCGTTTCGTTGAAGAAGCTCGCGAAAACGATTTTCGAGAAAGATTTCATGGAACATGCTATGGATTGTAAAGACAAATCCAATTACCCTGCTGTTCCTCACTACTGCGCACATTATTTCCAGATACGAATTTGCTACTGTCACCCCATAACAGCCCATACAATAAATTTCTCCCCGGCTTTTTCTTGAGGGCTACTTTTACTTTTTGCTTCGTTCACTCGCCTTACTACGCCGGACCACGCGGATACCAGTCTGCCGCCTTAACGACTGTCAACTCTCTCCTGTCTGTTCAATGTCATTCCACTTTTTTCCGGCAACTGTCGTTCGAACCGATTGAAATTTAGAATTTTTCGAGCTTCTTCTCTGCGATTGTTGTGACATTTCCGTCGAATTTTATAAAAATTCCACAATTAAAATTAATTTTAAAGACATATAGTAAAAAAGTAATTGATGACGCAAATCGTAGGATTGCTCTTTTAATAGCGAAATAAAAGAATTTCAGAATGATTTGGATATTACTCGTATATTTCTTTTAGTGCAAAAAAAAAAAAAAACGAAAAAGTACACACCGTATGTACTGTACACGCAAAGATACATTTTCCCGATTTCATATTTCTTGGCTTGAGTTCACAGTACAACACAAGCACACACAGGTTTACTTTAAATTGTAAACAATACTCAAAATATTGCCAATTTTAATTCATATTGCCACAACCTACGGAGAATACAAAATGATTCTGTTCTAGAAACAAAACCCAATGACGTTGTTTCTGTTCTGCCGCCAAACAACAATTTTCTGCCGCCGATTCTGTTTATTTCGTCGCTATGGCAACGGGAACCAAATTTATACTGTTTCTGTCGCAAATGTATTGGATTATATTTCTGTTCCTGTTCTGTTGTATGGGAAATCCCAGCTTTACATTTTTAATTCGGAGAATCTTCGACCAAATATAACGTATGTACGAGTACTTGTACGTACATACGTTGAAAAGCATATTTATATTCATTAGTATGTACTAGAAACCTGAAAAATAATAATTTAGATTAAAAAAAATCTCGCAACCAATTAATAGACCTTCAATACCCCATTTTCAACTATCGCTATCTAGAGCTATCGAAAAATGCTAATGACTTATTAAGGATATTCTACTATAATCGTTAATATGTTTCTATGTGTCATTTGTGTGTACGAGTATGCAAATAAAAGAATATTTAACCATATTCAAACCATTCTAAACAAATAAACATCCAATTGTTAATTAAACAGAACCGCCAAGTAATTATTCAAAAGCTTTGTATTCATATGGGTAACATTCTACCTCAAAATATCTGAAAAATTATCAACCAATGACCAGGTTCTCAGAAAACTGATCCTATTACCGATCCACTAAGTGGCAGAGATGTTAAGGTGCGTTTAGATTTGGCGAAACCACTCGCGAAACTGATGCGCGAGGCAAAATTGTGCGTAGGGAAACGTGTTCCTCACCCGAAATTGTTAGACTGACCACAGGTGAATTTCGGGTGAGGTCTCGCTAAATCTAAACGCAGCTTAGAGAGAGTATCGCGTTAACTGAATCTGAATCATGTCGACCTTGACGCGTAGTACGCACTGCGGCTTTTGAATAGATTCTTTTGCGTCTGGCCAGAATCTCGCCTGCCTCCACTCATGCAAGATGCGGAAAACACATAAAAAATTCACGGCGACAATGTGTCGAAGCAAGCGAGATTTTGGCGATACGCAAAAGAATCTATGCAAAGAATCGCACTACATACTAGACGTTAGAAACAAAACCTTATGCATAGATGCCCCGAAAGGAGAATGATAACCGGCTTACTTTCGTTATCGGTATCGCTGTCCCTTAAGCCGCGATTCCGCATACACCAGGAACAGAATTCAGTACATTTGTGAGAGGAGGAAACTCTGATCCATTTCATGTGCAAATGCCCGGCTCTTGCAAGAATCAGACATCAAGAACTGGGCAGTGCTTTCTTCCATGATATATCCGACATCTCCTCGAAGAGTATCGGGGAGGTGATACGTTTTCTTTACTCCAAAGGATGGATCTGAGGACGAATACCTCAGAACGTTCTTGATAGCAACGGTTTATTCCTCTTATGAGGCGTGTGGCATCAAAACGGCGCACCTAGCGCTACTTGTGTTTTTCTTTCCTTGCTGGAAAGTAACAGCCACTCTAACCAACCAACCAACATTCGTGACATAATTCTGTTGCTGTCGCTATAGCGACAAAAATAACAACAGAATCGTCGACGGAAAATGGTTGTTTTGGCGACAGAACAGAAAGAATGCAATCATGCATTGTTTCTGGTGCTATAATAATAATAGCCACAAGCTTCTTAGGGATGCCTCTCCTGCGCAAGGCCGCCCATATAGAATCCCGGTTCACACTATTAAAAGTCTTCTCGAAATCGACTAAAGGCAAGTGAAGCGAAGAATCGTACTCAGCGCTTTGCCCGATGATGATTCGCAATGTGATCGACATAGGAGAATCCGAATCGAAAGCCAGCCTGCTCTTCATCAATTGTGCTCTCTAAGTGACCCTTTAAGGTGACCATACATTAACGCGCACAACCACGACCGAACTTCCACCGAACCATCAATTTCATAGAACGATGGAAATGAGGGGAATTTTTTCTATGAAATTGATGGTTCGATGGAAGTTCGGTCGTGGTTGTGCCTTTAGTCTTTCCAGGATGATTTTAGCTTATCTGGGCAACGGTAGAATAGAAAGTACCCTTCTTCGGAAGTTTGATGTTCAATCCTTCCTTCCAGTCAGTGAGAAAGGTCTCTGTATTCAACGCTTTATCAACAAGTGGATGCAGCAACTCGGCAGTTACGCTTGGCGCTGCTTGATAAAAGTTCGGCAGGGATACCGTCGAGTCCGGTGGCCTTTCCTCATTTTAGTGCAATAACAGCAGCGACTAATACCTCTTTAGTCGAGGCAGTGGACCGTATACGCACATTTTGATAATTAACTTAATTATCTATGTATATGAGAGGAACTTCGCCAGAGGTTACACGGTTCAAGACCCCGGCGAAGTGTTCTTTTCTCCGCCTTATTTGAGCTTCCTCTAAGATAAGTAGCTTTCCATCACTATCCTTCACCGGATGTTGGCAGGAATTACGACCACCTATAAACTCCTTGAGGACATCGTATACGGCGTTTAAGTTGTTGCTTCTTGCGGCTTCTTCTGCTAATTTATAAGTCTATACACGTCTATTGATAATGAAACATTTCTTTGGAAATCATTCAAAACGGGGATTAACCTAAAACAGCAGGTTAATTTTTTTTTTGCAAAAGTTTATATTTTTTATACAAAATGTGCACTGAATTGAAATTATAGAATTTTTAATATTAGACGCGTTCTTTTGCGAATCTTGACCTATACAGGTTAGTAAAATAACACGCAATACATCAACAACAACATTAACCCATAGTTGCCAGATCGTGGGATTTCTCGCCAATATATGGGACAAAGGAATTTTTCCTTATTTTGTGGGACATTTCGTGATCTAGGGGCGATCGGTTTCCTAAAACGCCAGCCCTGAGTCAGCGCTTCACAATTGCTAACCAGCACAATGTGATTATTTTCGTGTTATAGAAACAGTCTGTCTCATTTGTCAAATGCCATGTTCAGTTTGGGATTTTACAGAAAACTCGAAATTTCCAAGGTGACACACATCGTAACAATTTTCCTTCCCACAATAAAGTCCCGTAATTACGTTAAAAACACGACCATACACAAACGGAGGTTAGAATCGTAGAATAGTTTGACGGAACAGGCGTTTGACATTTTGCAACTTGACAATTGTCGCAAATATCAAATATTGCGCTGAGCCAGAAAAGCGAGAGAATTTAATGCTGACTGAAAGTGAAAGCTCTAAGCCTCGGCGCTTAGCTTAGCACAAGCGTTTCTAGGACAAATTACTATGCAGCACTAGTCGCTTCTCATCATTGTTGCTTTAGGAATGCAGCCAATGGCTGCGCTCCTGCAAGCGGATCAAGATTTCCCCTCCGGTAAAATCAAACTGTAAATGTTTGAATCTGAATACTTTTTAGATCCGGAGGGGAATATTTTCAGGGCCAAAATTTACAGTTGTCCGTACATATTTTACCGGAAGGGAAAGCATATGATGGAGAAGTCCGTTGCAGCTCCGCTCGTAGGACCGCGACTAATGACAATAATCAGGCATATGATAACAGTTCACATGATGTAATTTGAATAGAAACTAAAATTTCGGCATGCCAAGAAAGAAGAAAAATCGAATAGGCAACAACCTTCTGAACAGGGCAAATAAAAGGTGAAGCAGATAATCACTTAAGGCGCCGACGGGTAAGCCAAGAGGTAAGCAAAGTTTGAGGATGAATTTTGTCATTTACACCTAAATTTAATATATGTAGTTCCATATAGTTATAAATATTTCGCGATTAGTCCAATCGAATGTGATTCAATTTCTAATCTTCGGTTTAATTTTCCAGTGAGAGTGACTTATCGACTACAATTAGTACTAAAGGTGCATTTTGCTAGGCACACGATCGTCGAACATTGTTCGCTATTAGCGATCAACCCATAGAGCACAGAGTACTATTTGTGTGTATCTTTTTGATCGCCGCCTGCGATCGGCGCAGAGTGGTGTCTAGTTAAACGGACCTTAAGCACCGTCAGAATAAAAGCGGCGCTTGGAAAGTCACTCTGACAACCGCCCTTTTCCACGTCCCCCAATCTAAAGTTTGAAAAACTGTGAGTCAAAATTTCTCTGCCTACGTTTTAAGTTAAACTTTACAGTCATCCGTTAGCCAGCGTCCAATGAGGACGTATTTTGCGAAGGGGCTGTTTTGCCGCGCAATAAACCTACAAACCTATTTGCGTAAACTAGTTACTTCTTGAAAATTTGTTAGTGAATTGCCATATAATGGAGTGATTGTGGTGCAGATGAGCGAACATGGGCCAGCGTCTGGAACTGAATGTTCTTGGTGGATGACTCAATTGGTTCAGAATCGTCTATGTAGACGGGTAGGAGTAGGCGATCAAAACTTTAATAAAATTAAAGACAATTTCCGACGGTTGGCGATACAATCTTTTTTTGTGGATTAGCCAACCGAATACGTTCGAAGCCTCACTAGTGACATCAGCGGTGACATCGAAAAGCCCGGCATAGTTACAGGAGAAGAAAAAAAAAAGTTGGACTCTGATCGACCCGTCTTTTGAACTCAATTTGTAGAAATGAGGTTCAAGTGCGCAGTAAATCGATCTACATATGTTATTGTTTTAAGATTGCTCTGTAATGCCCGAATGCCAAATAACGGCGATCTCCGTAGTGAGGGATTTTTCACATAAATGCGAGATATTTAGACGGCGTGCGTGAGACAAACGCTTACAGCAGTCTGGAAACTCTGCGATTAGCCTATACGGGTTAGCGTTCTATCCCGGTGGCTTATCTGTGGCAGGATTAATCTGGCTGAAACATAGAACATCACACTTATTTAGTCTACATCTAGTGATTGCCGCAAGAAGTTTGTTCGTTTTCGCTACATTCGATTGTAGTGAAATTCAATTGAAAGTAATATTTTGCTGATCGGAAAAATGATTTTCGTTGAAATGTTAGCGAAATATTCGGAATAAATTACTTTCCTTTATCGCAGTTGCATTTGACAAACTTAATGGTTTGTCTTGGCATGTTCCTACCCTATATGGGTAGATAAAATAGTTTTTTTTTTGCAAAACTACACTTGTCCTGGATAATTGCAAAAGCGCCTATTGTGAGCGAAGTGTTTTGGAGGATTGAAATTATCGTGTACATATGTACATTATCGCAACTGCACTGTAGACTCGTATGTGTGTCAAACACTCTCACTCATAGTACGGGAGCTGGTGACAGAAAGTCGCCGCATGGCATCGAATGCAAAAAAAAAAAGATAAAAATTTATCGACGAGTGGAATTGTATTCTTTCAAACGGCACCAAATTTTTATATGCAAGATACGAACTATGTAGAAATTGGGTGACTTAAAACGTAACTCCTTGCCTAAAGTCGGCTTAAATGGACCCGAAATGGTGTCAATTTTTTTTCAAATGTATCAAATCCAACTACTTAAAATTTTCACGCGAGCTCCATTTATTTCTATACACTAATGTGGGTGGCTTAAACTCTTGAGCCGTGGTGAAAAGTGACTTAAAACTTTCCAAAGTCACTGCTCAGATTCTGGTTCAGGAATGATAAAAAGTTCAAGTTCGCAAGTTTATTCTTTTTTATTGCTAGCTCGATTGGCAGGTTAGTTGTGATTGTGATACACAATAGACCACTCGGTTTCATTTCTTCTGGACTTTAACTGCTGAGAGCCCCCATCTCTCCTACTTCCTATATAGTTCAAATAGCGCGGATCTTATTATTTAAGTATTCCAAAAACGTTCTACAAAAAGGGAAATATTTTAACAATTTATTCGGAGGTTCAGGTAATTGGGAAATGCCCAATTACCTGTCGCTCGATGAGACAAACTCTTGTGGTACTGTATCAGGCTTTGACTGTTTCTTGATTTCGTTGGCTTTTGGAGGTTCCGCTTGCACCGAAACCAAAGATGAATTTAATTCTAAATTGCTCAACAAAGAACCCGGGATTGTTTTTTTCTTGTAAATAACTGGTAATGCCAACAGATTCCCGCAACATTTCCTGTGGTAACCACACACACCCGGTGATTCCGTATTCAATAATGAATTTTCTCCTTGGACACTAACCGTCGATATTTTCAATGCCAGACAACCGACTAATAAAGTTGTTGAATAGACTTGTTTTTTTCGTAGTTAAGCGATTTCAGGAGAAAAGAAAACGTGATCGTGAAGTCAGCTCTGCAGAACTGTTAAGCATGACGACGTCGACGAACTCTATTACATGTTTTCGATTTTTTTTTAACTAACTCATGATAGTTTTAACTGGCTCTGATCAAAATGAAACAAGCAGTAACATTGCAATAAAAGATAATAAACTTTAACTTCTTATCGTTCCTTCCTTTCCTTCCTATCGTTCTGAGCAGTGAATTTGGACAGTTTTAAGTCACTTTTCACCACGGCTCAAGAGTTTAAGCCACCCACATTAGTGTAGGGGCGACCGGTGGCGCAGTGTGTTGAGGCATCAGTCTCATGTTTGACTACCGGCGTTTCGGATTCGAATTCCGTCCATAACGACGTTCGTGGCCATGGATATGCAGGAGGTGCATGCTGGCAACTGCATTCTCCGCAACCAGTTTATGCCGCCGAAACGACAACTGGGCCACAAGGAACAGTTGACGCGCTGTGCCCCACAAGGGGTTATTAGGGCCATGGACCATGGAGTTCTCATGAAAATTCTAAGTACATAGTACGATTTGATACATACAGATGGCATGCGGCGAGCATCTAATTTTGGAATTTACTGTCAATCAAAATTTTTCAGCCATATTGAAATGACACAGATTTTTTTTTCCACGAGCTCCCGTACTACCACTAAATCGATACGATTCTTGCTATAAGGAACACGTCCAATGATAAAACACTTTTCTCCAGAATTGCCCACAAAACTGTTTTTTTTCGCATTCATAGCTTATTTGCTCCGTTTGGTGTGGAATGTCATCGTGTGTGACGAGTAAAAAGAAAGTGCAATCACGGATAGATAAACAAGATGCAAGCCTTCTTCGAGAGCTTGGGATCAATGAACGCAAAGTTGGTCGTGGCAATCGGTGAATCGTCGACTCATCTCATCTGAAATGTGAAATGAATACCTTGAACTGTAATGCGTCCGTCGCCCACCACAACTACTAGTCATAATACGCAAACGTTTCAGCAATGGAGTTTTTCTTTTGGAAAGTCACACACTGAATGTAGATGAACATTGTACTATACATATGATAGAAAACAATCTTCCGGTGGCGCTCAAATAATCGGAGATAATACGTATGCAAACTTACAATTTTCCCGACACATAGACGTACGTACCCTGAAAGAATATTAAGATGATTAATAAAGTTCAGTGAATCAAATCAAAATAGATAGACTTAAGGGGGGTTGGTAAAAAATGGTGAAAATATCTCAATTATACTATAAATAGATAAAAAAAAATACTTTCTTGAACAACTCAGTAACTACAAACAGCAAATTTCCGCTTCGAGGCATCGTAGTGTAGGCAAAAGCAGCAACAAATTTCCACAACACAGTAGGTTCGAATTCGACAAAACACTAGTAAGAAGGTTTTAAAAGCTCGCACCGATCGATTAGATATCATTCCTGGTCTCAACGATAACCCAAGTATCGATTTTAGACTGAAATACGTCATGAAACGTTATCCGTCAGAACAAAGTGCTCTCCTGAAAAACCACGTTTTTTACTCTTCAACGTTCCTTTTCTTCTCTCTCTCTGGATCCTGTCAACCTCTTATGGAGGGTAGGGCATTAACCACGCCGACTTTCCACCTCGTCCTGTTCGCCGCCATCGCCTTCAACTGTCTCCACGATTTGCCTAATGACTTACCCTCGACCTAAACTGATCTTCTCCAGGTGTTTCTAGGTCGTCCAACGCGGCGACTTGCATCGGTTCCCTGTGGGTTCCAATCAAGGGCCTGTTTAGCAATGTTTTCCGGCCCTTTTCAAAGTGTGTGACCTATCCATTGCCACTTTCGCCTTTTTATGGAGGTGTCTATCCTGTCCTGGCCAGTAATGAACAGGAGGTCGTCGTTAGAAATGACCTCCGGCCAGCGTATGTGTAGGATGCGCCGTAGACACTGGTTCACGAAAGTTTGCAATCTAGTTGTTATCGCCCTGGTCACCTTCCAAGTTGAACAGCCATAAAGAAGCACATATAATATTTTACATTGGTTTCGAAGATCCTGAGTTTGGTACTGTTGTTGGAGATGTTGTCGTTTTGCTAGAAAGGAGTCAAACTGAAAAAGCTGCCCGAGCCTTATTGATGCGAGACAGTACATCAGCATCCGTTCCATCATCTGTTGTAACTACGCTTCCGAGGTAACAAAAGTTGTCCACTTTTTCCACCGTCTGCCCCGAAACACAAATTCCGCTCTGTCTTCCTGGATCCAAGCTCAAGTACTTAGTTTTGGTAGCATTGATTTTAAGCCCCGCATTGCCACTTTCGCGGTGCAGGGCATCCGTCATTTGAACTAGATGATCCGATATATGTATTTGAGAGAAGACAAATATCGTCAGCGTAATCCAGGTGTTTAAGGTATTCAAACAGGTTCCATCTGATACCTTTGCTCTGGTGTCCATGAAGCGCACTGCAAAGTACGTCGTTAATGGCAATCAAAAACAATATAGGTGACAAAATGCAACCTTGCCTCACTCCGCTATGTACCCTTCGAGGTACATCTGAAAGCTTACCCTTGTGTAAGACATGACATTGGGCTCCGCTATAGGACTCCTTGATGATGGATATGATTTTATCTGGTATACCTCTCCTATGTAAAGCCTTCCAGATGTATTCCCGGTCAACGCTGTCAAACGCCTTCTCGAAATCGATGAACACGAGATGTAATGGGGATTGTTCAATAATAATTCGGAGGGTGTTGATGTGGTCGCTACATGAAAAGCCCTCGCGAAAACCAGCCTGTTAATCTTTCAGTGTGCGCTCAACCATATGCTTGATCCGGTTTAAGACTATTTTTGCCATCAGTTTGGAGACTGCACGCCAATTATTACAATCCTTCAAGTTACCTTTCTTCGGGATCTTAATAATGACGCACTTCTTCCATTCTTTAGGGTTTCGGCTTCCCAACACTCTTGGATAAGGGGAGAAGAATATCCGCAGTAGCGTTGATATCCGCCTTATAGAGTTCCACCGGAATTCCATCTATCCCCGGGGCTTTACCCGCTTCCATCGACTTAATAGCCACAGTTAATTCCTGTTTAGATGGTGGGCTGGTATCAACTCAGGCTATTTGCCGAATATTTTCTGCTTCTAGTGAAGATGAATTCAAATGTTCAAAGGTGTTGTTGAGGACCTCAATGAAGTGTTCTCTCCACCGTCGCAGTTGATCTGCATCAGTGACCAGTAGGGATCCGTCTTTATTTTTCACGGGATGTTCAGTTGCAAAAGATTTGCCAGTTAATGGCTTGATAAGTTTGTAAAGGGTTCCACTGTCACCACGGTAAGCCGCTTCCTCTGCCTTCTCCGCTAATGCATTGATGTTGTTGCCTTTGTCCCGTCTTACGCTTCTTTGCATGCCTTTCTGAAGAGAACGGTATTCAGTAGCTGAGTTGATTTGTTCTTTAATTCTCTTCCGTGCCGAGATTAGAGACCATGTAGAGTTACTAATGAATGGCCTTATTGCGCTCTCCAATCTGCTCGCAAAAGTTTCACCGCACGAAATAAATGAGCGACTTTCCATCTATCATCAATTGTAGTTGGTGGTGCATTAGCTCTTTCGTGCAAGGCGGTGGAATAAGCACGTCTTATAGATGGATCTTTAAGCTTTTGCACATTAAAACGTTGCAAGATTCTTGCATTTTGAGGGCGATGGATCGCTGCCGTTCGTAAGCGCAATTTTGCGACAACAAGTTGGTGATCGCTGGCAATATCAGCACCCCGCTTCGAGCTGACGAGAGTTGCAAAACTCCACGAACATCTCGCCATTTTGGTTCCTGTTGCCTAGCCCATGATTGCCCATTAGGTGTTCCAAACCAAGGTTGTCAGGCCCGACTTTGGCATTGAGATCCCCCATAATAATTTTTATGTCACTTTTGGGAGCCTTGTCGAAGGTGTCGCCGAGTCGGTGATAGAAGGCGTCTTTTGCTGATTGATCCAGTGGTTCAGTCGGAGCGTAGCACTGAATTATTGTGAGGTTTCTTACCTTGGAATTAAATCTGGCTGTAATGATACGGTCGGAGATGGGCTTTCACAGTCAATGATAGACGTGCCTCCCTAGTCAACAGGATTCCGATGCCTGCCATTCGAGGTGTGTTACCGTCTTAACTTCCAGAGTAGAGCAGCACTGTTTGGGAGTGACAAAATCGTTCCCAATCCAGGCCATCTTGTTTCGCTCCGTCCTAGTATATCGATGTTATATGCGGTCAATTCCCGTTCGACTTCAGTAAGCCTCGCACTAATGCACTTGCCCCACATCGTTCGAACGTTCCAAAAACCGATCGTGACCCGTTGTTTGTAGCCAAAAGTCGTTGCCGGTAAATCAGTTCATGGTATCCGAGGCTCGTTTAATGTTTCGAGTGTAAATTTATTTCAGGTATGCTGATTACAAGCCCACATACCCAATCTTAGGGGACGGGAATGGTTGCTTCCTTAGGTGTCCTAAGAGTCGCCGGGAGCTATTTTTTATATAGCGCAGAGGTAGCTCTCCAATGGTGTTTTTGATCACGCGTTCTTTTGATGATCTTTCAGCTGGGTGCGACGTGTTGGTGCTCTCACAACTATGTTGCAGCACCACCGTTCGCCTATTTCCTGAGACGCACTGGTGTTATCGGCCATTCAGGATGATCATCGTTATGTGAATCTACCAAATGTTTTGCAGTGCAAAACTCGGTTGGCTGGGTTAGCCGTTCCAGAGGGCGCCCACAAGGAGGACTATGGAAGAGGTCTTTTGCCCCCTTCCTTTTCTTGGCATCTATCAATCCGACGGGGCTCAAATTTTTATGAACCGTTCTTGAATAGTACCTGAAGGTTTTAACGTTTTTTTTTTTTTTTTTTAAATTCCTATTAAAAACTCGGGAAAAAAGTTTCAAAGGGTTGTGAAACGGGTTAAATTTTCCGACACCAATAATTTCACGTCAAAAATTAAAAAGAATAGATCTCACCGAATAAATAAAACGACAAAAATTCGGTATTTTTTCCTTTATACATAAAAAAAAAAGAAAAAAAGAAAAATTGAAAAAGCTTTAGTAGTTTTTGTAAAAAGCTACATTAACTAGATGAATCTCGGTTAGGAAAAAAAGAGGCATTGAATGGTTGTAATTTCGTTAATTCACAGATTGCTTACAAGAAAAAACTTAGACAAAACAAGGAAATAAAAAGTTAATTGAGCTAGGCTTAATATTTCCGGAGTTATGATGTAACAAAAAATAAAAGGATTATTTTCCGATTTTCGACTGAGACCCCCCTTAAAAGGAATTAACGAAGAAAAAAAACGCAATAAAAAGAAAAAAAACTGGAAGTTCAATATTCTCATAATTTACTAGAATCGCGAAAATCTGAACACAAAAAACCTGAAACATCGAGTAATTTGAATACTGGCAATGGCAATAACATAAAAGCCAAATGAAAAGATTCGGATCTATCGGCTAATAAATTATTTCTCCATTTTACAAAGACTGTCTACGATAGAATTTAATATGGTCTCCAGGTTGGCCTAATCATCGTTATACTAGCCCCATCGAGAAAGTCATTAATCGAAGTAGCAATCCATCAACTATGACTTTGTAGGAAATGGAAATGCTTTTGATTAGAACTTGTAGACACAAAAAGATAACAGCTACGAGCTTTTTTTTATTTGAAAATAAATTTCTCAGAACGGGGTCATCAACCTATTAAACAGTAGAAGCCGAACTGTCCAACATTACGATCTGCTCGTATGCAGGACATTGTAATGTATGCTTTCCATGCATTTAAGACCTGTAGAAGTTCAAATGTCCTCGAGGACGTCATGAAACTGTGACGAATAGACATTGTGCGTGCAGGAGACAAAATGGCGAAATGACCAAGTCGACTGAGCCCATTTTCTGACAATCCCAAAAAGTACAAATTGTACTATTATGGAAACTCGAATGATAGAAACGGGGTTAGCGTTATTCTGTCATCGGCTTTACTTGGCAGCATCGTGAGTATCTCCCAGTTGTCGCGACCGCTTGATGGGTATCAAAGTGGTTATCTGCGGAAGAGTGTGGAACGTCATAAGTGCCTACGCTCTCCAAATGAAAAAAAGGCATTTTGGAGCGACGTTGACACACTGTTTCAAAGTACCTAGTCTAGCCATAAATACTGTTACAAACTTTTTGAAGCATTGTTCAATAAAAGAGGTGGTATATGCTAAGAAATCATTGTTTATTTATTAAATGCATTGTCAACAACGGAAATTGCAACAAGTTATTCGAAGTGATTGCCTTATGCCTTTACACAAGCCTTTAATCGAGCTGGCCACTTATCTATGGAAGCACGCACGACTTCAATCGGAAAGTTGGCGACTGCATGTGTAAGAGACTTCTTTAAGGATTCGATATTAGAATGTCTTTTAGAGCACGTCATTTGCTCTAAGACAGACCATAATTCGTAATCCAGCGGATTCAGGTCTGGGCTAGAGGAAGGCCAATCTTCAGCTTTAATAAAATCTGGAACATTTTCTTCAAGCCATTTTTGGGTTGACTTCGCCTTATGACCTGGTGCAGAATCTTGCTGGAAACTCCAAGGCTGATTTTTGAATAATGACGTGTTGAGAGGTTTCACTACACTTTCAAGGACACTTTCTTGATAAATTTTGGCAGACGTTTTGACGCCCTTCTCACAAAAATGCAACTTTGTCACCCCGTTGTAGCTAACACCCCACCAAACCATTACTGAGGCTGGATGATGACCTCTTTGAACCTTTTGGGCAACTTGAGAAGCTTCTCTGGCACTGCGAGCATAAACCCTATCGTTTTGTTTATTAAATGTTTCTTCGGCAGTAAAAATTTTTTCGTCCGTAAACGGTGTTCTTGGTTTGCGTACCGGCAAAGTAATCTTTTTGATTTTTCCACTCTATTTTTTTTTAACGAATCTGTTAGTAAATGCCCGGTAGATCTACGATAAGCACCCAGCCCCAAGTCACTTTTGATGATACGTGAAATTGTTCTTTGGGGTATTTTCATCTCACGCGATAAAATGTTTTGTTTCCGAAGAGGATTTCGGCGAATTCTCTCGCGCACGGCTTTAACCGCTTGAGGTGTTCGAGTAGTTCGCGGACGGCCACTTCTTTCACGGTCACTTACTCCAGACGTATCATTAAATCTTTCAATAGCCCGATATACAAACATTCGGCTTATACCAAGGGTATGCAGAGTCTTAAAAATATCACTTGGTTGCATTCCTACTTTATGAAGTGCAATCACAGCAATTTTATTTTCTTTGTCACCCCAATCCATGTTCACTACACTAAAAATTAAACTCAAATGATGACAAATGCATCAAGCACAAGCGTACTATAGCGATTAGCTCAATTTTTAAGAAATGCAATATAACGGTTCCTTTCTGCAGGGTTGCCAAACCTTGTAACAATATTTATGGCTAGACTAGGTATACCAGATACCGAGCTGGTTTTTTCGAAGGGGATTTCAATAGCCATTTGGGAGAATCGAACTCTTATTACGAGGATTGCGACGGTGAGAAGGGTAGCCAATTTACAGCCAGAAATGATGAAGGTGAGGCTATCCTGACAATGTGCAGATCACACAGTCTGGTCATCCTCAACATATGGTTCATTAAGAACCAAAGACACCTGATTACATACAGCAGTGGGGCTGCGACGTAGTTAGACTATCATCTGTGTCTAAATTTCATAAGACGTTGGATGAAAGACTGCAAAGTGATCTTGGATGAATCTGCGGTCATACAGCGCCGGTTGCTCCTGACAGAATTTATTTTGAAAGGAGGAACAAGACCTCAAGCAATCCCCAAGCCAGTCGAGAAAATTAAGTGGCATAATCTCAACAACAAACTCTTTGAATCTGTTGTAGCTCCACTCATTGTTAAAATGAAGGAGTGGCTTCAATACAACACCAACTGTGACTAGCAAGGTCCAACACTAATGTGGAATGCTTTGGAGGAAATGTTTGTAGGTGAGGCTGAAAAGACACTAGGGGTTTCGAAAGGCCCACTCCACACGAACAAGGAGACATGGTGGTGGAATAACGAAACTAAAGAAGCAGTGCAGGCCAAATCGAACGCATTCAAGGCTTGGACAACATACCAGATAAGCAGTGAGACCGAGAAGGTTCAACTTCGGGAGAAATATGAGGAATTCCGGAAGGAAGTAAAGCGAAAGGTGGCTCAAGCAAAGGCGATTGCAGCCGAGAAGTTCTATCAAGAACTAGAAGATAAGACTGCGGCTAATAAATCGTCATTGCAAAAGAAACCTAAAGACAATGCCAGGATTTATAGGGTTGCAGCTCAAAGGAGAAGAAACGCTCGAGAGATTCAGGCGCCAAAGTACGTTGAAGACTCACAAGTACTGAGTACTTTGAATTGTCCTAACCACTTGTGGGACATAGCGCGTCAACTGTTCCATGTGCCTCCGTTGACGTTTCGTTAGCATAAACTGGTTTCGGAGAATGCAGTTGCCAGCATGCACCACCTGCACATCCATGGCCACCAACGTCGTCGTGGACGGAATTCGAACCCGAAACGCCGGTAGTCAAACATGAGACTCATGCCTCAACACACTGCGGTATCGGTCGCCCCTGGCAATAACTGTATATCTATAGCAGGTTGAGCTCAGAGATATACCTATAGTCACAATCACGTGGATCTACGTCATGCTTCGCGGGGGCGAGATCTACTCAACGTTGGCACCTCGCTCTCAAGGGTTGCCCTTAGTGGATGTTCACACTGCGTGCGATGCCGAGCCGAGCCGGGTCGAGCGATGCAATGCGATTACAAGCTTTTAAAGCAAGAAAATGGAAAGTCTTCAATTTTAAATGGAATCACGCTTTGAGTGTACACACTGCGCGCGATGCAATGACGAGCCGAGCGATGGCCCGATGTTTTCACAAACTTCTTTGCTTTTTCGTGCGAGTACCGGCTGCTGATTTTTCGCGATGGAATTTAATGGGCTTTGTGATGGAGTTTATGGGCTTTGCGATGCTTTGCGATGTGAAGCTTTTTGGAGCCAGTATGGTGCAAGTACGAGCTGTAAAGTAATATTTGATGTAAGATCACATTGAAAAAAATGCATGTATGTCTGCTTTTATACCCTAGACTTTTAGGCGCGGCGGTGTGGCAGTGTATACATGGAAATTATGAGGGTCATCTCCTGATTCGATTTAGCCATATCTGTCTGTCTGTTCGTTTGCACGATAACTTTCGATAGAATGAAGTTAAGTTAAGTCAAATGTTTGTAGCATGATCTAGTTGGTTGGTATTGAAAATGGGCAAGATCCGACCGAAGGAACCTCTACAGATGAAATTTCAAATGAGCGATAACTTTCGATAGAATGAAGCTAACGACTTGAAATTTGGTTCAAATATTTGGATTTAGATTTAGTTGGTTGGTATTGGAAATGGCCAAGCTCCGTCCCAAGCAACCTCTACGTCCCCTACAAACGAAACTTCAAATGAGCGATAACTTTCGATACAATGATGCTAGCGACTTGCAAAATGCGACAAATATTTATAGTGTAGGTTGTTAGTTGATTTTGAGAATGGGCAAGATCCTATTGAATGAACGGCAACCTTCCCTATAAACGATGAAACTTTTCATTGGATCCACGCCCACAGCTCAAACTGACCATATGGGAAATTCACTTTTAATGCAATGGCCGTTGTCAGTTGGAAGTTTTGGTATCACAACTAGGTCTGTACAAGTCTAGGGTATATACGCTTTGGACTCCGGTTTTGATTCAGTATGGCTCAAATGAAAGGTTATTACCACCGTAATAAGGTCGCGTGGTTTCACAAGCGGTTTGAGCAGCGGTCACCGCTGCGTATAAAGGCATAGAGCAGAAGCGGCGGTTTACATATTTAGTGCCGGTGCACATGGACGTCGAAATGCCGTCTGACGCTGCGTCACTTTCAATCGGATAGGAAGAAATACATTACGGGCAATGAAGCGATGCACATGGCCGCAGATAGCTATCCGATAACTATCGGCGCATCGGCGGCATTTTGCCGCCGCGATAGCTATCTGGGATGACGCTGGTTTCTGCTCCTATCTGCGTCATTTCACGCGTCCCCATATCAATTTTTAATAAGCCGGCCTACATACATTCGAACCCGGAACACGGACACGGTCACAATGTCTGATTTGTATGATGTTTCTTAAACCATTCGCTTGAGGATCACTTTTAAGTGCCAATTAATTAATTGTTAATCGTTGATCGTGACTACTACAATTGACAATTAATTTTGAAAAAAAAAAAAATGGTGGGGAGGACGGGGGTTTATAAGGCGGGTGAAAATGGTGTTAAAGATGCGAAATTCCTTATATTTTAGAAGTTATGGCCAAAAGACAGTTTATTTAAAACTAAAAATAGCATAAATTGTAAATTCAGGTTCGCTATTATGTAGCCCGGCTTATATAATACAGAGTGACGCTGTGTACTATCGCATCATGTGAATTGAAATGCAGATAGGTAGGTATCAAAGAGGGAGGAGCTTAAGTGACGATGCGTCCGGCGTCATTTGTACCGGCTCTTACACTGAATTCAAATGCAATCTCGCCGCTCCACAAACCGCGGCGGTGGTCGCAACGGCGAGTCGAGCGGTTTATACATTCATCGTCCTAAAGCCGCCGCGGCTGCCGATTTTTGCGTTTATACACAGCGGTGCGCCGCTGCTCAATCCGCTTGTGAAACCTCTCGTCTGAGGTCGCGGAAGAGATGATGAAATTCACCAACACTGGGCCTTTCTTCATTAATGGGATGCACCCAATGGCGACGCCCTTCCATTTTTAGAGCACTGTTTTGAAACAGAAATAAATTTACTGGGTCAAGCACAAACGACATGATGTCGAACAGATTCTATTCCTTGAACTAAATTGGTTTTTACTCTCCATCATTGCGTGCAGTGAACATCCCGGATCATCTTTGCATCGCAAGCCATCGTTCGGCTCGGCATCGCACGGCGTGCAATGTGAACACCCACCACATCGCATCGCTCGACCCGGCTCGGCTCGGCTCGGCATCGCACGCAGTGTGAACATCCACTTAGGGTGGAGCTCTTTCTCCAATTCAATTCTCTGGTTAGCTAGGCTATGTGATTGTTATTATCATGCTATTGGATATGCCGATGATGTAACCATAATAATAAGAGGAAAGTTTGAACCGACCGTCACTGAGGTGATGGAGAAAGTGGCACTCAACGTAGTCCTGCACTGAAGTTGGTCTGAGCGTTAACCCTAAAAAAAACTGCCCTAGTTCCATTCACTCGGAAAAAAAATCTTAGTTTAAGTTCAGTCAGTCTAGGCAGAACGGTACTCGAATTCTCCACCGAAGTTAAGTGTCTGGGCATCACGTTACACTGGAGGCTCAACTGGAGCAAACACGTCGAGACTGTTATAAGTAAGGCCACTCGGATCATGTGGGCTTGCAGGTCTCTCTTTGGCAAAACGACTTGTGGCGACCATGACTACTCGCCACTAGCAGCGCATGCAGTGGTAAAGTGTCACTCCGGGGGGAGTACTGCGGCGACCATGACTACTCGCCACTAGCAGTACATGCAGCGCTAAAGTGCAACATCATCTGACAACCAACTGACCGTAATCAGTCGAGGGCGAGACGCCATTACACCAAGGTGTACATAACCATCGGTCTTAATAAATATCATTCATTTATTGTTGTTGTAACTTGAGCGTTTGTAATTATATTCCGCTGCTTGCAGAATAGTCTTGCGACGTTTGTCAGCAATCAACTGGCAAACCTTTAAGCTATAGACTCACCCTTAAAATTACTGAGTGGTGGTATTTGATGCTGGTACGACCAGTTGTGACACTAGTGCACTAGTATGGTGGCCCAAAACACAGCAGCGTTGCACTATGCAGTTGTGTAGCAAACTATAATGTCTTCCATGCCTTGACATGGCAAGGTCCATCCGTACATGTCCGACATCGGCCCTAGAGGCAGTCATTGGACTTACTCCGCTGCATATTTTTATTCAGGATTCTGCAGATTTAAGTACTCTTCGAGTGCATCTAACCTATGGCGCAGATGCGTTCAATCAGGGCCACATGAGCATTCTAGAACGGATTCCTGATCTGCTCGAGATCAGATTACATGAATACGTAACTTTGCTTCGGTAGAACATTTCCGGTCTCCATCCTCTGCCGTTGGGAATGGGATATTGACAATCTTTGTCCTGATTCTATGTGTTCCATGTGGTTTACCGGTGGGTCAAGAAGGGGACAGTGAGTTGATGATGGGGTCTTTGGACCGACCATCAGGATCTTAATCGCGATGGCCAAGCGTATTCCAAGCCGATATCCATGCCATTGAAGATTGCGCCGGATAAAAAATCTGCACAAGAAACTCAATCGCCATCTGTAGTCATTAAGGCTCTTTCTTTACATAAATTCCCATCGAAATTAGTGAAAGAGTGTTTTGATACTCTGTAATGGACGGTTTGGTGGTCATCCGAAGATGCAAATGGGGACGGAGCCTAAGGTAGCATAATGACCGGGAAGGTCGGGCAGTGCTATCTGGCGTCGTGGGCGGGATTCGAACCCGAAACGCCGGTAGTCAAACATGAGACTGATGACTCAACACACTGCGCTACCGGTCGCCCCAATCTTTGCAATTAAACGATATCCAAAAGTCATAACCGTGTATAAATTATGAGTTGATGAATATGTATTTTGATAAATTTGCACGCTGGAAAAAGTCCATCGAGGCAAAATTCGAAAGATCCCTTGATTCGTAGACCTGCTTCCGACCAATTGATCTACACTACCCCTTCTGTTTTGGAGAGAAATTGCAAGAAACTGACCAAATTTATCCAGATGAAAAAAGAATTCGCCCCACCACTGTCAGTCATATGATACCCATCTTGGCTAAATATCACTTCATTGCGGGGAATGTCCTTTCGTCCTCACCAAAAAACTTAAAATACCAACAACAGTAGTCTAGTGCATTCGCCTCATGATAGTAAGCCATCAGTATCCAGCCATCATTCTTCAACCATTCATTATAGAATCGATCACGCACAATTATCGTACACAGAATTCATATCACATTTAACCGTATATCTATTTTCATTGACCTTCCCTCCAAAATACCCCTCAAACACACTATACCACATCAATTACAAACCACACTACTCTACTCTACAGATAAATCGAACGTCTCTTTCTCGTACATGCTAGCGAATCTCCTTTAAAAGCACGTCCCATTTTTGTGTCGCTTTTCTGTTCGCTTTCTATATTAATCGCTTCCCATATACTCGTACATATTTATGTCAAAAAAAAAAATTAAACGCTCGACACGACGAGAATCAGAACCCGAGACCACGCCGGGCATGTTCTATTGTCCACCACGCTATCGATGCAGCTACGCAGCTCACAACGAAGACTATTATTTGTGCACACTAAACTTAAGAACGGAATACATAAAGTTGAGAATTCAAAGCATTCACATGTAAAAGTTATTTACACATTCCGCAGTTTCTATGGTTTTACCCCGTACCGAGCGATAAGATGTTTACACCTCAAAAATTTATAGGCCTAGGGAAGACAACACAAACATGGGAGACAAATATGGGGAAAAATCAAATAATGGGGCGACAAGGATGGAATGGTTGGCGGACGGCGTAGATGACCCCGCGCCCGTATCGGGGTCGGGATGCAATGGGACCCTTGGCCTCTGGTTTTGTAGCGCCGACAGATCATTACTCACCAAGTGCTGCCCTCGATCTGCCGGTGGAAGCAGCACTACCAGGATATGGTTGATTACAGGTGGTTCATTACAACCCTTCAGTGTCTCACAAACACCAATCGGGTTACTCTATATTGGGTACAAGGCTATCGGGCATTCATGCTAACGAAGCTGCCGATAAACTCGCTAGACAGAACTCATCGGTGAAATTTTTTAGGCCTGATCCTTACTGTGATCTGAGCTGAGCTACAGCCAGAACGCTAGTGAGGGTATGGTCCACGGACGAAAGATTGCGGCACTGCGATAATCTCCCAGGATTGCAGCAGTCCAAAGATCTTATAAAGTATAAACCCCTACGATCTCAAAGAGGCTGGCCGCCTGGGCAGAGCGGACCTGAGTTCAATCCGTGGTTACCTCACGGGACATGGCTGCTGCGTTGCTCGTTCCAGGGTCTTTTTTCTTGGGAGATTCCATCGTAAGCTCCGCCATCGTCAAGACCGGTACTACAAAGGAATTTCTGGTCTTCATCAGGCTGGTTGAGGGTTTTTTGGATTAGAAATTATTCAAACAGCTCCTCGACGCAAAAAAAAGTCGTACAACACATAGCTACTGCTACGTGGATGAGGTTTCATCCGTTTTCATTCAGGTATACCAGTGGTGTTCATATTTTTAAGAGATTACCACACAATTTGTCGATTTTGATTAAGTTTTCCGGGGGTCAAATAATTAATGATTGTAATGATTTCCCCCTATAACGTTGACTATAACACTATTACCAATCGGGAGTACACCGCTGCGCTCAAACACCGAGATGATACCATCAAGATATTCGTCCCAAATTGACAACTCAATAAGTGTTATAATCAGCTCCATTTGTCATACTGGTAAATATAAGTATAAATGGTAAATACTGTCGTAACTTTTATCGGATGTGCAATACTTGAAATGACCCAATTGATAGCAGTAAAAAGTGATTTATTATAAGCGTTATATCTTATCCTAACGAAAATAAATATTTTTAATATTCCACTGAGATTTGTGAGCATTCCATTTTAAATAGCTAACAATGATACGCATTCGATTATTTAAGATAAGGTTTAATTTATAATTTTACGTTATCGCGTAACTCCAATTAAGGTCATTAGAATTGAGTTCCATAACGGCGCGACTCAATTGTTCAAGCGACCTCTTTTGCATGATGATGATGATAATGGCTGTACTGATATTGGTTCATTCACCCAAGTTTGCCATTAATTTGCACGGACATTGCCCCAAATCAACTCTTTCAAACACAATACACAATTTTAAGCTATGCATACATATTTGTTAAAGCCGCTTAGATTGTAAAGCGAATTGCCATATTTCTATGCTAATCTAATGTGCCCCCATATTTGTCTATGCTGCCATAGCTGCATGTCAAAAATATTCAATAATATGCATATTTTGAACAAAAAAAAATATAAAAGCATAAAAAAAATATGGAGTAATACTAGACTGGCATAGAAATACGGCAAATACGCCATTGCGTCTGATTCCACCTTTAAATCTTGCGACAACGATCAGATCAGAAGATACTGCGCTACAATTTAGATGCAGGAATGAAGAATTTCGTGGACGTAAACAATTGATAAAGAATTGCGGTCATGCACAATTAGATAAGGATTGTTATATTGCAAATATGTTCAAGCGAAATACAACAGTTGTTATGTTTATGCAGACAATTTACATTCGAATATTAGAGAAAAATATAGCTAGCGTTCGCTTTCTCATCCTACAGAATGCAGGGAATTTCAAATCAAATTCCTGCAATTCTTTTGCAGCAGCAAACAATCTGCAATTTACGTGCCTTTGGATGTAAAGGTGTATCCAAAATCTTCTCATTGTTCTTTGTTGCGGGGTAATAATAATATTGGATTACGATATCCTCATCACTACTACTATCACTATAGGTAGACATGCAAAACGCACTAGATAAACACGCACCCAGTTTCGTTCATAGTCTAGACTGCACAATGTCCACTTCAGTCAGCCGACATGCACAACCAGGTGACTGGGCGACTACGCGGCACAGAGACTAGCATGTCGAATCTCTAAGTCTCCGGTCGCGCAGTTGCCGAGTATCCGCGACTGGAATATATCCGTATGAGTGCCACCGTCTGACTACACATGCTAGATCTCTTAGTCGACGAGTATCCCCGTGTGTGTAGTGCCTTAGTGGTATTATTTTGAAGTCGTGAATCACCTTATTTTCCTACACGGCCTCCCGAAAGTACGTTAATCCAAAACGTTATCTAAAATGACGCCGCACTCTTGGGTTTGGTTACTGTACGTGGTCGCGAATCACCTTATTATTGAAATTATTGTCCATGTTTGTGCTTACAGGTTGAATAAGTAAAGATTCGAGTTTTCCTTATACTGTATACGTTTTATCAATTTTTAATGTGTAAACATCTTAAGACGAGGTACGGGGTAACAGCTCTCGTCAGAAGCTGCACAGCTGAGTCGGTAGCGCTGGTAAACATATAGCCCGGGTTCAAGTTCCAGCCGCGCCGAATTTTTGCTATTTTTGTTTTTCTTAAACAAGACAATTTTGTGGTTTGCGCATAAATGATAACAAATAATGCAGGCCAAGTAAAATTGAATTTGTTACTGCCTGAGATCAATTTTGAGTTCTTGTTTATTCATTTTCCCCATATTGATCTGAGCTAACCATCGCCCATCGGGGAAATCATAAAGCGGAGAACACATCTATGCGATCGCCACCACGATCACGACCGCGATCAGACGCGTTCATGGTAAGCAGGTCGTGAAAAGTATGTGCTGCTAAACTTGCTTACGATGGACGCGTCTGATCGCGATCGCGACCAAGACGCGTTCCTATGTCAAAAATGGCATTTTTGCAGTCATAATTTACACAGGAGGTTGAAAAAATTATAAAACACAACATTGACATAGAGGGTTTGGATGTTTCTCCTTCAATCGGGTTTTCACTGATAATAACAACATAGGCGGTTGAGCAATTGATGTATAAATATTTTAAAAACACGTTAGAAAAAGAGAAAAAAAAATTGACATAGGTGTAAATCTTCACCATCGATATTGCATACTCGTATGTTCATGTGAATTCTACAACATTAGTGTGTGTGAGTGTCAATTCTCAGTTTATAATATTCCGCGTGCTTCACTTTATGTACACTGCGTAGCGTGCACAAGGAATAGACTGCGCCAGAAGCTAAATAATCCACCGAGAGAGTTACCGGTGCACGGATCTGCAGCACCTGGATCGATTCCCCGTTGGATCAAAGTTTGGTTTTTTTTAAATAATTTTGTTGTTTTTGCATAAATGAAAATGTAATTTAATTTTTAATTATGATCAAGTGATAATTATGGTTAAGTTTTAAATATTCATCATGTACAATAATATTATATTTTATATTCGGTTATGACTTTTGGCTATAATGACAATAGTTGGTTTCTGGAATATGCGTACTCTCCTAGACAACGGATCGGAAGGTACGTAATACATCTGATCAAATTTGACATGGACTGGTCAATTTAAACTGCGCGCGTAAACCGAATCGGTAACATTTTTTTTCCTAGGTTGGTACAACCTTCTTTGACATTCGTGTAAAGTCTGATCGAGATATGTCAATTAGTGAGTGCTTGGCAGCTATTTGTTTACGACGCAAAGTTTGTCTGGCGATTTTCACTATGGACAAAAAAATTGAACAACGAGTTTGCTTGAAATTTTGTGTTTCCAATGGAATTACGGCTACGCTGTCCAGCAGTCTGATTGTGACTGAATTTTTGGCCAAACACGAAACGAAAGTCATCGCTCAGCCACCGTATTGTCGTGGTAGCGATGCTTCAAATACTGCAATTCTTCTTGCATCGAGAGGGTTTGGCAGCTCTTGGCCGCTGAAAAACGGGTCGTTCCAGTACGAAGAACCGGCTGCCACTGTATTCGCTAGATTTGGCTCCCTGTGATTTTTTCCTGTTTCCGAAACTGAAGTATCCACTCCGGGGAACGCGCCATGAGTCGATTGAGGCCATTAAAAGAAATTCGCTGAAAGAACTAAAGGCCATTCCGGCAGAGGCCTACAGCAAGTGTATGGAAAATTGGATAAACCGTTGGAATGCTTGTATTGAGTCAAAATGAGCCTATTTTGAAAGCGATAATATAGATTTGTATTAAAATACATGAAAATGTTGTTGTTTTTTTAACTAGTCCGGGTCAAATTTGATCAGATGGTATGCTCAGAAACAGAAAACGATACCGCGGTGGAGTAGTTCACGTCCAATGAAAAAAAAACAATAGTAATATTCACGCAAAGTATTTTCAATTTAGCGTCGATTCATAACGCGATGAAATGTTTACACATAGACCTTGAGATCAGAAAGACTAGCTCGTTTGTGTTTTTTGTAGCATAAAATTGTTTCGGAGACTACGTGCCGCCTGTTTCTTCAGTACTAAAACCTAATTAACATCTACGAAGTAAATAAACAACTATTTATATAAATCACGCTAATTATAATGTAATTTAATTTGTATGTTTTTCTTTTTACCAAACTTGATGCATAATTTTCCTCATCGTGATTCAAGATGACCTGTTTTCCTTCTTTGATGATATTGTACATAGGTATACATATGCTTTGTGCAGCATCCAACAGGTATGTTTTCCTTATTTGCTTGATTATTTCCACGTTATCGATCGCTATGCTGTGCCCCTCTTCGACCATATGTCTCGCCACCATCGATTTTAAATTCCGGGCATCGTTGCTTTTTCGCTTCACGTATTCTCTCATGTGCTCCTCGCACCTCGTTGTTACTAATCTCTTCGTTGGACAATATAAACTTCATCGCATTCCGGACAGCTTACCTTGTAAATCCCGCTCATTTCCTCCTTTTTCAATTTGTCCTTTGATGCTCCTACCTTGGTCCTCAGTTGCTGGCTCGTAATTGTACTCACGATTTCGATGTTATGTTTAGCCAGTAGTATTTCGTATTTTATCTGTCAACTTTGAGTACGTTATGCTTGCTCTTATAGGTTGATTATCGTGGTACTCGGAAGTTGATCTCTTTTTAGTCGGTTTTGTTTTTTATGCAGCATTTTTTCTATTTCGCTTCTCTCCCAGCCGGAACCAAAGGCAGAGCTGCCTCGGTAAACCATCCAGAATCAATCAAAAGAAGCACAATAGGCTGCTATCACAATGTGCGCTTCCTTGATGCTCGCCTGAGAAGCTACGTGGAAGCAGTGTGTAAGCTCCGAAGTTACACATTGCTTCCACGTAGCTTCCCAGTTGAGTATTAAGGAAGCGCACATCGTGAAGCTGCCTTTTAGCTTATTTTGATTCATTTGGAAGTTATACCGAGGCAGCTTTGCCTCCGGACCTTCTACATTGCTTTCTCATAGCTTCCCAGGCAAGCATCAAGAAAGCGGACATCGTGATAGCTGCCTTTTGTGCTTCTTTTGATTGATTCTGGATCAAAAAGAAGCTAAAAGGTAAAGGTGAAAAGGTATATTCCTATTTCACCGGAAGACGCATCGTGATTCGCGTCTTCGCCAATAGTGGTTTTACCGCTGTAGCATATAGAGCGAGCGAAGCGAGCGTCCTAGGCGGTACACTCAGGGTTGCAATCCCTTAAGCGATGGAGCTCACGCAAGGGGAGTGCAGAATCATCTTAATTCAATACCTAGTATTTGTCAAAGACGCGAACCACTATTCGTAGCCCGGCCAACTAGGAATGTTATAAAATTAATAAATAAGCTGGAATTGGCAAGCGCCACATGAGACGCTTGGTCGTTCGAGAAATAGAAAACAGCAGGTGCTTTTTCCCTTCAGAAATTAAGGGCGACCACAGAGTGAAAGCTGGAGCTGGCGGTGTTTTGATTTTGAACACTCAGCGAAGAGAAACGATCACGTTAAACGTGCTCATGGAGCTTTCCCTGCCCATGCTGCTGAAGATCATATTCGTAATTGTCCGGTGTATTCGTTTCATTTTTATGTGTGTTATGAATGGATTTTATATAGAAAATCACCGGACAATTACGAATTTTTCCCATTTTCAAAAGTTCACGTCAAACGTTATGGCCGATATAAGTTGCAATTCCTATTAATAATCAAATGAAACCTTTTATAATTGGTTTGTATGTTGGCTCCTAAAATACCAATGACATTAATGAATACCTTGCTTTGTTTGTTAGGGAATTGCAAAATCGTCGTGATAGAAATATCATTATTAATGGGCAACTGATAGCATTTGGCATTTGCCTGCTTGTACATGATACTTCAGCACGCGCTTTTTTTGACGGGATACCTCCACATCCCGTCAAACGGTTGTAGCTTATATACGCAAACAGGTTTCGAAATCAATAATCGCTTAGGTTATGACATGAGACTTGTGTTGCTGCATTAAGATGAAATCTAAGTTTTTATCTTATGCTGCGTTTACACGTGAACATTGAGCCGATCACTGAACATTCGCATTTAAATGACACTCTATTACAAGAAAAATTGAAATTTCAATCAGTTGAGATGAAAATCTGTCAATATTTGACATTTAGCTACCCACATTTTACAAAGCATTGACAATTAACCACCCACCGAATTGGGCCACTTTTTGTTGTTGTTTTCACATTTATTTATGAGCTATGTTCCAATCCTCTTGTTTTATACATCTTTGACTAAGCAACACACATTGTCCCACCACAGATCATCGCCATGGGCTTGTAGGAGGCTTACTTGGTCCCTTTCATTGGAAATAGTGTTCCATTCCATGGCATGTTCACATTTGTAATAGCCTTTTCGATTCATTTAGAAAAGACTCGGGTGAAAAGAACGAACGACGAGCCATCTTCAACAGCCATCATAGTACCACCGTCAGTATAGAAAAGTATAGGGGCAAATGGCGGAGACAAATTTAACATTCAACCAATTCACTTTTAACTCTGATCCAGATGTGATCCCATGCGAGACCTGGATCAAAACCAGTCAGTCGTTTTGTATGGAAATTTACCGAAATCGGATGAATAACAGACAACTGCTATCACCCTTCCGCAATTTACGACCTATCCACTGTCATTTTCAACGGCGTATCAGTTCATCGATTGGCATCTGTCCTGTTCACTTACTGAGTTCTTTATTGGATATTGTTTTGAACTAGTACACCAAAATGAAGCTTTGTAATTTTTGGAAACATTTGAAGACCTATTTCTCGTAGAATTTTCAATGTATAGAGGCGATTTTAATACTAAACTTGAGGAAATTTAATGCTCTTGTAAAGTTGTTCACATCACTTTGCTGTAGGACACAAACTTTAGGAGGCATTAAGTGAGTTGGATTTTGTTATATTGAGAGCTAAATGCTTGCTGTGGAAACACCGATGCAGTTCATAATCAGTTTTTAGGCAACTCGAACCGAATATGAACCCGCTTCGCGTGAAGGTTAGCTTGTTTGTACTTCATACCGAAATATCACAGAAAAAAGTACGGGGTTACGTTAAAGATAAAGTCTACACCAAAAAAAACCGACGACAGACAGTGGAGCAATTAAAAGCCACAATTGAGCAAAAATGCACCACAATACGAAATAAAATGTTCCTTCAAGTTTTTGAATCAACAGCCCACCGTTATCAACTGTGTTGACCAGAACGGCACTCATTTTCAACATTTGCGATAGGATGAAAAATTATTAATTCTATGAAGATTATTTTTCAATTCAAATATGAACTTTTATGTAGATAAAAACTGAAGTTATAAATATTCAAACAGTGCTCACATTTTAGTAGGACACCCACTATGTCTCTATGAAAATGCAAATTTATACATCGATAAGCAAAATATGCAGAAATATGGGCTAAATATAAATAATATACCTACATAGCTCAAACAATTACATTTTAATCAATCAGATTTACAATTCATAGCAAATTAGCCATCGTCTACCTGCTGGCAATTTGTATGAAACGCAAGACAATTAAAATAGATTCGTAGCGTATACATTTTCTCTCAATGGTTGACCCTCGTTTGAAAACATACCTCCATATGAGGTACATTTCCATTTTGTGCCGCGAGCATTCGCGCCTGTTCGCATTCATCATAGGAATGGATTTGAACAGCTCTGAACATCTTGGTCGACCAAAAATCTTAATGCACCTTTTCTCGTCTTAATGCTTTTTCCATAAGACGCGCGGGAACATTTTCGTGGAAAAATTCTCGGGAAATGGATGGACGCGAACATTGCCTGATCTGAGCAGCTAACATCATGTATGCCCCTAGCGGGGCATAGCGCGTCAACTACTCCTGCGCGCCATCGTACTCTGTTCTGGGCAATGGGACGCAACTCCCCAAAAGACTTACCCAGTGCCTGACACTCCTTTGCCACAGATCGACGCCATGTGATTCGAGGACCCCCTCTTGGTCGGCCTTGGTTGGAAATGGGATTCCACTTCATGGCATGCAAAGCAATGCAGTTATCACTCTTCCGCAAGGTGTGACCTATCCACTGCCATTTTCGCCTGCGTATCAATTCATCGATTGGCATCTGACCTGTACACCGACTTAGCTCTTCATTTGATATTGTTTCGGGCCAGAAAAAACTTGCAGTTTTCTGGTAACTCCTACGGAAACTTTCCATGTACTGCTCCCATACAAAAGCACTGATAGTACCAGGGAGCGAAACAGGCCCAGCTTGGTCTTGATGCTGAGATAACTGCTTTGCCAAATTTTGGACAGCATGCCGTATGCGCGTTTAGCCTGATTGATACGACGAGAGATGTCCTGCTCCGTACCACCATTTTCGGCAACAATGCTACCCAGGTAGACGAAGTTGTCCACCTTCTCCACAGGCTGCCCATTAATATTGATGGCAATATGTGTCGGATTTTTTTTTCGCAACGGCGGGCTAAGAACCTTGGTCTTGTTGGTATTAATCTTGAGCCCAACCTTGCTTGCCTGCCTCTCGAGATCTAACGCCATTGCGGACAGATCCATGATTTTGTGGGAGAGTAGGCATATGTCGTCAGCGTAGTTAAGATGTCAAAGTCCATTGAATTCCTCTGTCGAGCCCGGATAGGGCTGCATGCAACACGTCGCCGATCACTATGAGGAATAGGATCGGTGAGAGGATGCACCCCTGCCGAACTCCACTGCGAATCTCAAAGTCCCCCGACACCTTACCTTTATGCAAAACGCAACATTTCGCGCCGTCATAGGTTGCCTTAATAATAGCCACAAACTTCTCAGGGATGCCTCTCCTGCGCAAGGCCGCCCATATAGAATCCCGGTTCACACTATCGAAAGCCTTTTCGAAATCGATGAAAAGCAAGTGAAGCGGAGAATCGTATTTAGCGCATTGCTCGATGATGATTCGCAAGGTCAAGTAAAAAATTGATAGGAAGTACCAAAAACTAGATGAAACCAACCTAGTCGCCTACAACGCACACCTAGAACTGGCAAAATATTTAACAACTGACGGGATACCATTAGAGCCAAAAATATTTAAGCTACACAGGGCATTCGAATGCGAAAAAAGTCGGAAACGGGAATCATTGACGAAAAAGCTAAACAAATTAAAAATGAAATCAGCGCCGGTAATAATAGACACCGTACCAAAGATACAACAAATAGAGAACTTTGTCATTAATAAATCATCGGAAACTTTCACTAAGAGTGAGTTAGAACTTCTCAACAACGGCTTAAATTTCGCAATTGACACCAAACCACAAGTAGACGACATAGTAATCGACGTAGAAGGAGCTATTCGTAGTCTAAACTCGGAAGCAAAAGACATCGTTCGAAAGGAAGTGGGCGACATTTTGAAGAGAAAATGCACGGGGAAAAATAGGAACACTTACAAGCAAGAGAAAATAGTGAAGAAACTGCGGGAAAAGGATGTTTTTTATACTAAAGCCGATAAAGGTAATGCGGTTGTGGTAGTAGATAAGGAAAAGTACAACGAAGCACTTGGGAAAAAATTGAACAATGGGAACTTCTTCAAGCTACGATCCGACCCGCTCCCTGATTCAATAAAAAGAGTAGAGAAGGCGCTAAATGAAAGTAAGAAAATATTGGGTGATATTGCGAACCTTAGGATGCCGAACCCATCATTGCCGAGAATGAGGATCCAGCCAAAGATTCATAAGCCAGGGGACGAGACACGAGAAATTATAGCGGACACAAATTCCCCAACATATAAAATTGCAAAGTGGTTGACAAAGGAAATTAGTGCGTTCGGAAATTACAATAGCAAATATTCAATAAAGAACACCAAAGAGCTAGTAGAAAAGCTAACCGCGTACAACTTAGAGGAGGACGACTACCTGGTATCATTTGACGTGAAAGCACTATACCCTAGCATACCAATCAAAGAAGCCATTTGGAAACTTGAGGAGTGGCTAATAAACGCAAGCGAGACACCAAATGATAAGAAGAAGGCGAAATGCTACGCAAAATTAGCGGCACTCTGCATGAATGAAAATTATTTCACATGCAGAAAAGAGTTCTATAAGACCATCTCGGGAACTGCGATGGGAAATCCATTATCGCCGCTGATAAGTGAAGTATTCATGTCAAGAATAGAAGAGGAAATCGAAAAAAGAGGTATAATGCCAAAGTTCTGGGCCCGCTATGTAGACGACGTGTTGGTTATAATACCTAGGGGCGACATCGAGAAAACACTAGAGGCGATCAATAAAATACACAAAAACATAATTTTCACGATGGAAAAGGAAGATAACCAACGGATAGCGTTCCTAGATTTAACAATAATAAGAAACAACAATCAGTTGGAATTCGACATATTCAGAAAGAGCACCAACACACAGCGGACAATACCGAGGACATCAAATCACACATACGCACAAAAAATGGCGGCTTACCATAGCATGCTACATAGACTGATCACAACACCGTTATCAGAGAAACGGTTCAACGAGGAACTAAAATACATAAAAGACATAGCGGGAAAGAATGGATATAAAAATAGCGAAATAGACAGGATATTGCAGAAGAAACAAAACCGAATGAAAAGGGATCAACTTACCACGCTCTTTGCACAACAACAAAAGGAGAACAAACCTATAAGAGCGAGCATAACTTACTCAAAGTCAACGGACAAAATACGAAATATTTTAGCAACGCAAAACATCGAAGTCGTAAGTACAAGCACGATTCAGCAATTGAGGACTAAGCTGGGTTCCACAAAAGACAAACTGAAGAAGGAAGAAATGAGCGGAATCTATAAGGTCAGCTGTCCGGAATGTGAAAAAGTATATATTGGTCAAACTAAAAGATTGGTAACTACGAGGTTCGAGGAACACATGAGAGAATACATAAAGCGAAAAAGCGACGATCCGCGGAACATAAAATCCATGGTAGCAAGGCATATGGTCGAAAAGGGGCATACCATAACAATCGAAAATGTCGACGTCATAAAGCGAGTTCGAAAAACACATCTGTTGGATGCAGCTGAAAGCATGTGTATCATAAAAGCAGGAAACCAGGTAACGTTGAATCACGACGAAGGTAATTGTGCATCTAGTTTGATAAAAAGGTTTGCAAACAGGTAAAAAATAAATAAAAAGTAATTAAATTGTAATTAGAAGATTAAGAATAACCATATAAATAGTTGTAGATCGATGTAGTAGATCTTAATTAGGTTTCAGCACTGAAGAAGGAGGCACGTGGTCTTCGAAACAATTGTATGCTATACAAAAATAAAAACTTACAGTATAAGGAACACCCTAATTTTTTACTTGATTAAAAACCTGTAAGAACAAACATGGACAAAAATTTCAACCATTCGCAAGGTGTTCATGTGATCGGCACAGGAGAATCCGGATCGAAAACCAGCCTGCTCTTCATCAATTGTGCTTTATAAGTGGGCCTTTAGTCTTTCCAGGACGATTTTAGCTATTATCTTAGCAACGGAAGCCAAACACACAAATGCCTCTCCAATTATTACAGTCTGTGAGGCTACCCTTCTTTGGAAGTTTGATGATCAAACCTTCCTTCCACTCAGTGGGAAAGGTCTCTGTATTCCACGCTTTATCAACAAGTGGGTGCAGTAAATCGGCAGTTACGCTTGGCGCTGCTTGATAAAGTTCGGCAGGGACACCGTCGAGTCCGGCGGCCTTTCCTCGTTTTAGTGCAATAATTGCAGTGACTATTTCCTCTTTAGTCGGGGCAGTGAACCGTATACGCACATTTGATGGTTAGCTAAATTATCTATATGAGGGGGAACTTCACCAGAGGTTACACGGTTCAAGACCGCGGTGAAGTGTTCTTTCCACCGCCTCATTTGATCTTCTTCCAAGATAAGTAGCTTTCCATCACTATCCTTCACTGGATGTTGGCAGGAGTTACCTGCAAACTCCTTGATGACACTGTATACGGCGTTTAAGGTGTTATGTACTTCTTGCGACTTCTTCTGCTGAGGCTAAAAGAGAATTCGCATAAACTTTTATCGCGTCGCACACTACGCTGAACTTCTCGAGCTTTCTGATGGTAAAGGAGTTCGATGCTGCTTCGATTGTCGCCTGATGATACAGCCAAACGAACTTTCAGCTCCTTTCTTTCAACAATCCGCTGCCATGAAGCGTCGGACATCCAGGGCTTATTCCGGCAATCCGGGTTTGTGCCAAGGATGGTATCTGCACTATCAATGTACGCATTTTTTATGGCATCCCAGTTTTCGTTTATGTCACTATTTGGGTGACTAGTTATCTCAGCTGCTTTTTGCGCAAGATGGTCATTATATTGTTGTAAGACAGCTGGATTTTTTAATCGAGCGGTGTTGAATTTGCGGCGCCTGAATCTTTCGTCGCTGGGGCGGCGCACGGCTGCAATACGCAATCGAACATTAGCGATCATAAGATAATGGTCTCTTCCCATCCCAATATCGGCACCCTTCTTGTTTCGCACGCCCAGGAGGCAACTCCTGAATCTTTTACTAATGGCAAAGTGGTCGATTTGATTTTGTGTTCTGCGCCGATCAACAGAGGACCAACTGATTTTGTGGTGGTCCTTATGCTCAAACATAGTACCACCGATGAAGAGACTGTAAAAGTTGCAGAACTCTACAAATCTTTCACCGTTGTCATTACGATCACCAAGACCGTGTCTCCCCATCACATGTCTGAGCCCATATTTATCAGCGCCAACTTTCGCATTCAAATCACCCATAACCATTATAATGTCACCTTTAGGTGTTCTGCTCTGAACGGCGTTTAGTTCTTCGTAGAAGGAGTCTTTTGCCAAGACATTGTCGGGTTCAGTAGGGGCATAACATTGTATTATTGAGATATTCCTCATTTTGGTCCGGAACCTGGCGGTCAAGACTCTGTCAGAGACCGGCTCCCAGGATAAGAGACAGTTTCGCGCGGCTCTGGTTAAAAGGAGCCCCACACCTGACTCACGACGACTACCGGTAGCTTTACCGGAGTACAACATTACAGTTCTCCCCGTTGGAGAGATAAATTCTCCGCTGTTCCACCATCTTATCTCACTAACTCCTAAGATATTTAATTTGTACCTCAGAAATTCACTCTCTAATTGAAGAAATCGTGCGTTCTGGGGACCTTCTGATCCATTGTCCAGGAGAGTACGCACATTCCAGAATCCAATCTTTGTCATTGTACGATAGCCAAAAGTCGTAACCGTTGAGTCAGTACTTATCCGAGGCATAGTTGACGTTTCGTTAGCATATAAAGATTTCGGATAGTGCAAGTTGCTGGCATACACATCCTGTCCTTTGATTGTCGGTTTTAACGACAGGCCCTCAAAGGGAAAGGCCGTGGTATTTTTTTTTTTACACCTCATGTAATTGTTATTGTATTCACGTTCAAATTCAGGGAGATGTTCACGTGTAAACGAAGCATAATGCTTGCGATTGTTGCTCTTAATCTGGACTGTTGAAAAAACGCGCCTAATATGTTCTATGTTTGGTTACAATCATGTAGACACTATATCATGGGTAAAACATTTTGATTATGTTTTTTTTATCCATCTGAGTGGTACCAAGAAGAGCAAGGAGTCGACACTTACATACCAAAATAAGCGCTTGCTACAAAACCCTCGGATTGCGGGCATAGCCCCCTATATTCCGGTTTCATTTCAATTTGAATGTGAAGTGCCAAAATTTCAAAAAGATGCATGTGCTTACCTCATGCTGTCAATCGCTAACTTATATTTATAAAAAACTTTCCAACGATTCAGCATTGAAAATGAACTCTGTCCAGGAAATAAGAAATGTATCAACTACAATACAATTTCCAATGTTCTTTTAAAAATAATGGACCGACTTGTGCCATGATGTGGGTGTCTAAATGGAGAATGTAAGCAAATTTGCTCTATACACATCAACTTTATTGCATCCGTGGCATTTGGATCTGCACATGTAGCCATTAGCCGACTAAAGCCATATATTGTCGATTTATACTTAGATAGAATAGATTGATAGACATGGGGTTTTATAAAGTTATGCATAGAATATTTATGCAAGATTCATTTCGCCTAACCGATTGGCAGCGATGTTACATTTTCGGAAGCTAAAAATACCTACATACAAAATTCGGAACAAAGATGTCAACCTAAGATGTGTTTATCATTTTGTTTATAAAAATATTCTATTGGAAATAGGGAAATATATAAAGCGATTTTATTACACCTTTCTATATTAAAATATGTAGCATTAGCATATGCAGCATGGAGTTTTATAGTCATCCGGATTAATTTTCACAACAAAAAATGACTTCAAAAATCGATGTTGTTGTAGCAATGGTCAGAAGTTCGTGATGTAAGTGTGTTAAATGCTGTTATTGCTCGTCGTCTTCCTCGGTGTTAAGAGGCAGGAAAATAGCTGCCTCTACGGGGTTCTCCCACAGCGACCTGGGGGTCAAGTGTGTGGGTGCAGCTTGACAAAATGTGATCACATAGTGAGGTGTACCACTGCAGGCGGGGCATGTGTTTGTGACATCCCGGTCAATGCGAGATAGGCAGAAGTTAAGACGCAAACAGGCAGGCAGGAGTCCACTTTTGGTGATTTTCCACTCCCATTCTTGGGGTCTTTTGTCAAAGCAAAGCCACTTCCGCACTTGGCGGTATACCCTCATTGAATGTTGCTGAGCTGCGTCCTCAGTTGATGATGGAAGTGAGGCGATGTTGAATCGCGCCTTGAACGAGGATGTGATATAGCTTGTTTCTCGGCAGATTCAATGAGGTGACGTCTTTTTGGCTGTACAGCGTCTTCAAGAAGGCCTCTCCTGCCGTAGCTATACTTGAACGAGCTTCCTGGGGATCTTGAAAAACTTTTATGGCCGCTGGCAAATATGAACTTCTCCGGAGGACGTTAAGAAATTTCTTCTTCCCTTAGGTTAGGTTAGGTTAAAAAGGCTGCTGTATAGAACACAGCACACATAGACCACCAATGGGTCCGTTGTGATACCTCAACGCCATAAGAGCCTAGTCGTCAAACCACCCGGATCTATCAATAAAGCGATGTAGATGACCAGCACTTACGTCCTTCAAGTCATCCAGGTCAAGAAAGTAAAGGGAACCTAGAGTGTCCTTTCTTCTACCGGCCAGAGCAGGGCAATAGCACAGGAAGTGAGCTATTGTCTCCTCCTCCTCCTCGTCTCCACAGCTTCTGCAGTGATCATTATACGGAAGCCGAAGACGCCTGGCATGCTCACCTATCAAGCAATGTCCTGTAATGATCCCCACAACCTTCCTTAGATGCCTTCTCTCTAGCATCTGCAGCCCTAAAGAGCGGCTAGGATTAAAGGCCGGCCAAATTTGTCTTGTAACATTGCATGTAGTTCCATTTAGCCATTCTTCTTCCCTTGGTTGAACAGCGCACTGGTGGTGTCACATGTAAAAATATTGTAGTATGTTTTGTTATTTCCTCAGTTGCGAGATGACCGTATAGGGTTTGCGGTACATTCCCTTTTGATGGTTTGAGGAATAAAACGTTTTGTATGCTTTGCGCACAAAGACCAATCAGAATGGCCAAAAGAGCAACGTTCCTGCGGCAGCCGGTTCTACGCACCGGAGCGACCCGTTCATCAGAATGGCCAAGATCTGCCAAACCCCCTTCAATGCCAGAAGGAAGTGTGTATGTACACTATATGTGCAACTCCATTTTTTATGAATATTGGGAGCAATACATCTCAGCGCAACTGATCTCAATCCTTCTACATCGGCACTGAACGTAACCCCGGTCCTTGGATCTGCTGCGTTTGCAACAATGTGCTGCACCCAAATACCACATCCGTGAGATGCAACTGCTGTGATGAGTGGTGCCATTTGCGCAACTGCTCCGGGCTCAACCACTATAAACACAAAACTCCTCCTTTACTGCTAATCAGCGTAGAAATAGAGGGCAGCAATCTTCGACCTCGTCTAGTACGCCACATTCTTTAACCCCAGTGGTGATCGACAAATGATCTGTATCTCAACGTATCTAAATGCGCTGTTATGGTGTATTCTTTGAAAACTTCTCCTATCCCTTTCACGTACAACATAAATTTCATTCCACTTGAAAACGTTAACACAATTAAAGATCTTGGTGTGGTTTTTGACCCGAAGCCGCGTTTTAATGAGCACTACTTTGACACCATCTTTAGGGCTTCTAAGCTTGCTGGATTTGTTCTGCGCAGTTCCTGTGACTTTACTTCTATTGATACAGCTGTGTATCTATTAATTTCTCTTGTCCGAAGTATATTAGAATATGCGTCCGTCGTTTGGTCCCCTTCGACTTGCGTTTCCTGTGAGGCTCTGGAATCCGTGCAACGGAAGTTCACTCGTGCCTTGTTTTTTAAATTCTAACTTCACTATGCTCCTTATTCCGAACGCCTTACCCATCTTAACCTGATGTCCTTACAAAAGAGACGTAGCTTTCTTGACGAATGCTTTCTCTACAAGATATGTAGTGGACTTATACTCGTACGTTCATCTGTTTCTCGAGATATTATCTTCACGTTCCCCTACTACGTTCCTCGAAGTACGGATGTTTTCAATCCCCCTACCGCGGAACTGACTGTTTATGCGGGATATTTTTAGTTTCCGGGGCCCGGGGTGAAAAAATCGTTTTTCACTCGGATTTTTTGTCACTTATCACTTGCGTCACCCTAAAACTCTTAAATTTGCAAAAAAAAAAATTTTATTTTCAATATTTTTTTTTTTAATTTTTTTTTTTTTTTAATCTTAATTTTTTAATTTTTATACCCTAGACTTTTAGTATAGGGTTTATTGTTTTTGTCTGTCTGTCTGTCCGTCTGTCTGTCCGTTCGCACGATAACTTTCGATAGAATGAAGCTAGAGGCTTGAAATTTTGGTCAAATGTTGGAAGTATAATCTACTTGGTTGGTATTGAAAATGGACATGATCAGGCCAAGAGAACGCCCATCTCCCCTATATATGTAAAATACTTAAATGTATCTATAACTCTCGACTAAATAAATAGGAAAAGCTCTAGCTTTGGTAGATTATTCGTGAGGGTAATCTTATACACTCCTGGAAAAATAAAATCGATCAGTTGAAAACTAACGGTAATTTTCCTACATAGAGCCCCGTACTACCCTACTTTTCGGGTTTTTTGCCTATAACTCTTGAACCAATTGACGTAGACACCTGATTTTGGGCATGTAACCCTGGGGTTAGAAGCTGCTTGAATTCTAGTAAGTTGGGCATAATCGGATCAAAGGAACGCCCACCTCCCCTACAAATTTCAAAAAATTAAATATTCTTTTAATTACAATAACTGTCGATGGAATGACACAATCGAGTTGAAAATTTGACAAAATGTTGTTAGTAAGATCTACTTGGTTGGTATTGAAAATGGGTAAGATCCCACCCAAGCAACCCCTACCTCCCCTACAAATGCAACTTCAAATAAGCGATAACTTTTGACAGAATGAAGCCAGTGACTTGAAGTTTTGGTCAAATGCTTGAAGTGAGATCGGGTTAGTTGGTATTAAAGATGGGTTAGATCCGACCTAAGGAACCTCTACCTCCCCTAAAAATGAAACCTAAAATAAGCTATAACATACGACAAAATAATGCTAGTGACTTAAAATTTTGGTCAAATGTTTGTGATAGTGAAAATACCTAAAATCCGACGAAACGAAACCCCTACTTCCCCTACAAATTTAACTTCAAATAAGCGATAACTTTCGATAGAGTGAAGCCAGAGACTTGAAATTTTGTTTAAATGTTTATAGCATGATCTTATTTGTTGGTGACAATAATGAGCAAGATCCGACCCAAGGAACCCCTACCCCCTCTACAAGTGAAACTTCAAATAAGCAATAACTTTCGATAGAATGAAGCTAGCGACTTGAAAAATTCGACAAATCTTTGTAGAATGGGTTAGTTAATTGATTTTGATAATGGTCAAGATCCTCCTGAATGATTGCCAACCTCCCCTATAAACTGGCCATATAGGAAACTCACTTTTCATGCATGTGGTCGTTACCAATTGGTACTTTTGGTATCACCACTAGGTCTGTACAAGTCTAGGGTATATACGCTGCGGACTCCGAAGCTTCGCTTCGGCCCGGTTTTTTCTTATTTTCTTGTTCTAATAATTTATACTGAGTGTTTAGTGTGTTTAAAACAGATCAAAACGCTGTTGCACGCAGAGCGAGCGAAGCGAGCGTTCATGTTTGTGCGATACTGAGGGTTGCGATCCCTTAAGCGCGGAGCGAGTGTAGCGAGCGGGGCCCACGCAAGGGGATTTGCGAATATTTCAATTTTCCATGCCTCCAATATTCCAAACACTCAGTATAAATTATGAAAAAAAAAATTAAAAATAAAAAAAAAAAAAAACTTAAAACAAAAATTAAAAATAAATTTTTATTTTTTTTTGGAAATTCTTGACTTTTAGAGTGACGCGAGTGAAAAGTGACAAAAATCCGAGCGAAAAGTGATTTCCCCAGCCGGGGCCCCGGAAACTAAAAGGTTGCCCCTTCAACTGACTCCACGATTTGCCTAATAACTTACGACCTCAACTGATCTTTTCCAGGTGTTTCTAGGTCGTCCAACGCATCGGCTCCCTGTGGGTTCCAATCGAGGGCCTGTTTAATAATGTCTTCCGGCCCTTTTCGAAGTGTGTGACCAATCCATTGCCACTTTCGCCTTTTTTATGGAGGTGTCTATCCTGTCCTGGCCAGTAATGAATAGGAGGTTGTCGCTAGAAATGACTTCCGGCCAGCATATGTAAAGGATGCGCCGTAGACGCTGGTTCATGAAAGTTTGCAATATAGTTGTTATCGCTCTGGTCACCTTCCAAGTTGAACAGCCATAAAGAAGCACCGATTTTACAGTGGTTTCGAAGATTCTGGGTCTGGGACTTCTGGAGATGTTGTTGTTTTGCCAGAAAGGAGTCAAACTGAAAAAAGTTGGCCGAGCCTTATTGATGCGAGACAGTACATCAGCATCCGCTCCACCATCTGCTGTAACTACGCTTCCGAGGTGACAAAAATTGTCCACCCTTTCTACCGTCTGTCCCGAAACACAAATTTCGCTCTGTCTTCCTGGATCCAAGCTTAAGTACTTAGTTTTGGCAGCATTGATTTTAAAACCCCGCATTGCCACTTCCACGGTGCAGGGCATCCGTCATTTGAACTAGATGATCCGATATATTTGAGAGAAGACAAATATCATCAGCATAATCCAGGTGTGGAAGGTATTCAAACAGGTTCCGTCTGATACCTTTGCTCTGGTGTTCATGAAGCGCACTGCAAAGTACGTCGTTAATGGCAATCAAAAACAATATAGGTGACAAAATGCCGCCTTGTCTCACTCCGCTATGTACCCTTCGAGGTACATCTGAAAGCTTACCCTTGTGTAAGACGTGACATTGGGCTCCGCTATAGGACTCCTTGATGATGGATATGATATTATCTGGTATACCTCTCCTATGTAAAGCCTTCCAGATATATTCCCGGTCAACGCTGTAAAACGCCTTCTCGAAATCGATGAACATGAGATGTAATGGGGATCTCCACTCTGCGGATTGTTCAATAATAATTCGGAGGGTGTTGATGTGGTCGCTACATGAAAATCCCTCGCGAAAACCAGTATACTCATCGTTGAGTGTGCAGTCAACTGTATGCCTGATCCGGTTTAAGACTATTTTTGCCATCAGTTTGGAGATTGCGGTGGGGAGGCAAATTCCACGCCAATTATCCTTCAGGGTACCTTTCTTCGGGATCTTAATAATGACGCCCTTCTTCCGTTCTTTAGGGAAAGTTTCGGTTTCCCAACACTCTTGGATAAGGGGGAGATCCGCAGTAGCGTTGATATCCGCCTTAAAGAGTTCCACCGGAATTCCATCTATCCCCGGGCCTTTATCCGCTACCATTGATTTAATAGCCACAGTTCATTCCTGTTTAGATGGTGGGCTGATATCAACTCTGGCTATTTGCCGAATATTTTCTGCTTCTAGTGAAGATGAGTTCAAATGTCCAAAGGTGTTGCTGAGGACCTCAATGAAGTGCTCTCTCCACCGTCGCAGTTGGTCTTCATCAGTAGGGACCCGTCTTTATCTTTCACGGGATGTTCAGTTGCAAAAGATTTGCCAGCTAATGGCTTGATAAGTTTGTAAAGGGTTCGACTGTCACCACGGTAAGACGCTTCCTCTGCCTTCTCCGCTAATGCATTGGCTGCGTTTCTATTTTGTACCGTGTCGGCACCGTGTCGACACGGTTTCATAGATACTTTGCGGAAACGCTACGATTTCAGACACCGATACCAGAATCTTTGTGAAGGGCAAAAGTAACACGAATTTTTTCCGATCCGATTACCCCTTAAACGATTCCTATAGTTTTGACAGTTCGTTCTTGACAAGTTCTGTCACTCCATTCGTAAACAACTCTTTGTTGGCGTCAAAGTGCCTATAAAGATCGAAAAGTCTGTCCTCCTTCGTCACTTCGTTCGGAAATTGTTTTTAAAAGTGTAAAAATCCCTTATTAATTGGCGTATGTTTGTGTGAAGTATATTCATGGCGGCAAGGGAATCGTGTCGTTCACCGGAGAAATCAGGAATCGGAGAAGGGGCAATGGATACGTAAAGGAATCACGATATTTTTAGGAACGCACCCATTGTTGTCGCCGGGAGCTATTTTTTATATAGCGCAGAGGTAGCTCTCGAATGGTGTTTTTGATCACGCGTTCTTTTGATGATCTTTCAGCTGGGTGTGACGTGTTGGTGCTCTCACAACTATGTTGCAACACCACCGTTCGCCTATTCCCTGGGACGCACTGGTGTTATTGGCCATTCAGAATGATCATCGTTATGTGCCTCTACCAAATGTTTTGCAGTGCAAAATTCGGTTGGCTTGGTTAGCCGTTTCAGAGGGCGCCCACGAGGAGGACTATTGGAAGTGGTCTTTTGCCCCCCTTTATGTTTTAGTAGCCATTTCCAAGTTACAGAGATTCAAATGTGACCATAACAAGATTTTTCGCAAAGTTGAGAAAAATTGACGTTTTTCGACTGTCAATTGGGGCTACACAACTGGACCGAATTTGACGTTTAGGTAGCTTATTCCACACAAAATTTTATGCTCTTTAATTTATTTCTAATTTTCTTTTCGCTAGGATGCACGGTTTCCAAATTATAATAAAAAAAAAAAAAAACAAAAAAAAGTACCGAAATTTCATAAAAAAAAATTGGTGGGAAGCCCAAAAAACAACAAATTAAAGAAAAAATTCTCCACCACAATTCGTTTCCCCAAATTAGGCAATGACTGAACTATATTAGCATGAAACAATTCCCAAAGGGCCCGCTGGGGCAGAACAGCTGGTCTAGCGAGTTTCAACAGAAAATGGATTTCACCTTTTGCAACCGGTTCGACATCTTTCGGATTTCGAAGCCAATTATGCTTTGTCTCTGTTCTAGATTCAGTGTCGAGGGAACCGGACACATGTCCCTTCCCGCAGGCAATCAAATGCTGCACATTTGTGATGGAAGGTCAAACAATTGCTTCCCGTTCTATGTCAGTAACTGTTTTTACAATTTACACTAATTAGCGGGAACGTTGGCAGTGCAAAACAAACGGAGATAAGGGGAAAAAAAACAAACAGAAAATGCGTCAGAGCAGAAATCGTAACAAATGGAATGGGGTCGCGTGCTACGTCCTGCTGGCCTTGAACGCCGTCATTCATGTCTGCGGAGAAGTTACAAGGACTTCGCACCGCCTACAAGATCTTTTTTTAAGAACACAAATGGAACTTACTTTTACTCTGATTCAGTTGATTGCACGATATTTCCAAATAAGATTTTCAATGTGTCGACTCCAATCGATAATTATTGGCTTTTCTACCCTCAGACACGCTCCACTTGCCGCACTACACACACTCGCGCTGACTTTCCACACTTCACTTGCCAATGCAATTCACCGACAACTTTTGTACGAATTCGCGTAGAAGCCGCGATGATGCACCAGTGCAACGGATTTACACACTTTCCACTTTTGAAGACACGTAATCTTCAGGAGATGGGAATTCAACAGAATGAATGCCAATTGCTGTTACGATTTCGGCGAAGCAGCGGCAGAAATGCAGCTGTCAAAGTGACACGCGTGTCGTGCTTTTTTCGTGACGTTTTTTCCCTGTGTTGCGAATGTGATCGGTCCGCGCGTCACGCAGCCAAACGCTTCTGCAGTTTTCTTTTGCCCGGAGGATTTTCTCTTACAACGCGAAAAAGCACCACACACGCCAAATTACATCACACACTCGACTACTCGACTCGACGACGACAGAACAGAAGGCAACCCAAACGACGAGATAAACAAATTTCCACAAGATTCGTAGGAGTTTTCGCACCACTTGGCACACCGTGGAAAAGCCGAGAAAAACACAAAAATCAGAGCTCCAACAGCGGACAGAGCGGACACGAGATGCAAACAAGCTTCCACGACGATGTCAACTTGACGACAGACGGCCAGAGCGAGACCGACAAAACGCAATTGGGTTTTGTTTTTGACGGCGACAAACAGATGCGATGTAATGCGTTGAGTATCTTCGCGATCCGACAGAACAGACAATTCCAATTGGCGGCGGCTCTCTGAGAGGTCTGCAAACCGCTGCATTCGGCAATGGGAATGCGGACGAGTGAAAACGGAACAATTGGACTTTGAATGAAAACAACGCAGTCGGACAAGAATCGACACTTGATCGGTTCTGGATCGATGACTATATACTAAGGAATCGATGACTTTATCGAGGAAACGTCGGAGACATTAATGTCCAGGACTGATCAAGTGTCGATTCTTGTCCGACTGGGTTGCTGGGTGTCTCCGACGTGTCTGCGATAAAGTCATCGATTCCTTAGTAGACAGTCTTCAATCCAGGATCAATAAGTGTCGATTTTTGTCCGACTGGGTATGTAAGAGAATGGAGTTGAAGAGAGAATTGAATCGAAACGCAAACTTTGCAGACAAGAGAAAAGATCTGCAAATTGCTGTAAAATTGTCAGCTGACTGGTTAGAATTTGAGTGTTGGAAGGTAAAAAGCTAGGGACAGATGTAGATCGTAGGTATCGATTTTTGTAAATGAGATTATTTAGGAATATAACGATAAATTTCAACTATGAACGAAGTCTGTAATGAACACATTTTTGGGGTTTTGTAATGAAAATATAGAGGGGAAATAAAGGTAGATTTTTTTTTCCGTTTTCTACAGGCAAGTGGGAAGGTACCGTCGAGTACATTCCATGTCTGGAGTTTATTTTTCAAGTTTGAAAAAAGGAGAAAAGAGGAAGAGGTGAAAATATGTGATCCGAGTTTGTCCCCCCCCCCTTGCATTTCGAAACCGTTATACTTAGAAATACGAAAACTTACAGAAAAGCGGGGTTTTACTAGTGTAGAAAACTAAAAATAATAGAATTTTGAAATCTCATCAGAAAAGGTTAATAATAGTACATTTCTATAGTTGCAGTTAGCACACCCCTGCACCCCTTAAGCATACCCGATGTCAAAAATATTGATGGCCAATGATAACCAACATCATAGGCAATAATATCTCTAAGTTTCATTGCAATCACTTAATATTTAATAATAGTACATTAATTTAAAATTAGGCATTTGGACACTATCCATACAAAAAATACACCTAAAACGTGCCATGCACACACCGATCGATCGGCCGATCCATCGCCCGATATCGATATCGGCCGACGGATTGGCCTGTGTATGTGGAAATCGCACCGATCGGCCGATCAATTTTGATCTGCCGATATTTTAGTGCGATTTTCGTGCGATCCGTCGATGACGATCGATTGGATAGTGTATGTGATTATCGCAAGTGAGTGTCAAATTACCAAATTATTAAATGATGAAATTTGAAGGATTCTAATGATTTAAATGGGACTGCAATTGAAATATCAAATATGTGGGATACGAAAATACCACACAAATCCAAATAGTTAACCAAAATTAATCTACATAGGTTGCATTGGGAGTTAATCATAACCTACTTTTTGAATTGTCATTCGTTATCGCATCGCACGAAAATCGCACAGTGTGTATGCAGTGGAGATCGGCAGATACTTTGTGGCGATCCATCGGCCGATCGATCGGACGACGGATCGGATAATGTATGGCGGCTATAACGGCCTCATGCATTGGTGCGAGTACTACTTGCATGTTGTTTTTCGTAGTGCGAATTGCAGTTATTTAATGAACCAATTTTGGAAGGGCAAAGATTGGTGTGCGGTGATTTTAACAATAATTATTCATACAATTTCTTTTTTAGGGTTATGTGTCTTAAATCTTACAAAATCGGTCAAATGTCTGTCTGTCCGTCTGTCCACAGAATATCTCACGAACGGCTGAAGCTACACACATCAAATTCGGTGAGAATGTGTAGAAATGCTATAATTCGCTGGAGAAAACGATGTGCTGTAAGTGGCCAACTTAAAGGGGGGGGGGGGGGGGGGCTGTCCACATAAAGGTGAAATTAATGTCACATTTTTGTATCGACTGGTATAGGCATGTGGGGTGTTGTGAAAAAGGTAATGTTGAGTACATTCCATTTTTGGCATTTTTCTTTAAATTTAAAAAGTGGGGAACTGTGGGGAAGGAGAAAATATCAGACCCCATCCCCGCGGGTTGACAGCCGTCAAATAACCCACCAACAGGATCGGTCGGGTTTCTGCGTGTCCATGCAAAAATTAGAGTTGCGTATAACCCGCCAATGCCATTGGCTGGGTTTTTGGTGAATTTTCGTGTGTTGACGCGGAAATTGGAAAGAATAACACCCGCCAACGCCATCGGCGGGATTCTGAGTTTCGAGATTAAAAAAACAAATGAATGAATCACCGAGATCGGGGCAAAGATTAACCATAAGGAAGATACCCTACCATTCGTGCTTCGAGCATTTTGGCAACTGGTGACAACAGTGTTATGGGACGGTAGTTGGGGGGCAAAAACTCCTCTTCCATAGTCCTCCGCGCGGGCGCCCCCTGGAACGGCAGTGGTCACTGACCATTGCTAACAAACGTCAAGCCGCCAGTGATGGCGGTGCGATGATTTGGTTGAGGTCCCCCTGTGGTGTGGGGTGTAAAAAAAAAACAATACCACGGCCTTTCCCTTTGAGGGCCTGTCGTTAAAACCGACAATCAAAGGACAGGATGTGTATGCCAGCAACTTGAACTATTCGAAATCTTTATATGCTAACGAAACGTCAACTATGCCTCGGATAAGGACTGACTCAACGGTTACGACTTTTGGCTATCGTACAATGACAAAGATTGGATTCTGGAATGTGCGTACTGGACAATGGATCAGAAGGTCCCAAGAACGCACGATTTCTTCAATTAGAGAGTGAATTTCTGAGGTACAAATTAAATATCTTATATTATATTACGTTTACACTATCCCCAGATTACTTCAAAACGTAATATTACGTTTACACTATCCGCAGATTACTTCATCTGCGCCGGCTGAGATAATCTGGAACTGTCAAATACATACAATTTTAAACTCACCACACCCAGATTAAGCAGCAGATGAAGTAATCTGGGGATAGTGTAAACGTAATATTAGGAGTTAGTGAGATAAGATGGTGGAACAGCGGAGAATTTATCTCTCCAACGGGCAGCACTGTAATGTTGTACTCCGGTAAAGCTACCGGTAGTCGTCGTGAGTCAGGTGTGGGGCTCCTTTTAACCAGAGCCGCGCGAAACTGTCTTTTATCCTGGGATCCGGTCTTTGACAGAATCTTGACCGCCAGTTTCCGGACCAAAATGAGGAACATCTCAATAATACAATGTTTGCCCCTACTGAACCCGACAATGTCTTGGCAAAAGACTCCTTCTACGAAGAACTAAACACCGTTCAGAGCAGAACACCTAAAGGTGACATTATAATGGTTATGGGTGATTTGAATGCGAAAGTTGGCGCTGATAACTATGGGCTCAGACATGTGATGGGGAGACACGGTCTTGGTGATCGTAATGACAACGGTGAAAGATTTGTAGAGTTCTGCAACTTCCACAGTCTCTTCATCGGTGGTACTATGTTTGAGCATAAGGACCACCACAAAATCAGTTGGTTCTCTGTCGATCGGCGCAGAACACAAAATCAGATCGACCATTTTGCCATTAGTAGAAGATTCAAGAGTTGCCTTCTGGGCGTGCGAAACAAGAACTGTGCCGATATTGGGATGGGAAGAGACCATTATCTTATGATCGCTAATGTTCGATTGCGTATTGCGGCCGTGCGCCGCCCCAGCGACGAAAGATCCAGGCGCCGCAAATTCAACACCGCTCGATTAAAAAATCCAGCTGTCTTACAACAATATAATGACCATCTTGCGCAAAAAGCAGCTGAGATAACTAGTCACCCAGATAGTGACATAAACGAAAACTGGGATGCCATAAAAAATGCGTACATAGATAGCGCAGATACCATCCTTGGCACAAACCCGGATTGCCGGAATAAGCACTGGATGTCCGACGCTTCATGGCAGCGGATTGTTGAAAGAAAGGAGCTGAAAGTTCGTTTGGCTGCATCATCAGGCGACAATCGAAGCAGCATCGAACTCCTTTATCGTCAGAAAGCTCGAGAAGTTCACCGTAGTGTGCGACGCGATAAAAGAGTTTATGCGAATTCTCTTTTAACCTCAGCAGAAGAAGCCGCAAGAAGTAACACCTTAAACGCCGTATACAGTGTCATCAAGGAGTTTACAGGTGGTCGTAACTCCTGCCAACATCCGGTGAAGGATAGTGATGGAAAGCTACTTATCTTGGAAGAAGATCAAATGAGGCGGTGGAAAGAACACTTCGCCGCGGTCTTGAACCGTGTAACCTCTGGTGAAGTTCCCCCTCATATAAATAGATAATTTAGCTAACCATCAAAATGTGCGTATACGGTCCACTGCCCCGACTAAAGAGGAAATAGTCACTGCAATTATTGCACTAAAATGAGGAAAGGCCGCCGGACTTGACGGTATCCCTGCCGAACTTTATCAAGCAGCGCCAAGCGTAACTGCCGATTTGCTGCACCCACTTGTTGATAAAGCGTTGAATACAGAGACCTTTCCCACTGAGTGGAAGGAAGGTTTGATCATCAAACTTCCAAAGAAGGGCAGCCTCACAGACTGTAATAATTGGAGAGGCATTTGTGTGCTTCCTGCCGTTGCCAAGATAATAGCTAAAATCGTCCTGGAAAGACTAAAGGCCCACTTAGAAAGCACAATTGATGAAGAGCAGGCTGGTTTTCGATCCGGATTCTCCTGTGCCGATCACATGAACACCTTGCGAATCATCATCGAGCAATGCGCTGAATACGATTCTCCGCTTCACTTGCTTTTCATCGATTTCGAAAAGGCTTTTGATAGTGTGAACCGGGATTCTATATGGGCGACCTTGCGCAGCAGAGGCATCCCTGAGAAGCTTGTGGCTATTATTAAGGCAACCTATGACGGCGCGAAATGTTGCGTTTTGCATAAAGGTAAGGTGTCGGGGGACTTTGAGATTCGCAGTGGAGTTCGGCAGGGGTGCATCCTCTCACCGATCCTATTCCTCATTGTGATCGGCGACGTGTTGCATGCAGCCCTATCCGGGCTCGACAGAGGAATTCAATGGACTTTGACATCTTATCTACAACATCTTGACTACGCTGACGACATATGCCTACTCTCCCACAAAATCATGGATCTGTCCGCAATGGCGTTAGATCTCGAGAGGCAGGCAAGCAAGGTTGGGCTCAAGATTAATACCAACAAGATCAAGGTTCTTAGCCCGCCGTTGCGAAAAAAAAATCCGACACCTATTGCCATCAATATTAATGGGCAGCCTGTGGAGAAGATGGACAACTTCGTCTACTTGGGTCTGGGTAGCATTGTTGCCGAAAATGGTGGTATGGAGCAGGACATCGCTCGTCGTATCAACCAGGCTAAACGCGCATACGGCAAGCTGTCCAAAATCTGGCAGAGCAGTTATCTCAGCATCATCACCCAGCTGGGCCTGTTTCGCTCCCTGGTACTGTCAGTGCTTTTGTATGGGAGAAGTACATGGAAAGTTTCCGTAGGAGTTACCAGAAAGCTGCAAGTTTTCGTCAACTCATGTCTTCGTCGAATTTTAAGAATTTTCTGGCCCGAAACAATACGGATATCAAATGAGCTAAGTCGGCGTACGGGTCAGATGCCAATCGACGAATTGATACGCAGGCGAAAATGGCAGTGGATAGGTCACACATTACGGAAGAGTGATAACTGTATTGCTCTGCATGCTATGAAATGGAACCCCATTTTCAACCAAGGCCGACCAAGAGGGGGTCCTCGAATCTCATGGCGTCGATCTGTGGCAAAGGAGTGTCAGGCACTGGGTAAGTCTTTTGGGGAGTTGCCCCCCATTGCCCAGAACAGAGTACGATGGCGCGCAGGAGTAGTTGACGCGCTATGCCCCACTAGGGGTTAAGGCAAAGTAGTACAGGTTCAGTTGATAAGACAGACGTTGAATACTGTATTCCAGATGTTCCGTGCTCGGGTAAGAGGCTGAAACTTGAGTGATTGCTCTTATATCGCTATGAACTATAACTCTTGGTTTCAAGAAATTACACTGAAAACGAAATATTGACGAAAATAAAAAGCTAGCTTAGCATTTTTATGTCTCTTTTTTTTTTGCAAAATAATCAAATTTTTATGGCTTTATATCTAAAAGTTGCAGGAAATTTTCTCCTCTATTAGTTTGCAATACACTTATTTTTCGAAAAACTACCCCGAAACAAGTTATGACCAAAAAATTTAAACATGTGTCAAATTCTAACGGTTTTTCAAGATGGCAGCGTGCACACAGGTGGTTCAAAATCGGAAACTTGATTTAATATTAGGGGACCAATCTATACATATACAGCCCTATTGCGAAGATCAATTATCAACCGATTGATGATTGACAAATTTGTCAATTAAAATTGATAATGGTATTGTGCAAAGCAGTTGATAAAAATTCGAGGTATTGTGAATATTGATCGAAAAAATGAAATTCGAACACAAGTTTGACAGTTGTGGCGGCAATTTAAATTTAAAAGTTATGACGTTTCTCATTTTTAAAACATAACAATTACCGTGTTTGGCTACAAAATGACATCCGTGGAGTTGTTTTTTGAAGACGATATAGACGAGGGGGTTCATGTGCCATTGGCTACAATAAGGAGGAGTTTAAGAGACGCATCCAATCCTTTGGAAATGGATAATCGAAGGCAATTGATTTCTTGTTAGGAAAATTTGATTATTATTTTCAGCACAATTTCAGCTTTATTGATAATTTTCGGCTATCCAAGGTTGCGTTTGTTGAATTACTCGAAGACATTGAACCGAAATTAAAACCAAGCAGAAGCGAAAGATCGGTTCCCAATATTTTAAAACTTGCAACTCTGCTTAGGTTTTGTGCACAAGGAAGCTATCAGTTGAGTGTAGGAAACGATTTCAACCTTGGTCTTGCTCAGCCTACAGTATCGTTAATTTTACACGAAGTTCTTACTGTAATGGAAACTCACATTTGCCCAAAATGGATCAAATTAGAGTACACGGAAGAAGAAAAGCGGATGGCAAAAATTTATTTTTTCCAGAAAAGCGGCATTCCGAATGTGATAGGATGTTTGGATGGAACACATATTAAAATTGTTGGTCCCAAAAAGGAAATCCGACATCTCTATTACAATAGAAAAGGCTATTATAGTCTTAATGCTATGGTGGTAAATATTCTGATACATCTTACATTAGAAAAAGTTAACAAGTAAAATGTATAATTTCAGATGTGTGATCATTCCATGTATATAAAATATATTAATGCGAAACATCCTGGGGCTTCTCATGATTCTAGCATATGGAATATGTCCACGTTAAAAGCTAAATTCGTTGAAGACTATCGTAATGGGCGAAATGATTTGCGTCTTCTTGGTAAAAATCTAATTTAAATTTAATTTCATAATTTAAACAAGTTTGTTCATAATAGGAGATGGTGGTTATCCCTTAGCACCATATTTAATGACACCGTATCGGAATGCTGAAGGAGGATCTCAACAATCAAGATTCAATCAGAAGCATGCGCAGGGACGAAACATTGTAGAAAGAACGATTGGTCTATTGAAAACCCGATTCCGATGCTTGTTAGCGGCAAGAGAATTACATTATACCCCCGAAAAAGCAACACAAATTGTAAATGTATGTACTGCATTACATAAAATTTGTGTCAAATACGTAGTGGAAAGCTCAGAAATAGACAGTACGGAACCCGTAAGCAACGATAATGCCGTTGAGGAAATCTTGACCGACGATGCCTTTGTTGAAGGTAGACGTATCAGAGATTCGATTTCACAATTCATGTAAATACATTTAAAAAAATAAAGTAAGACTTTATCAGAAGAAAAATAAGAGTTTATTTAATACATACTTAAATACATACGATTGCATATGAGTTCAGTCTCAATTAAAGGTAAATAAATACATAAGTTCAATCTCAACAAAAGGAAGTACATAAATAGATTGAAGTTCAGTAAAAAAGGAAAAAAATATGACCACAAAGTCATTTAATTATTGCGGTACTTTTTTATGCATTTTGCTTTCCTGTATATGTCTTTATTTTCCTTATTTTCTTTGTAGATCTTTAACTTTTCTCTTTTTAACTTTAAGATTTCAGTATAATATTCACGATCTTGTTCAAATTTTTTCTTCGTGTAATCCTCAATGTTTTTTGCACTTCTTTTAATATCACTTAACAAGTTCGTCATATTGCCATAAAATTCTTTTTGAAAAGAAGTTTGATCTTCAAGGAGTTTAATACGAACCGCTTGTGGTTCCTCGATTCGCGGTGTCACTTTGGCCTTTTTTGGTGATGGGTTGTTTTTTGCTTTTCGACCGACATCGTCTAAAAAAATTTTCTCGATAGATACAGGTAACGCTGTATTTTCCTCAGTCAGCCCAAATTCTTTACCCGGAGGATCCACCAAAGTATTAATTTCAAGAATTTGAACTACAGTTTCCTCCATATCATTTAACTGGTGCAGTATATTTGGGCCACCACCAGTCGCAGATATCTCCTTTTTGTTTTCAACTTTCTTCTTCTTAACTTTACATTTCAGGTCGGTCCATACCTTAACACATGTAGAAATTCAAACAGAAAATAATCTCCTTGAAAACGCGTAGAACTTACTCGTTGCCATTTGTGCCACTCTCGTTCCGGTGGTCCTAAACTATTCAATTCTATCGCAAATTGTTCCCATTTTGCATGCGCTGTGGTTTTTTAGCAAAACCCTTTTGCAATGTCGTTATTTGCTTCCATCAACTCAACCAATCTATTTAGTTGCCTTTTATTGCTAACTATTTTCGCCCTTGAAAGAAACAAGCAATAGTGACCATTTCAAACAATTAAGATTTAAAAACACTTACATTTTCAAGCAGATACGACTCTATCAACACCGAAATTGGGATTGATAGAAAAATGGTTGACTGTTAAATAAATTGTTTATAATTGGTGTTCACAATTCCATTTTATCAATTTCGAATTGATGATTCTTATGGATTCACAATGGGTCAACATTTGGTTGATAATTGATTTTCGCAATACGGATTTAAGAAATTAGTTGACAAGTATCAACTATCAATTGATAATTGATTTTCGTAATAGGGCTAATATACTATAACATAAAATTGTACACAAAATTGGAACTACCGGAAATGTTCCGATCGCGACCCCCATTATTGAGCCAATTGCATTGGCCTATACTCCCAAGAGTGTTGGGAAACCGAAACTCTCCCTAAAGAATGGAAGAAGGGCGTCATTATTAAGATCCCGAAGAAAGGTAACCTGAAGGATTGTAATAAATGGCGTGGATTTGCCTCCTCCCCGTAGCCTCCAAACTGATGGCAAAAATAGTCTGAACGATGAACAGGCTGGTTTTCGCGAGGGCTTTTCATGTAGCGACCACATCAACACCCTCCGAATTATTATTGAACAATCAGCAAGAGTGGAGATTTCCATTACATCTCATGTTCATCGATTTCGAGAAGACATTTGACAGCGTTGACCGGGAATACATCTGGTAGGCTTTACATAGGAGAGGCATAACAGGTAAAATCATATCCATCATCAAGGAGTCCTATAGCGGAGCGCAATGTCACGTCTTATATAAGGGTAAGCTTTCAGATCCCTTCGAGGTACAAAGCGGAGTGAGACAAGGCTGCATTTTGTCACCTATATTGTTTTTGATTGCCATTAACGACGTTCTCTGCAGCGCGCTTCATGAACACCAGAGAAAAGGTATAAGATGGAACCTGTTTGAATACCTTCTATACCTGGATTACGCTGACGATATTTGTCTTCTTTCAAATGGAATATGTCTGGCTGGAAGATGTTTCCTCAAAGACTGCACATTGTGAAACATAAATGTGTCATTCCCTTCTGAATACCGCAACATTTCCTTAGCGACACTAGTATTTACTGTTGTTGATGAAGGATTCTTAAATGTGCCAATTATATGAAGACCGCTCGACTTTGTTACTCGACTGAAGGCCACATATAATTCATAAAATCACTGTTGAAAGCAACAAGACTTGAATATACAGATGTATAGTATGTCGTACATTTCTCGATGACGTCATAGAGATCATCAACCCACCGATAGCTTGTTTGGGTGAAATAACCGACAATAAGGCTGCGCGCATGTTGGCTCACGTTCGCGTGTCGCGTTCACGTGTTTTATGTCAAACGGTTTGAGTCTATGGTTTCCAACCAAAGACGCGAATCTGTTAATATGACAAATGCTCGGCTATTGTCGTATCAACAAATTGAGTTCATTATTGTGCTTTAAAATGGATAATTAGGTAAGAATTGAGTGGCAAAACAAACGACTAGGGAGTAGTAGGATGTGCATAAACACACATTTCATACTAAATTATTGGCGTTAATACACAATAATGAATTCAATTTGGTGATACGACAACAGCCGAGCATCTATCAAATTGACAGATTCGCATCTTTGGTTGCATACCATAGACTCAAACCGTTTGACATAAAACACGTGAACGCGACACGCGAACGTGTGCCAACTTGCGCGCAGCCTAATAAAATGATATAGAGTTATGCCGATAATTGAGTTATGATAATTTTAAAGGTTATAACTTTCTAAATGATCGAAAAATTTTCTTGAAATTATACAATACGTAAATGGGGACTTCTTTCACACTATCGATAAGTTTCGCCTGGCAAGCTTTTTAGTTACGTTGCATTGCTTACATATTTTTGCTGATATATACTGTAAAATTGAGTAACATTGAAACCATTTGATGGATTTTTTAAAATTCAGTTAAAACCTTTTCCTCATTTACTTCCACCAATTTGACAAATTTCGTTTAGTTTGCCGTTTCCGTTGTAGAGAAATTTTGTCTTCAAAATTTTGCAGTTTTATAGCGGTATATTTTTAACCATTTGCCGGATTTTGCTGGAATTTAGTTGAAGAGTAGTCCTCATTAACTTCTACTAGTTGGACAAGTTTGTTTATTTGTTTATTTGGTTTATAAAATTACGCCGTTATGTAGCTGTAACTTTTTAACTGCTTGATGGTTGGCTAAAACTCATTAATAGGCTAGTACTCTTACCCCTAGTCCACACTCATAGACAAGTTCCGCAACTCATGTCTATAGACAGGGTTCTGCGATTTTTTAGAGACGAATCGGGAACAATTCGAGTGTTCTGCAACTGCATGTACATGTCTATGAGTTGTCTATCGTGTGTCTATGAGTTCCCATCAAGAATGGAAAACTTGAGACATTTTGTGCAACATTTCGTCGTGTTCGCAAGGGCATATAGCGTACGGTCAGATAATTATCGTTTATTTGAGTATTTTTGAAATGTGGACAACAGAGAAAACATATCAACTCTTTTATATTTTCTAACTTTAATAAATGTTTTCACTAAAATTATCACTTTTTTATTATTTGTACTTACCTGCACGAAGTTTTTAAACGAAGATATTATGGCTTCACAAACTTCCGAGACAAACGATGATATCGTCTGCTTGGAAACCCTGAATGTATACATAAGGCTAGTAAATGAATCACCACTCGCCAGATAACGAAGCGTTACCACCTGAGGGCAGGTGGAATGCTTACTCTAAATCGTGTGTCTTGTATTTGTAGCAATACCTCAAAATCCGTAGCGGTTAATGTGGAAAAATTTTGGAAGCCTAAGTCATCTTCCAATTTCAGCTTTTCTAATAGATTAAGCTCGGATTTAGGACCATCTATGTACAAACAAGGCCCGTATAAACAAACGTTTGCGGGCTTTCTTCCCTTTTTCATTAGCAAAGATAAAGGCTACACAAGCAGCAATTCCACAGGCCGCTATTTCAGTTGCCATGTCTCTCAGAAACTAAATGTAGATGTGGACGAACAACAAAGTCCATAAAAATGTTCCGAATTGTTCGCGATTGTCTAAATACAAAATCCTCGATTTGTCTATAGACAATCGCACGATTTTGTCTATGAGTGTAGACTAGGGATTAGACGTCTACCTACTGGACAAGTTTGGTCTAGCTAATTTTTTCCGTTATGGAGTTATTAGGCTTAGATACTTTTGCCTTTACATAGCTGTAACTTTTTAACCGCTTTATCGATACTGCTGGATTAGAATATCAACCGGCTCCCCACTGACATCTATCAACTGGGAAAGTTTCACTTCGCTTACGGCTTCCGTTCGACTGTTATCGTGTTCACAACATTTTGCGGATATATATGTATATATAAAGGGTGTTTTTTTAAACCCGATAGAACTTGAAATTGTAAAAAATAACACAAAAATTAAATTTTAATAAAAAAAATTTTATTATTTGTTTCAGTATACTCTGGCAAATCATCATGAATAGACTGACGTTTGAACAACGCTACCAAATTATCCAAATTTACTTCGAAAATCAGTCGTCGATTCGCGCAACTTATAGACGACTTCGTGATTTTTATGGCGCACATAATCGTCCATCTGAGCAAGCCATCCGTCGAACTGTGGATAGATTTCGTACCACATACTCTCTACGTGATGCAGTAAGACCAACACGTCGAAGGAATGTGCGTACTCAAGAGAATATCGCCGCTGTAAACGAAAGTGTGGAAGAAGATCCAAATTTATCGCTTCGTCGTCGGTCGCAGGAATTGGGGCTCTGCCCGTCCACTACGTGGAAAATTTTGCGCAAAGATCTTGGCCTACACGCGTATAAGATCCAGCTGGTGCAGGAATTAAAGCCACAAGACCATGATACGCGTCGTTCTTTCGCCGATTGGGCTCTAGAGCAGTTGGAAACTGACCCGTTGTTTTATCGCCAAATTGTGTTCAGCGATGAGGCTCATTTTTGGATTAACGGGTTTGTTAATAAGCAAAATTGCCGCATATGGAGTGAGACCAATCCACAACAGACCCTCCAGACTCCATTACATCCAGAAAAATGCACCGTTTGGTGCGGTTTACACGCTGGTGGCATCATCGGACCTTATTTCTTCAAAAATAAGGCCGGAGCTCGCGTTACGGTCAATGGAGATCGTTACCGCACCATGATCAATGATTTTCTGTTTGAAAATATGGATGGCATTGATCCAGACGAGATGTGGTTTCAGCAGGATGGCGCTACGTGCCATACGGCGACCGAAACCATCGACTTATTGAAATCAAAATTTGGCGATAACTTGATTTCAAGAAATGGACCTGTCAATTGGCCTGCAAGGTCGTGCGATTTGACACCTCTCGATTATTTCCTGTGAGGCTACGTGAAGTCACTGGTTTATGCTGATAAACCAGCAACAATTGACACCTTGGAGGCCAACATTGTTCATGTTATTCGTGACATACGGCCAGTCGCCCACAATTGGACGTCCCGAATGCGCTTCGTCAAGAACAGCCGCGGTGGCCATATGACCGAAATCATTTTCAAATGTTAATGCCACGTATTTCTCTTTCGAATAAAAAAAATAGATTTATTAAAATTTCATTTTTTGTGTTATTTTTTACAATTTCAAGTTCTATCGGGCTTAAAAAAAAACACCCTTTATGTATATAAATGACACTAAAAAAAATCTAATGATGCCAATCGATTCCTGGGTCATGAAACGTAAAGAAAACCAACTCCGGGGTCGAAACTCGTTATCGAGGGAGGGTTGAATAACTGATTTTTTCTTCAAAAATCAGTTAAAAATTCGAGCTTTAAAGCGTCTGGCGGAAATCACCACCCACGAGAAGTGTCTGGCAGTGTTAATTACTAACTTTTAACAATATTCTCTAAAACATTAGTAAAAATCAGCACTCAGAATTTAAGAAAAATTAATAATTTTTTTTACGTACCTTTGGCACCTGGTAACTGTGAATTTGCCGTCGGCTCAAGGTAGCAGGTATGCTTACGTTCAAAGTACATACTAACACTACTCTATCCCACACTTTTTGTTACTCAGGAAATAAGTAACGTCGGAGGGCCCTGGGATCTTGGACTATTATGTGCGTTGCAAACTTCGTGACAAAGTTAATATACTCTATCAAATTCGTGAAGGGTATAAAAATAAGTGGATCAGCAGATAGTGGGTTAACAAAATGTTTATTTTAAAGTGGGCGAAAAAGCAATGATTTACAGTTCGCTCCCACAGCAGCCGATTATACGCACCGCAGCGATCCGATCAACGACCAAGAGCTGTCAAAACCCTACAACGCCATAAAGCGTAACAACAACAACATGATTCACAGATGCTATTATATTATCAACGGGACAGAAGTAGGCGAAAACCGGAACAAAAAAAAAACAACAACCAATTTTTAATAAAATGTTTCATCTTATTTGCATTAAATTACGTTTTTAAGATTTTTTTTCTTCGATTTTTTTTTGATTTCTTATTTTGTAAACACATTTTTCCAGTTTTGTTGTTTTTCTTCTTTTTTTTGTAAATATATAATATATATTTTAGATGTATATAATTATTTTAATAATATAATATTGTATGTAATGTTGCATGTATATAATTGTTTAAAATTAGCAAAAATCACATATCATTGCACATTTACATAGCAAATACCTTTCTCACAAAATCATTTCGTATATGTATATAATATATATTGTTTTTAATTTTCATTAATTCAATCGTCGTATTCATTTTGCCTTAAATTCTAAATAATGTATGTTTTTTCTTTCTATTTTAATTGATAGTTATTTTGACGTGATTTTCACTTTTATTTTTTTTTTCTTGTGTTTCACTCAATATTTGATTTGTCTATGTAAAGACGTAGCGTCTAATTTACATATGGTTCAAAGGATCAAGAGTTTGTCTTGATATTTTAGGTTTCTTTTTTTTAATTAAATGTTTGTATACGGAAAATTATTATGGTCAATTAAAATATTATTAAACTATTCATATTAGCTACTTAATATTTTCAATTGTATCTACACATTTTGTGTGTATGTGTAATTATTTCTAAAAAAATGAGATAAAAATAAAAAACAAAAATAATATTATCAAACCCATAATATGTAACATTATTATAAAAAGATTTTATAAATTACATAAACTAATGCGGCATTTGAGACGTTTAATGGAAGAGTGTGTGTGTGTGAGATAATAAGCTAATGAAACGAAAACTTTACAAGTTAACGATATAATTATTAATATAAACTATTTTGTGTATAAAAGAAAATAACAACATTTAAAAAAATGAAACATAATAGCTAATTATACTAAATTATACATACATTAGGCCTATTATGCATTAAAGGCTAGCAACGTGGCTGTGTAAATCCTAACATCGTTTTCAGAGTAGAGTACTGTATTCTAGGTGGAATATGCGTGATGTTAAAAAAATCGATTAAGACATATTAATTTGATGCATTATTTATAAGAAAACATGTCAACTGTAAAAATATGAAACGAAAAAAATGTTTTCTGCAAGGCAATCTAGCTAAGCTTGCCAGGTGAACTTAATTCCACATTAAATAAAAATCAGACTGCACAAATCAGACCAATTAATAATAAATCCTATCTTTCACACGATTCATTACTGTTGAGTGTCATTGCTTTATGTTTACAACACAAACTTTTTAACTATTGCCATACGATTCAAATTGATTATTGTTTGATTAAAGAATTAATAACTTAAACAACTTAATGCCGACTATGAAAATATTATTAAACAACGTTCCGTTAAGCCAATATGCTAGGGCTAGGCTAGATATTAAACTATCTTATAAAAAAACCGAATTAGTACTTATTAAACCTATCTATCGTCTATTCGTCGTCATTAGCGATTTGTTCAATAAACAAGTATGCATTCAGTTGTCTTGTTAAGACTTTGAACGACACGTCCATTCACTTAAAAATATTTTCTCCAAAAATAAGTTTCGTTATCTATGTACAATTACAATTGAGTTGATTTTCGTTTTTTTTTTTATTTTTTTTTTTTTTCATTATGTTGTCAATTCATAATAGTCACTTGGGGCAATCTTACGGAATAAGTGTTACGTTCTAACTTTTTGCTTAGTATGTAATATGCATATGGGTGGTGGTTGGCTTGAGTTATTTTTATGAAGCATTCGTGTTGGGTTTTTTTGGAAGGGAAATGTTGTTTATGGTTGCCGTTTTGACAATTGAATACAGATTAAATCTGTTGTATACAGGGTGTAACTAGTACTGAGGTTCAAACGAAAATGGGAGATAGAGGAACTTGTCTTGAGTGGAAAATCGTTCCACACATACTCCCGTTTTTGCACCGTTAAGGAGATAGCGCGATTTTAAGGACGAAGGATTTTCATCGTACCTGTGATCACTGTTTGATCTCTAACTTCTGCTGTACTTAGCGTAACGTAATAATTCTGGGCTCGTTGGAAAGGACACAAATTCTTCTTTCTAATTGCTATCAATTGTGTCAATCAGTGTTATACTTTTTGAGAAAAATTCATTTCAATGACACAAAAATAATAAAAAATAAAAAAAGTCGTTTTTTTCCAAGAAGGACCTGATTAACCACCAAATTTTATTACATTTTCAGAAAGCCCATAAAATTTCACTATAAATTTTGCAAACAGAATTTCTTCATAGGTTGAATTGTAAAGGAGCGGGGCTAACAGTTATCAAGCACGTTCCCTTCAAGTAAATCTGGTTTGACACCCGTCATTCGCCGAAGGAGTGTGATTAATAATAGTGAGGACGAAATAAAAGAGTTGAAGTATAGTTTATTACGTTTATTTAGTTTATTACGTTCACAAATAATTTTAATCGGTCCGGTATTTCTTCCCCCATTTCTCAATTCCACCAATTATGCCGAATTTTCGGAGGAAACTTTACCAGACCTCATAGGGGATATACCACTCCGTGTACTGGTCAGGTTTTGGTACCAGCACGATGGAGCGCCAGCGCATTATGATGCTAATGTCCGTCGGTGGCTCAAATAAAATTTTCGGGATCGATGGATTGGTCGTGGCGGTCCCATTGCATGCCTCCACAATCTCCCGATAGGTTTGGTTCGCCGAGGAATTCGGGTCGATTTGGGTTGTTTTTTTGGAGTTTTTTTTGGATTGTGGTAGAAGACGTTTGTGTTTTCTTTTCCTTTTGGTGAACATTTTTGAATTTGGATTTTTGGGAGTTGTGCTTCTGGGATGAACGAAATCTTAAGGATTCTGAAAGAAGAAGGTTGTTTCTGGACTGGACTTTAAGTTGGTTGAAGAGTCGTGGAAAGTAAAAAAGAGCTTGATTTTGGATTCAGAGAAGTGGAAACGGTTGCATATTGATTTCGTTTTATTTATCGCAGAAGTCGGGAGAATTTGATTTTTAAGAGATTGCCAATGAAGGAAAAAAAAGTGAAGTGAAGCAGTGAGGAAGAATTGCTTGTGACATTGATGTATCAAAAGTAAAAACGATATATCCGCGACAAAGACGCTTAATGTGAAACTTAAGAAGATCAGCAGATAAGAAAAGAAAACTCTTAGTGAATTTTGAATTTTAACGACGTTACTGAAAATGTTGAAAGAGTGAAGAGCAGAAAACTAAGGAGTCTAATTTTTTAAAAGTTGTGCGAGTACTGAAGACGAAGAGCTTGCTTAGTAGCTGGAATCGGACGAATATATTTTACGGGCGGTTGGATGTTTGAACTGAAATTTTGATTTTTTCATGTTCATATGATTTTTTTTATAATAATTTATTTTAGTTATCATTGTAACACCGTCGAAGACGATCGATTGTCATCGTGGGAGCACCGATAGTAAGTCTGAATTTTTCTATTAATTTTCATTTTTTTTTGCATATTTGAATTAGTTGGTTTTAACTTTGTTTCATTTGGTTCGATCGTTTCATTTGATTAATTTAATTCATTTTCAAGGCATTTCTTAAAATTTTTATTAAATTTAGTATTGAGTTGTCTAATTTTTTTCTCGAAATACAGTATTATAATGTTTAACTAAACCTTTCGTCACTTTGGGTTCTTCCGTGTCCCGAAGGATGGACACATTCCTTCCCTTATCCTGTTCCTTCCCTCGCGCTTTCATGTTTTGAAGGTGGCTGATCTAGGACCAGGATGCTTCGGCTCTCAAAACCCACGACCTCCGCTGGTCTAGCCGGGACCTGTGCCACCGAGCCGAAAGTATCCTGGTTAATATAAATCTTGTTGCAGTGACGGCGGCTCGACAAAGCCGTGGTTCGCAACATATGGACTTTTATATCTGGGGGTATTTGAAAAGCATCGTCTACGCAGAGGAAATTCATACACGAGAACAGCTCATTTCCCGTATCACCGAAGCATGTGATCAGTTACGAGCCCAACTACTGCGTGTGAACCCCACCAATGCCATTCGTCGGCGATACCACTTGTGCTTGCTCCACAACGGCGGACATGTTGAAAATTATTTGTAAACGTAATAAACTATACTTCAACTCTTTTATTTCGTCCTCACTATTATTAATCACACTCCTTCGGCGAATGACGAGTGTCCAACCAGATTTACTTGAAGGGAGGGTGCTTGATAACTGTTAGCCCCGCTCCTTTACAATTCAACCTCCCAGTCGGACAAGAATCGACACTTGACCGGTCCTGGATCGATGACTGTCTACTAAGGAATCGATGATTTTATCGGAGACACGCCGGAGATATTTGTATGGGCATGGCCGCTTTTGCGATACCCAAAATGAGGACAGGAATCGATCCGAAATCGATGACGGTAGTCGATGGAGAATCGATGACTGGAGTCAACGTAGAATCGATACTGGGGTCGAATTGGGATCGATGACGGTAGCCAATGTGGAATCGAATCCGGATGGATGACTGGAATCGATTCCGGACAGATAACTGTATAAATGGGTTGAATCTATTTAAGCCTGATAAATACAATTCGTCCAGAAACTAAAAGTGTCGTGAAATCTTTTTGTATTGATTTCACGGCACTTTTAATTTAACGGCGGATTGTATTCAAGGCTTACAGAAAAAAAACAACATATTCCGTATTCCATATTTCATATAAGTGTATGACAACATGCGTCGCCAAATGTCAGATACTTTCAAATGAATTCAAATTCCAGGCTAACTCGATACATAATTGAAAACATTTGAATTTGTTCAGCTTCGGAGACAAACCGATGAATGGAACCGGTAAGGAATCGAAGACATTTCGATTCCGCTGTCATCGGAGACAAACCGATGAATGGAACCGGTAAGGAATCGAAGACATTTCGATTCCGCTGTCATCGGAGACAAATGTCCGACTGGGCTATGAAGAAATTCTGTTTGCAAACTTATATTGAGATTTTATGGGCTTTCCGAAAATGTAATAAAATTTGGTGGTTAATCAGGTCCTTCTTGGAGAAAACAGGACTTTTTTGTTTTTTTTTTTTAATTTTTTATTATTTTTGTGTTATTTAAATGAATTTTTCTCAAAAAGTACAGTTGTGTTCATGAAAATAGTAGTGCAGCACCTCACAACATTAAATAATCATGTTTCGACATCCTGGACATTGCAAATTGATCACGTGTTCATATTTTTCTAAGAATAGCATGCAAAGAAGAGAATAGCGATAAGATCCCGTTAGTTTTGCATTGATTTGGGTAAGTTTTTGATGACTTCTGAGTGATGCACCGAAATTTGGCTGTTCATTAAAATAGTAGTGCTCGTTGTGAGTGGTTGAAAAACAATTATAATAATTGATTAGTACAACAAAAAACGTCAATAGTAAGTGTAATTTAGCAATGAATATTTTGATGATTGATATTAATTGGGTTTGTAACTATTTTTTATTCTAGTGGACAGAGGAAAGCATTGCACGGCTGAGAAAAGAGATTTAATAGTTAGCCTTAGAGCAAAAGGCAAAACGTACAAGGAAATTGAAAATATTCTTGGCTGCACACCTAAAATGATATTTAACGCGATTAATTATAAAAAAGAGGCCAGAAAATCGTGGTGGGAAACGCAAAACCACCGCTGTCGAAGATAGACGCATTGTGCGCTTTAGCAAGATTCGGCCGTCATCATCCTCTAAAGTCATCAAAAATGATTTAAATCTGTCGGTCAGTGATGTTACAGTCCTTCGTAGTCTAATTGAGCACAAATTAAATGCCAGAAGTCCTAGAAAGGTACCCCTTTTGACTCGGAAGCATGTGGAAAAACGGCTTAGATTTGCAAATACTCATCTGGTCTGGCCCGCCGAAAAATGGCGCAACATATTGTGGACAGATGAAAGCAAAATTGTTTTATTTGGTGGAACAGGCTCTAGGCAGTATGTACGACGTCCACCAAACACAGAATATTATCCTAGGTATACCAAGAAGACAGTTAAACACGGTGGCCTAAGTATAATGATATGGGCTTGCTTTTCTTACAATGGCGTTGGTCCTATCCATATGATAAATGGTATTATGGACAAAAATTTTTATACTGACATACTAAAAAACACAATGCTACCATATGCCAGTTGGGAAATGCCTATAAAATGGACATTTCAACAGGACAACGATCCGAAACATACTAGCAAGCTCTAGCCTACGCATCAGTGGTATGGTGGCCAAAAGCCATGCAGAATACCACAAAGCAGAAGCTAGATGGGGTACAAAGGATAGCTTGCGTAAGCATATGTGGTGCAATGCGCACCACACCAACGCGAGCAATGGAGGCATTGCTGGGACTGCCGCCGTTGGACTTATTTATAAAGAAAACGGCGGCGCTTTCGGCAATACGCATGGAAAGGGATGCCATGTGGCATCGCTTTGGAACTAGCAGCGGCCATAAGAGCATCCTAGACATTATTCATGATGAGGTCAGGGAGACTAATGCCGGTAGAAGGCATGAGTAGACGTAGGGTAGTTGAAAGACTACACAAGACTCACATTGCAGATGGAAACATACATAATGAGTGTATGTACAATGACATCAGCATTTCTACTGATGGCTCTTTAATGGACGGTAAAGCGGGGGCGGGGGTTTACTCTGAAGAGCTAAACCTAGCATGTGCGCTTAGTCTAGGAGAGTATGTGTCCGTATACCAGGCAGAGATGCTTGGCTTGTTGCATGCGTTGGACCACTTGCTTGAAGGTCAGGTGCGGGGGAAGAAAATCCTTATTGCACTGGACAACCAATCGGTGATCAGACGCATGCAGCAGACGAACATAAACTCTAAACTGGTACTAGAGTGTGTCCGGAAGCTCAACACGTGTGCCTCAGAAAATGAGGTTACGCTGATGTGGGTAAAAGGACACATAGGTACAACAGGAAATGAGGCGGCGGATGCCCTAGCAAAACAGGGATCTGCGGCAACTTTCATTGGCCCAGAACCCAGAGTTGCTCTGGGGAACGGCATGATTGGAGCGAAGGTTGGGAAGTGGATGGACTCCATGCATCAACAAAGATGGCAGGAGCTAGTCACTTGCAAACAAGCTCGGAATGCAATGACCAGCCCTTTAGGCAGGGAAGCGAGTAAGGTACTTAGTTATAAACGAAGTACCCTAAGCTGGATAACTGCCTTGGTCACAGGGCATGGTAATTTTAAGGCTCATCTGGCCAAGATGAAAATCGGGGAAGATGACGTTTGCAGGCTATGCCTGGAGGAGGCCGAGACGGCAGCACACATTGTGTGCGAATGTCCAGCACTGGCTAGCACGAGGTTGAGGATCACAGGCAGGCACAGGATAAGTGTAGAAGCCATGAGTGAACTCAGCTTCAAACAAATGCTAGCAATAACAAGGGACTCAGTGATGAAGAAAGAGGTCGACAATTATCAGTCGACATCTGGAAGCCACTGATGACCGGGAGGGGGCGAAAAGGGACCCAAACGTTAGTGGTCTGCTTCGGCTATCCCCCAGAGTATATAATAATAATAAGCTCGCGAAAGATTGGTTTATATCCGAGAAGATCGATGTGATGCAATGGCCACCTCAGTCCCCAGATCTTAATCCGATAGAAAACTTAGGCAGTACTCACACGGGGATACTCAAATCCGCCAGCGACTGGGCAAACCGGTCGCTAAGAGATCTAACATGTGTAATCACACGGTGGCACTCACACGGAGATATTTCAGTCACGGATACCCGCCACCCGCGCGACCGGTCGCAAGAAGATTCGACATGCTAGTCTCCAAGCCACGTAGTCGTCCAGTTTTCTGGCTTGGCATGTCGTTGGTCATTGTGCATGGCTGTTACTTGTAGATCGGCGCGGGCGGCGCGCTTGCGGGGATCTTGTGTATATGTACCTGTTGAAACCCAGAAGCATACCGAAAACCATATTTTCCTTGCCGTCGACAACGTCAACCTTTATCGCTATCAACATCTCAACATGTACACACATGATCCCCGCAAGCGCGCCGCCCGCGCGGATCTACAAGCAACAGCCATGCACAATGACCAACGACATGCACAACTCGCGACTTAGTAGCGGCCGTGTGAGTATGACGGACGACTACAGTCCTAAGACTTCAAGTCTCCGTCTTTCATCCGCCGAGTATTGACGACTCGAGTATCCCCGTGTGAGTAGTGCCTTATGGGGAGATGTAAAACGGGTTGTGGCAACTGCAAATCCTTCAAACAAAGCACAGCTTTGGCAAGTGGTTCAGGAAGCATGGTCTCAAATTCCCTTGAAGCGTCGTTAGGACCTTATCGATTCCATGCCCCGCCGGTGCGAAGCCGTTATTAAAAATAAAGGATATACAACTAAATACTAGACTTTTTTCAATATTAAGAACCTGTAAAATCAATTTTGAATAAAGTTATACAGTTTTGTTTTTCCTCTCATGTGGCCACTACTATTTTCATGAACAACAAAATTTTGTTATTTTATATTGTTTTGTTTAAGCCGTGCAGGCAAATAAATCCTAGTTTTTAATACAAAATTACATGGATATTAATTGAAATATGTACATATTGTATATTAAAATTGTTAGTCTAGTTTTTCTTTAAAATAGCTTTATCATTTAAATTTTCTGCGCAGTATTTAGAACTGAGCTGCACTACTATTTTCATGAACACAGCTGTATAACACTGATTGACACAGTTGATAGCAATTAGAAAGAAGAATTTGTGTCCTTTCCAACGAGCCCAAAATTATTACGTTACGTTAAGTACAGCAGAAGTTAGAGATCAAACAGTGATCACAGGTACGATGAAAATCCTTCGTCCTTAAAATCGCGCTATCTCCTTAACGGTGCAAAAACGGGAGTATGTGTGGAACGATTTTCCACTCAAGACAAGTTCCTCTATCTCCCATTTTCGTTTGAACCTCAGTACTAGTTACACCCTGTATATTACATGACAATTTGTTTCTTTTATTTTATATTTAATACGAATATGCATTAGATTCATTAAATTTCTTATTCGTTTCAATTTCAAATAATATCTAATTAGACCGATAAAACCGCTTAGTATTTGTATATATACAGATTTCCTTGTTTTTATGTTAGTCCTATTTCTAATTGGAGGTGCTATTGAAATGATGTCAGTCGGGAAGAAGGAATAAATAATGATGACGCAAGAGGGGTGATTTGAAAAAAAAAAGAAGTAAAAAACAAAATATTTGTTTGCAACTAGAAACTCACAATAATAATAATAATAAAAATCATGATGTCGATCAGGTGATGTTTATTCAAATCAAATTAAACGGCAAGAAGCTCTTGACGCCTCTACAGCCCTAAAAAAGCGGGACAAACACTGTCTATTTTGTAAATAAAAAAATATCTTTTAAGACGAACCAAAAAACACAAACACCGAAATTTCAATAACACCAACACGACTTTATCAATATTGTATTAGTCTTATCTTCAAAGCATTTAAAATAATTGAGTTCGTGTGTCATAATATTTTGCACAATTTTGCTTGTCGGCAATAGGAAAACAATGACTTTAGTTACTGTTAGATCCCTGAGCTGTTTTCCTTCTTTCCATTCTGGTGACCTTCTGGCGGTTCTTGTTTGGCTAATTGTGTTGACGCAAACAAACAAAAAAAATCGAACAAAATGATGCAAATTCCAAAAAAAATGTGTATATTTTCTTTCTTGTTCAATTCAGATTAGTTTAAAAACAATTAAAAATAATTTACATTCGCCATCTAACTTGCCTAAAATAGAAATAAAGCGGATTGCCTCACTTTATTCCCTTCTCTGGTCATCGTACGTACATTGTCCAACATTTCCTTTTTGTTTTAATTCTTGTAATCTTTCTAAATATCCTAAATATTTTCATTCTAGATTAGTCTCAATGCCTTATGCCTACTTATCACAGGTTTGATCCCTTCTCCTCTTATACACGAAATAATATTGATTTTACACTATTTTTCTTTCCACTAAATTAGAATCGATGTGTTAATTATTTAATTCCATAAAAAAGTATTTGTATTTACTAGAAAATCGGATGTGTCTTGTAACATATGAAAAAGAAAAACAAATGTCCACTCGCCGCTACACATCTGCCTTTCTTACACATTTCTTTTTTTTTTGTCGTTTAGCCTTCATTGTCCACAAGCCACTTTGTTTACATTTTTTTTCTCTTCACCATATTTCACAATAATTCATGTTGCTAATAATAATTTCTACTAGAAGATAAGATTAAATCGTTTATGTTTCCATACAGTCATTGTAAGAGCGCGTTGTGTGCCTCATGTGTGTGTGTGTATGGAACGTAATAGCACCTATAAAAATCACCAGCAAATGCTGCCGTTTCTTATTTTATTTCTTTCATTCTTTACACTTTTATAATATACTACATATTTAGTATTTCCTTGCCTTGGTTTGATTTGTGGTCACTTTATTTCGTATGAGGGTCAGCCGACATTGAAAAATGTCGTTAAAATTTCATAACGATCGTTTTAACGCCCAATAAATTGCGCACGTTTTCATTGTATTTGACAAGAACGACTTTGGATGATCGAATATTTAGTTTTTCGCCGGCACATAGCAATTGAAGGCATGTTGCTTTTTCCAAAAAGTCGGACATTTTTAGTTCGCGTAAAAGCTCCTTGGTTGGCGGCGGAAGAGAGGGTGAAATCTGAAATGAAAGAAGGGTCGAATTAGTAAGTAAAGGGTTTTCTCAGCTACAACATATTTGTATCCTACTACACTTAAATCCGCCGTAGGCTTAACAGAAACCAAGAGTGAGAAGATTAGATTAGGTATATGGGCTGCTGTATTTACCATAGGAGAACGATCCTACTAGTGTCGGCTCTACCATACGCGCAAACGCAGACTGTGTATTTGAACTAGTGATGGGCACTATCGAATAACTATCGGCGATAGTTCCGATAGTTATTCGATAGTTTTTACTACCGATAGTTACTCGAATAACTATCGGGACTATCGGTCGATAGCTATTCGAATAACTATCGGGACTATCGGTCGATAGCTATTCGAATAACTATCGGGCAGTGACGTGCACTCGTAGTAAGCAATTCCAAACTGCTTGACTTACCGAAATAAGCAATTCAATAATAAACTTTGCTTACACCAATACACATATCATCATTTCAGTCAATGTTTTTCTTTAAGCTGAAGAATACATATTATCATTCAAATATTCCTTTACACATTCAAATTCTGATCCGCGCCTTCTTTTGGTTAAAAAACATTCGTTCAATTACTTTAGATAATATTCAAACCTCCCACATTTTGCACACCATAGACACCAAACTTAGAATAGGAAAATGTGCCTAGATCTTTAGATGCATGTACCATGTGTGCATCCAAATACTAGAGACATGTTGATTCCAGAAAATGGGAATCTTGGATTTCGGTAGTACATTGGGCAACGATTTTTTTTTTGTTTTGTTCGCAAATTTATATGAGACAAGTCAAGCACTGGCGCGACTGCTTTTGTGTGTGGGATAAAGCCCAATGATGCTTGTTAATGAAATGTTGCCAATGCAGGGAATGTTTATGGGAATTTGATTTTTCCAGTAGAGCTTTTGTTTTTGTTATGTAATGGATTTTCCGTTGCAATTTAAAAGAGGAAATCAGTGCAATCGGGTGATTTTGATTAAATTGTGATTTGAAGTTTTTTTGACCGCTTGTAGTGATTTAATTGATTTGATTTGTGATAAGTTTTCTTTTCGCATTATGTCGGAGTATTGCTGCGCGACGGATTTCGTACTAAAAGCGGGATTTTCAACTCTTTCCTTTGCCAAGAAAAGAGAAATTATAGAATCGGATAGACCGAAGCCAGATCTTAGTTTAGAGTTTAAATTAAAAAATATTACGCGAAAATTCCATATCGAAACGTATGAAAAGTACATTTGGTTAACGGGAAGCTGTAAATTAAATAAGTTATTTTGCTGGCCGTGTCTTTTGTTCACGAATGAAAAATCTGTTTGGAATAAAGCTGGATTTAGTGATTTGAATAATTTTACGGGCTCAGCAGCAAAGCATTCAAGTTCCGAAAAACATCTTCAGTCGTTAATTAAATTAGATAATTTTGGTTCTCAGCGTATAGAGTTTATGCTTAGTAACCAGGTGGCAATATCTGTTAGTTTGCATAATGAAAAAGTTGAGCGTAATCGTAATATTTTGAAACGTTTAATCGATACAGTAATTTTTTTGGCAAAACAGGAGCTTCCTTTTCGCGGAAATAATGAAGACTCTTCTTCAAATAATCGTGGTAATTTTATCGAAACCGTAAATTTCTTGAGTTTGTACGATCCGATAATTGAGTCCCACATAGATTCTATAAAAGCAAATGCAGCGTTTTCGGGTTTGTCTAATAGAATCCAAAACGATCTTGTTTCCGCTATAGCTAATGTGGTTCGAAATAAAATCAATTTGGAAATAAAGGAGGCTCCATTTGTAGCTGTAATGGTCGACGAAACGCCAGATGTTAGCGGTCGGGAACAATTAACGATGATTTTTAGATATACAATATCAAATGAGATTGAAGAAAGATTTATCGGATTTTTGGATGTAAGCGCTAATCGTACAGCTACAGCAATAAGCTCTCACATTTTAAAACAATTGCAAAATTTTAATATCGATAAGAAATTAATTGCACAATGTTACGATGGCGCAGCAGTAATGAGTTCTCAAATTCGTGGAGTTCAGACTTTAATTCGGGAAAAACATAAATCGGCAATTTTCGTTCCATGTTACGCTCATTCACTAAATCTAGTATTGTCTAAAGCAGTTGAGTTTATTCCGGAAATTAAATTATTTTTCGCGCACATCAATAAAATCGCATCATTTTTTAATACATCCACTAAAAGGTCGGACCTTTTTGCAAATATAGTAAATCGTCGTTTACCATCGGTTTCCAAAACGCGTTGACATTATCATTCGCGTATTATTAACGTTATATTTGAACATAAGCATGAAATTTGTACAGTTTTTGAGACAATTTCGAATGGTTCTCAACACTGGGATGGCGATTCCTTGACTTTTTCCGATATATACTTACAAAAATTCGCAGTCAGATTTTCAATTATATCTGTTAATTTTTTCTGAAATTTTTTCGAAAACTGATATATTATTTAATATTATTCAGAGCAAAGTGGTAAACATTTCATATGCAAGCCATAAAATTATTGAATTTAAAAATTGGCTTGAAAATGACTTTTCTAAAAAGTTTGATAATTTCTATTCGACAGTTACAGCAGAATATCAGCCACCACGTAAGAAATGTAGAAATGCGATAGATCCTTTACAAAATTTACGGCGGATATTTCGGGAGATTATAGATGTTATTCTCGGGCAAATTCGAGATCGATTCCATTCGTTTAAAGATCTTTCATTTTTAGAGTTGCTTGAACCGAATTATTTTTCTAAATTCAAGTCAAATTTTCCCGATAAAAATTTTGACTCACTTATTGAATATCGAATATTGAAATCGAAGCATGTGCACAGAAACACGAAGCTCCGCGTGTACAAAACCATTATACGACCAGTGCTATGCTATGGCTGCGAAGCATGGACCCTAACTCAAGCCTCCGAAAACATGCTAGACACTTTTGAACGTAAGGTTCTACGGCGAATTTTTGGGGCTGTTTGCGATCGAGATGGATGGCGCATCCGGTACAACCATGAGTTGTATGAAATGTACGATGAGCTGCAAGTCTCGAAAATCGTCAAACTACAACGACTTCAATGGGCAGGGCATGTACAAAGAATGGACGATGATCGCATGCCTAAGAGAGTAATGAATGCAGAACGAGTCGACGGAGCGAGACTGCGAGGACGACCGAGATCTCGTTGGGAGAGCTCAGTAGGTGTGGACGCCGCGCAGCTGCTGGGCTCCCAAAATTGGAGGACGTGGTCACGTGACCGAGATAATTGGAGGACAATGATCCAGGCGGCCAAGGCCCGACGTCGGGCTGTCGCGCCACGATGATGATGATGATTGAATATCACGGTCAATTTTTCGACAGAATAAAGTTGAAAAATGAGCTAAAAGTTATTTATTCTTCAGATGAGTTTAAAAACGCGAATCCTAGTAAAATTCTCGATTATTTTCAAAAACGGCCTTATGTCGCAAACGGTTTTAAGCAAGTTCATATTTTAGCAAAATTATTAACGTCAATTCCAGTCACAATGGCAACTGCGGAAAGGTCATTTTCAACACTAAAGCGCGTTCACACATTTTTGAGAAATCGCCAATCCCAAGAACGACTTCCGGATCTTGCTTTAATTGCGGTTGAAAAGGATCTTCTTATACAAATGCGAAGAGAAAACGATTTTTTTGATAATGTGATTAAAGAGTTCTTACTTAAAGAACGGCGCATAGATTTGGAATACAAATAAATGGCAATGGCGAAAGAATATTTATTTATTTCAAATACCCCTGAATTTTTCTTAGTCTTAATTAACATAATATTTATTTATCATTTTTTTTATTAGTAATATTTTATTTATTCATTTTTTTTTTGTATTCCGAATATATGTGCCAATATTTTATTTATATCTTTCCTGATTTCTTCTTTAAGGCTTAAAGCCGCTTGGTATAAATGTTTTTGTGACTGTCCATATTCTATTATACAGTCCATTTTTGTTTATGCTAAATTGGCTTTAGGGCGCCCAACTGCTTGACTATGAAAAATTTCCACTGCACGTCACTGCTATCGGGACTATCGGCCGATAGCTATTCGAATAACTATCGGGACTATCGGCCGATAGCTATTCGAATAACTATCGGGACTATCGGTCGATTGTTATTCGAATAACTATCGGGACTATCGGTCGATAGCTATTCGAATAACTATCGGGACTATCGGCCGATAGCTATTCGAATAAATATCGGGACTATCGGTGGATATTTTCGATAGACCGATAGTATACTTTGAATGAAAAGTTTATTTGACAGTCCGATAGTTTGCTATGTAGTAAAAGTTTAGTCGAATGAATGTGTACTTTGGCATGTTGGCTGGCTCAGTATTATGTGCATGTGATTTTATTTTTATAAGTCAATACAGATTATGTGTATGATTGGTTACAAACTTGAACTAGAGTTTAGATCTTTTCCTGAACGGAACCCCTTTTTTTCAAAAATATGGCCTATATTGCTGGGAAAAGCTGGTAGAGGGTTTTTTGGGTCGCTGATTGCGAATCTGAAGTCCAAATGGCAAAAAAAAAACAAATGGAGCATCCAGAATGGCAACACTTTTTTTATAAACACGGCCAAACTTGCTGGAAAAATCTGATAGGAGGTCGATTTTGTCGCTGATTTCGATCTGAAGTCAGAATTGCAAATAATCAAAAAATAAAAGAGTTTCTGAGCCGCAACCCTTTTTTTCTCAAAAACACGGCCAATTTTGCTGGAAAAGGGGGTAGAGGGTTTTTTGGGTCGCTGATTGCGAATCTGAAGTCTAAATGGAAAAAAACTAAATGGAGGATCCAGAATGGCAACACTTTTTTTTATAAACACGGCCAATCTTGCTAGAAAAAAACTAGTAAGGGGTCGATTGGGTCGCTGATTGCGAATCTAAACTCAGAATTTCCAAAATTCAAAAAAATAAAGGAGTTTCTGAGCGGCAACCCTTTTTTCCTCAAAAAGCCAATCTTGCTGGAAAAAACTGGCAGGGGGTTGTTTGTGTCGGACTCACAATGCCATCAACAGTAGTCTAGTACATACGCCTCATTACTCCTACCAGTCCTTATGATACCCATCTGGCCTCACTTCATCGCCAAGAGTGTCATTATAGGTATACCCTAGTTTTTTTCTTAACATCGCATCTACCTACACAATGTACAATATATGCAATCATATTCATTCATGCCCATCACTAATTTGAACAGAACGCCGTTATATAGGGGCGCCAAATTTCCTAATAGTGTTTGGCGTAAAAAAATAATAGGTCGAAATTTTCACCCATTGTAATGAACCATATTCTCGTCGTGCTGTTCCACCGACAGATCGAAAGCAGCACCTGATGAGTAGTGATCTGTCGGCGGTACGAAACCTGACGCCAAGGGTTCCACTACACCCGAACCCCGATGCGAGCGAGAGGGCATATCAACCAACCAACCAACCATTCCATCCTGATCGCCCCATTTTCACCTCCCCTGTTTGTGTTGTCTATCCCAAGCCTGTGAATTCCTTTTAATATGAAAGGACAGGGGCAACGAGCGAGGGGCAAACGACTTTTTCCATAGTCCTCCTCGTGCGCGCCCCCTGGTAACGGCAGTGTGTCCAACCGCTGACGGCCAAGTCTTAGCGACAAGACAGTTTGGAAAAAGGCAGATAGCTGTAGCCTGAATGGCTGACCAACACCTAAGCGTCTCAGGTTTAGTAGGATGGAATGATTTGTGTAGTTGGACCTGCAACATACTCGTAGTTGTGTGAACTCCAGCACATTTATTAAACTATCTGAAGCAGCTATCTCCGAGGCCATCCCTTGAATGGGGTTAAGCGATGTGCTGACAACTCGTGCTTGTAAAAACCACTCCAGGCCAAAAAACCTGGAACAAAAGCCTAGGGATTGGACGGATCAACAACGACGACCACGCAAACGACTAAAGGATTATTCTTTCGGATGCTGGAATGTACGCTCCCTGAACAAACCGGAGGCTGAGAAGGCCCTCCTTCAACAGGTCGAAAAGTACAAACTGAGCATTACTGCAGTCCAGGAAACAAATTGGCTTGGCAGCGAGATCAATGACAAGAAATCGCACACAATTTTTACAAGTGGCGAACCATCGAGCCACAAGGAGTTTGGAGTAACATTTATAGTGAACAATCACCTCAAGCCGCACATTACTGACTTCAAATCCATAAATGAACGGCTGTGTGCGATTCGTATTATGACTCGATTCTTCAATCTCTGGCACGCCTCAATGTGTACGTCGCCACTGAAGTTAAAGAAGACGCAGTAAAAGACGAGTTCCACACCTGCCTTCAGACTCTCTTCGACTCACTTTCAACAAACGACGTTAAAGTGCTGCTGGGAGATTTTAACGCGAAAGTCAGAAATGAAAGTTGAAAGTTGGCGTCAGGGGAACGCAGGAGGGGACAGACTCCATGAAAAATGTAACGAGACAACGGCCAGCGACTTACCGACTTCGCCTTCAGTAGGAATCTAGTCGTAAGCTCTACGTGTTTCCCGCATCCACGCATTCACAAGTAGACCTGGAAATCTCCAGACGCACATACCGTCAACCAAATTGATCACGTCCTCATTGAGCGTCTAGTGTAATACGAGTAGATGTCCGCTCCTATCGAGGAGCAAACTGCGACTCACATCATCGCTTGGTGAAGACGACCTACAGATGTAGAATTTCCTCAGTGCACCAATCGAGAATCCGCCCTCCCAAAATCATTGCGGTTGATAAGCTTCTGAGCGATACTACGGCGGTGGCGTATACTACCGCCCTTGCGGCAGCCGGTTCTTCGTACCGGAACGACCCGTTTTTCGACGGCCAAGAGCTACCAAACCCCTTCGATGTAAGAAGAACTGAAGTATTCGAAGCATCGCTACCACAACAACAACCGGAAAGGCTACACAACATCAGCAACACAGGCGTTCATGGGTTCTGGGAAGAACTCAAGGGTACCATCAAAGAGGTTGCAGAGAAGGTTATGGGATATAAAGCTCGGCGAGCGCGAAATGACTGGTTCGACGAAGCATGCAGAAATCCACTTGGCACGAAAAACGAGACCTATAGACATTGGATTCAACGAGCAACCAGAGCCAGAAGAGGAAAATATGACGAGCTATGGCGAATATCGAATAGAATAATTAGACGTAAGAAACGTAAATACTTCGACGAGCAGTTGCTGAATATTAACGAAAACTTAGCTAATAGGAACAGACAAGCGTACAAACTAGTAAACACAATTAAGAACGGCTATCAAGCCAGCCTTTGTAAGGACAAGGATGGAAACATCATCAGCGACACCTCTTTTACCTCAATTACTCCTGCGAATATGGGAGGTCGTTATGGTCAAACTGATACTCCAAAAGTGCTAGGAATACAACGTAGACGTAAAATCTTTGTCGACTTCAAGCAGGCATACGACAGTATCGATCGTGGTGTACTGTACAACATAATGCTGCAATTTAGTATACCGGCAAAATTAGTGCGACTGAAAAAGACGGCGATGATCAACTCCGTCTCACAGGTTAGGATCCATAATAGACTTACTGATCTATTTGAAACACGCACTGGTCTGAAACAGGGCGATGAACTTTCACCGACGCTCTTCAACTTAGCACTGGAATACACTATTCGGGCTATGAATATGGACAACAGCAAGACGCTATTCATCAAGTCGACACAATTAGCGGCGTACACCGACAACATCAACATCATGTCCCGAAGATTGGCCCAACCAAAAGAACTTATGCATACGCTCGATACTGCTGCAAAAGAAGTTGGACGTATCAACGAGGGTAAAACTAAAATAATGATGCAATCGACGACAAGGACACCTGCACAATCGAGCATCAATGTGGGGATCTCAACATCGAGTTCGTGAATGACTTCATATACCCGGGTTGCAACTTCTAAAAGGACGCGAACGAAACTGACGAAATCAAGTGATGGATACAGTTAGCTAGCTAATAAGACTTTTTTCTCGGTTTTCCCCATAATGAAATCGAAGCATGTGCACAGAAACACGAAGCTCCGCGTGTACAAAACCATTATACGACCATTGCTATGCTATGGCTGCGAAGCATGGACCCTAACTCAAGCCTCCGGAAACATGCTAGACGCATTTTAAGGGAAAGTTATGGCAACTCTAGACTCCGTCCTCACGTTTTACATATTTAGCGCCCAACGCGGGGCTCGTTTCTGGCCAAGAACTGGCTTCGTTTTTAGGGTTTTGTAGTAAAACAAAACCCTTATGAAATCGGTCATGCGTCCGTCTGTCTGTCTGTCTGTCTGTCCATGGAATATCTCACGAACCGCTGAGGCTACATGTATGAAATTTAGTGAAAATATGTAGAAGTACTATAATTCTCTGGAGGAAGTGATGCATCGTAATAGGTCAACTTTGAGGGGGGGTCCCCATAGAGGGGAAATGAAGGACGAAATTTTTTTTCATTTGGTATAGGCAAGTGGGGTATCGTAAGAAAGGTACCGTCGAGTACATTCCATTTCTGGAATTTTTTTCAAATTTGAAGAAAGGGGAAAAGAGGGAGAGGGGAAAATATGTGATCCGAGTTTGTCCCCCCCCCCCCCCTTGCATTTCCAAACCGTTATACTTAGAGATATGAAAATTTACAGAAAAGCGGCATTTTACTAACATAGAAAACTATAAATAATAGAATTCCAAAATCTCATCAAAAAAGGTTAATAATAGTACATTTCTATTTTTTCAGTTAGCACACCCCTGCACCCCTTAAGCACACCCGAGGTCAAAAATATTGATGGCCAATGATAACCAACACCATAGGCAATAATGCCTCTACGTTTCATTACAACCATGTAATATTTAACAATAGTACATTCACTTAAAGTTAGGCATTTTTACACTATTCATACAAAAAATACACCTACCGGCTTCAAAGGTGCGAGTACTACTTGCATGTTGTTTTGCGTAGTGCGAATCGCAGTTATTGTTACATATTATGGTTAATCACATTTATGAAAGGGTAAAGATTGGTAGGGGGCGATGTGTGGTAATTGGCCAACTGTAAAGGGCGGGGGAGGGGAGGGTGAGGGGCAAAATTAAGGTCAAATTTTGTTTATCGACTGGTATAGGCAAGTGGGGTGTTGTGAGAAAGGTAATGTTGAGTTTACTTTACTTATATTTGAAAAAAAGGGGAACAATGAGGGAGTATAAATTATTAGATCGTAATTTGCCCCCCCCCCCCCTGCATTTCCAGACCGTTACACTTAAAAAAATGAAAACTTCCAGGCGGGTGGGTTTCGAACAGTATATAAAATGGGAAATATTGGAATTTGTATATCTCCTCAAAATAGGTTAATAATAGTTTGTTTCCATAGTTACAGTTAACGCATCCCTGCATCCCTTAAACACGTCCGAGATCAAAAGTACCGATGGCCAAGGATAACCAACACCATAGGCAATAATATGTTCTAAGTTTCATTACAATCACGTAATATGATTGGGCATATAAGATACTATATTAAGGGTCAGACATTTTTTTTTTTTATCCATCTAAGTGGTACCAAGAAGAGCAAGGAGCCGATACTTACATACCAAAATAAGTATTTGCTACAAAACCCTCGGATTGCGGGCGTAGCCCTCTATATTCCGGTTTCATTCTTACTTCCACTGTAATGCATTCCCATAAGCACACTAAGGCTACTTGCTCTATGTCTTGGGACTTGGGACACTAACTTCCTACGAGTTTAGAAAAAAAAACTGTACACGATGTCGAAACAATTTCCCTTATCTCGAAAAAGACAAAATTCAATTAACCTAAAAAATCTGCTGCAATACATGCATACTAGGCAAAAGTATCATAATTTGTTTGTCAATGGACCCCGTCCATCAATAGACATTCGGATATTTTTAATAGTTAGGATGTTCCTGAAACCACGGACTATTCCGCACCCAAACTAGAGTTTGACAAAAACTTCTGTTGCCTAATCCCTTCTCGTGAGGAATGGGCGGATGGTATAGCTTTAGGTACTAACGCTGTAAGCATTTTTACGGACGGCTCCAAGAGCGTTAATGGGGTCGGGCGGGGGGTTTACTTGGAGACGCTGAATACGTCTATCCTTCCGTCTTCCTGACTACTGCAGTGTCTTCCAAGCGGAGGTGACTGCTATTAGCGAAGCCATTTCTTGGTTAGGTCGTAATGTAATTTCGTTCAGGAATGTAAGAATTTAGGCCGTTTCTTCACTTGTCGGTACGGTAGCGGTGCGGGATCGGTATACGCGGTACCGAAAGCTTACCGAGCGCCTTAATTTCAATCAGTGTTTCCTGATTGGATCGGTATTCGCGGATGCGGCGAGGGATCGTTTTGTTTTACCGCATCTCGAGATGAACAGCCAGTGGCCGTTGGGTATAGACAGATATAACGTCAAAGATTAAACATTACTAAGATACCTCACTTAGTACGATTTAATTTTTAGAACGGGATGCACTCATGTTTAATCTTTGCCAATAATTCAAAGGTAAACTCCCTTAAGAGCGATAGACACGGCAACACTTCAGTAATGGCAACTGCCTGTAAAGTTTCAATGTGTGAGTAACATGCTTGTTAGTTGGCATTACCCCTTTGTGTTCGCATATGGGAACCAACACATAATCCACTACTAGTCACTCGCGTTAATTTGTATGAAGTAGGGTATCTTCCTAATGTTTAATCTTTGATAACGTCGCGCATAAAATTGGAAACATGGCAGGAATGGTGAGGATGTGAGTGATACTAACAATGAATGCCGAAAATATACCGCCTAGTGTGTAAATGAAAGCAGTGCGGAATCGTTTCGGTATACAGAGCGTACTGTCTCGCGCCGCTACCGTACCGACAAATAAGGCCCTTATAGTGATAGTCAATCGGTAAAAAAATCGCTTGATTCTGCTGTGACTAACTCGAAGGCACTTGCTGAATGCCGTACCTCGATCCAACAGTTGAGTAGCTTTCTCAATATTACTATTTGCTGGATTCCGGGTCACAGTGGCTATGTCGGTAACTGTAAGGCGGATGAACTTGCCCGTGAGGGAACCAATAATCAGGTCGGTGACAGTTTTCGGAAGTGTTGGTATGCCCTAAGGGAAAATGCGACTACGAGGGCTAACATCAGATGGTGTGATGGCTTAACATGTCACGCGGCCAGGCAGATTTGGCCAGTACTAAACCCTGGCCGCTCTTCAAGATTGCTTATGCTGGACAGGGAGTGCATTAGTAATGTTGTAGGGGGAAGGGGGTTATCACTGGTCATTGCCTCATTGGGGAGCATGCCAGGAGACTTCGTGTGCCGCACAATGATTGCTGTGGAGATGATGATTATTAATTGTCTTGACCCCTCCAGGGGGATGGGCGCGTCAACATCTCTAGCATTTCTATGCCTTGTTGGCGTTTCGATAGCATATCTACTTTTCGGACGTACAGATGCTAGCATGCACCTTCTTAACGCGCCATTTTTATACTGACAAGCTCGGAGCACTGTAAGAGTTCTACTAGTACCCATAGGCAGTTTGTTTTGATCGATTAGTATCGTAGAGTGGTGACCGAACGACTGCGGCCACCGAGCGCGGGGGGTATGAGGAGGAGTGTTCTTTTCACTTGCTCTGCTCCTGCTCTTGCCGGTAGTAGGAAGTCCATTCAGGGATCCTACTACTTCACTGATCTCGATGATTTGAAGGATGTGGGCGTCGGACAATTAATCGATTCATCATTCGCTCCGGATGGTTCGCGGAGTAGGTACTGACCGAAAAGTCTTTCTTAGATAGAATGTGTTTAGCGGTATCACAACGGACCCAGGGTGGTCTATGTCTGCCCCGTATGCTGGAGCAGCCCATAAGCTTAACCTATCATAATTTGTTGTACAGTCCCAGCTGAGCACCTGGTACAGTTGACCTGGCTTTGAGGCATCCTTTGGGACGGAGGGAGTATAGACAAATAAATTTTCAGAACAACTGCGTGAATGAATGCGAGAAAATATTATTATTGATTACATATTGGAATCCCTTTATGTTCGGTTAAATTCCAGCTACTAATTCTACAGGGTGGCGCAAAACTACCGTTATGGTTCAAATGCTTAATAACTTTTTAATTTAATTTTTATTTTTTATTTTTATTTCAGAATTTTGTGAAGAAAACTTCGGGAATTTGAAATGGAACAGTACACAACACAGCAGCGATCAAAAATTGTTGAATTTTATTTTGAAAATCAACGGTCAATTGTTTTAACGCAGCGTGCTTATCGTCGTTTTTTTTAATGTGCGTACTGGACCTTCAGCACCAACAATAAACCGCCTGGTTGCAAATTTTCAACAATATGGTACAGTAGGACACATTCCATGTACCGGAAGACCTCGTACGGCCCACACGGAAGAAAATATCCAACGTGTTGTGGATAGTGTGCAGGACAGTGGAGAAACATCGACAAGAAGACGTTCGGCACAACTGGGGCTATCGCGGAGGTCCCTTCAGAGGATTTTGGCTACATTGCACATGTTCCCGTATAAGGTTCAGCTTGTGCAAGAATTGAAGCCGATAGACTACCAACAACGGCTTGATTATGCCATTTCGTTCCGACAAAAAGCAGAAGAAAATCGCTATTTCATTCACAATTTGATAATGAGCGATGAAGCCCATTTCCAATTGAATGGTTTCGTAAACAAGCAAAATTGCAGGATGTGGGCTACGGAAAATCCAAGAACAGTTCATCAGCAACAATTACACCCACTTATGTAAGTGTACTGTTTGGTGCGGCGTATCGTCTGAAAGGATCATTGGTCCATATTTCTTTGAAAATGCACATGGCGCCGCAGTTACGGTTAATGGTGCTGAATATCGAACGATGCTGGACAATTTTTTGAGGCCACAGTTGTGGTTCCAACAAGATGGAGCCACAGCCCACACTGCAAGGGATACAATGGCTCTGTTACGGGACCTCTTTGGCGAACGCATTATTTCGCGCAGAAGCGATTTCAATTGGCCCCCACGTTCACCGGATTTAACAGCGCCAGACTGTTTTCTTTGGGGTTATTTGAAAGAAAGGGTATATGTAAATAAGCCAGCGACCATACCAGAGCTAAAACCAAACATTCGCAATGAAATTCGAGCCATAACACCCGAAATTTTACAAAAAGTTATGGAAAATGTACTGGAAAGAGCACGAATGTGCGAAGCCGAAAATGGCCACCACTTGCGGGATATAATTTTTCATACTTAAGCCAAAATTATTCCCCATTAATAAACTGTATAACAAAAAAAAATTATAATAATTAACCATTAAATAAAAAAGTTATTAAACATTCAAACCATAACGGTAGTTTTGCGCCACCCTGTAGCTATTAATCGCGAAAAAAAAACATAAAGAACGCAAAAACCTTAAAGGATTTTTAATATATTAAACAATGCCCTTCAGCAACAAATTCTCCATCCACACGAGCTACATTTGACCTTTACCATTAGCGAACAATCTGATTTCGAACCTACAAATCAATACAAATTTCAATCTATAAACGAAATTCCTAGTATCAAGTTTAACGTAGATACCGAACCATAACGAATGCGAATAAATTCTAAAGTGAATTTCCCAATCAAACAACATTTTGCACACCAATTGCATATGGGATGGGTGCGAGAGCCTAGCAAGCTATTAAATGTATTCAGCCTCGCAAATCTCGATTTCATCTCATCGTCCCAGCTAGCGTTGCCATTTCTCGCTGTATAGTGTCGTCCGCTGTTTCAAGTTCAATGTTGTTTGCATTGACAGATTAGTGTATATTTATTGTTTTTGTGTCAAGGATTTGTTTGACGCCTGAAATGGGAGATTGCTTCTGGTCGCCGCGCAACATTGTATTTTATGTACTACATCGGTTGGAATCGTCAGTTAAATGATGCTCTAGCGCTAAGCTTAACTCAGATATGAGAGAGAGTAATATTGAGCTCTAAAATGAGTGTTTGCTTCTAACAAATGATTTAAATCTTAATTAAGACGAAATTGCTACCACTTGAGGGTAATTAAATACTTACTTGTTTCAAGAGTGTATCTTTGGATTTCACCTTAAGCAAACTACATAAATCGCTCAGCATTATCCACTTCTCGCTTCCTTCGTCTTTAAGCAAATACAATGGCGGCAATGGAATTTCGGATTCTTCGAATTCGAAAATTTCTCCGTCGCCGTCAGTCTCCTCGCCGATTTCCATTCTATCGTCTCGTCCCTCGTTCGTCGATCGCCTGCGTGCAACGTTCTTACTTTGATAATCCTTGAACTGTTTCACCGTGCTAATACGGTCAATTGACTCAATACTGTTCAGCACAACAGCACAATTGGCTTTCAGTTTATTTTTGAAAATGCTTCTTTCGCTAGACTGACGACTTCGTTCATCGTACGTCGCCACAATGGAATTTGAATTCGTATCACATTTGTCTTTTGTATCCTGCGACTGTGGCTGTGTACTCAGGTCATCGCATCTTGCCACCATCAATTCGGTAATGTTGTTGGCAGTGATGATAGTTTGATTAATTGGCGTGTCACCCATGTCGTCATAATCGTCATCAGCCTCCGGGGTATAAGTGCATACATCAAAACCACTAACCTCCGGGTCTAGGTGAATGAAATACATATGCAATTAGTCCACCGAAATTCAATTATTGGGAATCATTGTGAAGCGGAACCAGGACGGGGAGATGCTAATTTACTTACCATAAATATACCAAGCTCCTGGGAATTTCCACGGCTGTTTATGTGGCCCCGTATTTTGCACATCGTTCAAGTGATTTTTGATGAACTGTTCCATTTCATTACTTTCGGCCAGCATGAGAGGCGTTTGACCTGTAAAGATGCGTGGGGGACACGATGGAATTATTAATGAGTACAAATCGATAAAAAGCTGATTCTTAGAATGTGCTTAAATTATTAAAGCGATTCACTTGGAGGAGGGGAATTAGACGGAAATTTATTTCTCCAATTTTGGATCGCAATTGATTCGTAAATATATGTATACAGTTACGAGTTACCAAAGAAACGAGAGGAGAGGAGAAGGCACCCGTAGGCATTTGTGCTAGGAATAGCACACTATTCACAGAACTCTCCAGGGTATCTTCAGACTTTCGACGTTCTACGTCTATTATAATAATAATCTTTCGAGAAAAATGTCTATTCGTGGAACTTTTGAGATGTTCCCTAAAATTGTTCGATTGGAAAAATAACTCTCGGGATGTCCCGATTTCCCAACTCCGAGTGAATTCGATATTTTTGACATGGATATGTTTTTTGGCTGGGAGTTTTAGTATATTTTTATGTTACACTTAACGGGTTACTGCAGAATGCCCTATCCATTCTAACGGAGTGGGCAAATCTCTGCGGCGTTGGAATTAACCCGATTAAAACGGAGCTTGTGCTTTTCACTAGAAAACACATAATCCCTCACCCTCCTATCGAGCCTCCCACACTGCAGGGTATTAAATTGGTCTTTACCGACAAAGCCAAATTCCTCGGTCTCATTTAAGACAGAAAGCTTAGTTAGAAGTCCAATACTAAACAACGGATAAAAAAAGCTACTGTTGCACTCTACTCGTAGGTAAGAACTGGGGCCTGCAACCGAAAGTTGTACATTGGGTACATACAGCAGTCGTACGTGCTATATTACTGTACAGTATAGGCGTGTGGTGGACGGCACTTAGGGTACCCGCTTATTATAATCTGCTGGGGAAAATACAAAGGCTAGCTGCGCTGGCCACAACGGGGTTTTTTAGAACTATTCCGTCAGCCGGACATGTGGTGCTCGGTAGCGAAAAGCTGCCGGCAAACACGGCTTTTCACCTTCGTGAAATTGGCGAACGCTGACAATACGCCCCTGACCACCGAATCCATGGTCATCTACACAGATGGATCTAAGACCGAAATCGGGGTTGGTGTTTACTTGGAGAGACTGGGAATTAACTTGTCATTCCGACTTCCCGAATTATGTAGTGTCCTAAAGGCGGAAGTTACGGCGATTTTTAAGGATCTGACCTGGCTTTTTTATGTTTATGCTAAAGCTTAGGGGATACCCCGTTGATAGGAGAGCATAGCCTTGGCGGAGAGGAAATTAGGGTAGTGGGGCTGGGATGGGTTGAGTTTAAATGAGGTACCGGTGTACGTTTCGTTTAGATTTTTGCCGATCATAACTGCAGGGGAACACAAAAGATGGTAGGTTGTTCCACATTCGTGTTGTTCTGGATACAAATGAATCATAGAATTTAACGGCACGACTACTACTGAGTTCAAGAAAATGAGGATGGGCACGGCAGGCTAGCCTTGTGTTACGCAAAGGAAAAGCAAGCTCAGGAATAAGACTGGATATTTCGTCAGAGCAACGGCGGTTGTAGTAGCGATAAAAAAGTGATAAACAACAGACATTTTACCGGTGTTCAAGCGGCTCGATATGAGAGCTTATGGATTCATCGCCAATAAGCTTGAAGGTTTGAACTTTGTCTAATGCGGATAGGATTCGACTTGCGCCTACCCATATCTGGGAATATTAAGTCTCAGTCTTATGTGGGCCTTATTAATTTGCGCCAAATCAGATGGTGTAAGGCGGAGGAAATTTCTGGGCTTTTTTGGTTTTTCCAGGATCTGGAGGACCTTAAGGATATGAGCATAATTCAGCTCAATCGCTACATTGCCAGTACAGCTGATTTTGAAATCTGGGTTAAGGCGGTGTTCTTGGTAGTATCACAACGGACTGTAGTGGACGGTTTGGTGAGCATCCGAAGATGCCCGTGGGGACGGAGCCTAAGGTAGTATAATGGCCGTAAGGTTCGGGCTGTGCCATCTGGCTAAGAAAAAGGCCCCTCAACGAGCTAAGCAGCGGCCTATGCCTGCTGTTGCTTAGTTCGGGAGACGTGGGCGGGGTTTTCGCTCCTCGTTGCCTCTGTCCTTTACGTATTAACAAAAAATGCATAGGCCTGTGGAAGACAACACAAACATGGGAGGCAAAAATGGGGAATAATAAAAAATTGGGGTGGTAAGGATAGAATGGTTGGTGGACGGCTCCGAAGCCCTCGTGCTTTCGTCGGGGTCTGAGTCCGTACCACCGACATATCATTACTCATCAGGTGCTGCCATCGATCTGCCGGTGAAACAGACCAGAATATGGTTCATTACAGGACCCAATTGTGGTCTAGGTGTGCTGTGAGATTTCACGGCAGCCCCTTTACCTAGCCTAACATAGGTATGTCTATCTCTAGGCGTCACGTCAAACTATACAATGAAATGGAAAATGGACAATCCAAAATTGTAAATTGGAAGTGAGAAACGAAAAATGAAATGGTAGCGGTGCCGTCCGGACAAGATCTGAGTGTTAAATTGAAGATTTCCGTCAAGAAATATTCACACGGTAGCCACACATCTCTGCTCGAGAGCCAGAAGTATAAAGGATTAGTCAAGTGAATTCATCGCGACGAAGCCGCCACCCGCACCGACTAGCTCGCTCACTTTTATTTATTTTCCTTCCCTAAACATATCCCTGATTTAATATTTGTCTAAATAAAGAAAAACTTCTACAGGTTTCATTAAAATAAAGAGGGCGACCGGTACCGCAGTGTGTTGAGGCATCAGTCTCATGTCTGACTGCCGGCGTTTCGGGTTCGAATCCCGTCCACGACGACGCTCGTGGCCATGGATGTGCAGGAGGTGCATGCTAGCAACTGCATTCTCCGAAACCAGTTTAAGCCAACGAAACGTCAACTGGGCCACATGGAACAGTTGACGCGCTACGCCCCACAAGGGGTTAGGGCAATTGACTACTATTAAAATAAAACTACGACCCTCTTACCTGAATACGTCGTGACCAGCGGATCGGCTCCATACGATAGAAGCAGTCGAGCTATTTCCACATATCCATTTTCGCTTGCTTCGTGTAGCGGTCTAATGCCCGAGGCTGCAACTTCAGAATGATTGGCGCCATACTGCAAAAGCAGCCGAGCGATGTCTAGCCGACCCTTTGAACAGGCCTCGTGGAGCGGCGTGTATCCGGCATTATCCTTCGGGTCTGGATTCGATCCCAACCGCTCCAGACAATAGGCAATCACATCAATGTATCCTAGTCGTGCGGCTTTGTGAAGAGCACTCTGACCCAATCCTTTGTTAAGCACCCATCGCTGTATCTCCCTGCTTATGTCGTTCTCATCGCGTGTATTCAACAGTTCTACGGGCGAATTTCGCTTCTTCTTTATCGACTCTTGGCCGTTGCCATTATTCGGGGTCGGTTTCTTCTTTTTGCGAATATAATCGAATCCGGAACTGCCTTTGCGTCGACTGCTACGAATTTTATTATTCTTTTTGCGTTTGAACAGGATCGGCGTGACCACACCGTCACCATGCTCCGAAACAATGCTGGGCGTATCACGTTCGTGCATATCCATCGGTTCCGCTTTCAGTTCAGCGGCGTTGCTCAGACATGCATTGATTTCAGTGTCCTGGGTTTCATCATCGTCCTGATTCACCACGAACTCGTCCAGCTTCTCCTTCTTTATTTCAATGTCAAGGACATTTGTTTCTTCCGCTGTTGCCTCTGGCTTCGGTTCGACCTTTTTCACTTTCCGAATTCGATTGGCAAAGCCCACGTCATTCATTGCCGCCAGATATTCCTCATATTTCTGGGCAAATGTTATTCGGGTTTCGGTTTCGTCTTTGGAATCAGTCAGCTCTGGCGGTGCCGAGGCCGGTCGATCTTCGGCCCCGAAAATTTCGCGAATGTGATGGTTTTCGCCACGGAATATGTTATTCGTTTTTGGCGTGGCAAGCGGTTGAGCCTGGCTACTTCGAGGCAGCACTTTCGACGGCTCATTTCGATTCAGCGGTTTGGTCGCTTTTTTCTGTATAAAGCGACGCGAGAAAGCAACGCGTTGATGCAAGATGTCGATCATAGATTTGCCCACCAGTGACTCTGACACGTCGTTCGAAGCCTCATCGTCGGGTTGCGGCAATCTCAGAGGTTTCTTATTGGTTTTTTGGTTACCACCGCGAGGAGTATTGTCGTTTGCGGATTTATTGTCCTTTTCACCAAATCGCTTGGAGTTTTTTCGTAAATTATCGGCCGAGAAGGATTCCGAAGCGTCCGATGAGTGTGGATCAAGATCCGGAAGCGATGTCGAGACACGATGATGTGCTGGGCCTTTGATTGTTATCAGCCGTTGAGGGACTTTTAGAGCTCTTTTGTAGTGATACACTTCAAGCTCCCAGCCTGGCGGAAATTTGTCAGTGTTCGTTTCGGCCTGTACAGGTTTTTCGGGTTTTTGTTTACTGGGAGTGGTGGCTTGGGGTTTTTTAATGGGCGTCGACGTTTTCTGGGGTACAGGCGGTTTCTTGCAATCAACTTCCACCTTTGCCCGATCAGACGATCGCGTCTTTCGCGGTTCCGGACATTTTTCATCTTGCGTCGTTGCATCATTGGGCAGACGTGACCGCCTCAACAATAACCTCTCGGAAACCGTCTTGGGCTCGGCATCACTCGCACTGTCACTGGAGCTTTGCGATGAATTTTCCTTGTCCTTGGCGACTTTATTCTGTTTCTTTTTAGTTTTATCGTCTGACTCATCTTCGCCCAGTTTCCTCTTCAAATCGTCGCTCTTATCCATCTTAGACGCTCGCGTGACAATCTGAGACTTAACCTTCTCTTCGCTAGACTTCTGGTCGGCCGATCGTGTAGTCCTGGCCGGTGGAGTTATGGTCTTTTCTGCAATCTTGTTTTTCGTTTTGATTGGAGTATTTTTGATAATTTTATCATTGCGCAGGACTTTACTGTTTGCCAACTGTTCTTCAAGCTCTTTCTTACGTTTTGACCGGGTCATCGTCTCTTCGATTCTCGGCAGTTCTGGAATCTTCGATTTTCGATTTGCATGCTTTGTTTTCTGACCCCCCGATTGATCTTCACAGTCGCTTCCGTCTCTGGTCTTGTTGGCCGATTCTTCATTTGTCCTGTCTCTTTTTCTCGTGTCGTCCACGTCGTCGTCTGTGCTACTCTGACTGTTTTCGCTAGCCGGTTGCATGCACTTGATCTGCGCCTTTGTGATGATTTCACGTTTCAGAACAACTGAGCTCGGTGTAATGGCAATGGGCAGCTTGATTTTACGATCATTCTCGTCAACATGAATATTTGTTGTCAATTTCTTGCTGGCCGGCGTGTCCGAATTCGAGAGAGCCTTCTCGGAAGCGAGTTTTCGTTTCCGTGTTTCCAGCCGTTCTCGAAACGACGGCCGCTTTTGTTCGTCATCATTATCGGAACTATCGCTCTCGGTTGAATTAAGAGCCGTGCTCGCTCCACTGTTTCGAGAGCGTGCCTTTCGGATGAGTTTCTTCGATCGTTGCAAACTTCTTTTGCTCTCCTCGTCCGAACTGCTAGTTTGACTCAGACGGGCAGCCAGTCGCTTTTCCTGTTTCAATCGATAATTTTCGCGAGCTTTCTTCGCGTCGACTTTTTCCGGGCAGACGTCCGACGAAAGTGGTTGTTTTTTAACAGGTACTGGTGGTGGTGGTGGTGGCGGCACAACAGCAGCAGTTGGGATAATAGGCTGCACGGACGATTCTTTGTCTGAGACGATTTTGCCGACATCACTTTGACTTTGTTGCCGCAGTAAATGCAGAGGCTTATCTTCATCGCTTGAACTGCTCTCTTGTTGTGATTTGTTTACAGCATTGTTGACTTCAAGAGGGGTCGCCGCCGCTGGCACCGCAACACTTGATTCTGATTTGATTTTTTCGACAAGCTCACGATCAATGTCCCCGTCGTAAGCTGTTCCAGGCAAATCGCTTTTTACCTCGATATCTTCAAGAATTTCTTCGGCTTCCGGGAAGACAGACGACTGGGCCTTTCGCTTTTTCGCCCTCTTTTTCACGCCGGTTTGTAGTTGCTCTACAAAATCGTTACACGTGCTTCCCCAATCCATGAGATCAAAGGCTGACTTGGTTTGCTCTTCTTCGGAAAACGGCTCAACCGAAGCCTTTATTGGCTCGGCCAAAACCTGTAATTGTACTTCCACTTTTTCCACTTGCACTGGTTTCTCTTCGGGCGGCGGAATGGGAGTATAGCCCTTAAGTTCGCCTTTTGTCCTGATTCGAGCCGCCAGAATGCTGGCAATATCCGACTTCTGCGGCTCATCTTCTTGCACCTCGCCGTTCACTTGCTTTCGATTAAGCAATTTTTGCTTCTCATGCTCGCGCATTTCGATGCTGGTTCGCAGCTTGTCTATGACGTTTTGGTCAGCACCGCGGTGTGGGGCGGGGGTCACAGCAGAAGTAGGAGGCTGATGGATTGTCGACTCCCTGGGCGGTTGGAAGGCGTATGGATGGACCGTGCTTCGGATGCTATTCGGGCCAGATCGCGGTGGGCCAGGTTGGCTTGGAGGCTCGCTGCTGGCGTGCATCCGAGGCGGAACGGATGGCGTCACAGTGAACTGATTTGAGCCGCCGGTTGGAACCTCCTTGGACGACTCGCGCTTCTCGGGCACAGCTTGTGCTTGAACTGGTGGATACCAAGTCTGGGGGTGTGCCACAGGAACATGTTCCCGGCTTCGGTTTGAGGATGTCATGTAGGCCATTGCTTCGTTCGTCGAAGGATATTCCGATCCCCGGCGCTCAATGGGAACCTGACTCGTCAAATTCGAAGCTGGGACCGGACGCTGGCCCTGAATCGGACGTTTCGTTGTATAATAATTGGAACTGTAATGCGAAGGATACTCTACGGCTGGCCGCGATGGTAAATTTTGCGAATGATGATGTTGTACTGGCTCGACCGGCGCTCGGGGTGGAACCTCTACATGTTTATAGCTCAACTGGTTGTGAGACATATTTTTGCTAGTGGCCGAAGGTTCTGGATATCCTGTCGATTTCGCCAGATTCTCCCGACTCGAATGCATAGGTTGCTTCGACTGCAGGTTTGTTGGGTGACCATTGTAGGGCACATGGACGTGATGTTTGTCTACAGGTCCTGCGTGGTGTGACGGTGGATATTTACTTGATGGTGATTGAAACGAATGCACAGGATATGTTCCGACTTGTGGCTGATGTCCTGATTGAGTTGAGTTTGCCACCGTCGCTGGGAGGGAACGGTGCATCTCTCCGGGCTGTGGCTGTTGTATTGGACGATCGGGCTGCTCAGGTCGCGGATAATGTTGTATATGTTCGCCGACAGGCTGCGGTTGTGGTGGATAGGCTGATTGTGGAGGTTTGTAGGGAACACTATGATGCTGGAGTTGTTGCTGTGCCGGATAAATTGAATGCGGGGCATCTTTACTAACAACTGCCGTTTCCCTCCTTTCATAATTGTTTGTAATTGGTGTTTGGCTGGGAGGGTACGCTTGTGGTTGTTTTTGTGCTTGCCGCAGTTGCTGCTGGTGTTGCTGCTGCTGGTGTTGCAGCTGCTGGTGTTGCTGCTGCTGGTGTTGCTGCTGCTGGTGTTGCTGCTGCTGGTGTTGCAGCTGCTGGTGTTGCAGCTGCTGGTGTTGCTGTTGCTGGTGATGAATCATTTGTTGGTGAATATGGTGTTGCTGTTGAGCATGTTGGGTTTGAGCTAAATGAGCACGATATAGTTCATCGACAGCGACCTTTTTCTCAGGTGGATGGTAGTGGCTTCCTCCGACTGGATTTTGAGGCGGCGGCGGTGGTGGAGGTTCCAAAGATCGCTTCTTGCCTGCGTATGGTTCATGTCCATAATGACTGCTCTTCCGAATACTATTTTCGTGTGGCCTGCTCTGTATCGTTTCCCTGACGACGTACGGGTGCGGTGCTTCTTGAGGCCGACTCTGTGACGCAACAGCAGATGATCCATACATTACAGTCTCGGTCTGTCGAGCGTGTTCTTCGCCTCTATGAACTACTCCTGGCTCTGGTACTCGATTTGCTGGATTCATTTCTCTATATCGGCTCGATGTACTATCAGCAAATCGTTGATCTTTGTATGCGGGATGTGGAAGCGGTTGTTGTACGGTTGGCCTTTCGAACTGCTGTGAAGGCGGGGGATACTGATTAAGCGGCATCTCCTTACTGGAAGCTGTCACTTGAATTCTTCGGCCTGGTTCGACGTCAATAATTTTCGACCTCTCGTCCGGCAGCCTTTCTGGATATTTCGAATGGCTGCCCGGTGCTGGTAGGGGTCCCATTTGGCTTACTCTCTGCTGATTGGACCTATCGGCGCTATAAGCAGATGTTGGGTGAACAGTTGTCTGATACACTTTCTGCTCATGAGACGGTCCATAAGCCGCTGGATTTTGGGCAACAGGAATGTCTCGCCCTTTTTGGTGCTGCGGCAGATGACCGACTGCGTATGCCTCTCTAGGTTGGGTCGGACCAGGCGCCTTAGGAACTTGAACCGAATTTTGTTGTTCGTAAGCATGCGGACGGGATGGTCCTGGAGCATATCGACCAGACGGGGTGACGGCGTAGTTTTGAGGTTGTTGCGTCGGTGGAATTGAAGCCGCGACCTCATGCTGTGCCATATTTCGAACGTGTTTCGAAAAGTTCGGTGCAAAGTCTACCTTCAACGTGCTGGTGATACTATTTCTCGACCCATAGGTCGAATCATCGCAGCCCGTCGAATCCGCTTTTGTCTTCACCGTCTTAACCGACAAGTCAAGTGGTGATTCCCGTTTCGGAGGAGTCGGCGTGGTGGTCGAAGGCTTTGGCGGTGGCGGTTCGGGTGGACGCGTACGTGACGCATAGGCATTACGTGGTTCTGTTACCGGTGCAGTTTGCATTTTCGAAATGACCACAGCCGAGAGGTCTTTGCTGTCAACGAAACTGGACCTCTGCGCCGGATTCACCTCAGTTTCTATGGAATTTGGTTTAGTGTGCGGTGGTTTTATAACTTTCGAGACGGTAACACTAATATCATTCCGGGTGAGATCGTTACAAATAGGCAAAGTAGGAAGCTTATTCTCTGTCACAGGCGGCTTATAAGCTCCCAACGCCACATTGGCACTACTACTTGAGGGACTTGCACCATACTTTCGCATTGAATTGTAATCCTGGGAGTAGGGGTATTTGCTAGCACTCGGATCTGGCAAGCGTCCAGCAACATTTACCGAATCGCTCGATCGTGATAAATGCCCAGACGGACCCTGTCTTTTAGTCGGTCCGGGCCCCGGCATAGTGTCGAAAATACTTTTACTCAGATCGTTTTCGGATCTATGAACATATATGTCTTTATTCAGGGTGCGCTGGATGATCTTATAGTTCAAGTCCTCTTCCGAAGTTGCGTTGCGCATCGCATACACATTGTTGATCATTTCGCGATAATTGGGCTTTTCGTGAGCCTTAAGGGCGCTGTTAGGTTTACCAAAGTTTTGCGCAGGTTTTGGTATTTCGTTCGGCTTTGGCATCGAACTGGATGGATAGACTATAGAGTCGTTGCGATCTGGCGGTCTACCTGCACCTGTTTTGGCCGGCAATTGGTGAAGCATATATTCACTCGGTAACAATGACACTGATTCGTGCTTTTGGGGCGCTTTAGGCGGCTCGGCGTATTGTCTATCGTAGGGTGTCTTTTCGTGCTGAATTGCTGGTCCGTTGTACGGACTGCTGGTTTTGTTATTTCGATGAGGCTCTGGTTGAGTGCCGTACATGTAGGGATTCTTGAAATTCAACGGCGTTGGAGCGCTCTGTGGTAATTGTTGGTGCTGTTGCAGATGAGCCGGACTGGACCGAAGAGGAACATGTGTCGGACTAGGCGAATGTTTCGGCGACGGATGCGGGAATGACGGACTGTGCGGAGAGGTTGCATTGATGCTCACCGGACTCTGTGATACACGGTACGGTGTATGTGGCGAGGCGACAGGACTGTGACCCATTCTTGAATTCGGCGATTGACTCGGCCAACCACAAGGGGGATTCATCGCGCCAGGACTTGGAGCTGATTTACCAGATGACGAGCTCGACGGAGGAACATTCACTGGTGACGAAGCCTGTTGAATGATACCACCTTGAGAGGGATAGTGTTTTGACGTTGGCATCAGAGGCGATGGAGACGTATTCTTGCTATTGTACGGTCCATTCGTTAGGTGTGCTGACTGCTGCTGATGGTGCGGCGAATACTGATGATAATAGTTTGGGCTAGTGACTGGCCGTTCTTGTGGCTTTGGTTGCGGATATTCAACAATCCGTTCCTTTGGTCGGGCACTCTGAATGACTGAGGTAGCAGCGGCAACGTTTTGAGCTGGATGTTGATGCAGTTGGCGCTGGTCCATTGTGTAACTGCTATTCAGATAGTATTCTCGTGGATGGAGAGAAGCTGAAGAACTTTGCGACACTTGGTCACGATGATTGGTACCTTTAGCATCTGCTGGGATTGAATTAGATAGATAACTGTACGGCGACACATTTTCACGCATATGAGGTTGGTGGTGGACTGCATTCGAATATGGCGAGGGCAATTGCATTTTGGCCGGATACGATTGTTGTTCGTAGTAATCGGCCTTCTTCTTGTCATGTGACGACGTCGTAGGTTGCGATGTGTTCGCCGGCTTTGACTGAACCACCGACATTACAACGTCATCGGAAAGTTGTGGAAATTGCTTGGTCAACACATGTTGATGCTCTGCTTTGCCGTACCGGCTGTCGACTGTAATTCTAGAATTATATGAAGTCTGTGCAGCTTCCGCAATTTTATTTTGGAACTTTTGTGTACTGAATTCAGGCGCTTTCATGTATAGTGTGTTGTACGGGCCCCGTTCTTGCGCGGCTTCCTCTTGTCCCGCTGGAGCATTTTTCAGTCGCAAATCATTCACGTAATTGTACTTTTTCCGAATCTCGTCGAAATTTTCCGGCGTAATTGGCGGAGCGCCGGATTTACTTTTTGAGTCTTTCACTTTACTGAAATCAGGCGGTTTCATGTGCAATTGACTTAGATTAGTCGAATGTTTAGAGCCGGCTACCGCTACAGATAAATGTTTCTGCTGCGAATGTTGCGGCTGATGATGCGTGGCTGGCAGGCTTTGCGCAATCTTACTAAAGTCTGGATTCTCCACATAAATGGGATTTCGTTTGGGCGGTGGTTGTGGTTCATTGTTAAGTACTCGGTAATTTGGATATTGCGATAATGATTGATAGGATTCGGGTTGGGCGTAGCTGTGAGGCGACTGATCGCTTGGATGATGCTGTTGCTGTTGTGGCGGCATATTATTATAGCGTCTGTCAGGCTCTGGTTTGGACTTTTTCATTGCCAGTACAGTGTCAACCATCGCGGGTATTCTCGGAAAGCTGTCCACGGATGGCGGAGCTTCAGTGGTCGAGACAGGAACTTCGGCACGACTAATTGGCGGAAATTTGTAGCTACTACTACTACTACTGCTTATGCTACTACTATGCACTGCGGACGGTTGTGGAAAACTGTTCCAATTATCAGCAGCCACTTTTGAAGGATGATAATATTCGGAAGGTCTTACACTAGTTCGGGACACTGTCTCGTTCCGAGAGTCGGGCGTGACTTCTCTACTACGCGGGCGCGACGCTGGCTGTTGACTTTCGAGCGGGTTATGTGACATGCCGCTGCTTTGATGGTGTTGGTATGGATTCACCGACCTAGACATGTGTTGATGATTTGCAATTTTGGACTTATCGTGGGTGGGCACTGTGCTCGCCTCATTAGGATAAAGCTTCGGTGGCGCACCAGGTGCAGGTCTTGATCTTTGTTCAAGTCTATTTTCCTCAGACGCGCTTCTTTGAAACAAATGTCTGATTGTAGACGCCACAATGGCTTGATTCGAGGTTTGATAAGTGATTACATTGCTCTGGGTCTTTTGATCTACAGTCTCGGAAAACCTTACCACTTCCCGTCTGTCTTCATTCAATTGAGTATTTATTGAGTTATTGTTGGACGATGAAACAGGCTCACTGGACGATCGATCAGTTTTACGTTCATTGCCACGAGGTTGATTAGCCCCGGTTGTGAACAGAGCGGCACGATCATTCGAAATGGAAGCCCTTCTACTTGGCACTTGTTCATGTTCGCTTACCCTCGACTCCGGGCGATTGGTACTAATTTCAGTCCTCTGACTAGCTCCATAGGGCCCTGACTTTGTTGAAGCAATTACTGGCGTTGTGATTGGTTGTGGTCCGCGTACTATATTGTTTAGATTGGAACTGCTAACTACAACGTCACTATATTTCGCAGACATATTTTCCAACTGCCTAATTGATTCTTTGCTACTGTGTGCGGGACCGCTGCTACTACTACTACTACTTGGACAGTCGAACATTCGGTGTTCTTTCCGTTGCTCGTATTGTGTTTCGCTTGGAGATTCTTTTGACTTGTTCTCTTGTTGTACGCTGTTAACCGTACTGGAATAATTGCACGATTCCTTATTAACTACATTGTCATTGGATTCGACAATATTAAGTCTATTCGGTGTCGTTTCGACTGTTTGATCACGATCGCAGGTTTCTTTACTACTGATTCCTACTTCTCTAGAGTTGCTCGTAGTCGCTGAATTAGATTCGCTACTACTCGCCATTTGTTCCGTTGGACCAATTTCTTCTTGTTTATTACTATCTACATTTATATTTTTTGGATGACTCTCATTATTCGTTTTGTTCCAAGTTACGGTGTTAGGCTGAGATGTTTCGGACAGCGTTGACTCTATACAAGCTGTCGGTGTGGTGTCGGCCGCTGTCGCCTCTACCCTTTTATCGTTGACACTTTCTCTACGATTTGCAAGATCCTTGCTGCTAGGTTCTTGGCTAGTTTCAACGGGCGTCATTTCGCGACGAACACTCGAATCAACTGAATTCACTATTTGTGTAGATTCAGTAGGTTCTGACTGATTTTTACTTAAATCTGAATTGGAAGGATTTGTTGGCGAGACATTTAACAATGTTTCCGATGCACTTTCATTTGGCTCATTACTATTGTTCCCCATACTCGACGAAGATGACTCGGCCATGGGCCTTTCTGCTTGTTCTTCGTGGCTCACCGTCGCCTCAGAAGAACTAATTCTCTTTTGAAGATCCCCACTATTACTACTATTACAACGTTCGTTGCTTGTAGTCGGTCGAGTCGTATCCACCTGTAATTGGGGCAAAAGATATGACGGTTTTGTTTTAACAAAAAATCACTACAAACATTTAAAACGTTCCTAATGAACTAACAAAAAAAATCGATCTAACCTTATTTGTTTCCGGCTCCTTCGTTGATGTAATCTGTGTGGCAGTTGTATCTAACGATAGCATTGAGTCACCTCCCTCACTGCTATTTGATGATTTATTTTCAGTCTCACACGTATCTGTTCCTTGGCTATCGGCCACGACATGTTCACTTTCTCCGCTTCGTTTTTGTTCATTTTGGTGGGAGTCACTACTTCTTTCTGAATGCGTATTTTCAGCAGGACTTTTTTCATTTTGATTTGATTTGCTGGTGGCACTGTCTGCACCACGTGTAGGCAGAAATGATGTAGAGGAAGACGGTGATGCGGACGAGGTGGCTTCCGCCTCCGACGTAGTCACCTGAACGCTGCTACTATCGTCAGCCAATTTTGCATCATTGAAATCTTGTGAAGTGGATGTGGTGGTCGTCGTGGCGTCAGCTGAAATGGATACTTCTTGTGATGAGTTAGTTGTTTTTGTTGTTGTTGCAGCAGATGATGATGGTGAAAGTGGTGAGGGTTGTGTGCTGTTTACGTTTTCATTATTTGTTGATTCCTCTGCTATTTGCTGTGCAGAGTCCATTTCGATTGGTTACGAAATGATGGTATCTGAAAGCAAAGTAGATAGATTGAGAATAAAGTTAGTAAAATGTTGAGAGAGAAGTATTGTAGATAAAAAGTGGAGATATTTTTATAATATGTACTGTACAAATATAACCCGGAATTTTTAATTTAAACTGCGTGCGCGTGGGCATTTCGTTGGCCACAAATCTTTTTATTTTTAAGTTGGTAGGACTGTTACTGCCATCTGTGTCAAATTTTAGGTTAATATCTTGATTAGTTGAAGAGTGACGCTCGGTTTCGTAAACAACCAAAATGAACTTTTTCGATTTTTACCATGTAAGAAAATATTCAACAAAAAAGTTCGATTAAATTTTGTGTTAGAAATGATATTTCTGCTGCGGAAACGCTCAGAATGTTAAAATACAAAAAGCCTTCGGTGAACAGGCTATGTCTAAAACACAAGTATAAATAAATAAATAACTGGCGCAACAGTCCAATTTGAGCCACGGCCTCGAAATGAGTTAGCATCATCTCATTTTCTAGATCGTGACGGTTTTTGTGCAGAGGTATGTGATCAGCAACACGCTCAACCGAGTTATTTACCCCATAATGGTACACGTAAATCCCCGGAATCGAACCGGGGCCCAGTGCGTTGAAGGCGAACGTGCTAACCTTTGCACCATCCGGACTACATAACCACAAAACACAAGTATACGAATGGCATAAAGTGTTCACAGAGGGTCGTGAAGGCGTTGAAGACGAACCCCATCAAAGACGACCAAGAACATCAACTAACGAACAGCACGTCGCGAAAATTAAGGAATTGGTGCTCCAAAATCGTCGATTCACAACTAGAGAGCTTGCTGATGTCGTTGGCATTTCAAATGGATCAGTCGACACCATTTTGAAGGAAGTTTTGTGCCTCAAAAAAGTCAAATCTCGTTTGGTTCCAAAAACCCTCAATTTTTTGTAAAAACAGCATCGCATTGATGTGTATGAAACAATGCTTTCCGACTATCAGGACAAGATAAAACGCATTATTACGGGCGATGAAACTTGGATTTATGCTTACGGCCCCGAAACAACCGATCAATCAAGTGAATATCGTGCCAAAGGTGAGCCAAGACCGAAAAAATCGCACCAAAGTCGCTCAAAAATTAAGGTCATGTTCGGTTTTCTTCGATTATCGTGGTGTTGTGCATTACGAATTTCTTCCACCGGGCCAAACTGTCAACAAGGAATATTATTTGAATGTTATGCGTGTCGTTTGCGTGAAGCTATTCGCCTCAACATGCTGGATTTGTGGAAAACTCTTGGTTTTTGCACCATGACAGCGCAACATCTCACACTGTACTCGTTATTAGTGACCATTTCGCCTAAAATTCGACCCATATTGTTCCGCAACCGCCGTATTCGCCTGATTTAGCTCCATGTGCCTTCTGGCTATTCAGCAAAATGAAAAGACCGCTCCGGGGACACCGTTTTGACACGATAGAAGAGATTCAAGCCGAATCGAAGAAGGTGCTGAAGGCCATACCGAAACAGGACTTTTCAAAGTGTTTTGATGAGTGGAAAACTCGCTGGCATAAGTGCATTGCAGTCGAGGGGGATTACCTCGAAGGCCCACATCCAGCTCGCTGATCACCAACATGGCTTCCAATACATGCACAGTACAACCACGGCCTTGGATGCCATTACATCCCGCATCCATAATGGTCCCAACCAGGCTCGTCCTTGTGACAGAACAATATTGGTGGCGCTTGACCTGTCGAAAGCCTTCGACACTGTCAGCCATTCAGCGCTTCTGTCTGACATCAACCATCCATTGCCTCCGACGCAAGTAGTGAAATGGATTGACAATTATTTCGCTGGTTGGCAATCCTATACAGAATTCAGGAACAGCAAATCAAAGCTTAGGAAGATTAAACAAGGCGTACCTCAAGGAGGAGTTCCATCTCCTAATTTGTTCAATCTATACCTTTCAGGACTCCCGAAGGGAGGGGCGAAGGGGGCGACACCTCGTCAAAACACCCTTTTTTCAAACCACATGCAATCTCGTACCTCTTCTTCCTGTTTTCCAAATAAATAATACTTTCGCTTTTTTTTTAGAAAAGGACGCACATTTTATGAGTGCACTTGCGAGTACATATGCTCAAAAAAGTGTACAAGTATTTTATGGCTTCTTACAAAATAACTGACGCAACAGTCCAATTTTGAACGAAGGCCTCGAAAGGAGCTAGAATCATCTCATGAACTATATCGAGACGGTGTGTTTTTCTTTGTGTAGGGGTGTGTGATCAGCAGCACGCTCAACCGAGTCATTTACCTCGAATGGATACTCTTTCAACAGCTGAGTGGGCTCATAATCCGACATGTAAATCCCCTTTTATCAAAAAAAAAAAACTATCTGGGCCCTATCATGTACATAATTCGATTCGAATCGAATTGCTTTCCAACGGACGAAAATGGCAACATCAAAAACAATTTCCCAATCTCAAAAATCATCGAGAATTTGCTTCGAATGAACAATTTCGTATCGAACACTCGATGGTTATTGAAATGGAGAAACTAGTTTTCGAGTTAGATAGATAGATAAAGGAGGTGGACTGTGGGTCGTTGGTAGCACAAGCAATGCGACCATGAGGTCTATTGTGCTATTGACCTTTCTATCGAGAAACTAGGCTAAATCATAAAATTCAGCCGACACTTCTCCATAAATTGACTGATCTGGCAAGGTTTTATTGAAGAAATATCCTCGACCAAGGAAAATGTTACGCCGAAGCATTTAGTACGTTTTTAAGCAAGACCTTCACACTCGAAAAGGATGTGCTGTGAGGTTTCATCATCGTCCTTGCAAAAGCGGCAGCTAGCGTCTGATACAATATGCATGGTTTTAAGGTGACCCCTCAGACGCGAGTGTCCCGTTAAAATTCCACAAATTATTCTGACCTTGTTCTTACTCAACCGCAGCAATTCCAAGGTACGAACGCGTGATTGGCCGGAAATAAACAGTTTGGCCTGGCTTAGGCCTGGGAGGGCCTCCCATTGGGATGAAGCACCCACCCAGTCTCTTATGTGGTTTCTGCAGTAGCAGAATGGTATCCCGAAAAATGGTTCTGGGTTGTAGATGGGAACGCCGGAGGCTCGGTTTGCTAGCCTATCTGCCAGCTCATTGCCTTTGATGCCCGAATGACCAGGGAGCCAGAAAAATGTGAGTTTGTTCGTTGAACCCACATTATGGGGGACTTCTTGACAAGCCGGTACCAGCTTAGAATTGATAGTGAAATTAGCGCTTTGACGCGCGCTGCCTGACTGTCGGTGAATGATGCTACGTCCCTGTTTAAATAGCTGGCGGTTTAGCACAGTCTAACACAAACTTCGATGGCGTATATTTCCGCTTGGAACACGGATGGCGTTTTAGCCTCTATGCTCAGGACCCACGATGCATGCGCCGGAACTCTCTTCCATTTTTGAGCCATCTGTGAACAATTTGATTGTGCTTGGTCGGAGAGAGTTGTAGCCATCCGCCCACCTATCTCTGTTCCAAATGACTGATTGAAAGGAATGAAATAATTGGTTTGAGGTCCACTTGATTCCTATGTTGCAGGCCTTGAGTCTGACGGCTGCCATTCTAGCTTCCGCTTTAATGTGTATATCCATCGGCGGGAGGACAAGTAGAACTTTTAGGTCAGCTGTTGGACAAGAGTGCATGGCCCCAGTGATGGCATTGCAGACAAGTCTCTGAATTTTATTCAAAGCCATTCTGCCAGCTGAGATAGTGGCCTTTTCCACCAGACAACCGCAGCGTATTCTACTATAAGTCTGAAGATCGCTTTGTAGATCCACAAAACTATGAGTGGCTTAGTCCCCCATGGTCTTGCTGTCTGCAGTTCCACAGAGTTTTGATTGCCTTATCGGAAGTCACTTTAAGGTGTGCTGCCCAGGATAACTTAGTATCAAGGATAACACCCAAATATTTGAAGTCTGACATCAGTTTTATAGGAGAGTTGTATGTAAGCCGAGGTTGTCGCACCATTCTTGAACTACTCGTAGCGCACCTTGAATGATATCGGGCAGAACTTCCTCAAATTCGCCCTGACCATGATGATGATGATGAGTTGTCCGCGTAACCAGGCTTCTTTTTAGTATACAAAAAATGATATAAACTTTAAAAGTTCAAAAATACACCTCACAGTCAAAATGAACCACTTAAATAAAAGTAAAAAGCATATACAGGGTGCCCCGCTTCAGATGGTAAATACTTTAATGGTAGATATTACCGTTCATTTGTGGAAAACGGATACCAAAGTGGACACTCTGTTTTTAACCGTTACAAAGTTATAGCATTTTTGCTGAATTGTGTCAAAAAGCTTGCCTATCCGAACAAAATCAAAATTTGCCACTCTCCCAATCATTTAATCCGAGATTTGATCTCACTTTCTGAACTACATAATTAAACATTTTATATGAAATTCATATAAAACATATAAAGTTTCCCGGTTTCGAAATTCGCCGTTACTACAAAGATACAACTGTTCAAACTATCAAAATCGATTTTTCATCGAAAATTCAAATGATATCTTTACAACGGTACTTTCAACTGACAAATCCGTAAATTTGACAAAAGTTGCCACAATGTGTTAGCTTTCCAACGGTACATTTCTTTAATACGTTTTGATTTGAACATTTTCGAGTAATACGCATTAATGGAAAAAACAAACATTCTTACACTTGCTCTCACACAAGTACAAAGCGGGGAGCAATGTAGACCTGCCTTTTTGCAGCCACAGTGTCCTACACATGGCCTCTCTACTCTCAGGCTCTTTTTGAAATTATTGGATTGAAAAAATGTGCAAAATCGAACTTTTCAAGTGCTTTTGAACCGAATCAACAACAATGGAACTTGAGCAACACAGAATATGTCATTAATGGAGGGTTATTGTTGCACCGAGTGAAGTGGCATCAAGGGCCAAGAGATGGTAACGGCTCAAATGCTCACGAATGCTCATGAATTTATGTTGGCCATGTAAGAGCAGAAAAGGTATCTTCTTATTGTTGGTGTTGGTTTTCAATGCAATTTTTCAATATTCGGTGCTTGGCTCAGCGTTCACGTCTAAACGAAGCATTACATTTGCAAATGTACTGAAGAAGGGAAATACTTGTATTTACGTCGAATAAATATTTATTCGTTTTCCTGTTCCGGCTATATTAAATATCTCACTCCAGGAACCTTCTGATTTATTTATTATTGTCTAGGAGAGTACGCATATTCCAGAAACCAATCTTTGGCATAAAAACGATAGCGAAAGGCCATAACCGAATATAAATTATAATATTACTTGATGAATATTTGAAATGAAATAAAATAACGAACGACTAAAACGATCACGTTGAAAAAAAGTCGTATTCGAGGCAGGCCTCAAACCAATGACCTCTCGATCGATAGACATGCTCTCTACCCACTGATCTACACTACTCGTTTTCTTTTGCAAATGGCCACCGCATGCATTTGATTTCCCCGATGGGCGATGGTTGGCTGAAATCAATATAAGAAAATGAATATACAGGAACTCAAGATTAACCTCAGACAGTAAAAAATGCATAAGTAAATAACTGGAGCAACAGTTCAATTTCCGATCAAGGCCTCGCGACGGTGTGTTTTTGTACAGAGATATGCAACACGCTCTACCGAGTTATTTACCCCAAATGAGTACTCATTTAACAGCTGAGTGAGCTCATATTGCGACACGTAGATCCCTTTTGTATCGAATGCGACTGCAAACCGGGGCCCAGTTCATAGAAGACGAACGTGCTAACCGTTGCGCCATCTGGACCACATAATTAAATATAAAAAAAAAAACACAATTAAAATAACATTATTCATTTATTAAAAAAGACACGACGGAAACTGAACCCGGGACCGCACGTCCATCTGTCCGAATATCCTCCGATGGGCTATGCAGCTTCTGACGGAAACTTCCGTGTGCACGCTATGCAGTGTGCATAAAGTGAAGCACGGAATACATAAAGTTAAAGAACTTAAATGTACACTAATTCACATGTACACACACTGAAGTTGTTTACGCATTCTATAGATTCCACGATTTAAGAGCGTACAGCGCGATAAGATGTTTACACATGAAAAAATATCTCTTCTTCGGCACTTTTTAGATATTGTATTATATTTTCCAGTACAGGTTCCTGAACTAAATATAGCTATTGCAGCTGAAGCGTTTCATTGTATGATATACTTACATAGTAGTACATAGTTGTATTTCTTACATTGAAACAGACAGCTTTAGCTAAAATTTGAATTGAGTTTCCAGTACTAGAACTGCTACATAAAATCAAATACAAATAGATGGACTCAATAGAAATTTCAGTTGGGGGTTTGTGTCCTATATATTTCGATTATAAGGGAAATTTATGCCATCACCATTGCAGAAAATATATTAATAGCATGAATCCAACATGATAAATAGTTTATAATACGTTTAACGTTTAAATCGATTGTATACAGCACCCGAATTAAATTAAAGCCATGGTCGAATTTTACGGTCATCAAATCATTGTTATGTCAAAATTTTATGGAGCAATTAACAACAGAAAGCGAATTTCGTTCCACACAATAATATATTTTTGCAGATATATGTATGTAGTTGCCATAGTAAACATGTGCGTTCGCTATTATCAGCTGCGCTTATTTGATAATAATATTGTTATCTGATTTTAGAATATCAAGTATCAGTCACCATAATGCCTGACGTGCAAGTAACAGCAAAATCGACTTATGTAAATTAAAACAAAAAAGCGGAACGTTGGTCAACCGGATCTGGGACAGACTTTTTTCGATTTCTTCATCATATCCTTTCCCCTTCGGTAAAATATGTACCATCAACTATTCATTTTTGGATCAGAATACTTTCAGATCCGGAGGTGATATTTTCAGATCAAAAATTGGAAGCCAACATATTTTACCGGAGGGGATAGCATTTGAAGGAGAAATCGAAAAAGTCTGTTCCAGATCCGCTTTCAGGACCCCGACCATTCCTAGTTGACCGGGCGATGCATAGGGGTTTCCGACTTTGACCAATACTTCTTTGCCTTAATCCCTAGTGGGGCATCTCTCTCTAATTGCCTTGACCCCTCCAGGGGCATGAGCGCGTCAACATCTCTATCATTTCTATGCCTTGTTGACGTTTCAATAGCACATCTACTTTTAGGAAGTGCAGTTGCTAGCATGCACCTCCAATCCGTACCGTCTTTATACTGACAAGCTCGGAGCACTGAGAGAGTTCTATTAGTACTCACAGGCAGTTTTTGATCGCGCCGAGATTTGATCTCCGACCTCTAGATTAGTATCGTAGAGCGGTGACCGAACGATCACGGCCACCGAGCGCGACTAATCAACTATTTCTGCGCGCCATCGTACTCGGTTCTGAACGCTTAAGCGTTCTGCCAATTCCGCCATGTGCGCTCAGCGGTTGCTCATGAGCTCGTGCAATCATGGTCAACGTTAGTTCCTCCGGAGTCCAGAGCTTCCAAGAACTCTCTTCTTGGATCTCATCTTCGATCGCATATTCAGATCGTCTGTACATAAATCCGTCTAAAACCTTCAGATCCGGAAAAGGGTGAAGATTTTCCTCGATCTTCCCGACCAGTGCAACATAAGAATCTGACCTGAAATAGGGAGACCCTAAGGCAGCTGTTACACTATAAAAGTTCTTTTACAAATATCTTTGAAGCACGATATTTTAAAAGAACTTTTATGAATGATATTAGCCGCCTAAGGGGGAAGGAGTGCAAGCTTGTAAGAAAGGTACTTGAAGCAAGCAACGTTCATGTCGCAAATTTTTTCTCAGGCGGCTATTACACTATAAAAGTCCTTTGAAAATGTCTTTCATAAAAGATATTTGTATATTAAAAGAACTTTTATAGTGTAATAGCCGCCTAAGTCTATTTCAATCATTGACTCGAGTTGATCGATCAATTCGATTTCCTCTGTTGAATATCCGTATAGTACATGAGAGAGAGAGAGAGAGAGTATCCGGCACAATGTACTGGCTTCCCTTTCAATGTTCAATAGTAAATTTGAAGCACTGCAACTTCAGTGCCTGTGTGAGGGAATAACCGGTAATGTAGCTGGAATTCGAGACAGTGTGAAAATGCCTTTTGCGGTATGTAAAATGGTAATGGTAAGTCAGTCGCTATCGATAGGGCCAACATGAGATGGCTCAGTGGTAATGGTAACTCATGCCAAACGACAAGGGCGATTTGGCCTAGACTTGATCCGAGACGCTCTACCGTACTGCTATCATTAAGCAGGGTGGTGGGGGTCATCACAAGGCACTGTCCTATTGGGGAACTACCCTGGAGGCTGCGCCTTCCGCACCATGATTACTGCAGAAGTTGTGAGGACGTGGACGAGGAGAAGAGCGTTACTCACCTTCTGCGCCACTGCAGAACTTTGGCGGGCAGGAGGGGGAGATTTCTTGGTTCTCCGTTCTTCCACGACGGACCCACTTTGCGGTCTAAGTGCGCTGTGATCTATCTCCTCCTGCACCTAACCTAACTTAACTTCAGTACCCATCGTGCTAACCGACCATTAAGGTCTTGCAACAATATAAGCCACTTCAGAGACGCGTAATCCGTCACCACCTTAAATTCAACATAGACTCGGAACTTCGTAATGGCTCGTAACTTTTAATGGCTGTCACCGCTGCAAAACATTCTTGCTCAGAGACAGTTTAGTTCATCTGGCCCTTATTGAACTTTTGCGACATGTAAGCGACTGGTACTTCGGAGCCATCATCCAGGGTTTGTACGAATACTGCGCCAAGACCGCATTGGCTGGCGTCGCAGGGGATGGCGAAGGGTCACGAGAAGTTCGAGCTGTAGAGTACAGGTGCTGAGGTAAGGCAATCCTGGAAAGTATTGAACGCTCTTTTGTCTGTTAGCGTTACACACACCGACGCATAGTTGTTGACGAATCGGCGATACCAACCGAACATTCCGAGAAACTTGCGCAGCTGTTTAACCGAATTTGGCAGAGGAAATTCCGCAAAGGCCTGCGCTTTATCAGTGTCGGTACTAATCGTTCCGTTTCCAATGAGACGTCCTTAGCAGCGAACTTGCTTCATAACAAATTTGCAATCTACATTTAAAGTCAAACCAACCTACTTCCTGGAGGAGCAATAAATGTTCCTCGAAAGTCTTCGTAATTAGCAGTAAGTCTTCCAAGTAGATGAAAACCTGATGGCGAAGATGAGCAGGTCCATTAGCCTCTGCATGGTTTGAGGAGCATTGCACGATCCGAACGGCATCGTTACGAATTGGCACAATGGCCGACCTGGAACAGTAAAGGCTGTCTTCTCCGTTGATGCGTCCTTTAAGTCGAGACTCGGTTATAGACTGAGCTTTCGGGAGTCGACTTAATATACCATCGATAAGCGGCAAAGGATAGGCATCCTTAACCGTGACGTCATTCTCTTTCCGAGCATCTAAGCATAATCTGACCTTATCAGACTTCACTACAAGGGTGATTGGCGAAGACCAGGGGCTCTGGGGATTCCTCAATAATGCCGGAGCCAGATTGAACGCAGAAAGTCGCAGCAGCGGCAGCAGCAACAACGAAAACGTACAGATCTGCTATCGCTGCGTTCAATCTAGGTCGCGTAAGCGAAATGCATGCATTCTAATTTGACATTTCGCTGATGCGTTCGTTCGTTTCTGCGTTCAATCTGGTTCGGGCATAACACCCAGCGCAAGGATCCTATCAATTTCTGCAAAGAGGAGCTTTTCGATGGCGGAAGAGACTGCAAAGTGTCTCTGCTTAATTGGCTTGCTGCCGCCAAAATCGATGACGTGTTGGACAAGATTTGTACGGCGTAAGCCCTCAGCCTAAAAGGAAGGAAACATTGCGATGATTGTATTGAGCTTCGCTTCTTGTACTGGAGTGAGCTGGTGTTTTGTTTGGATCAAGAGCAATTTGTTCCAAAGACAAGCTGGAAGAATATAGAGAGAAGTCAAATAGGTCAGAAGCAAGTCCGAACATACGCACAAAATCAAGAGTGCAGGGATAATTAAAAAAATTGAAGTGAGGGTACGACCACGGAACGTAATGTCTGCCGACACTTTTCCTACGATCACATGAGAAGTGCTATCTACCGCGCCATTGGAGATGCGAAACTTCTCCCACGGGTGTTGTTTGTTTGGCCTCGGTGCAAGTGGGCCTTTTGGCGACCGCAGCCCCTCTCTCAATCTAAGGAATTCCCTCGACAGATCCGAAACTATACAGCTGACACTGGCTCCCGTGTCTACAAGATCACACACTTTTCCCCAAAAAGTGTCACGTCCGCGTAAGGCCTCATGCCATTTTTGAGATGGGTTGCAAAAATAGCAGAGCAGTAACGCTGGTTATTTTCAAGAAAAAAAAACTGACTCAACCGGACAGTAGATCGCTTGGGCGGTCGTATCGTGATTTTGTCCGCTACTTTATAAAGTCTAGGGAATAAAAATAAGGAAAACACGGATCTAGTTCATATAAGATGTTCAATATGAGACGAAAAAAGAAAGTTTTTTACATAATTTAAAAACTTAGCTGCCGATATTAAAAGCATCCTAAGTGCGGAAATAGGAAGCATTAGTGAATCGGGTTTCCCAATTGCATCACTCTTCTCTCCATTAGTCTGTCTTACAGCCAAACACACTACGAGTATGCATATCTGTACTTTAAATCTTTAAGGTGTATGTATACATATTATGTACGTGTATACTGTATATGTACCTCTTAAGTACACTCGTAATATCCTTGTCCAAAGATGATAGTCTCACGGGACGTATATTGGGCGCATGTAATATCTTCTAATAGAGGCGAATCATAAAAACTTTTCGTCTACGTCATATATCAATTGGGAGCTGGATTGGATATAGTAGGGAGTACGAGTAGTATTCGTTGGGATGGAATGTCACGCTATGCCATGCCGCCGTAGGGAATATTCGCTCTACCATGTCACACTTCATGTAATGGGGATGCATGGAGAAAGATAAATGTTGTAGATATTCCACAACAGCAATCTCATCAAACTCATATGAACATATTAATGTATGGCGGAAAAGTGGGTCAACCAAATATAGAAATTTATTACATGGAAATTGTGCGGTAAATATTTTAACCTTCTGGCATTTCTGATTTTCGAGTTGATTGAAAGAAGTGAATTTTGGGAATTGCCCATATGATTTAATCAATTAGAGATTGGTTATTTGTCCGGAATGATTGGACGAAATGTCATTTTAAATTAGAGACGGATATGGCACGAAAGTTCATTTAAGTAAGTAAATTAGATAAATGAAAAACAAAGACAAGTTCAATGAATCAGGTAATGCTATATGTTCATTATTTGTTAAAATTTACACAATCGTCCTCTAGTTTTTTCCACTGCGTAGGAAAAAACATGAACATTCCTTGTTCACCGGTCGACGCATAGTCGGTCTTAAATTGAGATGTTTTTGTACTCTCCTTGCGTGGGCTCCGCCCGCTTCCAGAGCTCTGCGGCTTAAGGGGTTGCAACGCTCAGTATACCGCCCTAGAACGTCGCCCTGTGAAATAGGAATATACCTTAAAACGATACCATCGTACAGTCCCATAGCAAAGACTCACTGGGCAAACATCCCATCCACCCCTGGATAGGGTTTAGCGATGGGCCTTGTAAAAACTGCTCCATGTCAAGAAACCTGGAACTAAAGCCTCGGATAGGACGGATCAACAACGACGACCACCACGAAAACGTTTAATGCATTATTCTTTCGGATCCTGGAATGTACGCTGAAGAAATCGAGGGCCGTGAAGGCACTCCTTCAACAGGTCGAGAATTACAAACTGAGTCTCAGAGCAATCCACGAAACAAATTGGATTAACAGCGAGATAAACGACAAGAATTTGCACACAATTTTCAAAAGTGGTAAACCATCTGGTCACAAGGAGTTTGGAGTTGGCGTTTATCGTGAACAATGTCAACCTCAAACCGCACGTTACTGACTTCAAACCCATCATTGGAAGGTTGTGTGCGATTCGCATTAAGACTCGATTTTTCAACCTCTGGCTCATCAGCGTGCACGCCCACACTGAAGTGGGGAACGAATTTTACGACCGCCTGGAGTAATTCTTCGAATCACTTTCAACAAACGACGTCAAAATACTACCCGGAGATTTCAATGCGAAAGTTGGGAACGAGAGTTGACACAGGAGAACCACTAGTCCAGACTACGAACGAAAACTAGGAATAGTTTTGAAATTTGGCACGATTGTAGAAGGCAGTCCCCTGAATATGTGCTCAAAAGTTCATCGGGGATTACGTGTCTCCGGAGATTTCCAAGTTTTCGAAAAGCATGTTGAGCTTACGACAAGATTCCTACTGCATGCGAAATCGATTTATCGTTGACCGTTGTCATTGCCTTTCTCGGGAAGGCTGTGTCCTCCTGTGTAGTCCAGGCTAGGAAGTTCGAAATAGCTTGATTAGGAAAAAAAAAATCGTGTAGTTTGAAAATAATCAAGGGAAACTAAGAAAAAGGACCTTTAACCCCCTCTCCCCTACACTTCCGGACCCTTTATTATCGGCGACTTTTGAGCACATAGGTATTCAGGGCACTGTCTCCAACAATTGTGCCAAATCTTAAAACTACATACACGATTTTTATACCGTTCACGGATGTGATAGGGTATATTAACTTTGTCATGAAGTTTGCAACGCACAGAAGGAAGCATCTCCGACCATATAAACTCTATATATATTCTTGGTCAGTATGATGAGACGAGTCGATTAAGCTTTGTCCGTCTGTCTGTCTGTCCGTCTGGTTCTATGCAAACTAGCCCCTCAGTTTCAAAGCTATCGAGCTGAAATTTCGTAAAAAGCCTTCTTTCTATTGCACGCTGTAAATATGTCGGAACCAACGAAATCAGACCACTACGTCATATACCTAGCTGCCATAGGAACGAACGGTCCAAAAATTCGTATTAATGAGAAAAACTTTTTTATTTCTAAAGATATTTTTATCAAATTTTGCGCAAAGCCTTCTTTCTATTGCTCGCTTTCAAATATGTCGGAAACAACAGAATCGGACTACTACGTCATAAAGACCGGTCCAAAAATTCGTCTTTGTGAGAAAAACTTTTTTATTTCAAAAGTATCTTTTTCAAACTTCCCACTAAGCAATAATATTTTTAGTTAAATCACATTCCCGAATTAGGTTGAAATCTGACTATTCTATCACATAGCTGTCATAGGAACGACCGTTCCAAAAGCAAATTTTTGTTAGGAAAACTTTTTTATTTCTGAAGATATCTTTACGGAATTTTATATTATTCAATCATATTGAGTGCCAAATCACGTTCCTAAGCTTGGTTGAAATCGGCCCACTATTTCATATACCTCTCATAGGAGCAGTGAGATCGGAACAAGTTTTACTACTAATTTCAAAGTGGCAAATGCAGCATTAGCCACAACGAAGGTATGATACCCTTCACGCTTCGCCGAAGGCTAGCTTGTTTTTCCTAATCAAGCTACATATTTCGGACTTCCTAGCCACAGGAGGACACAGCCTTCACGAGAATGGTAATGACAACGGGTCAACGATTAATTGACTTCGCATGCAGTAGGAATCTTATCGTAAATTCAACATGCTTTTCGCACTGACGCATTCATAAAGAAACTTGGAATCTCCAGATACACGTACCATCAACCAGATTGACCACGTCTTCAATACACAAGATGGGCTTCAAACGTGATGGATGTCCGATCATGCCGAGGAGCGATTTGCGATTCCGAACATCCTTGACAACTTATCAGTGTAGGATATCTACCAAGGAGGCCGTAGAGAAGATTCCCGGCGAGCACGAAGTGAATGGAAGAATGCCAAAAAATCATTTGACGGAAAGAACGAAGCTTACAGACAATGTACCCAACGTCCAACTAGACCTAAGAGAGAAAAATATGACGAGCTACGGCGAATATCAAATAGAATTAGACGTGAGAAATTAACGTAACGAAATTAATGATAACCTAACTAACAGAAACACCAGACAAGTGTAGAGACTAGTTAACACGATTAAGAATGGCTATCAACCCAGGACTAGCCTCTGTAAGGACAAGGATGGAAACATCATCAGCGACACCGATAGCATCAACAAACGATGGGCGTCCTATTTCGAAAAGGCAAGCATACGACAGCATCGATCGTGGTGTACTGTAAAACATCATGCTGTAATTTGGCATACCAGCAAAAATTAGTACGAGTAACAAAGATGACGATGACCAACTCCGTCTCACGGGCCAGGATTCAAAACAGGCTGACTGATCTCTTTGAAACACGTACTGCAGCAAGGCGATGGACTGGCTCCGACGCTCTTCAATCTGGAACTTGAACACGCCATCTGGGTAATGAATGCTGACAACAGCGGCACACTGCTCTTCAAGTCGACGCAATTGATAGCGAAAGCTGACGACATCAACGTCATTTCCCGAAACCTGCCCAACGGAGAAGAACTTCTAAATAATCTTGACACGGCTGCAAAAGAATTTGGACTACGCATTAACCAGGACAAAACAAAAGTAATGGTGTAATCAAGAACAAGGACGCCAGAACAACCGAACAGCAACGTCGGGGACCTTAACCTCCAATTCGTAGACGACTTCATATACCTGGGTGGTAACCTGTCAAAGGACTTCAATGAAACTGACTAAGTCCAGCGACGGATACAGCTAGGAAGACTTTCTTCTCGGTCCTCCCAATAATGAAATCGAAGCATAGGCTCAGAAATACTAAGCTCCGCACATACAATACGACCTGTTCTTTGTTATGGCTGCGCAACCTGGACCCTTACTCAAGCCTCCGAAAACATGATAAACACTTTTGAACGAAAGATCCTTCGGCGAATTTTCGACTGAAGTGGCATGCACCATCCACCTGGAAGTTTCGAGAATAGTCAAACTAACAACGTCTAAAATGGACATATATGTATAGTACAACGAATGGACGATGACCGCATGCCTAAGAAAATATTGAATGGACGACGCGTCGACGAAGCAAGGCTGCGAGGAAGATCCGAGAGCTCGTTGGAAAGACTCAGTAGATGAGGACGCCGAACAACTACTGGGCGTCCAAAATTGGAGGAGGTGTCCTCCTCTTTTATCACATCCGGCGACAGTTAATAACATTTTGAAATTGGGAATTACCCGTTTCCAGACATCCCTCCCCACTAATTCAGGGTAACGAGTAATACTATGTTTACTTTGATAATTTCACTCTCGCTCGAGCGAAGACGAGATCGCATTCCTCGGTCCACTTGAAGCTTCGGCTTTTCTTGAGCAAGTTTGTCAAGTTGCCACTAATGACGAAAACTCCGGAATAAACCGTCGGTACCATGATACCATACCCAAGAATTGCCTCATTTCCTTAACGTTTGTGGGCCGAGGAATTTTGATCAGACATTCTACCTGATCCGGGTCCACACTCAACCCATTCTTGTCCACCACATACCCCAGATACTTAATTTGAGCACGGCAAAACTCACACTTATCCCGCGACACTTTTAACCCAGCCTGATGCAACCTCCTGAAGCCCTCTTCTGGGATTTCGAGGTCTTTTCGGAAATCCTGTGTGACCATTATTATGTACTCAAGATATGCGAAGACATAAGGTCCCAGATCAGGACCCAAGACCTGGTCAATCAAACGCTGCCACGTTGCTGGTGCACTGTGAAGTCCAAACGGCATTCTTCGGAACTGAAACAATCCCTGATTTGGGACCGTGAATGCCATGAACTTCTTGGATGTTTCCACCATTGGCACCTGCCAATAGGCGGATTTAATGTCTATCGAGGATAAAAATTTGCCGTTGCTTAGCTTATCCAACGTCGATGAAACATACGGAAGAGGATAAGATCACGCTCCGACACCCCGTTAAGCTTCCGTAAGTTCACACAGAAGCGATAACTCCCATCCTTTTTTTTATCAAAAGGATTGGAGAAGCCCAGGGGCTTGACGACGGCTCAACGATAACCATCTCCAACATCTCGTTGAGTTCCCGGCCGGAGAAACAGTATAATAGCGCTGTTTGATGGGAGGAGAAGTTGTTTGGATGGTGTGTTCCACTAAATTAGTGCATCCAACTCCCTCTCCCATCTTTCCAAACCCTTTAGCGAGTACCAATTGCAACTCTTTGTCCTGTTCTGGAGATAATCTCGTTCGCTACTGCTCTCCAACGCAATCAAGAAGTCCCATTGACCGTCCCTCAAGTTGACTACGACTCCGACAAATTGACGAATGAAGTCTACACCTAATATAAGTATGTGCGGCAGCCAAGGCACCACCAACACTCTGAGCCACATCACTTGCTCTTTCCACCTAATTGGCACCCATAACGCACCCTCAATTTCACCTCCGTATCATTCGCCAATCGGATCGTGCGTTGCTCGTTGGATATCATTTCGACACCTAACTCCCGTAGAATTCTCCAACCCTCCCGTCCCAGTATGGAAATGGATGCCTCAAAATCCAAGAACCTAGGAAAGTCTTCCCATGAATATCGACCTCTAAGTGAGGTCGATTATCCCAATGCCCCAATCCCTCTCGGCCAACACATCGGTACTCCACCCTTGTGTTACCTGCGAACCCAATTCCCATACCCGTTGTACTCAGTCGGTCGCTTACTGAGCACAGGGCCCGTTTCCCGATGGCTGAGCTGAATGCTGATCCCGATTGCAATTCGGGCATGACGCTCGCCCTGTTCCGGGTCTACCACACCCAAAACACTTCCGAAACTCTTGGCAACTACGTGAAATATGACCGACGCGACCGCAATTCCAACACTTGATACCCGTTTGTTGTCCGGGCGTATTCCCAACTGTGGCTACCTCCATCTCTCTTGAAAGTCCTAAGTAAGCAAGATCGGGCTCTAATATCTTTTGTGTCCTCCTTGACGGTGGAGGAACAAATGCCTCCACTGAAGCTCTTGTCGGTTCCAAGGTTCTCCCAAATTTGATCAACTCGATCACACTATTAATTGCTGTTAGTCCCAGCTGAATTTTATAGAACGGAGATACTCGTATATTCCGCCGAATAATCCATAATATAAATATAATAAACCAATAGATTCTTCTGGACCCTGCGTTCGTCTCTTAATTTTATCAATCAACCGATCGTCGTAATCTACAGCCAGGAACTCAGCACGAAGCTCTTGTACTAAACTTTGCCAGTCGACGACCAGTTCACGATTCGCACGGAGTCAAACCAATGCTTTTCCCTCGAACAAATCTACCGCAAACCTACCTGAATAAATCAGTGCTGCTCAGTGCTCACCCGCTTCGCGACTCGCAATTCCTCCACTCTCTCGAGAAACTGCGTTTAGTGAGCTTGCTGGTTCCCCAGTAAATTTTAGTCTCGATTTCGAGATGTCTACCGGTTTTGACAGTGAAACTAAGGGTGGAACAGTAGATGGTTGAGGGGTTGAATTCGGCCGTGTCGAAAAATTGGAGGACGATGATCTAGGCGGTCAGGACCCGACATCGGGCTGTTGCGCCACGATGATGATGATTTGAACTTCCTTTTTTCCTTTGAAGAAGATCCCCGAACACCCGACCCCCTTTCAAGTTGGTTTTAAGATGAGCTAATACCTCATCTCTTTTCATTTCGCTTAGGGAGGTACCAACATGTTGGCCCAGGCGCCTCATTGGTTGTGTGGGTAGAGAGGCCAGGGTCCGCTTCAGCTGGACCAGAAGTCATGTCAAGTTACATGAGCCGGTCGACGGTCAATGCCCTTACTTAGTTCATTTATATATCTTTATATATATTTATAGTTTATATTTACTCAACCGACTGAGCTAGTCGTGGATGGATTTTTTTTTTAAAGTTGACGCAACTTGCTGCTAGAAAAGTTTCAAGTCAAATCAAGAAAAAAAATCATTAAATGCGTGTCAAAAATCGGTGGGTTGTTGAACTGTTTATTTATCTATGAGTAGCTATGGAAAATTATTGTCCAATTTTTATGAGCACTTAGTGGCGATTAATTAGAGCTTTTCGACATCCGGATATTCTATTTGGTAAACCATAATACAGTACAGGCTTGGATTTTCAGTCATCAGATTTTAAAAAGTGGGTTAAAAGATAAACTGCACAATATTACAAAATACATAAACATTTACGAATGTCAAAGTAGAACAAGGTAAAAAGTGGAAAATAATCTGCACATCTGCAAAATATCATTTACCTACTTTTGCTTCATTATCAACAAAAACAAAAACGTATCTATAAGCGATTTTCATAATAATTAATGCAAAGCTGATTTTAATGGCGGAATATGCTTGGGAATTTAGTCATTTCACGCCAAGAGCCGTGCAATCAGTAGCAGATTCTATTCAATATGGCACGTGTTGTTTATGTTGTGTATACGAAGTACTATGCATGCATTGTATGTATGAGCACGAATGCAGATACGATTATGTACATACTACCCGGTGTGTATTAGGAATATAAGATATGCATCATTAGCACGCGTGGCTTCAAATTAATCGTAAATAAGAACGGCGAGGTTAGTGTGCAAATTTAAATATACATTCATTTCCACAAGACCGTATACCTCACAAAATAAAAACAAAGTGTTACAAGTAAGAAATTTTATTTTTTATTGAAAGTAAATACAAAATACATTTTCGCAATTATATTTAATACATGGTCCAATCGCCGTCACTATTGATTATTGACTGGCATCTTCGGTGACAACTTTCGGCCAATTTTTCCGCGTAGTCTGTCGATAAGTTATTCCAAATTGATTTGGATTGATTTTGAAGCTCCTTGAAGCTTCTGCTTCATTAATCCCCAAACATTTTCAATAGGATTGGCATCCGGCGATTGCGAAGGCCAATCAAGTACTTGAATGTTATTTTCTTCTTTCCAGCGTGTACACAACCGGCTTCTATGTTTCGGATCGTAGAAACCAATCGGTGTTGTCGTTGCCATATAGCATCCTAGCAGACTTCAATAATCCTTTCTTGTACAAAATGATCATTCTTTCAGCAGTAAGAATTCCGGTAAACGTTATTAATTTTCCGAAACCGCGTGCAGAAAAGCATCCATAAACATGGACCTTCACGACAGCTTCTCCTTTTTGTGACCACACTCGTCTCCTGAACGTATTTACAGCAAAACTTGATTCATCCGTAAAGATCACGTTGTCCCAATCACGATCGGTGTTTTCCTTCGCCCACTCTACACGTCTTCGCTTCTGGTTTTCGGTAAGTAATGGTTTCATCAAGGCATACCTGGTTTTGATGTTTTCCTCTTGTAATCTTCGCCGAATCGTATTCAAGGACACGTAAATATTCTTCTTCGATAACATTTCCTTTGCTTGCACTAAGGTAGTAACGGACGGATTTTTCTTAAAAATATCAATGATGGCCTTGAAGTGCTTCGGGTTTTACCCCTACCAGGTAGATCGTCTACATTTCCAGTATCTTTAAAACGCTTTATCCACTTATTCACAAACTGTGTCGAAACTTTCAGGTACTTTCCGGCCGATGCAGGTGTCATTTTTGGTCCTTTCGGATGACTTACTAAAAACACAGCTTCGAATCGTTTTTTGTAAATCGCACTCATTTCACTTGACGTCTTATCACTCTCCTACTTGAACTTAGAATGACCAAATTTATACAATGCGAAAAAGAGGAAGAATGCAGGTAACTAAAAGTCCCCCACCACTCTTTGAGAAATGGTGCATTAAAAAGTTACAAAGTATACGCTCTTGTGGAAATGACTGTAGCATAGCGTAGTTCTTCGAGAATTTTATTGGTTTCGCAGTTGTGCGGCAAATTGATGCACTTTATATGAAAATGTCGTGTCGTTTCTCCGTTCCAGACGACGTGTCACTTATTTACTTCTTAAAGTAAGCTCTATTATTAAATCCAGTAAATAGTTTCATTTACTATTACGACTACGTGGAGACATTGGTATGATGTAACTTTACCTTCAGCTACTAATTCATTGTATCTGTAGCGATAGGCTGAATGCCACATGAGTCCACTGTACGGGTATGTACACAGTTCAGCGCTGTAGGCAGTCAATCGTCTGAAGAAACCGTACAACCAACAATCTACTCAACCGAACGCCAACCAACAACTCTCCATATGAATGAAGTGGTTTTGAGTTTCTCTGACTTTTGATTGTCTTTATACACTTCACTGAAAGAGTATATTAACTTTGTAATTTTACATACCATATAAAGTAATGACTTCTCCGCTACCATCGAAATTTTCTGGTGGTACTGGGGAGGAGTAGAATCCATCGTGTGGACGAAGCCAGGTGACAGTTATGAATTGGTGGAAATACGTGAGAAAGACATAAATTTTGATTGAATTATAATTCGTACTCATGTCGGGTAATGCACACTATATGTATAATATATAGTGAAAGCATTGCACACAGATACGTCCTCCAATACAGATACACGGCCCTAACGGCCTGAAGTATAAGGACTTGAGGAAGGCGGAGGCCTTCGCTGACACGTTGTAACTGCAGTTTCGAGAAAACGAACCCCCGACGGCAACTTAGACGAGGAGGATGAGATTGATAGCAGAGCCGAAGAGATACCTTCCAGAGTCAAAACTCGGGAAGAAGCAATTAGCCAAACTGACCTATATAAGGTCAGAAGTCTCGTCAGTTCCATAAACAAACGGAAATCGCCTAGAATGGACACTATATCCAACATTTGGCTCACCCACGTACCGGATGACATCCTCGAAATAATCACCAATATTATAAGTGCAATGTGCCATATCCGGTGGTACTTACAAGTATGGAAAAAAGCGGTAATCACAATCATCCCTAAGTGGATGTTCACACTGCGTGCGATGCCGAGCCGAGCCGGGTCGAGCGATGCAATGCGATTACAAGCTTTTAAAGCAAGAAAATGAAAAGTCTTCAATTTTAAATGGAATCACGCTTTGAGTGTACACACTGCGCGCGATGCAATGATGAGCCGAGCGATGGCCCGATGTTTTCACAAACTTCTTTGCTTTTTCGTGCGAGTACCGGCTGCTGATTTTTGGCGATGGAATTTAATGGGCTTTGCGATGGAGTTTATGGGCCTTGCGATGCTTTGCGATGTGAAGCTTTTTGAAGCCAGTATGGTGCAAGTACGAGCTGTAAAGTAGTATTTGATGTAAGATCACACTGAAAAAATGCATGTATGTCTGCTTTTATACCCTAGACTTTTAGGCGCGGCGGTGTGGCAGTGTATACATGGAAATTATGAGGGTCATCTTCTGATTCGATTCAGCCATATCTGTCTGTCTGTCTGTCCGTTTGCACGATAACTTTCGATAGAATGAAGTTAGAAACTTGAAATTTTGGTCAAATGTTTGTAGAATGATCTTGTTGGTTGGTATTGAAAATGGGCAAGATCCAACCGAAGGAACCCCTACAGATGAAATTTCAAAATGAGCGATAACTTTCGATACAATGATGCTAGCGACTTGCAAAATGCGACAAATATTTATAGTGTGGGTTGGTTAGTTGATTTTGGGAATGGGCAAGATCCTATTGAATGAACGGCAACCTTTACTGTAAACGTTAGTTCAAATGTAAATATCCAAAATTCGAATGGATGAACGATGAAACTTTTCATTGGATCCACGACCACAGCTCAAACTGACCATATGGAAAATTCACTTTTAATGCATATGGCCGTTGCCAGTTGGAAGTTTTGGTATCACAACTAGGTCTGTACAAGTCTAGGGTATATACGCTTTTTACTTCGGCTTTGATTCAGTATGGCTCAAATGAAAGGTTATTACTACCGTAATAAGGTCGCGTTTAGGAGGCGTGGTTTCACAAGCGGTTTGAGCAGCGGACACCGCTGCGTATAAAGGCATAGAGCAGAAGCGGCGGTTTACATATTTAGTGCCGGTGCACATGGACGTCGAAATGCCGTCTGACGCTGCGTCACTTTCAATCGGATAGGAAGAAATACATTACGGGCAATGAAGCGATGCACATGGCCGCAGATAGCTATCCGATAACTATCGGCGCATCGGCATCATTTTGCCGCCGCGATAGCTATCTGGGATGACGCTGGTTTCTGTTCCTATCTGCGTCATTTCACGCGTCCGCATATCAATTTTTAATAAGCCGGCCCACATAAATTCGAACCCGGAACACGGACACGGTCACAATGTTTGATTTGTATGATGTTTCTTAAACCATTCGCTTGAGGATCACTTTTAAGTGCCAATTAATTAATTGTTAATTGTTGATCGTGACTACTACAATTAACAATTAATTTTGAGAAAAAAAAAATGGTGGGGAGGGAGCTCTCAGCTCGGACGGGGGTTCGTAAGGGGGGTGAAAATGGTGTTAAAAATGCGATATTCCTTATATTTTAGAAGTTATGGCCAAAAAACAGTTTATTTAAAACTAAAAATAACATAAATTGTAAATTCAGGTTGAAGATAGGTATCAAATAGGGAGGAGCTTAAGTGACGAGGCGTCCGGCGTCATTTGGACGTCCATGTGTACCAGCTCTTACACTGAATTCGAATGGAATCTCGCCGCTCCACAAACTGCGGCGGTGGCCTCAACGGCGAGTCGAGCGGTTTATACATTCATCGTCCTAAAGCCGCTGCGGCTGCCGATTTTTGCGTTTATACACAGCGGTGCGCCGCTGCTCAATCCGCTTGTGAAACCTCTCGTCTGAGGTCGCGGAAGAGATGATGAAATTCAGCAACACTGGGCCTTTCTTCATTAATGGGATGCACCCAATGACGACACCCTTCCATTTTTAGAGCACTGTTTTGAAACAGAAATAAATTTACTGGGTGAAGCACAAACGACATGATGTCGAACAGATTCTATTCCTTGAACTAAATTGATCTCTACACTCCATCATTGCGTGCAGTGAACATCTCGGATCATCTTTGCATCGCAAGCCATCGCTCGGATCATCTTTGCATCGCAAGCCATCGTTCGGCTCGGCATCGCACGGCGTGCAATGTGAACACCCACCACATCGCATCGCTCGACCCGGCTCGGCTCGGCTCGGCATCGCACGCAGTGTGAACGTCCACTTAGACTGGAAAGGATCACAAATTTCAGTCTCCTTTCATCGATTGCTAAGACAGCTGAACGACTCTTCCTTTGTCGACTGCTAGATCAGGCTAACGAGAGGAACGTTATACCAGAAGAACAATACAGCTTTAGATCCGAACACTCTTGCGAGCTCCAGCCAGCAAGAGTTTCCCCAACATACACAGATGGTTTAATCAGCGCAGGTCAATAGGCCTAGTTACGTTTGACATAGCGAAAGCCTTTGACAAAGTCTGGTATGCAGGACTTACCATCAAATTGCATGATTTCGAGATTCCGCTTCCAATTATTCAATTAATAGGTTCTTTCTTAGAAGGCAAAACTTTTAGAGTTATTTCTACAGTTTCCTCGGAAAGACCCATAGAAGCTGGAGTCCCACAGGGATCACCACTTTTCCCAATACGTTATACACAGCAGATTTCCCACAAATGCCTCGAAATGCGCATGCATACCTGATTGCAGATGATACATGTATCTTCTCTACTGCAAGAGCTGCAGATAGAGTCACTACAAAACTTGAGGAGTTCGTTGACATACTTTTGGAATACATACTTGCGGAAATGGAAGATACAGATGAACGCGAGCAAAACCCAGGCGTTTTTCATCACGAGACGTCCAAGCCAAGAACCAGAAACACTGACAATAGACGGACAGAAGACAGACTCACAAGGAGACTGCCATCTATCTGAGACTGACTTTCGACAAATCACTGACGTGGACAGAACATATTAGGCGCCGTCGACAAAATTTCAACGGAGTTATCCAAAAATCTACCCTATCATACACTCCAAGAAACTTAACATCAAAAATAGATAACTCATCTACAAACAAACGATACTGTCGACGCCACTATACGGAAGCTTGGCTTTCAGCCAAGCCAATACGAACATACAACAGCTAAAAATCTGCATAGCTCTGCAGAGAATCTTTAACGTTCCAAGGTACATTAGAAACACGGACCTTCGGGTTGACCCTATCAAGACGTATATAAGGGATAAAGCCATTAAATTATTTGAAGTTACCTCGGGTCCATTAAGATTCCCGATAGGTGGGAGTCGGGAGACAACTCTACCCTGACCTTAGAAGTACATATAATAAACTAAGTGCGAGGTCTGAGTAAAACTATGTAAGACTACGATGGATTTAACGCGCCCACAGCGATAAGAGGAGTAAAAGTGTTAACCACTAGCTCCACACGCGTATAGTTTCAAGCACAGAGACGTATTCCGATTTAGGTCGGAATACAAGTCTGGCTTGGACGAGCTGCTTCCATGATGGATTCAGGCAGGTGTTGAATCCACCCTGTAGACGAAACCAGGTGAGAGTTATGAATTGGCTATAAGCCGATTAATTTTTTGGTGGTATGACTTGGGCTAGCAATGAATCCACTCCATCCCATTCTTAGTTGAAATCGGTTCATTGTTTCGTATACCAGTAGAATCGGAGCAGTTTTACTGCTAATATCAAAATACAAATGCAAAATGGATCAAACTAAAATTGCCGCATACGGTCTTCACGAAGCGATCCGTCGTAAAATGCTATGTAAAAAATATTATGAACAAATTTGTCGATTTCTTAGGGTTTGTTTTGCTAGACGGGGCTGAGCGAATTGGTTTAGGAGGTGCATGCTAGCAACTGCACTATTCGAAAAATATGCTATCGAAACGGCAACAAGGCACAGCTATGCAAGAGATGATGTCGCGTGGAGGGGTCAAGACAATTAACATACATAATGGAGCACTATTCGTTTGTATTTTAAGGTTTTGGGATCGTCCGATGTTAGCTGTACCTTCACATAAAATACACAGGAATCTTGCTCCATTATGGTCGGTGTTTTTTCACAGTCGCCAAACGATAATCGCTCAGCCGCCTCTAGTAAAACAAACCCTTTAAGCTGCGTTCCCACCGAGCGTTTTTCGTAAAACAACAAAGTCGGGTGACGAAATCTCCCCATGGGAACAGCTCTTTCAACAGTATTGAAATATTCAGTCGAACGAACTTGGTCGCTCTTCACTCGGCCGCCATAGCGATACTGAAAATGTTGAACGACTTTTGTTGACACTTGTAAACAAATACGGGCTAAGCCGTTTTCCAATAGAGCGAAAAAAGTCAGGCGACAAAAATGGGTCATAGACCCGTCTTTGTTCAGTGTTCACACGTGTCAACAAAAGTCATTCAACATTTGCAAAACACAAGCCCGTATTTCACATACAATTATACAAAAAAACGCGCACACATTATTACAGCTAACAGTCGCAGTCACATCATATCATTTCATTGGTTTAAAATCATATCATTGGCGAAATTTCATCCGTCGGAAATCACATCATATCCAACTGCTCAGGGTCGAGCGACATATTGACCGGGACAATATTTTGCTGTTCGACTTAAAAGTCTTTCAATACTGTCGAAACTGACAGAGAGGAGAGGAAATTCGTGAGCTTTTTATTGTCCGACTTGTATCTTTCAACAAAAGTCGCCTGGTGCTGTTACAACTGCGACTCCCAAGGCCTAGCAAAACGCACCTTAAGCAGCGTTCCCACTGTGCGACTTTTGTTGAACCACGAAAGTCCGACGACAAAACCCGAATACGACAAAAACAAATTTCTTCTCACGTTTCTTCCGTCGTTCAACAACACATTTCAACAAAAGTCGTTAGATCACGCACTACTGAAAATGATAATTGAACCGCCTGTCAAATGCAAGTGAAAAGGATTATAATGGTGCTGATTTGGAGCATTTAGAAATAATGTTATTAATAAAACTACTTCTAAATGTCGGCACAATCACTTTGTTATAAAGAACATGCGCCACTGACAGGAAAATGCGACCATTTCAAATTGCATCACCGGCCACCATATGCAAAGCAAACACAGACTGAGCGAACGAGATAGCATGCTTTGTTGAATGGTTACTCACAGTCGGATGGTTAAATTTTGAATGGGTCAATACTTTGTCGTTCGACTGAAAAGTATTTCAACACTGTTGAAAGCGTGCTGTTGTCACGAGGCGATTCGTTAGATTTTTGTTGCACGACTTCTATTGTTCAACAAAAATCGCACCATCAGAACGCTTAATTTTCCATTCGATTATTGTCGCTTCATGGAAACGCGTCTTTAGCAGCGGTAGGCATTTTAATTGTTTTCATTAACAATTTCAAGCGTTTCTATGGAGCGAAAGAAATTCAATTCATTGACGTATACGACTATCCGCACACTAAACGAAGTGCTTTGGCTAATAGTACATCTGTGATAGGCTAGTCTGTTATTTAGAAAACCTGTGGAGAGTATCATTATAGTACTTCGACAAGCATGCTTTTTCGTGGCCGATTCGTACGTTTCACAAGATTTTTTACGAAGATAACACTGCCAAGTGCAATGGAATTTTTATTGCACTGTATAACCTTACTTGAGGCTTGTTGAAAACGAGAATATTACATTATGTGCGTACTTTTGGTTGAAAAACATTATGTCGCAATTTAAAATTATTTTCACCGTGGAGATTATCTCTTAATTCCCGACGAAGAAGTTGAATAGAATGCCACATAGAAAAGGAGGAAAGAGACAAAGTCAAGAATAAACTTTAATGGCAACCCACTTCATTTTACTTGAAACCTAGCTACCTAACTGTTACGTAAGCTGGGAACTGTTACAGTTACAGCACTGAACGAAATATTATTTAGAATTTTATATCAGACATGTGTGCATGAAGATAGCAAGAATTGCTAGCAGTTGAGAGAGACACATGGAGTTGGCCGTGTCTTCTGCGCCCCCTAACTTGAACCATGGAGGAAAAAGATAAACAGCATCATTGACAATGTACTTGGAAAGTTTTATAACAATCGCTTAAACCATAGTTTCCTAAAGTGGTCTCCGTGGCAGATTAAAACCAATTTCGGGGTACGTGGTCACCGTCAGGAGGTTCGCGAATGAATGTGTAAAATGCGTAAAAAATGCTCTATGCGAATACTTTACGTTGACGGACAGTACGATAGAAGCAGAAAGTCGCGTTGTGACACATGCTGTTATTTGGTTATTTTGACAGTATGCGACCCTATTATTGGTTCTTAGGGGTTTATTTATTACATGTTTGTGTTTTTTGGGGATTTAGTTAATAAAATTTCATGACGTCTATAGACGTTGTGTCACACAATATTACTTTTCCTAATGCTATGTGACAGAACGTCAATAGACATTCAACGTCTATAGACGTTTCTGTCAACTTTTAGAGAACTTACGATATGCTATGTGACACAACGTCTATAGACGTCCTTCATATGCATCAAATATATTTATGATTTTTGATAAAAAAATCCAAATTTTCCATATTTCATTTTATTTCTTATAAAAATTACCACCATTGGGTACATTGCAAAATAATCTGATTCCATATATGAGATACATAATAAAAATAAATAAAAAAAATTCATACAGAGTAAAGAGAACAAAAATAGATAACATATAAGTTCAAAAAACATATCACACTTCTTGGTTTATGTGCCAGGCTTCGAAGCAATCCGGACATAGTGGAGGCTTTTCTGGGCATCCTTTGCAGTGATAGCCTGTCTCTTTGCGGATCTTATTCTTTGTGCACATTCTACACTTGAAAAACATTTTCTTCCGAGTAGAGTTTGGCAGCAAGGGATTCTTTTCCGGCCAATGACCATGAGCCATCCTAGGTGCTGGGCTGGGCACCGCATTTGATTCACTTCTCCTACTGCTATGAATATTTCCTCCCCTTATAAGGTCCTTACCCTTAATTTCGGGCCCAACTCCAATCATAGTTTTAATTAATTCTTCTCGAAACTTCAAAAATCGATAGCTTTTGCTATTGTTTTTGCAATATTTACGATAGAGGAAAAACGCGTTCCATACAGCCACATCAAGAAGATGAAAAAGAACTTTTTTATACCATCTTATGGTTTTTCTTGGGGAGGAATAATAGGCAGTCATCTGATCTGCCCTATCGATCCCTGACATGCTCTCGTTGTAAATGGCGATTTCTTTCGGCTTTAATCTTATTCTACCTTGTCTATTAGTAACAGGAATCATCTCCGGGTGGTTTTTTGTGGTTATCATTAGAACATCTCGTTTATCTTTCCATTTGGAAACATAAACGTTTCGTAGTCGTGCCCAAAAATGCTGTCCTCTTTTGGATTTTGTTCCAATTATTTTCTTGGGGTTCCTCTTCCTCTTACCTCTTAATGTTCCGATACTATGCGTTTTGTAAAGCAGCAATCTTTCGGAAAGCGATAAGCTATTGTAAAAATTGTCCATATGGAGTGTATGTCCTTTCATGAGGTATGGTTGCATCAGGCGCATAACCAAGCTCTCAGTTTTGGAAGCATTTGGAATTTCCTCTGTACTTTTTCCACTATATAGCTCCATATTCAAAATGTAGCCGTCAGATGTCGCCAGTTCATAAAACTTTATACCATATTTAGCTTTTTTTCCTTTTATGTACTGCCTAAAGTGAAGCCTTCCTCTGAAAAGGAGCAGTGATTCATCCAACGATAAATTTTGATCCGGGGAATAGTTGCTTTGGAACTTGCTGATTAGATTATCCATGAATGGCTTTATTTTGTCCATATTTTGAGATCCAACAGGAGAGGTTGACAAACACCGTAGGATTTGCTCAAACCTACGACCCGACATAATGTATGTGAACACTGGATGATAGTACAATGGGCCAGAATAAGTAAACATCTTTCGCAAGCTGGGCGATGATATTTGTCCGTTTAGTAGACACAGGCCAAGAAATTGAAGGATTTCCTCTCTACGAGGGTTGCCTTTTATATTTCGGGATTAGAGAACAAAAACAAATATTAATCATTGAAAATCGCTTTATTGTTTTTCAAAATATTCCCCATGAAGATCTATACACTTTTGCATGCGTTTGAACCAATTGTCAAAGTACTTTTGCCACTCTGATTGAGGTGTCTCCAAAACATGCATTCTGAACGCAGCAACCGCTTCTTCAGGTGTTGAAAAACGTTGACCTCTCAGTTTGTTTTTTACGTACGGAAATAAAAAGAAGTCATTCGGTGCCAAGTCAGGACTATACGGCGGATGCCCCATCAAATCTATGTTTTGAGTGCTCAAAAATGCAGTTGTTTGAGCTGATGTGTGAGAGCTCGCATTGTCGTGGTGAAGAGTGATCCGTCTTCGGCGGTTGGTTTTCCTGATTTCTTGGAAGACAACTGGCAAACAAATGGTTGTGTACCACTCAGAATTGACTGTTCTGCGTTGTTCTAGTGGTACGGTTGCGACATGTCCAGTTTTTCCGAAAAAGCAGGCGACCATTTGCTTGGAAGTGCTTCGTGCGCGAACAACTTTTGTTGGGTTTGGCTCATCTTGAAACACCCATACAGTCGACTGCTGTTTACTTTTGGGCTCATACGCGTAAATCCACGATTCATCACCTGTCACGATGTCATAGACGTGTTTCGAAGCACCGCGATCGTATTTTTTTAGCATTTCTTTCGACCAATCGACACGAGCCTTTTTTTGAGCGATTGAGAAATTGTGTGGGATCCAACGCGAACAAATTTTTTTGACAGTCAAATGTTCATGCAATATTGAATGTAAGCTGGTCCCACTAATGCCTAAGGTTGTCTCAATCTCACGATAGGTCACATGACGATCTTGAAATATCAGTTCGCGCACAGCATCAATGGTTTCCGGACGACCTTCACCTTTTGGACGACCTTCACGAAATTCGTCTTGGAGTGAACTACGACCTCGATTGAATTCACCATACCATCGATAAACACTGTTCCTCGATGGAGCTTCATCGCCAAAAATTAAATTCAGTTCATCCATGCACTGTTGCTGAGTTAATCCACGTCGAAAGTTATAAAAAATAATCGCACGAAAATGTTCACGATTGAATTCCATTATTTGGCCGAGATTAATCTTTTAAGTTACTGTAAAAAACACAAATAGCGCTCGTATGTCAAAACGTTCTGAGTACGTATAACCTCAAAAATGTCAAACTTTACGATAGAGCTGTCAGTTGCCAGATTGCAACACTAGGGTTGTCCAATCCCGAAATATAAAAGGCAACCTACGTATTAGTTTGTCGAAAAGACCTATTCCGACTGTTTCTTGTTACAGGTAGGTTCGTATTACACAAGTTATTGCCGTAATTGTTCGTGGATGTCACAATAGATTCCACTAAGTCGGATGAAAAAAAATGAAGAACATGTCGATGAGAGTCGTGGTACTCGTCACTTGAATTTTTAATCCCACCGACTTATCGTCGAATGGGAATTCCGGAATTTCCGCCACTGTATCCTCCCATTCATCTGCAACTTCAACAGTTCCTCCGTCATTCTCTTGTCGAATCAAAGGAATGTCATTACCTGATCCGGAATCAGATCCTTCCAATTCAAAACCACAATCCTCTGAATCTTCAGATGTTTCTTGGTCATTGGTTGGATCGTAATTCGGATCAGAACCATAGAGTCCTTCGCTGTCGCTAAATGGATCGTGGGACTCATCCGATACTTCCTCGAAAAGTCGCAAAATTCTTTGCTGTTCCTTTTCATAAGGATCTCCTATCTAAAAGCACATAATGTAATTTATTCGTGACTTGGTTTTACCTACCAGAAGATAATACTTGCCTTTTATATTTCACAAATTATGAACAGCTACTAGCAAAAAGGAAAAAAAATATTTGTAAAAATAAGAAGGAGACCACCCCGACGTTGCACATCCACAAGTGTTTATGGCAATGCAATATTAACCCGACGTCTATAGACGTCGCATCGCTACCAGACGACAGTACCGTTAATTTCATCAGTCTCGTTTGATAACCGCTATATTTCGACATGCGGTGGCGGTAGGGCTGTCGGTTCCAGTCGTATTGTGGCACAAATGTACGTTTTATATTGTGGTTTGTCTATAACAAGCACGTCTATGGACGTTGTGTCACAATTTACAAATTTCTTAACGACGTCTATACACGTTGTGTCATATCGCATCTACAGGAATTCGACGTCTATAGACGTTCTGTCCGTCAACGTGTTAAAAACAGAGGTCGGAAACCTTTTTAGGAGAGTGGGCCACTTTCAAAAAAAGTACATATTTTACCTTTAGGCGGGTCGCAAAGTTGAAAAATAAATAAATGAAGTATCATTGCAAGAAAACAGACTGAAGTTATATTGCTAACACTACGCCAGACTAACAATTTTGAAAATTTGGAAATATAGTCGTTAGTAAGCCGCTTGCAGACATCATAAACAGCCTGAAAACAGGACCCAAGTCAAAACAGTATGCAGAATTTTCGAATCATAGTTTCTCTTTTGATTCTTTTCTAAGGAGTGTGGATTAGGTTAAATCAGATGACAAATTGGCCGTGTTTCGAAGAAGAGCCACAAACGCTTGGACAATCGGTCTGTCATGTTATCGACCTGATCCTAGAGAGCTGGACTTAATTTGTTGATCCAATCTGCTCTTTTCGATAAATCGACTGAGATAGCCTCTTTTAATGGAGGCTACGTAGTTGGCAATGCCAAAGCAGTCATTCTTCTTTAGCATCACTGAAGCTTCCACAGATAAACTTACCGCGCCGGCGCGGCGCCGGTAGTGAAACCAACTCCGAGTCAACAAGTCGATTCAAACATCGAAGTTTCCGATTCTCATTTTCTGTTTGCATTTTAGCACAGACACTCGTGGCAGTATTCTGAATCGAATCAAGACTGCGCCCCAGAGTAGAGTACGTTTGCGATTTTGATGACGTCTGTCAACGTTATCGAAACATGAAAATATCCTCATTTTCTGCTCTTTTACATTTACAGTTGTAGGAATATCCTGAACCGAATGGTGTTCGAATTAAGTGGGTCCATCAATTCATGCTTTTAGCAACGCTCAAATGGTCTGTTCTCCTTTCTTTCTTAGTTGACTATTGTCTACCGTCATTCAAAGACCAAGCACTGAGCATGACCATATGAATTGACTTGATTAATTTTTTATGATATTTACATACGCTAGCAAAATGCACCGCTAGACATATCAGTGTTTCCTTGTATAGCCGAAATGTAGTGCTATTTGAGGATATGTATTATAACTGGGAGCAAATGCATCTTCTCTTTTTTCGGCGACTTCACATATTTCTAGAACCTACAAGAGCGCACTTGAGCGAGTTCAAAGCATGCTCTCATGTTGCAGATCCTAACTTCAATTACATATTTCGTCATTGCCTTGCGGGCCGCAAGAATTGAGGAGCAAACCGCGTCGAAACATCAGGAGTCGTCAAGACCGAGTCGGCTGTGGAAAATCTGAAGGCTCCAGTTTTCGATGGACGAACTTCCTGGCGCATATGCAGGACACAGCTCGAGGCCGCTGCGGTAGTGAACAGCCGGACCGATGGCGAACAGTCAGCGGAGAAATTGCCGAGTGAAATGACAACGCAGATGAACCAGCGGTCAGCGAGTTTTGAGGAGTCGCTGAATGAGACGACAACGACGTTGAATGAACCGACAACGAAGATGACCGAACAATCGGCAAATTTGAACGAGCGGTCGGTGAGGTTGGAGGAGTCACCGCGGAGAGTGACTACAGAGTTGCAACCGCCGAAGGCCAGCTTGAAGCCACAATGGGAGGAGCGATCTGCGGGAGTCTGGAAGCTAAACGGCGAGAAGCTTTGGAGAGACTCCATGAAGTTCGAACAGACGCGAGTAGGCGCCCAGATCGGAAACGTGTGTGTTGGGATTCGAGAAGGTCGGAAAGTCGAGGAACGATCTGGAACATGTGGAAAGTCGAGATTCGTCAGAGCCGAACTGTCCGCGAAGGTTGCAAGGGAACCAGTTCTCGACGACGTGGAAGCGTCCTGCACGCAGTTCGGGCCACTGTGGTGACAAACGGCAGGAGCGACAACGGGCGTACTACTGCTGTCAATTTGGCATTGTGATATCCGACTAGAGGTGTTGCAGAACATTCCAACCCCACGGTCCACGGAATGTTTCGTGTATGGAGCAGTCAGCGTCGGTCTCCGAATGCGAACGCCGATTGGATGGCGTACATAGTCTGATCCAAGGACTACCTCGATGGAAAGTTACTCAATTTCCCTAAACCCTTGTGGGGCATAGCGCGTCAACTGTTCCATGTGACCCAGTTGACGTTTCGTTGGCATAAACTGGTTTCAGAGAATGCAGTTGCCAATTGGCCTCTCTTGCACATCCATGGCCACGAACGTCGTCGTGGACGGGATTCGAACCCGAAACGCCGGTAGTCAAACATGAGACTGATACCTGTGCTACCGGTCGCCCCAAAAAGAAGAACGAGGTTCAACAGGAAAGCTCGCTCGGTTGATGTCAGCGATGGTGGCCTCGAATGGTTGTATAGCACTCGTCGGAGAAACCAAATGAGCTCGTTGCTTCGACAGATCTGGAAGGAACCGGACGAGATCGCTACATGGCTAAATAACGTATGGTATGGTATGGTCGCGAAGTATTGCCAGCTGTCAGAATGATTTAGCCTATATGATGTAGGATAGACGGAATCCTCACTTCGCCGTGAGGTTTAGGCCTTCCACACGCGATCGAACTGGTCTGAAATTCGCGTTGCAAATCAGTTGACGATGGAGTCAGTTATCAAAGCAATTGCAACCAGTTTTTCACCTCTGTCCATATACGGTGCGACTAATTTTGAATCTGAGTTGGAAATCAGTTTCACAGCAGGATCGGAATAATGTATACATACATACTTGTGTATACTTCTGGCACTTTTCACGCTCTACTCGCCGCTCAAGTTGACTTCAACTGCCATATTTAGCTCGGTTTTAAACATAAAAAATTACACCGAAAAGGAGACTTATACGAGGGTAAGGTGAAAAGTTCTCGGCCTGACACAGAAATACCGTTACAATCAGCAAAAATTTATGTTTGCTGCCTGGGTGCACATGCCATTAGTTCGTATTACAAGTTCCTCTCACGTAGTTTGTTTACAGGAATTTTCGCAGTAGACGCCTTAGTGTTTTTCGTTAAAATGGAGAAACTTGAATATCGTGCGGTCATAAAATTCTTCGTTTCGGATTGATTAACCCCTAAGGAAATTCATCCGAAGTTAACAAAAGTTTACGGGGACTCTGCTCCTTCGATGTCAACCGTTAAAAAATGGGCAGCTGATTTTAAACGTAGTCGCACGTCCCTCCAAGACAACCCACGTGAAGGACGGCCAAAACCGCAACCACACCGGAAACCATCGAAAAAGTGCATGGTATCGTGTTGGACGATAGGCGGATGAAAGTAAGTGATGTTGCTGAGGCTGTGGGTATATCAGAAGAAAGGGTGCGAAACATCTTGCACAAAGAATTAGAGATGCGAAAGCTCTGCTCAAGATGGGTGCCGCATTTGCTGAATGCCGATCAAAAGTAAATGCACAAACGATTTTCGCAGCAGTCTTTGCACCGATTCAATTGCGATCCAACCGATTTTGTACGGCGATTTGTCACCATGGATGAGACTTGGGTCCACCACTACACGCCAGAAACGAAATACCAATCGAAGCAGTGAGTGGAAGCCGGTGGTTCAGTGCCAAAGAGAGCAAAGTCGATCGCATCTGCCGGAAAGGTCACGGCCAGCGTGTTTTGGGATGCGAAAGGGATCCTGTTAATTGATTACGTTGAAAAAGGTAGAACAATAACAGGCGAATATTACTCCAAACTTCTTGACCAGCTGGATGCCAAAATTCGCGAAAAGAGGCCTGGCTTGGAGAAGAAAAAAATCATCTTTCACCACGACAACGCAACCGTATCCCGTACACAAGTGTGCGTTGGCGATGGGAGAACTGCGGGATGTGGGGTACGATTTGCTCGACCATCCCCCCTGTTCTCCTGATTTGGCACCGTCAGACTTCCATCTATTCCCAAACTTGAAGAAATGTTTCTGAGAAGCGCTTCGCATCCAATTAAGAAGTTGAGAGCGCCGTAGATGAATATTTTCACAGCCTTCCAGACTCTTACTTCCGGGAAGGAATACTGATGTACGCTGGACCAAGTGTGTTGAAGTCAAGGGAGATAAGTAGGAAAATAAAATCATTATGTATTGTATTTAACTGAAAATCGCAGTCTTTCATTGTCAGGCCAAGAACTTTTCACCTTACCCTCGTACACCACCAACGGGGTTGCAAACCGCTTTCCAACTATTGTACACTTAGCGGCCCAAAATGTGGCCACAGCACGTTTTGTCATTTACAATATTATCAAAATAAAAGATTAAAATCTTTTCTTTTCTTTTGGAAATAAAAGTGGCTAGTAGGATTCGAAAGAAAACTAACCAATTAACAAAAAATAATGAAAATTTATTACAAAATTGAACGATCCATCTTAGAGCTACAAAAAAATAATAAAAAATGAATTCAAATTTTGATGAAAATTTTAAAAATTAAAATTTAACTTTAAACTAACAACGGTTGTTTCCGCCTCTGTCCCTGATAACCGCCTGCATGCGATTAGGCATGCTACAAATTATGTTTCTTATGTCCTCTTAGGGTTTTTCTTCCCAGACGGCCACGAGAGAAGTTTTTAATTCCAGAAGGGTCTGTGGGGGGTTGGGGCCGGACTTTATTTTTCTTTTTAACATGTCCCAGTTATGCTTTATAGGGTTCATGTCCGGACTTCTCGCTGTCCACTCCAGTTTAGAAATGCCAGCCTCCGAAAGGTAACCTTCTACGCATCGCGCAGTGAGAGGTCGTGCGTTACCTTGAATTAGAAGGACTTCCTCGCTACCGGCGGTCTCCACGTAAGGTAGGACATGTTGCTGAAGTATCTCTTCAATATATCGCGTTGAAGTCAGACTCCCTTCAACAATTGCCAAGTCTGTACGAGCGTCCGAACTTATACCTCCCCAGACCATAACAGACCCACCATGAAAACTTGTGGTTTGCCTAGTTTTGATAGGTAGGAAGCGCTCTCCGCCCCTTCTCCATACCCGTTCACGGCCGTCTGGAGCTCTTAAGCCTACTCTACACTCATCGGTCCAACGAGCTCTACTCCATTGTTCGTGAGTCCACCTTGCATGTTCACGAGCGAACCGAAGTCAAGCTACGCGACGATGGCGGAGCAGTTCTGGACCTCGGGCTGGTCTTCGAGCACGCATGCCTCGCTCCTCCATTCGTCTTCTAACGGTGCGCTCACTTACAGAGACTTCCCTTGTCGTTTCCAGTCTCTGCCGTACTTCAATCGCTGTGAGGAACCGATTTCTTGAGATTTCCAGTGCAATAAATCGGTCATCTCGGGCTGATGTACTTCTGATCCTGCCACTTCCGGGCCTCCGCGTATAGAGTTCGGTCTGATCGTACCTTTTTAAGGCATATCTTAAAGTTGTACGCGGTACATTCAAATATGCAATTCCTTCTTGATTTCTCCCTTGATCACGAAGTAAGACAGCTTGTGCCACTTGCGCTGGAGTAAGGGGCATTGTGTTACGTTTTTGGAAGTCAGAATTGCCTCAAATTAAAAAAAAAATATGACAAAAAAGAATAAATTCATCACAGTTCAAATACCTTACCAGTGTTTTTTTGCGCCCCAGGAACAGAATGTGGTCTAAGTGTCACAAAATTTGAATCAGCTAACTGCTTTCCCTTAATATGCTCTTCAATTAACAAAAGCACATGTTTTCAATAACAGCTATCGGAAATTCTCACTTGCGATGACAAATAATCCCGTTACGGCATTGTTTTTGTTTGGCCAGATTTTGTGCCGGTAAGTGTAGTTGACTCGTGTGCAGATCCTCATTCCCATACATTAGAAAGACCACAAACCAGTTACATCGTGCGCGGATGACCTTAGGGCCACCTTTTTTTCAGCGACAAAAAAGAAACTTTTTCGCTAAGTAGTTGCGTAAACAGACGAAATTGTTGCATTTATACCGATGAAATGGCAAAGTTTTTTGCACTCTTATTGCTATAGCTCTAATTTTCAGCCCAACGCTAGCCGTATCTAATCTGCTGAGTGCTAATAATAAAATTCAAACAATCTTTCCGCAGATTCAACTTACACACGCTTTTCGCATTTATCGCCATCTTACTACATGTTAACTGCCACTAATTAGTGGCATGTACCTTCTTGTGAATATTTTTCGAGCCATCTTCGCCAACAACTCACGTAAACTAAGTCAACCAAGTTTTCGTACGTGGGAGGTTTCTCTAATGTTCTCCGGTACCGTTAATTCTTGACTGCCATTGTTTTCGAATCAGATATACGTCTACCAAGGCGGAAAAGTAGAAAGACAAAACGACGACAACGACAGTGAAGCAAATGACTACTAGCCACTTCTTATTCTTGAAAGATAGTGACCCACTTTGCCACGGTATCGCATCATCTATTCACTTCACCTTTCTACACTCGTACGTACATAACGTTGGCGTCGCATCGTTATCGTTGTAGCATATCAAGAGGGTTGACTGCGATATGCTCAACCATCGCCACGGCATTCGCGGTTGTTTGCCTACCAGTTTGACTTCTTTTCATCTAACGGGATTTTGATTACCACTCGCGAAAGTTTCGTTTACCACACAACAACATATTATGTGGCCCGACGAAAAAATGTCTGGTCAGAAATTCGGAGCCTTATATGTGGAAAGTTTCTCTATTACATGATAGTCAGTGGTTGCAAAACTTGGAAAATCGGATTTTCGTTTGCGGAATTGTAAGATTGTGTACAACAAATAAAAGAATCAATGGAAAATGAAAACAAATATGAAAAAATGCATGCTACCTACACTGACACTTAAGAAAATGGACATCCCAATTTTAACTTGGTGTCTTAATATGTAGATCTCATAGCAAATCCATGAAGAGAATATGTACTGATTAATTCACCAGAAAAATCCTAAGTACATACTTGGCAATGAGAAAGGCGAAGGGATTGGGGTAAGTTGACCTAGAGGGTATACCAACCCCAGAACTAAACAAAGGCTGGCACTAACCTCTTCGTGCGAAAATGTTGCATTTATCTTTCCCACGAAAAAGTGACAGTGTAGAATTGCACACAGTACATATTCGCGGCGCTCTACACTACACTTGAATTTCCCCTTCTCACTCAAAAGAGAGCAATCATCACTGTAATGACCGGTTCCACACGAAAAAAATGCAAAGTAATTGTTTTCGCGTGAAAATTGCCCGTAACAGTGTGGAGACTTTTGTCTATGTATGGGATTTTCGTGCGAAGAACTGAGTACCGAGAAGAGTGAAAATCTTCGTACGAACCGGATTTTTTACAGTTTTTGGATGAGATTTCGCACGAAATTCAGAGGTTAGTACCTTCCTTAAGTCAGAGTTCACACACACCGTTGTGAGGAATTTCTACATGTAAACTTGCTTTGCATTTTATTTCGCATGAAAACCGGTCATCACAGTGACAATAGCGCTCTTTTGAGCGTGAAGGGGAAGTTCAAGTGTTGTGGATGTGCCGTGTGAAAGTTTCCACTGTCACTTTTTCATGGGAGAGATAAGTGGAACATTCTGCCGCGGCCTAGAGCACGCGCATGGCTACCAATCTTGTATCCGTTATTCGAATATCTGATGGATACAAATATGCTTCTGTACAACATTGGTTCGTAACCAAAAGCAAAAAGGAGTTCGGAATATCACTCTGGTGTCAGAGGATTTACAACATCTGATACGGAAATGGAGAGTCTCACTAGATCACTCATTCTCCGATCTCAGATATCTTCAATTTAGTCTGGAACACGTCCCGGACCCAAATCAAAAATTGTAAATCGAAAAAAGGCAGATTGGACTATATATCGGAATCATTTTTGGAGAAAGTTACCCCCTCTACCGAGACAACCTCGTAATGATTGCAGTTACCTTTTTGCAAGGCTCACCACCATAGCATCCAGGTGGAGAGCCTTGCAAAAAGTAAAAAGGTAAATGTAAACCAAATTGGTGGAATGCACAGATTGGCGGGCTTGAGCACCTGTGGGAAATGCTTTAATAGCGCTGCATCTACGGCGCAAAATTCAGATTGGTTGATTTATAAAAATAACCTTAGGTTGTATAACAAGCTAAGGAGGTTCAAGCGTCGCTCGTGAAAGCTCTTCTGCGAACGTGTTGAAGAAACCACCGATGCATCTAGACTGCGCAAGATCCTGTCTACAGTCCCAACTATGTTCTCCTATCTGCTGAAAAATGACGAGACTTGGAGAAGACAATCGACGTCTTACTTGACACACATTTCCCTGACAGCTCTACCTCTACTCCGCTTTGTAACGCTCCTTCAGTTGAAGTTGCTCCATGTGACTTCACGTCAATACTTTCGAAAGAGATGGTTGTATGGGCTATTAACATTTTTGACTCTTTTAAGTCCGCGGGTCCGATTGGGATCATTCCTACAGACTTGCAGTTCATGATATATGCGGTGTATCCATGGACCATGGATCGAGTCTATTTTTAGGGGCTGACTTGAACTACACTCTTTGGTAGGTCATATCGAAAAGTCTCTGGCATACAAGGAGTACACACTGGTCGCCTTCCCTGAAATCGGAGGTGCATTCAACAACATAAAACCTGGATTATTCACAGTTGCACTTTCAAGTCTGTACACCACACGACTCACTCTGCAAGCTTATTAGCATTCTGCTTACATCGAGGGTTATCTGCATAAGTGGATGTTCACACTGCGTGCGATGCCGAGCCGAGCCGGGTCGAGCGATGCAATGCGATTACAAGCTTTTAAAGCAAGAAAATGGAAAGTCTTCAATTTTAATAATGGAATCACGCTTTGAGTGTATACACTGCGCGCGATGCAATGACGAGCCGAGCGATGGCCCGATGTTTTCACAAACTATTGTATTTTGCTTTTTCGTGCGAGTACCGGCTGCTGATTTTTTGCGATGGAATTTAATGGGCTTTGCGATGGAGTTTATGGGCTTTGTGATGCTTTGCGAAGCTCCATGGAGCCAGTATGGTGCAAGTACGAGCTGTAAAGTAATATTTGATGTAAGATCACACTGAAAAAATGCATGTATGTCTGCTTTTATACCCTAGACTTTTAGGCGCGGCGGTGTGGCAGTGTATACATGGAAATTATAATCTCCTGATTCGATTTAGCCATATCTGTCTGTCTGTCTGTCCGTTTGCACGATAACTTTCGATAGAATGAAGCTAGCGACTTGAAATTTGGTTCAAATGTTTGGATTTAGATTTAGTTGGTTGGTATTGGAAATGGCCAAGCTCCGTCCCAAGCAACCCCTACGTCCCCTGCAAATGAAACTTAAAATGGGCGATAACTTCCGATGCAATGATGCTAGCGACTTGCAAAATGCGACAAATATTTATAGTGTGGGTTTGTTAGTTGATTTTGAGTATGGGCAAGATCCTATTGAATGAACGGCAACCTTCGCTATAAACGTTAGTTCAAATGTAAATATCCAAAATTCGAATGGATGAACGATGAAACTTTTCATTGGATCCACGCCCACAGCTCAAACTGACCATATGGAAAATTCACTTTTAATGCAATGGCCGTTGCCAGTTGGAAGTTTCGGTATCACAACTAGGTCTGTACAAGTCTAGGGTATATACGCTTTGGACTCCGGTTTTGATTCAGTATGGCTCAAATGAAAGGTTATTACCACCGTAATAAGGTCGCGTTTAGAAGGCGTGGTTTCACAAGCGGTTTGAGCAGCGGGCACCGCTGCGTATAAAGGCATACAAAAGGTTTACATATTTAGCGCCGGTGCACATGGACGTCCAAATGACGCCTGACGCTGCGTTACTTTCAATCGGTTAGGAAGAAATACAATACATTACGAATAATGAAGCGATGCACATGGCCGCAGATAGCTATCTGGGATGACGCTGGTTTCTGCTCCTATCTGCGTCATTTCACGCGTCCGCATGTCAATTTTTAATAAGCCGGCCCACATACATTCGAACCCGGAACACGGACACGGTCACAATGTCTGATTTGTATGATGTTTCTTAAACCATTCGCTTGAGGATCACTTTTAAGTGCCAATTAATTAATTGTTAATCGTTGATCGTGACTACTACAATTGACAATTAATTTTGAAAAAAAAAATGGTAGGGAGGGAGCTCTCAGCTCGGACGGGGGTTTGTAAGGGGAGTGAAAATGGTGTTAAAAATCCGATATTCCTTATATTTTAGAAGTATGGCCAAAAAACAGTTTATTTAAAACTAAAAATAACATAAATTGTAAATTCAGGTTCGCTATTATGTGGGCCGGCTTATATAATACAGAGTGTGTCCTATCGCATCATGTGAATTGAAATGCAGATAGGTATCAAAGAGGGAGGAGCTTAAGTGACGCGGCGTCCGACGTCATTTGGACGTCCATGTGTACCGGCTCTTACACTGAATTCAAATGCAATCTCGGCGCTCCACAAACTGCGGCGGTGGCCGCAACGGCGAGTCGAGCGGTTTATAAATTCATCGTCCTAAAGCCGCCGCGGCTGCCGCTTTTTGCATTTATACACAGCGGTGCGCCGCTGCTCAATCCGCTTGTGAAACCTCTCGTTTGAGGTCGCGAAAGAGATGATGAAATTCATCAACACTGGGCCTTTCTTCATTAATGGGATGCACCCAATGGCAACGCCCTTCCATTTTTAGAGCACTGTTTTGAAACAGAAATAAATTTACTGGGTCAAGCACAAACGACATGATGTCGAACAGATTCTTCCTTGACTAAATTGGTCTCTACTCTCCATCATTGCGTGCAGTGAACATCCCGGATCATCTTTGCATCGCAAGCCATCGCTCGGATCATCTTTGCATCGCAAGCCATCGTTCGGCTCGGCATCGCACGGCGTGCAATGTGAACACCCACCACATCGCATCGCTCGACCCGGCTCGGCTCGGCTCGGCATCGCACGCAGTGTGAACATCCACTAAGTCTGGGCACATCGTCTGCACGTAGGCATGTGAACAGACTGCTTCTGGACCTGCAAAAGTTGGGATGTAAAATCATCGCATACGCGGATGATATTGCTATTGCCATCTCGGGTAAGTTCCCCTGTGTCCTTAGTGATATAATGCAGGAAGCTCTTAATGTTTTGGTGCGGTTGAAGTACAAGTAAGTGTTTATCCAACCAAAACGGAACATGTTTTCTTTAATAGAAGATATTAGGTACCTTCGTTTGAGCCGCCACTGATGGAAAGGACACGGCTCAAGTTCACTGACAAAGCGAAAGTCGCTTTGAACTCGTGCAAAAAAGCTTTAGGTAAAAAATGGGGCTTACGACCGAAGGTTGTCTTTTGGCTTTATACGTCGGTCTTGCGTCCCATACTCATGCATGGGGTCGTCGTCTGGGGGGCGGCACTAAACACTGCATATTATAGAATCATATTGGAAAAGGTTCAAAGACACATGCTAGTGTTTCCATCACGGGAGCTCTTATGCGAGCCATAGACGCACGTACTAATCCGCCGGATTGGTCGGACTTCAACCACTGATACCGCGAACCGTATTCACAATTTTACTCGAGAAAAGTAGTCAAACAAGTCATTCACTACCGCCGCGACGCGCTCCGCATAAGCGTACAGAGATAGCCCGTGCGACTAACTTTTCTGACCCTTTATTGTAGTTGTTGTTTGGGTTGGCTGTGAGTTGGCGTCGAGCTAGATGTTCAAGACAACGAACCCAACTCCGACTCGTACCCGACCCAACAACAATTTCAATATAGAGTCCGACCGGTATTTGAATAGGCGAGTTGTTGTGAATGAACGATTACGGTGTGTGTCGAAATACAATATGGTCTGCTTATTGACGAATTTTTCAATGCAGAATTTATTGGCACGGTTCCTCCTCCTATCTTGCTATGGCAGGAAGGAGATGGTCCATTCTTGTAACCTGTTTTTTCTCTGACTTAGACCGACAAGAAAGTGCAGGTGTTGTTTTACCACTAGTTTGGGTTGATTAATAATTTAAAAAGTTATGAATTTATGAATCCTATTGGTTTCACAAGAGATCTCCTCGGTGTTTATGTGTATAGTTACCTTACGTAACACCTATAATCTAAAAAAAAATGATCTTTCTAAATGCCAAAATTACCAAAGACTTATATGTTAGGTCTCCACAACAAACGTTTCATAACCACTGCTATCTAAGTATATAATAGGTCAACAGCAAGCAATCTTGTCGAGGAATCATTGATTACAACTCGTTTCACCAATGTTGCTGACATCAAAACTGGTTTCATCGAAAAGGTACGGGTATATCCACAAGAGAACAGATCGAAGTTAACACATACAAACTGGCCATTGAAAGCTCAAAGAAGTCTTGAAATGGTGACCTATTTGCAGCCGACATGGTGTTTCTTGAAAAATATTATATCTTAATTGATTTTAAACGAATCTGTGATTTGGTTAGTACTCTCACACAACAATATAGACCCAAATTTTCAGGTTTTAAGAAGGGAATCGCTATGTAAAATAAATAAAAACTTTATCAAGGTTAATTAAACATCATAATGCGGGTTTATTAATAGCAGCATATAATTTACTGCAAAATTGATATGATTAACGTTATCGTCCAATGTCTTTCCAATTCTATCTTTTAGCGATTCCATAAAACAGTAGCGGAATTTTACAATATTTTTTTTTTTTTTTTTTTTTCACTGAACACGGATACATACATATATTGAAATGAAGTGTTATGCGAAGCCCCTCAATTGAAGTCACACAATAAGCGAAAATAAGATCACGGGTTTCAATTACCATGTCATTATTGCTCCGTAAGAAGTGGAGAAAGCTGTTTGCACTACCGTCTTTAATACTCGGGGAGAAAGTCACTTAATTCTTCTTCAACATACATGTGTACATTGAAAATTTGAAATTGATAGCGTAATTACACAAAGTTTTGTACGAATGTGACACCATAAAGTATGTTATCTTCCATTAAGGAAGGATCATAGAATGGAAGTTGAGTCGAGGTTGTGTGTGAATTATATATGAGTTAAATAGTGAACGTGCTTATAAAACGTTTGGAAGTCGTTTGTGGCTTTAGTAGATTTTATGAGGTTGTTTTAGGCAATGGAAATAATGACAAAGATGTTGTAAAATTATAATTGTCATAAGAGAAAAGCCTGACAAGTCGGGAAAGGCTTCTTAGCCCGGCCACACAACTATCAAAAACGAACTCTGAACATCGTATGAGTGAACAATTTTCTTCAAATTTGTATGAAGTGAGTGTCTTGGGTCATTCGGACGACACTTGTACCATAATCGTTTTCGACAGTGTGTGGCCGGGCTTACGCCTCACATGGTAGGTTAGTGTGGCAAGAAAATGACAAAATACTCAGTTCTAGTCCCTAGACTCTTGATATACCCTAACATACCCACATGCACAATGTACATAATTGACAAGAAGATTGTCAGCCTGGTTAGGCCGAGTTTAGAACCTGCAGTTAACAAATTTACATTTGTTGAGCGGCGAGATTGCATTCAATGTAAATTTATAAAGCACAGCCGCTATCGCTGCGGCTGCAGCAGTTTGAGGAGGAGAGAGGATAAACTCGGCCTTAGTACTTTGTTTCTCAACCTTGTTAGTGTCGCGAGCTCCTAAACAGCCAAACAAATTAAGTAAATATCTTCCGACCCCCATACTAAAATATAATAATATAAATCGTGCACACACAGCTCATATAGACCGCCACCATCACATAGACCATGACTGGCTTCATTGTGATGTGTGTGGAGTCTATCTCCACAACCCGAGTTCTATCAACAAAAGCTGGAGGAGGTGTAATCAGACCAACGAGGGTTCTGAGGGCTTTTCTATTCAACGCCAGCAGCTTTGCAGAGCGTTTTGGATCAACCCCAGACAAAAGTTGCCCAGCAACATTGCAACTGCTTCCATTCTGTGGCCCCGCTCCCACTCCTTGATCCATCCTAGATGGCTTATGTTTATGGCATTTGACTTTTGGAAAAAATTGTCTGCCCACTTGTCCCGTGAAGGGATTAGGCTTACAAAGTTCTTACCGAAAAAATATTTAGGATCTGAGGTCGACATTATTGGCCGTGAGAAACTCACGCACATTTGAAGTATGGGGGCCCGCCCGCATCTTGCATAAAAATGAAATCCCATTTGATAAAAAATTATGTTGGAAGGCCAACCTGCAGGAGCGTATAACAAAGGGAACTGTTGCACTGTTCTCTTGCAAGAAGGTTATAGGTAAGAAGTGGGGACAGTGGCGCAACCACGGGGAGGGCTAAGGGGGCTAAAGCCCCTCCCAGGACCAATAAAAATAAAAAAAATATGTTGAAGGTGAAATAATTTTTTTTGTAACTCAACGTTTTTGTTTCCTGAACCTAAAACGAAGTTTGGAAATTTTGACTGGGAACCCCCTTTTAATACAACAACTCACTTTTTTCAATGTTATGGATTGACATCTCGTATTCCCTAAAGTATATTCTTAAAGTACACCAAATTTGCTAAAACGTAATAGCAAAATAAATGCTCAGACCTTCTTGATTAACGGCTCTTAAAAATTGCGATGAACATTTTCGTCACACTAATGAGGACAAAGTGCATTATTTTGGTTTTCGCGTTCAAAATTTGTGTTGGCAAACCTAGAATATTATATTCAGCATCTTCCCACCTACGCCAGTAGTCCGGATGGCGCAACGGTTAGCACGTTCGCCTTCTACGCACTGGGCCCGGTTCAATTCCTACTGAATGCGGAAATTTTCGATAAAAATGGGTCGGACTATGAGCCCACTCAGCTCTTAAATGAGTACCCATTTATGGGGTAAATAACTCGGTTGAGCGTGTTGCTGATCACCTTTGCACAAGACATACCACCACGATTTAGAAAATGAGATGATGCTAACTCATCTCGAGGCCATAGTTCAAAATTGGTCTGTTTCGCCAGTTATTTATTTTTCCACCTATGCCTATTTTTTCCGCCCCGCGTTGCTAGACATGTTGGTCATATCGATATTTTGAGTTTTGTTAATAGAACCGTTAGTGATAAAGATAAATTGAGAATTGTTTTGGTTTCAAAAGTCAGGCTACTTACACCCAGGCCCGAACTCAATCGTACTTTTAGGTAAATCAGAGCTTCTATACAGATGTGTTCATGAATCGCTCACGGGCTAAAGGGCTCATCGGTTCACCAAGGAGCAATATTATGTGCTAGAATGGGAATTGAAGGCAAGGGTCGAAGGTCCAGGCCAAAGGCGTCGAAATCATAAAAAAATTAGGTGCATCCTTTAAGAAAAGAAAAAAAATTTTAGGGTTCATTTTTTACTTTTTATTGAGTTTCAAGTGAACTCCCCCAATTGGTAATTTACATCCTGCCACATTTCGCCGTTTTTTAAGTAGAATTTTTCAAACGGTCGCGACTGAAATCAGTAATTTATTAGGTTGAATTTAAAGTTGGCGCATAAGAAGATTACATTATTTTTCCTCCTGGACTCGTCAACTCATGAATTTACCATTGACTTAAATAGAGGTTTACATTCGGTAAGTTTGTGGGTGATGAGTCTTAGCCACAGTCAGATTTTGTCAAAGCCTCCATTTAATCCATTAGTCGATGAGACAGTGAGTCGATGAGCCAGTGAGTCAATGAGCCAGTGAGTCGATGAGTTGATGAGCTCGTTAGCCGCCGATCGTCTGAAATCAGTCTAACGTTTATTTTTCAATTTTTCGTTATTGAAAAGTAGACACGCAAATTAAAGTTTCTTTGTCAACATACTACATTATAAAGAAATTCATTGTGCTAATTTTGTGCCCTATTTTCCTGCAAGGAAGATGGAATGAATATCAGCCGCAGAACCTGTTTGTCAACATATTATTTAATATTATTAGTGACCACTTATTTGTTTTCTCAGCCCCTCCCAGAACAAAATGCTAGTTGCGCCACTGAGTGGGGACCACGTATCTGTAGAGGCACTGCAAGGCACTGCAAGGCACTGCGTATTGTGTCGTACAGAACTCTGATGGAGAAAGTATAAGGATCAGCATGTATTGCTATGACAGGGGCTGTAAGGACTACACCGACGGCTGCCTTGGGCGCACTATTGAATTTGTCCCTCTGGACAGAGCCGAGTACCTCGCGGCTAACACTGCTATCCGCCTTCGAGAAACCGGTTGACAACGTCGATCATAGGTCATTCGCCTATTTTAAGAAACATTTATATTTCCGATGAAACGGACTATATCTCTTCGAAATACCCGTTCGACAGGAACTTCACAAGCCTGATCCAATCGAGAAATGAGTTGTTGGAAAACGCTATTTTGGCATCTCTGCATATCAGCTTGTCGTTGCACCTTCCAGGATAGTAGGTGTTTCACGTGGAGGTTACTGCAATCGCCAAGGTTGCAACCTGGCTTGCGTATAATGTGATATCGGCCATAGATATTAGGCGCGTTTTTTCAACAGACCAGATTAAGAGCACATCAACAATCGCACGCATTACACTAACAACCTGCTCCGTATACAACAATTTTGTTAGTGTAACGCGTGTAATTTTTGTTCTGCTCTGGTCTGGACTGTTGAAAAAATGCGCCTATTATAATACATATACACAGACATTCAACCGGCGATTAAAGCGCTTACTTGTCTTGGTTACGTCAAGGACTATATTGGAGTGTCGTACGTCTCTCTTGGAGGTGCGGAAATTTTTCAATATTACCCTAAGCTGGATACCGGGCCACAGTGGATTTTCTGGAATCTACAGAACTGATGAGCTGGCCCGGGCGGACACAACTAATGACGACGGAGAGTGCTTTCGTGGCACTAGAATGTCCCTGGCAGCCTACAAATTGACTACAAAAGCTATGGCGTGTGATAGGGCCAACTCTAGATGGAGCAATGGCACCACGTATCATGCAACTATGCAAATATGACTCAAGATAGATCCCAACCGACCTTACGGGTTGATATTGCTGTGAAGAAGCCATTTAATAAACGTGGTAGGACTTATCACTGGGGACTACCTTATCGGGGAGCACACCAGAAGACTTGGGCTCCCCCACAGTGACTACTGTAGAAGCTGCGAAAATGAGGAGGAAGAGGAAAGTCCTCATCTTCTGTGCGCATGCACGCGAGACTTGTAGCATGCAACGCGAATGTATGCTAAATCCAGCAGAAATTAGCTGGCTTAATGAAAGTATTGTCACAAGTATGCCATCTGATCATCTTGTGATGGGAAGATCATGCAAGAAACGATTCACTGCCGTTATATGGGACAGAGAACACGGGCAGGAGAAATATGCCAATCTTCGCCCTCAAACTATCATGTGGTTCACGGATGGCTCGAAAACCAATGAAGGTACCGGGGCGGGCATTGTGGGTCCCAACCATCGGACTTTCATATCCATGGGCAAGTTGCCACTGTCTTCCAGGCGTAGGTGCACGCCATCGAGGCATGTGCCGAGTTATGCCTGAAGATGGGCTACGACAACAAGGACGGGGCTATATTCTCTGCCAGCAAGGCCAGGCCATCAAAGCGCTGTCAAAACGTACAGTAACATCTAGGATCGTATATGCTTGACTAAAAGCACTACATAAAGTTGGCTCTCGAAACAGAGTAACTCTATTCTGGGTCCCTGGCCATGATATCAGTGGCAATAAACAGGCCGAAGAAATGGCCAGAACAGCTTCGGCCACTCCTGCGGACCGGAACACTTTTGCGGTATTCTAACCTGTACAATCATGAATCTCATCAGAGAATGGAAACGCAATGAGACTACCGCTTGATCGACTGAGTTGCTTAAGTTAAAATGGAAGAAGATTAGAACCAACTATGGTCTCTCAGGCCTGAGAGACCACTTGAGACTAGTGATGAGCACTATCGAAAAACTATCGGAAAGTTATTCGATAGTTTTTACTATCGATAGTTATTCGAATAACTATCGGGACTATCGGTCGATTGTTATGCGAATAACTATCGGGACTATCGGTCGATAGTTATTCGAATAACTATTGGGATTATCGGTCGATAGTTATTCGAATAACTATCGGGACTATCGGTGAATATTTTCGATAGTCCGATAGTATACTTTGAATGAAAAGTTTATTCGACAGCCCGATAGTTTATGAAGCAAAAGTTTAGTCGAATGAATGTGTACTTTGGCATGTTGGCTGGCTCAGTATTATGTGCATGTGATTTTAGATTTATAAGTCAATACAGATTATGTGTATGATTGGTTACAAACTTGAACTAGAGTTTAGATCTTTTCCTGAACGGAACCCCTTTTTTTTTAAAAACATGGCCCATATTGCTGGAAAAAGCTGGTATGGGTTTTTTTGGGGTCGCTGATTGCGAATCTGAAGTCCAAATGCAAGAAAACCAAATGGCAACACTATTTTTTATAAACACGGCCAATCTTGCTGGAAAAATCTGATAGGAGGTCGATTCTGTCGCTGATTTCGAATCTGAAGTCAGAATTGTAAATAATCAAAAAATAAAAGAGTTTCTGAGCGGCAACCCTTTTTTTCTGAAAAACACGGCCAATTTTGTTGGAAAAGCGGATAGGGGTTTTTTTGGGTCGCTGATTGCGAATCTGAAGTCCAAATGGCAAAAAACCAAATGAAGGATCCAGAATGGCAGCACTTTTTTTTATAAACGCGGCCAATCTTGCTGGAAAAAAAATTAAAATAATAGGGGGTCGATTGGGTCGCTGATTGCGAATCTGAAGTCAGAAATTCAAAAAATGAAGGAGTTTCTGAGCGGAAACCCCTTTTTCCTCAAAACGTCAATCTTACTGGAAAAAAAACTGGCGGGGGTTGTTTGTGTCGGACTCACAATGTCATCAGCAGTAGTCTACATACGCCTCATTACTCCTACCAGTTATTCAGTAGTTTTCTACTAGTTTTTAAAGCCATCGATAGTTTTTACTAGTTACTATATTTTCAAACTATCGATAGCTTTTAATAGTTACTATTTTTTCAGACTATCGATAGTTTTTACTAGTTACTAGTTTTCAAAACTATCGATAGTTTTTTACTAGTTACTAGTTTTTTAAACTATCGAATAACTAAAAACTATCGATAGTTCTTCGATAGTTTTTTAAACTCGCCACGGCTCGGCCTCTGTGCTCTAAACCCTTAGGGGTTCAACGCCTACCCTACAATCTAATCTGCCAGCACCACATTATGCGGGATTCGCCGAATCACGAGCAAAAGTTCACCAATTAGCGAGCATCTTGTACCTAAATATGGCCAACCACACTACTTGCAACTCTGCGAATCCCGAGAAAATGATCGTACAAGATGCTCGCCAATTGGTGAACTTTTGCCCGTGATTCGGCGACTCCCGCATAATGTGGTGCCGGCATAAGGTAAGTCAACCTCATCGTTTCATTGTCAGCTCTGGCTGGTTTAACGATTGAGTTGGGCTCGGGTTACTGTACTTAGCGTGTCGCCACGGATCCAATAGTTTCAATGCAAACCATCTAACCTAACGTAGTGTGCGTTAGTTAGTTGGTTTTGACACTCGAATCAAAATGACGCCTACCTCCCTTGCAAAAGCTCCATCATCATAGCCTTATCGTCTAACACCTGTTCAAACTGATCGTATATGAAACACACTTTTGCACACATATGCCGTTGCCAATTTCTAGCTTCGGTATCAGCACTAGGTCTGAGCAGGTCCAGAGTATCCACGCTTTGGCCTGGTTTTTACTATGTTCATCTTGTAGCTCGGGACGAAGTTCAGTTCTCGTTGTCCAAAAGAAACTATGGGAAAAGCACATAAGTATTCCACTTGTTTCTCCCCTCAAAGGAAATTTATATTTCGTCGCCATTTGGATCGACGTCCGATTTAAAGCCCGGCTTAAGACTTCATTTGGCACTTCATTAGATGTTAAGTTTTAAATGACCTTTGAACTACGAAAGAGAGATCTTCGAGCAATAGCCTTGAGGGGTTGCTCTAATGGTAATCGAAATACAGAAGTGGCATAAAAAATTTTTGTAAACATTGTATTGTGGTAAACATATATTATAATAGAAAAGAATTGTAAAACTCAATGAATAATGATACTTTAGGCTATATATGGCTTTGCGTAGAAGAGACATCCCTGAGAAGATTTTGATGGCGCGTGCGGGGAAAATATCAGATCTCTTCCAATCCAGCCCCTTTGTTTTTCAAAACAAACAACATCATTATCTCTGATAATTCTAAATAGACAGATGATTCTGTATCCGCAATACTGCCTTCAGATTATACCTTGAATGTAGCGATAAGGCTGCCCGCATTATGGATCGCATTGCGCGCCTTTGCTGAACAAAGTAAAGACGCAATGAACGCGATCCTATGGTTTGCGCGCCTTCGCTGAACAAAGCAAAGACGCGATCTAATATGTGAGGAGCCTTAGTGTCCTGTTCCGAGAAGCGAGGTATGTATCCTAATTAAGTAGCATTGTTGGTGTTATCCCACTCATCAGAACGTTTGGTCACATTAAGCGTTTAAGTTCTAGAATTAACTGGAGTTTGAAAACATATGAATACATAATACATACCTATTTTGTTTTCCGTAACTATGGAAAAAGCGGGTTGGATCACCTGAAAAAAGAGAAACATTTATTAGTATAATTGCTAAATCTTGCTTAAAATTATTATATATGCATTATCTTTTTTAATACGTACTATGTTGAAATAATGGACCAGATACGAGATTCGAATCTGTCCAATTAAATAAATTATCGAAAAGAATTTGCTAGAAAAACCCAATCTTCTTATCGACTTTTCTGTACCTCCGATTGACAAGAAACTTTGGCATTAAATCGAATTCAACGCACATTACCTACAGATTTCGAAGCCAATGATGTGTTGAATGTTGCGTCTCAATCCAAGACAAAATATATAAAATCTATTTATAGACAATATCTTGATGGAAACCATCAAGTATGACCTTCAGCCCACACACACACACTGTTGAGTTATTGAATTCTCCTACATGGCTGACATTAGTATTGTACATACATAATATATTCAGATACAATTAGAATTAAACATGCAAACAAAAGATCCTGCTCAACGTGTCGTCGTCGTCTTTCTGACAAATTTAATTGATTTTCTTTTCAATCAACTAAACCCGGTCGAGTGTTGTGTACGCTATCTTTATCTTTGTAGGCCAACGACAAATCGCATTGCGTCTTATTTCACCCCACAGAGCGCCGCGCATTTAAAATTGAAACTTGTCGACGACGAATGTGATAATCCATTAGAAAAAAGTAATAATAATTGGCTGATAAGGCATGCGGAGAGAAGGTCACTGAACCCCATACCGAAACATTTCAAGTAAATAGAGACAAGTAGAAAACGCCGTAATGAGCAGTGTTTTTCATACTGTGTGCACACGAAAATATCTTATGTTTAAGATATTGAATTGAAGAAAAAAACTTCGGGGGAAAAAGCACAAAGTGATGAGAGGAATGTGTGTTTACCTGTCGCAACTGATTCAGTCCAAATTCAAGGAGAGAATGCGACATCAGTCGCTCTAAAGCAACGCTAATATGGTCGACTTTCACTCGAATCTTTAATAGTGGGTGTGTTCACAAAATTCTACATGTTGAATTCAGTGAAAAATTAACATACTTAAAATTGCTTTCAATTAAGTTTCGGGCTCAGATTCATATATCATGATCATGAATATTGGAAATCAACCAAAAATTTCTTTTCGATTTGTTTCTCCTATTCTTCTATTATACTCCAATTAACAAAGAGTTTTTACTCTGCAAAAGGTCCGGTAGTCCTGAATTTTTGATAATTTGTATGGGTTGGTGGGGTAGTAAAAAATCCAAGTCTGTGCTCCCTCGCCATCCTGGAAAAAGTGACACTTTTATCAGCTTTCGCCTATAAATCCGTCCCACTCCATTTTAACGCAAAACATGTAAAACAAGCTTGCTGAAGGTACCATACCTTCGTTGTGACTTATGGTGCATTTGCCACTTTGAAGTTAGTAGTAAAACTTGTTCCCATTTCACTGTTCCTATGAGAGGTATACGAAATACTGAGCCGATTTGAACCAAATTTAGGAACGTGGTTTGGCAGTCAATATGAAATTTGGTAAAGATATCTTCAGAAATAAAAAAGGTTTTTCTAACAAAAACTTGCTTTTGGTACGGTCGTTCCTATGACAGCTATATGATAGGGTAGTCCAGTTTCAACCAAATTCGGGAATGTGATTTGACTAAAGATACTACTGATTAGTGTGCCATTTGAAAAGGATATCTTTAGAAATAAAAAAGTTTTTCTCACAAAGACGAATTTTCGGACCGGTCGTTCCTATAGCAGTTATATGACGTAGTGGTCCGATTCCTTTGGTTCTGACATATTAACAGTGTGCAATAAAAAGAAGGATTTATACAAAATTTCAGCTCGCTAGCTTTAAAACTGAGGGGCTAGTTTGCATAGAACCAGACGGACAAAGTTTAATCGACTGGTCGCATCATACTGACCAAGAATATATATTATGTAGTTTATATGGTCAGAGATGTTTCCTTCTGTGCGTTGCAAACTTCATGACAAAGTTAATATACCCTATCACATCTGTGAAGGGTATAAATATGCTACAGTAATGCTAACTTGACAGTCAAGTTAGCATTACCACCCCTTGAAATAGGGTAAAAATTAAATATTTCGAAATTGAGTATATGTAGTGGATTAATTGTCGTAAATTTGTCGCGTAAGAAAGAAATTTTGTCGCGTTTGTTTTTTTTTTTAAAATAACCCCTGGTAACTAACTTATCAGATATCACTCAAATTAGCATTACCACCCTTTGAAAAAGGGTAAAAATAAAAAATTTCCAAGCCGAGTATACATAGTGGATTAATTGTCGTAAATTTGTCGTGAAAGAAAAATTTTTGTCGCGTTTGTTCTTAAAAAAATAACTTTAAACTTAAGTTAGCATCACCACCCCTTGAAATAGGTTAAAAATTAAAAATTTTCAAGTCGAGTATAGTAGATTAATTGTCGCAAATTTGTCGTGAAATTTTTTGTCGCGTTTATTTAAAAAAAAATGACTTTACACTCAAGTTAGCATTACCATTCCTTGAAATAGGGTAAAAATCAAATCAATAAATAAACATATGTAATTGCTTGAAAGCAAAACTATTTTTATTTGTGGAGAAAATTCTTTAATTAATAAGCACATGTTCAAGAATCTTGAATCATTTTAAAGAAAGCGCAATGTCAATAATTACAGTCGGTTGCACTTTATGATCTCTGTAAGAAGTTTCAAAGGGGGGCAAAGACCTTTTCCATAGTCCTCCGCGTGGGCGCCCCCTGGTAACGGCAGTGTATCAATTCGCTGACGGCCAATGTCTTAGCGATAAGACAGTTTGGAAAAGGCAGATAGCTGTAGCCTGAATGGCTGACAAACACCTAAGCGTCTCAGGTCTAGTAGGATGGAATGACTTGTGTAGTTGGACCTGCTACATAGTTGTGTGGGCTCCAGCACGTTTATTAAACCATCTGAAGCAGCTATCTCCGAGCCCATCCCCTGAATGGGGTTAAGCGACGTGCTGACAACTCGTCCTTGTAAAAACCACTCCATGTCAAGAAACCTGGAACAAAAGCCTCGGATTGGACGGATCAACAACGACGACCACGCAAACGAATAAAGGATTATTCTTTCGGATCCTGGAATGTACGCTCCTTGAACAAACCGGGGGCCGAGAAGGCCCTCCTTCAACAGGTCGAAAAGTACAAACTGAGCATTACTGCAGTCCAGGAAACAAATTGGCTTGGCAGCGAGATTAATGACAAGAAATCGCACATAATTTTTACAAGTGGCAAACCATCGGGCCGCAAGGAGTTTGGAGTAGCATTTATAGTGAACAATCACCTCAAACCGCATATTACTGACTTCAAACCCATAAATGAACGGCTGTGTGCGATTCGCATCAAGACTCGATTCTTCAATCTCTGGCTCATCAATGTGCATGCCCCCACTGAAGTTAAAGAAGACGCAGTAAAAGACGAGTTCTACGCCCGCCTTAAAACTCTCTTCGACTCACTTCCAACAAACGACGTCAAATTGCTGCTGGGAGACTTTAACGCGAAAGTCGGGAATGAAAGTTGGCATCGGGGGACCTCTGGAGGCCACAGCCTCCATGAAGAATGTAACGATAACGGCCAGCGACTTATCGACTTCGCCTGTAGCAGGAATTTAGTCGTAAGCTCTACGTGTTTCCCGCATCGACGCATTCACAAGCAGACCTGGAAGTCTCCAGACGCACATACCGTCAACCAAATTGACCACGTCCTCATTTGCAGGAGATGGGCGTCTAGTGTCATGGATGTCCGCTCCTATCGAGGAGCAAACTGCGACTCAGATCATCACTTGGTGAAGACGACCTACAGATGTAGAATTTCCTCAGTGCACCAGTCAAGAATCAGCCCTCCCAAAATCTTTGCGGTTGATAAGCTCTTGAGTGATGCTACAGCGGTGGCGTATACTACCGCCCTTGAGGAAAAACTATCACCTATGCTACACAACATCAGCAACACAGGCGTCCATGGGTTCTGGGAAGAACTCAAGGGTACCATCAAGGATGTCGCAGAGAAGGCCGTGGGATATAAAGCCCGGCGAGCGCGAAATGACTGGTTCGACGAAGAATGCAAAAATTCACTTGACGCGAAAAACGAGGCCTACAGACAATGGATTCAACGAGGAACCAGACAAGCGTACAAATTAGTAAATACAATTAAGAACGGCTACCAACCCAGGACTAGCCTTTGTAAGGACAAGGATGGAAACATCATCAGCGACACCGATGGTATTAACAAACGATGGGCCTCTTATTTTGAAGAGCTTCTAAACCGACCATCTAACATCCCCACACAGGAAGCTCTCGATGATATTGTTGATCTAGGCCCACCCATTCAACCCCCGACAGTAGAGGAAGTTGATCTCGCGTTGCGGTCACTAAAACGAAATAAAGCGCCGGGCGCTGACGAGATCCCAGCTGAACTGCTAAGATTCGGTGGAACGAGTCTAGTTGATGCCATACATTAATTACTCCTGCGAGTATGGGAGAACGAGGAGATCCCAGACGATTGGCGCAGAAGCATCATCTGTCCAATTCATAAAAAGGGAGATAAACTGCGGTGTGAGAATTACAGGGGCATCTCACTAGTTTGTACGTCCTATAAAATTTTGACGAAAATTCTGGAAAAAAGAATAAAACCGTACGCAGAACGAGTCATTGGCGAATATCAAAGCGGTTTCAGACCTGGTCGCTCCACAACCGATCAGCTCTTCTCAGTCAAACTGATACTCCAGAGGTGCTGGGAGTACAACGTAAACGTATACCAAATCTTTGTCGACTTCAAGCAGGCATACGACAGTATCGATCGTGGAGTACTGTACAACATCATGCTGCAATTTGGTATACCAGCAAAATTAGTGCGACTGACAAAGATGACGATGACCAACTCCGTCTCACAAGTCAGGATCCAGAATAGACTTACTGATCTATTTGAAACACGCACTGGTTTGAAACAGGGCGATGGACTGGCACCGACGCTCTTCAACCTAGCACTGGAATACGTTATTCGGGCCATGAATATGGACAACAGCAAGACACTACTCATCAAGTCGACACAATTAGCAGCGTACGCCGACGACATCAACATCATGTCCCGAAGATTGGCTGACGCAGAAGAACTTCTGCATACGCTCGATACCGCTGCAAAGGAAGTTGGATTACTTATTAACGAGGGTAAAACTAAAATAATGATGCAATCGGTGACAAGGACACCTGCACAACCGAGCATCAACGTGGGGGACCTCAACATCGAGTTCGTGAACAACTTCATCTACCTGGGTTGCAACCTGTCAAGGGACGCCAACGAAACAGACGAAATCAAGCGACGGATACAGTAAGCTAATAAGACTTTTTTCTCGGTTCTCCCCATAATGAAATCGAAACATGTGCACAGAAACACGAAGCTCCGCGTGTACAAAACCATTATACGACCAGTGCTATGCTATGGCTGCGAAGCATGGACCCTAACTCAAGCCTCCGAAAACATGCTAGACACTTTCGAACGTAAGGTTCTACGGCGAATTTTCGGGGCTGTTTGCGATCGAGATGGATGGCGCATCCGGTACAACCATGAGTTGAAATGAAATGTACGATGAGCTGCAAGTCTCGAAAATCGTCAAACTACAACGACTTCAATGGGCAGGGCATGTACAAAGAATGGACGATGATCGCATGCCTAAGAGAGTAATGAATGCAGAACGAGTCGACGGAGCGAGACTGCGAGGACGACCGAGATCTCGTTGGGAGAGCTCAGTAGGTGTGGACGCCGCGCAGCTGCTGGGCTTCCAAAATTGGAGGACGCGGTCACGTGACCGAGATAATTGGAGGATAATGATCCAGGCGGCCAAGGCCCGACGTCGGGCTGTCGCGCCACGATGATGATGATAAGAAGTTTCTGGTTTTTCAAATAAGTCGTTGTAAATTACCCATTCCCCGTGATTTCTGTACGTCACGGCTGTGTAATGAGTCGAAGTGTCTGCAGTAGTGATGTGAACACAGTAACGAGTCGTTTTTTTTTGAACGACTCAACAGAATGAGCGAAAGATTTGGCACAATGACATAGCCCCCGAGTCGTTCAATTTAAGAATGACACACTGTAAAATTAATAATCAAACTAGATCCCGCATAAATACTACGCAACGCATAGAAAATCCAGGCTCATTCAAAACTTCTGATTACATATTACAATCATATTCATTCACACCCCATCCTAGTATCTATCTGAAACTACAATACTAAAACCACATTATCTATATATCTACCAAACCAAACCAATCCCATCTAAATCCATTCATAATCATCTCTATGCAATATGCAATGCACGCATTGTGTGTACTCCTAAATATACACACAACCCATGCTGATGCTGCCTGCAAGCAAATCAAAAATCATTTGCTTACGTCAAGCCCAACATTCTGAAACAAAAGTAATCGTTTTGTATCATCATCTCAAGCTCAACTTTAGATTAAAACGATTCCAAACCAACAACCAGACAATTTCCTCTGTATACTGTGGCACGAATTCAGTAATTCGCAATGTAAGTTGTGAGCTTTTAACACAAACAGCACACTCTGTGCTGTGCTGTGAGGCATACTGGGCTGTGGTGATTGGTAACATAAATATTGATTATTTGTGTAATTTAGTATAGACTCAAATTCAGATGTTTCACTCACTAAGCGCATACCATAATTACTCACATTCTCTGCCAAATGAGGAATTAATGGCATGGAGCTTTTACAACAGACTAGAATGATCTGAGTCTTTTTTAGTGCTTTGCTTCGTATCTTGCATATGAAAATGAAAACCATATGAAAAATTCTGACAAAGCAACAGTCTAGTTTAGAAATGCTAGCCCTGCAGCTGGAGATGTTAATGTTGTTGATTAAGGAAGTAAATGTTAGGGTCGCCACACTTTATCGCGAAGAACCAGGATTGAACTTCCATCGAACCATCAAATATGGTATCATAGAACGGTGGAAATGAGGAGATTTTTTTTTATAGAGTTTGACGTGGTTCGATGCTGTTCGCGACCAAAATGGCTGTTTTTTTTTCGACTATCGGCTTCTAGGGAGTCATATCAAAGGGGATAATGAATACTTTTCTTTCCATTTCTGGCATTTTTTTTTCAATTTGCTGCAAAAGGGGGGCGAAATAGGCGAAAAGTGCTAGAAATAGCATTTCACTACAATGCATTTAATATCGTCATATATTTAACGATTGATATGAAACTTGGTATAACTATTGTCTACAATATCGTTTATTATATATGAGTATGCAAAAAAGCAAGCTAGTTAATAATAGTATGTACATTGCATTTCACATAATTTTATTATTGTTCCCCGAATCTTTGGATTTGTTCGACTCTTTTTTAATGGCTCAATGGAGAGGGTTACAGTAGAAAGAGTCAATATGCTCATCACTAGTCTGAAGTTCTGGTTTGGATCATCGATGACCCAATATAATTCACGAGCCCAGCTAGTTTGTGTATTCCGCTTTGGTGCTGGGATTTTGAATTAAAATTAGAATCTGACTACGTCGAACTTGACTTGTCTCGAATCGTTCGTATGATGTTGCCTGAAACAAACGCGACAATTTTGTTTCTTTGACGACCGAGGGGTGCACCAAGTATTACCGATGTCAGCCGTGCTTTTGTTGCCTTTTCGGTCATTTCAGTACCGCATAGCAAGTGGAGTTAAAGTTAGTCATGGTACTAACTAATCCGGTACGTTTAGACTGTGGCGAGTTTCTTTGTGTTAATTAATCCTCCAAGTAGTTCGCACGGTCTAAACGTACTTATTGTCATTGTCACATTGCTGTTTAGGGTGGTGTAGAGTAAGTCATTAATCTCGCGGAGTTTCGCCTGTAAACAGTGGGGTCAATGTTAATAGCCCAGTAGCAACAGTGTTTACTATACATAGTAATGTTGTTAATCTACGTGTCAACTGTAAATAGCTCTTGTATTCAAATAAGGGCCCAACAAAAAATAGGTAGTTAGCTGTAGTTACATTCAGTTATTTAATCCACAAACTTGAATTGACGAATTCAACTAACAACCCCATCCTTAGCGCCAACAACACTTTTCGGTGATTTGCGTGTTTGATTTTCTATTTTAGTTAGATTATTCCTTATTTCCTAAATTCGATGTCGGCATTTGCATAAAATTTTGTTTTACGCGTTTCCCAGCCGGGAATCGCCATCGTGACTAATTTAGAATTGGTTGCAATTACGCTTTAAGGGCGAATGGATGATGTTTGAATTATACAAAGTTGTGGCGTTGTTGTTTCACTAGTGGGGATCTTTTTATGCAAAAGCAGTTTTTCAAAATATTATGTGGCACTACAATGACGAGTGCAATAACGTGGCTCTTTTGCATTCGGAGGTAAGTAACTGGGTGGGTATGTTACTTGGCTGGAAATCCTACCCATCACATTTCGTACCCACCACTATGGTGAAAACAATTTTATGTCGCACTCCATTGCCGTAACCAGCGCCATCTAGATATACAGGCCTCCGCTCAGCTGATTTTGACGGCTAAATTACGCAATTATTTCCTTCAATGACGCCATCGTATCCACAATCCAGTGGTCGGCGACTGGTGCTGGGGAGTCCCCGGTATTTGTGCGTTCCGTATTTAGTTTTCGTTTTCCGCGTTCAGTGTTTATTTGTTAGTAAAATTTCATCTAGTGATCCGGGAAAACAAACACGTGCGCGATTAAAGTGTGTCGTGCGGTCAAAAGATGTATTTTGTCAAGTGTGTACTGTTCCACGATGTTCTGCGACTGATCCCCGGGGCTGCGGCTTCGACCAAATTGCTGCAAGTGTGCAGAAAGTGTGTTTTAGAGGACTAAAATGCCGCCCGACGCAATTCCAATTGTTAACATATGTCGTGCCGGGGACATCGTCGTGTGCAGTCACTGCTTTGGCAGTGAATTAATGACGTAAAATTGACGTCACAAATGAAGTCTAATTCACCACGATCAGCTGAGCCTGTCTATCTAGATGGCGTTGCCGTAACCCCTTGTGGGGCATAGCATTGCCATCTAAAAATACAGGCCTCCGCTCAGCTGATCGTGGTGAATTCGACTCCTATTTTGACGTCAATTTTACGCCATTAATACCTTGCCAAGACAGTGACTGCACACGACGATGTCCCCGGCACGACAAATGGAATTGCATCAGACGGCATTTTTTTCCTCTAAAAACACACTTTCTGGACACTTGCAGCAATTTGGTCGAAGCCGCAGCCCCGGGGATCAGTCGCAGAGTATCGTGGAACGGTTCACACTTTAAAAAGTACATATTTTGACCGCACGACACATTTTCATCGCGCACGTGTTTGTTTTCTCTTTTGTGTTGTCGACCAGGGTAGACCCCGGTCCTGCATTCTTGTGAGAAAAGCTCTAAAAGCATTTCTTATTCCAGAGTTCAGTGACAGGGGCTTTGTGGTAGTTAGTTTGGAACTTAGGACCAACCAAGCGCTATTGGATTATATCGGCATATATGCCTTATGACCACATTGGTACCTTCCCTCAGGAAAATCTAAGAGAAGCGATAGCCAATGCTAATACGTCGAAAATTGATCTAGTTTTGGGCTGCGACGCAAATGCCCATCATGCCATCTGGGGTAGTTCTAATACTAATGATCGGGGAGAACTACTCTTCGATTTTATCATAGGTACAAACCTTCTGTTGTGTAATATTGGATGCGAGCCTACGTTCGTCACCAAAAATAGACAGGAAGTCCTAGACATATCGCTCGTCTCGGAGTCTATTCATCACTTAGTGAAAGATTGGAGAGTGTCAACGGATCACTCGTTCTCTGATAAATCGCTACCTCCAATTCAGCATTGATGAGCTTCCCAAGCCTATCGTTCTCAATCGGAAAAGGACAAACTGGGTCAGATATAGGGAGGTTATACTGGAGGTACTACCCACTCTGCCTCACCAGCCGTCAAACAAGTCAGAGCTGGATGACATGGTTCAAACTCTGACGAGTGCACTTAATAAAGCTGCTTCCAAATCATGCCCAATCAGTAAAATTAAGGGTAAAAAGAAACCCGCATGGTGGAATGCTCGTATCTCAGAACTTAGACAGCTATGCAGAAGATCCTTCAATAAGGCGAAATCTACTAGGCTGGAGTCGGGAGTTGGGCTCTATATAAGAAGGAACTTAGCGCGTTTAAGAAAGAACTGCGAAAGGCTAAGCGTAGCTCTTGGAGACTTGTTTTTTGAACAGATCGATAAGGTGGGAGAAGCCTCCAGACTGCGTAAGATCCTCGCTTCTAATCTTGCTGCTCCTAGCTATTTATTAAAGCATGATGGTTCATGGATCACCACTAGTTCGGAGACTATTCGTCTTTTATTGGATACCCACTTCCCAGATAGCTCAGCTAATTTTCCATTCAATGGCACTACTTGAGAAGTGACTGCTCCCTGTGATTGTGCCTCTATTATTTCCAGTGAAAAAATTTTATGGGCTATTCGAAGCTTTGATGCGTTCAAGTCGCCTGGACGTGATGGCATTATTCCGACCGATTTGCAACACACATCTGATATTATATCCCCCTGGATCGAAGCCATTTTCAGGGCATGTTTGGAGCTGGTCTATATCCCACGTATGTAACTACGTCAAACCCGAGGCTATTATCAACGCGCTTTCTGGGTTGCATGTGAGCAAGTCACTCTGCGAAAATGTTGTACACTGGCTTTACGTTTCTGTTGTACGCCCCATACTTATTTATGGTATTGTGGTTTGGTGGAAAGCCCTTCATATTGCAGCCAATTGCAGCCTGCTTAGCAAGGTCCAAAGACTAGCCTGCGTCCTCATTAGCGGAGCACTGAGGTCAACTCCGTCTGCAGCCTTGGACGTGCTGCTCAACCTGCTTCCTCTGGATATCATGGGCGAACAAACTGCTGCAATCACTGCCATACGCCTTCGTGAAACGGGACTGTGGATCTCGTCTGCCTTCGGCCATTCATCGATTTTAAATGGTTTGGATATTCCTACAGCAACTGACTATTCCGCTCCTAAACATCTGTTCAGCAAGAACTTCACATCCGTCATCCCAAGTCGGGATCAGTGGAAGGAAGGCGAGTTTCCAATTGCTGACTCTATCGGCATATATACGGACGGATCCAAAACAGACGGAGGGGTAGGAGCGGGTGTCTATTGCGACAGGTTAAATTTAAGCCTGACTTTCCGTCTACCATCTCACGGTAGTGTTTTGCAGGCGGAGATCACGGCGATTTCGGAAGCTCTTATCTTTTTAGGACGACATGTTATAGCTGGTAGAGACATTGTCATCTATACGGACAGCCAGGCTGCAATCAGATGGCTGGATTCAGTCTTGTGTACATCTAAGATTGGATTATTGTCGATCATCCCTCTCTGAATTGGGGAGCTATTTCAACATTGTCCTGTGCTGGGTCCGTGGCCACAGTGGCCTGGAAGGTAACTGTCAGGCTGATGAGCTTGCCAGACTGGGCTGTTTGAATGGGGAACCCCTACTATATGGTGATATCTATCCTCCCATTGCTTCTTGCAAACTGATTGTCAAATCTGAGCCGATTAACAAAGCCAATGCAAGATGGATTGATGGCAATACCTGCCGCACAACTCGATCGCTGTGGCCCATACTGGACGCTACCCGATCTGAAAATTTACTGTCGCTAAACAGAAGGCATATTAGCTCGGTGGTGGGTGTTATCACTGGGCATTGTCTCATTGGGGAACATGCCAGGAGACTTCGGTTTCCCTACAATGACTTTTGCAGGAGCTGTGGGGACGTGAACGATGAGGAAAGTAGTTTCCACCTTCTCTGCTCCTGTCCAGTTTTTGCAGTTAGAAGGAGATCGTTGCTTGGATCCTACTTCTTCACTGACTTGGAAGAGCTAGAAAGCGCGGATGTTGGAAAACTCCAGAGTTTTATTGTTGGCTCTGGATGGTTCTAACTATCAGAAATATTGAGAGAGGATGTGTGTTAGTGGTATCACAACGGACCTATTTGAGGTCTAAGTGAGCTGTGTTTTATCACAGCAGCCCATCTACCTACTTTGTTTTCTCGGATCACTGTAGATGAAATTTAGCTAAGTGTCACCATACACTGTCAAACTCGAACACGAACCTAATACAAGTGGACCGGTTTTCTTCACACCTGCGTGAAGTGTATATGTGTGTCAGAGGACATTTGTACCAGGTTCGTGCTCGAGTTCGACAGTGTATGGTGACACTAACAAATAAACACTGAAAACGGGTCTCGCCGCCATCAGTCGCCGACCACTGGACTCTGGATACGACGAAATTGTAGAAGTAAATAATTACGTAGTTTAGCAGTCAAAATCAGCTGAGTGGACGCCTGTATTTTTAGATGACAATAGCATAGCGCGTCAACTGTTGCATGTGGCCCAGTTGACGTCTCGTTGGCATAAACTAGTTTCGTAGGAATGCAGTTGCCAGCCATGTATCTATCGGATATGGATAGCCACCATTTTCCTGAATGTGTAAAGTAAAGCAAAACTTCAAGCCTCGTATAATTCTTTTTCTGGACTAAAGGCGCGTTGACATGATCAAACTATGGTTTGACAAACCACGTTTGACAACCCACTTGAACGTGTCAACCCGATGTCAAACTGATTTGAAGTCTTGTGCTCCTGTCAAACCGTAGTTGGACGGTGCTCAACTTTTCATCAAATGCTGATTTGTCAAACCGTTGTTTGATCATGTCAACGCGCTTTGATTCTATGAGTTTTGCAAACTACAAATACAGGAACCCTTCAATCTACATAACGTGTACAAAATCTTCCAACTGGGCTCAGTTTCGGGCAACCCCACAATACACTAAATACTCCAAACCAAAATCCGCATTTGCAAATTATAATTTCTTTGTAAACTCATCGGGGGCCTCACTGCTCACTCTGTAGTGTTGGAGCAGACGACTTCATGCGATGAGTGGGACTGGTTTTTGTTTTAGAAAATCCCCCAAGCGCCAATGTACAAACACACCCACATATTGGGGAGCTTTTGCGCGCATTATATTTTCCTCTCTGATTGCATTCTGTACATATCTATACATATTTATATTCATGCAAGATACGACCGATTATGCATATCTATAATAATATATACACACAACTCTCGGTACATATATATTTTGTGGAAACGACTGACGGCATGATTTTTATGGGGCGAGCTTGCTTGATGAGCCATTATTTTTCTTGAATAGGTATACTCGTAAGCTGGCTGAAGCTGATGTAGGCTTTTTGTCGTTGTGTCGTGTCAGGCGACTGAGTCTATTGACCCACGTGGATTCTAATGAACATACAATATATGAATATAAGTATATATGTATATACGTAAATGTCTGTCAGCCGGTATTATTACTGCCCTAATGTTGCGTGTAATTGGTAATATCGTTACTTATGTATGTACCCAATATTCCATAGATGAAAAGTGGCAGATTAGGGGTCAAAGAGCCTATCAACAAAAGAAACAAATGGGATTTTTCTTTTTATGTAGGCTTTACGGGGGCAGTTCATTAGAATTTTGGGAATGTTGTTAATTAGATAAATTGAATTGATGGACATACTCCATAAAGAAAGACATCGAAACAAAAGACACGAAGATTGGAATATTGACAATATGATATGGTAAAGACCGCAAAAAAATGCGGCTGTGTCAAGCGGCGCGACCTTAGCTGGGGGAAAGTCGCCTACGAGAGCTATGACCTATTCATCAAGCTGTAAAATTGCGGAGACGGAGCAGATACGAACGTGAATATAGCTGCGGTCTGAAGTGCGAAGTCCTGCTAAGGATTATTCGCGGAGAATGACGCCGTAAACCATCCCCAATTCAATTTTACCGTGCGAAGCGTTCGTTCTAATGTGGTCTCTGCTTAAGAGCCCGCACAATTAGACAATTATCCTCGCAAAAAAAACTCGTACTCGTGTTTTATTAGGTGTACAACTTTGCTTCCGCCGTTTTCTGACAGACGGCTGCATCGGTGAGGGCTGGTCAAAAAAAGTAGTTCAAAAGTGTCACAAAGTGAGTTTGGACATCTGTGAACGTATCGACATCCCCGCATTAGTAAAAGTTGTTCGCATTTTTAATAAGATTCGCGATTTAAAATGTCTGTTTTCGAGCCAAGTTCTCGTCATTTGCGGGAAGTTTTGATCTTCTGCTTCCATTTAAGAAAAACTGCAGTTGAGGCTCATCGAATGCTCTCAGATACTTACGGTGAGGTTGCTCTGAGTGACAGAACATGTCGTGAGTGGTTTCAACGCTAGTGGCGATTTCAATGTCGAGGACAAGCATGGTGGTGGGAGAGAAACAATTTTCAAAGACGACGAATTGGAAGCACTGTTCGATGAAGATTCGTGCCAAACGCAAGAAGAATTAGCTGAATCACTGGGAGTGACTCAGCAAGCCATCTCGAAACGCCTCAAGGCCATGGGCATGATTCAGAAACAAAGAAATTCGATTCCGTACTAGTTAAAACCGAGAGATATTGAACGGCGATTATTTGCATGCGAACAACTGCTTCAAAGGCAGAATCCGAAGGAATTTCTACATCGCATCGTAACCGGCGACGGAAAATGAGTTCGTTATGATAATCCCAAGCGCAGAAAGTCATGGGGAATGCCCAGACATGCCTCAACGTCGCCGGCAAAACCGAATATTCACGGCGCCAAGGCTATGCTTAGCATTTGGTGGGACCAGCTCGGTGTGATATACATACTACGAGGTATTGGAACCGAATGAAACTATGACAGGAGATCGGTACCGAACGCAATTGATGCGTTTAAGTCAAGCAATAAAGGAAAAACGACCACAGTGCCAAGAGAGACACGACAAAGTCATCCTCCAGCATGACAATGCTCGGCCGCAAAAGTGGTCAAGACATACTTGGAAACCCTGAAATGGGAAATCTTGCCCCACCCGCCGTACTCCCCAGGCATCGCTCCTTCCGACTACCATCTGTTTCGTTCCATGGCGCAAGGCCTGGCTGATCAGAATTTTCGTTCGTACGAGGAAGTCGGAAAATGGATCCAATCATGGATCGCGTCGAAAGACGCCTCCTTTTTCGAAATGGAGTCCGAAAATTGCCGGAGAGATGGGCGAAAGTTGACGCTAGCGATGGACAGTACTTTGAATAATACATCTGTAAGTACTTTTTGACAATTAAGCTTTTAATTGCAGGAAAAAAACGGCGGAAGCAAAGCTGTACACCCAACATAAACCAGGCGGTAGGATTCAATAAACTTCATGAAAATTTGCTGACCAATACTGAAATAATATCGTTTATTTCAGGGAACACTTTCGTTTGTATTTAAACATTAAATTTATAACAAAAACAAATTACTAAAAACTGTCACCAATCCATCTAGCTGAAGTTCTCAAAATAGATACAGTTTTAGTACTATTTTATACCATAAATACCATCTGGAATTTACGAAATCGATGCGAGTTTAAATACATTTAATCACTAGCCACACGAATTATGTTTCATTGGAAATTGGAAGCTTGGTTGGTTTGGTTTTACTCTGCATACTAGTGATGGGCATAATGACTCTTTTCACTGTGCCAGCACATAGGCTCTGACTCTTTCCAATGAGTCGTTCAAAAAGAGTCATGCAAAGAGTCTGAAACTTGGTTAATAACATATTCAATAAAAGTCGTAGATGGGCGACCCCAACTTTTTTTTTCTCTTTTTTGACCCCAGATTCGGAGTTAGCGACCCCCCAATACCCTTTAGTTCGAGCCAGCCCGATCGGACCACTATTTCCCATGAAAAGGGGGCTGCCAGCCTAGGATGGGCGACCCCAATTTTTTTTCTCTTTTTTGACCCCAGATTCGGACTTAGCGACCCCCAATACCCTTTAGTTCGAGCCAGCCCGATCGGACCACTATTTCCCATGAAAAGAGGGCTGCCAGCCTGGGATGGGCGACCCCAATTTTTTTTTGTCTTTTTTGACCCCAGATTCCGACTTAGCGACCCCCCAATACCCTTTAGTTCGAGCCAGCCCGATCGGACCACTATTTCCCATGAAAAGGGGGCTGCCAGCCTAGGATGGGCGACTCCATTTTTTTTTGTCTTTTTTTACCCCAGATTCGGACTTAGCGACCCCTCAATACCCTTTAGTTCGAGCCAGCCCGATCGGACCACTATTTCCCATGAAAACGAGGCAGCCAATCTGGGGCGGGCTGTTTTGACTCTTTTGACTCTTTTTGAACGAATCTTTTTGTGCGAGTCGATTTCGTGTCGCTCTTTTCGAACGAATCTTTTTGTGCGATACGATTTTGTATCGCTCTTTTTGAACGAAACTTTTTGTGCGAGTTGATTTCGTGTCGCTCTTTTTGAACGAAACTTTTTGTGCGAGTTGATTTCGTGTCGCTCTTTTTGAACGAATCTTATTGTGCGATACGATTTTGTATCGCTCTTTTTGGACGAATTTTACATAGAGAAGGGAGAAGGAGATAGGGAGGGAGAGGGCTGAGGAGCATCCAAATAGTGGTGTCAAAAATGTGAAATTCCTTATATTTTAGAAGTTATGGCCACAAAACAGTTTATTTAAAACTAGGGTATAGTAGTGGTGTAACTGCTTGAAACAGAATGATTTATGGGATAAACTGAATCGTGGTCGTGTGAACGGTCCACAACCCAAGGCAAAGGTAGTGCACTTTCCAGTCCACGATAGATACAAGCATGAGATCGAAAGCGTACCACGATGTCATGTATTTGCCCCGTCAGAACGCTGCTTTACACTGTAGCTGTAGTGGAAGTGGAAGCTATGGGTTTTTGTTTGGTTTCATCTAAAGTTGAGCTTGAGATGATGATACGTAAGACGAAAACTTTTGTTTTAGAATGTTGGGATTGTTTTCTGTATTTGGAGAAACTTGGCTGTGCGGTGGAAGCGACGTAAGTAAATTATTTTTGATATGTTTGCATTTGCAGTCAGCATGGGTTGTTGCGTATATATTTAGAAGTATACACAATGCGTGCATTGCATGCTGCATAGAGATGAATATGAATGGATTTAGATGGGATTGCTTTGGTAGATAAATGATGGTGGTTTTGCTTTTAGATAGATAATGGGATGGGATGTGAGTGAATGAATGTATTGTAGTACATTATATGTATTGAGAAATGAGCGTGGATTGGTTATGCGTTGGGTAATATTTATGCGATGGGCTAGTTTGGGAATTAATTTTACAGTGAGTCATTCTTAAATTGAACGACTCGAAGGCTATGTCGTTGTGCCGAATCTTTCGCTCATCCTGTTGAGTCGTTCAAAAAGAGCGACTCGTTACTGTGTTACACATCACTACTGCATACCGGCTTAGTATGCATCCGTAGATTAGTTTGATAACGCATCATACATTTATGTGGCCACTCAAAATACGGCCGACTGAAGTTCGCGTCTTTAACTCAAACACATTACGTTGTGATAACAAAAATTGCTTTGCAAACTCCGAGTTTTCCATATCAAAAACAATATTAACACGCAGGCCGGATGAAAATCACAGGCGGGCCGGTTTTGGACCGCGGGCCGTAGTTTGCCGAGCCCTGATCTAGAGAATGGAGGTTCGATTCTCGGCGCGAACAAAACTGTCTATGGGCACTAATGAAACTCCAACTGCGCTCCGAATTTCTCAGTATAAAGACGGCGCGGGTAGGAGATGCATGCTAGCAACTGCACGTCCGAATAGTAAATATGCTATCGAAACGTCAACAAGGCATATAAATGTTAGAGAGGTTGACGCGCTCATGTCCCCGGAGGGGTCAAGGCAATTAACATACTACATTTGTTGATTTTAAACCGACGCTTTTGTAATGCAAAATAAATTCAATCGATAATCGGTAAGAGGTGCGAATCATACCACGATAACGCATGAAATTTTACCGATGTCGTGGTCTTTGCATATTTGCACAAATTGTACAATAAATGTGTTCTGCGTTATCAGCAATTCCGAGTTAACAACTGTGATTTATATGTAATACATTATATTGAACTAACCGGTTAAAGGCCGGTTGACACGTTCAAAATACATATTGGCAAAGCACATTAACAACCTATTGTACTTTGAGGTTACTTTGAACGTGTCAATCCCCTTTCATAGCGCTTTGAATTCTTTAGCGTCCCATCAAAGCGAAGTAGGACGGCGCTCAACTTTCCATAAAAAAAAACTCATTATAAATCGATAAATTCACAGAAAAAGTTGTTGGGGCGGGAAATAATGAGATGTTGGTGGTTTCTATTCAATTTGTGATGGTGAGGATAATATGTTTTGATGTGAATTCCCTGAAAACCCAAAATCCGGCGTTTTTTGCATGTGGCAAAGTGGTAATTCACAATGGTCGATCGGTGACCGTGGTCGTTTGGCCACCGCTCTACGATATTAATCTAGAGCTCGGAGTTCAAATCTCGTCGCGATCAAAAACTGCCTGTGGGTTCTAATAGAATTCTCACGTGCTCCGAGCTTGTCAGTATAAAGACGGCGCGGATAGGAGGTGCATGCTAGCAACTGCACTTGCGAAAAGTAAATATGCTATCGAAACGTCAACAAGGCATAGAAATGCTAGAGATGTGACGCGCCCATACCCCTGGAGCGGTCAAGGCAATTAATAACAACACACAAAGTATACTCTGAACATGACCACTGCCATCTTTACTCTCAGGCCGGAGTGTCAGCTGATTGTCAAAGCACTAACGACATGACAAGCAGTCAACCAAGTGTGAACTCGCGCGGTCGCCCGGTAAAATTTCGCGATATTTGTGCGTAAAAGTGAGTTTAGTGTCGGGATTTTAAGTGAAAATAAAAGAAGTGGCTATCAGTGCCGTGTGAAAGTGAAAAAAAAACGCGAAGTGCCGGAAAATATCGAGTAAAATGGTATATTGAAAAGTGCGAGGTTATGAAAGTGCGACACGGGAAATTTCGGATTTTTCGTTAATTTTCCGGCAATTTGGCTAGTGTGAATGGTGCAGCACTACCTTGGGTCGACTCCTCGGGCCGGTGAGTTAAGCGGAAACTCCCGGAAGTGCTCCAAAAAATGAATTCAAAGTGGTTGTCAAATGACAACATTACAGATGATTTCCGAACTTTTCATCGGAATTCATAGGGTAAGTATTCATTTTTTGTTGTGCTAAAATTTTAGTGGATTGATGCGCCCCAAAATGCGGATTTTGACGACGATGTTGGCGAACCGGACGAAAGTTTCACCGCCAGGCACCTAGTCCTGTCAGCTGCAGTGAAACTTTCGTCTGGCTCGTCAACAATGCGTGCAAGACCCGTATTTTGGGGCGCATCAATCCACTAAAATTTTAGCACAACGAAAAACGTATACTTACCTTATGAATTCCGATGAAAAGGCCGGAAATAACCTGTAATGTTGTCATTTGACAACCACTTTGAATTCACTTTTTTGAGCACTTCCGGGAGTTTCCGCTGAACTCACCGGCCCAAGGATTCGTCCCATGGTAGTGCTGCACCATTCACACTAGCCAAATTGGCGGAAAATTAACGGAAAATGCGAAATTTTCCATGTCGCACTTTCATAACCACACTCATGTCTCGCGCACTTTCGAGCAGTTCATTTTGGTCGGAAGTTCGCGGCACCTTGCATTTTTTTCACTTTCAAATATCAGTGACAAGCACTACTTTCAATTGCACTTAAAATCGCGACAATCACTTTTACACACGAAAATCGCCAGATTTCAAGAGGTCGTCTGCACGCGTTCTTCACTTTGTTTACATATGGTTCACTGCTTGTCATGACGTCATTGCTTTGACACTCCGGCCTGAGAATAAAGATGGCGGTGACATGAACCGGCCTTAAGCGTGGAATATTTTGAACCCTTAATGTGAGTTCACACGTCGCAAATATTTGTCCAAATTTTTTTTTCAGGGAATATTTGTCCAAAGAGAGCAAACTTGGCAAGGTAGTTTCCTCACATGTTCACATGGCACTAAATATTTACTACAAAGTTGTTTTCTCCATGCTTTTCTTGTAGTTGTCATGATACCTCATATTTCCCTGACAAAAAAACGAATTGCATAAATATTTTTGGTTCACACATACAACAAAGATTATGGCGAATATTTGCGATGTGTGAACTCACCTTTAGTATAGCTTGCACTGAGTTCTACCAGCTTTGATAGAAATTAATCTGTAAAGGCTATACTCGTATTGCAATGGTAAAAACATTACAACACAACCATATAAAGCGCCTCTCAATCAACGCACAATTCATTTGCACAATTATATTTGCACTGTGTGTCTGAATGAAATGTCGTGTTTGTTGCGGCTCGTTATCAGTTCATTCGTACTGTGTACTATATCTGCACAGAACGTACATAGAATTGCAGAATAGTATTCATAGACACGAGGCGGCTAAATGGGAGGGAAGTCTGCTGATAGATTCCAAGGTCAGTGTCTCAGTGTGGCGATAATTTTCATTATGATTTTCTCAAATGGCATTCGATCTAGCACATGGTCGTAGAACACGGAATGTACATATTTCGCGTTAGCGTTCAGATAAAATTACACAACAACACAACACAATATACTACCGCATGTTCACAATCACTTTTTTATGGATGCTTCCAGCTAGAATCGATTATCTGTTCTGTCCACCATTTTCTTTGAAACATTTTTTCTTATTGCTCCATATTTTGCACACAGTTTTTTTTGTTATTTCTGATTAATTATTCGCTAGAAAACCACAACACCAAGCACACAGGTACGCGCGTATTTTAAGATCACTTCACAGTTGGCTATTGGGCTCAAGGTTTTCTCAAACATTACAACACCACACACAACAAGGCTAAATGCACAATGTTTTTTTTTTTCGCTTTTTTGTACGCACTGAGTATTCACGCGTTTACTTTTGCTATCTTGTCTGGCGAATTTTTATTGCACAACTAAAATGAACCGTCTATTCGAATTTCCAGATTAATTACGAGTGAATATCGCGGAGAAAAGTGTCAATATGTAGTTATTAAATTGTATTAATTAGGGAACGCTGCGATTCGTTGTAGAATTGATCGAAGGTACGGTGTCTCACAGAAGTTGCTAAATGTATTTATGTACATATCCCAACGGAACAATTAAAGCTTGATAAATATAATAGTATACTATATATGTATAATATGCAATAATAACTTAAATTCAACGTTGCAAACCAACTTACAAAAATTTAATACTATACGTTAGCGCCGGAATCAACGCACTGCGTATACCGCCGAAAATGCTTACATGATGTTTACAGGAAATGAAGACTCAAATTAATTAAAAAAATGTGTTTATTCGTGTAATTTTCGTTAAAGTTTGTTTTGATAGCAAAAATAATGACTCGATGAGTCTACGACTTTTGAAGAGGGGGGAGGGTCATTGTCTCTTTCGAGGGATGGGGTTGTTGACGGAGGAATATTTAAAAACTGGAAATGAACGAAAAAATTCCCGAAGAAAAACCCATCAAGTCCACTCCCTAGTGAGAGAACATAAACTTTTCTATGAAAAACGCGAGAGTTGTAAAAGGGGCATTATAGGTTAGGTTAGGTACAGGGGCTGCCGTGATGTATCACAGCACACTTAGACCAACATAGGGTCCATTGTGGTACCACCGCTGTCACCTTCACTCGAACCTACGTATCAAACCAGCCTGTGTTGGCGATGTAACGATTGAGCCGTGTGGCGGTCATATCCTTAAGGTCATCCAGATCGTAGAAAACCCATGAGCCCACAAACATTCTTCTCCTACCAGCCAAGGCTGGACAATGACAGAGAAGATGTAGAACGGTCTCCTCCTCTTCCACATCGCTGCAACTCCTACAGAAGTCGTGATGAGGAAGATGTAGTCTCCTGGCATGCTCCCCTATTGGGCAGTGCCCTGTGATAACTCCTACTACTCTGCCAATGTGCTTCCTATTCAACGACAGCAGTGTGGCAGAGCGGTGGGGATCAATTTTCGGCCAAATCATCCTTGTCGTTTGGCACTTATTGCCGCAGAGCCATCTAACATTAGCCCTATCTACGGCAGCGGTCTTAATAACTAATTTGCACAGGGTAAATGGCACCTTTATGTCTTTGCGGCTTTCTTCAACCGCTCTAGTTGTCCCCTCTCGGGCCAACTTATCTGCCTTGCAGTTACCCGCAAAGCAACTGTGGCTCGGAATCCAACAGAGGGTAATATTGAAGAAGCCAGCCATCTCTGCGAGTGCTAGGCGACAGTTCTCGATAGTTTTGGATGTGGTCAAAACGCCGCCTGACTATCCGTATAAATAGTAATGTCCTTCACAGTAATGACGTTACTGCCTAGCCAGGACAGAGCTTCCAAGATAGCCGAAATCTCCGCCTGTAGGATACTGCAGAAGGCCGGGAGACCCAGTGATAGGTTAATCCCCAGTCCCTCCGAGTATATGCCTATCCCGACCCCGTCGTCGGTCTTAGACGCATCTGTATATAGGCCTGTTCCTAATACCGGGATCCCGGTTTGGTACCGGTTTTTTTTCAGTACCGGTACCAAAAACTAAGAGTACCGGTATCCCGGTTTTTTTTAGTACCGGTATTGAGTACCGGGATCCCGGGATTTGAGTACCGGTTTTTTCAACCATGCGCCGGTTTTATTCGGGATCCCGGGATCTACCGAGTCTTTTCAGTACCGAGTCTTTTGAGTACCGAGTCTTTCCAGTACCGAGTCTTTTCAACCATGAGCCGGTTTTATTCGGGATCCCGGGATCCCGGTACTCAGTACCGAGTCTTTTCAGTACCGAGTCTTTTCAGCAACGAGTCTTTTCAGTACCGAGTCTTTTCAGTAGTACCGAGTCTTTTCAGTACCGAGTCTTTTGAGTACCGAGTCTTTTCAGTACCGAGTCTTTTCAGTACCGGGATCCCGGTACTCAGTACCTGTTCTTTTCAGTACCTGTTCTTTTCAGTACCGGGATCCCGGGATCTGAGTACCTGTTCTTTTCAGAACCTGATATTCAAATACCCGGGATTTCATAAAAGAGTCGTGCGTTGTAAGATTTTTCAGATACACATCGTAGTAGTTATGTAGTACGTACATTGTACATACATAATTGATTTATATGAATGAATAGGTTTTGTTAGGATTGAGACTGAGCTCAGAGTATTTATTGTATTGGGAGTAGGATGATTGGGTATAATGTGAATATGATATGCATATGAATATTGTTAGGATTGAGACTGAGATGAGAGTATTTATTGTATTGGGAATAGGATATGTAATTCGGTATGATATAAATATGAAATACATATGAACGAATATGTATGTATATGTACGTATGTACATAATATAATATGTAATATAATCCGTTGCATTGGTCAATGACATAATTGCTTGGAGTTGGAGGTTTTTCGGGTGTTTTGATTTTAGTTATTGGTCATTGATGTAAATGTAATTGCTGTGCATTATATTATTATATTATGTACATACGTAAAATACATATACATATTCGTTCATATGTATTTCATATTTATATCATACCCAATTACATATCCTATTCCCAATACAATAAATACTCTCATCTCAGTCTCAATCCTAACAAAACTCAAAATCAATTATGTACGAACAATGTACATACTCGTATATCTATGTGCGTACTAACTAACATATTTTACTATACTACGATGTGTATCTGAAAAATCTTTCAATGCACGACACGACTCTATGAACATTTCTAATAACAATTTTCAAAAACCTGAAGAATTGGTCCAGCAATGAACGAGTCTTTTTTATGGAAAAGAACAGGTACTCGAATCCCGGGATCCCGGTACTGAAAAGAACAGGTACTGAAAAGACTCGGTACTGAAAAGAACAGGTAGTGAAAAGACTCGGTACTGAAAAGACTCGGTACTGAAAAGAACAGGTACTGAAAAGAACAGGTACTGAAAAGACTCGGTACTGAGTACCGGGATCCCGGGATCCCGGTACTGAAAAGACTCGATACTGAAAAGAACAGGTACTCAGTACCGGTACTGAAAAAAAACCGGCTCATGGTTTAAAATACCGGTACTGAAAAAAACCGGTACTAGTACCGGTACTGAACGAATACCTGTGAGTACCGGGATACCGCTTGTGGTACCGGTACTTGAAAATATCAAGTACCGGTACTGAAATCTCAGTACCGAACAGGCCTATCTGTATAGATGGCCATGGGTTCGGTGGTGGAGGCCGCGTCTCCTACCCATTGACTCCTCGACGGAATGAGACTAGTGTAGTTCTTGCCAAATTGGTATTTGGAAGAAACGTAGTCCGTCTCCCTTGGGAGATTCAAATCAGGGGCATTATATTTTACTATGTAAGTACGTCCCGTAGGTCTAGATCCATTTACTGCTGATCCCAGTTTATAATTGCGACTAGTTTTCTACTGTCTTCTTCGAGCGACGTCCCCCTCTTGGCTACATGTGCTCCCTGCATTGTAACTTTTGTACCATTGTGATTTTGGAGGTCTCTGTATCGTCAAATATTTCCTACAGCTAATGGTTGTACAAAATTCGTCATTGGTCTACTCCATGCATTGTTGCAATGATTTGGTGAAAGTTCCTCCGTTCATAGGCATCAAGTGTCGAGAAAGTTTGTGAGTTAAATTCGCCATTTCTCTTCAGCAATTGCCATCGACAGAGATGCATTGCTCCTACAGCAGCCGATTCTTCGCACCGGAGCGACCCGTTTACTACGGCCAACAGCTGCCACAACCCCTTCAGTGCAAGGAGGAAAGAATATGTGTGTGTTAGGTTAGGTTAGAAGGGTTGCCATGAATGACACAGCACACTTAGACCACATATGTATATGGGTCCGTTGTGACACCCCAGGCATTTATCAACCCGTATACTAAAGTTTAATCATTGAACCAGCCGGAGCTGATAATGAAATTAAGGAGCTTATTGATATCCATGTCTTTGAGGTCATCCAAATCTCCGAAAAAGAAGGACCCAAGAATCGCATGCCTTCTTACGGTCAAGGCAGGGCCGGCACAAAGAAGATGGAAAGTACTCTCCTCCTCATCTTCGTCATCGCTACTCCTACAAAAATCCCTGTAAGGAAGTTGGAGTCTTCGGGCGTGTTCGCCTATCAGACAGTGTCCAGTTATAACTCCCACCAATACGCTGATGTGTTTCCTTCCCATTGACCGAAGTTTAGAAGAGCGGCCGGGATCGATGTAAGGCCACATCAGTTTTGTTATTTGGCATGTGCTGCTGGTACTCCATCTGGTGTTAGCCCTGCTAACCGCATTAGCCATTATTAACATTTTACAGGCAGCCGTGGGCATTCCAATTTTGTGAGGCTCCGGCATCATCTCCCTTGTCCCTGCTCGAGCAAGCTCATCGGCCCTAGAGTCGCCAGCGAAACCGCTGTGACCAGGAATCCAGCACAACACAATGTTGAAGAAATTCCCCAGCTCAACGAGAGACAAGCGGCATTCTGCCACCAGCTTGGATGAGGTGGAAACGGAATCGATAGACCTTATTGCTGCCTGGCTATCTATGTATGTATATAACGATGTCTCTAGAGGTTACGATGTTACGTTCCAACCATGTCAGAACTTCTAATATCGCCGGGACCTCCGCCTGGAAAGCGCTGCAGTGATCCGGTAAACGAAGTGAAATAAAGACTTTAAGGCTTTCGGAGTATACACCGGCACCTACTCCTTCGTCACTTTTAGAGCCATCCGTATAGAAGTCAATAGACTCCTGTCCTACGGGGACAGTATCTACCCAGCGGCTCCGCAACGGAATCAGACTTGTAAAGTTCTTTCCGAAAGCAAGCTTAGGAGACGTGTAGTCGGTTGTTACGGGAATATCCAGGTTGTTCAGAATAGTTGAGTGGCCGGTACTTGTTGTACTTGTTGCCCAGTGGCCAGTCTCGCGAAGGCGAATGGCCGTATTTGCAGCTACTTGTTCAGCAAAAATATCTGGTGGCAGTATGTTTAACAGCACATCGAGAGCAGCGGATGGTGTAGTTCTAAGAGCCCCAGCTATTGCTATGCAAGCTAAACGTTGGACCTTACCCAACAGATTGCGATAGGCCGCTATACGTAGTGCCGTCCACCAAACATATGGGACGCAAGACTGACACAAATAGCCAGTAGACAACCTTTGGCTGCAGGCCCCATTTTTTACCAATGGCTCTCTTACAAGAGTAAAGAGCCATATTAGCCTTATTCACACGTTCTTGTATGTTCAGCTTCCACAAAAGTTTCTTATCTAGGATTACACCCAGAAACCTTGCTTTATCAGTAAATACCAATCTCGTCCCTTCCAATAGTGGAGGTGTGAGATCAGGAACTCTGTATCGCTTTGTAAAGAGAACAAGGTCTGTTTTGTCCGGGTTTACCCTAACGCCAGCATAACTTGCCCAAATTATTTCACAGAGAACGTTTGGAAACTTGCCCGAAATGGCAATGTCGTCCGCATAAGCAATCATCTTACACCCTACCCCTTCCAGGTCCAAAAGCAGTTTATTCACCGCCAGATTCCAGAGAAGAGGAGAGAGAACCCCGCCATGTGTGTTACACATGTTGCAATTGCAAGTTCGTTTTTTATGGCAATTGGGAGCAACACATCTCGGTCCAACTGCTCTCTCAATTCTCCTGTATCGCGCCGGGATTGAGCTCAATCTATTTGGTCTACAACTTAATAATGAGACTTTTTTTAGAGATGGCAACACCGATAAACCAATGGTAGTCCATCTTTGACATACATACCATTTGAAGTTTGTATTCATAAGCTGTCAATGTCAGTATAAACATTTTGTGTTGATTGTTGACAACGTATTTTACCGGACCATGGAAAGTTTCGAAAATTCACGAAAAAAACAACATTTGCGGGAAGTTTTACTTGGACATTATTTTGCTAAGAAGACTGCAGCTCAGAGTCATAAATTGCTCGTGGAAGTTTACGGTGACGATGCTTTTTCGCGTGCACAGTGTTTTCGGTGGTTTCATCGGTTCAAAAATGATAATTTCGACATTACCGACGAAGAGCGACCTGGCCAGCCAAAAAAGTTTGAAGACGAAGAATTGACGAAATTACTCGAAGAAGATTCGTGCCAAACTCAAAAAGAGTTGGCAATTTCGTTGGAAGTGACTCAGCAAGCCATATCGAAGCGGTTAAAATCACTGGGAATGATCCAAAAGCAAGGCCACTGGGTTCCGTACGAGTTGAAGCCAAGAGATGTTGAGAGGCGCTTTTGCATGTGCGAACAACTGCTTCAAAGGTAAAGACGGAAGGGTTTTTTGCATCATATTGTGACCGGCGATGAAAAGTGGATTCATTATGATAACGCAAAGCGAAAGAAATCATGGGGACCGCCCGGGCACCAATCAACATCGACCGCGAAGCCAAATATTCATGGTTCCAAGCTTATGCTCTGCATTTGGTGGGACCAGATCGGTGTTCTTTATTATGAGCTGCTAAAACCGAATGAAACCATTGACGGGCAGCGCTATCGACTGCAATTGATGCGTTTGAGTCGAGCATTGCGTGAAAAACGGCAACAATTTGCTGAAAGGCACGACAAAATAATTCTTCAGCATGACAATGCTCGCCCTCATGTTGCGCAAGTCGTGAAAACGTACCTGGAAACAACCAAATGGGAAGTGCTACCCCACCCGCCGTATAGCCCTGACATTGCTCCATCCGATTACTATTTGTTCGCTTCGATGACTCATGCGTTGGCTGATCAGCACTTCACTTCATATGAGGATACTAAGAACTGGCTCGATTCATGGATAGCCTCGAAACCCCAAGATTTTTTTCGCGACGGAATTCGTAGACTTCCCGAAAGATGGGAGAAAGTTATCGCTGCTGATGGCCAATATTTTGAATAATTTAGTTATATGAATAAATCTATGAATAAATGCCCAAAATTCCAAAAAAAGTCTCATTATTAAGTTGTAGACCAAATAGGTCCTTGGATATGCTGCGTTTGCACCAAAACACTGTATCCTAACGCCACCTCAGTTAGTTGGAACTGCTGTAACGAATTCAGGAATAGATGACCGCAGGCGTCAACGTCATCTGAAACACCTAACGCATTACCACTAGTTAGTGGGCAAACAGGTCCCCAGCTGTCCCCCACGATTCCAGCAGACAACATTTCCACCTACAGGATTCCTATGCAACAGTTACCGGTAGTGGTCGTGAGTCAGGTGTGGGGCTTCTTTTAACCAGAGCCGCACGAAACTGTCTTTTATTCTGGGATCCGGTTTCCGACCAGAGTCATGACCGTCCGATCGATCGGCCGATGGATCGTCACAAAATATCTGCCGATCTCCACTGCAAACACACTGTACGATTTTCTTGCGATGCGATATCGAATGACAATCCAAAAAATAGTTTATGATTCACTCCCAATACAACCTAGATTAATTTTGGTTATTCATTTGAATTTGTGTGGTTTTCGTATACTACATATTTTATATTTCAATTGCAGAGCCATTTAAATCATTCGAATCCTTCAAATTTCATCATTTAATAATTTAGTAATTAGACATTCACTTGCGATAATTGCATACACCATCCCGTTCCTGTGGCAGCCGGTTCTACGCACCGGAGCGACCCGCGTTACTTGGATCAACCCTGTCACACGGCCAAGAGCTGCTACAACTCCTTCGATGCATGAAGGAAGCAACACATGTCGGCGCTATTGCTCTCAATACTTCTTCAGCGCGCCGGAATCGAGCTAAACCCAGGCCCTTGGATCTGCTGCGTCTGTAACAGAACGCTACATCCCAACGCTACCACAGTGCACATGCTGCAACAACTGGTGTTACCTTAAAAATTGTTCCGGGCTGAAACACCACCGACAGTGGAATTCCTCCTTCACTGCCAATCAGTGTAAATTTAGAGGACAACAAGCATCAACGTCATCGCAAACACCTAACGTACCACCACCTGATAGTGCGAACACAAGTTCCCAGTCATCCCCCTCGACTCCAGTGAACCACATTACCAACAGAATTCCATTGCAAACGACCTGACACCTGCACCAGCTGTTGCGAATTTCAACACCGTATCAATTGTGCAACTTGACTGCAATGGGTTACAGCGAAAAATTGCAGAATTATCGGACTTCATGGATAGACACCGCGTCATGATTGGAGTTATACAGGAGACGAAGTTTAAGACCAATTCGTCCCTCAACCTCTATGGCAATTACAACATCATTAGAACGGATAGTGTCCAATGCTGGTGGTGAAATTGCATTTCTAATCCATCATTCAGTACCACATCGTGAAATCGACGTCTCAGTCACCGACAACATTTTGAAGGCACCGCCATCTAGATATACAGGCCTGTGCTCAGCTGATCGTGTACGTCATTAATTCCTTTGCCAAGGCAGTGACTGCACACGACGATGTCCCCGGCACGACATATGTTTACAATTGGAATTGTGTCAGACAGCATTTTAGTCCTCTAAAAATACACTTTCTGGACACTTGCAGCAATTTGGTCGAAGCCGCAGCCCCGGGGATCAGTCGCAAAGTATCGTGGAACAGTTCACACTTGACAAAATACATCTTTTGACCGCACGACACACTTTCATCGCGCACGTGTTTGTTTTCTCGGATCACTATAGGTAGATGAAATTTTACTAACAAATAAACACCGAACGCGGAAAACGAAAACTAAACACGGAACGCACAAATACCGTGGCTTTGAAGAGAGAGAATCAGAGGAAATGAAAAAGAGCGAGAGAAACGAAGTAATTCGGCATTTGACATCTCTCAGGCTACTATATGGACCGCGGCAGAGAGACAGACTGTTAGGCCGGCCGCATCTTGGACGTAGGCAGGGCAGCGCAGCGCGCACATGGCATTGTTGTTGTGAAATCAGATCTTGACAATTGTTACAACAACAATGCCATGTACGCGCTGCGCTGCCCTGCCTACGTCCAAGATGCGGCCGGCCTTATTGTTCCAATAGGAGAAGTAGGAAAGGGGATGACAAATAGTTTAGTGTTGAGTATATGCGGATTGCTCCTCCATAGATTCTCTGTGGTCGCCGACCACTGGGTTGTGGATACGATGGCGTCATCAAAGGAAATAATTGCGTAATTTAGCCGTCAAAATCAGCTGAGCGCAGGCTAGATGGCGCTAGATGGCGCTGGCACAGGCCATTGCGATTCAGTCGGGCAATATCGATATTTTGGAACTTCTGTCCACTTAACGACGACACGCCCACTTGTATTGCTGGAACATGTTCCAGCTCGTCCGATATTTCAATTGTCCGCGCTGGACTTATCAACGATGCTCAATGGGAACCAGTCCTGACGCTATTCTCGGATCATCTGCCAATCCTAATAAAATTTGACAAACCATCGAATACTCAGTTTGCAGTAGCGCATTGAGATGACTTCAAGTCCTACACCAACACGGCCTTCGCTGCTTTACCACCTCCAACTGACGTGCGCACGGCCGAACGAAATATAAGGCACATACTGCAGAAAGCAATTACAAAGTTCATCCCAGCAGGTCGAATACTCAAAATTCGACCAAATTTCCCCACTTTAGCAGCTAGATTGGCATACGTAGCATTAACCCGGACGATCCAAGGATCAAGGAGTTAAACCTTGATATCTTTAAACAGGTAGTAAGTAGATCACAGGAGAAGGAAGTGGAGCTCTCACCTCGACAATTGCAACTTGACAACGGGCGACAATAAGCTCTGGTCAACGGTTAGGGCTCTTACAAACCCAACCAAACACAAAGGGCTTGTTGCAATCCAATTCGGCAACATTACGGTTAACGACCCAACAAAATAGGCCAACAACTTTAACAAACAGTTTATCGAACATCCACCTCCTGGTAGTCTTAAGCGCATCATTACTAGGAGCATTCTTAACTGACCAGCTGACCAGGAACTTCAATTTACATTTCAGGAAGTTGCACTAGCGATAAAAAGAGCGAAGAGTTCTAAACCCTTGGACCAGACGGTATATCGTATCGATGGCCATGCCCAAACATCTTGACACACGAGCAATTGATTACGTAACGGCCACGATCAACCTCTCCATCTCATCGTGTATTATTCCCGAATAAAGGATGAAAGGAAGACTGATCCCTATTCTAAAACCGGGGAAAAAGCTAACACTAGGCGAATCACATCGTCCCAACACACTTTTGTCTCCTGTAGCCGAGACCCTAGAAGCGCTGCTCCACCCTATACTTGCGACTGACATTCAGATGACCGACCAGGACCACCAACATAAAATAGTTTTAGAAAGATGCATAGCACCACGACGGCTTTGGATGTCATTACATCAAAAATACTTACGTCCCTGTCAACGAACGATTCTGGTGGCATTAGACTTGTCAAAGGCTGTGACACTGTCAGCCACTCGTTTCTCCTGTCTGACATCTGTGGTACATCGCTTCTGTCGCATACCGTAAAGTGGATCGCCAACTATCTTGCCGACAGACAGTCCTACATAGAATTTACATCCGGGAAATCCAAAATAAGACGAATTAAACAGGGTGTTCCCCAAGGAGGAGTCTTATCTCCCACCCTGTTTAACCTTTACATGTCAGGACTCCCTACGCCGCCTGACGGACTTGAAATTGTCAGATATGCTGATGACTGCACGATTTTAGCAACCGGCAACGACATCACTCAAGTGTGCGAACAGATAAATGGGTATCTCGACACGAACTGAACACCTTCTTCAGCAAAAATCTCACTGTCTGCGCCGAAGTCTACCGCTACACTGTTTACCACATGGACGAAAGAAGTGAGGTAACAACTGGATATTGCAGTAGACGGTCAAACTATCTCCACCATTAACCACCCTAAAATTGTCGCTGTCACCCTTGACAGGGCTACCTTCTCGGTCCATGCGTCAACTATTTGTGACAAGATGAGAAGCAGGAACAAAGTCCTCAAAGCTCTAGCTGGTAGTTCCTGGGGGAAAGACAAGGAGACCCTACTATCGACTTACAAGTCTATCGGGAGATCTGTGGCCAATTATGCGGCTCCCATCTGGTCGGAAAACTTATGTGACACCCAATGGAGGAACGTCCAGACCTGCCAAAATGCAACTCTTAGAATTGTCACAGCCACAGGCTGCCTGCTGATGTCGTCACAGGACCACCTTCACCAAGAAACCAGAATGATGCCCCTAAAAAGCCACAACACACTTCTAACGAAGCAGTATCTGGTTGGCTGTTATCGGAGTGACCATACTAACTCTAACCTTATGGATAAAACCCCACCGCCACGTCATGTAAGACGTAATATGAGGGACCGCGAGCAGGAGATCCAAAGGTTTAAAAGAGTTCCCTTCGATAACGCTAGCTATAGATCGACCATCACAACACTGCATAGTGAAGAAGTGCTATCCTCAATCGCGGACATGACACCAAACATGGTATGTACATACTAAATGCGCAACCACCTGCTATATCTTCAGACGAATTACGACTTTCTAGAGCAACCAGGACTAAACTCGCTCAACTTCGTTCTGGCTGGTGCTCACGTCTGAACTCGTATCTATCCCGTATTGATAACGAAATACAGCTGATGCTCACGTCTGAACTCGTATCTATCCCGTATTGATAACGAAATACAGAACTTTTCTCTAGCCTGTGGCCCTCACTCCACACGATGTTGAGCACTCAGCTGTCCTGCAGCTCCCACGTGCCTAACATCTACTACGCTATGGGGTAATCCTACTGAGGCCGCTGCATTTCTACGCCTGGATATTGAAGAAAACATGGAAAACCAAGCTTTATGACACACACATTCATCGGATATCAGCGCGTCGCTACTTCAACAACAACATACACCATCCAATCGATCGTCCGACCGATGGATCGCACGAAAATAGCACTAAAATATCGGCAGATAAAAATTGATCGGCCGATCGGTGCGATTTCCACATACACAGGCCGATCAGTCGGCCGATCGTTGCGGGTATGGCACGTTTTACACCTTATGGACGATTTCGCTGTACTAAGCTCTCAATTCAATAAACGAAAAAGTTTTACAGATATACAGGGTGTAACTACTCAATTGCCCTAACCCCTTGTGGGGCATAGCGCGTCAACTGTTCCATGTGGCCCAGTTGACGTTTCGTTGGCATAAATTGGTTTCGGAGAATGCAGTTGCCACCATGCACCTCCTGCACATCCATGGCCACGGACATCGTCGTGGACGGGATTCGAACCCGAAACGCCGGTAGTCAAACATGAGACTGATGCCTCAACACATTGCGCTACCGGTCGCCCTAGGTTCAAACGAAAATGCGAGATAGAGGAACTTGTCTTGAGTGGAAAATCGTTCCACACAAACTCCCCGTTTTTGCACCGTTAAGTAGATAGCGCGATTTTAAGGACGAAGGATTTTCATCGTACCTGTGATCACTGTTTGATCTCCAACTTCTGCTGTACTTAGCGTAACGTAATACAGTCATTTCCACAAGAGCGTATACTTTGTAACTTTTTAACCCATTATTTGCGGCTGTGTCGAAAACGAAACATAAATTATAACTAATAGTGTATCGCTCGTATGATATGCATCGAATCGAAAGATATGTCAAATGAAACAGCAATGTCTCTTCTACCTAAAAAATATCCTCATAGTTTGAAATATGAAATTTTTGAATAATTGCGCAGGTAGCAAAAACACCTGTTTTGTGAATTTTCGAAATTTTCAAAAAAAATCGCTAAAACGTAGAAAATTCTAATAGATTTCATGAAATATCTACTGGACAAGTAAATTCGATATGTTTTCTTTGTATTGGTCGAATTTTGTTTCAATCGGGTAACACAAAGTACTCAGCAGGTGCATTTACAAAAAATGTTGCGAAAACGACACATCCGCGCCACAACGACATCAAATTTGCATAGAATCATGATGTGATTCTTATTCGTGGAAATCAAGTGCATTAGGCTAGGGTTATGCATGCGTAATTTCAAAACGAGTGAAAACGAAATAAAGAAATTCATTGCCATTCTCTTTCTAACTGGGATAAACAGTAGGCCAAAAACTGATTTATACTGGTCACTAAATCCTGTTGTGGGCTGTCCAATCGTGCGAGCAAAAATGACAAGAGACCGCTTTCGATGCATCAAAAAGTACTTTCACGTCAGTTATAACGATAGATTGGATCCCAATGATAAATTTGCGAAAGTTACTCCACTAAACGAAAAACTCAACCAAAAGTTTATGCAGTTTGGATTACTTGCATTTGACATATCAATTGATGAGCAAATGATAGCATTCTATGGCCGCCATAGCTGTAAGATGTTTACTAGAGGAAAGCCAATTCGTTTCGGCTATAAATACTGGAATCTATGCTCATCAGAAGGGTATCTTTTTCAATTTATTCCATATGGTGGCGCTTCTTCTTCAGCTGGAAGTCATGATAATTTTGGACTCGGCGAAAGAGTCGTCTTACAATTATTACAATGTGCAGAGGATCCCAAAGAACATGCAGTTGCTTTTGACAACTTTTTTACTTCGCATAAACTGATGTGCCGGCTTACAGAAAGTGGCTATTTTGCGACCGGAACAATCCGCGAAAACCGAACAGCGAATGCTCCTTTGATGGATACTCGAACTATGAGGAAGAAGCCTCGAGGCACAAGTGACTGCATTTATGATGCAAAACACGAAGTGCTCCTTGTAAAGTGGAACGATAACGCTATTGTTACTGTAGCTTCAAATCATGAACCCCCGGTTCCAACTCATCGCGTAAAGCGCTACGACCGCAAGGAGAAACAAATGAACACAGTAGAGATGCCGGCGACCTTGAAAGCATATAATCAGAGAATGGGAGGTGTAGATCTCTTCGATAATGCGACAAATAATTATAGGATAAAGGTTCGAGGTAAGAAATGGTACTGGCCACTCATAACCAATGCTTTGGATGCAGCGATGGTCAACTCGTGGAAGCTGCAGTGTACCTTTACAATAAATAAATAACTGGCGCAACAGTCCAATTTGAACCACGGCCTCGAGATGAGTTAGCATCATCTCATTTTCTAGATCGTGACGGTTTTTGTGCAGAGGTATGTGATCAGCAACACGCTCAACCGAGTTATTTACCCCATAATGGGTACTCATTTAACAGCTGAGTGGGCTCATAGTCCGACACGTAAATCCCCGGAATCGAACCGGGGCCCAGTGCGTTGAAGGCGAACGTGCTAACCGTTGCGCCATCCGGACTACTACTACGGACTACCTTTACAAAGTATTACAATAATATAACAGAAGGCAAAAATGTCCAAGTAATGTCTCAATTGGACTTTCGCCTTTCTGTTGTCGAAGCTCTGTTACGTGAAGATTCGAGACGATTATTGACACCAGTTGATACTCCATCAACCATCAAACGCAAACATAGCGAAGTGACAGCACCGACGTTGATACCACGTTGTACGAGAGGCAAAGTTTTGGACATCATCCGGTTCGATGGCATAGGCCATGATGTTGTTTCGACAGAAAAACGCGGTCGCTGCGGTTTGTGTCAAAATCAATCGGTTTTCAAATGCATCAAATGCGACAAAAACCTGCATCCAAAATGCTTCCAACAATACCATTACAAGAAACCATGAATATAGTACGTCCTTTTTTCTTGAAACAATATTCTGTAATAATTTACAAACATAATAAACAATGTAATAGAATATCCAATCGTTTTTATCTAAACTACATATGTGAAAAAAATTTTCCAAAGAAAGTGGATTTGCATTTTCGTTGTAAATTTTGTGCCGTTGTAGCGCGGATGTGTCGTTTTCGACACATGTCCTGGAAGGGATCCACGATGTCATACGTTCAAATTAATCCTGGATTTCGAAATTAGTACCAAAAAGGACATGTTGTACCAATTTTCAACAAAAAATTTCCAGTGGATCAATACCCGCAAATAATGGGTTAATGCACCATTTCTCAAAGAGTGGTGGGGGACTTTTAGTTACCTGCATTTTTCCTCTTTTTCGCATTGTATAAATTTGGTCATTCTAAGTTCAAGTAGGAAAGTGATAAGACGTCAAGTAAAATGAGTGCGATTTACAAAAAACGATTCGAAGCTGTGTTTTTAGTAAGTCATCCGAAAGGACCAAAAATGACACCTGCATCGGCCGGAAAGTACCTGAAAGTTTCGACACAGTTTGTGAATAAGTGGATAAAGCGTTTTAAAGATACTGGAAATGTAGACGATCTACCTGGTAGGGGTAAAACCCGAAGCACTTCAAAAACCCAGGATAAGGCCATCATTGATATTTTTAAGAAAAATCCGTCCGTTACTACCTTAGTGCAAGCAAAGGAAATGTTATCGAAGAAGAATATTTACGTGTCCTTGAATACGATTCGGCGAAGATTACAAGAGGAAAACATCAAAACCAGGTATGCCTTGATGAAACCATTACTTACCGAAAACCAGAAGCGAAGACGTGTAGAGTGGGCTAAGGAAAACATCGATCGTGATTGGGACAACGTGATCTTTACGGATGAATCAAGTTTTGCTGTAAATACGTTCAGGAGACGAGTGTGGGCACAAAAAGGAGAAGCTGTCGTGAAGGTCCATGTTTATGGATGCTTTTCTGCACGCGGTTTCGGAAAATTAATAACGTTTACCGGAATTCTTACTGCTGAAAGGATGATCATTTTGTACAAGAAAGGATTATTGAAGTCTGCTAGGATGCTATATGGCAACGACAACACCGATTGGTTTCTACAAGAAGATAACGATCCGAAACATAGAAGCCGGTTGTGCCTTCGCAATCGCCGGATGCCAATCCTATTGAAAATGTTTGGGGATTAATGAAGCAGAAGCTTCAAGGAAAGCAAATAAAAGGAGAAGCACATTTAAGGCGAACGCTACAAAAAATTTGGAAGAACTTATCGACAGACTACGCGGAAAAATTGGCCGAAAGTTGTCACCGAAGATGCCAGTCAATAATCAATAGTGACGGCGATTGGACCATGTATTAAATATAATTGCGAAAATGTATTTTGTATTTACTTTCAATAAAAAATAAAATTTCTTACTTGTAACATTTTGTTTTTATTTTGTGAGGTATACGGTCTTGTGGAAATGACTGTAATTCTGGGCTCGTTGGAAAGGACACAAATTCTTCTATTTTCTATCAACTGTGTCAATCAGTGTTATACTTTTTGAGAAAAATTTATTTAAATGACACAAAAATAATAAAAAATTAAAAAAAAAAAAAATACAAAAAAGTCCTGTTTTCTCCAAGACGGACCTGATTAACCACCAAATTTTATTACATTTTCGGAAAGCCCATAAAATTATTGTACACTATAAGTTTGCAAACAGAATTTCTTCATAGGTTGAATTGTAAAGGAGCGGGGCTTCCACCGGCAGATCTAAAGCAGCACCTGATGAGTAAGGCTCTGTCGGTGGTACGAAACCAGATGCTGAGGTCCCATTACGCCTGAACCCCGATGCGAGCGCAAGGGAATCTGCGCCGTCCGCCAACCATTCCATCCTTATCGCCTCATTTTTTATCATTCCCAATTTTTGCCTCCCTTGTTTTTGACCTATGAATATTTATTAATACGTAAAGGACAGAGGCAACGAGCGGCGAAAACACCGCCCACGTCTCCCGAACGGAGCTACAGCAAGCATAGGTCATAGGTTAGCTCGTTGAGGAGCCCTTTTCTTCGCCGGATGGCACGGCCCGACCTTCACGGTCATTATGCTACCCTAGCCTCCGTCCCGACGGATATCTTCGAATGCCCACCGACCGTCCGTTACAAACTGTCCCCAATTACCCCTGTCACTGTCACCAGGATGATCCTGAGACTGAGCAAATATTCCTTCTCTAGGTATCTGAGCATAATCGTACTAGTATTTTATATACGCATCGGTCCGAAAGTGCGAGAAACGTAGATAACGGCATCCGTGCACTATTGTTCAATAAGATGAATTTGTCTTATTTCGCAATAAATCTTTCTGATCGTATTCAACAAAAATAACCGCTACTAAAAATAAAACTTATTAATTTCGCACCTCACAGATGCTCCAAAAATTTCCCACGAATTCCATCGCATATTCGTATCCGAAAAACAAACACACAATTCAAATGCAGCCGTTGACCCCGTTGAAGGCAATCCACTCTTATCACATTTTCGTTTCGGTACAGGTTTTCTCGCTTGGAATGCGAGGAGGCATCTGTCGTTATCCGAAAGACGTTTTCAACGGAGATTACACCGACACAGATTGCTACGACTCCGTAGATTGTTAGATATCAAGGCTCACCCCAATAACCTTCTGATCGATTTTCAGCTGACGACCTTTCATTTTAGGATTCTATTGTTGCACCAGTCCACAGTAAGGACAAGGTTTTCCAAGGACCTTGTTTCTTTTATCTCGAAAAAAAAAACCCATCCGCAAAACAATGTAGAAATCACGTCACGAAGAGACTCTAAAAAAAAACCCGAGATGACATGTAGCCCAGCCCACACATGCACGCGATCCACTCATACACTTGCGCGTGTACAGCAGAGCAGAAAAAAGAGCGCGGTAGGCATCTTTCAAGAAAACACTTTTCGTAAATAAGAGGAGACAAGACCAGGCAACCAGCACGACGGTGGTGGCGGTGGCGGCAACACAAAAGACATTCGCCACCTGGGCCCCAAAGACGGGACCCGGGCAAGACGTCGCACGGGAATTGGAACACGCGGAGGGGCCACTCTTAATCAAATAGTAAAAAGCTTTCTTACGATAGTTCTTCAGCTCGACGAGCTGCTGCTGCCTTCGCCACTGCTATTCAGCTATTCCAAATAATGCACGAGACTCGTCGGTAATGATGAAGACGGTGGTGGCTGAAAATGATTCCGCGACGGCGACACGACCGTCGTGATATCGTCGTGGCGATTTCGAAATCACCAAGTGCGGGAAAGTGTTGTTTGCAAGACGACGAACAACAAGTCGACGGCGATGGGAGGCGGACCGAGAGAATGTTGACGACGTTGATGCAGAGGGTGTGCAGGCAACAAGGGGCGCGTTGCACAGGCGGTGCATTAGTGCAGGACTTGCGAGTTGCACGGGTTATCTATATCTCCTTGTACCACACGCACACTTGCACTAGACCAAGGACTCGCGACCATCCTGTTATTATATTGCAATAAAATGGATCACACGAACACGCGACTCACTCTTTGGCTAGTTCGTTGCGATCCCGTTATAAATAGAACTTTTCTTAGCTTTGGTGGCTGCTTCCACACTTCTCAAAGACGCAACAAGAGACGACGAAGACGATGACGGCAACCACGTCCACGACGAACAAAAGCTTGCGCATTATTTCCGATTGGAAATTTTCTTTTCTTTTTTTCGCGTTGAACACGACTAGCTCGCGCTCGAATGCGATTTTCCACGACGTTCACGTATATTTTTCACGCTCCCGACACACGGCTGCATTTTCATCCCGGATTCACGGCTGCGGCTCGCGGTACTCCTTTATCCATTCAGTGGGTCGTTATCCTTTCGCGTCGAGTGCTACGGCTGATGGTTGACGGCTCGTTGCGGCACTGCTTTCACGCCGACGACACTTGAGGCCGATTGTACTGTTGTGTGACCATTCGATCAACGCGAACTGAGCCGTTGACTTCACATTCCACTCCAAAAACACTCACGACGACGACGGCGGACCATTCCAAACATTTTCCGTACGAAATTCACTTTAAACTACACACAGGTTTCGTATCTACTTCATTTGCACTTTTCTTCTTTTCCACGAACACTATTTCGGGTAGAATTTCCAATTTTTCTTGCTCCTCAAGCACTGACACAGTAAAAAAAATTAATCACAAAGACACGAAACGCACGGTCCGCGAGCAACGTCTTACGCGGAGAACGGCTCAAATTTGACTGAGCGAGCCATCGACGAACGGAGCGGATTCAGCCACGGCAAATCCGAAGACCCGTTCTCTTCGACGGCTGTGAGCTTTGACTCTTTGTTGTCTCTTTGGCGAGTTGCCCGAATGTATTTCATATTTCATATGAAAATTGTGCGGAAGGTTACATGGGAACCACGGGAATTCAAGGAAGAGATGTTGAGTGGTTTTTCAGTGGTACACTCTGCCACATACAATCACTCGCTCATGTGAGGCACATTTCAGCAAGTTCACACACACGCGCGCTCCCACACAATTGTGATTGCGATTTAAATTGAATTGCCATATCTCTATACCTACTGCTGCGAAAACTGACCTTTAAACAAACGTCAAGGCTGCGGCGGATAAATGGATGAGATGATGTTGGGGTGGACGACGACGGACTGTAATTTCGTCGTGTGAGGGATTCCTGCCGGGGGAGTGTCTGGGTCGGTTTTTGGGGATGCCGTTGAAGTTTTAAGTGACAAAGACAAGGAGCGCATTTTCATTTTTTTTTGTTGATGACATCGGCGCGGATCATTTTCCAATTGTTTCAAGATGAATGATGGAGATTTCACGCGAAACTCTTGGGGAAAGCCCCTTCCTTTAAAAACTTAAATAGAATTAATTCAATAATGGGATAAGAAGAATAAGATTAAATTTCACGCGTTTGCTGATTGATCATCAATCAGCGACATCAAGATTGCAATGACATGACATCCCAGCAAAAAATCTAACCCCCCAGTAGATTGGTTTTCACATTTGGTATATATATGTAGGTAATAGTTGGGAACGTAAGCGACAAATACGGACCCTATAAACGCAACCTTGCAAAATATGATAGAGATGCCGTTTGGTAAGAATGTTGGTATCTTCAATTTAAGAGATTGTGATGGACGGTTTGGTGGGCACCCGAAAATGACCGTGGGGACGGAGCCTTAGGTAGCATAATGACCGTGAAGATCGGGCTGTGCCATCTGGCGAAGAAAAAGGCCCCTCAGCGAGCTAAGCGGCTTATGTTTGCTGTAACTCAGTTCGCGAGACGGGGTCGCTCGTTGACCCCTGTCCTTTACGTATTAAAAAAAATTCAAAGGCAACACAAACAAGCGAGGTAAAAATGATGAATAAAAAAAATGAGGCGATAAGGATGGAATGGTTGGTGGATGGCTCGGTTGCCTGCGCGCTCGCGTTGCGATCCAGGTGTAATGCGACCCTCGGCCTCTGGTTTCGTACCACCGACAGATCCTTACTCATCAGGTGCTGCCATAGATCTGCCGATGAAAGCAGTACAACCAGACCAGAATATGGTTCATGAGAAGATGAAGCTATTTCGAACCTGTGGCAAAGCCGCTGTGTGGGCGGAAAACCGATAAAGTTGAGCCCTTTGTAACGGACGGGTTAGTGGGCATCCGAAGATGCCCATATGGGGACGAAGCCTAAGGTAGCCTAGTGACCGTGAAGGTCGGGCCGTGCCATCTAGCGAAGAAAAAGGCACCTCCCCCCCCCCCCCCCCCCCCACAAGCTAAAGTGATAAAAAAGAGGACCGTTAAGATAGCCACACACTAGCATCCAAAATCCAGTTTGTCCCGCGTTCAATCCAAAAGTTGTAGTGTTGAGACCTCCGGAATTCACCGCAATCTAAGTTGGATATTCAACTTGCCCAAAATCCACGAGCCAGAACCTGACTTCCACGCCGCTTGTGCTCGGAATCCGAATGGAACGGAGTCAAATTTTGTTTATGTTTCGTGTTGTCAGTGTTAAATAGCAACAAATAAAATGTATTTAGGTGTTGTCGACCGCCAGGGTGTTTATGCAAAACGTTTGCAATGCAATCGACGATGCGCGAAATTAAATCGGATAAGTGAAAATTGAGTTCGTCATCGAACTTAAATATAGTGTGCCTCGCGATGGATTTGGATTGCAGTGTGTGTGTCCGAAATTTGGACGGGGGCCACTTGATGTGCGTATATTTTCTCCTGCGTCCAAATGGACGCTAGTATGTGGCGACCTTTACCTCCACTGGTCCACCCCATTGCTACGCGGAAGCATTGACGGGTTAAACGGAGTTGGCAATCCTTGACAGGGGTGATCCTGTTGGTAGCATCACCACCGATATATGGAAGGAGATCGAATGTGAGATGGCCGCTAACTTTCGTTCACTTATGACGGATCATCTGGGACCCGCACCGATCAGTAAGGATGGTGGATGGTATCAGAGTGGCATCAAGTTGATGCTCTTCGCCGACGAACGATGTTTATACCTCCTTAGGATCGCAATCGAAAGAGTTGGCACACTCTGGGCAGGTGCTAAGCCGAAGGTTGTCCCAAGCCAAACAAAATCTCAATTAAACCCTGAGCTCACGCCTAGCTGCCATCAAAACTGATAAGCGCCAATGAAATTCTTTGTGCTATAAGATCTCCAAATTCTAATGTCCCAACTGTAATGGACGGTTTGGTGGGCATCTGGAGTTGCCCGTGGGGACGGACCCTAAGGTGGCATGGCGACCGTGAAGGTCGGACAGTGCCATCTGGCGAAGAAATAGGTCCCTCAACGAACTAAGCAGCGGCCTATGCTTGCTGCAGCTCAGTTCGGGTAATGTGGGTGAGTTTTCGCCGCTCGTTGCCCCAGTTCTTTACGTATTACTAAAATGCATAGGCCTGGGGAAGACAACATAAACAAATAGACAAAATAAAAGTGAGAGTATAAAAAAAAGCGATAAGGAGGAAATGATTGTCGGATGGCTCAGGTGCCCTCGTGCACGCAGCTGGGTCCAGGTCGTATTGGACTCTCGGCCGTCCTAGCTCACCCTGCCATGAGGTACCATGGCCGCTATTTAAAAATTAGGGGTACCTCCTTAGAAGAGCACAGTTGAGAAAAAAAACTAAATTTGATTTCTCCCGCCGAACGTAATTATTTAACCAGGGTCCATTCGGTAAAAATTGCATAGATTTCTACTTGATCGAAAATTCAATGGACCCCATATTTTTTTAGATGCGGTGGCAAAATGCTAAAGCACTTTTTTAAGCAAAAAAAAAATACTCAAAATACATAAATAACTAACTAAATAAATTATTATATAAATAAATATATAAATTTACACAAAAATATAGACAAATCAAAACATTCAAAAGAATACATTCACACCACAGTTAGATGCGTTCACACCTTATGAAACCAATCTTTGCAATTAAACGATATCTAAAAGTCATAACGGAGTATAAATTATAATATTACTTGTAGTTGATGAATATATATTTTGAAAAAATTAGCACGCTGAAAACGCTCGAGGAAAAATTCGAACCAAAGATCCCTTGATTGGTAGACCTGCTCCAGACCCATTGATCTACACCACCCGTCCTGTTTTGGAGAATAAACTGACCAAATTCATCAAGATGAAAAAAAACGAGCATTCGCCTCACCACTGCCAGTCAGAAGGTACCCATCTTGGCTAAATATCACTTCATTGCGGAGAATGTCCTTTCGTCCTCACCAAAGGACTTAAAATACTATCAACAGTAGTCTGGTGCATTCGCTTCATGATATTAAGCTATCAACATCCAGCCAAAATCTCCGACTCCGAGCCATCATTATACACAACCATCATTATATATATCGCGCATTTAACAGTAAATCTATTTCCATAACCCTTCCCTCCAGAGCACCCTTGAAACATACTATACCACATCAATTACATACGCCACTATACCGTACAGATATTAATTTCTATATTAATCGCCTCCCAATATACATTTTCATGTTAAAAAGAAAAAAAAAGAAAAAGAAACTCTCGACATGTGCCTCCCTCTCCAGTGCTAAAACCCTAAATAATTTTTTAACTAGGTTTTAGAACTGTAGAAGTAGGCCCGTGGTCCCCGAAACAATAGTATGCTACAGAAAAAAAATAACAAAACTTTCAATAGGCGTGTTTTTTGGGAATTTATCGGGTGTAGGGTAAAATACGCATTACTCCAACAACGTTCTTAGTGAGGTGCTGCAGAAAGCTATATCGACTGTGGTCAGTTGGGCTAGTCGGAGTGGTGTCAGGGTCAATCCTGACAAAACGGAACTTGTACTCTTTACAAGGAGACACAACCTACCCTCGGGTATCGAACCTCCTGCACTGGAGGGTGTGAAACTGACGTTTCTTGACAAGGCTAAGTTCGTTGATCTCATTCTAGACAGGAAGCTGGGATGGAAGCCAAATGTTCAGGAACGTGTTGACAAACCACTATGGCACTCTACACCTGCATGAAGGCGATAGGTCGGAACTGAGGACTACAGCTGAAGGTGGTTTTGTGGCTGTATACATCAGTTTTTCGGCCCACTCTCTTGCATGGCATTCTTGTCTGGTGGATGGCGCTTAGAATGGGTTCCCACAGGACTCTCTTGGAGAAGGTGCAAAGATTGGCGACTATTGCTGCAACCGGGGCTATCAGATCCACTCTATCAGCTGGCCTGGGTGTGTTTCTAAACCCTTTACCGCTCGATATTTTTGCTGAAGAAGCAGAGGTTATAGCATTGCGACTTTGCGGGACCGGTCAGTGGCGTGCGCTAAGCTCCGGCCACTTTGCCATTTTGAATAATCTTGACCTCCCTGCATATACGGATTATATCTCTCCTAAGTATATGTTTGGCAAGAATTTTGTTAGCCAGATTCCCTTAAGGGACATGTGGGAAACTGGGGCAATCACTCACCCAGTCTCCATCGTTTTATATAAAACGGATGCTGGAGTGGAAGCCGGTATCTTTTCGGAGACGTTGAAGATTAGTTTATCTTTCCGCATACACGGTCATTGCAGCGTGCTGCAGGCAGAGATTTTGGCGATTTAAGAAGCTCTCGCCTGGCTGGGATATAATGTCATAATTTGTAGGAAACTCACTATTTACAGGCTGCAATTCGATCGCTTGAATCGGCTCTGTCGCCATCGCAGACGGTTACGAATTGTCGATCGCTTCTTGATGAGATGGGACGTTACTTTGAAATGACATTGTGCTGGATTCCAAGTCACAGTGCTTATGCTGGTAATTGTGTGGCTGATGAACTTGCTCGGGCTGGGACGACTGGGGCAATTGAGGATGGTCGTTGGGATATCGGAGTGCCTTTACAATCTGCAAGCGAATTATAAACTCTAACGCGAAAAATAAAGCGAGCGCTAGATGAATTAAGGACGGTGCGTGTCAAACCATGAAGAGGTTATGGTCCACAGTGGACCCCGGCCGTTCTGCTGCAATATTATCACTGAATAGGAAGCACATTGGTGTGGTGGTGAATATTATCACTGGGCACCGTCCCATTGGGGAGCACGCAAGAAGACTTCGCTTACCCTACAATGACTCCTGTAGAAGCTGCGAGGATGCTGACGAGGAGGAGAGTACCCTCCATTTTCTATGCACCTGTCCTGCCTTGGCTGCGAGGAGGCGGGTGTTTCTGGGGGACTCTTTCTTCCTTCATTTGGAAGAGCTAAGGGGCGTGGGACCGCTCAGGCTTTATCGGTTCATTGCCAGCTCTGGCTGGTTCAATGGATAACAATTTCAATGAAATAGGTGTTTACCCTGGTAGGTATCACAACGGGCCCTTTGGAGGCCTATGTGTGCTGAATCATCCGCGGCAGCCTTTTAACCTAACCTAACCTAACCTGCACAAACAACACTAACCTGTCTAGCTTAGTAGGGTGGCTACCCTACACTCGATAACGCCTCAATAACTTCCACATGCGTGACACATAGATGACCTTAGCATCATGTGGAATCTAATATGTTGATGTTGGCACGCTGGTGTTTTTGCCTATTAGCCAAGTTCATTGATAATCTAATATTACGCCTTGCACTGATAGGCCCATGCCTATTATTAAATAATATATTTTCAATAGGATTACTAAAAATATCAAAATAAAAAGGAAAAAAATATAAGAATTTGCAGTGGATTGAACCCGCGACCCATTTGGATAGAGCTGCACTTGTGGCTGTCACTGATAAATAACTCGTTTGAATTTTGTTTGTTAAGTTGGAGCGATACGCCGAGTTTATAAACGTCCGCCGTCGCAATAAATAAACGATCCGATAATCAAACTGATATTTCATCCGAATTTGTAATTCATTTTCATCACATTTGAGGCGCACCACTTGACATCAGGGTAGCCAACTTACGATGAATTTAACCTGGATGCTACCCTAAAGCGTTTTATTGCGCAACCAGGGCAGGGACGCTACACGGTTACGCAAAAATAAAACACGCCTAATATAAGGAAAAATCCCTAATTTGTTATATTTGCGATTAAATGTTTCAGTGCAACTTCCGAGAGAGTCGGAAAACAACTTCGACTTTAGAGCCAGAATGTTATTGGGTTTTCTGCCCTTGACACTAATGGTTGCCGTTAATACAAAATTAATTCATCGGGAAAGGTTCAAATTGTCGGAACGATTTTTTCAATTTTTTCTTTTTTTGTCGTGGTTTAACCATATCGTTTTGGTGCTTTCATTCGAACTATCTGTTAAGGTGGACACCCATTTGCGTCCAAAATCTAAATTTTCCCCGGCCAAATCCAAAATTTCCCCGTCGAATCCGAACATCGACCGGGCAAATTCCAACATCTTCGGATCCATAAAGACTTTTTTGAAGCGTCGATCGGCAAACGATGCGTGGCATAAAACAGGGTTATTTCGGAGTGTGTTGACTTTGATTATGTAAAGTTTCGAGTAGTTTTTTATGCAACAATTTTGCAGCATCATTTTCAACGATTCCAATGTCTTTTAAGGCTGACTTAATGATACTTAGCACTTTTCGCGGTCCTGAAAGCCCAATCTAGAAAAGACTTTCTCCATTTCTCCTCCATATGCTTTCCTCTTCGGTAATAATGTGCTGTCTATTTTTGAATCAGAATACTTTTCAGATTAGGAGGGGAATATTTTCAGGTACCAAAAATGTACAGTTGACGGCACATATTTTACCGGAGGGGAAAGGATATAGTCTGTTCCAGATGCAAATCTAGATCCACTTTCAGAACCCAGACCGTTGGTATCAATAAACTACCCGTTATGTAATCACTGCCGCAAATTTCTCTTGTTGCCTCTTAAATTGGGGTTAGTAGAACTCGAATAAAATTTAAAAGTAAATCAGTTCCAGATATGTAGTATGTATATTCCACCTAGCAAGAACCGACTTAATAAACAACAAAACTTGGGAGCCATACAGACTGAACACGAAGGGCATGGACATGAAGGCAGTGAAATCAGAAATGTTCCACTCGATATAATAAGAGATCAAAGAGCAAGAAGAAATTTCATTTCGGTTTTTAGCCCGACGGAGGAAAAACCAACCGGGTAAAAGCCGCGAGGAAAAAAAAACCGGGTTAATTTTTTTCAAGATACCCGTTGCTCGGTTTAACCGACCGGTTTTTGACATCCCTAGTCTAATGTATAATATATCATTATGTAGGAAACTTTATACGCTTTAATTCGCTTCTAGAACTTTTTTATGTAGAACTCACAGTTTTCGCAATATTGGGGAAATTAGGGAAAAGGTCCTTTGACTTCTTCTCTCCTACACTTTCGGGCCCCTTATAGACGGAGATATTGGAGCATATATTCAAGAGACTGCCTTTATTAACTTAGCAAAATTTCAAAACTACACTATATTTTTTCTTTCCTGTGATGCAAAAAAAAGCAAATTAAATTTTAAGAGCGTTAATTTGATTGTTAAAGCGTTGTTTTCATTTTTAAGAGCCTTAGTTAATTTAATTTGATGAATCGTGAATTTGCGTTGAAAAAACGAAAATTTGTCTTGGAAATGGTATTTATCTCCTTTTATCAACGTGACTAGCAGGATTATGCCGAAGATACGTTTGACCGCTCCATTACTATACGTTGTTGACGTTTTAATAGCATATACTCGTATATTTCCGATGGTGCAGCTGCTAGTATCCGTATGAATCCCCTTATCTGAACCGTCTTTTACTGACGAGCTTGGAGCACTGGGGCACTTTTATTATCCACGCGCCGGAGATCGAACCCATTTTCTCTAGATAAAGTATCGTCGAGTGGTGACAGAGCCATCAGGGCTATCGAGCGTGCCAAACATTCAAAAATAGCTATTCACATTCCCCATTCAAGACGTACGCAGATCAATCTAATATTTATGTTAATAATAGAATGGAATGAATGGGCGTCCACTTAACGAGTTAATCAAGCAACTCTTAAATTACAATACTTGCTTGTTTTGTTGTACACAATATGCATTTGAATAAATTACAAATTACAGCATACGAGTATGCCTAATAAATAGTTTGAAATGAAATGTATGCATACGTACATATGTATACTCGCATGTACTCGTGCCTATTTGTAATTTCGATTCCATTTCACGGTCGAGTACGTCGCTGACAATGTTACACTATTGAGCAATACTCGTAAAGCTCAACAATCCATCGTTTTCTTATGCAAATCGGCAAATAAGAAAAAAAAATTTTTGATAATGATTTGGTATGTATGCAGACTGTAGACTAACTGGAGGATAGACATACAATGTGCTAGTAGATACATATTCACGAATCCTTACAAGCGATTGTGAATAATTCTAGTGGTCATTTTGATTCTACCACAAGTTGTCATTTATCTGTCATTCAAATTAAAAATTTCTTGAAAGTATCTGCACTGCATGCAGATACAGTGTACGCTCCCTGTACAAACACCTACCATAACCACACCTCTTATAAGTGGACAAATTTGTAAGTTTGTAACGGACGGTTTGGTGGGCATCCGAAGATGCCCGTGGGGACGCAGCCTTAGGTAGTATATGACCGTGAAGGTCCGACCGTGCCATCTGGCGAAGAAAAAGGCCCCTCAACGAGCTAAGCAGCGGCCTATGCTTGCTGTAGCTCAGTTCGGGAGATGTGGGCGGGGTTTTCGCCGCTCGTTGCCCCTGTCCTTTACGTATTAACAAAAATTCATAGGCCTGGGGAAGACAACACAAACAAGGGAGGTAAAAATGGAGAATAAAAAAAAATGAGGCGATAAGGATGGAATGGTTGGCAGATGGCTCGCTTGCCCTCGCGCTCGTATTGGGGTCCAGGTGTAATAGGACCCTCGGTCTCTGGTTTCGTACCACCGACAGATTCTTACTCATCAGGTGCTGCCATAGATCTGCCGGTGGAAGCAGCACAACCAGACCAGAATATGGTTCATTACAAGTTCCAAACATTTTTTGCATGTTTTCAAACAAATTAGGTTCCCTTAATCGGACGCTCCGATGACCGGACACGGACACACATTTTTCTGTTATTTTTCAGACTAATGCTCGAACCAGAATGAACGCAGAATGCACTAGCAGCGGCAGCCGAAGTGTCAAGTTAGAAAGCATGCATTTCCCTTAAGCGACCTAGATTGAACGCATCGGCAGCGACAGAGGCGAAAGCCGATCTGCCTGTTGTTGCCGCCGCCACAGCTGCTGCTTTCTGCATTCAATCTGGTTCGGGCATAGACCTCTAATAGCCGGACCACTCGTTGGTTTCGCAATTGATTTTTCTTCGCTTTTTCATGACTTCAGAGATTATGAACGACTGGTTATTATTATTATTACAAGCTTTAATTTACCCAATTCAGTTAAATTTCGTACATTATAAAATACATTGTTTCTTTCTTCCTTAATAAGTAATAAATAATTCATTTGTTCCTTAAAATAAATTAAATAGTGGTGGTTGAATTCATTATATTGTTTGGGCATAAGCCTCCCCCATGCTATTCCATGTTAGCTTACATTTCGCAATTCTTCGCCAATTTGGACAGAAATTGCCAATATCATCGCGCCATCGTTTCCGTTGTCTGCCCACTTTGGGGCTTTTGTCATATGGAATCCAGTGCGTGCAGCGGCTTGTCCATCTGTTGTCGGTGAACCTTGCTAGATAACCTGCCCAATTCTATTTCAGTTGCCTAGCTCGTTCGATAACGTCAGTATAGTAAAAAGTGTTCTTGCTCGAAGTGAGTCATTTTTCATTCTTTGCCTCCCAGATATTCGATACGTTGCCCGTTCCATTGCTCTTTGCGTGACGCGTAGTTCTTGTACATTCCTATCCGTGAGAGCCCATGACTGAGCTCCTTATGTGAGTACTGGCAGGACTGCTCCATCAAACACATATTTCTTTGACTCTTGCTGGCTGTTTGCGTCGAAAATATTCTTGACAGCTCAAAACTGTTTCCAACCATTACTTATCCTACGTTCCACATCTTTATCCACTCGTCTTTCGAATGACCTAGGCCTAGGTATATAAAGTCGTCTACAACCTCGATATTCATACCGTTTAGTGTCACTGTGTGCTTGACGCCATTTGTCATTACTTTGGTTTTTTCGATGTTGATACTTAGACCAACTGTTTTTCCCATAGTTTCCAGACCTTTTAGCATGATCTCCGGTAATCTTGCATTCGAGGAAAATAGCGCTATGTCGTCTGCAAATCGTAGGTTGTGCAGATTTTCTCCATCGATGTGGACACCGTAATCGTCGCAGTTTAATTTTTGAAGGACTGCTTCTAGTACCGCTGAAAAAAGTGTTTGTGAAAGTGGGTCTCCTTGGCGTACTCCTCGTTCTAATTTGAAAGGTCTTCCTTTGGACTCTAATGAGACTGTCGCTGGGCTTTGATTGTAAAGTTTTCTAAGAATCATTATTTTCTCTGGGATTATTTGATTTTCTAGTGCTGCCCATAATTCTTCGTGTTCCACTGTATCAAATCGCGCTCGGTGGCCGTGGTCGTTCGGTCACCGCTCTACGATACTAATCTAGAGCTCGGAGATCAAATCTCGGCGCGATCAAAAACTGCCTGTGAGTACTAATACAATAGAACTCTCACAGTGCTCCGAGCTTGTCAGTATAAAGACGGCGCGGATAGGAGGTGCATGCTAGCAACTGCACTTCCGAAAAGTAGATATGCTATTGAAACGTCAACAAGGCATACAAATGTTAGAGATGTTGTCGCACCCATGCCCCTGGAAGGGTCAAGGCAATTAGAGAGAGACTGTATCAAGCGCCTTGCTAAAGTCTACAAAAGCAATGTAGATGGTGTTTTGGTACTCAGTTGCCTTTTCTATTATTTGGTTAATAGGCTGAAGATGGTCTACAGTAGAGAAGCTCGCACGAAACCTTGCTTGCTCCAGTGGTTATTATTATTATATTCTGGGGGATAGCCGAAGCAGACCACTAACGTTTGGGTCCCTTTTCGCCCCCTCCCGGTCATCAGTGGCTTCCAGATGTCGACTGATAGTTGTCGACCTCTTTCTTCATCACTGAGTCCCGTGTCATTGCTAGCATTTGTTTCCACTTCCACACTTATCGTGTGCTTGCCTGTGATCCTCAACCTCGTGCTAGCCAGTGCTGGACATTCGCACACAATGTGTGCTGCCGTCTCAGCCTCCTCCAGGCATAGCCTGCAAACGTCATCTTCCCCGATTTTCATCTTGGCCAGATGAGCCTTAAAATTACCATGCCCTGTGACCAAGGCAGTTATCCAGCTTAGGGTACTCCGTTTATAACTGAGTACCTTTCTCGCTTCCCTGCCTAAAGGGCTGGTCATTGCATTCCGAGCTTGTTTGCAAGTGACTAGCTCCTGCTCCAGTGGTTGGTTGTAAATTAATGATGATTGCAGCCTTCTTTCTATGCATTTCGAAAACAGCTTGTACATGTTTGATATTACGCTCATTGGTCGATTATTACCGATTTCCTCCTTATCACCTTTCTTATGCAATAGTGTTATCGTGGACTTTGTCCATTGAGTGGGAATTTCTTCTGGAACGATTGGTTAGTGACATTCAATAACCAAATGACATGGCGCGGCGTGGCGTAGCGTAATAAGCAAGTATTGCTCTCTCTTGATACCGATTATTTTCATCCAAAAATTTTAAACTTTTCAATGTCAATATTAAGTTTTTGTCTCAAATACAACCATTGAACTCCAACGCTTGGATCAGGGTGAGATTAAACATTTTAAATTTCACTGCTGCCTTAGTTTGGATCTTGACAAAACCTACGTCGATATCTTCGACAAAATATGTTCCGCGCATTGCAGGATTAAATTGTAAAAGCGTCGTAAATCGTAAACTAGTTCACAATAGCCTCGTATTTGGCGCAAATACGAGGCTATTCTGAATCCCCTTAATATCGTCGGTGCTTTCGCCCTACTCATTAGAATGTTTCATGGTCGCTGTTGTAAATCGTAAAAGCGTCGCAAATCGTAACGCGACCGGTAGCGCAGTGTGTTGAGGCATCAGTCTCATGTTTGACTACCGGCGTTTCGGGTTCGAATCCCGTCCACGACGACGTTCGTGGCCATGGATGTGTAGGAGGTGCATGCTGGCAACTGCATATTTGCACCAAATGATTGCCATCTTTATGTACAGACCCACGCCCAACTGATCGCAGCGAAGTCTTCACTGCTATAATGACGTCAATTTTACGTCATTCATGCCTCGCCACTGCCTTAGCAAGGCGGAAATGACGTAAAGTTGACGTCAGCATAGCAGTCGAGACTTCGCCGCGATCAGCTGAGCGTGGGCCTGAATAATCTAGATGGTAGTGCCGAAAGTCCAGGCACCCGCAGTCCGGGGTGTACTCTAGACGCTCCACCGTTTCGTCCGATATTGGAGTCAGACCGATCTGATGGACAGAGAATTTATCCGACAGGACAGTGGAATTAGTCTCGAGCTGCACCAAAATCGCCAAAGGTAAATAAAAATATAACGGGAAGCTTTGTAGCTTTCAGCTCTTCAATTCATCAAAAACGACGACACATGTCGTTCACCAGACAAATCATGAATCGTAGAAGGGGAAATGGATAAGTAGTGGAGTCACGAGATTTTTAGGAACCCACCCATTTTTACCGAATACGAAATTTAGCGAAAAATACTAAAATATTATTAAATTTTTTGGAAGTTATCTATCTATTTAACGTCTCTGTGCTCACAAAGTATCAGCTTTTTGTAAATTTTCATATTTGGCTTTGGAAACATGGAGAACGTAATGGGCGACCGAAAAATTTGAGTAAGTTGCCACTTTACTCCATCGTAGTTACTTAAAATTGGGGGAAAAAAATACAAGAAACAGAATGCACTTGACGTGCCCTTTGATATGATACCTCACATGCATATCTCTGATTAAACAAAAATATTTATCCTTTTCCGTCCTTATTGGGATTCTTCCGATCAATATTTTTTGTAGCAATAAGTTAAGTTTAACAGCTGCAAAAAAAGAGAAAAAACCAGTCCGCAGCGTATATACCCTAGACTTGTACAGACCGAGTGGTGATACCGAAAGTACCAATTGGCAACGACCATTTGCATTAAAAGTGAGTTTCCTATACGGCCAGTTTATAGGGGAGGTTGGCACCCATTCAGGAGGACCTTGACCATTCTCAAACTCAATGAACTAACACATTCCACAAATATTTGTCGAATTTTTCAAGTCGCTAGCTTTATTCTATAGAAAGTTATTGCTTATTTGGAGTTTCACTTGTAGGGGAGGTAGGGGTTCCTTGGATCGGATCTTGCCCATCATTATCACACATCACTAATTAGATCACCCTACAAACATTTAAAAAAAATTCAAGTCTCTAGCTTCACCCTATCGAAAGTTATTGCTTATTTGAAGTTCATTTATAGGGGAAGTAGGGGTTTCGTTAGTCGAATTTTACGTATTTTTAATATCAGCCAACTGGATCCCGCTGCAAACATTTGGCCAAAATTTCAATTCGCTAGCTTTATTTTGTCGTTAGTTATCGCTTATTTTAAGTTTCATTTCTAGGGGAGGTAGGGGTTCCTTTTGTCGGATCTTACACATTTTCAATAACAACTAACTAGATCTTACTACCAACATTCTGCCAAATTTTCAACTCGCTAGTGTCATTCTATCGAAAGTTATCGTAATTAAAATAATATTTAATTTTTGGAATTTTGTAGGGGAGGTAGGCGTTCATTTGATCTGATTATGCCCAACTTACTAAAACTCAAGCAGCTTCTTTCCTCAGGGTTACATGCCAAAAATCAGGTGTCTACGTCAATTGGTTCAAGAGTTATAGACAAAAAACCAGAAAAGTAGGGTAGTACGGGTCTCTTTGTAAGAAAATTACCGTTAGTTTTAAACTGATCGATTTTATTTTCCCAGGAGAGTATAAGAATACCCTCACTAGTAATATACCAAAGCTAGAGCTTTTCATGATTTTTTAATCGGGAGTTATAGATACATTTAAATATTTTACATATGTAGGGGAGGTAGGCGTTCTCTTGGCCTGATTATGCCCAATTTCAATACCATCCAACTAGATCATACTACCAACATTTGACCAAAATTTCATGGCCCTAGCTTCATTCTATCGAAAGTTATCGTGCGAACGGACAGACAGACGGACAGACAGACAGACAGACAGACAGACAGACGGACAGACAGACAGACAGACAGACAGACAGACAGACAGACATGGCTAAATCGAATCAGGAGGTGACCCTGATCATTTATATATATACATTGCTATACCTCCGGAGCCTCTTTTAAGGTGTTACATATTTCTGTCGTGACAAAAACAATATACCCTATACTAAAAGTCTAGGGTATAAAAATGACCGTAGGTTAATTTTTCTTTATATTTGTGGCTTCGGAAACACGAAAAGCCTAATAGCCGACCCTGAAATTTTTCTTATTTGGCACCTTTTCTCTGTCGTAGTTACTTGAGATTAGGGGAAAAATAAGCAATGGAATGTACTCGACGTCCCCTAGCATAGCAAAATGAGTTTTAGACTCTTCGGACACTATAGATTCAAAAAAGAAAAAAGTTGGCCTTAGGCTAATTTTTTCTAGCTTGAGCTAGAATATGGACAGTTTTATTGTAATACAGTAGAGTTCGCTTATAACGAACCCGGTTATAACGAACTTCCGGTTATAACGATCCAATTTCAAATGATCGAACGAAAAATATATAAATTCAGTACATTTCCTACCGGATATAACGAACCCGCTTTTAACGAACTACCCGGATATAGCGAACCAAATCCTACAAAAAAAGGTCCAACGTTCCGCTTATAACGAACTTTTATACGTGTAATTGGGGTATTCCCCGGGGTGCGTTTTGTATTATGTTTTTCTTCAGTCATTTACTGTGATTGTTATTGGCAAGATGTCATCTGCTGGTGGTGTAAAACAAATGCGCAAAGGCAGATCATTAAAAAAGAAGTTTGATATTGTGAAGCAAATTGAAAGTGGTATTACACAAAGTTATTCTGCAAGAAAATGCAATTGAGTAAGTCAACAATAGCTACAATATGGAAATATCGTGAAACCATCATACGTAGTTTCGAGAACAGAAATTCGGATACGAAGAAATTAAAGAAGTCCAAACATGATCAGCTGGATCAAGGACTTATAAAATGGTTTTCGCAACGGCGAAATTCGAATGTCCCTATAACAGGCGCTGCCTTACAATCGAAAGCGAACGAGTTCGGAGAAAAACTTGAAGATAATGACGAATTTTCTTGTAGCAAGAGCTGGATTGAACGATTTAAAAAGCGCCATGGTATCGTTTCCGGAAAATTAATCGGAGAATCTGCAGCGGTAGATAAGGATGTGGTTGATGACTGGCTACAAAACAAATGGCCCGCGCTTAAAGAAAATTATAGAAGCTGTGACATTTTCAACGCAGATGAAACCGGCTTATTTTATAAGCTCACTCCAAACAAGACACTAAAATTTAAAGGAGAATCCTGCTCTGGTGGAAAGCTTTCAAAAGAGCGAATAACGGTTCTTATTGCAGCAAATCTATTGGGAACTGAAAAAAGAAAATTGCTTATCATTGGCAAATCTAAAAATCCCAGATGCTTCAAAAAAAGGAATCTACCCGTCGACTATGAAGCCAATTCTAGAGCCTGGATGACGGCTGATATTTTTGCGAATCATTTGCGGCAGTGGGATAAAGAGTTATCCAGAATAAATTCTATTATTACTGGATAATTGCCCTGCTCACCCCGATCTGAAAGATTTAAGGTGCATTAAATTGGTTTTCATGCCACCTAACACTAGTGCGAAGTTACAACCAATGGATCAGGGGGTGATTCATAGCTTGAAAAGCAATTACAGGCGCATTTTTCTAGCGAAGTGGATTCATGCTATTGACGACGGCAAAGACAAGTTTGCTGTTACCCTTTTAGATGCAATAAATTTTCTTCACATGGCATGGGAAAAAGTTTCGACACGAACAATCGCGAACTGTTACGCTCATGCCGGATTTTTGGGGAATACAATTCTGACGGATTTGATGCAGAAGACAACATTCCACTTGCTGAGTTGCTGAGAAAAAGTAGCGAAACGATCATGCCTGGCATAGACGTAGAGTTCAGTGAGTACATCCGAGTTGACGAGGATCTTATTAGCACCGAACATCTAACCGATGAGCAAATTTTGTCAAGTGTTTCATCGGCAGAAAGCGACGACGACGATGAAGATCCCGTAGAATATCACAACACGATACATTCAGCTCCGCCGATTATCGATGTAATTCACAAGATGGGTCAGATTCGCGATTTTTTGCAACTTCGAAATGCACCAATCGACATACTTAATAGTTTTGCGCGAGTTGAGTCACACATAAATGAATCATATTTAACTTCCAGAAATAAGCAATCGACAATTTGGACCTTTTTTTTCCTAAAATACTTCCATTATGTACATGCGTATGAATATTGATATGACTATGTTTAAAATAAAAATAATTTCGTAATAGTTCTTCTACTTTTGTATCTTTTGATGAAATACAACATTTAAATATCAAATACGAATGCTATATATTTTATATTTCCCGTATATGTTTCGTTTATAGCGAACTCCGGATAGAACGAACCAAATCAGCCGGTCCCTTGAGGTTCGTTATATGCGGACTCTACTGTATTACAATAAATAACTGGCACAACAGTCCAATTTGAACCATGGCCTCGAGATGAGTTAGCATCATCTCATTTTCTAGATCGCGACGGTATGTCTTGTGCAGAGGTGTGTGATCAGCAACACGCTCAACCGAGTTATTTACCCCATAAATGGGTACTCATTTAACAGCTGAATGGGCTCATAGTCCGACACGTAAATCCCCTTTTTTTATCGAAAATTACCGCATTCAGTAGGATTCGAACCGGGGCCCAGTGCGTAGAAGGCGAACGTGTTAACCGTTGCGCCATCCAGACTACTGTAATATTAGGGCCTCTTATAGCTGACATCGAAAATCATGATAAAGGATTAATTCTTTTCCTTTTCAATATTATAGACAGACCATAATCATAAAACTTGTCAATGTTTCCCATCTTTCGTCACATTTATGACCTGCATCGAAACAAACACTATTCGTTTTTAATGCTCGTTATTGAACCGCGTGGATGGACAACTTTCTGTGTAAAAACTCATAGTCATCATCATCATCGTAGCCATTTAGCCATGTGTATTTTCATGGTTCTCTATTGTTCCAAAAATAAACTCGGCAGGAGATCTCTTGGCCAACACACAGTCTCCGCATCTCTTTTGCTGCCTGTATCCATGGAATTGCTTCTTCATCCGTGAACCATTCCGAAGATACAAGACGAGACAAGTGCAGTGGGAACCGCCAAACAAAAAACTTCGGGCATGTGGAAAGAAGACCAGGCCCACGCTAAGCCCAAAACAAACCAACCTGATGCCCAGCATCCAGAAACCCAGAACCCAGCAACAGCGAGTGTTTGACACCATTCATTAAAGTGGATGGATGCATCTCAAATTGGGAAATTACGCCGAGCACGTGAGTCGGAATTAATTATGAAGTTGTGGTTGCACGGGGTCTGTAGCAAGCAAACAAGTTATGCAAATGAAAATTATTAGCGTTTCTTGTTAATATGCAACGGGTGGTGGGTGCTTAGTAACTGATGTTACACGATTTTACTGGCAATCAAAGAATGCAAAAAGTAAAATATTCGCTGACGAAGCTCCAAGTACGTTCTCCGATGACAACTGAAATCAATGAAATATACCATTAACAACTAACTAATTCTTCTGATCTTGTATACTTAACATCGCTATGCTCGTCATAATGTACCTCCTTTCTGGAAATTTTTCTTGCCAATAGCTTTGGCTATCTCATAAAACGGAGGCGAGGGGAGTCTACCTTTAACACTCCCTCCACGCAGCTATGATTACTTCAAATTCGAAAAAATACTAGGAATGGAATGTCCTCATTGTGCCGTTTGGTATGAGATATGACATTTCACAAGCCTATAACACCCTTTTTCCCCTCTTAGGCCAGTAGAATTAAATTTTAATACTAAAAATTAGGGATAGATCTGGAAATCATTTTAATCCCTTCTGTAGATATTGAATACATGGAAACTGAGTTTGCACGGTCGCGGTGGACGAAAATCCGAAATATTTGAGCCCTTTTTTTTAATATTATCCTTATAACTTCTAAACGGTGTCTCGGATCGAAAAAATTTGTAGGAGTAAATTAAGGAGCTCTGAATTCTACTTCCAATGCACTGCTCAAATTTTGGCTCAGTAGTATTGTCAAAATCGATAATCAAAACAACAATTTTCAATACTTTGGAGAAAAATTACACTTTATCACTTTTCAAGTTTACAGATCTTTGAAATCAATTCTCCAAATGAAAAAAACTGTTTTTCAAGAAAAAAAAAATTAATATTAAAGACATGATTTTTGGTAAAATTAGGGTATTTTGAACACATTTTAGAGTGCCACAAAAATGTTTCGAGTTGCTCCGAAAAAGGGACATATTCTAACCTCATATAGTTACTAAGAAAACTATGAAAGATCTCATCCCGCTTCGCTCGCAGTTTATGTTTAAAGAAGTCAGTTCCAGGGTCGATTCCCAGCAAAACGCAGTGTTTTTAATTTCCCATGAAAAATATTTGCTCCTGATAATTTGTCACTTAATTTTTGTTTCTAATAAGGTATAGTCAAACTAAAAAAAATATCATCGTCATCGTGGCGCGACAGCCCGACGTCGGGCCTTGGCCGCCTGGATCATTATCATCCTCCAATTATCTCGGTCACGTGACCGCATCCTCCAATTTTGGAAGCCCAGCAGCTGCGCGGCGTCCACACCTACTGAGCTCTCCCAAAGAGATCTCGGTCGTCCTCGCAGTCTCGCTCCGTCGACTCGTTCTGCATTCATTCCTCTCTTAGGCATGCGATTATCGTCCATTCTTCGTACATGCCCTGCCCATTGAAGTCGTTGTAGTTTGACGATTTTCGAAGCTTCCAGCTCATCGTACAATTCATACAACTCATGGTTGTACCGGATGCGCAATCCATCTCGATCGCAAACAGCCCCGAAAATTCGCCGCAGAACTGTGCGTTCAAATGTGTCTAGCATTTTTCCGGAGGCTTGAGTTAGGGTCCATGTTTCGCAGCCATAGCATAGCACTGGTCGTATAATGGCTTTGTACACGCGAAGCTTCGAGTTTCTGTGCACATGCTTCGATTTCATTATGGGGAGAACCAAGAAAAAAGTCTTATTAGCTAACTGTCTGTATCCGTCACTTGATTTCGTCAGTTTCGTTAGTGCACCTTGACAAGTTGCAACCCAGGTATATGAAGTCATTCATGAACTCGATGTTGAGGTCCCCCACATTGATGCTCGGTTGTGCAGGTGTCCTTGTCGTCGATTGCATCATTGTTTTAGTTTTACCCTCGTTAATACGTAGTCCAACTTCTTTTGCAGCGATGTCAAGCGTTCTTCTGCGTTGGCCAATCTCCAGGACATGGTGTTGATGTAGTTGGCGTACGCTGCTAATTGTGTCGACTTGGTTAATAGCATCTTGCTGTTGTCCATATCCATAGCCATGCCTCAGACCAGTGCATGTTTCAAATAGATCAGTAGGTCTATTATGGATCCTTACCTGCGAGACGGAGTTGGTCATCGTCATCTTTGTCAGTCGCACTAATTTTGCTGGTATACCAAATTGCAGCATAATGTTGTACAGTACTCCACGATCGATACTGTTGTATGCCTGCTTGAAGTCGAGAAAGATTTGGTGTACGTCTACGTTGGATTCCCAGCACTTCTGAAGTATCAGTTTGACCGTAAGGAGCTGATCGATTGTAAAGGGACCAGTCTTGATATTCGCCAATGATCCATTCTGCGTACGGTTTTATTATATTTTCCAGAATTTTCGCCAATATTTTATAGGACGTACAAACAAGTGATATGCCGCTGTAATTTTCACACAGCAGTTTATCTCCCTTTTTGTGAATTTTACAGATGATGCTTCTGCGCCAATCGTCTAGGATCACCTGGTTCTCCCATATTCGCAGGAGTAATTGATGTATGGCATTAACTAGACCCGTTCCACCAAATGTTAACCGTTCAGCTGGAATCTCATCAGCGCCCGGCGGTTTATTTTGTCTTAGTGACCGCAACGTGAGGTCAACTTCCTCTACTGTCGGGGATTGTATGGATGGGCCTACATCAACAATATCGTCAAGAGCCTCTTGTGTGGGGATGTTAGATGGTAGATTCAGAAGCTCTTCGAAATAAGCGGCCCATCGTTGTTAATGTCATCAGTATCGCTAATGATGTTTCCATCCTTGTACTTACAGAGGCTAGTCCTGGGTTGATGGCCGTTCTTAATTGTATTTGCTAGTTTGTACGCTTGTCTGGTGTTCCTATTAGCTAACTGTTCGTTAATATTCAGCAACTGCTCGTCGAAGTATTTACGTTTCTTACGTCTAATTATTCTATTCGAAATTCGCCGTAGCTCGTCATATTTTTCTCTTTTGGCTCCGATTGCACGTTGAATCCATTGTCTATGGGCCTCGTTTCTCACGTCAAGTGAGTTTTTGCTGCATTCTTCGTTGAATCAGTCATTCCATGCTCGCCGGGCTTTATATCCCACGGCCTTCTCTGCGACGTCTTTGATGGTACCCTCGAGTTTTTCCATAGCATAGGTGATAGTTTTTCCTCAATGGCGGCAGTATACGCCAGTTCTTTACAACCCCCTATTTTTTCGAAGCGTACCTCTATAATGATGTGCCGGTGGGTCACTCCAGGCTTTAACATAGGTTCGAAGTACCTTACCTCAACGAGAGCATCAAAACTAGCAGAAACAAAGAACTTTCGTCCAAACATTTATTCGGAGCAATAAATTGGTGCAAAACAGCAGAGGCATTTTCTAGGCTGTACGTATTGACGAAAATTCGGAAAAATAGAGGATTATAAATACTGAAACGCTACATTAATTGCGTCGCGTGATTCCCAACTAAATAGCATTTCAAATCAATTTGTTCACATATGTATAGGTACATATCCTTTTCTTTTGTACTAAGTTTGAGCAAATAACAAACCAGCGCGTAGATTTGGTAGTGCGTTTTTTTTATACCCGAGACTTATAGTATTTATACCCTAGCCTTATAGTATAGGGTATATTGTTTTTGTCACGACGAAAATATGTAACACCTTAAAGGAGGCTCCGGAGGTATAGCAATGTATAATATAAATGATCAGGGTCACCTCCTGATTCGATTTAGCCATGTCTGTCTGTCTGTCTGTCCGTCTGTCCGTCTGTCTGTCTGTCTGTCTGTCCGTCTGTCTGTCTGTCTGTCTGTCTGTCTGTCCGTTCGCACGATAACTTTCGATAGAATGAAGCTAGAGCCTTCAAATTTTGGTCAGATGTTGGTAATATGATCTTGTTGGATGGCATTGAAATTGGGCATGATCAGGCCAAGAGAACGCCTACCTCCCCTACATATGTAAAATACATAAATGTATCTATAACTCCCGATTAAAAAATCATGAAAAGCTCTAGCTTTGGTATATTGCTAATGAGGGTAATCTTATACTCTCCTGGGAAAATAAAATCGATCAGTTGAAAACTAACGGTAATTTTCTTACAAAGAGCCCCGTACTACCCTACTTTTCAGGTTTTTTGTCTATAACTCTTGAACCAATTGACGTAGACACCTGATTTTGACATGTAAGCTGTTGCGAACCACGGCTCTGTGTCGAGCCGCCGTCACTGTAACAAGACATATTTGACCAGAATGCTAACTGACTCGCTGGCATTTGACCCGGCTAGGCCAGCGGAATGGCGTGGGTTTTGAGTCGGCGCATTCTAGTCCTGGTAAAGCCACCTAAAACATTAAAACATGAGGGAAGGAATGGGAGGAGGGAAGGAAAGTGTCCATCCTTCGGGACACGGAAGAACCCAAAGAAAGGAAAGAAATTAGCTGTTCATTATAAATCTTATATTAGCTGGAAAATAATTATTGAAACAATATTAAAAATGAAGAAAACTTTGAGAAACTTTACTCTATAAAAAAACTAATTCCAAAGCCAAAATATTAATTAAATGAATGAAGAAACAAAATATAAAGGAATTGAATACAAAAATCGAGAATGGAAAAAAAAATGAATGAAATGACAAGAAAAAAGAAACTTACGGTTTTTTTGTCCACCGATGAACGATCGATTGTCCTTCAGCTACAACTCGTCACTATTCGAATATAGCTCAAATTCAATTCAAATTCAAATTTAACTAAAATTCAAGTGCAAAAATTAAAACAATATAAAGAAATGAAAAATATAGAAACTATAAGTCCGACGGAATTCGCTCACACTCTTTGACACACTCATCAGAAATTCCGATTTCTAATATCCGCTTTGCTCAATTAAATTAAACACTAGTTGTACTGTGCTCCCTTCCACAATAGATAAAGGATCGTCACTTAAGACCGACAGCGCATCAAGTTTTCTTCAGCTAGCACTTTTAGCGAAATTTGTTTCAAACGAAAAATTATTTTTCGCACTTTCAGCTTCTTGGTCGTTGCCGTCCCGTGTTCTCCTTTCATCCACGAATGTCACTTCACTTTCTTTCATCGGAAAAACTATTTTTCAGTCCACAAATTTATGCTTCGTTTCAAAAACAATTGCAAATATTCTCTTTTTCCACTTCTTCCACAAAACTTTCTCAAAAAAAAGTAAAGAAGTTCACCCGTCTACCACGGGAATCAAAAAAAAAAAAATCCATTCAACACCAACTCAGCAATTCTCAAAATTCAACCTTTTTTTTCACCCCACAACTCCTTCCGAAAAATTTTCTTCCCAAAAAAAATCCAACCGAATTCCTCGGCGATCAAAACCAATCTCCCCTAAAAAAAACGGCAAGTCCGCCAATCCCCCCACTCACACCAAAAAAAAACCGCCCGATGTCATTGGGGTTCAATGACCACCGCCATCCAGCTTTCCACCGTCCATCAGCTGCCGTTACCATAATAATACGGCATCAAGCTGCAGTGTGAACAGCTGATGTGCATAATAACAGCATAACAATGCTGACGACTCTCCGTCCGCCAGCAGCGAGACAACGCACGAATGCGAAATCCCCCCCCGTGTGCGTCTCCATGCTGTACAAAGGCAATTATGTACATCTATTATCAGTATAGAAACAATTTCCTCTGTACAATAATCATGCTGCACACAGACGATCTCGCATCAGCTGTGCTCTCTCTCCGCTAGTAGCGGCATGATTCTCACATACTGAGATCCTCTCTGCACACAATTACACAGCACAGCGACCTTCGCATCGATGCTACAAGCATCTGCATGCAGCATAACGCTGCACAAAGACGATCTCAGCTGCTCTCGGTTAGCGTCCCGCTGTATTATACATATGTATTGCTATGAAGGTAATCTACCGAGAACGTTAACCAGCTGGCAAGCGGAGAGCCGTCAGAGTTTGCAATGCAAATTGGGTCAGCTGGAATAATGTTGTGCAGTGGTTCGCAACAAACCCTGAAGGAAGAAGCTGCTTAAGGTTCTGTAAGTTGGGCATAATCAGATCAAAGGAACACCTACCTCCCCTACAAATTTCAAAAAATGGAATATTCTTTTAATTACGATAACTTTCGATAGAATGATACTACCGAGTTAAAAATTTAATGGAATGTTGCTAGTAAGATCTACTTAGTTGGTATTGAATATGAGCAAGATCCGACCCAAGAAACCCCTACCTCCCCTACAAGTGAAACTTCAAATAAGCGATAACTTTTAATAGAATGAAGCCAGTGACTTGAAATTTTGGCCAAATGTTTGAAGTGAGATTGAGTTAGTTGACATTATAGATGGATAAGATCCGACCTAAGGAACCCCTACCTCCCCTAGGAATGAAACTTAAAATAAGCGATAACTTACGACAAAATAAAGCTAGCGACTTGAAATTTTGGTCAAATGTTTGTAGTAGGATCCAGTTGGCTAATATTGAAAATACGTAAAATCCGACCGACGAAACCACTACTTCCCCTACAAATGAAACTTCAAATAAGCGATAGCTTTCGATAGAGTGAAGTTAGAGACATGAAATTTTGTTTAAATATTTGTAGGGTGATCTAATTAGTTGGTGGCAATGATGGGCAAGATCCGACCCAAGGAACCCTTACCTCCCCTACAAGTGAAACTTCAAATAAGCAATAACTTTCGAAAGAATGAAGCTAGCGACTTGAAAAATTCGACAAATATTTGTAGAATGGGTTAGTTAGTTAATTGATTTTGAGAATGGTCAAGATCCTACTGAATGAGTGCTAACCTCCCCTATGAACTGGCCATATAGAAGACCCATTCATAATGCATGTGGTCGTTGCCAATTGGTACTTTTGGTATTACCACTAGGTCTGTACAAGTCTAGGGTATATACGCTTCGGACTCCGGCCTGGTTTCGTTCCTTTTTGTTCTCGTTTAGCGTAATCGGAGAGATAAAACCACTTAACATTATACATATGTATATATAGGTAGATTATAAACATGAAATGATACCGGAATATAGAGGGGGGGGGGGGGGATTTCTGTATTGACAGTGACTCACAAAAGAGTTAATAAAAACATACGTTTTAAATGTTTTCAAATAATCGAAATCATATAAAGGTACTTATACATTTTGACAATAAAATGAGCGATTCACAAAGAACGATTTATAGCTGAAAGTCGATGTTCACGAAAAAATAATTTGAGTTTTTGTTTAATTCTTTCATTAGAAAAAAAAACTGGTTTCGACAACCGATCGTTACGAAAATTTGTTGAGAGGGGCATTGAAATACTTCATTGCAATTATTACAAATTAATTTAATTTTTTTATACATCCCATGCAAATTACTGATTATCTTCATATAAGAGGAATGCGCTAACTGAGCCATGTAGGCAATACCAAAGAGGATTGATATTCTACAAGAGCTTTCTCTTGTGTATCTATACTGTGTAGTTTATACTATTTGTCAATACATACAAATCTTCTGGCAGAGGGGAAAGTTCTATGGAGTGATAGCTCTTGTAGAATATCAATCCTCTTTGGCAATACCTTAGAATTAATTGCATAGTAGTTTTGATGAATACTTTTTTTGAATACTGTACCTCCGATTTGTAGCCTTTTTTAAACTAGGTATGTACGAGCCTTGCAGAATGTTAACAAGCTTAACCTTTTTTCATCGATCATTAGGGACTTTAAGGTCAAACTGTACCATAGGTAAACTTATCTAAACTTTTTTTTTCGACAAAAATTACTAGGAAATGGCTCCGGGATTGCTACTACTTGCCTGGATTGGTTAGCGCAGTTCCCCAATATGAAATCAATCGCATATTTGCGGAATATTTCAAAAAATAAATCGAAAGGCAGCACCAAACAGCAGTGGTCTGACGTTCATAAAGACGGAATCGGGATCAGCCAATAAATATCGGACAAAGAGAGTATTCCTAAGGGGATGAAATTCACCAATAAATTCAAAATCTTATTACTCGTATATATCAGTAAACAAATGTTTTAAATTTAAAGTTTCTTATACAAGAGCAAAATTTTTCATTTAAAAGTAAGTATTCAATTAGTAGTTATTAAATGAAAATAGCAAACAAAGTATTTTAAATTAATTTGTAATATTAAAGTAGTTGCAAAAAAATATTGCAGAAAAATATTATTTATATCTCTTGCAACAAATGTTGGATAAATATTCTCGCAAAAATATATATGAGTAAGTATATACAAGATAATAATTTAATTTATTATCTAAATAACTGTAAAGATTAATTGACTTAAGGATTAACAAACCAAAATCAAAAATTTGGGGGGGGGGGGGGGGATTTATCCCCCTGGATTCGCCCCTGTTTTGTAGCAAGTGCTTATTTTGGTATGTTAATATTGGCTTCCTGCTCTTCCTGGTACCACTCAGATGGATAAAAACACCATAATTAAAATGGCTCTCGGCGCGATAAAATGCTGCCTGTGGGCACTATTAGAACTCCCACAGTGCTCCGAGCTTGTCAGTAACATCATTGGAGAGCTGCCTCTGCGCTATATAAAACCGGAGTCCGAAGCGTATATACCCTAGACTTGTACAGACCTAGTGGTGATACCAAAAGTACCAATTGGTAACGACCATATGCATTAAAAGTGAGTTTCCTATATGACCAGTTTATAGAAGAGGTTGGCAATCATTCAGGAGGATCTTGACCATTATCAAAATCAATGAACTAACCCATTCTACAAATATTTGTCGAATTTTTCAAGTCGCTAGCTTCATTCTATCGAAAGTTATTGCTTATTTGATGTTTCACTTGTAGAGGGAGGTAGGGGTTCCTTGGGTCGGATCTTGCTCAACATTGCCACCAACAAATAAGATCATGCTACAAACATTCAAACAAAATTTCAACTCTCTATCTTCACTCTATCGAAAGTTATCGCTTATTGGAAGTTTCATTTGTATGGGAAGTAGGGGTTTCGTTGGTAGGATCTTACGTATTTTCAATATTAGCCAACAGGATCCTATTGCAAACATTTGACCACAATTTTAAGTCACTAGCATTATTTTGTCGTAAGTTTACGCTTATTTTAAGTTTAATTTCTAGGGGAGGTAGGGATTCCTTAGATCGGATCTAACCCATCTTGAATACCAACTAACCCAATCTCACTTCAAACATTTGACCAAAATTTAAAGTCGCTGACTTGATTCTGTCAAAAGTTATCGCTTATTTGAAGTTGTATTTGTAGGGGAGGTAGGGGTTGCTTGAGTCGGATCTTGCCGACTTTCAATACCAACCTAGTAGATTTTATTAACAACATTCTAACAAATTTTCAACTCGCTAGTGTCATTCTATCGAAAGTTATCGTAATTAAATTAATATTTAATTTTTTGAAATTTGTAGGGGAGGTAGGCGTTTCTTTGATCTGATTATGCCCAACTTACTAGAACTCAAGCAGCTTCTCGCCCCAGGGTTACATGCCAAAAATCAAGTATCTACATCAATTGGTTCAAAAGTTATAGACAAAAAACCCGAAAAGTAGGGTAGTACGGGGCTCTTAGTAAGAAAATTACCGTTAGTTTTCAACTGATCGATTTTATTTTTTCAGGAGAGTAGAAGATCATCCTCGTGAGCAATCCACCAAAGCTAGAGCTTTCCATGTTTATTTAATCGGGAGTTATAGATACATTTAATTATTTTACATATGTAGGGGAGGTAGGCGTTCTCTTGGCCTGATCACGCCCATTTCCAATACCGACCAACTAGATCATACTTCTAATATTTGACCAAAATTTCAAGGCACTAGCTTCCTTCTATCGGAAGTTATCGTGCGAACGGACAGACAGACAGACAGACAGACATGGCTAAATCGAATCAGGAGGTGACCCTGATCATATATATATACACATTGCCATACCTCCGGAGCCTCCTTTAAGGTGTTACATATTTCCGTCGTGACAAAAACAATATACCCTATACTAAAAGTCTAGGGTATAAAAATAGCTACCGGCGACTCTTAGGACACCTAAGGAAGAAACTCTTCCCCTAAGATTGGGTATGTAGGCTTGTAACCTGCGTACCTGAAATCAATTTACACTCGAAACATTAAACGAGCCTCGGATACCATGGACTGATTCACCGGCAATGAGTGTCGGCTACAAACAACGGACCTCGAACGGTTTTTGGAACGTTCGAACGATGTGGGGCGAGTGCAGTAGTGCAAGGCTCACTGAAGTTGAACGGGAAATTACCGCATATAACATCTCTATATTAGGACTAAGCGAAACAAGATGGGTAGGATCAGGATCAACTTTAACGCCAAGCTCCCAAACAGTGCTGCTCTACTCTGGAAGTGAAGAACGATACGTCGCGGTCGCCTCGAATTGCAAGCGTCGGAATCCCGTTGAAGGAAGCACGCCTATCTCTAATTGACTGGAAGCCCATCTCCGTATCATTACTACAGCCAGATTTAAATTCACGGTGAGAAACATTACAGTGTCTACGGCGCATCCTACACATACGCTGGCCGGAGGTCAGTTCTAACGACAATCTCCTGTTCATTACTGGCCAGGGCAGGATAGACACCTCCATAAAAAGGCGAAAGTGGCAATGGATAGGTCACACACTTCGAAATGGGCCGGAAAATATTGCTAAGCATGCCCTCGATTGGAATCCACAGAGAACCGATGCAAGTCGCCGCGTTGGACGACCTAGCTTAGGTTAGGTTAGGTGGCGGCCTCACGGCCCCGTATAGACCACTTGAGTCCATAGCGATACCACAAAGAAAGACAACAGAGATCGTTAGGTGTTGTTATCAGTCGTAATCAACAAATCCTTGTTGAGCTCGAAGGTTTTCGTCGCGCCTGCGAATCTTAGAAGATTCATTATGTTAAGGTTTGCAATCGCTTTAAGGTTGCGGGGAAAGTAGTCTCCAAGATATGTATGCCTTGTCCTTGCGAGTGCCGGGCATTCGCACAGGAGGTGCTCCAAAGTTTCTTTGGTATTTGGCAGCTTGCAGTTCCTGCAGCCGCTGTCTGTGATCAGTCCCAGTCTGCGTGCGTGCTCACCTATTAGGCAGTGACCCGTTAATAAGCCCACTAGAATTGCACATTTACCCCTAGAGAGACCTAAGAGCATATCGGTTTTCTTAGTGTTGTACGAGTTCCAGAGTTCTCTCGTAATTCTGGAGTTGACGGTTCTGTTCCAATTTTGTTGGCCCGTTGCATCATCTGAGAGTCCGTTTTTATACCCTAGTTATACCCTAGACTTTTAGTATAGGGTATATTGTTTTTGTCACGACGGAAATATGTAACACCTTAAAGGAGGCTCCGGAGGTATAGCAATGTATTTATATAAATGATCAGGGCCACCTCCTGATTCGATTTAGCCATGTCTGTCTGTCTGTCTGTCCGTCTGTCTGTCCGTTCGCAAGATAACTTCCGATAGAATGAAGCTAGAGCCTTGAAATTTTGGTCAGATGTTGGAAGTATGATCTAGTTGGTTGGTATTGAAAATGGGCACGATCAGCTCAAGAGAACGCCTACCTCCCCTACATATGTAAAATAATTCAATGTATTTAAAACTCCCGATTAAATAAACATGAAAAGCTTTAGCTTTGGTAGATTGCTCGTGGGGGTAATCTTACACTCCCCTGGAAAAATAAAATCGATCAGTTGAAAACTAACGGTAATTTTCTTACAAAGAACCCCGTACTACCCTACTTTTCAGGTGTTTTGTCCATAACTCTTGAACAAATTGACGTAGACATCTGATTTTTGGTATGTAACCCTGAAGTGAGAAGCTGCTTGGGTTTTAGTAGGTTGGATATAATCAGATCAAAGGAACGCCTACCTCCCCTACAAAATTTAAAAAATTAAATATAAATTTAATTACGATAACTTTCGATAGAATAGCACTAGCGAGTTGAAAATTTGGCAAAACGTTAGTAGTAACATCTTGTTAGTTGGCATTGAAAATGGACAAGATCCGACCTAAGGAACCCCTACCACCCCTACAAATGAAACTTCAAATAAGCGATAACTTTTGATAGAGAGAAGCCAGCGACTTGAAATTTTGGTCGAATGTTTGAAGTGAGATTGAGTTAGTTAGCATTAAGGATGGTTTAGATAAGACCTAAGGAACCCCTACCTCCCCTACGAATGAAACTTCAAATAAGCGATAACTTTTGATAGAATGAAGCCAGCAACTTGAAATTTTGGTCGAATGATTGAAGTGAGATTGAGTTAGTTGGCATTAAGGATAGGTTAGATCAGACCTAAGGAACCCCTACCTCCCCTAGAAATGAAATTTTAAATAAGCGTGATTTTACGACTAAATAAAGCTAGCGACTTGAAATTTTGGTCAAATATTTGAAGTAGGATCCAGTTGGCTAATACTGAAAATACGTAAAATCCGACCAATGAAACCCCTGCTTCCCCTTCAAATGAAACTTCGAATAAGCGATAACTTTCCATAGAGTGAAGCTAGACAACTGACATCTTTTTTTTAATGCTTGTACTGTGATCTAATTGGTTGGTGGCTATGATGGGCAAGATCCGATCCAAGGAACTTCTACCACCCCTACAAGTGAGACTTTAAATAAGCAATAACTTTCGATAGAATGAAGCTAGCAACTTGAAAAATTCGACAAATATTTGAGGAATTGGTTAGTTAATTGATTTTTAGAATGGCCAAGATCCTCATGAATGTGTGCCAACCTCCCCTATAAATTGGCCATATAGGAAACTCACTTTTAATGCATATGGTCGTTGCCAATTGGTACTTTTGGTATCACCACTAGGTCTGTACAAGTCTAGGGTATATACGCTTCGGACTCTGGTTGTTTTTAGTGTTTGTATTGGAATAGGAGTTGCTATTGCCATTGTGGCGTTCAATGCAGCTCCCTGCTTTGCGAGTCCATCCGCAATATCGTTGCCAAGGCAACCGCTGTGGCCTGGTATCCATCGGAGTTCCAGTTTCCTTGAGGTGCCCAGTCTCTGAAGAATTGAAAGACAGTTAAGCACTGTTTCTGATCTGATAGTGTCTGACTGTAGCGCTTTCAGCGCAGCTTGACTGTCTGAGTGAATGTAGATGTCGCCCATCCTGCGTGTTGTTGAGTCTAGCTCCGCAGCTTTTTGTATCGCTACCACCTCCGCTTGGAAGATGCTGCACTCGTTCGGCAGTCGGAGCGATAAATTGTGTAGGAGCTCCGGCGAATGAACCGCGGCTCCAACACCTGTTTCGGTCTTAGAGCCATCCGTATAGAGGTTTAGGGAATTCTTAGGTCTGTTCTCGCCTGTGGAGTAGAAACCCCTTTCTGGTATGGTTACCCGGAATTTTCTCTTGGAGTCAATTACCGGTTTAATGAGGTCTGTATTCTCGAGAGGCAGTTTGATGTTACGATGACCATAGGGCCTCGTGCTAAATTGCCCCGTTTCCCTAAGTCTTAGTGCACATTTGGACGCTGTGTTCACTAGAAACAGGTCCAGTGGGGGTAGGTTCGTAAGGGTGTTTAGGGAGTTTGTGGACGACCTAGAAACACCTGGAGAAGATCAGTTGAGGTCGAGGGTAAGCTAATAGGCAAATCGTGGAGTCAGTTGAAGATGAAGGCGGCGAACAGGACGAAGTGGAATAATGCCCTATGCCCCACAAGGGGTTAATATGATCCAGAGAGATTAGTCATAAAGTTCTTTTGACCTGATATTTTTTTTAACGTAAAATATTATTTATTGACATAGGAGATTTTGCGCCCCTATATAATGGCGCCCTGTTCAAATGCACCTTCTGCACGTATAGCAGAACCGGCCCTGCGTAGCGCTCCTGCTACCTGCCTCCTGAATGCAGCCATTGCATTGGGATCACAAATAGCGAACACATGCAAATCTTTCGGTTGTAGTCTGGGGCAACGAACACGCATTACACAAACAAAAAAGTAGCTTGTTGTTTGTGTAATGCGTGTTCGCTACCCTACACTACACTTGATAGATACGCAAAATAACGCGCCTATCATAACCATAAGTGTATTTGATTTTTCTTAACCTAAGGAGAAAGAATCAATCTGGTAACGATAATCTAGTGAGGAGAAAAAAATTGTAAAATAGTCTCCGTATAGAGAAAACAAGCATGCGAATTGACCTTATTTCAACCTCTATATAAACCTATATATTTGACTGATATTTATAAAACAAGACGAGACAAAAAACAGTATGTACGAGTATTTACACTTCCATACATATAATTACCAAATATTTATTTGTTGAGTCAACAATCTTTGAAAGTTATGTAAACAAATGCGATGAAAAGAAAATTGCAGCATTGAAATGAAACACTTTAACACAAAAAAAAAAAAACATTTGAAGTCACGCCTTGCAAGTGCTTTTTATCCGAGAAATACTTTCTGGTTTTTCTGGATTGCAGCTTGGCTGTTGAAAGCGCAGATGTTAGGTACAGGTAGAGGTAGTACATACAGAGTTAACACGTTAACCTATTAGAAACATTGACTCATGTGTTTATGTGGAGCAGAGTGCATATATATGACTTATTATCGTGTCAAATAGCCACGACATGACAGCTTGAAATTGACACTTCCAAATATACATACATGTACTCGGATACGTATTCTCGTATATGTACATATAGGCCCCTACGAAGAAATCCAGCTCATTTCATGTCTTTTCCCTAGTTTCTCATATCGTTCTTTTTCATATTTGATTTAAAAACATAAAAGAACTACGATTGGGGTAAGCCCCAATCATGCAATACTCTAGATGAATTTGAACCTGGTTAAAGCCAATAAATAATTTTGGTTGCAATCTCGGATGCATCGTTAAGACGTAAGACGTAAGTCGTTAAGACGTTAAGACGTATTTCATGAAATAGTGCAGTTTGTATGGGAGGGGGTAGAAGGAGGGTGAGGATAACAATAAATTTTATAATGTAGGTTACAATTATCATAAAAGTGATATATTCAAAATTTCAAAGCAAGATGTTTTATAGTTTCTGAGAAAATCTGATTATTGTAAATTATCAAAAATGTGTCATTTTGTATGGGAGGGGGTAGACGGAGTAAGGGTAATCGATTAGTTTTTTTGAATCTAACTGATATTGTTAATTAAGTGTTAAGTACAAAATTTCAGCCCGATAAATTGTATAGGTAATGAGTAAATTGGCTTAACGTATTTCATGAAATAGTGCAGTTTGTATGGGAGGGGGTAGAAGGAGGGTGAGGATTACAATAAATTTTATAATGTAGGTTACAATTATCATAAAAGTGATATATTCAAAATTTCAAAGCAAGATGTTTTATAGTTTCTGAGAAAATCTAATTATTGTAAATTATCAAAAATGAGTCATTTTGTATGGGAGGGGGTAGACGGAGTAAGGGTAATCGATTAATTTTTTTGAATCTAACTGATATTGTTAATTAAGTGTTAAGTACAAAATTTCAGCCCGATAAATTGTATAGGTAATGAGTAAATTGGCTTAACGTATTTCATGAAATAGTGCAGTTTGTATGGGAGGGGGTAGAAGGAGGGTGAGGATTACAATAAATTTTATAATGTAGGTTACAATTATCATAAAAGTGATATATTCAAAATTTCAAAGCAAGATGTTTTATAGTTTCTGAGAAAATCTGATTATTGTAAATTATCAAAAATGTGTCATTTTGTATGGGAGGGGGTAGACGGAGTAAGGGTAATCGATTAGTTTTTTTGAATCTAACTGATATTGTTAATTAAGTGTTAAGTACAAAATTTCAGCCCGATAAATTGTATAGGTAATGAGTAAATTGGCTTAACGTATTTCATGAAATAGTGCAGTTTGTATGGGAGGGGGTAGAAGGAGGGTGAGGATTACAATAACTTTTATAACATAGGTTACAATTATCATAAAAGTGATATATTCAAAATTTCAAAGCAAGATGTTTTATAGTTTCTGAGAAAATCTGATTATTGTAAATTATCAAAAATGTGTCATTTTGTATGGGAGGGGGTAGACGGAGTAAGGGTAATCGATTAATTTTTTTGAATCTAACTGATATTGTTAATTAAGTGTTAAGTACAAAATTTCAGCCCGATAAATTGTATACGTACTGAGTAAATTGGCTTAACGTATTTCATGAAATAGTGCAGTTTGTATGGGAGGGGGTAGAAGGAGGGTGAAGATTACAATAACTTTTATAACATAGGTTACAATTATCATAAAAGTGATATATTCAAAATTTCAAAGCAATATGTTTTATAGTTTCTGAGAAAATCTGATTATTGTAAATTTTCAAAAATGTGTCATTTTGTATGGGAGGGGGTAGAAGGGGTGGAGCGATTTAGCCCGTTCACGAACTTAGCCTTCATTTTTTGTCAAAAATAACGTGTGCAAAATTTGAACTTCATAGCTTAACGCGTTCTCGAGCTAGAGAGGTCACGGACGGACGGACGGACAGACGGACAGACGGACAGACGGACAGACGGACAGACGGACAGACGGACAGACGGACATCCGGTTTTGAGATATTCGAGTGATAATATGAACTTCTGTATCATTCATTTTTTTCTGCGAGCCTTATTTCTTAGCGTTACAAACTTTGTGGCAAACTTATAATACTCTCAGATTTCATCTAGAGTATAAATAGGGCGTCGAACGTTGTACGTATGCGAAAATGACGCCGCATGAATTTGTTGGCCTCATTTGGAGCTCCCAGGTCAGTTTATTCTTTGGCTTATTGTTTAGTGGGAAATCAACAAAAGTTTATTTTTTTTATTCATCTGTTTGGGAGCTACAAAGATAAGCTGCGTGACGAACGATTGCTTGATGAATTGGCTTCGGATTAAGCAGTACAATGTAGGGAGGGCGAGCAGAAATAAGCCAGAAAGAAAGAAGACTAGGCTGTACGCGTACGGCAAGCAAATAACTACGCCGGGCTACGTTTTCTTCGTAATCGGCTTGGTACGAGATATCGAATCGGCGGATTGTTTTGTAAACAGTTCTTTGTTAGTATAAGATAGTGTGCAAATATATTGAGAATTACACAATGACATCTACTTTATTCATTTGGTTCTCAAAGTGTAGGTGGCAATCGCGACCCCCTGGGGGTCAAACTCGTAAAGATATCCCACGAAAGTCAGTAGCTCGGATTTCTAGCCCGAAATTGATACAACCGAGTATGATTAAATCGGAGAGAACAGGTTCGATATTTCACAACAAATTAAGGCGTTATCCCTAAAGAGCTTGTTGAAGAAGAAAACAGAAAAGGGCCAGTAGATTTACGTATATGTTGGTCTTAAAATTTATCCAACTAATATTTTCTCCGTTCAACACACATTCTTATGACAATCAATTGGGATACATTTTAACTGATTCTATTTCAAATTGAATAGAATTAACATTGGGTGCATTCGGGAGTCACGGTTGCCAGCTAGCTTTAAGTGCCCCCTCGTGATTTGTTTTCCGAATGTTGCGCTAAACCACTGCTAAACTTAGCGCAAATAGCTATCCGCTAACACTTTTAGGCAGCACAAAATTTGTTCGCTGTCTTGGCTTAGCGGAGATTTGACAGTTCGAACGAATTGCCTGCATTCACAAATCATAGCGCTACCCGAGCGCTCCCATTTTTGTTGTTGTAATTCAGTGGAAAATTGGAACAAAAATAGGAGCGTTCAAGTAGCGCTACCGATTTGTGAATGCAGGCATGTCAATTTACAACAGGTGAGGCAGCATACCATTCGGGCGTCACAAAAAAAATTGTTATGTGCTGCTTAGGAATTCGCTATTTCTATGCAGGGCATTACGTTTTTTTCCGTGACGCCCGAATGCACCCATTTATTCGACTTACTTGAATTGAAAATATCTTCGGCTATAGTGATTCCATGCAAAAAGCTAATTGTTATGTACCTTGTCAGAACGTAATTGCAAAGTATCGATAATAACTTATGAATCGATACTTTGAAATTATTCACGCAATCCTACACAATTAAACTCAAGATAAACAACAGCTGGGCTTCAAGTCGAACTTATGATAAACAATAACAAGTCAAACTCAAGATAAGCAACAGCCGGACTTCAAGATGAACTTAATGTGACGGACGGACTTTTGGGTGAATTAAGTAAACATTCAGATCCTAAATAACATAAACATTTTGATACATTTCGGACTTTAAAGGCACGGATAATAAACAAAAGATTGTATTTCACAACTAAGGAATTGTATGGAACTAGTTTATAAACAAATATGAATTTCACAACTAGAAGAAATTGGAATTGCATGGAACTATTTGTATTTCATAACTAGGAGAAATTGCATGAAGCATTTTGTAAACAACAAGCAGAGTATAAGAGCAAGTCTTAGGCAGAGGCAAATAGTATAGATTCCACAAGAGTTATCACTCCATAGAAATTTCGCCTCTGCCAGGAGATTTGTATGTATTGACAAATTGTATAAACATAGTATACTACTTTGCCTTAACCCCTAGCGGGGCATAGCGCGTCAACTACTCCTGCGCGCCATCGTACTCTTTTCTGGGCAATGGGGCGCAACTCCCCAAAAGGCTTACCCAGTGCCTGACACTCCTTTGCCACAGATCGACGCCATGTGATTCGAGGACCCCCTCTTGGTCGGCCTTGGTTAGAAATGGGATTCCATTTCATGGCATGCAAAGCAATGCAGTTATCACTCTTCCGCAATGTGTGACCTATCCACTGCCATTTTCGCCTGCGTATCAATTTGTCGATTGGCATCTGACCAGTACGCCGACTTAGCTCTTGATTTGATATTGTTTCGGGCCAGAAAATTCTTAAAATTCGACGAAGATATGAGTTGACGAAAACTTGCAGCTTTCTGGTAACTCCTACGGAAACTTTCCATGTACTGCTCCCATACAAAAGCACTGACAGTACCAGGGAGCGAAACAGGCCCAGCTTGGTCTTGATGCTGAGATAACTGCTCTGCCAGATTTTGGACAGCATGCCGTATGCGCGTTTAGCCTGGTTGATACGACGAGCGATGTCCTGCTCCGTACCACCATTTTCGGCAACAATGCTACCTAGGTAGACGAAGTTGTCCACCTTCCCCACAGGCTGCCCATTTATATTGATGGCAATAAACATAGTATGTATAAACTACACAGTATAGATACACAAGAGAATCAATACATACAAATCTACCGCCGGAGGCGGAGTCAACTTTCTTGTGAAGTCTATCCAATTTGTCAATACATACATACAAATCTCCTGGCAGAGGGGAAAGTTATATGGAGTGATAACTCTTGTAGAATTATCAATCCTCTTTGGCAGAGGTAACAGTCAGTTCAGTTCTAACGAGTCAGTTCAGTTCTAACGAGCCAGTTCAGAGTCAGTTTAAGATCGAGTAAGTCAGTTCAGTTGCAGTCCAGTAGTCAGTACAGTTCAGTTCAAGTCAGTTGGTTCAAATCAGTTAGTCAGTACAGTTCAGTTTTGAGTCAGCCAATCCAGTAGTGTCAATTCAGTTGTAAGCCAGTGTATTCAATAAACTGTGAGAATTGAAAATTGAAATTGTTTGATTTAGTGCTGTCGCTTGATAAAGTTAAGGGATTCTCTTGTCCCGCAACAAGAGATATTGTTGACTTGTGAACAAGTATTGTCACTCGTTGAATCTAAGGGATCCTCTTGTCCCATAACAAGAGTGAAATATAATTAAGGGATTCTCTTGTCCCATAGGTGTGGTGTATTAACGGCAATGGAAATAATGTCAATTGACTTTATTTCACCCTTGAAAGTGAAATTATGTCAATTGACCTTATTTTCGTTTTCCAAAGTGAAATATGTAACGTCAATTGACATTATTTCACTTTTATAAGTCAACATTTTTCAGACCTTACGAAGACTCCTACTAACTAAAGCGGAAATACGTTCTAACGATTCCCAAAATGTATCTCCGCTATATGTAGTCCGCACCTTACGAAGATTCGTACTAACTCTAGCGGAAATCAACTCTGATGTTTCCCAAAGTGTACTTCCGCTTTAGTTAGTACGAATCTTCGTAAGGTTCAGACTACCTATAGCGGAAATACACTTCGGGTATCTAAAGCGGAAATCAACTCTAAAGTTTCTGAAAGTGTATTTCCGCTTTAGTTAGCACGAATCCAGAAAACCAATTCGGAAAATCTCACATAAATAAATACTATAACGTGAAAGTAAAACATCCTAAAAATTCAGATACTTACATGGCCAAGATGTTCAATATGCATCATTAGCAGCTGTTCATAACCGCAAGATGGTATAACGTTACTTTTAAACCTAAACAGCTCTACGACCTGATATCAGAAGTTCACTTTATTGCACTTTGGGAGTTGACATTATTTCTCTTTGGAAAAACGAAATAATGTCAATTGACGTTATTTCACTTTTAAGGCCGGTACTCAGATCGCGTGGAATGAAAAGTGCCGTGAAATCCCATACAAAATCGCAACATTTTTCCCCAATGAAAACAGACGTGAAATTGTGTGGAACTTAAATTTCATTCCACGTGGTCTGTATACTACCTTGAAGTGAAAAGTCAAGTTTGTGGATTCCACGAGGATGAAATTTTTTCTCGTGCCAAATGTACGAGAAAAATTTTCACTGAAAGCTCAGCTGTGTCTGTCGGTGTCATTCAGGTTGTGTTGTGTTTTCCCGGTGTTATTTACAGTTGAGCGCTAGATTAGTTAAGAAAGTAATCGGTGTAAATGTTTCTTGCGGTGCTAATATTTCATTTCACCGGTACACAGATCGGGTGAAAAGTGCAAAAATGAAATGTTCCACGCACTTTTTTCCACGAGCCATTTCGCCGATGAAAAGTGCTGCTGTCAATTTTTCCATTTCACGCGATCTGAATACCAGCCTTTAGGTGGGAAATAGCGTCAATTGACATTATTTCCATTGACGTTAATACACCTCACCGTCCCATAACATAATTTTCAAGGGTGGGTTTATGTTGGAGCTGCGATTAAAAATTAAAGTGTCGGCCTAAGCAGCTCTTATTTTTGGTCGGAATAAAAGAGAAAGCAAACGCACCGCTTCAACATAAACAGCTCCATGTAAAAGCATTGTGTCCTTTTCATACGCTTCGCTAGTAATGCTGCTCTTATTGTTTATCGCAGCCCTAACACAACCGCACCTTAAATCAAATCAAATTGTAATTTTTGCCGATTTATCAAGGGCCAACAAAAAGGGTTGTAAGTCTTTCGCTGGAACCATCTTGTTCACAACAGTGTTCACACTTTCACGCAGAATGAGAAATTATTTCTAAGGTCTCACCTGATAAGTATTTAGCCTATGTAGTTGGTGTCAATTCTCAGATATTTCGTTTTCCGCAGTCCTGGAATATCAGTCCACTGTTAATGTCATTTGTTACAAGATTATGACCTGACTTGTTAAGTCCCCGAAAAAGTTTCCCTCCGGGAAATGTTCGAGGATGAGTAGCTACGTATACGTGTGGTACGTGTTTGTGATATACAGTGTATACGAATTACTTGAAATCACAACATGTTGGGCAACCTAATCGGAAAGCGGGTAACGGACGGTTTCGTGGACATTCGAAAGTGCCCGTGGGGACGAAGCCTAAGGTAGTACAATGACCATGATGGTCGGGCTGTGCCATCTGGCGAATAAAAAGGCCCCTCAACAAGCTAAGCAGTGGCCTAAGCTTGCTGTAGCTCAGTTCGGGAGGCGTGGGTGGGGTTTTCGTCACTCGTTTTCCCTGTCCTTTACGTATTAATAACCAGGCCGAAGCGTATATACCCTAGACTTGTACAGACCTAGTGGTGATACCAAAAGTCCTAATTGGCAATGACCATATGCATTAAAAGTGGGTCTCCTATATAGTCAGTTCATAGGGGAGGTTGGCACTCATTCAGTGGGATCTTGACCATTCTCAAATCAATTAACTAACCCATTCTACAAATATTTGTCGAATTTTTCAAGTCGCTAGCTTCATTCTATCGAAAATTAACACTTATTTGAAGTTTTACTTATAAGGGAGGTAGGGAGGTATGCTCCACAAGGGGTTAGGGCAATTGAGAGAGAGAGAGAGAGAGGGGTTCCTTGGGTCGGATCTTGCCCATCATTGCCACCAACCAATTAGATCCCCCTACAAACATTTAAACAAAATTTCAAGTCTCTAGGTTCACTCTATCCAAAGTTATCGCTTATTTGAAGTTTCATTTGTAGGGGAAGTAGGGGTTTCGTCGGTCGGATTTTACGTATTTTCAATATTAGCCAACTGGATCATACTACAAACATTTGACCAAAATTTCAAGTCGATAGCTTTATTTTGTCGTAAGTTATCGGTTATTTTAAGTTTCATTTCTAGGGGAGGTAGGGGTTCCTTAGGTCGGATCTTACCCATCTTTAATGCCAACTGACTCAATCTCACTTTCAACATTTGACCAAAATTTCAAGTTGCTGGCTTCATTCTATCAAAAGTTATCGCTTATTTGAAGTTTCATTTGTAGGGGAGGTGGGGGTTCCTTGGGTCGGATCTGGCCCATTTTCAATACCAACCAAGTAGGTCTTACTAGCAACATTCTGTCTAATTTTCAACTTGCTAGTATCATTTTTTCGAAAGTTATCGTAATTAAAGTAATATTTAATTTTTTGAAATTTGTACGGGAGGTAGGCGTTCCTTTGATCTGATTTCGCCCAACTTACAAAACCTTAAGCAGCTTCTCACTTCAAGGTTACACGCCAAAAATCAGGTGTCTACGTCAATTGATTCAGGAGTTATAGACAAAAAACCTCAAAAGTAGGGTAGTACGGGGTTCTTTGTTAGAAAATTACCGTTAGTTTTCAACTGATCGATTTTATTTTCCCAGGAGAGTATAAGATTACCCTCATGAGTAATCTAGCAGAACTAGAGCTTTTCATGTTTCTTTAATCGGGAGTTATAGATACATTTATGTATTTTACATATGTAGGGGAGGTAGGTGTTTTCTTGGCCTGATCATGCCCATTTTCAATACCATCCAACTAGATCACACTGCCAACATTTTATCAAAATTTCAAGGCTCTAACTTCATTTTATCGAAAGTTATCGTGCGAACGGAGAGACAGACGGACAGACAGACAGATGGACAGACAGATGGACAGACAGACAGACAGACAGACATGGCTTAATCGAATCAGGAGGTGACCCTGATCATTTATATTATACATTGCTATACCTCCGGAGCCTCCTTTAAGGTGTTACATATTTTCGTCGTGACAAAAACAATATACCCTATACTATAAGTCTAGGGTATATGCATAGGCCTGGGGAAGACAGCACAAATATGGAAGGCAAAATTGGAGAATAAAATAATAAAAAAAAATGTGGCGATAAGGATGGAATGGATGGCGGTCGGCACAGATGCCTTCGCGCTCGCATCGGGGTCCAGGTGTAATGGGACCTTCGGCCTCTGGTTTCGTACCGCCGACGGATCATTACCCATCAGGTGCCGCCATCGATCTGCCGGTGGAAGCAGTAAAACCAGACCAGAATATGGTTCATTACAGGGCATTTTCTACTTCGAGGCTTGCAAAGAAGGTACATCGTGACCTTACTACCGCCTGAAGTATATAACCTTGCTTGGGACAGGCTTTGGCGGAGTGAAGATAGATCCACCCATAGCCCATACTATTTTGTCAAGTCAAATCGACCTCAAGGATTAGTTGATTTTATGAGCCTAGAAACCCGAGCAGAATTCATTAATTAACCACCATTGAAAGTCGCCCTCGGTGGCCGCCGAGATTAGATCTCCGAGCTCTAGATTAGTTTCGTAGAGCAGTGACCGAACGAACACTGCTCTACGAAACTAATCTAGAGCTCGGAGATCTAATCTCGGCGCGATCAAAAACTGCCTGTGAATACTAATAGAACTTTCACAGTGCTCCGAGCTTGTCAGTATAAAGACGGCGCGGATAGGAGGTGCATGCTAGCAACTGCATTTCCGAAAAGTAGATATGCTATTGAAACGTCAACAAAGCATAGAAATGCTAGAGATGTTGACGCGCCCATGCCCCTGGAAGGGTCAAGGCAATTAGAGAGTAGAGATAAAACATGCATGCCAATATTATTCCTAATTGACCCATCTCATCTCGCAAATTTATGACAGTCCGGGAATTAAAACAGAAATAGAAAATCATCAGCAATACATAATGTTTATACATATGTATTTACTTACAACTTAACCCAGAAAACAAGGAATACACCATTCAAATCTATCATACATACACCTAATTAACTTTACATTTTGTAAAGACACGAAATAGTCCCATAAATAAACTATAAATACCACCTACACTACTTTCGAGTCGAAAATCAATGAACTTGTCGACTACAGCGGTGAGTTGGAAGTATCCGAAGTATCACACACAACTTACAAATTCCACATTGAAAACAACAACAGCAGTCAGGCTACTAAAAATAGCTGGGCTGGCTTATTCGGATTCCTTGGCCAAGACTGTGTTTATAAAAAAATCTGTTTTACGTGCGCTAGCTCTCTAGCTGTAGCTACGTAGCCAAGATAGCAGAAATATTTCGAAATTTATGATTTGATGGATCGCGATAGTGGACATACATACGTATAGTATGTACGAAGTACGAGTTACGCTAAGGGAATCTACGAGGAAGTAGTTAATTGCTGTAATGTGCGGGAAGGGAATTGTAATAGTCCTACTCTCGTAGAGTTAATATGAATAAAAAAAGAGAATGAAAAACGAAATTCTAGTGATGGAGTATATAGCATACGAAGTACGAGTACTTGCGATTCAGTGTCTTGCGTGACAACTGGTTTTTACAAAGTTCCATGGTGTGCCCTTCGTTCAGGGTGGTTCAGGCCCTCACTACTTTGCTACTGTTTTTTTTTTCGTTGGGACAAAATGGAGAGTAATGTTTCTTCGTTGGAATAAACCTACAATATTAATATTATTGAATTGTGCTACTGATAATGTACATCATCAATTCATCACTGATATCATGTAACCTTCATCCAGTATATTCATCTGATGCTAATTAAAATATTGTAAGAAACTTCACTGTTATCCAACAAATGGATAAGTATGAAGTATTACATCTACTGTTTGTTTCCAAACATCAATTTAATTGACGTTAAACTAGTATGTTTGAGGTGCATCGTCCGAAACTGGTTTATGCCAACGAAACGTCAGCTAAGCCACATGGAATAGTTAATGCGCTATGCCCCAGTAGGAGTTTGGGCAAATGAGTAAGTAAGTATGTTAGTATGTACCAGTGACGTGCAGTGGAAATTTTTCATAGTCAAGCAGTTGGGCGCCCTAAAGCCAATTTAGCATAAACAAAAATGGACTGTATAATAGAATATGGACAGTCACAAAAACATTTATACCAAGCGGCTTTAAGCCTTAAAGAAGAAATCAGGAAAGATATAAATAAAATATTGGCACATATATTCGGAATACAAAAAAAAAAAATAAATAAATAAAATATTACTAATAAAAAAAATGATAAATAAATATTATGTTAATTAAGACTAAGAAAAATTCAGGGGTATTTGAAATAAATAATTATTCTTTCGCCATTGCCATTTATTTGTATTCCAAATCTATGCGCCGTTCTTTAAGTAAAAACTCTCTAATCACATTATCAAAAAAATCGTTTTCTCTTCGCATTTGTATAAGAAGATCCTTTTCAACCGCAATTAAAGCAAGATCCGAAAGTCGTTCTTGGGATTGGCGATTTCTCAAAAATGTGTGAACGCGCTTTAGTGTTGAAAATGACCTTTCCGCAGTTGCCACTGTGACTGGAATTGACGTTAATAATTTTGCTAAAATATGAACTTGCTTAAAACCGTTTGCGACATAAGGCCGTTTTTGAAAATAATCGAGAATTTTACTAGGATTCGCGTTTTTAAACTCATCTGAAGAATAAATAACTTTTAGCTCATTTTTCAACTTTATTCTGTCGAAAAATTGACCGTGATATTCAATAAGTGAGTCAAAATTTTTATCGGGAAAATTTGACTTGAATTTAGAAAAATAATTCGGTTCAAGCAACTCTAAAAATGAAAGATCTTTAAACGAATGGAATCGATCTGACCTTTGAGTGGATGTATTAAAAAATGATGCGATTTTATTGATGTGCGCGAAAAATAATTTAATTTCCGGAATAAACTCAACTGCTTTAGACAATACTAGATTTAGTAAATGAGCGTAACATGGAACGAAAATTGCCGATTTATGTTTTTCCCGAATTAAAGTCTGAACTCCACGAATTTGAGAACTCATTACTGCTGCGCCATCGTAACATTGTGCAATTAATTTCTTATCGATATTAAAATTTTGCAATTGTTTTAAAATGTGAGAGCTTATTGCTGTAGCTGTACGATTAGCGCTTACATCCAAAAATCCGATAAATCTTTCTTCAATCTCATTTGATATTGTATATCTAAAAATCATCGTTAATTGTTCCCGACCGCTAACATCTGGCGTTTCGTCGACCATTACAGCTACAAATGGAGCCTCCTTTATTTCCAAATTGATTTTATTTCGAACCACATTAGCTATAGCGGAAACAAGATCGTTTTGGATTCTATTAGACAAACCCGAAAACGCTGCATTTGCTTTTATAGAATCTATGTGGGACTCAATTATCGGATCGTACAAACTCAAGAAATTTACGGTTTCGATAAAATTACCACGATTATTTGAAGAAGAGTCTTCATTATTTCCAAAAAAATTACAGTATCGATTAAACGTTTCAAAATATTACGATTACGCTCAACTTTTTCATTATGCAAACTAACAGATATTGCCACCTGGTTACTAAGCATAAACTCTATACGCTGAGAACCAAAATTATCTAATTTAATTAACGACTGAAGATGTTTTTCGGAACTTGAATGCTTTGCTGCTGAGCCCGTAAAATTATTCAAATCACTAAATCCAGCTTTATTCCAAACAGATTTTTCATTCGTGAACAAAAGACGCGGCCAGCAAAATAACTTATTTAATTTACAGCTTCCCGTTAACCAAATGTACTTTTCATACGTTTCGATATGGAATTTTCGCGTAATATTTTTTAATTTAAACTCTAAACTAAGATCTGGCTTCGGTCTATCCGATTCTATTTTATAATTTCTCTTTTCTTGGCAAAGGAAAGAGTTGAAAATCCCGCTTTTAGTACGAAATCCGTCGCGAAGCAATACTCCGACATAATGCGAAAAGAAAACTTACCACTTTTATCACAAATCAAATCAATTAAATCACTACAAACGGTCAAAAAAACTTCAAATCACAATTTAATCAAAATCACCCGATTGCACTGATTTCCTCTTTTAAATTGCGACGGAAAATCCATTACATAACAAAAACAAAAGCTCTACTGGAAAAATCAAATTCCCATAAACATTCCCTGCATTGGCAACATTTCATTAACAAGCATCATTGGGCTTTATCCCACACACAAAAGCAGTCGCGCCAGTGCTTGACTTGTCTCATATAAATTTGCGAACAAAACAAAAAAAAATCGTTGCCCAATGTACTACCGAAATCCAAGATTCCCATTTTCTGGAATCAACATGTCTCTAGTATTTGGATGCACACATGGTACATGCATCTAAAGATCTAGGCACATTTTCCTATTCTAAGTTTGGTGTCTATGGTGTGCAAAATGTGGGAGGTTTGAATATTATCTAAAGTAATTGAACGAATGTTTTTTAACCAAAAGAAGGCGCGGATCAGAATTTGAATGTGTAAAGGAATATTTGAATGATAATATGTATTCTTCAGCTTAAAGAAAAACATTGACTGAAATGATGATATGTGTATTGGTGTAAGCAAAGTTTATTATTGAATTGCTTATTTCGGTAAGTCAAGCAGTTTGGAATTGCTTACTACGAGTGCACGTCACTGGTATGTACTTAGAATTAACATTTCGGAACATTCCTAGTTCACCGTTTTCGTTGAGCGAAAAGGTAGCAAAGGCTTCTTCTTTTTTACTTGTTAAATCTGCGAAGAAAGCTTCAGCTCTTCTTCCATTCCACCACTTGTACGTGAAGAGAAAATATATAGTGAATCACTAGATAAGGCCAATTTGTTTGCTGAAATCTTCGATGCAAACTCTTGCCTACTACCCACTACTCAGAATCCACCAGCCATACCCTTATGCGATTCACACTAGAAGTCTTTTCATTTCCACACTAGGAAGTATTTAAGTTACTCTCAAAGCCCGATGTATCAAAAATGGCTGGACCTGACGGCATCTTCCTTTAGTTCTCAGATACTGCGCTTCCTCATTGGCGACACCTCTCCTCTATTCTATCTATCTAACTCGAAAGGGGTATTTCCATAGTCATGGAAGCTAGCTCTTGCACAACCAATCCCCCAAAAGGTGAAGCATTGTCCCTCTAACTATCGACCAACAGCACTGGCGTCGGTCCTTCCGAAAGTCTTTGAAACCCTGGTTAACAACCACCTTATGAACTATCTTGATTCATACCATCTCATCGCGCTCCACCTGGGATTTAATAACATATCTCACCGAAAGGTGGAATCGCTGTATTTATTGTATATATTATTGGTGAAGCCAAAATCATTGCCCTCGACATTTCAAAAGATTTTGACAGAGTTTGGCATCCGGCTTAGCCAAACTTCAGGCTTTTGGACTGGACCCAAAATTAGTTGAATGGATTGAAAGTTTCCTCCACGGCCGTTCGCTTCGAGTCGTCCTTGATGGAGTTAAATACAATCAACGCAGGGTACTGTCCTATCGCCAACGCTCTTTCTTCTGTTCATCAATGATCTTTTAAGTGTGACTTCAATCCCAATTCACAGCTATGTAGATGACAGTACCCTTGATTCTACTTATACTTTTAATTCTGTAGCTGACTCCCCCCAAAATGCTATATATTGTATATCAGCCTAGATCGCATGTCTGACTCACTAAATATCTCAAAAATTATTGCATGGGGGTCGCGCTCGGTGGCCGTGATCATTCGGTCACCGCTCTATGATACTAATCTAGAGCTCGGAGATCAAATCTCGGCACGATCAAAAACTGCCTGTGAGTACTAATAGAACTCTCACAGTGCTCCGAGCTTGTCAGTATAAAGACGGCACGGATAGGAGGTGAATGCTAGCAACTGCACTTCCGAAAAGCTGATATGCTATTGAAACGTCAACAAGGCGCATAGAAATGCTAGAGATTTTGTCGCGCCCATGCCCCTAGAGGGGTCAAGGCAACTAGAGAGAGAGAGAGAGAAAGCGAATAGAGTAGAGTTTAATCTCTCCAAAAGTGAATGTTGCCTTATTTCCAATAAACGACTTGTCCCACCTGCGGCCCAACCCATTCCTGCCGATGGTGTCAGCATTACTGATTCGCCCACACTAAGCGTACTAGATATTAACATATTTAGTAAACTAAACTGGTCTGACCACATTTTCTATATTTAAAAAAATTCAATAAAGTGCCTGGGTTTCATGAATCATTGTATAAAAATACTTTAAACTAACTGATTTTGCGCAAATTGATAAGGCCCACATAAGACCGAGACTTCAATATAATTCCCACATATGGGCAGGCGCAGGTTGAACCACCCTATCCGCATTAGACAAAGTTCAACGGAAAGCTTATTGGCGAGAGTCCATAACATCATAACGAATCGTACACTGGTATCCAGTTATGACTTCCACTGCAACTCTGATGGGTTGCCTTTACAGCTACTATAAAATCCGGGCCTCAGCGGCTTTGTTGAAAGGCATGTTTTATCATTTATCCATCCAGAGTTGGGACCTGCTAATCGCTAGTTTGGAAGTAGCGATAGGTGCATAGATGTTCCGAAGAATTTATGCAGCATCGCTGTTTGTACCCTGCAAGGTGAGCTCGCCTAATCTACTGTTACCAGCGAAACCACTGTAACCCAGAATCCAATATAAGCGAAGCGAAGCGTATATACCCTAGAATTGTACAGACCTAGTGGTGATACCAAAAGTACCAATTGGCAACGACCATATGCGTGAGTTTCCTGTACGGCTACTTTATAGGGGAGGTTTGCGATCATTCCGAAGGATCTTGACCATTCTTAAAATCAACTGACTAACCCACACTACAAACATTTGTCGAATTTTTCAAGTCGCTAGCTTCATTCTATTGAAAGTTATCGTTTATTTGAAGTCTCACTTGTAGGGGAGGTAGAGGAAGTATCAGCCGAAAGTGAAGAAATTATTTAAGATTGTACAGCAGAAGTTAACCATCCCGTGATTCTGGAATCAGAAGGTTAAAATTCATCCAAATCAAAACCTTCAAAAAACGTAAACGGTATCAGTATCAAACGATATTGCCACAAAACAGCCACTGCTACAGTTATGGCTTGACGGACTCGACTAGCTCCATCTTTGAGAAACCTACCTCCACGAGAGTGGCATTACGCCAAAGGCGAAATATTTGCTATTGTCAAAAAGTATGAATTTAACATGGTTATGGGCCAACAACCGTTCGCTGACCCAAGTGCCGCCACCATGTGTTCTACCCCAATGTACCAGTATGAACAACCTTCTCAATCAGAAACCTGTCAGTCTACTTCGAGGGATGGCCACGAATCAAGATCATCTACTGGTCGAAAAGAGAATACAGCACCTAACAGCACAATGCAAGAGTTTTACCAGAACTTTTCTTCATAATAATCAAGAATATTAAAAAAATTTTACATCTACTTTCTTTATTATTTGTTTGTAAATTTTTGTCAGAATAAAGTTTTATTTTTTTGAGTGCTTATATCAGATTGAAAACACTTTCCGCAAACAAACAGCGAGCGAATCCTTTGGTGTGATAGCTTTTCTCCAGTGTGTATCATGCTTTTTCAGATGAGGTTCTATCTTGCTTATGCCCAGTTCGCATTGAGGCACGAGATCAAGTAAATCTCATCTCATCTCACCGCGAGGTGTTCGCACTGGCACCACAATACTTAATCTCGTTTGACATATGAAAAGACATTGACATACTAGTGACAGTTCGCGAGTCATACAATTTGTATTAATCTTGAGTGCGATTTTTGATTGAAATTTAGCTATATTCTATAAATCTGTCACAAAATTATGTCACAATTTGAACTAGCATTGAATATACTTATTCATAAGTATTCTGAGCTGCAAAAAAGAATTACAAATGACAATTGACACATTGTTTCAGCCCAGAGCAATTCCTTGGGTGGCATCAGTTGTTGCAGCATGTACATCTTACTGCAGTGACGTTAGGGTGCAGTCTTTTGTTGCAGAGGCAGCAGATCCAGGGATTCGGACCTGGGTTGTCTTCAATTCCGGCGTGACAGAGGAGAATTGAGAGCAGTTGCGCTGACATGCTCCCAATTCCCAGGAAAAACGAATAGTCAAAGTGTGCGACACATACACATATTTGCCTTCTTGCATTGAAGGGGTTGTAGCAGCTCTCGGCCGTGATACACGGGTCGCTCCGCTGTGAAGAACCGGCTGCCATAGGAACACCGGATTGCTCTTCATCAATTGTGATCTCTAAGTGGTTCCATAGTCATAGATAGAAGCGAAAAACGAACGAATAATATTCTATCAAATTTATTAAAATTCAATTCTGACAAAAAATGATACAAAGTATCTACACTGCATGCAGATACATTGGAACATGGATATGTCTTTGGCTACCGACTGCGTGGAACCTGTTGAATTGAAGATAGCGACGTAAGTTATATAAAGATCCCAGTATAGTTATACTGGATGAAATCATTCGACAAAACACGTCCCACGCTTTCGGTAGGCATAAGACATATCCATATACCGATGTATCTGCATGCAGTGTATATAATTTGTATCATTTTCAAGACATACCGTCCCGCATAGTGTACATGTACAGGAAAATACAAATTAACCCAACCGTTGCCCCGTGTGTGGATCAAGCGATCATACACTCTACATATTGTATATGCGCCTGTGCTTCGTTAGTACGTAAATCCGCGATCGATCGCGTCAAGCCGCGGTCTAGCTAAACACACTTACTATTATTAGATACTTAGATAGTATTCGTCTAAGTCTAAAGACGGTAAGCGCGACAACACAATTTTATTGCATTAACGTTTACGTTATCCGCGCTGCACAAACTGCATCATGTGCACTATTCTCCCCACTAAATCAGAATTGTGCACTGTTAGTTGATATATCATCGATCGTGATAGTACGCGGTATGCGCGATACAAGTACGGTCGTAAGTTCCTTACATCTCACGGGAAAAACACGTTGGTGACCTTGATGACACTGATTTCAGTCGGCTGGATGGGATGGATCCGCCGCGGAAGTGTAGTCCAAGGTCCGTGGAGCAAGCATTTCTTTCGCACTGTCGCCGATGACGAAGCCACACCCATCCATTGAACTTCTTCGACTCAACCGTCTCTCCATTGCGTGCATACGAGTGTGTGTGTATGTGTGTGTGTGTGTGTGAAGTTGAAGCTATTTCCCGACCTACCCCAACGATTTTCTTATTGAGTCAGGTTAGTGACGTAATTGATGAAAACAAAAAGATTGGAGTGAAGGAGAAGCCATAGTGCTGTGTACGAGTGAGGGAGACAGGTTGTCTGGATGTGGCTGGTGTTGGAGCAGATTTGAATCACGAGGGGATGGCAGTTGAATGATGTTGACTTGCGTTATGGGTGCCTGGTTGTTTAGTCAGTTCATGACGCGATATTTTTCGATTTTCGTGAGTTCCCTTTGATGACTGACTCGGATTGACTGAGGATCGGCCACTACATTCATATAACTCGCAAAAATTTTCAATGGGCTTGTTTCCTCTTCTGACCCCCGACTAGAAAAACAGACATTTCGTGTGACGGACAGATTTTTAGGATGACCCCCAGCTATAAGACATATCCATGTCAAAAAAAAGTCAATTTCACAGCTGAATCTGCACGTCCAATTTCCTGACATCCTTCGCCTTATTGAGATAGGCCGGTCCTTGTGAATTAGACGTGGCGATGGTATGTACAATAGATCGGCCATGTATTTATCAAAGTTCTGCGCTGTCGCACCATTGGGCTCGCTGGGAATGGACAATCCACCAAACGATTAAATCAATTTGCTCTTCAGCTTCTCCAAGTATGCCTCCAATATTTGATTTTTTTCAAGCAACTCGGCATTTTCCGAATTCATTTTGTCAATGCCGAAACGCATATTTTCGATATGTTTCTCGAGAACGGAGTTTTCTGCTGCTCGTTGTCCACATTGGACTTACGGAGCACGCGCAACTCCAAATACACGGTTTTGTTATGCTCGAGAAAGTCATCGGTGAAAATTGGTATGTCCTGATCATCGTTGCGTCGAAATTGTTTGGGAATTACAGGAATTGGATTGGAGGCAGTTACATATATTGCCATTGCCGTTGATTGGATTCGATGAAGATTTTTTTAGGCTTGTACTCGAGATTCGCGATCCGGTCGATTGAGATGTGAACTCGCGCGAGTCTTCGACTTTTTGGCGTTCGGTTTTAGAACGATTGAATTCGTTGATTTCTTTGTTGTAGCTGAAATGGGAAGGAAGTTAATCAGTTGCACGTTTAAAATTGTATTTATCGTGTACATAGTAGGGGGATGCACGCTCAGGTAGTAAAGTTGTAAGCTAAACAAAATCCAATCATATGTTAAGGTTCTTCGTCAACTTCGGCGGCCTGCAGGAAAGGTTTCTTCAGCTCGTCGGATATATGTATGTAGCATTCCACTCCTCTGCAATGATTTTTGTATGCTCGATTGCAGTCTTGTCCGGGAACTCCAGTCGCAATTCACACACAAATAGCGACCAAAACATAAAACAAATAATGACGCTAATTTGACATTTGACAATTTCAAATGAATTCACAATTATAAAATGAAGTTCACAATGTACTGAAAATGCTCGCGTGTAAACGTATTTACTTAGTCTCGTCCTCATCTCGCCAAGATGAGATGCAGATGCTTGATCTCGTGATCAAGTATTTATATGGAAGATCAAGTAAAATTTTACTTGATCTCGCTCGAGATCAAGCATCTCGCTCATTGCGAACGGGGTATTAATATCCCTTGCACACTACAGGAGATTTGGATAAATCTCAAGATTTAGCCAAATCTACGCCCAAATCTTCAAGACTTACCATGCATTTATTAATCTAGATTTCGACCGAGATTTAAAACAAATCTTGCTGAAATCTTGTCGAAATGTTCTTTTGTCGCCTGAATATATACTTTCCACATTTCACCGCACTCTACGTACGTGGTATGTTCTAGTGAAAAAAATGTACACTTAATCTTGCTGGCGGAAAAAGAACGCATGGTGTGCATGGGTTTCGGGATTTACAAATCTATCAAGATTTAGGTGTCTGGTGTGCATATACTATAATAGTAAGTTGAGCGAATTTTCTGACATTCTAAAGTATTCCAAAGATTTTGCTCCATCGTCTACCAGCTCGTTGTCTAATGTAACGAACACCCCTTCAGTCCGTTTCTTTTTCAATGCTTGATAGAACCGCTTTCGTTTCCCTACCTGTTCTTTCTCTTTTTCATCCAAAAACAGTGCAATCAGCAAAAGCTCTTCAACGAAAAACGTTGCCATCTTTGCCATTCAACTGCACTGCTACAATACGGATCAAACACTGTGTGAATGGAAATCACGGTCCGGTCACGGCACTGTGCCGTCACTGTTGAGTATGAATTGTGCTCAGTGTTTCATTAGTGCTGTAGTAGTGGAGTCTTGGAAAAATACACAGTGTGAAAAAAAACATGGCCTTAAAATCTAAAAATATCGTTGGAAAAAAATACGGTACGGTTACGGCGAGAGCACGTTTGACACCGTCACGGTCATGCTTCGGGTAGATGTGAATAGGTCCCATCAAAGTTCATGAAAGAATATTTTCGACCTTGTCGGTGAAATCACGGGCCGGTCATTTCAGGGTCTTGTGTGAATCAACCTTTTAGGCAACAAAAACACATTCTGATCCAATTGACTGCGTAATTATGAGGTTGCTAAAATCCTTGTCAGCCGCATATTTGGGGTTCTGTTGTATATATTTGCTCATATTCGAGTATTTCCTCGAATTTTCCAAGACGAAGCTATACATACCAAACATTTTGGAGGGGGCCAGGGCCCCCATGAACCCCTGTGGATCCACCATTGGCTCCCGTATCCCTAGATTTTGTGTTTTAACTCACTTGTGAAGTTAATATGAGTCACATCCAGGGTACTCGTTTGTATGTTTATAATACCTCGGCTCAAACCATAAAACATGCAACGGAAATTGTTTTTCTACCAGTTTTGTATATTCATATCTAAACAATACCCGACCCTCATACATGATCAGTTCAAACAATCTCACCATTCTTATTACGCTTACCTGCCATCAAACCCATTTTTTCGCCGCTCAGTCCAATAAAAGACGAGATTCTATTGTTGGCAGGTTAAGTCACGTAAAAGGTGTTATACTGGCGGATTTTAATTGCATGAACCATGTCATTTTACGAGTAGTAAGAACGTATGTCTACGAGCGGGCAACAACGTAACAACATTCCGGAAGCGAAAAAGAAGTTAATAATTGACGTCTAAAGTCGGAGGTACACACACATCTGCTTGATCGTAGCCTGGTAAATTGAACACGCAACCTTCATATTTTCTTGAGCGATTCCACAAATATTACAAAACATGAGAGTATTGGGAATGTTTTTTCCTTACAAGGCAACGGGGTTGTGTCGATGTTTTGCCAGTCTACTTGGGAAAAAGGTCACGTGCACTGTTGTCGCCAATGGCTCACGACCAACAACCACCTTTTGCAAAAAAAAACATCCCTTTCAAGGTCAATGTCCTGTTTGCTGCCAGGTAATGGCGTGGTCACAGGCTGGTGCCCAGAAAATGTTGTCTCGTTCACAATCAATCATCGCACTCCTGTTCTTACTACACCAGTGCCGTCACAGTTCTTTATCAAGTTGTGGAGTGTGACGTTCGTGTGACGGTGCAATTCCTTCCCTTAAAGAATTGCAAGCGAGTATAATGTTGTAGTGTTACCTGCTTTCCGGTTGGTTGACAAGGGTGTTTTTTTGTAATTGTACTTGTATTGAGAGATGAAATTGCATACTCATAAATTATACGAGTACAACGGTCCTTCGAATGATATGTATACCTAATGTTGGTTGGATATATTAGCTTAGAAGAGCCGTTCTCTCAATGTCTAGTTAAAATTTATCCTATCGGACTGGTAAACGCTAAACGCTAACCATCCTTCAGTTAAAAATTTATCCGACGATAATTCCAAACAGCTGATACGGGCGGAACATAACGGGTTTACGATTTTGAGAAGAATTTTTTCTATTCAGTTAGAGAGAATTTTCACAAAATTCTAGAAATTTCCCCGTTAGGACCATACATACATCCCCTGTGTGGGCTATAGGTTTTGTAATCAACCATATTCTGGTCTGGCAGTTCTGCTTCCACCGACAGATCGAAGGCAGCACCCGATGAGTCGTGATCCGTCGGAGCTACAAGTTTCGGTGCACTGTAATGGACGGTTTGGTGGACATTCAAAGATGCACGTGGCGACGGAGCCTAAGGTAGCATAGTGACCATGAAGGTCGGGCAGTGCCATATGGCGAAGAAAAAAGCCCCTCACCGAGCTAAGCAGCGGCCTATGCTTGCTGTAGCTCGGTTTGGGAGACGTGGGCGGCGTTTTCGGCGCTCGTTTCTCCTGTCCTTTACGTATTAACAAAAATTCGTAGGTCTTAGGAAGACGACACACACATGGGAGGCAAAAATGCGGAATAATAAAAAAATGGGGCGATAAGGATGAAATGGTTGGTAGACGGCGCAGACGCCGTCGCTCTGACATATTGGTCCGGGTGTAATGGGACCGTCGGCCTCCGGTTTCATACCACCGACAGATTATTACTCATCAGGTGCTGCCATCGATCTGCCGGTGGAAGCAGCACTACCAGACAATAATATGGTTCATTACAGGGCAGCTTCTGCTACGAGGCCTGCAAAGTAGTAGAAGCTGAGGACAGAGTGTGCTGCGAAATAAAAAAAAACGAACAGGGCTCCTGAGCTAGCCGGCAACCATTGAAGAGGAGAAAAATAGCAACGAGAAAAGAAAATAAATACTACGTTTCCCCATTATTCAGCTGATCAACAGGGTTCAGAGAATCACGACGATAGCAGAGGCGCAACACTGCATTCCTTGCAATAACTCACTCATACGAGTAAATTCTGAAAACTGTTGAGCATCTCAATAATGAAACAAATGCAACTATGTTCACAAAAATATTCATGAAAGTAAGAAGACAATCCTGGCAAGAGAAAGGTACCCAGGGCTGCTCCGTGCTTTGTCCGGACACTGGATATGCTCCAAATGCCGTGGCTAAACCACAAAAGACAAACACAATACCAGGATTGCTTTGTTGAGCTGACCCTCAAAGGACAATCTACTCTATAGGAAGGATGGGGTACTACAGAGGAAAGCACAGCTACTTGAGGGGGAAATACGTGAAGTAAAGTGGCTAAGTCCTGAGACTTAGAGCCAGTAGCCTTAATGTGCTTGTGGGTGTGCAAATTGGTGGAGGAACTAAAAAGAACCCGATGAGGTCATCTTGAGTCCTATTCTTTACCAGAAATGGGCCCCACGTTGGGCGCCAAATATGTGATGGATAGTTTGGTGGGCATTCAAAGATGACCGTGGGAACGGAGCCTAATGTAGCATAATGACCGTGAAGGTCGAGCAGTGCCATCTGGCGATGAAAAAGGTCCCTCAACGCTAAGCAGCGACCTATGCTTGTTGTAGCTCAGTTCGGGAGGCGTGGGTGGGGTTTTCGCCGCTCGTTGTCCCTGTCCTTTAAGTATTAATAAAAATTCATAGGCCTCGGGCAAACAACATAAACAGAGGAGGCAAAAGTTGGGAATAGTAGAAAAATGGGGCGATAAGGATGGAATGGTTAGCGCTCTCATCGGGGTCCGATGGTAATGCGATCTTCGGCCTCTGGTTTCGTATCACCGGCAGATCATTATTCATCAGGTGCTGTTTTCGATCTGCCGATGGCAGAAGTATAACCAGGCCAGAATATGGTTCATTACAGCAAATGCTTCGAAAGAAACAGGAAGCTTCGCGTATACAAAACCATCACACGCCCAGTGCTATGGTATACAGGGCTACCAGATCCTTTACCCTGCAAATCCGTATATTGACAATAAGAGCGGAGAGAAAACGTCCAAAATTCCGTATCAACTGGAGACTCCAAAATTCCGCTGTTTGTCCGCATGAAACGGTGTCGTCAGTTGACGGCCGTCATTTAGCATTGGGTGCATTCGGTGCTCACGGAAAAAAGCGTAATGCGCTGCATAGAAATAGCGAATTCCTAAGCAGCACTTAACAATTTTTCTTGTGACGCCCGAATGGTATGCTGGCTCACCTGTTGTAAATTGACATGCCTGCATTCACAAATCGGTATCGCTACTTGAGCGCTCCTATTTTTGTCCCAATTTTGCACTGAATCACAAGAACAAAAATGGGAGCGCTCGGGTAGCGGTATGATTTGTGAATGCAGGCAGTTCGTTCGAACTGTCAAATCGCCTCTAAGCCAAGATAGAGAACAAATTTTGTGCTGCCTAAAAGTGTTAGCGCCTAGCTATTTGCGCTAAGTTTAGCAGTGGCTTAGCGCAACATTCGGAATACAAATCATGAGGCAGCACTTAAAGCTAGCTAGCAACCGTTACTCCCGAATGCACCCATTGACTCGCTTCACGAAAACATTCCCTATACAAACTAAATGTGAAGGTTTCCTAGATAGCGTTGGTTGCGAGTGTAACGTCAACTAGCGGTGGTACCAATATGTGACGGCTGTTAGGTAGCGGTGGTGCCAATATGTGACGGCCGTCAGGAAGCGATTGGGTATTTCTTGACGGTCGTCAGGTTGGTTTCCTGACGGCTGTCAGGGCGTTGTCGTCAACGACCGCTATAAAGTTGACCACACGTAGCTGAACGTTTTTCAGTGGCGAATTGTGTTTGTTTATTAATCAGAAATAGGTCAAAATGCTATTTGGTGAATTGAAATGGACGCCCTTTACGCCACGGCCATATGACGGTGGATTTTTAAGCCACCGCTACATTACGGCTGTTAATTTATGGCCGTCAACTGACGGCCATTAGCTGACGGCACGGTTTCTCTAGGAGACCCTTTCGGTCATGACTCCTCTACGAAAGATTACACGGTGCATGCTGGCGACGTGCATCTTCCGAAACTAGTTTATGCCAACGAAACGTCAACTAAGCCACATGGAATAATTGACGCGCTATGTCCCACTAGGGGTTAGGGCAAATTAATATGTTGGCACCCTGTGTATACTATCAACTGGTCACTGGTAACCTAGACAAATATAGGCAGACTGTTAATCCTAAAAAAATCTTTCTGCGACAACATTAAATATGAGAAAAATATACATAAAAACGTTCAAACCACTTTTTTGTGCTAATGCTGAAATTTCATATTCTCTTGCGTAACTAAATTTCGACAAAACATTTCATGCTGCTTTTCTTGAAACAATTAACAAAAGGAAGTAACGCTAGTAGCCTTCCGAGATATCGACGGGGCTTTGAACAATGAGTGGGTTCAGGTCCCGCAACGTTTTAAACGCAATTGCAAACAGTTCGACTGATTTTGCTTGTGGACGGTCCGTTTCAGTTTGCGTTTGATCTACCACATATCGGGGAAATTAACCAGAAATTTTTCCTGGTTAATTTCCGGTCAACCGGGGGGTTAGGGGTATTAGCGCATTTGACAGTTGTTAGTTGACGTATTGCATATGACTGCCAGATGGTGTGGATTTTCGTTTTCGGTTTCTTGATTTTTACATGGCGTCTTGTGCGCTTATTTACACCGGAGCAACACAAATTTGTGGCGATTTTGCAGTGTTGTTCATTTTTCCTGAAATCGTCGCGAATTTAATTGAAGTTTTGTTTGAAATTCAATAGCGAATCGGCTATCAGGTGTTTAATACATGACAACTGCAAAACAAGTCGTTCGGGTTAAGAGTTTATGGTTGGGTGGAGGGAAAATCCTTACCGCAATTACAACGTTGCGGAACGTGAACGCAGGCAATGTCATTGTGATTAGCATTTTTAACGCTATGACCTGATACAGGGTTGACTCAACCCTGGCGACTTGAGCGACGGACTTTCTCAAAAACAGGAAAATTGAGGCTACCTTTTTAGAGATAAAAAAAAAGAAGACAGCAAAGAAACACATCAAGGAGGAATATAATCACCGCTCTACGATCTAGAGAACATAGGTTCGATCCTCAGCGAGAACAAATATTGCCTGTGGGTACCAATATAACTCCCACTGCGCTCTGAACTTGTCAGTACGGTGCGAATTATTTTACTATCTGCGTGCATGCGGTGCATACTAGCATTTACACGTCCGAAAAGTAGATATGCTCTCAAAACATCAACAAGGCATAGAAAAGCAAGAGATTTTGACGCGCCCATGTCCATGGAGGGGTCAAGGGAAGAAAAAAACAACAACAATCTCCTTCGAACGGCGTGCGATAAATGCTAGAGACATTATTATTTACACAGATAGCCAAACTGCAATCAGATCTCTAGGATCAGTTTTGATAACTTTTAAGACAGTGGAAAATTGTCGATCATTCTTCTCCGAAATGGGAAGATATTTTAGCGTATTCCTGCTAGGTTCCTAGTCATAGCGGCTTGGAAGGTAGCTGTCAGGCTGATAAGCTTGCCAGAATCGGATCCATAAACGCAGCAGTATGGGAATATCCACCAGCCCATCTTTTCATGTAAACTGATTGTCAAGATTGAGGCAATACTTGAAATACTACTACGCTGTGGCCCAGACTTGACGTCTTCCGATCCGCAAATCTACTGTTGCTAATCAGAAGGCATGTTAGCTCAGTAGTAAGTGTTATCACTGGGACCTGTCTCATTGGAAAGCATGCCAAGATATTTCGGCTTCCTTACGATTTTTACAGAAGCTGTGGAGATGTGAACGCGGAGTGTTTCCACCTCCTCTGCTTCTTCTGGAGCAGCTCTATAATCCGTTTTCCATTTAATGAAAAGATTGTGAAGTTGATAAGGTAGTTAGTACTCAACTCAACTGCAACTCGGTCAATTCGATACTCAGCTGTTTTCGTATGAACATGTTGCGTTAATTTTTAAAACAAAGAATTAGGTAAGAAATGTGTGACAAAAGAGATGACTGAGTAGTAGTAAAGGTGATAGCAGATAGGGCCTAGAGACCTATATCAGCACACATTTCTTACCAAATTATTACAACAGCTAATACAATTTATTGACACGATGGCAGCCGAGTACTTGTCAAACTGAGAGGGTTGGAATTTGCTGAACAAAGCAATCGTCGTTTTGAAAAAAAAAATAGCAAAGAAGCAACCTGCTGACTGAAAAAACGCGAAATTGGTAATGGGTGCGTTATTAAATTGCACTGAGCTGCTTGGTAGCTCCTCCTTCCCCTCCGGAACTTTACTCTGGCGACTCGACAAAAACAACAAATTTTAGTTTAATATTAAAGGAAATTAAATTTATGCCGCCATAATGCTGGACATTCACAGACGATGCAAATCCAAATTTCCTCTGGTCGAAGCCAAAAATTCCCTGGCGAGTCTATAGTGCGACCGGGGAAATTTTGGCTTTGACCAGGGAAAATTTGGCTTTTGGACGACCGTGAGCGTCCAGCATTATACGCTCGTAACATGTTCCAACCCAAGTGAACCCCTCCGGGCCTCCGGGGCATACATTTTTTAACCATGGCTTAGAACATATATGCGTTACTATGTAATAATAATAATAACAAGGGCAGGCTAAGATTCCCAAGGGTGGGCACTGCGACCATGAGATCTATTGTGCCATAGCCTTAATTAATCCAAAAGACCCTCAACCAGCCTAATGAAGGCTAGTAGATCCTTTGTAGGGGTGCTTCTTACGACCGCTGAGCTCACGAAGGAGTCTCCAAGAAACAAGAACCTGGAACGGGCTACCGCCGGACATTCGCAGAGAAGATGTTTAGTGGACTCTGTGTCCTCCAGGCAAAGCCTGCACTCCGTATCAGTGGATAGATCCATTTTGTTGAGGTGATATCTCACCCAGTGGTGCCCCGTGAGGTAACCCACGATTAGTCTCAGGTCCGCTCTACCCAGGCGGCTGGTTTCTTTGAGACCGTAGGGTTTTATAAGGTCTTTGGACGGCCGTAGTCCTGGAAGACAATCCCAGTGACGCAGTCTTTCATTGGCAGACCACTCCCTCACTAGTGATCTTGTTTTAGCCCAACTCAGACCACAGTAAGGATTAGGCCCGAAAAATATATCCGAAGAACCTTGTCTAGCAAGTTCATCGGCAGCTTCGTTACCAGGGATGCCCTGATGGCCAGGTACCCAACATAAAGTAACCCGATTGGTGTTTGTGAGACACTGAACGGTATAAAAACACTCTTTCACTAATTTCGATGAGAAACTATGTGAAGAAAGAGCCTTAATGGCTGCCTGACTATCAGTGCAGATAGCGATGTTAGCGCCTTTGAGTTTCTTGTCAAGAATGTCTCTGGCGCAGGCCTCAATGGCATGGATTTCAGCTTGAAAAACGCTAGGCCAGACGCCCATAGCAATGGAGATCCTGGTGTCCGGTCCATAGACTCCAGCACCAACACCCAGCTCCGTTTTAGATCCGTCGGTAAACCACATGGTGTACCGGGAGACAGAGCCAAGAATGCCACTGTCCCATTCCCCGCGAGTGGGGATGGAGACCGAGAATTTCCTACCAAAACATATTTCCCGAGTCATATAATCAGATCATAGTCCGGATGGCGCAACGGTTAGCACGTTCGCCTTCAACGCACTGGGCCCCGGTTCGATTCCGGGGATTTACGTGTCGGACTATGAGCCCACTCAGCTGTTAAATGAGTACCCATTATGGGGTAAATAACTCGGTTGAGCGTGTTGCTGATCACATACCTCTGCACAAAAAACCGTCACGATCTAGAAAATGAGATGATGCTAACTCATCTCGAGGCCGTGGTTCAAATTGGACTGTTGTGCCAGTTATTTATTTATATAATCAGATCTCGAGCAGATCTGCATGCCAGGGATCCGCTCTAGAATGCTCATGTGTCCCTGATTGGACACATCGCCATCGTATGTTAGACGCATTCTAAGAGCGCTCAGAGCCGCAGACTCTTGTATGAAAATATGCAGCGGAGTAAGTCCAACAATCGCCTCAATAGCCGATGTCGGACAAGTATGGATGGATCCTGCCATACCAAGGCATGCAAGGCGCTGTAACTTACTACAAAGCTGTATGGTGCAACGCTGATTCGTTTTGGGCCACCAAACTAGCGCCGCGTAAGTCACAACTGGACGTACGACCATCAAATATAGCCACTCGATCATTTTCGGGGTGAGTCCCCAAGTTTTGCCAAACAGAGACCTGCAACCCCACATGATCCGAGTGGCCTTACTGATAACAGCCTCGACGTGATTGCTCCAATTAAGCCGCCAGTCCAACAAAATGCCTAAGCATTTGACTTCAGTGGAGAACTGAAGTACCGTTCCGCCAAGGCTGACAGGGTTTAAGCTTAGATTTCTTCTTCGAGTGAAGGGAACTAAGACGGTTTTATGAGGGTTGACGCTCAGGCCAACTTCAGTGCACCAACGAAGTACTAGATCTAGTGCCGCATTCATCACCTCAGATACGGTCGATTCAAACTTTCCTCTGATTATGATAGTTATATCATCGGCATAACCGATTGCATCATAACCATAGTCGCACAACCTAACTAGCAACTCATCTATGACAAGTGACCAGAGAAGTGGGGACAGGACCCCACCCTGGGGACAACCCTTAACAGCATAAACACTAGCCTGGGTGCCGCCCAAATGACTACTATGTATGACGACTTGTTAAAATTAAGATTTTATTTCATTTAATTTTTAACTAAAATTAGTAAATTTTCACACTATTTAATGCAAAACGGAAGAGAAGTGGAAGACAGTTGGACAGGAAGGATAGAGAAAATGAGCGCTGAACTGACTGTTCACACTACATACTGCACTGAACTGACATTTGATGCAAATCTCGTTCTTGATCTTGTTGTTCGAGCGGGGGTTCTATTTTTTTTAAATCTGTATAATTTCGTACAAAATTAGTGTAATCCCACATGATCCGCAAATTCCGTATAAAGTTCTGTATATTTTCGAGAAAGGGAAAGAAACCGTATAAATACGGAAAATTCTGTATATCTGGCAGCCCTGATGCTATGGCTGCGAAATGTGGAGCCTAACCCAAGCCTCCGAAAACATGCTAAGCACATTCGAACGGAAAGTCCTTCGGCGAATTTTGGGAGCAGTTTGCGACCGAGATGGATGGCGCATCCGGTACAACCATGAGTTGTATGCCTAAACAAGTAATGATCGGACGATGAGTCGACGGAGTGAGACTGCCAGGAAGACCGAGAGCTCAGTATATAGTATGCTGACACCGAGCACAACTAATGGGCTTCCAAGATAGAAGGAGGCGGTCACATCACCAAGATGATTGGAGGACAACGATCCAGGCGGCCAGAGCCCGATGTCGGGTTGTTGCGCCACGATAATGATCAACTTTAATCAGTAGAAGTTTTCCCCCAGTAAAATTTCATGTTTCAAGTCATGACTCGTTTCAGTTGACTATTTGCTACAACTATTTACGTCGAAACTGAAACAGTTTATCTATTTCAATTGTTAAACGTAAGTATCTCGGTTTGTTTGTCAGCGTATTTTAATCAGTAAGTAAACCAACGAAGTAAAAAAAAAACACCCAAGTAAGCACCACCTGAATAAACAAATCAGGCAAGTAGCTGGTGGTGTGCCTGTACGATACGGGTAATCTTAGTCATTCGAGTGGAAAGTGTAGCTGACTAAAGATCAATCCGGTGAGTAGCCTGTGGAATTGTGTCTTATGTGTGTTATACGGTGCGTGTGTGAAATGGGATGTGATCCCATGAAAGATAAATGGGATGTGTTCCCTAAACAGTGGGATTTGTTCCCAGGGATGTGTTCCCACTCTCTTGTTGGGGTTTGTCCCCGTGAAAGGGGATTTGTTCTCCTTCAGTGTGAATGTGCGTGTGTCTGTGGCTATTCACTGAGTATCGTTGTATACTCATGTATTCACCTCTTTTCAGGTGTTGAACCGAGCGGCACGAGCGGACCAACCGGGGGTGAACGACGCGATCGGGCCAATAATGAATAATGAATAATGTTTCTTGTTTTTGAATTTTTATAATAAAACATGTATAAGCTAAATCTGACATTTTTGCTTTATTACAATAAAAAATATTTCAATTCATATTCAACTTTTGTTGAACAAATAACAGATCAATCAAGCTTGAAGGTGAAAAGTGGGTTGTCTCAACTAAAAAAATAATCAAATTAAATTAATTTCTGCCATTTCTGTATAGACTGCCAACACTTCAGATAAAATAGAGCTCTACATATGTCGAGAAACTCTGCTTCTTTCCTACTATGGTAACCACGTCACAACCTATATAATTGTGAACTGTACACACCTGTACAGATTGATATGTGGCTCAGACGATGAACGAAGCGATTTTATGCGAATGTGATATGGTTGTGAGAAGAACCCGATATGAATGGAAATTATGTAGGCACTAGATCTGATTTATGCTGAGGACTTAAAGAGAAGAGTTATTGAAGCAATTGTAAACGTTTATCGAGACTGTACGATACGAAGGCCTCGATGACACATAAACATGTTACGAAATGAAGCCCAGGAAATGTCTGTTATGATTATAACTGTGACATAGTGATATTTGTCTTAAGTAATGTGATTTTCATTTCAATTTGACATCAATAGTGCAGTATGTAAAAATCGAATACAGTGCAAGTATATATCTATATAATAAGAAAAAAAGTATAAACCTACTCCTGGTAATCTATTCTTTTCAAACCTTTATGTTTCTATTATCTACCTATCCCTAGTCTTCTATCCAGATCTTCAGACCTATCCAGACAAGACTTATTCAGGCAGCGGGGCTACTAAGTCCTGCGGACTATCCGGATCAGCGGAACTATGCGGATCAGCGGACCTATTCGGATTAGTGGACCTACCCGGATCAGCGAATCAGTGAAACTCTTCGGATAAGCGGGTCGGTGGAACTATTCGGATCAGCGGACCTACCCGGATCAGTGGAAATATTCGGATCAGTGGACCTACTTGGATCATTGACACTATTCGGATCAGTGGAACTATTCAGATTAGCGGACCTACTCGGACCAGTGGAACTATTCGGATCAGCGGACCTACCCAGACCTAGATATTTTTTAAATTGGATCTACTAGACCTAGGTCTTGGTGTGCGACCTAGGTTCAAAAGAGTAGATCCGAGTTTGAACAACCATGACTACTCCGTTCCCTTCACCAAACACAACACCTTTCAAATGCCACCAATCATATCAGTGCCAGACAAACAAAAAAAATCTATCTCGGATTTCTCATCTTAGAGTACCTCCCATAAAGAGGAAATTAAATACTATTGAAGTTGACATAAGGACTCTGTTGTTGTAATAGCAACGTCTATTGGCGTTGAAGGGGCTTGACAGACTTTGACCGTTGCTAATGAACGGGTCGCTCCGGTGCGTAGAAGCGGCTGCCATGGGAGCGACATAAGGACCTACGAGAGAGTCGTGTTTGTTTATTCTGCCATTATAGGATGTCTGCGACAGTCTTTTTTTGGTATGCCCAGAAATTTCAGTATACCGAGAATTAATCATCATAAATTCTTTCTAAATGAAAATAGGACACCTGTCTTTCCAAATCCCTTGAAAGCTGAATGTGTTAATTCCACGCCCCTCCCATAAATGCGATAATCGACGGAAGCCATTCTCCGATGAATAAAAGTTTACATGACCAATATTCCGACAAGCAAATATATTAACGACACCGTAAAATGACACGCATTGTTCCGCTAAGTAGGTCACTTGTATCGCTAACGAGGTCAGTAATACGACGAGTACGAGTATTAAAGATTTCTCCGCTCGCACCGTCATATACTAATTCGACAGAACAACTGGAACTGAATGAACAAGGAAATCTAGACTTTAAAGTGTCTCCAAGTGGGTCACAGTGAATTCTCATGGGCCAATAAAGGGACCCCGCCGACCTTCGCCTTAGCTTCCTCCTCCACCAACCAACCTTTTTTACTGGTGACCAGATTCCCAAACATGTATTCAGCCTTTCTCTTTTGGATCTTTATCGATTGGAGTCCATTTAATCGGAATGACTATAAATCAATTCATTTTACGTTGCGGGACTCCATTTCATCTATAATTCAAAGTAAAGATATCGATTCGGCTGGGAGCCTTCCGGCAGGAGTAGGGCGTAAGAAAACGAGGCAAGGCAAGCATCCGGCTCGGCTGGCTACCTTGTAAAACTTTTAGTGAAGTAGGTCACCAAGTTTTGTTGGCTGTCGAGCGCTGCAAAAAAGTTCTATGGATATGGAAAGTCACACTTGACTCTGGAGCAGAGTGGAAGTGGATGTGTGTCTTTACGAAAACGACTTGTTGGAAGTAGGCCCAGTCGCCAAGCCAAATATGCAAATTAACTATGTTTGTACGCTAGTAGCATGATAGGTTGCCTGCTGCGGTGCAAATAGAATATCTGGAAAATGCTATAATTAACACTTATTTCATTATACTCGTATTAAGAGTTGGGAATCATGCTAATTTGGCTATGTACAGTTATGTAAATTAGATTAGCAGTAAATAGTGTTTAATGTAAATGTATTCAGAAGATTCGGTTATTATGTATGCGGTGTACACCCAAAAACTGTGGATTGTGATTCAATCAAAAAAAAGAAGAAGAAAGAAATAGGCTGCGGGCGTGTGAAATAGAGTAGATAATTTTCATGTTAGCATTTTATTCTTAAGGTGGTTTTTACTTACTTAATAGCCATAATCTGCTGGGGGATATGGCCTCTCCAAGTTTTCGCTTCTATACGTCTCGGTCCATACTCTTCAAGTAGCTTTCTACTGTCTTCTCGCTCGGACGGTCTTCGGCCTTCCGGGATTTTGTAATGAAACATATTCGGGTCTAGTAGTGCTCCTTCCACCCGCAGATCGATGGCACTTGAGTAATGATGTGTCGGTAGTACGAAACCAAAGACTGGCATGTGTTGCCATCACAGGGGCTCTAAGGACAACACCGGCCACTGCTTTAAGGGGACTAAAGACCTTCAGTTTATCTGCGCAGATATCTGTTCTAAATATCTGTGAAAAATGTGTGCAGTTATCTGAACCGAAGGTGTGTATGCTACAGTCAATTTTCCCTAAATTAGTTTCGATATTTTCTTCAGTTCTATCAGTTTTGGCGAAGTGTGCACATCGTACAAACTAACTGTGCCCTGTGCGGTACCGGTGGTCATGGTGAAATTTGGTCGAAAACTGATAAAACTGAACGATAAACTGTGTCGTCTGCGCAGATTATCGTTGCAAACCAGGGTCCGAATGCACAGATCTCAGATCTGCGTAAAAATCTGCCAAAACTGCGCAGTTCACTGGGATTATCGTTCAGACATGATGTCACACGTGATAAACTGAGCGATAAACTAAAGGTGTGTAGTCTCTCTAAGAGTGTTATTAGATTTACTTCCCTTGGACATTTTCGCTGAGCTGATGGCGGCGAATACGGCTGTTCGCCTCCGGGAAACTGGTCAGTGGACCGCGTCAATCGTAGGTCACTCGGCCGTACTGAGAAACATTGACATTCCCGGAATGACGGACTACATATCTGCCTGTCGCGACTCTCTCAGGGTGATGGTAGTTTTTTCAACATATCTCTGTGCTGGATACCGGGCCACAGTGGTATATTCGGGAAGTGGATCCACATGTCATGCAACTAGGCAATTATGGCCAAAGCTGGATCTTATCCGATCCTATGAGATGCTGATGCTGAGCAGACGGCATTTGAGAAATGTGTTGGGGATTATCACTGGACACTGCTTGATCGGGGAGCATGCTAGAAGACTTTGACTCCCACACAATGATTACCATAGGAGCTGCCGGGACGAGGAGGAGAAGTAGGAGAAAAGCTGCCATCACCTTCTGTGCACTTGCACTGCTTTAGCGGAACGTAGGAGAGACATCCTTGGGTCCTACTATTTTATCGACCTGGACGACCTAAAGGCAGGTAGTGTCTGTCGTCTTCGTCGCTTCATTTCCAGCTCTGGCTGGTTTAACTATTGGGATAAGCTCAGGTATGCTGTATCTAGGGGGTGTCACAACGGACCCAATGGTAGTCTATGTGTGCCTTGTTCTGCAAGGCAACCCATCCTACCCAACCTAACCTAGTACGAAAGTACGGCGAAAACCCCGCCCAGTTTTTTTTTCGCGCTGAGGATCGAACCTCCGTTCTCTGGATCGTAGAGCGGCGACCGTTTGAACACGGCTACTGAGCGCGTTGAGCACAGAAGTCTCTTATTAGTCAAAGAGGCCTTCCAGGGTGTTGTTGAAGACCTCTTTTATATCTTCGTCTTTTTCTTCAGTCGTGGCGTGGGTGTTGATGAGGAAGATGTTGAAGAATTTGACCACCTATTAGATCACCAAATCTAACAAGTCATTAGATTACGCATTAGACTAAATATCAGACCAACCATTTTACCGACCGCCTATGAAACTGCATTGATACGTGGTCTAACAGATGATCTAATGCGTGTTCCAAAGCGTGATCTAATGGCTGGTCTGATAGGTTGTCTAATGCGTGGTCTAGTGGCTGATCTGATAGGTGGTCAAATGCGTGGTTTATTTTTATTTACTCGTCGCTATATTTTAGAGACATAGGGCCGATTTCTCAATATCTGGTTAAAGTTTATCCTATAGAAAAACGCTAAACGCTGCCTATCCCCCAGTTAAGAACTCATCGGACGATAACTCCAAACAACTGAGACGGGCTGCTGAGATTTTGACAGCTAAAATTGTTTGCCTTTGTAAATTCAAATGAGACAACTGGTCATGTTTGGTTGGTTGATGTGGCGGTTTCTTCCTCCGCAGGAAGGAAATCTCAAGTAGCGCTAGTAATGCGCCGTTTTGATGCCACGAAGCCTCGCATGAGGATAACCGTAGTTAGTGTTGAGAGTGCGCTATCAAAACCATCCTATGAAATTGAGAAAACGTGTTGTCTCCGCGATACCCTTCGGGGAGACATCGGATATGTCAGTGAAGAAGGCACTAACCAATTCTTGATACCTGGTTCTTGCTAGAGCAAGAGGTTCTCCCAGGAAGTGGATCTCAGTTTCCTTCTCCGACGTATTCTTGCAGCTCCGGCAGTGATGATTGTATGAAAGGCCCAACTTGGCCGCGTGCTCGCCCACCGACCAATGGCCCGTAGTGATCGCTGCAACCCTAGCGAAATCCAAGCGGGTTCTATTCAGAAGGACATTTGTTCTATGTGCATCGTAAAAAGGCCACAATTTCTTGGGTGTAGCACATGTTGTCAGTGCACTCCATCTATCGCTGGTTATCCGTTTCGTGTTTCGGAAAGTAAAGCCCTGCCATTCGACATCTGTCAAATGTCACTGTATTCCAAACTGGTATTGGTTTAGTTGAAGGTTTGCCATTTTACAAGATGGAACGTTTTACGACTGAACAACGCGTTAAAATTATTAAATTATTCTACCAAAATGGTGAATCTGCGGTGGCCACGTTTCGTGCATTACGCGCAGATTATGGTCGACATAATCGTCCCAATGAGCGCACAATTGCCTACACAGTGAAACAATTTGAAGAAACTGGATCGATGACAGACGTTTCTACACCCTGTGCATCATCGTTTTGCTCGTTCGACCGAAAACATCGCCGCTGTGAGTGAAAGTGTGGCCGAAGACCCGAATTTGTCGATTCTGCGCCGATCCCAGCATTTAGGCCTATCTTACGGCACATTGTGGCGCATTTTGCATTTGGACCTTCACCTCCATCCTTATAAAGTCCAGCTCATGCAAGAATTAAAGCCGACTGATCACAGATTGCATCGTGAGTACTCAGATTGGGTCCTCGAACAGCAGGCCACCGATGCCGATTTTTCGAAGAAAATCTTCCTTAGCGATGAGGCCCATTTTGCGCTCGGCGGCTATGTAAACAAACAAAATTGTCCCATCTGGGGCAGTGAGCAACCGCAAGTGACCGCTGAGAAACCGTTGTACCCGCAAAAAGTGGCTTTTGGTGTGCATTGTGGGCCGGCGGCGTCATTGGGCCGTTTTTCTTCGAAAACGATGAAGGAGCCGCCGTTACAGTCAATGGCCAGCGCTATGGCGCCATGATTCATAACTTGCTTTGGTCGGAAATTGAAGATATGGATCTCGACAATATGTGGTTTCAACAAGACGGGGGCACCATCCCACACCACGCGACAAAATTTGACTTTATTGCGCGAGAAATTCCCAGGACGCGTAATTTCCAGATTCGGCGATGTGGCTTGGTCAGCAAGGTCTTGCGATTTAACGCCGTTAGATTTCTTTTTGTGGGGCTATGCGAAGGACCATGTTTATGCGAACAATCCCACGACGATTAGTCAATTGAAGGACGAAATCCGTCGAGTTATAGCCGAGTTATTGCCCGAAATGTGTTAAAAGGTAATCGAAAATTACCTCAAAAGGATCGAGTCCTGCAAGCGGTCCCGTGGGGGACATTTGACAGATATTGTATTCCACGTATAATGGCATAATCCAAACTTTATTATGAAATAAAAATTCCATCGAAATTCAAATATTTACTGTGTTTAATTCAAGTTTACTTTCCGAAAGAGAAAATGGATAACCCTGTACTACATATCTATGAATTTCTGTTTTAACAACACCAAGGGGCGTGTGAACAATGACCGCGTACCACCCGTGAAGCGCGGATCCCTGCCTCACAAGTTGATCGGTCTTTTCGTTCCCCGCTATATTCCTATGTCCTGGAATGGGAAGGGAGTTCCGAAAAGTTCGGCTAGTTCTGTCAACTCCTCGCGGCATTGTTTAACTATTCTCGAAAAGGTTGTTATTGATTCTAAGGCTATCTGTGAATATAGCAACGCTCTTAGTGGTTGTTGTGATACGCTTCAGCATTCTACACGCCTCCCTGATTGCCAGTACTTCAGCCTGAAATACACTTGTATAATTTGGGAGGCGAAAGGTCATTGGTACACCGAGATCTTGACAGAAGATCCCTGCACCAACTCCACAATCCTATTTGAGCCATCGGTGAATATTTTGCAGTCATATTTCCCGGCTATTTCGCCTTCGTTCCATTTCGTTCTCGTAGGAAGTACGGGTGCAAAGTGACTTCGGTTACGATGAAATCCGTAGGGAACATGTCACGTACTGCAACAGTTAGAGACTCAGTATACCACTATGACCATTTGATTTGGAAGTCCAGCCCCCAGACTCCTTTGTTCTGGCCGTGCTCCACGCGGCACTGAATTCTATTTGTAGATTTAGAGGGAGTAGGTGCAGTATAACGTTTAGTGCGGCTGCTGGGCATCAACGCCAACGCATAGCACCTGCGGCTGTGATACCTGCAGTTCTTTGCACCTTATTTAGCAGGGTGAGGTTGAATTTTGTTTTGTAAACTGTAAACTGGTCATTAAAAGCAGAGTTCTGGAAGTTTATTCGATGGAAGAGGATTTGAAACAGACTAGAATAGAGTAGAATGGAACAGGCGGCAGAATTTTGCCATTTTGAGCGATGTATACGCTTAGGGTTTCACCCTTCGATAGGCGGGATCCCAGATTGCTTACTGGCAGTTTAACCAGATATTGAGGAAAGTTAGCGCTATTTGACTTGAAACAAAAGGCATTTAGAGGATTTTAGGAATTGAGTTTAAGCGTTAGCTTTAGCTGAAATGGTACCGTTAGAATATAGAATAGATTTAGGAGAGTGCAGTTTAATGGAGGATCTTGTCAGTCCAGAAGACTGCACGTAGAAATAAATATTTGCCTTTAGTTTGTTATCGTCAGTACGAATTTGTTAAGCGCTGTCGAAAGATACTTGAGCCCATTTTCTCAATGTCCTGTTAAACGGCCTGTTAGTTAACAGGGACTTATTTATCAAAGGCCTTAACCTAAATCACATACAACACCCAAAATACGATAATTTTTCGCCGGTTTAGGGAGTTTGACGCGTAGGCGTCCCATTTTCGTTCCATATTAATAGTTCGTCTAGGTAGAGTAGAGTTTTTTCTGTTTAACGGGCATGATGTGCGAATCTATTATTGTATCATATTTGATGGAGGAGGCCAAAAGCTGCCGTTAACCCACCCCGCAACTCCCGGTTACTGAGTTGGTCTGCAAGCGCACATTGCTGGCAGTCTTTGGAGAGGGTTTTGCTCATTTTTTGCTTACTCTAGCCTTCACGACCACCACCTCGTCCTCCGACGCCCATCATTACAGCAGTTCAAAAACAAGGAGAGAAATTCCCCATATTTTGTCGTATTTTGAGTGTTGTATATGATTTAGGTTAAGGCTTTTGATAAATAAATCCCTGTTAGCTAACAGGTAGTTTAACAGGATATTGAGGCCTTGGTCTTATGCTTTCCAAGCGAAACAAATCTGTCAGACTATTGGACTGCAGTCGAACTCGAAGTTTGTTGCCGCTTTGATCTTGAGACGGTTACTTTAAACATTTGTACTGTGAACTTTCGTCAGTTCAGGTAATTATCTGTATTGGGCTAACACTAGCAGTTTCTTACATGGAGTCCTCTATCTTAAGGCTAAATGAAGGTGTCAGTATGGTCAAATAGATTAGCTGCCAGATCATTATCTTCACTTAAACTGTAGGTGAATGGGCCCCTAAAGATCAGAAACCATACAATCTGCGAGCGTTTAATAATAATGTTAATGTAGTACATGTATGTAAATGCACGAATATGATCACATGCTTCAGTGCTTATACATGAATATGTAGCTAGTAACTATACATACAAAATATAAAATTATGTAAATTTTTGTTTACAAATAATCGTTAAATGAAAGTTCATTTAATGTATACATAACTCCAAAATGGAGTGGATTTTAATTTGTGACCACCGCTAATGGGATGAGAGACAAGCTGAAGCAGATTAATTTTAGTCTACCACTAACTGATTCACGGCATATTCTTTAAATAATGTAATGTAAACGTGTTCATTTTGGTGACCTCATTTTTCGGTCGTGAAAAGAAAAGAAATTCAAATGGTGTCAGCACAATACGCCGTTTACATTCATTTCATTTCGAATCTGGGTCACACTCACTTTTGTCGAATTCGTTGTGATCCGACTCTCTTAACTTTGCTACTGCCTATCCAGCGGCTATGGCGAGCGAAAGAGCTTCTCTTGGACGCAGGCTGAAAAGTGTTAAAGTCTGAGAGTGACTTTATCTTGATGTCGTGTTGGATACATCCAGTGTATCTTCAATCTATGTAGGTACTCGTACATCCAAAGCACCCCAAATAAAATACATGGTGTGCTATGACGCCAGAAACAACAACTCTCATAATGTATTCAGATGTAGCAATGCTAAATAGCAGGCAGCAAGCTTGAACTTGAATCAAGTGGGCTCGCTACCTGTGTGAGCTGTGATGTCGACGTCGTGAAAATTTGTGACATTATTCCGTACTTGATCCAACTTTGTAGACGTCGTAATGGAAAAATTATATATTATAGCATGACGGCCTTGCTACGCAAGTTTTCTTTATCTTACAATCTAATCATATGATTTCCAAGTTGTCGGAATTTCATGCTAATATAAATTTGTATACCAACATCGCATATTACCGCAGATACAGACGTGAGTCTAGCAATTGATTATGATTACATAGTATGTTGCAGACAAGACAAGACAGTATTCATTATGTATTGCAAATTTCAAGTTTCTATTTATACAGGGTGTCCTGCTTCAGATGGTAAATACTTTAATGGTGGATGGAACTGTTCATTTGTCATTGACACCTGACATGGACGCTCTATCTTTAACGGTTCCAGAGTTATGACACTTTGTGTAAATTGTGTAGAAAAGCTGGACTTGCCAAGGTAGGTAAGTACTCGAAGATGGGCTGTTGTGACAAATCACAGCTCACATAGACCTCAAATAGGTCCGTTGTGATACCACAAATACACACCCTCCCTCAAAATGTTTGATAGTTAGAACCATCTAGAGCCAACAATAAAACTCTGGAATTTTCCAACATCTGCGCTTTCTAGCTCTTTCAAGTCAGTGAAGAAGTAGGATCCAAGTAACGACCTCCTTCTACCAGCTAAAGCCGGATAGGAGCAGAGAAGGTGGAAGCTACTTTCCTCTTCGTTCACATCTCCACAGCTCCTGCGAAAGTCATTATAGGGGGCATGTACCCCAATGAGACAATGCCCAGTGATAACACCCACCACCGAGCTAATATGCCTTCTGTTTAGCGACAGTAGATTTTCAGATCGATCGGGTAACGTCCAGTATGGGCCACAGCGACTGAGTTGTACGGCAGGTATTGCCATCAATCCATCTTGCATTTTCTTTGTTAATCGCCTCCGATTTGACAATCAGTTTGCAAGAAGCAATAAATAAATAACTGGCGCAACAGTCCAATTTGAACCACGGCCTCGAGATGAGTTAGCATCATCTCATTTTCTAGATCGTGACGGTTTTTTGTGCAGAGGTATGTGATCAGCAACACGCTCAACCGAGTTATTTACCCCATAATGGGTACTCATTTAACAACTGAGTGGGCTCATAGTCCGACACGTAAGTCCCCGGAATCGAACCGGGGCCCAGTGCGTTGAAGGCGAACGTGCTAACCGTTGCGCCATCCGGACTTCTAATGCAATGGGCGAATAGATATCACCATATTGTTGAGCTCCCCATTCAAACAACAAGGTCTGGCATGCTCATCAGCCTGATAGTTACCTTCCAAGCCACCGTGGCCAGGGACCCAGCACAGGACAATGCGAAAATAGCTCCCCAATTCAGAGAGGGATGATCGACAATTATCCACAGTCTTAGATGTTATCAAGACTGATTGCAGCGATCTGATTGCAGCCTGGCTGTCCGTATAGATGATAATGTCTCTACCAGTTATGACATGTCGTCCTAAAAAGATTAGAGCTTCCGAAATCGCCGTGATCTCCGCCTGCAAAACACTACAGACAGTGAGCTGGTAGACGGGAAATCAGGCTTAGATTTAACCGATCGCTCCTACCCCTCCGTCTGTTCTGGATTCGTCCTTATATATGCCGATAGAGTCAGCAATTGGAAACTGGCCTTCTTTCCACTGATCCCGACTTGGGATGACGGATGTGAAGTTCTTATTGAACAGATGTTTGGGAGTGGAACAGTCAGTTTATGTAGGAATATTTAAACTATTTAAAATCGATGAATGGCCAAAGGCAGACGAGATCCACAGTCCGGTTTCATGAAGGCGTATGGTAGTGATTGCAGCAGTTTGTTCGCCCATGATATTCAAAGGAAGCAGGTTGAGCAGCACGTCCAAGGCTGCAGATGAAGTTGACCTCAATGGTCCGCTAATGAGGATGCATGCTAGTCTTTGAACCTTACTAAGAAGGCTGCAATTGACTACAATATGAAGGGCTTTCCACCAAACCACAACACCATGAATAAGTATGGGGCGTACAACAGAAAAGTAAAGCCAGTGCACAATATTTGGTTGCAGACCCCAGCTTCCACCTATGGCTCTCCTGAAGGAGTACGTAGCAATAGTAGCCTTTTTCACTCTTTCCTGGGTATTGGGTTTCCAACTTAACTTTTTGTCGAGAATGAGCCCAAAACCAAAAAAAAAAACTAATCTAGCCCCTCCCAACTGTGGGGCACGACAGAAAATGCACCTTGTACCTCCTAGTAAAAAGAACAAGTTCAGTCTTGCTCGGAGTAACCTTTAAGCCACAGTAAGTAGAGACAGGGCCGTCGAGAGAAAATCCGGGCCCGGTACTCAACTTTTGTAGGGGCCCATATATGGCGACCGATAGCTCAGTGCGTCAGAGTGGTATGAAAGGGCAAGAAGCAACAAAAAAAAAGAAGCTCAGTGCGTAGATACGTTTCTTGTTTTTCAAATTTTCGGGCCCCCGAGAAAAGCACGGGCCCGGGGCGTTTCGCCCCCTCCCCCTCTCGACGGCCCTGAGTAGAGAGATGGCATTCGGAAGCACCTCACTGAAAACGCTTGGGAACTTACCCGAAATAGCAATGGCAACATTATTCGCATAGGCTAACACCCTGCAGCCCAGTCTTTCCAAGTCAAGAAGCAATGAGTTAACCACTAAGCTTCAAAGAAGGGAGGAAAAACGCTGCCTTGCGGAGTGCCCCTACTTACTCTACTGCGTTCTGATGATGAGGCTAGTGTTGCCGATGTCTAGGAGCACACACACACATGCGACCGAGCGGCGGGCTCTATCGACTAAGTATGTATGAAGTTTGGACAGTCTTGGTTGAGCAACGACGACGACGACAAGGAACTGCTTTTAAAGTAATAATATCATAATATAATATAAACTAATAATAATTGCGAAATACTGTGAAGCTATTAATCGCATAATAAATAATATACGAATATTACTCTTAAAAAGTTCGTTTTAATTGCAAGCAACAAATCTTTAAAAGCATTCAGTTGCTAAGCTCAATGTCGGACCAAGAGGAAAAGTGCCGTAAGTGCGCGGGTAGCAACACGGACAGATCAAGTGACCGCATGGTCCAATGTGATAACTGTGATCGATGGTATCATTTCGAGTGTGTTGGAGTGGACAGTAATATTGCCAATTTAAGCTGGAACTGTGAATCCTGTGAATCTAATCCGGCAAGTGTTACAATGAGCGCCGCAGCTCTTCCGACAACGACCATCGACTTTCACGCGCTTCAGCAAATATCTCGTTTGCCGCAAGCATCATCATCGCCGACCCACGCATTTCCCGCGCAATCTTACAGCCGGACGGTACCCGAAAATACCACACCTGCAACCACAGCATATGCCGGCACGGCAACATTTACCAAGGCGCCGGGTACTTTTACGCCACCGCCACGACATGAATGGGAATCCGCAGAGGCTGCCGCTTCAACTTTCTCTATCGCGGCAAGCGCGTGTGCACAACCGTTTCCCATATTCACCCAACCGATATCTTCGTTTCGTCCCCAATCATCAAACGTGAACATGAACGCTCAACGGTTCTTCGATCCCCGTTACCAACTACCTTCATACGGAGACAGCACATCTTTGGGATATCAAATGCCATATGTATCACAACCCGTTGCCACATCGTTTTGTGCATCTTTACCAGCAGCTCCACATCCACACGAAGTGCATGTGTCGAATCCAATACCAGCGAAATTTATTACCATGCCGCATACAATGCCATCGCAATCCGTTACCATTCCGAATCCAACACCAGCACAACTTGCCGCCAGGCAGGCGATTCCAAAAGACTTGCCGCAGTTCTCCGGTGACCCAGAAGAATGGCCAATTTTCATCAGCAGTTTCGACAACAGCACGGTCATTGCAGGCTACTCGCATATCGAAAATTTAATTCGACTCCAGAAGTGCCTAAAAGGAAAAGCCCGAGAAATAGTGAAACACAAATTACTTCTGCCGAGTATGGTTCCCGAAATTATTCGGACATTGAAGATGTGTTTCGGAAGACCAGAGCATATTCTTGATCGTGTACTGGAAAAAGTGAGAAAATTGCCGCCATTAAAGGATCGGCTGGAATCGTTAATCGAGTTTGCCTTGTGTGTGTGTGACATTTGCTCGACGATGGAAGCATGCCAGATGGAGACACATCTACATAACCCAATGCTCGTGCGTGAGTTAACAGATAAATTGCCTAACCACTACAAACTTATTTGGGCTATGCATCAGAAAGACGAGCGAACTCCTGTCATTAAAGCTTTCAGTGCCTGGATCTATCAACTCGCTGAGGCAGCAAGCACCGTCGTACCGGCAGTATCAACATCCAACAAGAAAGGAGCTTCGCTTAATACACATACATCTGACGGCGACACGGAACAACGAAAAGTGCAGTGCGCCGTTTGTGGTGACAATCACAAGGTCCCACATTGTGAAAAATTCATATGCTTGACCACAAGCCAAAGGTGGGAAACTGTCAAAACAAAAAAGTTGTGCCGCCTATGCCTCAACACACACCGCCGCAAATGTTTCATTACAAAGGAGTGCGGAATTGACGGCTGTAAATGTAAACACCACCAACTGCTACATAATAACAGTGGAAATAATCAAAATGTCGTGAGTGCGCATACCGGTATAAACAACGACGAGAAGGTGTACTTTCGAATTATGCCAATAAAAATTCACACCAACAAAGGCAGTATGGATACATTTGCATTCCTCGACGAGGGATCGTCAGTGACACTGATGGATGAAGACATTTACAACGCGCTGGAAATGAAGGGGCAGAGAGAATCGCTTTGCCTACGTTGGACTAGTGATACGACGCGCATCGAAGGAACTTCGAATAGAGTGTCGGTTAATATCTCCGCAAAAGGAAACCACGCTCATTACCAGTTAAATAACGTTCACACCGTTCGAAAGCTTGGACTTCCAAATCAGACAGTGGATATGGATGACCTCAAACGCAAATATGAACATCTGCGAGGAATTCCTCTTGAATCGTATCAAAACGCTAAGCCCGGCATTCTAATCGGCGCCGACAATTGGAATCTCGCTGTGCCTCTTATCATACGCGAAGGAGCCTCTAGCCAGCCGATAGCCGTGAAATGCCGCCTAGGTTGGGCTATTCAAGGAGGATGTGGTCCCCGAGCAGCTCATCTTAATATCCACACATGCGAATGTGAACGCCGCCTTACTGAACTCCATGAGACAGTCAAGCAACAGTTTAATTTGGATTCGTCGATGCCAGTTAAGCTACAATCAAATGAAGACGCGAGAGCCATTAATATTTTACGAGAGACATCCCAAATAAAAGACGGCCACTTCGAAGTTGGGCTTCTTTGGCGCAAAGACGATATTAAATTGCCGGCAAGCTACACGGCTGCGCATAAACGTTTGATGTGCCTCCAAAGAAAATTCAACCGAGACCCAGGATTAAAGAAAAGCTTCCAGGAACAAATCGATAACCTCGTCACTAAAGGATACGCAAGAAAACTATTGCCTGAAGAAGTATCTATCAACTCAGATCGGACTTGGTATCTACCAATATTCACCACCCTCAATCCGAATAAACCAGGCAAAGTACGTTTGGTTTGGGATGCTGCAGCAAAATCTAACGGCTGGTCACTGAACGATTTCTTGTTAAGTGGACCAGACCTCTTAAATTCACTCGTAGACATTCTTCTTGCATTTCGAACTGGCGAAGTGGCGATCTGCGGAGACATAGCAGAGATGTTTCACCAGATAAACGTACAACCTGACGACATGCACGCGCAACGATTTCTCTGGGTCAATAACAACGACGATCTACATCATCCGAGTGTATACGTGATGCGCGCTCTAACATTTGGAGTATCCTGCGCCCCTTGTATCGCACACTACGTACGTGACAAAAATGCTGAACAATTTAAAGCAAAGTATCCGCGTGCTGTAGAGTCAATCCAACATTATCACTACGTCGATGACCTCATAGACTGCGTTTACAGCGAACATGAAGCAATCGAATTGGCGAAACAGGTGAAGCAAATACACGCGACTGCGGGGTTCAACATACGCAACTGGACATCGAACCGCCAATCTGTATTGTCACAGCTCGGTAACGAGTTCGCGGAGCTGCCGACAACGACAACCCAGCCGTTTGTGGAACTATCAACGACAGAAAAAGTGCTTGGGATGTATTGGGACCCAAACAAGGACGCCTTCAAGTATATATTCAGATTTGCGAGATTACATCGTGACGTATTTGCTCCAGATATAATGGTAACGAAGCGAGAGACACTGCAAGTACTTATGTCAATATTCGACCCATTGGGCTTGCTATCGTGTTTTACGACCGAACTGAAAATCTTATTGCAAGAAATTTGGCGTTCCGGTATTGGATGGGACGAAGAACTTCCAACGGATCTGGCTCTAAAGTGGCGTCAATGGAAAGCGTCTATGTCCACCATATCATCTGTCGAGATCCCACGCTGCTATTCACCTTTGTTGAAGGACAGTTCCGATATTCAGCTGCATGTTTTCGTAGATGCCGGAGAAAATGCCTATGCTGCTGCCTGCTATCTTCGTACGCGGTGTGACGATCGCCTGGATATCACTTTAGTCATGGCTAAATCGAAAGTGGCACCACTCCGACCTGTCTCAATCCCGAGACTCGAGCTACAAGGAGCCATAATCGGAATTAGGATGGCAAACAAAGTTATTAAAGTACTCGAGAAGCGTCGTATTTCAATCGACTCTATATTCTTCTGGTCGGACTCAAAAACAGTTTTGAAGTGGCTTCGGATGGACCCTAAACGTTTCCAACCATATGTTATGCATCGAGTAGGCGAGATATTAGAGTCAACCAACGTAACGCAATGGAAATATATTCCATCGAAGATTAACCCAGCTGACTACGCGACCAAAATAGCGGTTCTTTCGAATATACGAATTCGAAGGTGGTTCTCCGGACCGGAGTTCTTATTAGCAGACGAAAGTGGATGGCCAGAATGTGACGACCTCGGACCTGCGGACACCAGCGAGATGAGACGGCATGTGTTTCATATCAGCAAAGGCAATCCACAAATCATTCCATTGAACGTGGAATATTTTTCCGACTGGAGGAGGCTTTATCGTGCCGTTGCAACATTCTTTCTCTACGTTGAGAGACTAAGAGCGACAATCAGCAAATCGACTAACCCCATTACAGAGTTGTCTTTCGACGTGATTCAAAAGGCTAAACGTATCCTGATCCAGCAGGCACAACTTAGCGAATATCTTCAGGAAATTTACACCCTGAAGCATGGTAAGACTATCGAGAAGAGCAGTAAACTAATCGCTTTGAACATTGTTTTAGACCACGACGATATCCTTCGAATCCGGAGCAGGGTGGATCATATCAACAGTCACGAAGGTGCTATTGTTCTGCCAAATGGACATCATTTAACATTCCTGATTGTACGACACTTCCATGAGAGTTTTCACCATATCTCGCATGAGACTGTAATCAACAATATCAGGAGCAAGTACTACATACCACGACTACGCGTACTATACCGATCGGTACGAAGGATGTGTCAACGCTGCAAAAATAATCGTGCTGCACCAGACGTACCTCAAATGGCACCATTACCAGCAGCAAGATTGGCCTGTTTTGAGCGTCCCTTTTCGTATGTCGGCATTGACTATTTTGGACCACTATTCGTAACAGTAGGAAGGAGGCGAGAAAAAAGATGGGGCGTAATATTTACGTGTCTCACCGTGCGTGCCATACACATCGAAGTGGCCCACAGTTTGGACACAAGCTCTTGCATCATGTGTCTCGGAAATTTTATATCCCGACGGGGAATTCCTAGGGAAATATACACAGATAATGGGACGAATTTCAAAGCAACCGAAAAGATTCTGAAAGAAGAAGTTAAAAATATAAATTACTCAGAACTGTACTTCAAATACGACGAGATAAAATGGAAGTTTAATCCCCCCGCAGCTCCCCACATGGGCGGAATCTGGGAAAGGCTCGTACGGTCCATAAAAACAGTGCTTAACAGCATGGGCTGTGATGGTTTCAACGACGAAAGTCTACGGAGTGCACTGTGCGAAGTTGAATTCATAATCAACTCTCGCCCACTAACATTTGTGTCTATCGAATCCTGCGATGACGAGGCTCTAACACCAAACCATTTATTGCTTGGATCATCAAGTGGGTATAAGCCTCTATGCATTGATGGTGGAGACTTGCGACTTCGATGGCAGCAAACCAAGGCGTTCGCCGACAAATTCTGGCGCCGATGGATTAATGAGTACACACCAATCTTGGCCAGGCGAAGTAAGTGGTTCACGAAGCGTCCCCCGGTAAAAGTAGGCGACATTGTAGTTGTCATTGACGACAATCTCCCCAGGAACTGTTGGCCTAAAGGAAGGATAATCGACACAACGGTAGCGAAGGACGGGCAGGTCAGACGTGTTACAGTCAAGACCGAACATGCCGTAATGCTGAGACCCACAGCCAAAATAGCGGTACTAGACGTCGGTAATGATTCGAAGGGTAAGCTCGCTTGTTCATCGCTCTCTTACGAGGGGGAGAATGTTGCCGATGTCTAGGAGCACACACACACATGCGACCGAGCGGCGGGCTCTATCGACTAAGTATGTATGAAGTTTGGACAGTCTTGGTTGAGCAACGACGACGACGACAAGGAACTGCTTTTAAAGTAATAATATCATAATATAATATAAACTAATAATAATTGCGAAATACTGTGAAGCTATTAATCGCATAATAAATAATATACGAATATTACTCTTAAAAAGTTCGTTTTAATTGCAAGCAACAGCTAGGCTAGTATGAACAACCCTCGATGTCAATAAAAGATTAACAAGTTCGTAGAGTGAGTTTCTCGCATGCAACCCAGAAAGTGGGTTGATGATAACTTCGGGTTTGACGTAGTTAAAAGCGGCTTCAATGTCTAGAAACACGACGATGGTATATTCCTTGTAGCAAAGAGATTTCTCGATGTAGCTTACTAAAGAGTGCAAAGCTGAATCCACCGATCTACCTTTGCAGTAGGCATGTTGGGAAGTACTTAGATAAGAGCCGCGATGGAATACTACTCCGTAGATAAATATCAATCAGCCTCTCAAACATCTTCAGTAGATTTGATGACAGGCTGAAAGATCTAAAGGCATTAAGGCGTGCGTGCGAGCTTTTACCTGCTTTCGAGATAAAAGTCACGTTCACTTCATTCCATATACGTGGGATATAGACCAGCTCCAAACAGGCCCTGAAGATGGTTTCGATCCAAGCGGGTATAATGGGTGCGTTTTCAAAAGAAAACAGTGTCGACACTGTTGCGCGACTCTCTCACTCGCTCACGAATGCACAACATTTTACATCTCAGTTACACACGCAACAGTGTCGACACTGTTTCGTTTTGAAAACGCAGCCACTATCAGATGTGTGTTGCAAATCGGCTGGAATAATGTCATTACGTTCAGGCGATTTGAACGCATCAAAGCTTCGAATTGGCCATAAATTTTTTTCACTGGACATAATAGGGGCAGAATCACAAGAAGCAGTCACTTCTGAGGTAGTGACAGTGACTGGAAAATTAGCTGAACTATCCGGGAAGTGGGTATTCAACATAAAATACGAATAGTCGTAAAGGCCTTTGGATCCTCCCCAGTTGTAGAGTCTCTGTTCTCGCTCTCAGTGGGATTGGCTGCTTTCTTTTTTGGCGAGTGCAGTTGTGCTTTTTTCTCTTTGGGGTTTTGCAGTACACTTTGCTCCTCTATTTCTCTGCTCCGCTTCAGCCTTTCTGCTTGTATGACCTTTGGTGATGTTTGCGTAATCTTGTTCACTTTATTCATTTTATTATTTGAAACAAGCAGATTTTCACGTTTTCTTTTCGCATGAATTTGCTCTTTCAATCCAATCCTCCTACGGGAAGAAGCGAGCTAGCTAACTTTTTGGTTGTTCGGAAGTGGGAGAACGAAAAAGGGAATTTTTGCACTTACCGAACGGGACACCCTCTATATTTTGAGAAAGCAGGGATATCTGTTATTCACTTTATTAAGGTAAAAATTATTCCCCTTTTTGCTCGAAACATGGTACACAGTGTGGTACAGCACGTCATTTCCTAGACCGTTTTACGAAAAGATGATATTTTGGAGGTGAATGTCAGTATCACGCTCGCTTCGGCTTTGCTCAATTAATTCTTATCAAATCAATTAACTTATTCGCAGCTGACTGGAGGCCGGCGAGAAACTGTTCGAATATGCTTGTGGCAGGAATTGAGCCTGGAACCTCCCGCTGGATAAATTGACGCAGTACCCATCGACATATTGCGCCCAGCCATATTCATTTTATTTCAGAATAAACGCATTTGACAAGTACATTATACTGTGCTTTCATTTAAAAAAAAAGCATTTGGTTTTCAGATTTATGAACGAAATATCCTAGCAACATCAATCATTTTTTTTTGCATTCCTCCACGTCTGTTCAATTTGAAGTACAATATAATTTTTTTTATCATATTTGAAAATTACATATTTTCTAGCCTAGCCTTAGTTCTGCTACGAATCTTATTCCAAGTATGCATGAAAAAATTCTGCGTATGCTTTGATGCCCTTCTCTCTGTTATCGTCAGGTTAAACTGGAAATGGGTAGAGCGAATTTACTGCCATATCCTTTCCAATTTCCGCATGTTAATGGAATTTGCCAGTAGTCAATAAACGAAAATGTAAATGTGGGTTTAACAGCAGGGAATTGGTCTGAAAAAGTGACAACCTCTATCCTTAAATGTCAACCTATTTCAAAAAACATTTTGAGGATGGATTTAAATTAAAATTTTAAGCTAGTTGCTCTCAATCTTCAATGCCGTCCCTCAATCAAATGATTTATTAGATGTATATTTGAAATATTTTCCCAGAAGTTGTATAGGTATATACCTAATTACGTACATTCGTTTTCTGCCTTAATTCATTCGAATCTGTTGGTGCTGAAGCACTCAGGAAAGCAGAAACCACCCTACGAGTGGGGGTTTATTGTCGGATGGCCTGTCTTTGCCATTACAGGCGCCCAACGTGGGATCACAATTTTGTCGGTTAAGTAACAACCACTTTCAGCTAATTAGGCCAGTCAAATTAAATATTATTAATAATAATTAGGGAAAGATCTGGAAATAATTTTAATCCCTTCCATAGATACTGAGTACATAAAAACTGAGTTTGCACGGTCGTAGAAGGTGAACTTAACTTTTGGAGGGCGAAAATCCGAGAAATTTGAGCCCTTTTCTAATATTTTCGTTATAAATCCTAAACGGTGCCTCGGGTCGAAAAACCTAGCAGGAGTAAATTAAAGACCGTTGAATTCTGCCCACGATCAACATGTTGCTGTTTTATCTTATTTTTCTCGAGTTATAGGTGAACTATCTATTATACTAATTTTATCAAAAATAGAAAGTTCCTGTTTTGTTGTAAACAATTTGTTTTAACATTATATAATACTAATTTTCAAATTTCGAGTCCTTTAATTAAAAAAAAAATAATTTATTCACACTTTTTTTAGTTTATTTTCCAAGGCCATATCTAATAAACAGTTTATCTGGTTTCTACAGGCTATTTTCTGTTTTTACGGTAAGATATTACCTGCGATTCATTCTTTACTAGAATATGTTAGCGGGTATTGTTTTTGAGTAATTGCGTTTTTATTTTAAAAAAAGTCGGTGATTTTGCAAAAGTTAAATTACTTTGGTCAGTCAAATTGTTATAACACTGGTTGCTTTAATTAGGGTAGTTTCGATTTTTGATATATTGTTTGTCTTGGTACATTGCTTAAAACTCCGAGTTTTTTATTCCCCCCCTAACAACACGGACCCCGCCACCATGTTGAAAATGTGCCTAATTGTTTGGCTTGTCCTGTTTCTTTTTACTATCTACTAAATTGTTCTCACAAGAAATCTTGTAAAACTTTATTTAACTAGAGTAATTTATCTACAATTTGAGACTAAAATAAAACTTCTAGTTATTATATTTACCGAGATAGAGCTTTTAAGGCATAAATCGATGAGCATTCATTTTTGAATTTTTGCTCATGGCTACTCTGAAAATGTCCCGAATTGAAAAATATTGGCCAGGTTAGGCTCACAATCAAATTGTCCCCAACTTTTACAGACAGGCTCTCGGGAGCCTCGAAAATTGTCATTTTTTGACTATCGATTTTGACTACGCTACTCAACCGAATTTCAATTTTGAGCAGTGCATTGAACGCAGAATTCAACGGTCTTTAATTTACTCCTGCTAGGTTTTTCAACCCGAGGCACCGTTTGGGATTTATAACGAAAATATTAAAAAAAAGGGTTCAAATTTCTCGGATTTTAGCCCTCCAAAAGTTAAGCTCACCTTCTACGACCGTGCAAACTTAGTTTCCATGTATTCAGTATCTATAGAAGGGATTAAAATTATGTCCAGATATTTCCCTCATTATTATTAAAAAACCCCAAAATTGGCTTAATTTGACTGGCCTAAATGTACCGGTCGGCTAAATGCTTTTCTGATATCAGCATATAGCGACAAAGATTCCGTTTGGGATGTCTGTAATTTGGAGATAGGCGATATTGGATCGTCTCAGCTTACCTGCCACTCGACTACAAAGTCGCCCCATCACCGGATAACTGGAGACATGCTATAGCATTCTCCAAAGCACAAGAAATAGTCTCGTATTCGTTTTGAACTCGATATCGAACATGGTACAAGTGGATCGGTTTTCTTCACGTTTATGTGAAGTGTGTGTGTGTGTCTTGAGCTATTCAAAGGACATTTGCACCAGATTCGTGTTCGAGTTCGACAGTGTATGGTGACACTTAGGCTCCTTTCACATGACGCTATTCGATACGATATTTTCTCGGATGATTTTTTATCGAAATCGAAACAGCATTTCACACGGCGACATTCGATTTTCCACATAAATAGTTTTATCGAATAGTCTCCGTTGTAAAAATATGGCGCGTGTGTCTAAATGCTTTCGGGGCTTTGAGAATACCACACAACGTGCACGATACACGATATTTGACGGAAGCTTTTACCGAATCAAACAGTGGCAGTATACATTGTATGAAGATATTCTCACGGAGTTAGTACGAGGAAAACATGCAATCGAGAAATACGGTTTCTCGTGTACATACGATACTTGCCACTGCGATTCTACGACTTTGCCTTAACCCCTAGCGGGGCATAGCGCGTCAACTACTCCTGCGCGCCATCGTACTCTGTTCTGGGCAATAGGGCGCAACTCCCCAAAAGACTTACCCAGTACCTGACACTCCTTTGCCACAGATCGACGCCATGTGATTCGAGGATCCCCTCTTGGTCGGCCTTGGTTGGAAATGGGGTTCCATTTCATGGCATGCATAGCAATGCAGTTATCACTCTTCCGCAATGTGTGACCTATCCACTGCCATTTTCGCCTGCGTATCAATTCGTCGATTGGCATCTGACCCGTACGCCGACTTAGCTCTTCATTTGATATTGTTTCGGGCCAGAAAATTCTTTAAATTCGACGAAGACATGAGTTGACGAAAACTTGCAGCTTTCTGGTAACTCCTACGGAAACTTTCCATGTACTGCTCCCATACAAAAGCACTGATAGTACCAGGGAGCGAAACAGGCCCAGCTTGGTCTTGATGCTGAGATAACTGCTCTGCCAGATTTTGGACAGCATGCCGTATGCGCGTTTAGCCTGGTTGATACGACGAGCGATGTCCTGCTCCGTACCACCATTTTCGGCAACAATGCTACCCAGGTAGACGAAGTTGTCCACCTTCTCCACAGGCTGCCCATTAATATTGATGGCAATAGGTGTCGGATTTCTTTTTCGCAACGGCGGGCTAAGCACCTTGGTCTTGTTGGTATTAATCTTTAGCCCAACCTTGCTTGCCTCCCTCTCGAGATCTAACGCCATTGCGGACAGATCCATGATTTTGTGGGAGAGTAGGCATATGTCGTCAGCGTAGTCAAGATGTTGTAGATAAGATGTCAAAGTCCATTGAATTCCTCTGTCGAGTCCGGATAGGGCTGCATGCAACACATCGCCGATTACAATGAGGAATAGGATCGGTGAAAGGATGCACCCCTGCCGAACTCCACTGCGAATCTCAAAGTCCCCCGACACCTTACCTTTATGCAGAACGCGACATTTCGCGCCGTCATAGGTTGCCTTAATAATAGCCACAAGCTTCTCAGGGATGCCTCTCCTGCGCAAGGCCGCCCATATAGAATCCCGGTTCACACTATCGAAAGCCTTTTCGAAATCGATGAAAAGCAAGTGAAGCGGAGAATCGTATTCAGCGCATTGCTCGATGATGATTCGCAAGGTGTTAATGTGATCGACACAGGAGAATCCGGATCGAAAGCCAGCCTGCTCTTCATCAATTGTGCTTTCTAAGTGGGCCTTTAGTCTTTCCAGGACGATTTTAGCTATTATCTTGGCAACGGCAGGAAGTACACAAATGCCTCTCCAATTATTACAGTCTGTGAGGCTACCCTTCTTTGGAAGTTTGATGATCAAACCTTCCTTCCACTCAGTGGGAAAGGTCTCTGTATTCCACGCTTTATCAACAAGTGGGTCTAGCAAATCGGCAGTTACGCTTGGCGCTGCTTGATAAAGTTCGGCAGGGATGCCGTCAAGTCCGGCGGCCTTCCCTCGTTTTAGTGCAATAATTGCAGTGACTATTTCCTCTTTAGTCGGGGCAGTGGACCGTATACGCACATTTGGATGGTTAGCTTAATTATCTATATGAGGGGGAACTTCACCAGAGGTTACACGGTTCAAGACCGCGGCGAAGTGTTCTTTCCACCGCCTCATTTGATCTTCTTCCAAGATAAGTAGCTTTCCATCACTATCTTTCACCGGATGTTGGCAGGAGTTACGACCACCTGTAAACTCCTTGATGACACCGTATACGGCGTTTAAGTTGTTACTTCTAGCGGCTTCTTCTGCTGAGGCTAAAAGAGAATTCGCATAAACTCTTTTATCGCGTCGCACACTACGCTGAACTTCTCGAGCTTTCTGACGGTAAAGGAGTTCGATGCTGCTTCGATTGTCGTCTGATGCTGCAGCCAAACGAACTTTCAGCTCCTTTCTTTCAACAATCCGCTGCCATGAAGCGTCGGACATCCAGGGCTTATTCCGGCAATCCGGGTTTGGGCCAAGTATGGTATTTGCGCTATCAATGTACGCATTTTTTATGGCATCTCAGTTTTCGTTTATGTCACTATCTGGGTGACTAGTTATCTCAGCCGCTTTTTGCGCAAGATGGTCTTTATATTGTTGTAAGACAGCTGGATTTTTTAGTCGAGCGGTGTTGAATTTGCGGGGCCTGGATCTTTCGTCGCTGGGGCGGCGCACGGCTGCAATACGCAATCGAACATTAGTGATCATAAGATAATGGTCTCTTCCCACCCCAATATCGGCACCCTTCTTGTTTCGCACGTCCAGGAGGCAACTCTTGAATCTTTTACTAATGGCAAAATGGTCGATCTGATTTTGTGTTCTGCGCCGATCAACAGAGGACCAACTGATTTTGTGGTGGTCCTTATGCTCAAACATAGTACCATCGATGAAGAGACTGTGAAAGTTGCAGAACTCTACAAATCTTTCACCGTTGTCATTACGATCACCAAGACCGTGTCTCCCCATCACATGTCTGAGCCCATAGTTATCAGCGCCAACTTTCGCATTCAAATCACCCATAACCATTATAATGTCACCTTTAGGTGTTCTGCTCTGAACGGCGTTTAGTTCTTCGTAGAAGGAGTCTTTTGCCAAGACATTGTCGGGTTCAGTAGGGGCATAACATTGTGTTATTGAGATGTTCCTCATTTTGGTCCGGAACCTGGCGGTCAAGACCCTGTCAGAGACCGGTTCCCAGGATAAGAGACAGTTTCGCGCGGCTCTGGTTAAAAGGAGCCCCACACCTGACTCACGACGACTACCGGTAGCTTTACCGGAATACAACATTACAGTGCTGCCCGTTGGAGAGATGAATTCTCCGCTGTTCCACCATCTTATCTCACTAACTCCTAAGATATTTAATTTGTACCTCAGAAATTCACTCTCTAATTGAAGAAATCGTGCGTTCTGGGGACCTTCTGATCCATTGTCCAGGAGAGTACGCACATTCCAGAATCCAATCTTTGTCATTGTACGATAGCTAAAAGTCGTAACCGTTGAGTCAGTCCTTATCCGAGGCATAGTTGACGTTTCGTTAGCATATAAAGATTTCGGATAGTGCAAGTTGCTGGCATACACATCCTGTCCTTTGATTGTCGGTTTTAACGACAGGCCCTCAAAGGGAAAGGCCGTGGTATTTTTTTCACACCCCACACCACAGGGGTACCTCAACCAAATCATCGCACCGCCATCACTGGCGGCTTGACGTTGGTTGGCAATGGTCAGTGACCACTGCCGTTCCAGGGGGCGCCCACGCGGAGGACTATGGAAGAGGAGTTTTTGCCCCCACTGCGATTCGGTAAAGCTTGTATGCATTCCAAGCACACGAGATGTGCGCGAGGTTTTTGAATGGTATTCTCAAAGCCCTGAAAGCATTTTAGGCACACGCGCCATCATTTCACAATGGAGACTATTTGATAAAACAATTTATGTGGAAAATTGAATGTGGCCGTGTGAAATGCTGTTTCGATTTCGAGAAAAGCTCAGCCGAGAAAATGCTTTCGGGGCTTTGAGAATACCACACAACAGAGTCGCGCACATCACGTGTGCTTGAAATGCATACCAGCTTTACCGAATCGCACTGGCAAGTGTTGTATGTACACGAGAAACCACATTTCTCGATTGCATGACTTCCTCGTACTAGCTCGGTGTGAACATCTTCATACAATGTATATTGCCACTGTTTGATTCGATAAAAGCTTCCGTCAAATATCGTGTATCGTGCACGTCGTGTGAAAGCAGCTTTAGTGTGGGATGTACACGAGAAACAATATTTATCGATTTCATTTTCTCGCATTAGCTCCGTGTGAACACCTTCATACAATTAACTGTGCCATACAGTATTGGGTTGGTCCGATATGAATGAGTGAGGAGAATTGCTGTTCGAATTTTTAATAGCTCCGAATTTCCTAATTTGCAATAAAGGCTGCGAACCTACTTTTTTTACCAAGAGTAGGCAAGAAGTCTTGGACAAAGCACTTGTTTTCGAGGATAGTCCTCTTTTCCTTTCCACATTTGTACGACGCACTACGAGTACTCCAGTTGTTTTATAATTAATTCGCATCATTGGTTTTGGGGCGACCGGTAGTGCACTGTGTTGACGCATCAGTCTCATGTTTGACTACCGGCGTTTCAGGTTCGAATCCCGTCCACGACGACGTTCGTGGTCATGGATGTGCAGGGGTGCATGCTGGCAACTGCATTCTCCGAAACCAGTGTATGCCGATGAAACGTCAACTGGGCCACATGGAACAGTTGGCGCGCTATGCCCCACAAAGGGTTAGGGCAATTGAGAGAGATTGGTTTTGAAAGCATCTTCATACGTATCCCGAGAGCAGAATAACCACCAACAAATTTTCGTTACTCCTGTCTTCTAGTGATTGCACTAGAGCGAAAGAGACAGAGAGGCCCGTCGATGTATTTATTCAGAAATTCCTGACTGTATGAGGCCATCAGGGCATTCCTGGTAACGAAGCTGCCGATAAACTTGCTAGACAGGATAAATTTATCGGGCCTTATCTTTACTGTGGTCTAAATTGGGCTAAAACAGATCAGCCAGTGAAAGACTTCGTCACTGGGATTGTCTTCCAGGACTACGGTAGTCCAAAGATCTTATAAAACCCTACGGTCTCAAAAAACCAGCCGCCTGGACATGAGATTAATCATGGGTTTTCTCACGGGGCATCACTGGGTGATATATCAACCTCAACAAAATGGGTCTATCCACTGATATTGAGTGCCGGCTTTGCCTGGAAGACACAGAGTCCACTACATATCTTCTCTGCGTACATATACTATATAATAGTACACCGATCACTATCAACTATGATTGTACCTACACTATTATCCAGTCGGCTAATCAATATTTCAACAAATTCACACTACGGAGCCTTATAAATAGAATTCTAAATGCTTGTTTTTTTTTCTTTTTTATTTTGTAAGTCAATACCACAATTATAAATTTTGAACCTTTAAAATATCAGATACACACATTTTGTTTCTAAATATATTAACATAAACATTGCATGTATGTAGATAAAAATAAACGCTTTCAGCTGAGATTGAAATAGCATTCACATAACATTTTCTTTACTTACGAACTCCACTCGTACCTTTCTCCGACAAATTCTTTACTTATATGTTCAAGACTATATGAAAAACAAATTAACATATCAGGTTCCAAATATAGGATAGACGACACTTTACCCTCTTTACTTAATTAATAATGTAAGCTGCTGTTTTCAAAATCTCCACGTTTTAGCAAATGTCCGGGCAAAAATTTGCATGAACGTATCTGCATATAACTCATACTCGCTTACGAGCTATTTTTAAATTTATTCCTTAAAATAGTCTCTGATATTTTGACCCAGTTCCGAAATGATCTTTTCTTTTTATTTTTGAGATCGAACTAGCCTTGTGTGAAACAGCCTAGATTTTGGGACAGGAAAGTTCATGGATAAATGATACTTGAACAAAAAACGAATAAGGAGAGGGGTTATATATAAATTGTTTAGTAAGGTCAAAATTTAGGAAAGTCCGTAGAGTCCAGTAAGCTTAGACCACACCAGTTTGCTTTAACTCCTTGTAGAGCATAGCGTGGTAAGTACTCCTACCACCTAGTTGTCGTTTTGTTGGCATACTATATACAACTGAATGGCGTGGGAGGATACCCATACCTCGCTTTACGGCCTAGATACGTTCCACGAAACTTGGCCGCAAAGCGAAAAGCCGTATAAGGAATCAATTATTCTAATACAAATTCATACAAATTCAATGGGATCGGTTCCAAATTTGTTAAATATGTAACATGGTTTATCATTCAAAATGCATTTTATCTTTTTATTTCATTTAAATCAAAAATACATACATAACAAGTACATACATTTGTACATAAAATAAAGTTCGGCGTAGGTAATATGCCTTAAAAGTGGCTTTTGCACCCTGATCCATTGGTTGGATCAGAGCTGTTGTATTTTTCGGAAGGTTGAAGGGGCTGCCCAAAGCTCACAAGCCTGGGAACGAGTTCCGAGAGATCGTAGCAGTCACCAACTCCCCCGCACAAAACATCGCCAAATGGCTCCTCGGAAGGTTCAACGATTTAGGTGGGTCCAGCTCGTGCAGATCTCTTAAGAACAGGGACGACCTAATCGACGAGCTGAAGACCGTGGGTCCAATCTCGTCCGACGAACAGGTCGTCTCTTTCGACGTTAAAGCCCTGTTTTCAAGCATCCCGGTCAAGTAGGCGCTATTTTACCTGGAGGAATGGCTACTCGAAAAGGAGCCCACATCTACGGCTTGGAGGAAGGAAGTCAATCTTCTCATGATGCTGGCAACAATATGCATGACGGAGAACTACCTCACGTTCCGCGGCAGATTCTTCAAGACAACGACGGGGGTGGCCATGGGTAACCCACTATCTCCATTCATTAGTGATATCTTTATGAACAGGATAGAGGAAGAATTGAAGGCGGGAGGATCGCTGCCAAAATTCTGGGTAAGATATGTGGACGACGTGCTGGCGATCATCAACAAAGAGGAAGGAGAGGAAATCCTCTCCAACCTGAACACGGTCCACCGGAACATCAAGTTTACGATGGAAATGGAGAACTGCCATTCCTGGATTTGAAAATCATAAGGAACGGGAGCTCCATCGAATTCGACATCTTTAGGAAACCAACCCACACACAAAGAACGATTCCATCGAGCTCCGACCATTCGTACTCCCAGAGGTTTGCCCCGTTCCACTCGATGATGCACCGACTTTTCACGGTTCCATTGAGCACGGAGCGATTCGAAAGGGGAATGAGGTACATCATCGACACTGGCTTGAAGAATGGGTACGAACCAAGGGCGATATCATGTCTCATCCGCAAGAAATACAGAAAGCTAGAAGAACAACGATTGACTACCCTCCAACATAACAAGGAAGAACCTAGGAGAAGGATAGGTGTCACACATTCGTACGCATCCGGGAAATTGAAGCGGGTGATGAAGGATATGGACATCGAAATGGTCTCATCAAGCCGAAGGCAACAGCTCAAGACCAAGCTAGGGTCCACGAAGGACAAGAAACTCAAACATGAAGTAAGCGGCGTATACAAGGTCTCATGTCCGGAATGTGACAAAACATACGTCGGGCAAACGAAGCGGCTAGTTTCCACACGATGGGGTGAGCACGTGAGAGAGGCTGAGTCTAGCGTAAAAAACAACAAGGACCCCGCGTCGCTAAAATCGATGGCAGCGAGACACATAGCAGGAGAGGGGTACAACATAACATGGGACAACGTGGATATCATCAAAGCGAGTACAGACAGCTGGAAACTGGATGCACTAGAAAGTCTGGCCATTCTAAGGGAACCGGAAAACCAAAGGCTGAACCATGATATCGGGAATCTACAATCAGGGCTGCTGAAACTACTGGCGATGGAATCACCCAGGCAGTGAAACGGGTGGTTTTCATCATTATTCTATCTGTGGCTCAATTTTCTTTTTTTCTCGATTGGGTTTTTCTATTTTTTATTTGCTTCCAAAACATTTTGTATGTCATTAAATAGTAATTAGAGTAACGTAACGTAATGTAAAGTAATTAACGCTTCAAAATATAGGGTATATAGTTGTAGGTCTTTGTGTTGAGGAAAATAGTTGAATTGTACTGAAGAAGGACACAACTGGTATCAGAAATGCGCATTTACAAATAAAAAAGTATCCCGTCTTAGGAAAAATCAACGTTTTTCATTTAGTAAGAGGAAATAGAAAAAAGTGCATCGAGATTGCGCTTGCGCAAGATTGGCAACATGTAGATATATCGACATCGAAAAAAAATTTTGTTGCCGTTATAGCGAAACATTTTAGGCCGTAAATCGAAAACGTGCCTTAATTGAATAGGGCCGTTATAGCGAAATGCCGTATAAAGAGCGGCCGTATAGCGAGGTATGGGTGTATAATACATGTAAAGTATTTGGGATGATACGTTTCTGACATATTGTACTTATCCTGTTCATTCATTCGCCTTCTAAAACAAACTGGGAAAGGTTGTGCCATTATTCATATTATTATTAGAGCCATAGGGGCTCTTTTTCTGGGGAATGTGTGTGGATCGGAGGGTCAGAATACGAGTTTGTGTCAAAAAAAAATATTGGGTGGAAGGCTCCGAGAAGGAAAAAGGGGGAAAAGAGTTGGCAGTTGTTTTCATCGACCATAGGCATGATAGTTGGGACGCTAAGCGATTTGACCTTGCAAAATACGATGGAGAAATGCCGTTTGGTATTATTATTGGTGGTCCCCATACATTCATTTTAAGAGATGGAGCCATCTTGGACTTATGTTCTCATGTTAATGTCGGAATTAGTTTACAGCTTCCATCTCCACAATAGTCATTTTTGGAAATGGGGCAAGTTTTCTGTTTGTATTTTTATACCCTAGACTTTTAGTATAGGGTATATTGTTTTTGTCACGACGGAAATATGTAACACCTTAAAGGAGGCTCCGGAGGTATAGCAATGTATATATATAAATGATCAGGATCACCTCCTGATTCCATTAACCCGTGTCTGTCTGTCTGTCTGTCTGTCCGTTCGCACGATAACTTTCGATAGAATGAAGTTAGAGACTTGAAATTTTGGTCAAATGTTGGAACTACTTGGTTGGTATTGAAAATGGGTATGACCAGGCCAAGAGAACGCCTACCTCCCCTATATATGTAAAATAATTAAATGTATCTATAACTCGCGATTAAATAAACATGAAAAGCTCTAGCTTTGGTAGATTGCTCGCGAGGATAATCTTCTACTCCCCTAAAAAAATAAAGTCGATCAGTTGAAAACGAACGGTAATTTTCTTACAAAGAGCCCCGTACTACCCAACTTTTCGGGTTTTTTGTCTATAACTCTTGAACCAATTGACGTAGACGCCTGATTTTTGGCATGTAACCCTGGGATAAGAAGCTACTTGAGTTCTAGTAAGTTGGGCATAATCGGATCAAAGGAACGCCTACCTCCCTTACAAATTTCAAAAAATTACATATTCTTTTAATTACGATAACTTTCGATAGAATGAAACTATCGAGTTGAAAATTTGACCAAATGTTGTTAGTAAGATCAACTTGGTTGGTATTGAAAATGGGTAAGATCCCACCCAAGCAACCCCTACCTCCCCTACAAATGCAACTTCAAATAAGCGATAACTTTTGATAGAATTAAGCCAGCGACTTGAAGTTTTGGTCAAATGCTTGAAGTGAGATCGGGTTAGTTGGTATTCAAGATGGGTTAGATCCCACCTATGGAGCCCCTACCTCCCCTAGAAATGAAACTTAAAATAAGCGATAACTTACGACAAAATAATGCTAGCGACTTAAAATTTTGGTCAGATGTTTGTAATAGGATCCAGTTGGCTAATATTGAAAATACGTAAAATCCGACCAACGAAACCCCTACTTCCCCTACAAATGAAACTTCAAATATGTGATAACTTTCGATAGAGTGAAGCTAGAGACTTAAAATTTTGTTTAAATGTTTGTAGCATGATCTTATTTGTTGGTGGCAATGATGAGCAAGATCCGACCCAAGGAACCCCTATCTCCCCTACAAGTGAAACTTCAAATAAGCGATAACCTTCGATAGAGTGAAGCTAGAGACTTGAAATTTTGTTTAAATGTTTGTAACATGATCTTATTTGTTGGTAGCAATAATGAGCAAGATCCGACCCAAGGAACCCCTACCTCCTCTACAAGTGAAACTTCAAATAAGTAATAATTTTCGATAGAATGAAGCTAGAGACTTGAAAATTTCGACAAATCTTTGTAGAATTGGTTAGTTAATTGATTTTGATAATGGTCAAGATCCTCCTGAATGATTGCCAACCTCCCCTATAAACTGGCCATATAGGAAACTCACTTTTAATGCATGTGGTCGTTACCAATTGCTACTTTTGGTATCGCCACTAAGTCTGTACAAGTCTAGGGTATATTCGCTTCGGCCTGGTTTTTTTTTTGTGGATTCTTCCTTCCTGAGATTTGATCTTTCATTAGATTTGCGAAATACTAGTTCTTTCTCAATGATTTAAAAAGTTAAATTTTACGCTCAGCTTTCCTTTCCTTCGTTGGTGACTATTTTTTGTTGGGATGGTTGTGTTTATCATATTTAAATTATAATGCATATATTATTTCAGAAAATTTAACTAGTACGGTGTTTACCTTCGAGGAACGGCCTTGTCCCTTTTCAGATTGGTAAATGAGCTGAGGTGAAATGCCTCATCTCTGTTTTTTTTAAGAGAGTCCCCCCAAATTTTACCATTGTCGGCCTCAAGGTTGGGTTAATTTTTTGCTATATCTAGCGGGTAAAGAAGACCGGGGTCCACCGCTATCTGGGCCCCGGAGCACAAAATAATAGCATCTGAGCTGGCTGACGCCATGCCTCCGTTTGTTTTTTCTTCCCAAATCTTACTCCCTTGTCGTTTTGTCTTTCCCTCTGGCATGAGATACCTTTTAATATGATATGGACAGGGACAGAGAGCGGCGCATACCCCGCCCACTTCACTGAACCTGAGGTACAGCATGTTCGTGCCGTCGCATAGCTCACTGAGGAGCCAGTTTTGACAGCTGCCAACTTTGATAGCTGTCACTATCGGACCTTCATGGTCACATGAGCTCTGTCCCCATTGATACCTTCGGGTGGTGTCTTTCGTCCATTACAGAGGCTTCTTCAAGATCCAGCCATTTGCTTGGATTGAGCCTTTCTTCGTTTGCGGGCAAGACGCCGAAAACCCCCGAAATCGTTTTCGTTTTGAACATGATTCGTACACTCGTCTTTTATCTTTAAGAACTAAAGTAATAGAGCAAGTAAGCTAACACTCCCCATTTAAAAATTATAATCCTGGCAGAACGGCAGGAGCAATAAATTCGGGAGCAGGAGCAGTTAATTATGCAATATATCTGATATCGATTCTTCGTGGTGTGGGTTCCAGCTGAGTGGGCGTTATAGATCAACTGATAATATTATCAAATCGTATAAATCCTAGATACTAAAAGAATTCTTATGCTAATTATTAATATTCAGATATCACAACTGGCTCCCAACCGTGTCAACTTTCCTTTGACCTTCCAGTTAGCTATTCAAGGTCCATGAATGAATTCTTCCGGGACAATGACCATTCAATTTGAATAGAATTTATTCACCTGTGCCCAGTAAAAAAAATACTACATTTACTGAGTTAATAATTTGCAATTATCTTTAAATACACACTATAATATGTAAAGGTAAATACATAGCTATAAGGAATCATTCGCGCTATAGGTTGAATTTAAAGCTTCATATTTAAACTGAGCCCAGGTAATCCACTGGCCTTGACAACGCATGGAGTTTATTGCTTGCTTCTGAAAGTCTTGTTAAAATCGAAGAAACCAGAAATAGTATTCTTTCAATGCTCGTATCAACGACGTTGTAAATCTCTTATTAAGATTTTTTTTAAGCATTTTTTGTTCATTTTCCCGGTATTTGGAGAGTTGTTGCCGGTACAGAAAATATTATTCGTATGCATGTTCTACTTTATGTACATACTTGTACGAGCATATCGATAATGGCAACTTAATCACGCACAGAACGAACCTCGACATTCGTTAACAAGAAATGAGTCAATTGTCGATTAAGTAATCATTTTACGTATTTGTAAGATAGAATGTTTTAATAAAGTATGTAGTGAATAAATTGAAATTGATTGCGGGGCTCGTTAAATAATTTACTGGCCAAATGAGTACTTATGCATGTCGCTTTATGAGAAAATTGATAGATTAATAATATTTGTAACTAATCCATTTGTTAGAGAAAAATTCTCAGTATTCTATGCTTAGAGCCGGGCCACACACTGTCGAATACGAACTCGATCACGGACATGGTAAGAGTGTTCTCCGAATGGCTCAATCCACACACATCGTACAAATCTGAAGAAAATTGTCCACTTGAATCATGTTCGTGTTGGAGCTCGTGTTCGACAGTGTCTGGGCAGGGTAAAAGCAGCAAAGAGCAAATTTGAAGTTGAATCATTTATTCCTCATATTCTCTCTTACATGGTTATGGTTCGCTAATAATAACTGGCGCGACGACAGTCCAATGGACCAAGATCTCGAGATGAGTTAGCATCATCTTATTTGATAGATCATGACGGTGCACTTGGAGGTGCTGGATCAGTGGCACGTTCGACCGATTTATTTACCCCAAATGGGTACACCTTTAACAGCTGTATGGGCTGAATCCACTTTTATCGAAAAGACTACTGGCTTCTGTACGATTCGATCCAGGGGTCAATGCACAGAAGGTGAACGTGCGCCATTCTGAGGACTGTGTATGAACAAAATAATAGTCTCCCAGAGTTCATAGCTTAGGCGGCGTTCAGACTGCTTGCTATGCGATGCGATGCTATGGGTGCGATGGGAGCAATGGATGCGGTGCGATGAATGCGATGGGAGCGATGCGATGAATGCGATGACCGATGGATGTAACGGTGGCTTATGACTCTTACGATGACGAGCTGTGATTTAATTGCCTTTGCGATGACCTCCGGTCGAGTTTGTGATTTCAAGTTTGTTTTTGAGTTCAGGCAATAAACGGAGAATGGGAAAACAAATTGTGCCGGTTAAAAAATTGGCACAATTGTTGGGGATAGTCCTCTGAATAATATTGTAAATGGTTAAAAGTCATTGAGGGGCGGCCTAAACGTTAAGGGTGAGAGATCAAAGGTCCTTATTCATAGTTTTCTTTGATACTTCGAACAGAATTTGATTTTAAATATAGCATATTGGAACCCACAGGGATCCGATGCAAGTCGCCGCGTTGGATAACCTAGAAACACCTGGAGAAGATCAGTTAAGGTCGAGGTTAACTCAATAGGCAAATCGGGGAGTCTGTTGAAGGCGATGGCGGCGAACGGGAAGAGGTGGAAAGTCGGCGTGGTTGATGCCCTATTCTCAACAAGGGCTTAACAGAGAGAGAGAGACTATATCAGATTTTACAACAATAATGCCATGTGCGCGCTGCACAGGCTGCCCTGCCTACGATGCAATGTGCGGCCGGCCTTATACTGACAAGTTCCGAGCGCAGTGGGAATTCTATTAGTATCCACACGCATTTTTTTTTGTTCGCGCCGAGGATCGAACCTCCACTCTATAGATCGTAGAGTGAAGCCGGCCTATAGACGGCGCGAATAGGAGGTGCAAGCTTTCAACTGCATGTCCGAAAAGTAGATATGTTTTCGAAACGAGAGATGTTGACATACCCATCCCCTGGAGGGGTCAAGGCAATTCACAAAAATAAAAATGCGTTTAGAGTTTAGCAGTTTAGTTTAACTTTGTCATGAAATTTGCAACGCACAGAAGGAAGCATCTCCGACCATATAAACTATTGTGGAACTTCCCTTAATGGACACTTCTCAAAAGCGGACATTTCCCTTGAGCGGACAAATTCTTAGTCCCCGGCACACAGTGGATCGCTGCCATGGACGAGTCCGGACATGGCAATAATTCGGAAAGTACCGGACCGATTTTGATGAAATGTTGTAAGTGGTTCACAAGCATGTGAAATTTCAAGAAATTCTGAGAGCAGCAAATAGAGAAAATAATTAATAAACATTTAAAATTTTTGTTTTTGAAAAATTATGGTCCCGTGTTACAGAGGCGTGCTGGCCCACCGGGCTACCGGGATTTTCCAGGGGCGCCTTGTATTTTGGGCGCCTTTACACGGGCGGCAAAATAGTTCCGAATAGATACGTCATGGTTAATTCTCGGAATATTTTTTCTGCTTTTTCTTCTAAAAGTAGGAGAGAATATGATTGAAAACGTATGTATAAATAACGTTATGTCGAAATACCAAACGTACATAAAAGCTACTCATAGAATAGATTTTCTGTTCACCGACTGGTCATCAATCTGCATCCGGCAAATTTTGAACACAGTCTTTCTCTGATTCTCTATTCCCCTCACAGTGCTCACCTTCGATCATTTCCAGTAACTGAGTCTTAGTACTCTTATGCTGGACATTCACAGACGGCACTTATTATACAAATCCCGGTCAAAATTTAGAACCCACCACGCCCTTGCCGTGTACTCCCCTTCCATCTCGGTACCACCTGCTCTAATCAAGAGTTCAAGAGCTTCAGGCAAAAGTTGTTGCTTTGAATTTTCTGTCCTCTTTGGCTTTATACTTGAAATAAAAGAATCGGATGATACAAGCAATGCATTAAATATACCTATATCTTCGTTAGTTGGATATGTGTTCTCCAAATTTTTGAAAATCGTTGTTTCTTTCTTCCTGTGCTTCCTCCGATAATTGTCGGATTGGTAATAACACTTTTTTTTATAGCTTCATTGCCATAAGTCAGGACTATATCTATAGGGACAGTTGCAGGCATATTATACTATGTGTATAGGGACACAAAAAGTTGGGCAATTTCTTTGGCGAAGGATCTAAACTTTCTGCATGAATTTTCGTTCCCGATGAAATAACTTAAAGGATCACTACAAATCTTTAAATCAAACATTCGTCGACTCCAGTGATTTCGGATGATATTTTGAAATTTGAAAAAATCTGTGGGCAGAATTTCCATCATTTGATGTACCCTTGCTTTGTTTTACTTGATCTACAAGCAATGCTAATTCCATGCGAAATTTATTTTGGATTGCCATTTTTGACGCAGATTGCAATGCTCTTCTGGAGATCTCACTGTCTACTTTTTGAAATCCTTTTTGTAAGTACAGCGAAATCAGGAGGTAAAATTTATAAACGGAATCGCCGCAGACACCCGCTTAAGATTTTTTTTCTTAAAACATATAATTGCAAATAAAACAATATTACGAGCTCGCACTAACAAAACTGAAATTAGTAAGGCTCATTAGTCTCAATGTTTACATTATCTTTCAATTGTTTCAAAGCTTTTTATTAATTGAGGACAAATACCTAAATAATTTCCAAGGATGCAGATAGCCGTTAAAAATTAATTTAAAAATTAAAACTGAACTGCCATGTATTTTTGTTTTTGCACTTTTCAATCCGGGAACTCGCAGGAGTTGAACGAAATTGCGAGTTTAAATTACACAAAACAATGTCGTCGTAGGCACCCTGCCTTAAATAAATACTTTTTGTTTAGCCACTTAATTGATAATAAAATGATATTATGGATCACTAGCCACCAAATTTAATTTAAAACAGCTCATTAGTCAGAAGATATACATAAGTTTATTCAATTTTAGTTAGAGCCAGTCATCCATTGAGTGCAAATATCTAAATATTTTCCAAGGTCGCAGGTGGTCGCGAAAAGTGGAGCCATCGCCCGGGATCTTGCGAGACTTTTGTCATATCGAGAGTTAAAGCTCAAAAATTGTCGTAGACACCCCCCCCCCCCCCCTTTAAGTGCGATTTTTCTTTTTTTGCGCTTTATTCCCAAAAAAAATTGCATTAGGCATCAGTATGTATCAAATTTTAAGCAAAAATTCTCTGAACTTATAAAATATACAAAGTTTATTTTAATTTTTTTATTAAAAAAAACAGCACAAAAAATTTACTATAAAATACGCTTCGTACATTTTTTAGTCGAGTGATGCGATGCCTCTTTTCGAAAGAGGACAATATAAGAAATAAATAGAAAAAATAAATTTTATTTTTGGACGATGTCTGAAGCCATGCACTAGTTGAATTTCTGATCACAGAAATCTCTCTAAGCCGGAAAGCCGCACTGTTTATAGTGGATGCTCACATCACATTCCTTGTCATAAAATAAGGTGAAGAAAAGGGGAAAAGGATCTTGTAAAAATAAAAAACAAACGCGGCATACACAAAATGACCTACCTGAAGTATGCAAAATAGAACGTGCGACTAACCAAATGATTGATCAAATCCAGGTTTAGAGAACATTTAATGCTTAGGTTAGGTTAGGTAAAGAGGCTGCCATGCTGACGCATAGCACACATAGACCACCACTGGGTCCGTTGTGAAACCACTAGATCCACCTAATGAAAAACCTAGGCATTAAAACCAGCCTGTGCTGGCAATGTAACGATTGAGCTGTATTGCACTCGTTTCCTTAAGGTCTTCCAGTTCCCAAAAAAAGCGAGAACCCAAGAACCTCCTCCGCCTCTCAGCCAGGGCCGGACAGTGACAGAGAAGACGGAGAACGCTCTCCTCCTCATCCACGTCATCACAGCTCCTGCAGTAGTCATTGTGAGGAATGCGAAGCCTCCAGGCAAGCTCTCCTATAAGACAGTGCCCCTTAATAACCCCCACAACTCTGCCAATGTGATTTCTATTCAGTGAAAGCAGTGTGGCGGAGCGGCTAGGGTCGAGTTTCGGCCAAATCGACTTCGTTGTTTGGCACGTAACGCCGCTTGACCATCTCAACCGCAGTGGCTTTGATAGCAAGTTTGCACGATGAGGCTGGCATTTTGAGGTAAGCGCGGTCCCCATCAATAACTCCGGTTTTCCCCACTCGAGCCAGCTCATCCGCCACGCAGTTACCTGCGAGACCACAGTGGCTCGGTATCCAACAGAGCGTTATGTTGAAATAACCACCCTTCATTCTGAGGATTAAACGACAGTTCGCGATGGTTTTCGATGTAGTCAGGACGGATTCAAGTGATCGAATTGCAGCCTGACTATCCGTGTAAATAGTGACGTCCCTCGTGGTCACAACATGATTTCCCAGCCAGTTCAGAGCTTCCAGGATTGCAGAAACCTCCGCCTGTAGAACACTGCAAAAGTCGGGAAGGCGGAATGACAAGTTAATTTCCAATCCTTCCGAATAGATGCCAGCTCCGACTCCACCGTCGGCCCTAGAGCCATCCGTGTAGATGACAATGGAGTCGGTGGCCATAAGGGTGTTAACACACCATAGATCCCTTGGCGGAATCAAGCTGGCGTGGTTCCGACCGAAAATGTATTTCGCACAAGTATAGTCAGTCTCCACAGGGAGATCCAAGTTACCCAGTATGGTCGAGTGTCCGCCACTCAACGTGCGCCACTGGCCAGTTTCGCGAAGGCGTAAGGCCGTGTTAGCCGCCAGCTGTTCGCCGTAAATGTCCAGGGGGAGCAAGCCGAGCACCATGTCTAGTTCGGCTGACGGAGTTGTTCTGAAAGCCCCCGTTATGGCCAGCGCCGCTAGCCTTTGTACCTTACTTAGTAGGTTGCAATAGGCCACTACCCGGAGTGCCGTCCACCATACACTTATTCCGTACAGTAGTATAGGACGTACTACAGCTGTGTATATCCAATATACAACTTTAGGCTGCAGGCCCCAGTTCTTACCTAATGCTTATTTAATGCTTAAATTACACTTGCGTTTTTTCGACGCGAAAGCGCTACTTTGTCTTTGCGTCGGAAAAACGATGATGTTCATCGGCCTAAATGAACATCATCGCTCTTTTTATGTCATTATTTGAGCAGCTTTGCTTGTTCAATGGCTTGCGATCAAGTATTATTGACCTTGTATAGGGTGATGGTAAATACTTTAATGGTGGATAGTACCGTTTGTTAAAAATTTATACCAAAATGGCCACTTTATCTTTAACCGCCACAGAGTTTTATTTATGTAAATTGTGCAAAAAAGTTTGACTCTCCAAACAAAGTTAAAATTCTTCACTCTTCCAATCATGTAATTCTGGGTTAGCCCTCTTCTGAAACTACATAAAATTTTATTTAAAACGACTTTTTCTTCCCCAACGATATATTTCTTTGAAATATTTGGATTTGAAAATTTTCGAATAATATGCATTAAGCAAAAAAAAAAAAAACATGGTCTGGCGATCAAACAAATTTACTTTGATTTAACAGGTATAGTAGATCACGCTACCAATGAAAAATGTGTCCACTTCATTCTTAATTAATCAGGAAATTTTACATTGAAAAGTAATTCACACCCGGGTCGTGCAATGAACAGTGTATATAGTAGGCGTGTTTTTTTTGGGAATTTATCGCGTGTAGGGTAAAATAATACACGCGTTACAACAACAACATTAACCGGGATAAATTATTTGGGTGGCTGCCCTACACGCTATAACCCCTTAATAAATTCCACATGCATAACACAACAGATGGCTCTGGTGTCGTGTAGAACGTAATATGTCGATGTTGGCAACGCTTGTGTTTCTGTCACTCAGCCAAATTCATTACTACTACGTCTTGCTCTGATGGGCCCACGCCTATTATTAAATAATACATTTTCAATAGGATTACTAAAAATATCAATAGAAAAAAAAAAAAAGGAAAAAAAAGATAAGACTTTGCTGGGGATCGAACCCGCGACCCATTTGGATAGAGTTGCACTTGTAGCTGTCACTGATAAATAGCTCGTTTGAATGATGTTTGTTAAGTTAGAGCGGTACGCCAAGTTTATAAATGTTCGCTGTCGTGATAAATAAACGATCCAACAATCAAATTGCTATTTCATTTGAATTTTTTATTTTTTTTCCACCACATATGAGGCGCACCACTTGACGTCAGTGTAGACAACTTCACGATTCGGAATTTAACCTGGATGCTGCCCTAGAGCGTTTTTTTGCACAACCGGGGCAGGGACCCTACACGGTTACGCAAAAAACACGCCTAGTGTAGCCATTGTATTCCGAGGCGTATTCCGATTTAGCTCGGCGTACCAACCACCTGGCCTGGTCGAGCTGCCGTGGGGTCTCGGTCGCCAATCTACGATACTTGAAATTACAGTTGAATAGTTCATTTCTCAGCGCGTTGATAAAATAAATTAAACCGGAATATAGAGGGCTACGCCCGCAATCCGAGGGTTTTGTAGCAAGTGATTATTTTTAAATATAAATACCGCCTGCTTGCTCTTCCTGATAGGCCAGTAAAATTAAGCCAATTTTGGGGCTTTTTAATAATAATGAGGGAAAGATCTGGAAATAATTTTAATCCCTTCTATAGATACTGAATAGATGGAAACTGAGTTTGCACGGTCGTAGAGGGTGAGCTTAACTTTTGGAGGGCGAAAATCCGAGAAATTTGAGCCCTTTTTTAATATTATCATTATAACTCCTAGTAGTCCGGATGGCGCAACGGTTAGCACGTTCGCCTTCAACGCACTGGGCCCCGGTTCGATTCCGGGGATTTACGTGTCGGACTATGAGCCCACTCAGCAGTTAAATGAGTACCCATTATGGGGTAAATAACTCGGTTGAGCGTGTTGCTGATCACATACCTCTGCACAAAAAACCGTCACGATCTAGAAAATGAGATGATGCTAACTCATCTCGAGGCCGTGGTTCAAATTGGACTGTTGCGCCAGTTATTTAATTTAATTATAACTCCTAAACGGTGCCTCGGGTCGAAAAACTTGCAGAAGCAAATTAAAGACCGGTTGAAATTTTTGTCCATGTTTGTTCTTACAGGTTTTTAATCAAGTAAAAAATTAAGTAAAAAATTAGGGTGTTCCTTATACTGTAAGTTTTTATTTTTGAATAGCATACAATTGTTTCGAAGACCACGTGCCTCCTTCTTCAGTGCTGAAACCTAATTAAAAAAATTGTATGCTATACAAAAATAAAAACTTACAGTATAAGGAACACCCTAATTTTTTACTTAAGTTTTTACTTGATTAAATTAAAGACCGTTGAATTCTGCGTTCAGTGCATTGCTCAAAAATGAAATTCGGTTCAGTAGCGTAGTCAAAATCGATAGTCAAAAAATGACAATTTTCGAGGCTCCGGAGAAAAATCACACTTTATCACTTTTCAAGCTCACAGATTTTTGCAACAGAAGCTCCAAATGGAAAAGCTTGTCTGTAAAAGTTACGGATAATTTGATTGCGAGCCTAACGTGGCCAATATTTTTCAATTCGGGCCATTTTTAGAGTAGCTATGAGCAAAAATTCAAAAATGAATGCCCATCGATTTATGCCTTAAAAGCTCTATCTCGGTAAGTATAACACCTAGAAGTTTTATTTTAGTCTCAAATTGTAGATAAATTACTCTAGTTAAATAAAGTTTTACAAGATTTCTTGTGAGACCAATTTAGGAGATACTAAAAAGAAACAGGACAAAGCCAAACAATTAGGCATATTTTCAACATTGTGGCGGGGTCCGTGGTGTTAGGGGGAAATAGAAAACTCGAATTTTTAAGCAATGTACCAACCCAAACAATATATCAAAAATCGAAACTACCCTAATTAAAGCAATCAGTGTTATAGCAAGTTTACTGACCAAAGTAATTTAACCTTCGCAAAATCACCAACGACCAATCTTTACCCTTTCAAAAATGATTAATTAAATAACTGCAATTCGCACTACGAAAAACAACATGGAAGTAGTACTCACACCTATGAGGCCGGTAGGTGTATTTTTTGTGTGGATAGTGTGAAAATGCCTAACTTTAAATGAATGTATATGTACTACATATTATTAAATATTATGTGATCGTAATACTTAATTGCCCTAACCCCTTGTGGGGCATAGCGCGTCAACTGTTCCATGTGGCCCAGTTGACGTTTCGTCGGCATAAACTGGTTTCAGAGAATGCAATTGCCAGCATGCATCTCCTGCACATCCATGGCCACGAACGTCGTCGTAGACGGAATTCGAACCCAAAACGCCGGTAGTCAAACATCAGACTGATGCCTCAACACACTGCGCTACCGATCGCCCCATTGATTGATTGATTGATTGATTGTAATGAAACTTATTGTTAGAGATATTATTGCCTATGATGTTGGTTATCATCGGCCATCAATATTTTGGACCTGGTATGCTTAAGGGGTGCAGGGGTGTGCTAAATGCAACTATAGAAATGTACTATTATTAACCTTTTTTGATAAGATATCAAAATTCTACGTTTTTTGGTTTTCTATGCTAGTGAAATGCCGCTTTTCTGCGAATTTTCATATTTCTAAGTATAACGGTCTCGAAATGCAAGGCGGGGACAAACTCGGATCACATATTTTCCCCTCTACCTCTTTTCCCCTCTTTTCAAATTTGATGAAAATACCTAAAATGGAATGTACTCGATGTTACCTTTCTCATGATACTCCACTTGCCTCTACCAGATGAAAAAAAAATTTTGACCATTATTTCCCCTCTATGGGGACCTCCCTTTAATGTCAGCCTATTACAACGAATTGCTTTCTCCGAATTCTACATATTCCCACAAAATTTTATATATGTAGCTTCAGCGGTTCGTGAGATATCTCATGGACAGACGGACAGACAGACAGACGGAGAGACAGACATTTGACCGATTTCATAAGGGTTTTGTTTTTAATACAAAACCCTAAAAACTACTTGTGGTGTATACTAGCAACTGCACTATCTGAAGTTTATTTGCTAACGAAACTCAACCCCTCGTTGAGTCAATTTAGTAAATAAGTAAATTTCCGGATTAAATTAATAGATAGATATCCCAATGAAAAACATACAATAAAATTTTCACCAAATATAGAAATTTCCGAAACGAAAAAATAAATTACCGGAACAAATTAATAAATTTCCATTATAGTGAGTGTAAGTAGATTTTCTTTTAAGAAGGGACATATGTAACTTTCGGATTAGGAATTTGTTTAATTTGGTTTGTCAATTCAATTTATTGGTCTAGAAGTCGATTATTTTAATGGCAAACCTTCCTAATGGAAACTTATTAATTTAATCCAAAATTAAAAAAAAAAAATGAAAATTTCGATAAAAATCGAAAAAAAAACTTGTGTTACATAACTTTCAAAATAAATCGGCTCATTTTGTATGGAAAGTACATGTACGAGTTCGAGTACTATAATATATAGTATGTACTGTACATCTAAAATCGAAATGATTATGTATCTACAAATGAGAAAGTTATCGAAAGCAGTTGAACATACAACACTAGCTAGCTGGCTACTTGACTTCCAAAATACGTGGTTGTGCGCTGAGATTCCAAAACAAACAAAAAATCCAAACTTCGTACTGAGGTGTGACTGCTTCTAACACTACGCCCAAATCTTGCATGTATGTATGTATCTGGATCTTGATACGAAACAAATGTTTATAATCTAACGGCACAACGACCTGAATTATCAAATTTTCCTATTATGATATTATGTTGTCTGCATATTTGGGTATGTACTCGTATATATCTAACGGTTAACCTTATACATTGGTTAAACGCTTGACGTAACGTCTATAAGATACGAATCAACATTAAGCAGTTCACTTTTCCGCTCTTGGATTGATAGTTTGTTCTTTCTATACTCGTACCAAAGAAGTAGAAGATAAGGAACAGAAACAAGTTACTCGTACATTAGGTGGGTTTTTTTTAACAACGGGATCGGGTAAGTTAACTCGTGGAGCAAAAAAACGATCGAGGGCAGCCATCCAGATAACCCTTTTAAATGTCATGTCATGCCAGTCAGAATAGTCAGATTGGCTTTCAAAATTGACCGTGGCGACAAGCAATTATGAATATGGCCGAATAAATATTAGGTAGTAGTGATGAGAAAATATAAAATCTGGAAATTACGAATTAATTGTCGCCGAAACTTGGCACCAATTGCCATTTTGCTGGTACAATTGCACGATCTATCGAGTTTGGGTTAGCCACCCCACCTGCCCGCACAGATTTAAGTTGTTGTTGTAATGCATGGAGATACCCTAACCTGCACCAGATAAATGTTCAAGAAAACACACCTATTATACAGTATCAGTGAAACTCTGCCAAGGGAGTAAAAATGCTTGCTTTGTTTTTGAAATCTGATCAGCAGCTGTTAGTAGTTAGTTAGTTTCTTGATATCGAAGGTGGTCTACAAATCGACGTCTCGATCTGCAATGCCCTCTAACTACTAACCGCATGGACTGAACACTGCGGTTTGACCTTAAATCCGAATAAAACGGAACTAGTCCTCTTCACAAGAAGGTACATAATATCCCCAGTCGAACCTCCGATGCTAAATGGGACGAGGTTGGTTTTCGCTGATTAGGCAAAGTTCTTGTGACTTATCCTAGATAGGAAGCTGGGATGGAAGCCCAATCTAAGAGAACAGGTGAATAAAGCCACTATTGCTTTATACTCTTGTAAAAGAGCTATGACTGCGAAGCATGGACCCTAACTCAAGCCTCCGGAAACATGCTAGACACATTTAAACATAAGATTCTACGGCGAATTTTCGGGGCTGTTTGCGATCGAGATGGATGGCGCATCTGGTACAACCATCAGTTGTATGAACTGTAAGATGAGCTGGAAGTCTCGAAAATCGTTAAACTACAACGACTTCAATGGGCAGGGCATGTACAAAGAATGGACGATGATCGCATGTCAAAGAGAGTAATGAATGCAAAACGTGTCGACGGAGCGATACTGCCTAGACCACCGAGATCTCGTTGGGAGAGCTCAGTAGGTGTGGACGCCGCGCAGCTCAAATTGCAACCAACCGCCTTCTCGATATGGGTCGGTGGAGTACTTTGGGTACTGAACACGCGGCTATTCCGAACAACCTGGATGTTCCTGCAAGGACTGACTACACCGTCCCTAAATATTTTCTTGACAAGAATTTTGAAAGCTTAATCCCTTCACGCAATCAGTGGGAAGAGAATGCGCTCTCGCTGCCTGACTCTGTGGAGATTTGCACGGATGGCTCCAAGAGTAACAATGAAGTAGGCGTCAGAGTCCATTCCGATAGGCTAAATATAAATCTCTTTCGTCGCCCTAACTACTGCAATGTAATTCAGGCTGAGATCATGACGATTTTGGAAACACTGACTTGGCTGTAGAGGCATGTTGTTCTGCTAGAGATATAACTATTTTTGCTATTTTAGCCAAGTTGTTATCAAATCCCTTGATCCGCAAAACAGGTAATAGATGGAGAGACGGCGGCACATTCCATTCCATAAGGCCTGGAAAACCCAATCTGGATTCGAATCGTCCAGCTAGATTATTATCTCTGAAACGACAACACATCAGTGCTTTCGTGGGGTCCATCACTGGTCACTGAGCAGTTGGTGAACATGCCAGGAGGCTTAGGCTCCCCTTCAATGATTTCTGTAGAAGTTGTGGAGATGAAGAGGAGATGGAATGTACGTCCTATTTTCTCTGCACCTGTGCTGCGCCGTCAGGCAGGCGTAAGCAAATCTTTGGTTCAAATTTCTTTCTTGAACTGGACGATTTAGCCAACGTTGATGTTGAGAAATCGCAACGTTTCATTACGAGTACACGCTCCTGCTGGTTCAATGAGTGTGTGTGTGTGTTAATTGCCTTGACCCCTCCAGGGGCATGGGCGCGTCAACATCTCTAGCATTTCTATGCCTTGTTGACGTTTCGTAGCATATCTACTTTTCGGAAGTGCAGTTGCTAGCATGCACCTCCTATCCGTGCCGTCTTTATACTGATAAGCTCGGAGCACTGTGAGAGTTCTATTAGTACTCACAGGCAGTTTTTGATTGCGCCGAGATTTGAACTCCAATGGTTCAATGAGTAGGATGGTCGGAAGATGTCTCTTCGGTGGTAACACAAAGGACTTTATGTTGTGTTATGTGTGCCTGTGGTATGGCAGCCATTTGAACCTAATCTAACCTAGTAGCCTGGAGGACATTTGTATTTGGAAATTGCATTTTGCAATCGAGCGGGAATTATGAAAGCCCTTTTTATTACCCGAGGCAATAAGACCTTATAGATACAAATCTCGGTACCACAAAAATGAACTATGGGGTTTTGTTTGGACAAATTAGAAGGCAAACATACTAAAAGTCCCCGGACCTAGGACCGATGACAAACGGAAACGTACGATTAGTCTAAAGGTCGCCATCCACGGCAAGCATTTGGGTCGCGAGCATGCATCGAACCACGTCAAACTCTATAGAAAAAAAATCTCCTCGTTTCCACCGTTCTATGAAATTTGATGGTTCGATGGAAGTTTGGTCGTGGTTGTGCTCGTCCATGGGTGGCGACCTTAATACTTTGCCATGCTCTAGTTGTCACTGTTTTTCTTTTTAATATATAATTCAGCTTGACTTTGCTTTTTTAATGACGGTTTGATATTTTGAAACTGAGTCTTAGGGCCCGCGCAGACGGCAAACTTTTTAGTTCGCTGAAAAACTAAATAGTTTAGTCAGAAAAATAGAACACACGGTGTTTTATGAGACCGCGCACACAGCGATTACTAAATTGTTTAGTTTGCTGTGTGCGCCGTCTCATAAATCGCCGGGGGGACCGGTAGCGCAGTGTGTTGAGGCATCAGTCTCATATTTGTCTACCGGCGTTTCGGGTTCGAATCCCGTCCACGACAACGTTCGTGGCCATGGATGTGCAGGAGGTGCATGCTGGCAACTGCATTCTCTGAAACCAATTTATGCCAACGAAACGTCAACTGGGCTATATGGAACAGTTGACGCGCTATGCCCCACAAGGGGTTAGGGCAATTGAGTACATATTTAGTTTTTCTGTGAACTAAAAAGTTTGCCGTCGGCGCGTGCTCTTACTATTGTAATTTATACTTTTCTTGTTGTTTATTCTAAACATCTTCGTTTTTCTTCTAGAAATAAACCCCTATTAGGTTTTTTTGAGATGAGGTGAAAGGCCTTATGGTTCGCTGTTGATTTTCGGCGGGTTATAAGGGATGGAGTCCACCGCCATGAGATAGCTTTTAACATACGTTAACAGGGGAAGTGTCCGGCAAAAACCCCGCCCAAAATACCAAAATTGAGCTACAGAATGCTCGTGCCACTGCTTAGCTCGCTGAACGAGCCTCTACTGCCAAGCTTGGCAGCAGACTTTCCGAGTGTCCTTCCCATTGGCCACTATAGTATAACCCTAACAATAATAAATAATTCACACCAAATGGTGCCAGGTCTCTTACATCACAACCCCATCCCCTACGCTACTGCTGGAAATGTAAAAGGTTAGTGTGACACACACATAAAATCAAATATTTCCCCAAAATTTTTAATAGTTTTTTTCCTTTTATCTTCTTCTTCTTTGACTCGTACATTGATGGCTACGCATACTAACGCGTATATTTAGTTCGCCGAGCTCAAAGTGTGTGTATTCGTATCTTCTGTTAACCTTTTTTTTGGTTAACGGAATCTGAAATCGTGGTTCACCTCCAGAAGGCAATGTTAAATTATTGTTTGTAAGATTAATCTCGTACTTCTTGTACGCACTATGTACGAGTACTTAATGACAAAAACTATTATCTTGCGAAACTGTAGCAAATATGATAACATTCATTTTATGTATGTATGTATGTATACATATGTAAGTAGAGTACGAAAGTGCTGTGATATCTAACATAAGTAGGTATAGGCGTCAACGTATGCAAGATACATATTCTTCAGATTCTTCTGAATATGGAATGTTTGATTTTTGCCGTTATTTCGGACCATACATTCGAAATAAATTACAATACGAAAAGATACGATCGATCGATCTATTTTTGATCAGATGGAAAAAAAACTCACCCATCGGACAAGTTAAGGTTTATTTAAAGATATATTCAATTATTCTTTTCACAAAAAAATTATATCACTATTGATTTTTCTATATAAATATTATTCGACGACGTTTCGTTCGCATAAACAAGTCTTTATAAGTTAAATATTTATAAAAATATTTATCAAAATATTTTAAACATACATAAGCTATAAGCACAAACAAATTATATTATATACCGCGTACAAAAGCACAGGTTGCTAAAGTACCCATTGACCGAAGCGGGATACAACAATGAACGCGACTTACGAGTAATTTTGGATATCGCCGAGAAAAATGGGTACGAGTCATCGGCTATCGATAAGATGATCAGGAGAAAAATCCAGGTGGAGGAGAGACGAAAGCACACAACTCTGTTTGACTTGACCATCAAAGTCCCAAGAAGGATAAGTTTATCTGTAAATCCCACATGTTCCAAAAAATTAAAAACTTCTTAAATACTTTTAATTTACAGAAAGTTGGATCGAGTCGGCACACTACGATGAGGAAAATCTTAGGAAGCGAGAGGGACTCACTGAAATTGGAGGAAAAGAGCGGCGTGTGCATGCTATTCATCCAACACTTTTCCTTACGGTCCCAGTCATAGCACGGAAAGTGCGTCCCTTTTGATTTCCGCCATATTTTTGTAGATCAATAATTACGGTATTTTCCACTTATGGCTTCGACCAATCTACTTCCAAGCCTACTTCCTTCAAAAAAAAAAAAAAATTTCATGCAAATGCGCAACACTAACTTTTTTTTTGTTTTTTTTTGTGTATGTTTTTTTTTTTAAAGAATAATTACAGTGGAGTGGGTCATTGCCAAATTAAGCCATGATGACTTAGCTCGGCTATCCAATTCCACCAAAAACTGTTCAGCACTAAGGCCAATCCTGCCACTGTCCACGTGTTAGCGTTGCGCATATGCGTGGAAAAACATAAAGATTTTTCATTGGAGATGATTGGCATCCGTGTCGTATAATGCATACTATATATTAGTGTGGTCGTTGTATTCAGTGGCGATTCATTAAAAAACCGACTTGTTAAAAACCGACCGGCTCCGACGAGGTAAAAACCGACTCATTAAAAAATCGGTTTACCAAAAAAACCGACCAAGTACTCGAGTACTCCAAAACCGACTCGTTAACACGACCGGCCCAAGGATAAGAAACTAAAGTTAAAAACCGATTTATTAATTAAAAACCGTTGGGAAAGTTGAGTATTTTTTGTGTGCAGTACAGTACAGGACTGAATTATTCAAGAAAAGGTTTTAGCTTTTGATTTGAGTGTGATTTGGTATGTGGTATGTCCACACATTTGGTCATCAAGAGACATGCGTTTAAAGTTAAATAGATGTGAACAACATACCCATTGAAAGACTGAATTGAATTGAGAAAAAAAATCTCGGAACTGATGATTTCATTTTTTTTATTACCTTGCGATCTCATTTTGTTAACATTTTTGTTTTTATCTCCTCATAACATTTCTTTTCCACTTGTTAAGTGGACTATGCATACTTTCATTTTTTCAACTCGACGCTTATCATTTTTTCAATTCGACGCTCATAAGCATGCAGCATAAAAATTAAGTACACTCGGATACTTGATTCATATTTTCAATTCGACGGTTTATTTATTTCGTGAGTATCTTTTCTAGACGGCTCCACTCACAATCCAATGAACGCTGTTCCACCCACAATCTTATGAAAGATCCTTAGCGGATACATCTACCCAAGCTTGGTCACGAACTGCTGACCCAACTCTGTAGCGAATACATCTGCCCAAGCTTGATCACGAACTGATGACCCAACGCTGTAGCGAATACATCTGCCCAAGCTTGGTACAGCTTGGATTCTAAGCTCGCAATGTTTTTCGCGGATTATAGCTAAAGTATTTCGCCAATTTTAATAAAATATAAAATTTGCACACCTTCGAAAGAATACCTTTCTAATGGTGTATAAATCATTAAAATCGTTTCAGTAGTTTGGGAGGAGTTCCCGTCACAAAATTCCCATACAAAAATTGTTAGCCTACGAGTAATATATAGATTCATTACTTGAATTACTCGGTTCCGCATTTTTATACCCTAGACTTATAGTATAGGGTATATTGTTTTTGTCACGACGAAAATATGTAACGCCTTAAAGGAGGCTCCGGAGGTATAGCAATGTATAAATATAAATGATCAAGGTCACCTCCTGATTCGATTTAGCCATGTCTGTTTGTCTGTCTGTCCGTCTATCTGTCCGTTCGATAACTTTCGATAGAATGAAGCTAGAGCCTTGAAATGTTAACCAAATGTTCGCAGTATTATCTAGTTGGTTGGTATTGAAAATGGGCATGATCAGGCCAAATAAACGCCTACCTCCCCTACATTTGTAAAATAAATAAATGAATCTATAGCCCCCGATTCAATAAACACGAAAAGCTTCAGCTTTGGTAAATTTCTCGTGAGGGTAATTTTATACGCTCCTGGAAAAATAAAATGGATCAGCTGAAAACTGACGGTAATTTTCTCGCAAAGAGCCCCGTACTACCCTACTTTTCACATTTTTTATCTACCTACTTTCCCTTCAAATGAAACATCAAGTAAACGATAACTTGCGGTAGAATGAAGCTAATGACTTGAAATTTCTTTTAAATGTTTGTAGCACGATGCCATTTGTTGGTGGCAATAATGGGCAAGAACCGACCAAAAGAACCCCCACCTTCCCTTCAAATGAAACTTCAAATAAGCAATAACTTTCGATAAAATGAAACTAGTGACTTGAAATTTTGTTTAAGTGTTTGTACTGGGATCTAGTTGGTTGTTATTAAAAATGTTCAAGACTCGACAAAAGAAACCTCTACCTCCCCTACAAGTGAGACTACAAATAAGCAATAACTTTCGATAGAATGAATCTAGCGACTTGAAAAATTCGACAAATATTTGTAGAATAGGACAGTTAAATGATTTTCAGAATGCTCAAGATCCTCCTGAATGGTCAAAATCCTCCTGAATGAATGCTAACCTCCCCTACAAACTGGCCATATAGGAAACTCACTTTTAATCCATATGGTCGTTGCCAATTAGTACTTTCAGTATCACCACTAGGTCTGTACAAGTCTATAGGGTATATGCGCTTCGGCCTGGTTTGTATTCTGTTTTTTCCTTAAGTGGCTATACCAGTGTGAATGCTGAAAATTTGGGTGATTTTCGGGAATTTTTTGGAAGAAAAGTACTCAATTAAATGTTTCGAAAAATTAAGAACACATTTGGCTATATTTGACCTATGTTCCATAATTTTTTCATAGAAAAGTTAAACTGGATGGGATTTTCTATACAATGACGTAGGATTTTCGAAAAATATCAAAATCTAACAAAATGACGTAGGTATGAAAAAAAGTCTATTTTCTTGTCTATAAAATGGTCGTTTTATCAATGCCAAATCGTCAGTTTTTATCCAATCAAAAATATCCTACGTCATTGTAGAGTAAATATATTCAATAGTACTCAGTACAAGTTTCAAGTCAATCGGATAATTGCTCTTTGAGTTACAATGGCAGCAAATTTGAAAAATCTCATTTCGAGAAAAACGCGTTAAAGATTTCACTAACGAACTGCGTTGACCGACTCCAGAATACCTTTTAAATGGCAACGCTATTTTCAAATAGCCCTATAGATATATGTATTTCTAGCTTAAATAGTGCCCCCTCTTAATTATCTACCGTTTATGATGCCGAAAGATTCAGGCAACAACACGTCAGAGCTCCGCCTCCAGGTAGATTGAGCATTTTATACCTCCGAGCGGTTGTTCTTTAGAAGGCTGCCATTCGGGGAGTATTAGAGATACGGCCTTGAAATTTTTACAGGATATTCTTGAATGTATAAACTGTTGAAAAAGACAAAAAATAAAAAATAGATTTTTTGAAAGTGTCACACACTGGTATAGCCCCTTAAAGTTATTTGTTTCCGTACTATTTTTTTATTAATATATTTTTTTTTCTTTTTTTTATGTTTATTTTTCTATTGAATTTCAATCTTGATCCTTTGCATTCCTGTATTTCTTTTTTTTTCTCGTTATTATTTCAATTTTGAATTCTTACGTATTACACTTAATTTTCTCTTTGTTATTTTCTCTTATTCACAAAACGTTACTGAATTTTTACGATTATGTCCTGTTCAGTAATTCCTTGAATAAATAAATAAATAAATGCAATAGATAGAATTCTGTTTAAAATCGTAAATCCGTTATGTTCCATAACTTCTTATTTAATTAATTTTGATATTAAAACCACGGGACTTCTTATGTACGCATTCAGATAACCCATTCAACATTTTTTTTATTCGATCGTACGCAACAAGCGTAAGTAAATGAAATTCAATGAGGTAAAGAGGCTGAACAGCTGAAAATTATATGGGCATGGCTTTGACCCCGATTCCAGCTACGCTTGTTTTATGCCAGCTATGCGAAACTCCGACAGAAGTGTTGGTTATACATGTTACGCAGATACATGTATAGATTTGTAACTGGTATTTCTCTTGGAACACCTCTTCGGTGTTTAAAAATGAATTTTACTCGCGCCAGCATATTCAGCTTATGGTAGCTGTGTATTTTTTTTTACATCGACGCACATTATACATTGAGTAAACCTTCGTGCCAATGTAATTGCGAAAGAAAGTTTTCTTTTCAATTTCTACCTTTCATTTTTGTCGACATTGTCAGTTTGTGAGTGACAAAGTTTGCCGGCGAAATGAGCCACTTATAATGTGAATGTCGAGCTGGACCTGGAATGCGACAATCAGAAGATTGTTCCAGTTTGACGTTCGTTATTTTTGATTAATTTTAATCTATATCTATACATATAATACATCCGTAAATTTTCTGTGTCTGTACATTCCAAATACTTCGGGAAAAAGTTAACTGGGGTACAAATGTCACTAGACCAGGAAAGTTAAACTTTTGCTGATGAAAAACTAAGGCGAAGCTAGAAATGATTTTAATACATTTAGGACATCTTAAATAAGACTTACAGTCTGTTCCATAAGAAAAGAGGCGCGAGTATTTCGATAGTTACTAAAATATTTATTTCATTTTTTTACAGTGAAATACAAGTAAAAAGCTTGGGTGCAATAAATTAGTAAACAGTGTAGTCACCTTCAGCATTGAGAATGGCCTGGCACCTTCGAGGCATGCTTTTGACGAAGTTTTTAGCGTAGCTTGTTGGAAGAGAACGCCAAATCTTCCCGATCTCCCGAGAAAACTGCTTGAAATTGTGAATAGGTTTTCCCGCAAGTTTGCTCTTCATAATGGCCCAGTCATTTTCGATGGGGTTTGCGTTAGGAGATTGGGAGGGCCAGTCCAAAGTGTTGATGCTATCTTCCTCCTTCCAGGCGCAGCACAGGCGGCTTCGATGCTTCGGGTCGTTGTCTTCTTGAAGGACCCAATTTCTGTCAGCAGGTTCACACATTTTCTCGGCCGACTTCATAAGGCTTCATTTGTAAATTTCAATCATTTTCACTGCATCAAAATTCTGCCTCAAAAGCCGCAAGCAACCAAAACCCCGCTCTGAGAAGCACCCCCAAACATTTACTTTTACCGGATGTTTGACAGTGCGCTGAACGAAATCAGTACTGCTTTCCAGCCAGGCACGCTTCACTGGAACCCACGCCCAAAAAGTTGCTTCATCCGAGAAAATAGTTTTCGACCAATCGCGATCCTTGTTTTCCTCCGCCCAGTTCAGGCATTTTTCCATGTGGGTTGCCCTGAGAAGAGGTTACGAGCTCGTAGCAGTTTGGCTTCATGTCAACGTCGCCTTATCGTGTTGAGGCTGACATGAATTCCCTTCCTGACGAGTTTAATCTTGGCTTCGCGCAGGAGCAGAGTGGGATGACTCCTGAACATACTGAACATCTGCACTATCACTTTGTCTTGTTTGCTAGACGTCGCTCTTGTTTTCTCGCGTTCAGGGAGATCAATATTTTTTGTCTCTTTGTACCTTTTCACCCACTTCTCAACGAACTTCTTTGACTTTTTAATAACTTTAGCTGATGCGGAATATGATAATTTCGGTCCATTTACATGCGTGCACAAAAAGAGAGCCTCAAAGCGCTTTGCGTACGTGGAACTCATTTCGATAAATTACTGCTCACTTCGACGTCTCGAGCAACACTGAGGTATGTAAATCAAGTAAAAAATTAAGTAAAAAAATTAGGGTGTTCCTTATACTGTAAATACTGTAAAATAAAAACTTACAGTATAAGGAACACCCTAATTTTTTTACTTAATTTTTTACTTGATTAAAAACCTGTAAGAACGAACATGGACAAAAATTTCAACCTATGTAAATCAGTTACTGCGTCGTAGCCGACCGATCCTGCAAAGAAAAAAAGGGGAATATTTTCAATTCTACTATTAAAAACCCCGCCTTCTTTACTGTGGAACAGACTGTATATAACGCATTACCTATTAGTCACGCATAAGCGCATTTTTATATTTTTTTGAGAATCAAAGTTGAGTGTATCATTGCTAAGCAGTCAACAAGACCACTTAGCAATGATCCCCACCCAAAAATTTTCAGCCTTAGCCAATTCACTTAGTGCTTGAGCTGGTTCCGTCACCCGATAGACTTTACTCTTCAGGAGCTACCTTGAGTCTATCGGGGAGGTAGCTCGACCAAGCCCAGTATGTACTCCAACTTTCGTCAGAATACGTCACTTCGCACAATGCTCACGGTATATATAGTGGGCGTGACTGCGTGACTAATAGGTAATGCGTTTCACACAGTGAAAATTCGCACTAGTGTCGTATAATGCCCACTATATATACCGTGAGCATTGTGCGAAGTGACGTATTCTGACGAAAGTTGAAATACACACTGGGCTTGGTCGAGCTACCTCCCCGATAGACTCAAGGTAGCTCCTGAAGAGTAAAGTCTATCGGGTGACGAAACCAGCTCAAGCACTAAATGAATTGGCTTTAAATAATTACATAATATTTCGTAGTCCGAATAGCGCAATATTTAGGTATTTCAGTTTAACTCAATCTTGGCGGTAAGGTCTGTGGGGTAACTCGCAGGCAAGTCCACATAGCACCCCCGCGTAGTGATCGCTGGTAACTTCACGAATAGCGAAGGTTGAGCTATGGCGCCGGTTGTGTGTACTATCACATTACGCGAGTAGCGCCGTTCTGCGATAAGTAAGCAATCGACACACTCCCTACCTGGCCAACTTTTGTGTTCTATAGTTTTGGCGAAGGTCGCCCGTAGGGAGTATCAGATGTCCTAACTCTCCGGGCTGTTATGCGACCGTGCTCATCGGGGAAGTTGGCCAAGGACGCAAATGGTCATCATTAACGGAGCACGTTACTGCCACACACCTGTATAATAACCAGTTGTAAAGGGCTGCATAAACTGTCTCTCCGACCGTACGTTGGCAGAGGGGCGCATATGTAACTCTCTGCACAGGTGACAAGGCGACTCGGTGTGAGGTTAGAGTTGGTGACTGAGGTCAAAACTCACCTGTGGGGTTCCGGCTTCAACACTTCACTTCACGGTTCACCAGATGCAAGAAAGGAGATCTGGTGAACCGTGGTAGCAATCTGATAGGCTAGGGGAGAAACCCTGATTGCTTTGCATCAAGGGTAGCAGGTTCAGAGTGGCATGTACGCATACGGAACTTTCGGGACGTCGCAAAGGAGTCTGCTTCGTGGCACAAAGAGAGGAAAGGACGGGCGGATCGCCACGATGTTCCTATAGGGGCGGAAAGCAATATGCTGGCATTTGCCTTGTCTATGGTCCGACAACAAGAAACCCAAACGTGAAAAAAAAATCAAGATATCGAATTCAATAAAGACATTCTTGGAAAGATTGCCTGGAGGAATTCCAACGAGATGGACAACGATGACTCGCAAGGGTTGGAAAGGTTAGTCTTTGAAGAAGGAGCTCCAGGAGAGAAGAGAGGCGTTGTTGGAACGGACAATGATGCCGACTCCGAATCGATGCGGAACAAAAAGTCAGAAGTAGAGAATGAAGAGGAGGCGTCGAAGGGAAAGGCAAGCCATCGGGAAGATATCGAATCAACTCGGCGAGTTAGGGCGTGAGGAGTCGACTCCAGAAGTGGAAAGACCGGTGAAGAGATTCAAGGGCGGCAACCCTAGAAACTCAAAACCGGACCAAGAAGAGTCTTCGCAGAAAGACAGTTTCACTTAGTGGACCACCCGCAAGAGAGGTTATCCATGGTGAACAAACCAGGCATAAAGAAACACCAACTGTGTGCCAGTTGAATACTCATCACAGCAAAGTAGCATGAGCGATGATGACGAGATGCTTTGAGGAAGAAAAACTGGACACAGCTTTGATACAGGAACCCTTGATTTTACATATCAAATTTTGTCACAATAAATCGCAAACCTGTACCACGCACAGGACGGTAAAATAAGGGCCTACATCCGGGTGCGTCATGGAGTACGTGCAGTACAAATGATGCATCTCTGCTCACCTAATCTTACGGTAGTAATGATCGGCAGTGGTGCAGGATAATTCCTAATTGCATTAGGATTTCTCCCCAATGATGCACTAATATCACCTTCATCAGGGGAAATGGAAAATCTGGTAAGATATGTTATTAAGCCCTGATCATAGGCTGTGAAGTCAATGCATACAATACAGTGTGAGGCAGCATAGACGACAATCCCAGAGGACAGCAACTGTTAGAATTTATTGGAAAGCTACAATCTGCTGGTATCAAACAAGAGTGAGTTCACGAAGGGCTGAGATGATCGACAATACCCTAAGCTCTGTTAATATGCTTGACAGGGTTCAGAATTGAAGAGTAGTGGACAGGCTGACCATATCTGACCACAGGGCTATCCAGTTTGAAATTCTGTATGGAAAAAAAATGGAGTAGTGAACGCAAACGTATAAGAGTGCCAAAAACTACCGATCGTATTAAGTATGAGACATATTTATTGGAAGAAGTCGAGAATATTCAAGACAGAATACCTCGGAATACGGTCGAGATAGAGCGAACCGTGGAACAACTGAACTCCGCTATTAATCGCGCTTTCAAACACGCTTGTCTCTTCACAGTAGTGGAGATAGCATCAGCAACTATTCTATGTGGATTAGCTGACGTTTCGTTGCCATAAATCAGTTTCGGACGATGCACGTTGCCAGTATGCAATGCCCATTTAGCTGCGACAAGTCGGGAGATGTTGTAGTTTATTTTATGCCCCGCACCACAGGGGAAAGATAACACAAACATCCATGGCCACGAACGCCGTGGATGGGACTTGAATCCGTAACGACCGTACTCGTAGTCAGACATGAGACTAACACCTTTACCGCCTACCGGTAAAGGTAGATTAGAAAAGTCTTCTTCAGTCGTGGTCCTTTAACAAGTATAATATTTCAAATTCCAGAAATATTAAATTGTAATTTCTTGAAAGTAAGTTTCTGCTTTCAAACATCACATGCTTCTATTTATTAAAGATTTATGTACAGATATCATTTCCAGAGACTAACGTAATACCTTAGTGAGTGTCCCATTAAAGTTGTTCGTCTTCCATCAATAATTTAGTCTATTATCCTTCTGAACGTTGCTATCTGCATATACGATTTTATACATAGACAAGCCTATATAAATATTTATTTGTTGAAAGACGACTTTAAGCTTTACTGAGGACATGCGCTTTCGCTCCAATGTTACAAGTTCAAAGTCCTTTGGCAATATTAGAAGACTAACCCCCTGAAGAGTTTGAAGGCTATGTATAGTGAGCGTAGACAGACAGGGAAACAAGTGTGAGAACTTTGGCACATTGGACAATGAATACTTTTACTACATGTCTGGCAAATCTGTCTGGACTTGTTCGAATGATAGATTGTATCGCATTTGATTGCGTGTCTACGAATTGGCATTTTTTTCCGGAAACTCGTTATTATATTTGGTGCCATTGTTTGAGGGGAGCTAATGTAGGGTATTGTGTAAATAATTTGAATTGCAAAAGAATTTTCGAACACGGTTGAGAATATTAGCAAACATAATATCAAGTGACATCTTAAAACACATGGTTAAATATACATAAATACTTTTAAATTGACAATAATTGTTTTGTATCAAACATTATTATTTATTCAATTTGTTTAAACGGTTAAGTGTCTTTGTAATATAGCTTACACAATCATTCTGATATTTACCCTTGATATTTATTATTTTCTGTTTAAAAGACTCAAAAAGTTCCGATTGTCATCGAATCTTTTAGCCCGTCCGGTCCCATGCAAAAACACATGATTTATGCAAAAAGCGGTCACCGGGTGCGCTGAGGATGACCCAGAGAAACTATGTACAAAGCTTTGTTTTACGTAAATTTTGCTCAATTTTTCTTTCTTCATAACACCAACTCTAAAAATACCTGTTTGCTAGTTTTGTTGCCATTGAAGGCTCTGTTGTCGTAACGCGCATCTTCGACTGCACCAGAACCCAAAACCGTGACTTTGATGCAAAAATCCGTCATCGGTTGGTGTTTAGGGTCATCTAAGAAGGTTCGCGCCGTTTTTTTTAAATTAGACCACGGAGAATGCCCGGAGGAACGAACTTGCTTAGAAAAGACTTAAGGCGGTGATAGATTGGCGGTTTTACTCGCGACACTATCACTCGCCGGTTTTACTCGCCTGCCTTGGTGATACATTGGCAGTATGGTTCGTCGATATCACTCGACGGTTTTACCAAGATGGCGGCAGTGGCGTAGATAGCTTGCAGCGGAGGGAGCGGATGTGACACCTGCAATAGTTTTTTTGGCAATTTGTGCTTAGAATAGGATTCGAACCGTCTCCTCTTGAGCGTAAATCAACGCATTCGACCTACTCTACAACTGTAATTCTATCTCTAAGAAAAATGTGTATATAATTATATATCAAACCAAACAACCAATAAGTTAGCCGAATATAATTCGAAGCCATCATTTACAGCGAGCAGCTAATGAAATACTTTATGCGAGTCATTAACAAAGTCATCGGAAGGTTTGTGATGATATTCACGATGACTGAATCTTAAAAAACGTTGATAAGTTCTAGGGTTCAAATTTACAAAGAGACCAAAGTCTAGCACGTCAAACACTGCAGGAAATGACCATTTCTTGGGGTGGCGTGATAGCAAAATTGTTATTGTCTAATGTCTAAGTCAAACCCATAAATGAACGGCTGTGTGCGATTCACATTAAGACTCGATTCTTCAATCACTGGCTCATCAATATGCACGAGTTATGTTACAGAATTAGTAACATTTAAAATAAGAAATACAAACTAATTTAGGCCCGTTTTCTCAATGTCCAGTTAAAATTTAAACTCGAGATAAAATTTGTTGTTGTTGTTTTCCCTGTAAAATTTGACAGATGGGTACGTTCAATGTCTGTTTAACTGGAGTTTAAATTTTAATCAGACATTGAGAAAACGGGCCTTAATGTTAATAGTTCACATTTTATTGAAACAATATGTGCTCAGAGACAAAATACGACTGTCTATTTAGTACAATCAATCCGAATAGGTTATGTATTGGAGCTCGATAACAAATACACTGTAAGGAAATCTACCAATATAATGTTGTTTGTTGTACATGTTATGAAATATTAATGTTAGACGAACTAGGTGCCGTAACTCACGCTCCCACTGAAGAATATATAAGAAGGCGCAGTAAAAGACGAGTTCTATGCTCGCCTTGAGATTCTCTTCGACTCACTTCCAGCAAACGACGTTAAACTGCTGTTGAAAGAACTTAACGCGAAAGTCGGAAAATAAATTTGGCACCGTGGGACCACTGGAGGCCACTGTCTCCATGAAAAATGTAACGACAACGGCCAGCGACTTATCGACTTCGTCTGCAGTAGGAATCTAGTCGTAAGCTCTACGTGTTTCCCGCGTCGATGCATTCACAAGCAAACCTGGAAATCACCCGACTCACATACCGTCAACCAAATTAAAAAATAAATAACTGACGCAACAGTCCAATTTGAACCACGGCCTCGAGATGAGTTAGCATCATCTCATTTTCTAGATCGTGACGGTTTTTTTTGTGCAGAGGTATAGTATAGATCAGCAATACGCTCAACCGAGTTATTTACCCCATAATGGGTACTCATTTAACAGCTGAGTGGGCTCATAGTCCGACACGTAAATCCCCGGAATCGAACCGGGGCCCAGTGCGTTGAAGGCGAACGTGCTAACCGTTGCGCCATCCGGACTACCAACCAAATTGATGACGTTCTACATAATTTGCAAGAGATGAGCGTCTAGTGTGAAGGATGTCCGCTCCTATTGAGGAGCAAACTGCGACTCAGATCATCACTTGGTGAAGATGACCTACAGATGTAGAATTTCCTCAGTGCACCAATCGAGAATAATCTTCCAAAATCTTTGCGGTTGATAAGCTTCTGAAGCTACGGCAGTGGCGTAAGCTACCGTCTTTGAGGAAAGACTATCGCCTATGCTACAACGTCAGCAACACAGGCGTCCATGGGTTCTGGCAAGAGCTCAAGGGTACAATCAAAGAGGTCGCAGAGACGGTCGTGGGATATAAAACTCGGCGAGCGCGAAATGACTGGTTGGACGAAGAATGCAAAAATTCAACGTAAATACTTTGATGAGCAGTTACTGAATATTAACGAAAACTTAGCTAATAAGAACATTATGCAAGCGTCCAAACTATTTAGTAAATACAATTAAGAATGGCTATCAACCCAGGACTAGCCTCTGTAAAGACAAGGATGGAAACGTCATCAGCGACACCGATAGCATTACCAGACGATGGGCCACTTATTTTGAAGAGCTTCTGAACCTACCATCTAACATCCTCACACAAGAAGCTCTCGACGATTGTTGATCTAGGCCCACCCATTCAACCCCCGACAGTAGAGGAAGTTGGTCTCGCGTTGCGGTCACTAAAACGAAATAAAGCGCCGGGCGCTGACGGGATTCCAGCTGAATTGCTAAAATTGGGTGGAAGGAGTCTAGTTGATGCCATACATCAATTGCTCCTGCGTGTATGGGAGGACGAGGTGATCCCAGACGATTGGCGCAGAAGCATCATTTGTCCAATTCACAAAAAGGGAGATAAGCTGCGGTGTGAGAATAACGGGGGCATATCACTAGTCTGTACGTCCTATAAATTTGGAAAACTCTGGAAAATAGAATAAAACCGTACGCAATACGAATCATTGGCGAATATCAAGACGGTTTCTGAACTGGTCGCTCCACAACCGATCAGCTCTTTACGGTCAAACTGATACTCCAGAAGTGCTGAGAATACAACGTAGACGTATCATCATCATCATCATGGAGCGACCGCCAAACGTCGGGCCTTGGCCGCCTGGATCATTGTCCTCCAATTATCTCGGTCATGTGACCGCGTCCACCAATCTTGGAAGCCCAGTAGCTGCTCGGCGTCCACATATACTGAGCTCTCCCAACGAGATCTCGGTTGTCTAGGCAGTCTCGCTCAGTCGACTCGTTCTGCATTCATTACTCTCTTTGGCATGCGATCATCGTCCATTCGTTGTAGATGCCCTGCCCATTAAAGTCCCTGTAGTTTGACGAATTTCGAAACTTCCAGCTCATCGTACAGTTCATACAACTCATGGTTGTACCGGATGCGCATTCCATTTCGATCGCAAACAGCCCCGAAAATTCGCTGTATAACCTTAAGTTCAAATGTGTCTAGCATGTTTCCGGAGGCTTGAGTTAGGGTCCATGTTTCGCAGCCATAGCATAGCACTGGTCGTATAATGGTTTTGTACACGCGGAGCTTCGTACTTATGTGCACATGCTTCGATTTCATTATGGGGAGAACCGCGGAAAGGTCTTATTAGCTAACTGTATCCTTCACTTGATTTCGTCAGTTTCGTTGGTGTCCCTTGACAAGTTGCAACAGGTATATGAAGTCATTCACGAGCTCGATGTTGAGGTCCCCCACATTGCTGCTCGGTTATGCAGATGTCCTTGTCGGCGATTGCATCATTATTTTAGTTTTACCCTCGTTGATATGTAGTCCAACTTCTTTTGCAGCGGTATCGAGCGTATGCAGAAGTTCTTCTGCGTCGGCCAATCTTCGGGACATGATGTCCATGTCGTCGGCGTACGCTGCTAATTGTGTCCACTTGATGAGTAGCGTCTTGCTGTTGTCCGAATTGGCAATTGATAGCCCGAATAGCATATTCCAGTACTAGGTTGAAGAGCGTTGGTGCCAGTCTATCGCCCTGTTTCAAACCAGTGCGTGTTTCAAATAGATCAGTAAGTCTATTATGGATCCTGACTTGTGAGACGGAGTTGGTCATCGTTATCTTTTGTCAGTCGCACATCGTTTTATTGGATTTCTGTCTAGTTCAGTGATTAATACTATCAACAAATAATTGGTACCTCGTGGTAACAAAGTGAACCCTATTGCAGTCCATCTGTGCGGTGGTAAGCCTTTCATGGTCTTATACGTTCATCATTTCATACTTCTCTCCAATCAAAAATATTTCCGAACTTTCCATAGATGCATGCCTCTTGAACACCGAAAATTCAATAAATATGGACATACCCTTGGCTGTACAAGTAACAAACAAAGTGGAGCCCCTCCAAACTCAATTTCTAGATCCGTCACTGAAGGAGTCCGATAGCGTCGTTGAATGCATTGATTTGCGAAAAGTTTTTTTTCTCCTGATGCACTTTAGTGCTGAGTATGACAATGTATTGTAATTTGGGTTCAGTCAGATGATGTGACTGTTTTTCACTTAGAGCTCGCGCCCACAGCAAACTATTTAGTTTGCAGAAAAACTAAATAGTTTAGTCAGAAAAATAGAACACATAGCGGTTTATGAGACCGCGCACACAGCATACTAAAATAGTTAGTAATCGCTGTGTGCGCGGTCTCATAAAACACCGTGTGTTCTATTTTTCCGACTAAACTATTTAGTTTTTGTCCGAACTAAAAAGTTTGCCGTGGGCACGAGCGCCTACGGATACTCACTGCATCATATCTCACACTGTTTCGAATCAGAAGCATGTTCGGTGTTCACCAAAACGAGCCCAATGTGTTGTTGTAGATGTTGTTGACATGTAAAAATCACATATTAACAACATGTGATTTCTACATGTCAACAACTGTAAATATTTAAAAACAAATACCAGGAGTTTATTTTGGCTATAATAAATAAGATAAGTAAATATTACAAGCATGAAATTAGGCCAACATGATAAGATTATTCTGACAGCATAGCATTACTGCTCTATTATTTGTTTGTTTGCTATAACTATAAATACACGCTTAAATCCACGAGTTTGGTTGAATTTGTAAAATTTATAACTATTAAAGATAAAAAAATAACACCTATGTAATATTACAGGCGTTAGTAGTTTTTGATTGGATATGTTGTTAATAATTGGTGCGTTATTTTGCGAATCTTAACCTATACAGGTTAGAGAAATAACACGCTCTACAACAACAAAAACATTAACCTGTAGCGTTTGCGTTCAACCCGGCTGATTCATCTAGAGTAGGTCCTGACGTCGATGAAGCATGAAGCCTGGCTCCATTTAGCGGTTGCGCCTAGAACCTCGTCAGTTCCACCCCGTTTTTGCTTTTATCCACCGCAATTAGATTCCGCATTTTTCTGATTGGAACTTTTTTTTCGATTAAATATTAAGATATTTATTTATTATTATTATTATTTTATTTTTTTCATTTTTAACGCGCTCAATTACCGTGTTCGTTTGGTCATCATTCTACGATCTTTTAGACTAGAGAATGGAGGCTCGGTCCTTGGCGCGAAAAGAAAAACTGAATTTGGGTGCTTATAGAACTCCTACTGCGCTCCGAGTTGGTCAGTATAAAGACGGCGCGAATAGGACGTGCATGCTAGCAATTGCACGTGCGAAAAGTATTTATGCTATCGAAACGTCAAGAAGTCATAGAAATGCAAGAAATGTTGAAGCGCCCATTCCCCTGGAGGGGACAATTAACATGCCGAATCATTAAGGAAGCGTTGTGTTACCGAGCGCATCAGTGGTGGTCTAAGTATGATTAAGTAACCCTTTTAACTTAACCCAACCTAGTCGATCCTCCTGGAGTTTCTGTAGGGCTTTGGAGTCTTTCTGGAAACATTTAAATTGAAAAGTATCCAGTTGAGGTCCGAAAAGGATGTCAACTCGGATACTCTCCTTTTTTCAACCTTAAAGATATTGTTGTCAGTCATGAGTGTGATATCTTTATTGTTTACAGAGCTTGGAAAAACGAAGGTTGGGATGGTTGGGGCGTTCCCCTTATTACACACTATGAGGTTAGTATTTGGAATGAAATCGAACAAGAACTCGCCTCTATCGTTGATTTCGGTGCTCCCCCACAGTGTGTGTCGTGTGTTGGTATCACATCCCACCAGCAAGTTGGCCTTCCTGGATGCGGTAAATGCCACAAGTTGCTGCAGCTCCTCTGGCGGTGCTGGTCTTCCATGGGCCATGTAGGCGGAGGAGATGAATAGCTCGCCCTTCTGTGGAACTTCCGTTCTAATTACTGTTAGATCGGATGTGCTAAAATTAGGGCAGAGAAAGGCGTTAATACATTTTTGTCTAAAATGCAAGTTCGTGGTTTACCTTGATCCAGGTTACTTTTATTGTAAAACAGATTGTACTACTTGTCCATGAGTCCCTTGAGAGATTCAGCATGAATCCGTGGCTCCGGCACAAGGCCGATGTCGATGTCTTTTAGGAAGATCATGAGATTATCCGAGGCACTTTTGGAGTGCTTGAGGTTAATCTTCACTACCTTCAACATCGCTATTGTGGTTGTCTGTACTGATATCCATCTCCCCAAGCAGAACGTTGGCTCCGTCCACCGGATCCAGTTCGCCTTCGGAGTTAGATCAGAAAACCTTTACTTTGGCATACCGTACACCGAAGCCAGCACTTTAGGAGGCTGACTTCTAAGCCTCCTAAAGTGCTGGCATATACTCTTCGTTAACGACGAGCATGAAGGAATGGATTTACTTTTGGGGCTCCTCTGCCTTTATCACGCTCCAGTCGTGCATCGGAACTTTTGGATTGTGCAGGCGTTGTCCCTGGAGGAGCTTTGATCTCTCTATCGACTTGATGGGTAGCCAAATGCCAGGTTTCTTCGGGATGTCCTTGGCCGGGATGAGCTCGATCTTGGAGCCCGCCCAGTCGTCGCTGATCTTGATGACGCATTGACCCTGGAAATTCTTTGAGAATTCGTCCTCACATTTGGCTACTCTCACCGTTTCCGATGTGTAAAAGCAGTGTAGCGGGCCTCTTTGTATATAGTACAGGACCAAATCGGACAGCTTCGCTTGGATCTTGACCCACGCTTCTGTCGAGAGCTTATCGTCGGTCGAGTATCTGTCGACCAGCGCAACCTGTAGGGTAGGTGATCTCTGACCACCCCACGGTACGATTTTCTTGGCTTGCTGACCGCCAAGATTATACTGAAAGCATGTTTATCTATTCACATATAGGAACACATAATCTACAACCAAACCGCATTTATTTAGTTGGCATTCTATCTATTTTCTACATGTTCTCCGAACATTTCTTTTGGAGTTGTTTGTTCTCCATACTAGTCGTCTGGCCGCTATGTGTCTAGCTGTCACTTAGCAGTTACACTAATGTATTCTGTGTATACATTCATGATGCCCTACCCCTAAGGATGCTGAAGATTGTTTGAGAAGTTCACCATACGAAAATAGAACGTCTTTTGCGGATGCTGTCTTCTTGGCAGTGGATATTTAGGTCAAACGCGATCACATCCATGGTTACACGCGCCATTTGGAAGCACTCTCTCTACTTGTGAGGAATGAGGCACTTTATTTATGTCTTCCACTTACGTCGATAACGATATCGCTTCCCTTTACTTTTTTCAAGTAGGTTATTTTCATTGGTATTTGACCACAAGCCAATGGATAAATGTCTATATTACTAGTAAGGTAAGTACGTTGAAGAAATCACTAATGTTAATGTTTTATTTTTAAATATTAGAGAGTATTATAGTACATACTGAGTTGTAGGTTTTCTTCTATTACATTATGTTAAATACCTTGTGGATTGCGGTTTGCAACATACGAAACCTCCTCGGTATTGTTTTTAGTTAGTAGTATATTCAGTATTTTCTCGAATGTGTTCATTTTGATATATGTACATATTTCTTTAGTTGAAAATTTGCACCTATATTATGTGATTAAAAAATACGTTTAATTTTTCATTCGTATTTTTTTTAAGTATAGGGTGATCACTACTCAATTGCCCTAACCCCTTGTGGGGCATAGCGCGTCAACTGTTCCATGTGGCCTAGTTGACGTTTCGTTGGCATAAACTGGTTTCGGAGAATGCAGTTGCCAGTATGCACCTCCTGCACATCCATGGCCACGAACGTCGTCGTGGACGGGATTCGAACACGAAACGCCGGTAGTCGAACATGAGACACTGCGCTACCGGTCGCCCCAGGGGTGACCAGATACTAATGATAGTTTTCAGAATTGTTATGTTTCAGCAGCTGTCAAAGTTAGCAAATACATTCAGCTGTAAAAATATTCAGTAAGGTTTGCCATCCGTCACGCCCTGGAAAAGTTTGAGCGTGATTGCACTATTTTAGACCTGAAGCCACCAACCAGAGAGAGATTGGTGCGAAGTGAAGAAAACATAGCCGCCGTAGCGGCCAGTGTCGATAAAGACCCAAAAATGTCGATTCAGTGCCGATCAACTGAATTAAGCATCGCCAGAGAGTCAACCCGGCTTATTTTACGGTTGGATTTGGGCCTACATCCGTATAAGATCATGCTGACGCAAGAATTGAAACCAGACGGCCATAGACAACGCCGTGAGTTCGCTAATTGGGTGCTGCAAACATTGGCCGAAGATCCGGTTTTTGGCCAAAAAATCATCTTCTCGGACGAGGCCCATTTATGGCTCGGCGGCAATGTCAACAAGCAAAACTGCCTTTATTGGAGTGACCATAATCCACAAGTGTTCCATCAAGCATCATTGCACCCACAAAGATTAACTGTCTGGTGCGGTTTTTGTCACGGCGGCATCATTGGACGTTATTTCTTTCAAAATGAAGAAGGAGACACCGTTACCGTCAATGGTCCTCGGTATAGAACGATGTTGACCGACTTCCTGTGGCCAGAGCTCAACAACATCTATATATCCGAGCTGTGGTTCCAACAAGACGGCGGCGTTACATGCCATACAAGCGACGCAGGGGTCGAAGTTGCGAAGGAGAAATTTGGCGGCTGGGTCATCTCACGGCGAGCGTTCATCAATTGGCCGCCGCGATCATACGACTTGACACTCCTCGATTATTTTCTGTGGTGCTACGTCAAGTCCTTAGTCTACGCTAGCCAGCCAACCACTTTAGACGAGGTTGAGGCCTACATTCGAGACGTGAGGTTACGCAATATGCACTCTCCTTACTAAATAAATGGGCCAGGATATGCGGCCTCAGTGTTAATCCTGAGAAAACCAAACTTGGGCGGCCGGTAGCGCAGTGTGTTGAGGCATCAGTCTCATGTTCGACTACCGGCGTTTCGGGTTCGAATCCCGTCCACGACGACGTTCGTGGCCATGGATGTGCAGGAGGTGCTGCTGGGCCACATGGAACAGTTGACGCGCTATGCCCCACAATGGGTTAAGGCAATTGAGTATTTACACGGAAAGATATCATCACCCCAGTAGAGCCTCCTACCATGGAGGGAGTGAGACTTAGTTACACCGACAGGGCGAATTTTCTTGGCCTGGTATTGGATAGAAAGCTTAACTGGAGACTAAACATCCAGGAACGTACCAACAAAGCTACTTTAGCACTCTACTGTTACAGAAAGGCTATAGGTAAGACATGGGGTCTGCAGCCTAGGGTGCTGCACTGGGTCTATGTGTCGGTCCCGCGACCTATACTCCTATATGGCGTTGTTGTATGGTGGAACGCCCTTCGCACCGAATCCAATCGTAAATTTTTGGGCAAGGTACAAAGAGCGGCCTGCTTGGCAATCTGCGGGGCTCTTCGATCGACTCCATCAGCAGCGCTAGATATAATGCTCGGTTTACTTCCTCTAGATATTCTAGGGGAGCAAATGGCAGCAAACTCAGTTATACGTATTCGGGAATCCAGTACCTGGCTCACCTTGAATATCGGCCACTCCGCAATTCTCAGTAATGCAGATATCCCGACATCAGTAGACTACACTCTACCAACGTACTGTTTCGAGAATAACTATGCAAGCTTAATACCATCCCATGGTCAATGGGAGTTAGGGATTCCACCAGCACTACTAACTTCTCTGTGGATTTTCACAGACGGCTCCAAGACCGATGTAGATGTGGGCGCCGGAGTATACTCCGAGGAGCTCAATCTCAACCACTCGTTTCAACTTCCAAGCTACTGCAGCGTTTTCCAGGCGGAGGTTTATGCGATAAAAGAGGCTGCGATGTCGATAGATCGCACCATGTCAACCAAAAGCGACATTACTATTTTCACAGACAGCCAGGCTGCAGTTAGAACACTTGAGTCTACGCTCATAGTGTCTAAAATTGTTGCTGAATGTCGAGTTTGCCTTTTGGAAGTCAGCAGCGATTTCAATATTACACTGTGCTGGATACCTGGCCACAGTGGTTTTGCCGGGAATTGTAGAGCGGACGAGCTGGCTCGCAGGGGTGCAGCCGGCAAAGCTCGGCAGATCAGGGGCTACATTGCCCATCTCTACCTGCAAATCTGAATTAAATTTGGCTGCTGTCAGGAAAGCCAACTCGACATGGATGAATGGCGTTACATGTCCGAAAGCAAAGCTGATTTGGCCTGAGCTGAATTTCAGTTGCTCTAATAAATTGCTATCACTATCTCTGACTAAACTTCAGATCAGGGTGGTAGTTGGCGTTGTTACAGGTCACTGCGTCATCGGTGAGTACGCTAGAAGGCTTGAACTTCCATACAACGACTTCTGTAGAAGTTGCGGTGATGCGGATGAGGAGGAGAGCACCCATCATCTGCTTTGTAGCTATCCGGCACTGGCATATAAAAGGAGATCAATCATTGGGAAACCTTTCTACGACCACCTTGGTGAACTAAGAGATGTGGATGTTGGTCGACTTCTCCGGTTTGCGGTTAGCTCCGGATGGTTCGATATAACATAGAGACTGAACACAACTTGGGTAACACAATGGACCTATCCCTGGTCTAAATGTGCTGTGGTAACCACGGCAGCCCCCAACCTAACCTAACCTAACATTCGAGACGGTATTGCCGAAATAACGCCGCAATTATTGGAGGGACTAGCTATCAAAAATTGGACCGACCGACCACACGTTATGGCACGAATGTACATATAGTAGCTTCAAAATAAAGCCAGAATCGATTTGATATCTCAAACCGTTGTTGTTTTATTGAAATTTCATTTCCTATCATTCTTATCTGGTCACCGTATATATTAAAATAATCTTGTTACTTTCGACGTGATTATTTTTATTTACTGTAAACAATTTCATATCAGTACCAACAATATTTATACTCGTACAACCACAGTTTTTTTTTTTTTTTTTTGCTTTTCGTTAATTGCTAATTTATTCTTATCTAGTAAATTCTAATGTACACACATATTTCGCAATTCGATAAGATAATCCATTTTGGTTTTAATAGACGAAATTTCATTATTTTCATGATCTCCATTAATTTATGACATGCCACTTGAAAAATAAAAGATCATTGACACAGTTTGAAATTTTATTTTTAGCATTAGCATATTTGCATGTTAGATGATTGTTCATTGACGCAACAAGTAATTTACGGGTGAGGAAGATGTTTGCCATGATCTTTGTCAAGGTTTTTGAATATTAGCTGCGTTTTTTTTTGCTCCAGAGTAGAACATAGCAGATCAGAGGAGCAAAAAAATGACAGCGACTATTTACAATGTATTCAGATACATCGGTACATGGATATATCTTATGGCTACCGAATGCGTGGAACATGTTTTGTCGAAGATATCGACGTAGGTTTTATCAAAATTCCAGTGTCGTTAATTATACTGGATGAAATTTTGGGACAGAACATGTTCCACGCATTCGGTAGCCATAAGACATATCCATGTGCCGGCGTATCTGCACGCAATATAGATACTCGTCATTAGTTTACTGATGATGAACTATTTTATTATACTAGATTCGATGATATGAGAACTAAGCTGTAGACTACTTTCATCCTAAAGCTGGACCTTTCAATTTCATTCAACGGCTGTTTCCCCTATGATCGCTCATTAAACACAATTTTCCGAAAGTTCATTGTGTTTGTAAATGCCGGACGTTGCGAGGTAGGCTATTTTTTTGGACTGTTGAAAAACTGACTGTCGCTCATGGGGAAAAAGATCTTCGGAGATCGTCGTCGAACATATCGTGTGCGTAACTTCGTCGCCGAGAATAATGAAATTTAAAAGTTTTTGCTCGCATGCATTAACCGGATTATTCCGACCATGGCTATAAGGGAGATGAGGGGGAATTTGTTTGCACAATTCGAGAAAAAGCTCAAACATTGTGCTGTGAATGAGAATTTACTCATTACACTGGTTTAAATTAAACTTGAGCGGCTGAGAGTTATGCAAGCCTGGTTGGGAATATGTACTCAAGGCGCCAAAGTAGTTTAAGTCACTGTGAATCGCTCTGAGTCGCTCTTAGTCGCTTTCAGTCCCTCTGAGTCGCTAGTGGTCGCTAGACATTAAATCACACCGCGTTGAACAGTTTCATATGTTTCTATACAATTGGTCGCTAATAGCGAATCGCAGGCGCGTCGCACGACGCGATCCGCTCGGGCACAAACGCAGTCTTATGCGTGTTTTTACCCTACAACACACTTGGAACACGCCTTCTATGCACCGCTCAGTCACCACATTCATGTCACTTGGAAACACTTGCAATTGGCTTGTTTCCACTTCTACTAGCCAGATGAAAATCGTGCGACAGCTGGCGTAACGGATAAATTTTTAGATGACCCCCAGCCATAAGACATATCCATGTAAAAATTTATCCATTACGCCTGATGTCACGATTTTCACTTTGTATGGGAGGCAGCAGCAGTCGCGCTCAGTGGCCGTGATCGTTCGGTCACCGCTCTACGATACTAATCTAGAGCTCGGAGATCAAATCTCGGCGCGATCAAAAACTGCCTGTGAGTACTAATAGAACTCTTACAGTGCTCCGAGCTTGTCAGTTTAAAGACGGCGCGGATAGGAGGTGCATGCTAGCAACTGCACTTCCGAAAAGTAGATATGCTATTGAAACGTCAACAAGGCATAGAAATGTTGGAAATGTTGACGCCCCCATGCCCCTGGAGGGGTCAAGGCAATTAGAGAGAGAGATATGGATCTTGAGAAAAAAGGGGCGTATTATCTTCTTAAGATAGCCAAAATGGCGGAATCTGCCCACCTGCGCCGTATCAAGGAAGATTTGGCCCTCCTATGACAGTAGGAAAACATCTGAGCTATTAACCAAGTCCCGTAGGGATGTCGCCAGGCTCACGGTGGTCATTACAGGACATTGGCCTATCGGAGAACATGCAATTAGACTTGGCATCCCTTATAGTCTGCACTGCCGCAGCTGTGGAAATGAGAATGAAAAGGAAACCCTCACTCACTTCCTCTGCGAATGCCCGGCCCTTGCTAGGGCCAGACATCGAGCATTGGGCGAGGCCTTTCTCGTTAACCTGGGGGATGTATCGGGGGTGAAGATCGGGGAGCTGCTACACTTCCTGAACTCCTCCGGTTGGATCTAGGCATTCTTCCATCCCCTGTTAGCCCAACCATCTTACAACCGATTTTGCCGAGGTTTGTGGTTACAAAATGGCGCATTCGCGCTAATTGGGCTCTGGCAAGTTGTGCTTCAGCCACCACTTATACCAACCAACCAACCATCTTCTTAAGTAAATATTTTTGCTAAACAGAATTTTTCAGACAAAAGACTTTTTTTTACTGAATCAGGTATCAAAAGTTATAATCCAATTTGAAACCGTTCTGCATAGATAGCGCGGCATGCAAGCTTTCATAGGCGGCGAGAGGACATTTTCCACTCATAAATGTCTTTAGAGATCCAGATCAGTCACAATTCATGATATGCTCCATGAATGTTCTGCAAACGCCGCGCCGATCCACTTGGTGTGAACTTCCTTGCCCATGAAATAAAGTTGCAAGAATTTGAAGTCTTGATCGGGTAGTGAAAGAAGTGAGCCCATTTGATTTTATACCTGACCAGGTTCCTTAAGCGTTGGCATGAATCTACCCTCTTTAACAGCTCTTTTTGCCACTCCGCCGAAACCGGTCCCAAGTCATGGTTGCGAAAGGAGGAGGGAATGATTGCTGTAACCTGACTGGCTGAGTTACATCTAAGCGTTTCTGGTCATTGCCTTCCTCTCGAGATCTAACGCCATAACGGACAGATTCATGTTTTTGTGGGAGAGTAGGCATATGTCTCAGCGTAGTCATGACGTTGTAGATAAGATGTCAAGCTCCATTAAACTCCTCTGTCCAGCCCGGATAGAGCTGCATGCAACACATCGCGATCACTATGAGGAATAGGATCGGTGAGAGGATGCCCCCCTGCGCAACTCCACTGCGAAACTAAAAATCCCCCGGCACCTTACCTTTATGCAGAATCGAATTCGTAGACGACTTCATATACCTGTCAAATGACGCCAATAAAACTGATGAAATTAAGCAACGGATACAGCTAGTAAATAAGACATTCTTCTGGGTCTTCCCAATAATGAAATCGAAGCATGCACACTGAAATACTAAGCTCCGCAGACACAAAACCATCATACGACCTGTGTTATACTATGGCTGCAAAGCCTGGACCCTTACCCCACATGGAACAGTTGACGCGCTATGCCCCACAACCACAAGGGGTTAGGGCAATTGAGTTAATGATGTACAATCAATCCTTTAAACTACGAACAACTAAAATCTTATTATCTTGCACATTTCATGATTGTATTCTTTTAATAAATGCTTACGACTTCATCATACATTCATCTCCTCCGGTTTATCGAATGTTTTAACTAAAAATGGTAACGACTCCTCCAATAATCAGTCACTGTTACGAATTGTATTGGTATTCCTATCCGCTAAACCAACTACGATTGCCAAGATCTTTAGGGTAAGCTTGTGGTCTCGTTGACCTCAGCGCATTTGGAACAAGACGTTAAATAGGCTCCAAGAGAATTGCACTGAAATTCATTCAGATTCAGATGTAGTCCGTTTTCTCTCATCGTCTTCAAGTGGGCCAGCTGTGGGCCATTTACTACACCACTCGTATCTGTATCTGCCTCGTAACTCTTCCAAAGTTGCCTACGAGTTTAGCTACTCCGCTAAATGGAACCGGTCTGACCGGGTTGCCCATAAAATGCCGCAGCTATTTTATTGTGTTACGACTCCATTAAAGTGTTGTTCACTTGTTGTTTATACGAGTAAATAACTGGCTTATATTTAATATTTTTCGTGATATTGGCAGAAGCGCAAGGAAACATGGGCAGCAACTTCACAGAAACCACAAAACCGTGCTAAAGCGGATCCAAAGAAGCTAACGAGCTTCATAAGCTGTACGGAAGGCAGTTCTTCCTGTTTGGAACGGATTTAATGAGCCCCCTTCAATTACATACTTACCTGGGTGGCGATCTAATGTCGTTACGGTAATTTAATCTTAAATGGGAATGGTGTGGAAAAGTAAATAACGCAGCGAAGAAAGTACGCTGGTTCGAGTAATATATTGTAGTTTGTGTATACGAGTATATGAATGATACAATCATCTACAATGCGAATAATAAATACCGACATAAAGTATCTAGAAAATGAGAACTCGTTCTCATAATATCATTATTTCATTGTAACAATTTCGTGATGGTGTGTTCTTTAGCATTTTATTTCCAGTTTGTAAAAGATCTGTGAGAATTGAAACTAATAGTTGTCGGCATCCAGGTGTAGGAAACTAGTTTCTGGGCTTAATTGAATTGCCTTGGGCTAATAGGTGTTCCTAGTCCAACCAGATTATGTTCAGTAGTGAAAATGAGTTGAGTACTACGAACGATTAGATCTATTTTACGTAGCTTTTATTGGAGTTATGAACTGCGTGGTTACATTCACACAGATCCATTAATAGCAGGAATAATACCGTTATATTTGACCCACATTTCGACGAGTACGGGTCATTAGTACACAAATGTGTTTTATTATTCAAGCAAAAGACCCTCCACTACTCGTACGATGGCTAGTATGAATGTATGTCTTTTGAAGAAGTTTTCCTGATAACGGCAGGGCACGAAAGTAACTGCCCGAGGAACGTATACTACACAAGCGCTATCGCCGGGCATACACATAAAATGTGGCAAGTGGTCTCAAGGCAATTTATAACAAACAAAGATAAAACTCCGTCTCGTTAGACAAACCCATCTTATTTAGCTAAAATTTCATCCAGTAGCCCGAAAGCCCACAAGTCGTCTAAGGTCGGCTCTATTCACACGGGTAGTATCTCTACGTAGTTGAAGGGTCTCGTCAATTCGTTTGATTGTCCTGGAAGGCTGTTCCAGTAGTGCTGTCGTATCCTTTTAGACCAATCCATTATGATTGTCCCACTTAAAGCTAAGCGAAGACCACAGAAGGGTTCCGGCCCAAGTAAATTTGATGATAAGCTTTACTTGCAAGTCCATCCGCTGCTTCACTTCTCTTAATACCATGGTGTCCTGGCACCCAATACAAAAATATTTGATTGACAGTCGTTAGACATTGGACAGTTTACGACACTATTTCACCAGTTTCGAAAAGAGCCTATGTAAAGAGAGAGCCTTAATAGCTGTCTGGCTATCTATACGGGCAGCAATATGTGCCGTGGAGCTTGTTTCCCGGAATTATCTTGGCGCAGACCTTAATGTTATGGATCTCGACCTGAAAACGCTGGTCAAAGTTATTGCGGTCACTAAAACGAAATAAAGCGCCGGGCGCTAAAACGATTCCAGCTGAATTGCTAAAATTCGGTAGAACGGGTCTAGTTAATGCCATACACCAACTACTTCTGCGCTGGGAGGACGAGGCTATTGGCGCAGGAGCACCATCTGTCCCATCCATAAAAAGGGATATAAATTGCGGTGTGAGGATTACAGAGGCGTTTTATTAGTCTGTACGTTCTATACAAAATATTGACGAATTATTCTGGAGAATAGAACAAAACCATGCGCCGAATGAATCGTTGGCGAATATCAAGGCAGTTTTAGACCCGGTCGCTCCACAACCGATCAGCTCTTTACGGTCAAACTGATATTTTAGAAATGCTGGGAATTCAAAGTAGACTTATACCAAATCTTTGTCGACTTCAAGCAAGCATACGACAATATCGATCGTGGAGTACTGTACAACATCATGCTGCAATTTGGTATACCAGCAAAATAATTGCGACTGAGAAAGATGTCGATTGGTAAACTCCGTCTCACAGATCTCTCTCAATCGCCCTGACCCCTTGTGGGGCATAGCGCGTCAACTGGTCCATGTGGTCCAGTTGACGTTTCGACGACATAAATTGGTTTCGGAGAATGCAGTTGCCAGCATGCACCTCCTGCACATCCATGGCCACGAACGTTGTCGTAGACGGGATTCGAACACGGAACACCGGTAGCCAAACATGAGACTGATGCCTCAACACATTGCGCTACCGGTCGCCCCTAATCAGATCACAGATCAGGATCCATAATAGACTCACTGATCGATTCGAAACACGCCCTAGCCTGAAGCGGGACGATGGACTGGCGCCGACGCTCTTTAACCTAGCACTGGAATACGCTATTCGTGACAACAGCGAGACGCTACTCATCAAGTCGACACAATTAACAGCGTATGCCGACTACATCAACATAATGTCCCGAAGATTGGCCGACGCAGAAGAACTTCCGCATACGCTCGACACCGCTGCAAATGAAGTTGGACTACGTATCAACGTAAAACTGAGGGTAAAGGGTAAAACTGAAATAATAATGCAATCGAGGACAAGGACGCCAGTACAATCGAGTTCGTGGACTACTATTTATACCTGGGTTACAACTTGTGAAAGGACGCCAACGAAACTGACGAAATCAAGCTACGGATACAGTTCGCTAATAGGACTTTTTTCTCGGTTCTCCCCATCATGAAATCGAAGCATGTCCACAGAAACACGAAGCTCCGCGTGTACAAAATCATCATACGACCAGTGCTATGTTATGGCTACGAAGCATGGACACTACCTCAAGCCTACGAAAACATGCTAAACAGAGAAAAAAAAACCAGGGGGGGGGGGGGGGTCCTTGGGTAGGATCTTGCTCATCATTGCCATCAACCAATTAGATCATGCTACAAACATTCGAGCAAAATTTCAAGTCTCTAGCTTGATTCTATCGAAAGTTATCGCTTATTTGAAATTTCATTTGTAGGGGAAGTAGGGGTTTCGTTAGTCGGATTTTACGTATTTTCAATACTAGCTAGCTGCATCCTACTACAAACATTTGAATAAAATTTCAATGCTCTAGCTACATTCTATCGAAAGTTATAGTGCGAACGGGCAGACAAGACAGACACACACACAGACAGAAATAGCGAATCGAATCGGGAGGTGACCCTGATCATTTATATATAGTATATACATTGCTATACCTCCGAGGCCTCCTTAAGGTGTTACATATTTTCGTCGTGACGAAAACAGTATATAGGATAGGGTATACTGTTTTCGTCACGACTATAAGTCTAGGGTATACAAAAAAATCTAAATATGATACATTCGAACGTAAGTTTCTGCGGCGAATTTTCGGCGCTGTTTGCGATCGAGATGGATGGCGCATGCGGTACAACCATAACTTGTATGAACTGTACGATGAGCAGGGCATGCACAACGAATGGACAATGATCGCATGCCAAAGACAGTAATGAACGGAAGACGAGTCGACGGACTACCGAGAGCTCAGTATATGCGGACGCTGCAGAACTACTGGGCTCCCAAGGTTGGAGGACGCGGTCACGTGACCGAAATAATTGGAGGACAACGATCCAGGCGGCCAAGGCCTGACGTCGGGCTGTCGCGCTATGATGATGATGATGAACGTTGAGCAACATGTTTCTTTTTACTTTTTGATACAAGTTTGGGTTCCTTCTTCGTTCTTTAAATTTAGTAAACATTTACGGTCCGGAGATTTTTTGTTGTGCTGAACAAGGCTCACACTATACAAATTTTGTGCAAAAATATAATTGATTTATTCTTAACAAAAATGCTTCCGCAAATTTTTGTATAACAGGCTCCTTACACTGCACACATTTTTGTACAAAAATATAAGAGCTTTACTCGTATACGTATTGCGGAAGCAAATATCTAAACCACTAAGTTTGCAACCGCAAACAAATTAAATTGGCTTTGAAATTTTGCTAAAATTTTCAATTTTTTTATCTATTTCACTATTTCACAAATTCGAAAGGATGCCAACAAAATAGTTTGTCGCGGACTTTCAATTTGCTCTGTCACATTTTCAGAGTTAAAGTACACCCGCTGCTCAACATCAAGAAGCATAACTGGTGGAACTCTTTCATGAATAGGAAAGCTCAAAACGCTTCAAACCGCCTCAGCAGAACTTATGTATATGGCGGCTAAATTGGAACCTACTGTCTTCGTGGTATTCATTATTTCTTAACTCAAATGTTGGTTGATCACTACTTTTGTTGACGTATTTTTTTGTGAGGAAGTCGGAGGTGCGCTTAGGGAATTTAAAAATTCAACCCGATAAATGTGTAGCATCTTTTCGATCCATTACTCTGTTGATTGAGCGATATTCAACACATTCCCCAGAAATGCATTTTAATATTTCAGCGTTTGTCGCAGATGCCTGGTCGTTCCGGGGAGTCAAAATAGCTCTCCTGCAAAGCCTAGAGTTTTCACGATCAGTTAATTTTGCAGGGTCTCCATACACTGAAGAAATTAAGGTTTTTCGTGATTGAACTACATGGCATAATTTATTATTTAGATAGAATAACCTTCTCTCCTTCCGGACACGCATCGTCACCAATTTTTTTTCAGTAACAGATCTGAAAACTCTTGGGCGTTTGGATTACCCCCAGTTCGCTGGTTAAATATATGCTCAAAAGTTTGTATTCGCTAAATTAAAATAATGAATATGTACTGAAATTTCAAATTTATATACACTGAACGAAATAAGACCTAAAATACAGATTTTCATAGATATCTCGACTCCAGCGCCACCTACCAGGTCCAAATTTTATCAACAACTTTATTATTATTAAATTAATATATGTTGTGAATTTGAGCCACATTGGACTATAAATAAGAATTTTGTAAATAACTCCACTCCAGTGCCACCTACCGAGTACAAAAAAAAGTTATGCACATCGGAGGACCAAACGAACATATAAATAAATAACTGGCGCAACAGTCCAATTTGAACCACGGCCTCGAGATGAGTTAGCATCATCTCATTTTCTAGATCGTGACGGTTTTTTGTGCAGAGGTATGTGATCAGCAACACGCTCAACCGAGTTATTTACCCCATAATGGGTACTCATTTAACAGCTGAGTGGGCTCATAGTCCGACACGTAAATCCCCGGAATCGAACCGGGGCCCAGTGCGTTGAAGGCGAACGTGCTAACCGTTGCGCCATCCGGACTACAAACGAACATATGGCATAGAGGAAAAATATAACAGAGTTGGAACTCAGTATAAATTAAGCAAAGTTTGCCCATAGTATTTCACTTGCGTATGTGTTGTGTTCACTAATCGGTACACACGGATGTGCAAAAAGTGAAACCTAAGGCCCCCCATCTACCTTGCGATCAGTCGACGCCTATCTGGCGATATTGTGATCGTCAGTTCGATCGCAGAGTGTATGCGCCTATCGTTGTCGTTTTGTTTCTACAGTTCCATATAATTTTAGCCGCGAAATATTTTGTGGCGATCCATCGTTAGATTAATCCGACGATGAATAGCGTTGTCGTCTTACGATGAATTGCATTGTCTATGGGGGTCTTATATCTGCGTTCATTGTGCCTGGCGGGGCCTCTAAAATCGGAGTGAACTTCGCATGGCAACGGATAGCAAATCCATTTCGTATTGGATGCATTATCAATGAGATCGCATGCTGTTTGATCCTCTCTGGCAAATGTACATGAACGCTGATAAACTGTGAAAAGATGGCGACCGTGCGCTCGTCAGGTAAGGGGAACCATGCGAAATTATGGGATGGTCACCAAGAATTTTTGTGGGTGTGGGTGGGTGAATCTTTGTGGGTGTGGCTTGTAGCAAGTGTGTGATGAAAAATCGGAAACTGAATCTTTATGGTCGCATTTTAGGATATCCGGAAAGAAAAAACATGCTATGTGGTCTATGATTTAGTATTATATATGATTTATGGCATATGAATTATGATGTAAAATGATTTTTTCTAAAGTGGTGGAGGTGCTATTAGGGTGTTTTTAAAATTTGTAAAAATTTTCAAATAAATCGTTTTTTCATCACAGACGTTTTATCATGCACTTGACACAAGCCACGCCCCCAAAGATGGAAATGCACGAATGCAATGGCCGAAAATGGTAACTCACACATATGAAATTGAGGAGCCATGTCACGCATACAATAGCAACTGAGGAAGCTTGGGCGTTTTAATCAACAGACACAGTTGATTTGATGTGTTGCTGTCCTTATCGCTCTAAAGGTCGGTTTACTTTAAATTGTAGCCGTTGCTTCTAGAGTGGTGAGGCTTATTTGTGTGCGTGGGATTATTTGCATCCTGCTTTAAAAATAAATCTGTTCTGAGTTCCTGCTCTTAGTATACCTGCTCTGTGCATATGGTGTGAATATGAGCTGGATAGCTTTATTGGTTCGAGAGTTATAAAAGCAACAATATATGCACAAACGTTTTTATATATATTAAGATTATATTATTATTATTTATATAAATTTTAATAAAATATTAAAATCTCTGTAGCATTTTTGATTTCAGTAGCTGTATGCTTTAACTACATATGATTTGACTAATCTACAAAATTATTTATAGGAATTTGATGAGTGTTTACAAGTAGAAGAACCTTGGCCTTGTGCAATGTTTCAATTATTTACGAATTGCAATTTAATGTACTATTTATCCACTTACTGTAGTGTACACATGGAAATTTGCTGGCAAGGCAACTGTGCAGATAATTTATGACAGTGTAATGTAACGAAGTTCCCGTCCCTATCACATTGCGAATTATCTGGCGCCGCGTTGATAATATGTACTAAACTAACATATCAGAGAACATATAATGTACAATTATGGTATTATACGTGTGTAAAGTGTGGAATACTTGTCTGCTAATATACATAATACATTTATGGGTCATGTGTTGTTTTCCCCAGTAGGAAAATTAATGAGAGTATATACTGAGTTTTTTTCTCGCTATTGTTTCTAATAAGGCCAAAACATATTTTCCTGAGTTTCGTTAAGTCTTGACACGCATTTTTCCCAGTCCCATTGCGTTTTAAATGATTATTATTACCGTATTACATTATGAAAAAATTTATAATTGACACAATGAATAATATACAATATAATCCGGAATAGTCTCTTTTGTGAATAGTTAAAGTGCGGAATAGTTTCTTTTGTGGGCTCCGCCTGTTACGCTCGTTTCACGGTTAAGGGATTACAGCCCACTTTATCGCTTCGCTCGGTCTAAGTGCAAATACGGTCACCCTTTTTGGCATCTGAAATTACACTTGCTACAAGCCCCGGTATTATCTAGACGAGAACCAATATCTAAACGAGGAATGTGCCCAATATTGACGGGGAGGCCTGTAGGCCCAGGAGAAATCACAACAACAACAAAACGCACCTACCTAATTCATGGTCACCTCAGAATGTCGACTTTCTATCGGAGACATATCAGGCCTGGATTATCTTATCGAGTGAATTCTCTTTTTTAATTGTAGGGAATTGAATAAACTATAAACCGCTTTTGTGTCATAATTGGCTGAAATGCACCATTATCGACTTATCTGCGAAAAACTGCTTCGAAAATCGTTATTTTCAAATTTGGTGCGTTGTAACATTTTACGTATAAGTTTTAAGTAAACAGCTTGTATCAAAAGTTGAAGATAATTTGATAATACATAATCAGATATTTCACTTTTAATCATTCGACTCACGTGGGCTGAGGTAGAAGCCAAACACTAAATCAGGACAAAATACCCCATAAGTACCGTTGGAAATTTTTACAGGAGGTGCAAATTTGAATTTAAGCTTTCTAAAGGTACCATTAGACGATTCGTAGGACCTACAAATTTTCGTAGATTTCTGCGATTTTTCTGCTACAAATTGTCTACGAATCGTGTAATGTGAAAATTTCTTAGCTACAAATGTTTGGAGAAAGAGTTTGTAGACGATTTCTTGATGACCGTCTACAAACGTTTGAAGGTGATAAATGCGGCTCGTGTGATGGCAAATGTATTTTATATTTGTAGGTTGATTGACATCCGTAGATAGATTTGGAGTTTGTAGATGTATGAAATTTTACATATACGAACTACAACCGTTTGTAGATGTGTCAATTCTGATATTTGATGTTATGGTCGCCGTCGCACTTGTCTTTTCGTGAAAATAAAATTATACGCGTTTTACATTGATATTATATTTATGTGTTGTTTGTAAAATGGATCCGAATGAAGCAATCGCGATGGTTTTGGGAATGAATTTGTTGAATAGCACCGACAGTGATAGTGATAGTAAAGTGGAATTGCCACCGAAGCGTCAACGACGTGTTGGGTCAAAGAATTGGGTTCTTCGACGAAAACAAGAAGGATTTAGTCCGAAGTTGCTCACTGAATTGCGGAATGAAGAGCTGGAATTGTATCATAAATTTGTACGCATGACTTCGGAACAATTCGACCATCTTCTGGCTTTAGTGACTCCACTTATTAAAAAGAGGACACGAATATGCGCGAAAGCATTTCACCAAAGGAGCGACTATGCACCACGATAACACACGATTGCATGTGATTGTGACTTGAAATCAACAAACTGCCTGCAAACTAAATAATTATCCTAACAAACCGTCTAATGGTTGAATATATTTCCTACAAACGGTTGTAGACGAAATATGCACAATATGGTTTGTAGAAGTGCTTGTAGGTCTACAAACTACTACAAATCTGCGAATCGTGTAATAATAAAATTTCACGCCTACAAACGTGCTACAAGCATTTGCAGTTCGGAGGCAGTTTGAAGGGTTTGTAGATCTACAAACGTTTGTAGATCCTACGAATCGTCTAATGCTACCTTTATTAAGCCTTTAGCGATTTCTAAAATAATCTCAGAGAGTGCCTGGCATGCACTCTGAAGCACTGTGGGCATTATTCGAATAAATATTTATTCTAATAACGAAAACAAGAAAAGAACGCGCGATCAAAAACACTATTGGAGAGATACCTCCGCGCTTTGTAAAAAATAGCTCCCGGCGACACTTAGGACACCTAAGGGAAGCAACCCTTCCCCTAAGATTGGGTATGTGGGCTTGTAACCTGCGCACCTGAAATAAATTTACACTCGAAATATTAAACGAGCCTCGGATACCACGGACTGATTCTCCGGCAACGACTTTTGGCTACAAACAACGGACCACGATTAGTTTTTGGAACGTTTGAATGATGTGGGGACGAGTGCAATAGTGCGAGGCTCACTGAAGTGGAACGGGAAATGGCCGTATACAACACCGATATACTAGGACTGAGCGAAACAAGATGGCGTGGATCGGGAACGACTTTATCATCAAGCTCCCAAACAGTACTTATCTACAATACTATGGAAATGAAGACGATACGTCACCTCGAATGGCAGGATTCGGAATCCTGTTGACTAGGGAGGCACGCCTATCTCTAATTGACTGGTAGCCCATCTCCGACCGTATCATCACAGCCATTTCCAGGGCTAGAAACATAACAATAATTCAGTGCTACGCCCCGACTGAACTAGCGGATTATTCAGCTAAGGACGCCTTTTACCAACGACTTGGCGACACCTTCGACAAGGCTCCCAAGGGTCACATAAAAATTATCACGAGGGATCTCAACGCCAAAGTTGGGTCTGACAATGTAGGCTTAAGCGGCCCATTCACGATCAATATAATTGCGCCATATAACTGCGTGAAAGTAGACTTGAGTAAAATATTGAAAATATTGCGCAATACGCACATGCATTTTTGGAGATTGAAGAATGATGAAATAGTTTCATCATCTTGCAATTTTATTGCAACATATAATTGAGTAAATGAAAAAACTGCACAATGTTCAGTGTAATAAAATCTTTGGGAGAGCAAGATGGCACAGAGGAAGTCTGTATTGTTAGAATTTATTCACCTATACAGGGATTTACCTGTATTATGGGACACAAACCATAACTTCTATAATAATCGCGAAAAAAGGGCTTCTGCATATAGCGAATTAATAGAAAAATACAAGTGTTTGGAACCAAGCGCAAATCGTGATAGTGTCGTGAAAAAAATAAATTCACTGCGCACGAACTTCCGAAAAGAAATAAAAAAAGTCAACGAATCAAAACGGTCTGGATCAGCGGCTGAAGAAACATACGAACCATCATTGTGGTACTTTAATGAATTATTGTTTCTTTCGGACCAGGAGACTCCGGAGAGCAGCCGGTCAACTTTCGATGGAGCTGAAAGTGGAAACGATGAAAATGTGGTAATTCGATGATTTAATTTGTCAGTTGTGAATAATTAAATGGCGCTTCAGTTGCAGGAGGATCCCAGTGCAAGTATTCAACATCAGTTCGCCAATATTCCGATTTCCAAAAAGAGGAAGTCAGATCGCAATAAAACGGCGGAAAATATGTTTAATTTAGCCTTAAAGCACTTGGAGCAAGAAGAAGACGAATACTTAATAACAGCCAAGGGATATGCCAACAAGTTAAAAAAAATGGAGCCAGTACAGCGTTTATATGCAGATCGGCTTATAAATGAAGTATTACTCAAAGCACAGCTGGGTAAATTGGATGAATTCTCGAATATTATATGCAGTGTCTATTCGCGTTCGACATCTGTCCTGAATGATTCAAGCTCGACTTCTATACACAATCACTATGCCAGTCAGCCACATCTAATTGATTTAAGAAATACAGATGACACGGACAATTTGGGAAGAAGTTCCACTGTTTCTTTGGAAAATTCTGGTGAAAATAAAGAAAACCAACTGCAAACTTTCGTTTCAACTTTTGCTGACGAATAAATTTCGTATTTTGGTAAATGGAATATATTTTGTTTTTTTTTTATTGTTTTTGTAAGAACGTACATTAAGTTAAATGGAAAATATATATGTTTCTTTTTTTTTTTGTATTTTTTTTGCGTTGGAATTTCTCATAATAAAGATCTGAAGATTTATATTTATTATTGAGCCCATCAGCAGCACTTATATTGCCATTCAACTTTCCCTTCGTCGCTGAAATATTTGGTAAATATTTCCCGCACTTCTTTTGCATTTGTCGCGGAAGGACGTTGCATTCTCTGTAGCGGCATAAGTTGCATTCCTTCTTTTTGCCACGAACCCGATACGATTTCTCCAGTAGATGTAGCCTCAAAATCGACGTTGTTTGATATGAGGTATGATGACTTAGTTTTAATCAAGAAGTTATGCAAATAACAACACGCTAAAACTATACTTTCCACCTTTTTCGGAGCTAAATTTATTGCCTTTTGAAATACGCCAAACCGTGCTGCCATGATACCGAAAACGTTTTCAACTATTCTTCTAGCACGTGATAACCTGTAGTTAAATACTCGGCGTTCATTAGTCAAAGTGCACTGGGCGTATGGTTTCATAAAATTCTCCTGCAACTGGAATGCTTCATCACCAACGAAAACAAATGGGACACTTTTTTCACTGTTTGGGAGTTTTGAAATACCCGGAATATTTAATTTTCCCTCTTGAAGCAACTAGTAGAAACGGGTGTTGTTAATTACTCCTCCATCAGAAATTCTTCCATTGGTTCCTATGTCCGCTAGGATGAACTCGTATTGAGCATTAACTACTGCCATTAACACTATGCTATGTGTGCCCTTGTAATTAAAATAACGGGAGTAGGTGCCCACTGGCTTTCGTATTTCGATGTGTTTTCCGTCCACCGCTCCTATGCAATTTGGGAAATTCCACCTGGAGTTAAAATGCTGTTCTATGGCTTTCCATTCAATTTCATTTTCTGGAAACTGTAAAACCCGTTTAAAAATTAAATCAATGGCAGTTAATTTAGTAATCTTCAGTAGTTTACCACTTACTTTTATATAGTCTTTAAGACATTTTATAATAGCTTCACATGTCTCCAAAATAATTCTGCTCAAAGTTTGTGGTGCTATTCGCATGGAAAATTTCAAATCTTCGAAGCTTCTGCCAGTTGCAAGAAACCGAAGCGTTGGTACCAACCGCTGTTTTGGAGATATTGCCTGCCTCATGTTTGTGTCCTTCTTCGTAATTAAGGGTGAGACTTTCCGTAAGAGTAAATTAAACGTTTTTTCATCCATTCTCAAATAGTTCATATAATCGTCCGGCGATGACTCCTTTAGCTCACGAAGAAGATTTATATTTGAGTTCAAAAACCATTGCTTGGTCCAGAACCGTTTTTTTCATTTTCCTCCTCATAAGTAGAGCAGAACGAATCAACAAATATGATATCCCTTTAACACGTCCCATTTTATCAATATCAATACAACTTAATTTCACTAAAACTTTACTCACAACGAAGGACTTATCCCTCTGTGTGATACTAAACCAGAACTAACGTTTTAAGAAAATTGCACAGTTAAATTTGACCGTGAATGGATATTTATTGTGCAATACTTTCACTAATTTTATTGTCCAATATTTCATTCGATTATATTGCACAATTATATTGATCGTGAATGGGCCGCTTTAGAACACCTAATGTGCAATCATGGACTGAGCAACAGGAACAAAAATGGCGAAATGTTCGTGGAGTTTTGCAACTCTCGTCAACTCGTCATTGACGGTACCCTGTTCAAGCATAAACGCTGCCACTTAAAAACCTGGACCTCTCCGGATGGCAGAACAGAAAACCACATTGATCATATAGTCGTTCCCAAGACATGGAGAAATTGTCTCTTAGGTGTCAGGTCGAAGCGAGGTGCAGATATTGGCAGCGGCCACCAACTTGTTATCGCAGAAATACGCCTACGAACGGAAGCTATCCAGTGCCCTCAAAATGCACGATTCTTCTAATGTGTTTAATGTAGTCCGGATGTCGCAACGGTTAGCACGTTCGCCTACTACGCACTGGGCTCCGGTTCGATTCCTACTGAATGCGGTAGTTTTCGATGAAAAAGGGGATTTATGTGTCGGACTATGAGCCCACTCAGCTGTTAAATGAGTACCCATTTATGGGGTAAATAACTCGGTTGAGCGTGTTGCTGATCAAACACCTCTGCACAAGACATGCCGTCACGATCTAGAAAAATTAGATGATGCTAACTCATCTTGAGGCCATGGTTCAAATTGGACTGTTGCGCCAGTTATTTACTTTATTTATTTAATGTGCAAAATCTCCAGATCCATAAATAAGACGTGCATATTCCACCGCCTAGCACGAGAGAGCTACTGCACCACTACCTTGTGAGAGTCCTACAATTGATGATAGATGGGAAGTCGCTAAAGACTCATTTATTTCGTGTGGCGTAACATTTCCTGGTCGATTGGAGCGCGGTGGGAGACCATTCATTAGCGAGTCTACATGTTCTCTAATCTCAGCACGCAAGAGAGTTAAGGAACAGATTAACTCAGCTGCTGACGGCTCAGCCAAAAACCAACTTAGAGCTGAATACCTGTCACTGACGTGCAAAAAAGCGTAAGACGGGACAAGCGAAATAACATCAAGGCATTAGTGGAGAAGGCAGCGGAAGCGGCTTACCGCGGTGACAGTGGAACCCTTTTTTAAGCTTATCGAGCCATTAACTGGCAAGTGTTTTGCAACACAATATTCTGTGAAAGATAAACATGGATCTCTACTGGTAACTGAAGAACCCCAACTGCGGAGATGGAGAGAACACTTCATTGAGGTCCTCAACAACACCTTTGGACCTTCCAATGCATCTTCATTAGTAGCAGAAGATATTCCGCAAATAGCCAGAGTTGATACTAGCCCACCATCTAAGCTGGAAGTAACCGCGGTTATTAAATCGATGAAAGCGGGTAAAGCCCCGGGGATAAATGGAATGGCCGGTGGAACTTTTTAAAACGGATGCCAATGCTACTGCGGATATTCTTCTCCCCCTTATCCAAGAGTGTTGGGAAACCGAAACTCTCCCTAAAGGGTGGAAGAAGGGCGTCATTATTAAGATCCTTCGGAAAAAGGCGACCTGAAGGATTGCAATAATTGGCGTGGGCTCTTTTTTCTCCCACTGATGGCAAAAATAATCTTGAACCAGATCAAACAAACAATTGACCGCACATTGAATGATGAACAAGTCGACTTTCGCGAGGGTTTCTCATGTAGCGACCACATCAACACCCTCCGAATTATTATTAAACAATCCGCAGAGTGGAGATCCCGATTACATCTTATGTTAATCGATTTCAAGAAGGCGTTTGATAGCGTTGACCGGGAACATATCTGGAGGGCTTTATGTAGGAGAGGCATACCAGATAAAATAATTTCCATCATCAAGGAGTCCTACCAGGGAGCCCAATGTCACGTTTTACACAAGGGTAAGCTATCAGATCCTTGCGAGATGTATAGTGGAGTGAAACAAAGCGGCATTTTTAATTGCCATTGATGATGTACTAAGCGGCGCGCTTGAACAACACCAGAACAAAGGTATAAGATGGAAGTTGTTCAAATACCTTCAACACCTGGATTACACTGACGATATTTGTCTTCTATCTAATAAATCGGATCAAGTAGCTCAAATGTCTGATGCTCTGCATTGCGAAAGCCGTAATGCGGTGCTTAAAATCAACGCAGCCAAGACTGAGTACTTGAGCTTGGATCCAGGAAGGCGGAATTTGTGTTTCGGGGCAGGCAGTCGGGAAAGTTGACAATTTCTGGTACCTCGGAAGCGTAGTTACAGCAGATAGTGGAGCGGATGCTGATGTACAGTCTCGCATCAACAAAATTACAAAATTTTCGCTCGATAGCTTTAAAACTTGAGGACTACCTTGCATCAAACCCGACAAACAGACGGACAAACGAACAAAGCTTAATCGACTCGTCTCAACATACTGACCAACAATATATATAGTTTATATGGTCGATGCTTCCTTCTGTGCGTTGCAAACTTCATGACAAAGTTAATATACCCTATCACATCCGTGAAGGGTATAATAATAAATACAACCTAAAACCATTATTTATTGTGCTTTATCTTATTTCACATAGCACCTAGCACAAAACGGGCTTCGCCATTCGATTGAGCAGGAAAACATTTAAAATGCGTCCACATCGTAATTTTTATAGCAGAGGATCTGGGCGAAAAAGCCATGTCCAGAAAATCATCGATTTTGTCCCACTGTGCAGTGGGAAAAGAAACAGTTCGAATAAGCACGGGCAGCGTTTGAGCCCGTTACCTCTCGCTTAACAGATCGACTCTCTACTCATTGATCATTGTGCATCACCAAATTCATAACTTACCTTCAAGTGACAATAAAAATGCAGGTGATATAACCATTAAATAAATAAATAACTGGCGCAACAGTCCAATTTGAACCATGGCCTCGAGATGAGTTAGCATCATCTCATTTTCTACGTGACGGTCCTGTGCAGAGGTGTGTGATCAGCAGCACGCTCAACCGAGTTATTTACCCCATAAATGGGTACTCATTTAACAGCTGAGTGGGCTCATAGTCCGACACGTACATAAATCCCCTTTTTTATCGAAAACTACCGGATTCAGTAGAAATCGAACCGGAGCCCAGTGCGTAGAAGGCGAACGTGCAAACCATTGCGCCATCCGGACTACAATATAACCATTAAATCCTCTTATCAATACTATTTAGAATATTTGGCAATTTATAAATTTCATGCTTTACGTAGCAGGTGTAAGTCGAATGCCTGATGGTGAACTAAACATTTTGTTCTAAATATAAATAAGTATTCGCGTCTGAATACGATTATAAATCAACAAACGCACATACATATGTACATTTATTACATATGCAGATTAAATCTGACTTCCAATGTGTAATAAAATACATAATTGGTTATTATGGTGACATGTATTTATACAAGTATGTATGTGGTACATAGTTTTATTGATGAGATAAATTTTGATGTGATGTGAATTGATTTAATATGGTATGGTAGAAGATTTGATTCAAATTAATGATCTCGCTGTTGAAAATAGATTTGTAAGTAGATATATATTGTAGTATTTTTTTTTTATGTAAGGCTCTTGCATAGTGTTATTCACTGTATGAAAGATGATGTTACGTTCAGGGTTCAGGCTAAAAAGTGCAAATTAATGCTGGTTGTGATCTAAAGACTATAGGTATAATAGGAGTAAAAAGTCAAAATTAATAATTTGTTTGGCAACAGTTTCGCTAAATTGGTGTTATAGTGAGAATATCAGATTGTGTTCCAATGTAAGGAGAAGATGTAGTAGATTGATTGATTGTCTATACAAAGGCGCCAATTCCCGTGCCCACTGATTAGAACCTTCAGTTTAAGAAGTCAGGTAAAGCTTTACAGAAGGCAGTCTAAGGGCCGGTTTCTCAATATCAGATTAGGTTAGGTTAGGTACAGGGGCTGCCGTGATGTGTCACAGCACACTTAGACCAACATTGGGTTCATTGTGGTACCACCACTATCACCTTCACTCAACCTACGTATCAAACCAGCCTGTGCTGGCGATGTAACGATTGAGCCATGTGGCGGTCATATCCTTAAGGTCATCCACATCGGAGAAAACCCATGAGCCCAGAAACATTCTTCTCCTACCAGCCAAGGCCGGGCAATGACAGAGAAGATGTAAAACGGTCTCCTCCTCTTCCACATCGCCGCAACTCCTACAGAAGTCGTGATGAGGAAGATGTAGTCTCCTGGCATGCTCCCCTATTGGGCAGTGCCCTGTGATAACTCCTACTACCCTGCCAATGTGCTTCCTGGGCAACGACAACAGTGTGACAGAGCGGCCAAATCATCCTTGTCGTTTGGCACGTATTGCCGCAGAGCGATCTAACATTAGCCCTATCTACGGCAGCGGTCTTAATCACCAATTTGCACAGGGTAAATGGCACCCTTATGTCTTTGCGGCTTTCTTCAACCGCTCTAGTTGTCCCCTCTCGGACCAACTCATCTGCCTTGCAGTTACCCGCAAAGCCACTGTGGCTCGGAATCTAACAGAGGGTAATATTGAAGAAGCCAGCCATCTCTGCGAGTGCTAGGCGACAGTTCTCGATAGTTTTGGATGTCGTCAAAACGGATTCGAGTGAGCGAATCGCCGCCTGACTATCCGTATAAATAGTAATGTCCTTCACAGTAATGACGTTACTGCCTAGCCAGGACAGAGCTTCCGAGATAGCCGAAACCTCCGCCTGTAGGATACTGCAAAAGTCCGGGAAACCGAGTGATAGGTTAATCTCCAGTCCCTCCGAGTATACGCCTATCCCGACCCCGTCGTCGGTCTTAGACGCATCTGTATAGATGGCCATGGGTTCGGTGGTGGAGGCCGCGTCTCCTACCCATTGACTCCTCGACGGAATGAGACTAGTATAGTTCTTGCCAAATTGGTATTTGGGAGAAACGTAGTCCGTCTCCCTTGGGAGATTCAGATTGTCAATATCCGATTAAAATTATGATTACCTAACCGGTACATTAGTTAGTCCATCCAAGCGCCTAAGCCTAAGGGTATGCAATGCATCGCAACAGTCAAACTATGACAACGTTGCTGCAATATCAGCGGTTTTTCTTGGCGGAACTTGTTGGAAATTTAGGATGGTTATCGGAATGTTTTATTCTTTAAGTAATTAATAACACCGAATTTGTCTTTTCTTATATTTTTCATTTATTTTAAAACTACACTCAGAAATCACATCTACGTTCTTGAACGATAAAATCAAGACTATAATGTACAAGAAAAGAAAATACAAAAACTAGAAGTGGTCAATACTCTGGACCTATCTTTTAATGCGTTCTTTATTTCTATTTTATAACGCGTATTCTTTTAGTTGCTTCCCATGCAGTCGCAACGAATCATAAAAATCCACTTGAACCATTTCAATCAAATTAATTAAGTTTGACGATGAAAACTGAAATGTCATCATTGAAAAGAGATTGGTTTTTGGTATTGATATTTACTTAGAAATCCAATAGAACTAGCTACCATTCTAAATGAATGTACCGTCTATCAGCATTGATTTGAGTTGGTTACAAATCCTCTTCCACCCAGAACTTTGTTCTTTTTGGTCTGTTTAATTGTTCTCATTTGAATGTGCAAACATAAACACTCCTGAAATTTTGCAAGCTTGACATGCAAAGCAAGAGGCAACCAAAAAAAAACTTCAAATTAAGCAAATGTTATACATACTTGCATAAATGATCAGGGTCATCTTCTGGTTCGATTTAGCGAAGTCTGACTGTCCGTTTGCCTGTCTGTCTGCCCGTTCACACGCTAATATTCGATAGAACGAAGCTAGAGGCTCGAGATTTTAGCTAAATATCCGAAGTATCATCTAGTTCAGGGGTCGGCAAACTCCGGCCCGCGGGCCAAATCCGACCCGCGAAGAAATATTTTTTTTTTTAACATAAACCAATAAGGAAGGAGTTAAATTTATAAATATTTTAAAATTAACTTTTTATATGCTATGATTTGATTTTAAGTCAGTGTCAAGTATCTAATCAGCACAATCAAACAAATCATGCGAGCCTGTAGCAGTCTCTTTGGGAGGACATGAAGGCTTAGAAATCTTTCAAAATCATCCAAATCACTCAATATTGTGTTCCAGGTCATGTTACAAGTTTCTGGAGACTAAATGACTATAAGCTCGTATCATTTTCATCGATTCGAGGCAACAAAATGGAGACGTTTCCTACTTTAATAAAACAATCAAAATACTTGGTCGAACGAATTGATCACGGTTTTGACAAAAAAAAATTAACGTTTAATGTTAAAAGCAAGAATTGAGAAAACGATTCGATTTTTCTTACAGTAATACAGCACGTGCGACAAAAGTCGCATTTGTAATTGGGCAATTATTTTGAGAGGAATAAGTAACTATTGTAACATTGTAACTGGTTTAAGTGAATAACGTATATCTTACGGTTATCCATAACCTATCATAGATACGTTATATCTAGTCCCATCCCTCAAAAACGGCTCTTGTTTCGAATGAGCCAAAACGATACGGTCATTTAGTCACTAGATATAGGTATAAACACATACCGATTTCGTCACTGGCTTAGGGACGTAATAAATACTGCTAACTAATGACGAAGCTGAGACACCGAGCGATTCAATGAACACGTTCATAAGACAGAATAACTCTACAACCGTTTGACAATTCCTTTATTAACGCTTCTGATTAAATTGCCCAATACGTTGTGATTTTAAGTCATTTTTATACCCTAGTTTCGGCAAAGAAGCCTTTAGAAATATAGTAGTGTGATGGCCTAGTGCTCGGTATAAGTATAATCATCGTCTGATGGATTCAGTCGTTGAGACCACAAACACGTACCATTCAACGGTTCTTAACTGTTGATCCAACACACAGTAAAATGAAAGTTTCCATTCATTGAAATGAGGTTGTGCATGAACTCACTACGTGGGGATTATCCTGAAACTTTTACAGGAAGGGAACTTTCTGGGACCTTAAAATGGTCAGGCCATAATCTTGTAAGAAATGACAACAACAGTGGACCTTTCTTCTAGGACCGTGGTAAACTCGAAAGATCTTAGAATTGACAAAAACCCGTATAGGTTAAATCGATTTTTTTGCGGTTAGTGAGATACCTATCAGGTGGGACCTTGGAGATCACTTCTTCGTCTTTGTGAATGTATGTGCACTGTTGTGATCAAGATGGTTCCATCGAAGGACTCACAAACCGTTTTGTCGGCTCTTGATAAATCGGAAAAAATCACTGATACTTTAAGAATAAAAAGTCCAATGTACCATTGCTGAACGAACAACAAGATCATTTAGCAAAGATCTCCACCCAAAAATCGTTAGTACTCGTATAAAGCCAAAACACAAAAATGTTTTATTCTTTAAAGAAAAAGAAACATTCGCTTATGCGTGAAAATGGGAATTGAATTACTGATACTGTTTGATAAGATTTAAGCTGCGGTTACGTTCGAGTTGCGTAAAACGATAAGAGCAGCGCTACTAGCGCAGCGTAGAAAAAGGATACATAATTTTACTAATTGTATTAATTCCTCTAGTTTTTAATCGCAGCTCCAATATAAACAGACCCCCTTAACAATAAAATTTTGTGTAGAAGCCTGAATTTTTTTGAGACCGGAGCTACCTTTATACCTTTACTTTGACTGATATCTTTACGAATTTAATACTCGTATAATAGAAAATCCTAATTTTCATTTGAAACAAAAATCACATTTAATATTGTATTTTTTGACCAGTTTTAATGATGTGAAGATAAATTGAAAACACCTTTTTCAAAAATGTCGCTAGCAAATCTCTTCTTTTTTAGAATTCATTTAACTTCGCAATGAGTTAACTACTCTAGCAAACAGATTCATCTTGAGTTTGCTATCCGGCCCGCTGAACTTGAAATTTCAATAATCTGGCCCTTTCCAGAAAAAGTTTGCCGACCTCTGATCTAGTTGGTTGATATTGAAAATGGGCATGATCCGACCAAGGGAACACCTACCTCCCCTACATATGTAAAATAATTTAATATACATATCTATAAGTCCTGATTGAATTAACACGAAAAGCTTTAACTTTAGTAGATAACTTAAAAGGTAGTTTAGTTAGTTAGTTATACTCTCTTGTAAAAATGTGATCGATAAGTTAGTTAAGAAACTAACTAACTGTTCCCTATACCCCCTTTTAAACAAGAAGTCCAAGTTATCTACCGATAATAAGCTCCTTATTTATAAGATGGTTATACAACCAATTGCAACGTATGGCTCCCCGGTTTGGGGGAATTATGCTAAAACGATTAGAAGCAAATTACAAATCACCCAAAATAAAATATTAAAATATATTACAAATAAACCATTCTACTACTCAACAGCAAGATTGCACAACGAAACTAAAATTAGTGCTAGTTGGCAATATAACCTCTAAATTTATAGCAACCTGCTCAAATATTGATAACAGTATAATAAGATCTTTAGCTAGCTAACATATAATTAAGTATACCCAGATAACTACTAAGCATAGACTTAATTTAGGGTAAGATGTAGGTTAAGACTCTAGTTAAGATTTTTATTCGTTTTTTTTTCTTCCATAAGGTTTTTACATTTTTCCTTAAAATATTACCTCTTAAGTAACCGAATTAATTCAACAGAATTGCTTACGCTAAATATATAATACTGTAGAGTTAAGGCTTAAGCCGGTATCTAAGTTAAAATAATTGTTCAGGCACACAATGTAATAATAAGATACAAATACATTTGAATTTGAATTTGAAACTAACGATACTTTTCTTACAAAGAGCCCCGTATTACCCTTCTTTTCACGTATTTTGGCTTTAATTCCCGAACCAATTGACGTCAAGAGCTGATGTTAAGCACGTAAACTTCAGATGAGAAGCTACTTCAGTTTTAGTGAGATGGGCATAATCAGATCAAATGAACGCTTACCTCCTCTACAAATGTCACGCCATCGTACTCTATTCTGAGGTATCACACTTTTTGCCATAGAACAGCGCCATGAAATTTTAAGACACTTGAGAGTCGGTCTTGATTAGAAATAGGGTTCCATTTCATGTTAATTGCCTTGACCCCTCAAGGCGCATGGGCGCGTCAACATCGTGTTTAGCCAAACTGCGGAAGCCGCCGCGGTTTATAATTTTATATTAAATTTAAATGCAATCTCACCGATCAACAAACCGCGGCGGCTCCTGGCGGCTTCTACCGCGGTTTCTTCTTCATTTAAATTTAATGTAAATTTGTAAATTGTAGGTGACCTCGCAGCTTCTAAACGGCCTAAGTTGGTCGACTAGTCGGATTATTTGGAATGTCCAGGAGTAGCTGAAGATGCGTAGCAGGTGCTGTTCGTTGATTTACAGAGAATCGTAGCAAACTGGAGGAGGAACTGGACTGGAAGTGTAGTGAGCTATGGTTAAAACAGATCGAAATGGGAGTCCTTGTGTCGCATGCTGTGCGACTAAAGATTTGATATTACAAAGATACTGCACTTAATACAAATTAGTGCACACAAATAAACCCGGCGGCGCCAATAATTAATAGGAAAATCGGCTTTACAGATATAGAAACGGTAATACTTCGGTAATGACAACTGCTTATTACGTTTCATTGCATTCTTACTCATGCGGTGAACTCAGCCATTGAGATAAGAGAAATCTACCAGTGGACTACCTTGGGAACCGGTCACTCAACGATCTTGAACAACGGAGAGATTCCTGAGTCAAGAATCACACAAATATGTTTCCTCCACGGAGTCTGTGGTAAAAGGGGTCCGTCTCTACCGCACTCGCTGAAAATATACACGGACGGGTCAAAGACTGTCAAGGGCATGGGTGCTGGAGTATTTTCTGATTAGCTTAACCTTCACCTTTAATTCCGACTACCGGAATACTGTAGTGCTTTCCAGGCGGAATTTTTTACGATTAAGGAAGCGGTGACTTGACTGAGTCTTAACGCGATCCTCACGAGGAAAATCACTATTTTTACAAAATAAAATCGCTCGAATCAGGGTTCTGCACATCGAAAACCTATCGGAGTGCAGGGCGTGGCTAGAGCAGATGGGTGACTTCTTTGATATTATCCTGTTCTGTATACCTGGCCGCCATGGCTTTTTTTTGGTAATTGCAGGGCTGATGAGCTCGCCTGAAGGACCACCGATGTAGCTTTTCAGCTTGGCAGCAATATCGCTACACCGATTTCCCGGAGTCCGAAGCGTATATACCCTAGACTTGTACAGACCTAGAGGTGATACCAAAAGTACCAATTGGTAACGACCATATGCAGTAAAAGTGAGTTCCCTATATGACCAGTTTATAGAAGAGGTTGGCAATCATTCAGGAGGATCTTGACCATTATCAAAATCAATGAAGTAACCCATTTTACAAATATTTGTCGAATTTTTCAAGTCGCTAGCTTCATTCTATCGAAAGATATCGCTTATTTGAAGTTTCACTTGTAGGGGAGGTAGGGGTTCCTTGGATCGGGTCTTGCTCATCATTCCCACCAACAAATAAGATCATGCTACAAACATTTAAACAAAATTGCAAATCTCTAGCTTGACTCTATCGAAAGTTATCGCTTATTTGATGTTTCATTTGTAGGGGAAGTAGGGGTTTCGTTGGTCGGATTTTACGTATTTTCAATATTAGCCAACTGGATTCTATTACAAATATTTGCCCAAAATTTTAAGTCGCTAGCATTGTTTTGTCGTAAGTTATCGCTTATTTTAAGTTTAATTTGTAGGGGAGGTAGGGGTTCCTTAGGTCGGATCAAACCCATCTTGAATACCAACTAACTCAATCTCACTTCAAACATTTGACCAAAACTTCAAGTCGCTGGCTTGATTCTGTCAAAAGTTATCGCTTATTTGAAGTTGCATTTGTAGTGGAGGTAGGGGTTGCTTGGGTCGGATCTTGCCTATTTTCAATACCAACCTAGTAGATCTCACTAACAACATTCTAACAAATTTTCAACTCGCTAGTGTCATTCTATCGAAAGTTATCGTAATTAAAGGAATATTTAATTTTTTGAAATTTGTAGAGGAGGTAGGCGTTCCTTTGATCTGATTATGCCCAACTTACTAGAACTCAAGCAGCTTCTCACTCCAGGGTTACATGCCAAAAATCAAGTGTCTACGTCAATTGGTTCAAGAGTTATAGACAAAAAACCCGAAAAATAGGGTAGTACGGGGCTCTTTGTAAGAAAATTGCCGTTAGTTTTCAACTGACCGATTTTATTTTTCCAGGAGAGTAGAAGATCATCCTCACGAGCAATATACCACAGCTAGAGCTTTTCATGTTTATTTAATCGGGAGTTATGGATACATTTAAGTATTTTACATATGTAGGGGAGGTAGGCGTTCTCTTGGCCCGATCACGCCCATTTTCAATACCAACCAACTAGATCATACTTCTAATATTTGCCCAAAATTTCAAGGCTCTAGCTTCATTCTATCGGAAGTTATCGTGCGAACGGACAGACAGACGGACAGACGGACAGACGGACAGACGGACAGACGGACAGACGGACAGACAGACAGACAGACAGACAGACATGGCTAAATCGAATCAGGAGGTGACCCTGATCATTTATATATATACATTGCCATACCTCCGGAGCCTCCTTTAAGGTGTTACATATTTCCGTCGTGACAAAAACAATATACCCTATACTAAAAGTCTAGGGTATAATCAGCTGCGGTCAAGGAATCCCACCTTAGTTGGACTGATGACGTTGCTTGCTATAATGCCAAGCTTATCTTGCCGACGCAGAATGTCAACCTGAACTGCTAAACTATTGTCGCTAAATACCAGATCAGCTTTGTGTTCGGTTCCGTTGCTGGACTCTGTCCTACCAGCGGACATGCTAGGAGGCTTCGACTTAATTTCGTTGATTACTATAGAAGCTGTGGGGAGGAGGAGGAAAGTATTATTCATCTGCTCTGCGAATGCCCTGCTTTTGCACAGTTGATAAGGTCAACTCTTGGTAAATGCTTTTCTAACCATCTTGGGAAGCTGGCAGAGGTGGAGGTGGGACAATTTCTTCGATTCCTCAGCGGTTTCAGCTGGTTCTAATATGTTGTTTTGGCTCTCCTAGGGTGCAATGGACCTATGTTTCCTGTCTAAGTGTGCTGTTTCAGCAACCCTGCTATCTAAACTAACCTAACATGCTTGTTGGTTGGCATTACCCCTTTGTGTACGCACTATGGGAACTGACACATGTAACTACTCGCACTGCGTTAATTTGCATTAAGTGCGGTATCTTTGTAATATCTAACCTTTGGTGCGACTTCCATAAAGACCTTTTCGAATTAGAGGACTGGGACAATTGAAATTGGAGAAAGAATAAATCCTCGGAGTTCTGCCATGTAATCAAGCTTTAAATTCAATCTAAAATTGATTTGTATCTTTAAGAATGTAATAAATTTTTTTTCTGGAAATAGAAATGTTCTATGCATATCTCTTTAATACAGTAATCAAACAAAAAACAAAAACGGAAATTAATCATAAATATTCTAATCGAATCGCACAAATTCTTTCACGGTTACACAAATAGCTATACGCTTAATGTGAGCCAAGATCATTCAGCAAATTATACAAACTCAATACAAAATAATGACCTTTTGCTTCTGTTCTAAAATGCTAAACAAAATTTTGCTTGTTTCCCGCAAGCCATATAATACGAGTAAATACATACATAATACAGAAATCAAAAAGAGCTGATGACTAGCAAATTTTTAATTTTTAGAGAGAAAATTTCCGAAGAACGACCAAACAAGAGGCACGCAGCATCTTATATTGTAAATGAATGCCTTTACACTGCTGACTATTGTGATTGAGGATTTTATTATTACTTTTTTTCTTATTTTTAGCAGAGTCAGTAGTACATCGATCTTCGTAGCGAGTGTTGCAATAAAATCAGCGAAAAAAGAAGGAAAAGTATTAAATGTTTATATTTGGAAAAGTTAATACATATTCAGAAAATGAACACCCAAACAGATGCCAGATTTAAAATTAAAACTTGTTTGTAATTGATAGTGATGGCATCTTTGACCTATTTATTAATAACGAAGAAATATTTGCTACTTTTAATTAATTTACCAGAGGCTGTAAAATGTAAAAGCCATATCTAACAGAAATGATAGGAATCAGCATTTTTGAATTGCGGAATAGATTTATAGATTAATTTTTATAACGCGGTTTGCAGATCTACAATAAATGATTTACAAAATACATTGTTGAAGCCTGAGGTTACAAGTGATTGATTACATTACCTACTCGTATTGTGGAATATCCAAAAATTTCAAGGTGAACGTTCAAGTTTCAATTTGGTACTTATTTTACCATTTGCTATCCAACTTCTTCTGGGGTAGATTTGTAATGGACGATAGACGACACCCGAAAGTGTCAATGGGAACGAAGTTATTTTGATCGTTAAGGTCCGGATGTGACAGCTGTCAAAGTTGGCAGCTGTCAAATTTGGCTCCTCAACGAGCTTAGCAGCGGCCTGTGCTTGCTGTAACTCAGTTCGGGGGATGTGGGCGGAGTTTTCGCCGCTCGTTAGATTAGATGGAGGGCAGTTGGCCCAAAACGCCAACAAGCGCTACGACCCGGAGGTCTATCATGCTACACCCTGAAGTCTATGCAGATTAGTCATTTGACTAATTCTCGAGACCAATCATCCCAACAAATCTGCCCAGCTGTTCGGGTGTTAGTGAGGCTATCGTTTCCCCTTCAGGGAATGCATCGCCGAAGCAATTCAAGCGGCGGAGATGAAGTGCGTCACAGTCACAGAGATTGTGCTGGGAAGTCTCATCTTCGCTCTCACAGAAGCGACAGCTTGGGTCAGAGACAATTCCTATTCTATTGTATATACATATGTAGATGGCCCCTCAAGGTAAAGTGACCCCTGAGAAGCCTACAAATAATTCTCACCCGGTTTCTGCGTAGTCTTAGCAGCTCAAGGGTACGATTGCGTGAGTGGCCAGCTATAAGCAGCTTAGCCTGTCTAAGGCCAGGGTTATTGTCCCAGTGCGCGATGGTTACTGTGTGCTCCCATTCCCTGATGTGTCGTCTTACACTACACAAGGGAACTCCACAGTATGGCTCTGGACCGACGAGTGGAGTTGCAAAAGCTCCCCTGGCCAATTCGTCAGCTGTTTTGTTTCCTGGGATACTGGCGTGTTCGGGGACCCAGTAAATGGTAACCTTATTTACGGAGGAGCCTAATCTTTGCAAGGCTTCACGACCACTAAGCACCAATTTCGACGAGACGGAGAAGTTACTTAGTGCTTTGATGACCGCCTGACTGTCTGTGAAGATTGCTGTATTCCTGCCTCGGTATCCAGCTGCTAAGCATGTGTTCGCGCAAGTCACGATTGCGTGAACTTCCGCCTGAAATATTGAAGCGTACTTTCTACTACTACTACTTTGCCTTAACCCCTAGCGGGGCATAGCGCGTCAACTACTCCTGCGCGCCATCGTACTCTGTTCTGGGCAATGAGGCGCAACTCCCCAAAAGACTTACCCAACGCCCGCCCCTGTTCCCTCTTCGGTTTTAGATCCATCTGTGTACACGTAACAAGTTGGAGGGAAGGGTGTCGAGCTTCAGATTCCAATCTCTCTGGAAGTTTGAAGCAAAGCTCCCTAGCTAAATGATCTGATGGCATACTAGATACGTGGTCCTGATTTACCCAGTTGGTTTGCTCTGGGTTTAGTTTGAGGCAATTCTGGCAAGCCTTTAGTCTTGCCTCTGCTATTGTTGCGTCCGCCTTTATGTGAATGTCGAGCGGAGGGAGGTCGAGTAGCGCTTCAAGAGCTGCAGATAGCCACTGTTGCTGTGAGACATGCTAGTCTCTAAATCTTACCCAGTTTAATTTTGCTATAATTGGTGGTTCTTATATTTGATTTTTTCCACCAAACAACAGCTCCATATTCAATAATTGGTGGTCTGACAATCGCCTTTTAGATCCAAGGTATTATGTGAGGGCTTGTTCCCCAAGTCTTCCCCACAAGCTGCCTGCAAACCCATAGGGCCTTAATGGCTTTGTCCGATATTGTCTGTAGGTGTTCCGACCAGAGTAGTTTCCTGTCTAGAGTAACACCGAGGTACCACTGGAGAGTGGTACATTGTAGGACACCTCATTTGTCTGGGATTTCTTTTCTTCGAAAAGGGAACAATAACCGCCTTAGCCAGATTGACTCGAAGGCCGTTGTCATTGCACCATTTTTGTACTGTGTTTAATGCCGATTAAAGAATTTCCTTTAGAACTACTTTTTCTTATAACAATTATGACCAGGTCATCGGCATATCCCTGAGTTGAATATCACATCTTGGTAAGCTTCCACAGTAAGCTGTCTACTACGATGCACCACAAGAGAGGAGATAGTAGCCCTCCTTGCGGATATCCCCGAGTGACGTTTGCTGTTAAAGTGCTGTCTCCTATCTCTGTGATGACCATTCTGGATGATAGCTTCCTTTATATCCTCAGTGCCGCCGTTTTATCCGGTCCCTTTGCTCTAAGTGCAGCGTCAATGGAAGAGAAAGACGTAAGCGCATTCGATATCCAAAAAGGCATAAACTGCCGTCTCCTTTACTGCCAGGGTTGCCTCAATTTCTCCAACTAAACAGTGTAGAGCAGTTTCAGTCGATTTACGTGACTGGTAAGGAAATTGTTTACAGTGTGTGGACCTGATGTGAGCATCAACGATTTGCTCCATAGACTTAAGCATAAAAGAGATCAGGCTGATAGGCCTATATGATTTAGGGTCATCTGTGGGACGATTGCCCATTTTTGGGATGAAGACTACTTTAACCGAACTCCAGGAATCTGGGATATAACCTAGAGCAAAGTTACCTCTGAATATATTTAGGAGATAGGGGAGTAAAATATACTTCCCTTTCTGTAACAGATCGGGAAAGATTCCATCCGTGCTAGAAGATTTATATGGGTCAAAAGAGTAAATGGCCCGTTATTGTATGTGACGGTATTTTTGGCAATTCTGCAGTTAGAGCGGGATGCCTCATAGTGCACCCCATACCAACCGAGTAGCTGATATCTTCATCTAGACTAACGCATCCAGGAAAATGGGTCTCAAGAAGCAATTTACCTGTGCTCCTCTGTGATGTTGCCATCTTGTCTCCTTAGGGTGTTGACTTGGTTTGTACCTTTTCTAGCCAGAACACGATAAAGTCTGGCAGCATTGTTGGTATTATCTACACTTTCACAGAACCTAATCCAACTGCGTTTCTTGGCACTGCGGACACCTTTGTTTTAGAGCGAGGATCAGTACTGTTCTCTCACTCACCAGTACTTTTACATTTGATCCCTCACTTCCATTATTGATCCACAACACTTGATCTTAAACTTCACAGGTTCAAGTGTCTTTTTGACCCGTAAGTGTAAATCAATTCAATTCAATTATATTTTATTTCGTATTCTACTACAATTTGATTTACAAGAACTTAATTTAGATACCGGCTATGGCCTTAACTCTATATTATTTAGTATTAAGCGCAATCAATTCAGTTGATTTAGTTCAGTTAACTAAATAAGATGCCAATTAAGGAAAAACTTACAAAAACCTTATGATAACAAAAAAAATAAAAATTAATAAATATAAAATCTTAACCTACGAATTAAGTCTAAGCTAGAGGGACTAAGTTACTGTATTACGTATTAGCTAATGATCTAATAATATTATTGTTAATATGAGAGCAGGTTGCCATAAATTTAGGTGTACTATTGTTAACTATTTCATTTATAGTCCGAGTTTTTGTTTCGTTGTGCAATTTCACAGTCGAATAGTAGAAAGGGTTGTTGGTAATATGTTTGAGGATTTTGTTTTGAGTGGTTTGTAATTTATTTTATATGGTTTTCGCATAGAGACCCCATAAAGGAGAGCCGTATGTAGCAAAAGGTTGTATGACCATCTTGTAAATAAGAAGCTTATTCTCAAGAGACAGTTTCGACTTCATGCTCAAGAGTGGATACAAGGAACAGAAAGTTTTGACCATTTTCTCGGAAGTCTTTTCGATGTGTGGTAGACCAGTTAGTTTTTTGTCAAAGACTAATCCTAGATAAATTATTTCCTTATTCCAATTAATAGGATCGCCAAGAAAGTTTAAGGGAGAACTCGGAAGGTTTCTTCTTTTTCTTTTCTTTGTGAAGAAAGCCGCTTGTGTCTTTGAGGTGTTGAGTTTTATTTTCCACCTGAAATAGAATTGGTACTAATTTTTCAATTGAAGTTCGAGTTTTGAAGAAATAATGGTGGGATCATCACCATCACAGAATACACAGACATCATCAGCAAAACATGCTATATGGCAGTCGTTGGTCTTCGGTATGTCAGCCGTAAATATATTAAAAAGGACTGGACTGAGACATGATCCTTGAGGGACACGTGATGGTATTGTTTTTGTTGCTGAATATGACTCTTCTATTTGGACAGAAAAGGTTATGTTTGACAGGAAGGATTGTATCATTTTATTTAAATAGGTAGGTATACCAAAATTAATTAATTTGAACAGAAGCCCATTATGCCAGACAGAGTCAAAAGCTTTTTGTATATCCAGCGCCACAACAATAACAGACTTTTTGTTGTCAAATGCTTTTTTAATATGTTTGTGCAGCCGGAAAGCTTGATGGACAGTTGAGTGTTTCTTCCGAAACCCAAACTGGAAATCAGGTATAATTCTCAACCTTTCAATTACGTCATTTAGTCGGGATAATATTATTTTCTCGAGGATCTTGCTCATGGTAGGTAAAAGGCTTATTGGTCTATAATTTTCCGGCAATCTCGGATCTTTGCCTGGTTTTGCAATAGGCATTACAGTGGCATGCTTCCAGGAGGAAGGGAAGTAAGATATTACCATGCAGGCATTGATTATGTAATTGAGCCGTACTAATGCCTTTTTAGGAAGATTTTTCAAGACCAAGTTCGATATTTTATCGAATCCAGGAGCCTTTCTAACTTTGACAGATTTGATAATTTTAATAATCTCACTCGGGGTAGACATAAAGAGTGCGTTGAAGTCACTGATGGAGGATGATAAATTTCGGACCTGATCATTCACTATTTCATTGTGAATATCATTTCCTAAGTGAGAAGACATCTTGTGGGCATCGTGCAATTTTTTGGATATCATTTCAGCTTTATCTTTGTTATCGAATACCAAAGTCTTATCAGTAGAGTATAGTGGTGGCATAATTTTACAACGTCGAAAAACTTTGTTCAACTTCCATACCGTTTAAGTGTAAATCATACGATACGATAACGATAAAATCAGTGAGGACCTTAGGCCAGGGCGGTCGATGTGGGCGCTGGATCTCCGATTTGGGAGGGACTGAGGCCCAAACTTTCATTCAATGCAATACATATACTAACAGTAACGTGTATTTGTACAACTCAAAGGAGAAAGCTTTTGCATAAAAATTTGTAAAAAAAAAGAACAGATCCGCTTCACCATGGACACGTCAGGTGCCTATAAAAAATTGGCTGCTTTTGACAATAGAAAACGACGTTAAGTTTAATAATAAGCCCGCCAGGCTTATAGATTTGCTCAGTCTTAATAAAAAGGGCGCAAATTTCTAGGATTGCCGACCACCAAAAGTTAAGCTCATCTTCTGCGGCCGTGCAAACTCAGTTTCCATGGATTCTGTATCCATAGAAGGGATTAAATTTCCCTAATTTTTAGAAAAAATCCCCCAAATTGGCTTAATTTTACTGTCCTAAATATTCTGGTGAGCATGCCAAAACTTTTTCAGTACATAAGTAATATTCAAAAAAATTAAAGCCAAATGTATTGTATGATATATATATAGCTGCTGAAACAATATGAATTCAATAGGTAAGTTCATACATTTGCAGCTTTCTCCTGCAGCAATTTTCCCAAACTTGAAGCATAATTGAAATTAAAGAACCAATTTTAATGCCATGGAACTCAGCCTAGTGCGTCGTTAAAGCATTGTTAAATTCCCCATAGCATGCAACCATGTGCAATGCACAATATTCGTACAATGGCGCTAGATCTCATGAAATTTTGTACTTACTATTGTACTTTATGCATTATGCATGTCGGCTTAGTATTTTCTTGTACAATATTATGTACCTATATATGATTGGAAATGTACGAGTACCTTCGGTGCCCCAAGGGGTGTCTTAAAAGGGCAGAAAATGTGATTTTCTAGTAAGGTCACGTGTACAAAGTTTGAGAAGTACATGGTAAAGGGAAAAACAAGTTAGCACGACATAGTCTTAAAACGGCCTTATGATATACTTATTTTCATTATATGTATAGGGTGTATACTGTACTGTACTTCAGAGATCAGGGGCTCTCAATCTTTCTGCCATCGCAACCCTAATAAAGAGAAAAAAAAAAACGCACGCGAGCCCCCGGTTCGTTCATAAATTTTAGATACCAAAAAAGTAGTGATAAATTTTTTTATGCATTTCTTCTTTCTTGATCTTTCTTTTTGTCTCAGATTTTTTTTATCCGAGTGAGGCATCATAATTAAGGCGCTATATGATAATAATTTCAAAAATTAAATATAAATCGTTAAGATTCCGTACATTTCTAATTTTTAGGGACTTTTAGTATAATGTTTCTCGGAACACTTTTTAAAAAATAGAAGAAAGAAAACTGTGGTAATTATTATATACTCAGCAAGGGGGATGGATGCTGATGCTGACACACTGGATTTACTCCTTCCAACATACTTTCCGGACTACGAGTGTCTGCCAAACCAACCACATACAACTAATTTAAAAACAAACTCGCGTAGCAGCAACATACCAGGACTTTTCACGGTTAGTCGAGTAAAACGGGCCATTAATTCCTTTGACCCGTACAAATCAGCCGGACCGGATGAGATCATACCTGCTATGCAACAAAAAGCTGCTGACTCCATGGCAATGTGGATTGTTGCTCTCTTCAAAGGCTGCATCTGAATTGGCTATGTACCGCATGCTTGGCGGCAGACCAGTGTTGTGTTTATACCCAAAACTGTCAAAATCAGTCATGATAAGCCGAAAGAATATAGACCAATCAGTCTCACATCCTTCATGGTGAAAACTAAGGACTGGATAGGCACATTAGAGAGTCACTCGTACCGGGCTATCTATCAAACACACAACATGCGTATCTTAAAGTAATGAAAGTCAATTAAGTAACGGTACGCTAACGATATTAATGTACATATTATCAACACTTGATTATTGAATGCAGCCACGAGGGAAAGCCGACTTCAGGAGAACCACTTAAAAAACCAGAATGTCTTATGTAGCCATGTTAGTTGGTACGTCTTCGATTGGGTGGTTAGTGCTCAATTGCATGAATACCCTCGTATAGGGAAAACTATCATCCAAGTTACAAGTTTTGTGCACCTTGGACAGGTTTCTCGGAAATGGGTCGTCGTCGTTCCTAATTGGGTTCGCGTGCAATTCCAAATGGATATTTCTTGTTGCGCCTATAGCGGAAATAAGTGTTACGTATTTATATAAAAAAAACTACGTTGAGGAATGACATCAACTTCCCATGTTCGAAGAAGGTGGCTCCTTCTGTGTGATTTAGTGCAGGAATGCTGTCGTTTTTATAAATCTAACTTACATTTTTCTAGTTTTGAGATAATCGAGTTTGAATTTTTTAAATCAAATTAAAAATTCAGTCAGTGGAGGAAATCTTCCAATTAACTTCAAATAGCGTTCATATCCCACACCACTACATATACTCATCGATAGAAAAAAAAACAATAGTTTATAAAAAAAAGTTATAAGGCAGTAGAATTTACACAGATTAGGTATTTATCGGATTGTAGACATATTTAAGAAGTTAGATTTAAGGCCGGTTGCTCAATGGTCGATTAAAATTTATCTTAAGGGTAAACTGCCATTTAGCATAATTTGATTTTCTCAATAGGCGTGTTTTTTTTTAGAATTTAACGCGTGCAGGGTAAAATAACACACGCATTATACCAACAACATTAACCGGGAGAGATTATTTGGGTGGCTGCCCTACACGCTATAACCCCTCCATAAATTCTACATGCGTGACACACAGATGGCTCTGGTGTCGTGTAGAACGTAATATGTCGATGTTGGCATGCTTGTGTTTCTGTCACTCAGCCAAATTCATTGGTAAACTAATATTACGTCTTGCTCTAATGAGCCCATGCCTATTATTAAATAATACATTTTCAATAGGATTACTACAAATATCAGTAAAAAAAAATAAAAAGGAAAAAAAAATATAAGAATTTGCTTGGGATCGAACCCGCGACCCATCTGGATAGAGCACTTGTAGCTGTCACTGATAAATACCTCGTTTGAATGATGTTTGTTAAGTTAGAGTGGTACGCCGAGTTTAGGAACGTCCGCCGTCGCAATAAATAAGCGATCCGATAATCAAACTGAAATTTCATTCGAATTTTTAATTTATTTTCACCACATATGAGGCGCACCGCTTGACGTCAGTGTAGACAACTTCACGATTCGGAATTTAGCCTGGATGCTGCCCTAGAGCGTTTTTTTGCGCACCTGGGCAGGGACCCTACACGGTTACGCAAAAAACACGCCTAATATCTGTTTAGTGTTATTAACCCGGGAGAGGTAACCCTTTTTTGTATGCTGGGGTTGGTAACCGTGAGTCATTTCGACTCATAGGCAATTATATGACAAAATCAGTCTTTAATTTTTAAACAATTTGTCCAAATTTACAACTTCTTTATTTTCAGTCTTTTAGTAACTTAAGTAACTTAATAGCCTTCTTGTAACATAAAATTAGAACTAGAATCAAGAACGAAATAAAGGTAACATGATAAATTATGACGTTTTACTTCAAAAATTCAAGAGAATTCAACAACCACTGAACGAAACATTATAGAACTAAAAATACTTCAATGACTCAATAAGATATACTGAAAACAAAAATAGTCTTATAAGGATATAATCTTAGGATTATTGCAATTGGTTTGATTTGCATTTCATACACACTCTGATAATGTGTTCACCACATATCGGTTTATGACAATCACTGCAGCTCGTTTGTGTCTTCCTTCGCTTCAAATAATGGCAAAAGTTGCAATACGTTCGGTTAATAAGGCGTTGCTGTGATACGTCCATGCTTCCTGGAACATCTGGTACTCCACATCTCAAGATTGACTCTCGAAGGTCTCTTGAAATTGGGAGAGTAAGCCGATATGCCTTCCAAGGTTCACTTAGAGTGCGCACCAACTCCATCATAAATTCAAATCTGGAAAATGGTTTTCCTTCTCGTCGATCTTTGTAAAAATTATGTAGATAAACTACATAAGAGTTCACAGCCGCAATATTCAAAATGTTGTAGAAAAATGCTAGAGGCCACCTCTTAGTTTTCCTTCCCGTATTAGTGTCTTGGCAGAGTCTATCTAGAACGTCTACACCTCCTTTGGTAGTATTATAATTGAGAATAATCTCCGGTTTTCGACTTCCTGGACATACTGAAGCATCGTCATGAACCGTAGATATGAGTGTTACGAGCTTCTGCGCTGTTGGCTTATATGAAACTACTGTAATAGTATTAGAGAACAAAAAGGCTGATGAGCCAGGCTTTCTGCCATTAAATTTTATGTCGACGAACTCAGAAGGTAATTCTTTTTTATTTTTTCGAACAGTTCCAATCATAGTTATTTTGTGGTCTATGAGTAATGTTTCGGCCAAAGGAATACTTGTAAACCAATTGTCCATGGTGAGGTTTCTGTTAGACCCAGAAAATAATAAGTAGCTTGAGCGTGTAGTAAGTGCCAGCAGCTTCGTCACTTGGGTTGGATCCTTTTCCCAGATAAACAATAGCATTGCACATATATTTCGTTGCATTATCGCAAATCATTATTACTTTTATACCATATCTATTGGGTTTGTTCGGGATGTACATACGAAACGGGCATCTTCCACGGAACCCAATAAGCTGCTCATCTATTGTGAGGTATGGTCCTGGTCGGTAGTTTGTTTTGCAGTTATTAACAAATATTTCCCAAAGCTGTGATATAGGAGCTAATTTAGTATTTCTTTGATCTTTTGAAGTCCGATCATCAAAGCGTAGGGCTCGCAGCAAAAACTTGAATCTAGCCTCTGACATAATGGCACGATGCTTATCACCGCAGTACACTGGGTTATGCAGAATTTGTGAATTCAGGTGGTTGTTCTTCATCGCAGCTGCATAGTATAGAGAACCAAAGAGTCCCATCAGTTCATCTTTCGTCAGGTCACCAGTTGTACTTTTACATTGCACCTTATACGTCGATCTCAATGTCTCAATTTCTTTATTCGTATTTCGTAGAACTATATCAATGATGTCTTGAGAGAAAAAACTACTAAAGCACTCTAAAGGTGATTTTGCAGAGCGTGCATTGCATAAAGTACCTGCCATTGTGTGGATGATATTTTTGGCCATCGTTTGAGTGTTGGGGATTTTTTCGGGTTGGGTTTTCCATTCGTAGCCGTTTTTCCCAACTTTACTACTTTCGTTCCAACTTAGGATGGGTGATGTGTCGTCACTGCCATCTTCAATTTGACTATTTGATGACTCACCTTTTCTTTTTTTGCCGGAGCCTTGTTTTTTCTTGATTTCTGGATGCTTTCTTTTTTTCGTCATTGAGTCTTCTTCTAAATTTTGGATCGTATTCATCAATTCATCGTCGTCAATGATATAGTCTTCTGGCAAGGGCTCATATTCTGAGCCAGAATCAGTATCAGATTGCAACTCTAAATTGTCTGCCTCTTCATCATCAGAATCCATGCTCTCTAAAATTTCGAGTATCTCCTTCTCCGTTACAATTTTGTTTCCTGCCATCTTATCTGTAGAAAAAATATTGCGTACTTATAAGTGCTATTGTTGGTACCCATAAGTCAAAATGACTCATAAAATATCATGTCATGGCTGGTAACCATAAGTCAGAATGACCTGCAAAATTTGTAGTTAAAGGGTAACCGTAAGTCATATTGACTCACTTGGTTTAGATAAACAGGTTCTTACCTAAGGAGAGAGTCGACTTTTCGTTCCACTTCCACCGGACTCACATGCACAACTAAACTGGCTAAGATGTTCTGAGCGCTCATGCATATCGCGGTACTTATTCAGAGAGAGGGATGGTTGCAAATTTTATAGTGAGTCAAGATGACTCACGTTACCTTTCCCGGGTTAATCGGATAAACACTAATCGTCCCCTAGCCTTCGATTAATCTCTTATCCAAAACAAAACCTAACTAATGGTTTCCGATTGAAAATTTATCCTAAACTAAAACTCGACAAATGATACCGGATGCTGAAATTTTGACAGCTAGAACTGTTCACTTTTGCAAATTCAAATGAAAACAGTGAAAGTGGTCTTAAAGAACAGCATTCCTGGAAATCTATTCGATAGAAGAGACTTTGCAACAAACTCAGCTGCAAATGAATATGCTGAGAAACCGTTCTAATACAAAATAGATTTGTGGACGGTAGAATTCCGCCAAGAAAATCAGCGGATTTTGCCATAATTGTGGTCTGAGATAAGTTTCACATTTTATGGCTTGGTAATTTGTATGAGACGCATGTATGAGAAAACGAAAATGCTTGTCGGGCTGTTTATAGCTTTGATTAATTTGTGTCCCTGTTTGTTAACAAAGAGTTTAATCGGACATTGAGAAAACGAGCCTTACTGTAGTAACTTCGAAGTAATATAATGGTAACAAAGTAAAATGTTTAAATTATAACAACAACCAATACTCGAGTAATCACTCAACTTTATTTGAGAAAAAAAAACATAAAATACACAAAAGAACAATGTTCGAATTTAAAAAAGGAATTAATTTTAGTCACCACAGCTTTTCTCATTTTCAGTCCCTTGAATCGTATCCGTTTCAAGTTTTGATGTTGATAGTGGCTTACACGAGTAGTAATGGAAATTTGATTGAATGATGCTGTTTTTGCATAGCTTCAGCAAATTTTGTGTACAGCAAGCATAGACCGCTGCTTAGCTCGTTGAGGAGCCTTTTTCTTCGCCAGATGGCACTGCCCGACCTTCACGGTCAGCATGCAACCTTAGGCTCCGTCCCCATGGGCTTCTTCGGATGTCCACCAAACCGTCCGTTAAATATTTGGTGACCTACGTGGGGCCCATTTCTGGTCAAGAAAAGGACTAAAAAGGACCTCATCGGGTTTCTTTTTAGTCTTTCCACCGTTATGCATCCCCACATTAAGGCTACTTGCTCTAAGGCTTAGGACTTAGCCATCTTTACTTCACGTATTTGTATTTTCCCCCTCCATGCTTTATGTTTGTCTTTTGTGGTTTAGCCACGTATTTGAGGCCCCCATAAATGCTTCGAATTGCCGGCATTTGGAGCTTTTTCGGTGACCGGACGAAGTGCGGAGGAGCCTGGATACCTTTTTGTTTGCCAGGATTGTCCTTCTATATAACTTAAAGAAAAATCTTTACACAGTATTGCATTTTTGTATTATTAACGTCCTCAGCACTCATAAGCTTACAGAGTTCATGAGTGAATTGCGGCAACGAATGCAGTGTTGCGCCTCTGTTGGCCTTAGAATTTTTTGTAACCTGTTGATCATCTGAATAATTGGGAAATGTAGTATTTTTTTCTCTTTACTAATTTTTCCCCTCTACAACGGCTGACTCCGATGCCCAGCTAGCTTTTGTTTTTTTTTTCTATTTCTAGCAGCACACTCTGTCCTCAGCTTCTTCTTGGCAGGCCCCGGAGTAGAGGCTGCCCTGTAATGAACCACCTGTATTATGGTCAGTGGCGTAGCTAAAGTATTTGGCACCCGGGGCACAACTTCAATATGAATTAATATTCAAACGGAGGGAAGAAAAAGTTAGTCCGTGGAAAGCGTTTTGGGGCCCCCCAGCCGTTGCGCCCGGGGCAATGGCCCCCTTCGCCCCCCCCCCCCTTAGCTACGCCGCTGATTATGGTCTGGTAGTGCTGCTACCACCGGCAGATCGAAGCAGCACCTTATGAGTAGTGATCTATTGGTGGTACGAAACCAGAGGCCGAGGGTCCCATTACACCCGGCCCCAGATTCAACCACGTGGGCGTCTAATCCGTCCGCCAACCATTCCATCCTTATCGACTATATCTTTTCATTCCCCATTTTTACCTCCCCTGTTTGTGTTGTCTTCCCCAGGCCTATGAATTTTGTGTTCCTGTTCTGACCGCTACAAGTCCCTCTTCTAGTGAAACCGTCATCTCTACAGGCAGGGCCAGATTAAGATTGTAAGAGCCCATGAGCTCACTCAAAAATCCAAATCTGTCGTAGAGAATTTCGTAAGCTGAAAGCCGTTGTGATAATGCCAAGATGAGTGAGTCTACTACTGGTAAAAAGGATTCAATGCGCGGAACTTGTTCTTCGGTGACACCGTACGTTTGGTTTTTTAGTTCTAGATTTGGAGTCATACTCTTCAGTTTTTGCCAATTTCTTTCCTTTAGCTTCGTACTCTTCGAAATAATCTCCTCTTGATTTGACGAAAGATTTCAGAGATTTCAGTGACTTCACAGCAGTACTGAGTATGGTGGGGCCCGGGGCCACGGGCCCCAGTGGCCCCGCCTTTAATCCGGCCCTGTCTACAGTTACAATATATTGAAACTGATAGGGCCGGGCGTAATGTAATATTGAAGAACTTCTCCATTTCAATAAGACATGACCGACTGCAACGATTTTTAACGATACTAAGTTGGATTCAAGGCTAAATTGTCTGTATAAATTGTAACTTCTCTCACAATTATGATATTTTGCTCGAGTAACAACACAGTCAGTTGCCGTCGAATTTATCGTGTAAAAGATCCATTGTTGCATGCGCTGTGTGGTATGTAGCACTGTCTTGTAGGAACCACATGTCGTTGAGATCTATACATTTTCCAATTCAGACCAGAAAAAATCATCGACCGGTACCTTTTTACAGTTGTAGTTAAATTAACGAATTGTGTACGAGTACATATACAATATATCCGCCTCTCCGCTTTCTCGAGGAACATCGCAGCAAAAAGTGTGGCTAGCCAAGCAGGGCAGGTAACTTATTAACCAAAACATGAAAATCGTAGCCCCCTCATGGGTGTTACGAAATGTTAAGGATAAGGTAATAAAAAAATTCTTCAATGTCACAGGTATTTTGCCAACCAACGGTGCCCCTCAATGTTACTAACGTAGGCTACTATCGTATTTACCTTTCCTAAGTTGGTCCCCTAAATACCCACCAAAAGTAAAGAAAAATCAGCTACATCCGGTTAGTATGCCTATTCGATTTTACGGTCGGATAATTTTCCTACAACTTTTTCAACATTTAAATCAAATTTTTGTGTTTGCATGTCCGACCGGGACTCGAACTCGGGTCGTTGTGCTTCAGAGCCCATCGCGCTACCACATAACGTCATCAAGACTAATATAGAATGGCTTCCAAAAAATGCTTTAAAAGCAACTCTGTCAAAGCTTAAAAAGTGGTTAGCTAAGTTGGGTACGTACCTGGGTTACCTAAATCATGAACATTATAGTCCCCGAAAAAGGAGGTGCGTGCTGGCAACCGCATTCTTCGAAACCAGTTTATGCCTTCGAAACGTCAACTGGGCCACATGGAACAGTTGACGCGCTATGCCCCACAAGGGGTTAGGGCAATTGAAAGAGATAGTCCCCGAAAAGCTATCTATGTTGGGTACGTACCTAGGTTACATAAATCATAAAAATTGTAGCCCCCGTGCCTTGGTCATAGCACAAATTTTATAAATCTCTATGCGCTGAGTAAAAATGGTGGGAACGCCAGGATGGCTATTTAGCATAGCTATTTTGGGTAGTACGCGTAACCGGGGGGTACGGTTTTTTGCTGGAATCTTAACTGTAATGAAATTTACAAATTTCCATAAAACTTTAACATTAGGTGCGTACTTTAGCGTATCTCAGGTGTAGGGTAGGGTAACGAATGCGTGTTCGTGTACACAAACAACAAATCGCCTGTTGTTTGTGTAATGTATGTTTGTTCCCTACACTACTCTCGATAAATACGCAAAATAACGTGCCTATTTCTCTACTTCTCGTCTATCACGGGTTACCATTTTCCGCAAACAAAAAATTGATGTAATACACGAAGATAAAGAAAATGTTATTTCTGGTAAGCAAAAATTACACAATTTTATACCCGTATCCCCACGTACAATACATTGAGCATTCAGTGCATTAAGCTTCCGAACCTTACACAAAGTCGGTGGACGAACATTGTTGCTGTAGTTTGCAGAAATAATGTGACATGTTCGCTATAAATACTGCATGCCGCCAATATAAAGCTGAATAAAAGTGAAAATAAACCCAGACGACCATGAGAGCACAGAGAAATCGCTTGCGGGTGATATGATGCACACTAGAACTTGAGCAGCATGTTGCAAGTTGTTGACGTCTTCGGTGAGTTTTTTTTCAATTCAATTTATAAATAACGGCAGCACAAGCGATAAGCGTGAAGATGCAAACGTTGACCTTCGTCATTTCTTTTTATGAACACTTAAGCAGAAGTAGGCGAAATAAAAGGAAAATGCTTCCTGATGCCGGCATGTTATTTTATTATGTTAAGTTATTATGTCGAAAGTTATCGCTTATTTGAAGTTCAGTAGGGGAGGTAGGAGTACCTTGGGTCGGATCTTGCCAATCATTGTCATCAACCAATTAGATCATAGTACGAATATTTAAGCAAAATTTCAAGTCTCTGGCTTCATTCTATCGAAAGTTATCGCTTATTTGAAGTTTCGTTTGTAGGGGAAGTAGGGGTTTCTTTGGTAGGATTTTACGTATTTTCAATATCAGCCAGCTGAATCCTACTACAAACATTTGACCAAAATTTCAATTCGCTAGCTTTATTTTATCGTAAGTTATCGCTTATTTTAAGTTTCATTTGTAGGGGAGGTAGGCGTTTCTTGGCTCGGATCTGGCCTATCTTTAATACCAACTAACTCAATCCTACTTTAAACATATGACCAAAATTTAAAGTTACTGGCTTCATTCTATCAAAAGATATCGCTTATTTGAAGTTTTATTAGTAGTGTAGGTAGGGGTTCCTTAGGTCGGATATTGCCCATTTTCAATACCAACTAACTAGATCTTACTAACAACGTTCTACCAAATTTTCAACCCACTAGTGTCATTCTACCGAAAGTTGTCGTAATTAAAGTAATATTTAATTTTTTAAATTTTGTAGGGGAGGTAGGCGTTCCTTTGATCTGATTATGCCCAACTTACTAAAACCCAAGCAGCTTCTCACCCAAGGGTTGCATGCCAAAAATCAGGTGTCTACGTCAATTGGTTCAAGAGTTATAGATAAAAAAAACCTGAAAAGTAGAGTAGTACGGGGCTCTTTGTAAGAAAATTACCGTTAGTTTTGGACTGATCGGTTTTATTTTTCCAGGAGAGTATAAGAATACCCTCACGAGCAACCTACCGAAGCTAGAGGTTTTCATGTTTATTTAATCGGGAGTTATAGATATACTCGGACATATTCAATTATTTTACATATGTAGGGGAGGTAGGCGTTCTCTTGGCCTGATCACGCCTATTTTGAATACCAACTAACTAGATTGTACTACCAACATTTGACCAAAAGGCTGTATAGTTTCATTCTATCGAAAGTTATCGTGCGAACGGACGGACAGACAGACAGAAAGACAAATCTGGCTAAATCGAATCAGGAGGTGACCCTGATCATTTATACGAGTATATATACACTGCTATACATCCGGAGCCTCCTTTAACGTGTTACATATTTTCGTCGTGACAAAAACAATATAGGTACCCTATACTATAAGTCTAGGGTATAAAAAACAATAAATACATTTTCGCAGATGACGTGCATTTACTCAATTTGAACTAAAATAAAAAATCCCCTAACGTTAAGGATATGTTTAATCATGCTAAACTTGTTTTAGAGTATATATACAGTCGCCTCTCGATAATTCGATTTTTTTGATAATTCGAACACGTTAGTTTCTCAGTTCAGTAAATCGAAATGAAACCGGAAAAGTAGTAGTAGTGCCATGCCAAAAGGAGATGAACTGTACCACTCTTGGAGATGTTTGCCATTCATGTTAAGACGGTATTGCAAATTGCAAGCTTGCGTAAAAAATATTGAAAATAAATTGTTTGAATAATTGTAGAAAGTAGAGTCAGCGACTAGCATACCTCCCTCCTCTCCCAGCAATCTTTACCCTTTTGAAAATAGTTAACTCCAATTTGCTCTACGGAAAACAATATGCAAGTATGTTGTACTCGTAGTACTAGTATGTAGTACAAGAGACATGTTAAGTGCATTTTTTTTGTATTTATGATATCAAAATGGCCAAATCTAAATGAATGTACTACTATTAAATATTACGTGATTATTATGAGACTTGGAGATATTATTGCACATGGTGTTGATTATCGTTGGCCGTCAATATTTTCAACTTCGGATGAGTTTGAGAAATGCAGGGGTGTGCTAACTGTAACTATAGAAATATACTATTGTTAACCTATTTTGAGAAGATATCAAAATTCCATAATTTTTTTATTTTCTGTGCTAGTTGAAAGCCACCTTCCTGTATGTTTTGAAATTTCTAAGTGTAACGGTCTCGAAATGGTAGGGGGGTGGGACAAATTATGATCTCATATTTTCCCCTCTACCTCTTTTCTCCTTTCTTCAAATTTCATGAAGACGCAAAAAATGATCTCATGATACTTGCCTATACCAGATGAAAAAAATATTGATCTTCATTTCCTACCTCCTACCTCCCCACTCCACTTCTCTCCTCTCCCACTCCTATTCCACCAATCTTTACCCTTTCAGAAATGGTTAACTCCGATTCACTTTATGAAAAACAACAAACAATATTCAAGTATGCAGTACTCATAGTACGTAGCAGAAGCCGGCTATGTGCATTTTTTGTATGGATGGTGTCAACATGTCAAAATGTGAATGAATGTACTATTATTAAATATTATGTGATTGTAATGAAACTTAACGATATTATTGCCAATGATGTTGGTTCATTGGCCATCAATATTTTTGACCTCGGGTGCGCTTAAGGGGTGCAGGGGTGTGCTAACTGCAACTATAGAAATGTACAATTATTAACCTTTTCTGATGAGATTTCAGAATTCTATTAATCTAGGTTTTCTACGCTAGTAAAATGGCGCTTTTCTGTAAATTTTCATATTTCTAAGTATAGCGGTCTCGAAATGCAAGGGGGGGAGGGGGGGGGGGGACAAACTCGGGTCACATATTTCCCCCCTCCCTCTTTTCCTGTTTCTTCAAATTTGAAAAAAATTTCAAAAATGGAATGTGCCCGACGGTACCTTTCCTATGATACCTCACTTGCCTGTACCAAACGAAAAAAAAATTTCGACCTTCATTTCCCCTCTATGGGGACCTCGCCTTAAAGTTGACCTATTACAACGATTCGCTTTCTCCGGCGAATTATAGTAATTCTACACACTCATACAAAATTTCATGTATGTAGCTTCAGCCGTTCGTGAGATATTCCATGGACAGACGGACAGACAGACATTTGACTGATTTCATAAGGGTTTTGTTTTTACTACAAAACCTTAAAAACGGCCAAACTCTTATGTATTTCTATAAATATAAAACGAAGTCTTTTTGTGGCTGAAATGATAGGCAACATTCTATAATTTCAATTAATCACCACTTGGTAATTCGAAATTTTCTTTCTCATCAGAAAATCGTACATGGTTTTCTTTCATGTGCCAAACACATCACAGATCATGGAAGACATGGAAAAAACACATGATAGGAATTTCAGATGATGAGATACGGATATTACGTGAAGCTAGGAAAAATTTCACATAAGACCAATACGAATCCTTTGAAATCGTGCGATTGGGAAGGAGTTGATTGCTCAAAATAGATGGAGGCAATTGTTTTACGAATAATAATTATTATAATTCAAACGTCAGTAAAATAAATGACAAAAAAGGGGCGATGATGTTCATCGGCACTTTAGGCCAGTCCCATGCAAGCACATTTTTGTTTTAACCCATTTGCTTTCAAGTTGTCTATAATTTGCGCTAAAAACTGTTGTCCTTATCGCCTGGATCCAGGAGATATCCACATCTACCAGGCGAATGTAAGAATGCGTTCATTTTCTGAATTCCATCAAGAGTAGTCTAGTACATTCACATCAGCACTTGCCTATGTAACACTTCATTGCCAAGAATGTAATTTTCTGCAAACCAAAGGACTCAAAATACATTCAACAGTAGTCAAGTACATTCAACTCAACATCCCCAGTCATGTGATATCCATCTTGCCTAGATATCACTTCATTGCCAAGAATGTCTTTTTTCTCCACACCAAACGACTCCAAATTGGCACCTGTATTTCCTAAATTGAAATTTATGCTCAAAAATGAGTTCATCTCGACACCACAGGGTTAAAAGCGCCTTCAACAACACTCCAGAGCATTGGTCTCATCACCCCGATTCAGACGACACGCGTATTTTCTAGATTTCACTTCACGTCCAAGAATGTGTTCATTTAAACACCATAGGATTAAAAGCGCCTACAACAGCACTCCATTGCATTGGCCTCTTCACTCCGATTCGGACGACACCTGTATTTCCTAGATTTTAATTCACGTTAAAGAATTTGTTCATCTCAACACCATAGGCTGTAACGGACGGTTTTGTGAGCATCCGAAGATGCCCGTGTGGACGGAGCCTAAGGTAGCATAAATGACCGTGAAGGTCGGGCTGTCCCATCTGGCGAAGAAAAAGTCTCCTCGACGAGCTAAGCAGCGGTCTATGCTTGCTGCTGCTCAGTCCGGGAGACGTGGGCAAGGTTTTCGTCGCTCGTTGCCGCTGTCCTTTACGTATTAACAAAAATTCATAGGCCTGGGGAAAACAACACAAACAGGGGAGGTAATAATGGGGAATGATAAAAAATGAGGCGATAGGGATGGAATGGTTGGCGGACGGCGCAGATTTCCTCGCATTAGCATCAGGGTCCAGGCGTTATGGGACCTTCGGCCTTTGGTTTCGTACCACTGACAGATCCTTACTCATCAGGTGCTGCCGTAGATCTGCCGGTGGAAGCAGCACTACCAGAGCACAATATGGTTCATTACAAGGCTTAAAAGCGTCTTCAATAAGAGTCAGACGACATTCGTATTTTCGAAGATTTCACTTCATGTCCAAGAATTTGTTCATCTCAGCACCATAGGGTTTGTTCAACACAAGACTCGAAATTTTCTTGAAACACCAATAAATGTGATGTACGAATTTAATACTCGAAGGACCGTATAAAACACTTGTTCAAAACGTTATAAAACTTTATTGATTTCAATGTAATTCGCAGATTACAAAAGGCGAGTGGGCTCGGTCACTATCAATTCTCGACTGTACCGCAAAATCGAAAAGACTATCTTCTTTCCAGCTATACATAATAATGATTTTGCGCCAAAATAATACATAAGACATCTCGCCATCTAGTAACAATTTTTGTACTTGTAAGTATTTCAGTTAATTCACAATGATTCACAATAATGATTAATATTAATATTTGACGTTTGATTGTTTGTTTACTTTCAGCATCCAGCATCCATGAGCAGGCGAGACGAAAGTGGACCATTATCATCTCAGATAAGTGATTGTTGTTTACCAATTTAAATTGTGATCCTTTGTTCCTTCTTGTTTCAGATCCGCTCATCGTGGGAGACCATCATCCGCCAGTATCGAACTCCAGGGTGACGAGTGGCGGGAGCCCCGCGCACTCTATATTTCGGATGCAACAGGTTAAAAGCGCCTTCAGCAACACTCCAGAGCATTGGCCTCGTCACCCCAATTCATAGACACCCGTATTTCCTAGATCTTATTTCATGTTCAAAAGTGTATGTATATCAACATCAAACCGTTCAATTCAATTCGTTTTCAACTCCACTTCCATCCCACATTTTTGCGACGCACTTCCCATAGACGTTGTCACGTGAAAAATCCTTTTTCACACACCAAAAGACTCAAAATGCCTTCAGCAGTAATCTAATGCATTCACCACAACATTCCCCGTCATATGATATCCACTTTGCTTAGTCATCGCTTCATAGTCAATAAAGTCCTGTTCTTGCCAAGATTGTCCTTTTTCCCACACCAAAGGACTCAAAATGCTTTCAACAATACTCGACTGCATTGGTCTCATGACCCGAATCAGGAGATACCCATTTAAAACAGGTTTGGTTTCCGTTGGTTGCTATTATCCGTTCATGATAAAGAAAGTCCTTTTTTTCTGAAGCACACATGCAGGAGGACCAAAATATCACCATATGGTACTTATAATAACCCAAGGAAGCTACGTACAAAATTAAGTGGAAATCTGACCACGGGAAATGCCTGGAGAAAAAATCTTTAAAAAGACTTAGGCGAGTAACTCTATTTTAAACAAAACAGAATCTACCGTTAGTCCAGTCGATGATCAAAATTGCAGTTCCCGATTTGTGGTCTGGGGGAGTCAGGGAACCCACATACCAAATCTGATTAAGATCAGAACACGGGAAGTGTCCGGGCAAACGAACAAACGCATAAACATACAAAGGACTGGTATGCATCGGACTATATGCACAATGCACGTCCATATTTATATGGGACGGGCCAAAAACTGAAAAGGTGCGACTTGCCTGGAATGATTTTCCTTTGAAAAGACTTAGTGTTTGATCAGAAGGGTCGTCTTGTAATCGGCTTGTCTGCGACTCGAACTCCACTAATGACCAATGGACGACTCATGTACGCATCTCCATGCATTTGCTTGGGAAGTGGATTTCAAATCGCAGACGAGCCGATTACGGGACGACCGTCTAAGCACGGTCTTAAGCGGAGAACACAGGAGAATGCGGACACACCACGTTGCAATCGCGATCGCAATCGCAAGAAAAAAATTAATTACATGTTCAATCAATTTTTCCGTGAAAACTGCCATTTTTAATATGTACTTGCGACCTGCGATAAATTCAACTAGTTGCGTTTGATCGCATATCGCCGACTACCCTGCGATCGAACGCTGCAGATGTCCACTCTATCGCTAACAGATCGCGACAAAAACGTATATGTGCTAATTAACTTTCTAACGTGGGACGCGTTTGATCGCCATCGTGAACGCAAACGCCATCGCGATCGCATATATGTGTTCTCCACTTAAAGCGGAGATAACCGATACATTTTATAAAGTTTCAATTTTTTGGCTCTATTTTTTTTCTCTACTGCACACCCTCGGAATAAAGTCAATCCGTGAGAAAAGAAAGCAGATCTCGAGACACTCCCTATGAGGCTGTAACCCTATCAAAGGACAGCAAAAACATCGAGGACAAAGACAATGAGAACATTTAAAAATTGAAAAATGGCGATTTTTAAACTGTCATCTGGGGGTGTTTTATCATACATCGCATCGGCTTCAAATTTTCTAATCTTCCTAAGACTTCCTTAGAAAATGACCCTAGCAAATTTGAATCCTCACTACCACTCGATGCCCCAGATACAGAAGTCCGAAAACACGCACTTTTTCTCGTTTTCGTTTTTTATACCCTAGACTTTTAGTATAGGGTATATTGTTTTTGTCACGACGGAAATATGTAACACCTTAAAGGAGGCTCCGGAGGTATAGCAATGTATATATATAAATGATCAGGGTCACCTCCTGATTCGATTTAGCCATGTCTGTCTGTCTGCCCGTTCGCACGATAACTTTCGATAGAATGAAGCCATAGCCTTGAAATTTTGGTCAGATGTTGGAAGTATAATCTAGTTGGTTGGTATTGAAAATGGGCATGATCAGGCCAAGAGAACGCCTACCTCCCCTACATATGTAAAATACTTAAATGTATCCATAACTCCCGATTAAATAAACATGAAAAGCTCTAGCTTTGGGAGATTGCTCGTGAGGGTAATCTTATACTCTTCTGGGAAAATAAAATCGATCAGTTGAAAACTAACGGCAATTTTCTTACAAAGAGCCCCGTACTACCCAACTTTTCAGGTTTTTTGTCCATAACTCTTGAACAAATTGACGTAGACATCTGATTTTTGGTATGTAACCCTGAGGGAAGAAGCTGCTTAAGGTTCTGTAAGTTGGGTGAAATCAGATCAAAGGAACACCTACCTCCCGTACAAATTTAAAAAAATTAAATGTTCCTTTAATTACGGTAACTTTCGATAAAATGATACTACCGACTTAAAAATTTGGTGGAATGTTGCTAATAAGACCTACTTTGGTGGTATTGAAAATGGGCAAGATCCGACCCAAGGAACACCCACCTCCCCTACAAATGAAACTTCAAATAACCGATAACTTTTGATAGAATGAAGCCAGCAACTTGAAATTTTGGTAAAATGTTGAAAGTGAGATTGAGTTAGTTGGCATTAAAGATGGGTAAAATCCGAACTAAGGAACCCCTACCTCCCCTAGAAATGAAACTTAAAATAAGCGATAACTTGTGACAAAATAAAGCTAGCGACTTTAAATTTTGGTCAAATGTTTGTAGTAGGATCCAGTTGGCTAATATTGAAAATACGTAAAATCCGACCAACGAAACCCCTACTTCCCCTACAAATGAAACTTCAAATAAGCGATAACTTTCGATAGAGTGAAGCTAGAGACTTGAAATTTTGTTTAAATGTTTGTAGGGTGATCTAATTGGTTGGTGGCAATGATGGGCAAGATCCGACCCAAGGAACCCCTACCTCCCCTTCAAGTGAAACTTCAAATAAGCAATAACTTTCCATAGAATGAAGCTAGCGACTTGAAAAATTCGACAAATATTTGTAGAATGGGTTAGTTAGTTAATTGATTTTGAGAATGGTCAAGATCCTACTGAATGAGTGCCAACCTCCCCTATGAACTGGCCATATAAAAGACCCATTTTTAATGCATATGGTCGTTGCCAATTGGTACTTTTGGTATCACCACTAGGTCTGTACAAGTCTAGGGTATGTATGCTTCGGACTCCGGGCCGAAGCTTCGCTTCGGCCTGGTTTTTTTTTTTCAATTTCTTCGCTTTTCTTCGGCGGACGAGCTAGATCAATGTATGCATATATACATAAATAGTAATGCACACCTTCGAGTGCATACTTCAACTAGATTCGATAGTAACAATTTTAACAATGTGACGATATGCAAATCTCAACTGTAATCAGCTAATACGAGTATCGTATGCGTTTAGTACTCAAAATTTTTGTCACGTTTTCAACACAAATAAAACGCTCCAATCTCACAGCTCCCAAGCCGTCGAAGTTCACTCTGACAATAATAATATATAGTATTGTAGTAAGAACACATTTAGCAACCTGTCAAGACGTTCATTTTTATTGGCATCAATGTCGAACAAGTTTCGAATTCGATACGTAGTTAGTGCTACCTTAAAGTAACGTCCTACGAGAAAAAAGTTAAAAATAATTTATAATAAATGGATGTCTGAGGGCTACGCCCAGATTGTACACTAACACTAAAAAAATACGAGTAGAAAGGTGGGCGACCTTCTCCGCAAATTGTTGAATGCCCTTAGGGTTTTTAACGATCGGAAAAGTGTTTAAATATCTGTCAATTATCCACATATACTGGGTGGACAAAAAGTGCCTTTCCGATTTAAAAATTGATAACTTTTTTTTTGTGAATATTTTATATATATTTTTTTCGTTTCGGACATTAAACTTGGAAGCTTCCAATGTGGCACAATACACCATTGCACCGCGACCGAAAATGGTGTTATTATTAGAAAATGCTGAAGGAGCAAGATTTGTGATCAATGGAGCTCGCTACGGAACTATTCCTCAAGACTTCCTTTTTCCACTCGTGCGGGCACACAACAACAGTGGAGACATATGATTTCAGCAAGATGGTGCTACGGCCCACATCGCTCGTGAGAAAATGAACTTGTTGCCGCAACAATTTCCCAATAGTGTCATCTCAAAAAACGGCGTCGTAAGATGGCCGCCGCGATCGCCTTATCTCACGGTTCCACACTTTCTGTGGGGCTACCTTAAGGCCGGTTGACATGCTCAAAGTACACTTTGTCAAAGTATGATTTGGCAAGAATATCCACCATTGTGAATTACCCCTTTGCCATTTGCCAAAAACGCTGGATGTAGCATTTCTAGTAAATTCACACCAAAACACATTATTCAGCCCACGATAAATTGAATAAAAGCCACCAACACATCACTACTTCCCGCTCCAACAACTTTTTTCTGTGAACTTATCGATTTACAATCAATTCTTTGATGGAAAGTTGAGCACCATCCTACTTTGCTTTGATGGGACGCAGAGACTTCAAAGTACTTTGAAAGGGGGTTGACACGTTCAAAGTAACCTCAAAGTAGGTTGTCAGCGTACTTTGCCAAAGTGTACTTTGAACGTGTCAACCGGCCCTTAAGGAGAAGATCTATATCAATAAACCACAGACTTTACGGGAGTATTGCGGTTTCCTCTGCAATACATTGCAACGGAAATCCAATCGCTAAAGTTGATTTCCGCTATAGGCAAAGCAATTTAATGTTTTCGGCGTCAAGCCGTGGTTATGTATGTATAGGTATACACTGTAGGTTCGCATTATCTAGAGCGAACGTTCACTCTGGATTCACCCCAAGTAACCGTCTGACAGTTACATTACCCATAACCTGAATTCAATTTCGTCTCCATCTAGTGGTCGTATTGAAGTCATAGTTTGTTATGCCACAAATGCTATCGGAAAACGCATCTACTCTATTGCACATTGGCTTGGGGTACCGCTAGCTACTTAAGCTTTCTCTCTGCGCTGGGTCAATGTGATATAAATAGAAATAAAACTGTGAATTAACTTGATAAACTGGGCTCATCTTCAAACTTTTACAGGTCAGAACCCTTTTGTTGGCTTAGCACGGCCACAGCCAAGACTCTGGATAGGTGATGGTCTGCTAGAAATAATACTGACTCCTGTTTTGTCAACAGTCTTTTATTTTATTTCTTCTTGTGGACTTGACCGTATTCAGTTTTGACTAGAATCAGAGCCCTGACTTGCCCTAGCATATCATATTTCGAAAGCTCAGGAATGGAAACATTTATTAATATATCTTCGAACCCATTAAAGCTAAGGCAAGTTGAAAAAAAATCCCTTTGGAAATGAGCAAGTGGGATATATTAACACAGTAAAATTTCGTCATTCATATACACGTCATATTATTCGCTTTTAATCCTCAAACAAAACATTATAACATATTGCCGAGACCTTGCGTTTAACCACACACAAGTTACAAATTTTTCCGAAAACGTCATTCTCAGAAGTATTAACAGTTACATATTTCAAAATCAGGCCCTCCTACTCTAAAATTTATAAAATCTGGGCCTTTGCTGAAAAAGGTTTTCTGACACCTTGTAATGAACCCCCAGTAATGAACCATATTATGGTCTGGTAGTGCTGCTCTGGTACGAAACCAGAGGCCGAGGGTCCCATTACACTCGGACCCAGGTGCGACCGGGTGGGCGTCTGATCCGTCCGCCAACCATTCCATCCTTATCGACTATTCTTTTTTATTCCCCATTTTTACGTCCCCTGTTTGTGTTGTCTTCCCCAGGCCTATGAGTTTTTGTTAATACGTAAAGGACAGGGGCAACGAGCGGCGAAAACCCCGCCCACATCTCCCGAACTGAGCTACAGCAAGCATAGGCCGCCGCTTAGCTCGTTGAGAGGCCTTTTTCTTCACCAGATGGCACGGCCCGACCTTCACGGTCATTATGCTACCTGAGGCTCCGTCCACACAGGCATCTCCGGATGCCCACCAAACCGTCCGTTACAACCTGTTCTAGGGAATAAAATTCAAATCGGATGAAATCCGACAGAAGAACACATAAAACCCGCGCTTAGGCATACTTACTTTTAGATCAGGGGCCTATTCAACGAAACAAATATGCAACTCAAAATTTTGCATTTTGCACTTTCATCATTGTGCCGCAACGGCCCATCGTCAGACCTTGACCATGTGGATAGCTTTCGTTTAATTATCTCGGCCATTTGACTAGCGAGACTATCCAGATGGCCAAAGTCCAGCGGGGAGCCATTACGCCACAATGATGAAAGTGCAAAATGGAAAATGCCAAGTTCGGAATTGAAAAGTTTCGTAGATCAAAAATTTGCTTTAGAAATTCTCAGGTTTTCGGTGTTTACGTCCTTCAATACGAGCCTCCCTGTTAACTTTTTAGAGCCAATTGGGAGTCAACAGTATGCCGTTAGTGTCACCACAGACTGTCGAACTCGAACACAAACCTGATACAAATGTCCTCTGACACACACACACACTTCATATAAATGTGAAGAAAACCGATCTACTTGTACCAGGTTCGTGTGCGAGTTCGAGTTCGACAGTTTGTGGTGACACTAACACTGAACACAACTTTGGTAACACAATGGACCTATCCCTGGTCTAAGTGTGCTGTGGCAATTACGGCAGTCCCCCCCCAATCTTACCAACCTAACCTACACTACGCCACCTCAGGGAGGGATATTGCAATTAGAGATGGGCATAAAAAACAATGAAAATTAAATAAAAAAAAAACATTGTTTTTAAAAATACGTTTTCGTAAAATTAAAATTCGCTCTTATAGGTACCCCATATAACATAGCCTGGAAATTATACAAAGTAATATGCAAAGTCGAAGTACAAAATCAACTGCACAAAAAAAAACACTATTTCTCGCATTATCTTTTACAAAAAAAAAACATTTCGGCCAACATTTGCAACGCCCAATTTGTGAACTCACGGCGTTGTCTTTGATCTTCAGGCTTCAATTCTTGCGTCAGCATGATCTTATACGGATGTAGGCCCAAACCTAACCGTAAAATAAACCGGGTTGACTCTCTGGCGATGTGTTTTCTTCACTTTGCACCAATCTCTGTCTGGTTGGTGGCTTAAGTTCCAAAATAGTGTACTAACGCTCAAACTTTTCCACGATGCGCCGAATTACCTGCTCACTAAAGCCATGATGATGACCGAACTCACGACAAAATTCACGTTGCGTATTGACGACTGAGCTGGAATTTCGATAATATTTTTTAGTAATTTCCAAACGTTCGGGAAGCGTGAAACGATGCATGACGAAATGGCAAATCTTACTGAATATTTTGATAGCTGAATGTCATTGGTAACTTTAACAGCTGCTAAAACATAACAATTGGAAAAACTTATCATTACTATCTGGTCACCCTATACATATATACATAGTTGAAAACCGGCAGCAAAAAAAAGCGCAACGAAAAACCACAAGTTAAAAAAATATTGTCGAAAAACGCAACGGAAGAGACAGAATTTTCAGTTCTGTAGTCCCCAAGTTCTTGTGGGTACCTATCTTCAGAGACAAAAATATGACCCAATCGAAGTCTCTACTTACGAAACTAAGTCACTCGTTGTGCTCGGTTTCGAAGGTTGCATAATAACTATTCAACCTTCGAAACTGACCAACTGACCAAAATACTCAGGAATCTTCCAATTTATGCAAGGCACGTGTTGGATACGATATCTCTATGTATGAAATTTTAAAGCAAAATACCGGAAATAACATCTCTTAAAACAAAATATCTAAAGACTAAAAGCCCAAACGCAAAATCCTCGAAAATAAAATCCCTAAAACACGAAATCAACAGAAATTCATTAATCATTTGCTTGCTTATTTTAAAGCGCATTTCATTAAAACTATTTAGAGATTATTGAGAATTACTTTATGTATATCAAAATGTCATAAATGGAAAATTTTTTAATTCGAAAAATTAGGCTAAAGATAATTGTTATGATGAAATCAACTTGAGGTGGGTCCTACTACTACTTAACTGAGAAATCTTTCACGACTGTACGAATTTATCTTACATTACAACATTCCTGTTTTCCAGTTGTTGAATTCTTGTGAAGTTGACACCTCTAGATTATTATTTTTTAATTCAAATAGCGGAGCTCGTTTGCCCATCATAGGCTCCCGTTATGTTAAGTTATTAAGAAAAGAATTGATTTAAAGATTGGGAGCCACTGGACACAAAATTCCCTTTTTTTTACAATTTACATATATGCCATTTTATTTGCCCATCCTAGGCCCAGGAATGACCAACCATTATACTTGATTGCCCACCCCTCAATTGTTGTTTACTTGAAAAACAAAATTTTCGTTAAAATAAAGAAACGCACAATTTACATTTTCGGTTATTGAACTACCGAAAATGAAAATTCAAATCAACTGAATCGGTATGTATTAGGAGTTTGGTATGGAATTGATTTTTCAATGGATAAATTGTATGTTTATCTGAGCGTTTCATCAATTTATTATTGTCAACAAATATTTTATACTAGCTTAGCTAGCACTCACAATGCTGACACTATTGTACATTTTTCTACGGTCAATCACCCCAGCGGAGGGTAGGAGAACTTTGTGGCGCCATCATTCATTAAAGCAACCCCGAAAACCATTGGTTTGACACTAATCTCGGTCAGTTTGGATTATTTATCTCAGAGTAACTATGGAGTGGCCCATAAGCAAAATTCATGGGAAGGGAGAAGAGAGATTTTAATTTTTCATGGAACAGGCAGGCCTTTGTAAGGACAAGGATGGAAACATCATCAGCGACATCGATGGTATTAACAAACGATGGGTCTCTTATTTTGAAGAGCTTCTAAACCGACCATCTAACATCCCCACACAGGAAGCTCTCGATGATATTGTTGATCTAGGCCCACCCATTCAACCCCCGACAGTAGAGGAAGTTGATCTCGCGTTGCGGTCACTAAAACGAAATAAAGCGCCGGGCGCTGACGAGATCCCAGCTGAACTGCTAAGATTCGGTGGAACGAGTCTAGTTGATGCCATACATCAATTACTCCTGCGAGTATGGGAGAACGAGGAGATCCCAGACGATTGGCGCAGAAGCATCATCTGTCCAATTCATAAAAAGGGAGATAAATTGCGGTGTGAGAATTACAGGGGCATCTCACTAGTTTGTACGTCCTATAAAATTTTGACAAAAATTCTGGAAAATAGAATAAAACCGTACGCAGAACCAGTCATTGGCGAATATCAAAGCGGTTTCAGACCTGGTCGCTCCACAACCGATCAGCTCTTCTCAGTCAAACTGATACTCCAGAGGTGCTGGGAATACAACGTAAACGTATACCAAATCTTTGTCGACTTCAAGCAGGCATACGACAGTATCGATCGTGGAGTACTGTACAACATCATGCCGCAATTTGGTATACCAGCAAAATTAGTGCGACTGACAAAGATGACGATGACCAACTCCGTCTCACAAGTCAGGATCCAGAATAGACTTACTGATCTATTTGAAACACGCACTGGTTTGAAACAGGGCGATGGACTGGCACCGACGCTCTTCAACCTAGCACTGGAATACGTTATTCGGGCCATGAATATGGACAACAGCAAGACGCTACTCATCAAGTCGACACAATTAGCAGCGTACGCCGACGACATCAACATCATGTCCCGAAGATTGGCTGACGCAGAAGAATTTCTGCATACGCTCGATACCGCTGCAAAGGAAGTTGGATTACGTATTAACGAGGGTAAAACTAAAATAATGATGCAATCGGTGACAAGGACACCTGCACAACCGAGCATCAACGTGGGGGACCTCAACATCGAGTTCGTGAACAACTTCATCTACCTGGGTTGCAACCTGTCAAGGGACGCCAACGAAACTGACGAAATCAAGCGACGGATACAGTTAGCTAATAAGACTTTTTTCTCGGTTCTCCCCATAATGAAATCGAAACATGTGCACAGAAACACGAAGCTCCGCGTGTACAAAACCATTATACGACCAGTGCTATGCTATGGCTGCGAAGCATGGACCCTAACTCAAGCCTCCGAAAACATGCTAGACACTTTCGAACGAAAGGTTCTACGGCGAATTTTCGGGGCTGTTTGCGATCGAGATGGATGGCGCATCCGGTACAACCATGAGTTGTATGAAATGTACGATGAGCTGCAAGTATCGAAAATCGTCAAACTACAACGACTTCAATGGGCAGGGCATGTACAAAGAATGGACGATGATCGCATGCCTAAGAGAGTAATGAATGCAGAACGAGTCGACGGAGCGAGACTGCGAGGACGACCGAGATCTCGTTGGGAGAGCTCAGTAGGTGTGGACGCCGCGCAGCTGCTGGGCTCCCAAAATTGGAGGACGCGGTCACGTGACCGAGATAATTGGAGGACAATGATCCAGGCGGCCAAGGCCCGACGTCGGGCTGTCGCGCCACGATGATGATGATGGAACAGGCAAAGAACGGGACTCTTAATGACAACCACCAATAGGACGGCGGATGTTTAACAGGTTTAAATACAGCGGGGAGTCAGAAACCTAAACAAACACTTCAGTATCGGTTTTCTGACAGAAAACTCATAAAAACAAGTAATACGCACATTATATCCAATTGTTTTACCTCCAAAATAACTCTTATGGATTCGCTGATCATTTTTGCAGCCAACAACGAGGCATCTCAATCTACCACAAATCACTACCGCACTAATTTGTCCTACTGGAAATATCACTAGTGTCTTCTCTACATAACCGCGGCTCTTTACACACAAAAACCGGGTCCAAACTTTCGCGAATTAAACTGTATTCACTATTTTCACGAAGTGTTTGACAACTTTATTCACAACTGGAGAACGACAATCTTAAAACCGTTAACTTTACTCTCCCATCTCTCGTCGATTTCAAGAAGAGGATTGTCCCATTCTCTTGCTGTCAATTTGTATGGTTTGACAGGCATATAACCCCTCCTGTTGTTAGTTCTACACTCAAGGTTAATTATACCCCAGACTTATAGTATAGGGCATATTGTATTTTGAAAACCGTCAACCCTATGAAATTTACCTTCCACACAATTCCACATCTGTTTTCATCTGCGGAAAATTTAGTGATCTTGCATGGGATTTCACGGTACGATCTTAGTGCTGGCCTTTACAATTAAAATAAGTTATTTTTTTAAGCACGTGTGTCACCATGGAACGCGCATTGAGACGCTTTAATGTAGATTAACTTCTACGGCCTGTCTAGGACATTTAGCTAATTTGACCATACTTCACAAGACCAAAGTTTTTGCCAGTTCAAGATACTTTCTTGTTCATTTATTTAAAGTAAAAACATTCAAATATCTACCTGATTTCTCATTAGTGTAAAAATAAAAATATCTCGTAAATAAAATAAATGATGGCATTGTTCGTAATAAATAGAGCCAAAACAAATGAATTAAATAATGTTCACGTCAAAATAGACGCGTGTAGTACGATCATAATGAGTGAAAATCTCTTTCGACGTATGTTCACATTCTTAGACTTGATGCCGACGTAAATATTATTTATTTTTAGATTAGCGTGTACATACAAAATATAACAATGTGGTGCACATAAAATTGTAATTATTTATAGAACAAGGCAAATTTACAGTGTATAGCGTCTTTCAAAACGCTGTAAAGATTTTTGAATTGAAATAGGTATACGTTCATATTATAAATAGATTGATGGATATTTATAAGTATATTTTATTTTTAATGTTCATCGAAGTTAAAAGAAAGGTGAGAATTGAAGTTTATTGTTTTAAATCCAACCGATTTACTAATGATCTGGTGATAAAAGTCGGTTCTACACGACGTTGTGATGACTTATGACTTTTCCCAGAGACTGGACGCTTCCCTGTCGAAGTCAACATTTGTGTTTGCAAACCAAAGACAGTAAGCAGTACTTCTGAAATTGGATGAAAAAGCACTTATACTTAGTTTACGGCCACTGATTCGTTTGTTGTGTTTCCTGCTTTATTCTACGCAAGTTCAATGCAAGTGGTTTGAATCAACGGCGCATGCGCTTTAAGTACCGGATAGATAGACGCTCCGATCAGCCGATAGATTGTCAGAAAAATGGCCAAGAATTCCTTAATGGGCGAAAATTGCACCAAAAAATGACCGAAAATAATCCGCCCCCAATGTGGAGTCAGTATGATTTTACCTTGTAAAAATAACACGAAATGTGCATTCGACTGGACTCGCAATACCTTTAGTCACACAAAACAAAAACCGAAACCTGTTAAGTCCTTACCATAAGCTACCTTTTTGGTGGCGTCCAATGTAAGGTCGGTGTGAATTTGGCTAATCAAATAAACCAAAATGGGCAATCGAATTCACGCAGTGCCATTACTCACAAGGAATAAAAACCCAAACCTTTTCAATTCTTACCTTCAGGCTACTTCAGTCTACCTTTCCATAAGATAACTTGAGGTTATCCCGAGGCTTTTTCACAGTAAAAAATAGTCGAAAGATGACCGAAGAAACCTGAAAATATTCGGCGCCCAACGTGGGGTCAATGTGATTTTATGTAGTCGACTCGAAAGTGAAATGACCAATCGAATATTAACGTGGTACTTTTAGCAACGAGACTCGAAAACCGACACTTTTCTAAGCCTTACATTAAAGACACCTTATAATTTTTTCAAATCTAACGTATTATTTAATTAGGAAGAGGACTTGCGGCCCTATATAATGACAACCTGTTCAAAAGCACAATGTGCACCTATGCTTAAGGAGGACCTGCTACTATGTGCCAACTTTATGATGAGTGCCTGAATGAATATATTCCTTTGAATTTTACAATGACAATATTATTTCTCTTTCAAGACAAAAATTAATAAAATCTTGCACTCGTCGATGCACGATGGTAAAAAGATGGCAATCGGTTCCGGAACTAGGGAAAAATGCGAATAAAAATAGAAGAAAAATTGGGGTTGGGGTGAGAAAAAAAATAAAAAATCGAAAAATCCATATTTTTGCATCGATTCCACTGTGTGTGTGGAAAGTACCGCTAAATGATACCTCACACCATTCTTTATATAATTATAAGCAGGAAATAAGTAGTAGATATATAATATAGATAATAATAATACAACGGTTTGCCGGATTGCCGTATTCCTTTCAACCCTAGAGACCTCTTCACATACAAGTAATGACTTTCAGACAGAGTACGGTTAAATTACTCTCCAAGAAGCAATAATTATTTAAAATTTAATTCCTGTTGTAAATCGAATTTAATAAATACTTATTAATTACTTTGCGTTATTTGTGAAAATTAACTAAAAATTTGGATTTAAATTAAAATACTCCAAAATTTTGATTTAATATCGAAGCACGTGCGCAGGAAAACGAAGCTCCGCATCATCCGACCTGTGCTGTGTTACAGTTGCGAAATATGGACCTTGACCCAAGCCTCCACAATCCTGTTGAACGTTTTCGAACGGAGGATCCTTCGACTAATATTCGGAGCAGTTCAATATCAAAAAGCTTGCGAATCCGGTACAATTATCAGTTGTAAAGTCTTTACGATGAGCTGGAGGTTTCGAAAATTATCAAACTGAAACGATTACAATAGATAGGACACGTACATCGCGTGGACGAATCGGCATTCGTCCACGCGATGTACGTGTCCCCAAGAGAGTTCTCGAAGATAGCATCAGCGGAGCAAGATGCCGGGACGACCGAGAGGTCGTCGGGAAGGTTCAGTAGAGGCACTGCCGTCTTTACTCTCAGGCCGGAGTGTCAGCTGATTGTCAAAGCACTAACGACATGACAAGCAGTCAACGAAGTGTGAACGCGTGCGGTCGTCCGGTGAAATATCGCGATAATTGTGTGTAAAAGTGAGTTTAGTGCCGGAATTTTAAGTGTAACTAAAAGAAGTGGCTATCAGTGCCGTGTGAAAGTGAAAAAAAACGTGAAGTACCGGGAAATATCGAGTAAAATGGTGTATTGAAAAGTGCGAGGTTAGGAAAGTGCGACACGGGAAATTTCGCATTTTTCGTTTATTTTCCGGCAATTCGGCAAGTGTGAATGGTACAGCACTACCCTGGGACGAATCCTCGGGCCGGTGAGTTTAGCGGAAACTCCCGGAAGTGACCCAAAAAGTGAATTCAAAGTGGTTGTCAAATGACAACATTACAGGTGATTTCCGGCCTTTTCATCGGAATTCATAGGGTAAGTATACGTTTTTTGTTGTGCTAAAATTTTAGTGGATTTATGCGCCCCAAAATGCGGATTTTTACCACGATGTTGACGAACCGGACGAAAGTTTCACTGCTAGGCATCTAGTCCTGTCAGCTGCAGTGAAACTTTCGTCTGGCTCATCAACAACGCGTTTAAGAACCGTATTTTGGGGCGCATCAATTCACTAAAATTTTTGCACAACAAAAAACGTATAATTACCCTATGATTTCCGATGAAAACGCCGGAAATCACCTGTAATGTTGTCATTTGACAACCACTTTGAATTCACTTTTTGGAGCACTTCCGGGAGTTTCCGCTGAACTCACCGGCCCAAGGATTCGTCCCAGTGTAAGGCTGCACCATTCACACTAGCCAAATTACTGGAAAATTAACGAAAAATGCGAAATTTTTCGTGTCGCACTTTCATAACCACACTCATGTCTCGCGCACTTTCGAGCAGTTCATTTTGGTTGGAAGTTCGCGGCACCTTGTGTTTTTTTTCACTTCCAAATATCAGTGACAAGCACTACTTTCAATTGCACTTAAAATCGCGACACTAAAATCACTTTTACGCGCGAAAATCGCCAAATTTCAAGAGGTCGACTGCACGCGTTCTTCACTTTGTTTACATATGGTTCACTGCTTGTCATGACGTCATTGCTTTGACACTCCGGCCTGAGAGTTAAGATGGCGGTGGTAGAGGCTGACGCACAACAACTTCTGGGCTTTCGAAACTGGAAGACGCGGCCACTTGGCCGAGACAATTGGAGGAAGATCTATCCAGACGGCCAAAGTATGACGTCAGACCATCGAGCCACGATGATGATGAATTAAATATATGGGATTTAATTACTCTAAAATTTTGATTTAATAAATAGTTATTATTATTTTTGAAAAGTAATTAAAAAGTAATTATTATTTTTGAATTACAAGTACAATTACTTTTAATTGAAAAGTAATTATTGCTTCTTAATTAAAATTCCTTTTTCTGAAAAGTAATTATTGCTTTTGAATTACAGTTACTCTCATTGAAAAAAACCAATAAATAGTATTTAATTAAAAAACTCTGCTTTCGGAATCAAATTGACCACTTTCTCAATGAAATTAGACACTTTTCAAATAAGATTAATGACTTTTTGAATCAAATGAACGATTTTCCGAATGAAATCAACGACTTTCCGAATGAAACTGTAAATTATAGACTCTCTGGATTGAATTACCGCTTCTCCAAATTAAGTTTAAGAATGAAACTTCGTATTTTCTGAGCAAATCAAAGTAGATTACAGCAGTGGAAAATCAATGCCGCGAAAAATATTCTTTAATTATAATTCAACACAGCGATCCCTGAATTGGCATTTTTGATGACGCCAATCTCTAAATACATGGTGCATCAATAAAAGGCTAGCCTTTCAGTAATGTTTTTATACCCTAGACTTATAGTATAGGGTATATTGTTTTTGTCACGATGAAAATATGTAACACCTTAAAGGTCGATACACACACATCAGTCACGTCACGTCACAGTTCCGTCAGCACCGTCTGGTATCAGTCACAAAAAATATCGTTTCTTGAAAGTCAAGTGGCGCTGTCCACATTGAGCCGGCGCAGTCACGAATCAGAACCGTCAGTCGCGCTTCCGTCACCGAACAGTCAAATTCACATTTCTTCCCAACGATATTTTTTGTGTTTGACGGACGTCAGTCTAGAAAGTGAACATGGGCGATGACGAAAAATTAATCGAGTTGGTTCGAAATTACCCCGTTCTGTACGATTTATCGCATAATAAATATATGGATATAGCATAGTATAAAAACAGGATATGGAAACAAATTGGAAATGAAATAAAAATAGATGGTAAATCTAGGTACACTCGAGAGCATACACAAAAAATGACTGACTACGGTCTGAATACCCTGACGGCTATATGTGAATACAGCCGCAATTTTGACTGTGACTTGACGGTGACGGTTATGATTCGGAAGGTTGACTGAACTGTGACGTGACTGATGTGTCTGCATCGACCTTAAAGGAGGCTCCGGAGGTATAGCAATGTATATATATAAATGATCAGGGTCACCTCCTGATTCGATTTAGCCATGTCTGTCTGTCTGTCCGTCTGTCTGTCTGTCTGTCTGTCCGTCCGTCTGTCTGTCTGTCTGTCCGTTCGCACGATAACTTTCGACAGAATTAAGCTAGAGCCTTGAAATTTTGGTCAAATGTTGGTAGCATGATCTAGTTAGATGGTATTGAAATTGGGCCAAGAGAACGCCTACCTCCTCTACATAAGTAAAATAATTAAATGTATCTATAACTCCCGATTAAAAAATCATGAAAAGCTCTAGCTTTGCTGTATTGCTAGTGAGGGTAATTTTATGCTCTCCTGGGAAAATAAAATCGATCAGTTGAAAACTAACGGTAATTTTCTTACAAAGAGGTCCGTACTACCCTACTTTTCAGGTTTTTTGTCTATAACTCTTGAACCAATTGACGTAGACACCTGATTTTTGGCATGTAACCCTGAGGGAAGAAGCTGCTTAAGCTCCTGTAAGTTGGGCATAATCAGATTAATGGAACACCTACCTCCCCAACAAATTAAAAAAAAAATAAATATTCCTTAATTACGATAACTTTCGATAGAATGATACTACCGAGTTAAAAATTTGGTAGAATGTTGCTAGTAAGACCTACTTGGTTGGTATTGAATATGGGCACGATCTGACCCAAGGAACCTCCACCTCCCCTACAAATGAAACTTCAAATAAGCGATAACTTTTGATAGAATGAAACCAGTGACTTGAAATTTTGGTCAAATGTTTGAAGTGAGATTGAGTTAGTTGGCATTAAAGATGGGTAAAATCCAACCTAAGGAACCCCTACCTCCCCTAGAAATGGAACTTAAAATAAGCGATAACTTACGACAAAATAAAACTAGCGACTTGAAATTTTGGTCAAATGTTTGTTGTAGGATCCAGTTGGCTAATATTGAAAATACGTAAAATACGTAAAATCCGACCAACGAAACCCCTACTTCCCCTACAAATGAAACTTCAAATAAGCGATAACTTTCGATAGAGTGAAGCTAGAGACTTGAAATTTTGTTTGAATGTTTGTAGGGTAACCTAATTGGTTGGTGGCAATGATGGGCAAGATCCGACCCAAGGAACACCTACCTCTCCCACAAGTGAAACTTCAAATAAGCAATAACTTTCGATTGAATGAAGCTAGCGACTTTAAAAATTCGACAAATATTTGTGGAATAAATTAGTTAGTTAATTGATTTTGAAAATGGTCAAGATCCTACTGAATGAGTGCCAACCTCCCCTATGAACTGGCCATATAGGAGACCCATTCTTAATGCATATGGTCGTTGCCAATTGGTACTTTTGGTATCACCACTAGGTCTGTACAAGTCTAGGGTATATACGCTTCGGACTCCGGGCTGGTTTTTTTTTAATAAATGAACCTTATATGATAAATTTTATACCGAAAAATCAAAGTACATACTACGTAATCTATTATCATTAACGCTCCATCCCATGACGAAGCCAATTTTAACACCAACTCTCGTAAAAATATACAGAGTTTCTCTGCCTGATTCTTTAATTTGATTCTGAAAACCGTTAATTCAATTCAGAAAGTCGTTAATTTAATTTCATTCAGAAAGTCGTTAATTTCATTCATAATTTCATTAATTTCATTCGTAAAGTCATATCTCCCAAAAACAACCCTGTTGTAAAAAAATCCCCGACAAGAAAAACTCTTCAGCCGCAAAAAGGGATTCATATGAACACAATACCGCCAAAGTACTCGTAGCTTCGCGCCTCGCTCTAGGGTATCCATATTGAACCCTGATTGAAGTAGTTAATTTCTTTCAACGCTGATTGGCGGGGAGCTTCGTAGCCCAAAGCGTGATCCACACGCAATGACTTATCCATCATTTTGTCGCAACAATATCGTTGTCATTTTATTGCCATTTTGTCATAAATCCCTTCGGCGGTGAGTTGATGCGTCCAACAAGAAGCACATATATGTAGTTCCATTCGCGCGAATTTTACGTTTTCACTAGTAAATTTGAGCGATGATTTCAGTCCCGACCGACAGAAAAATTGAAATTAGCACTCTGTGCCAGGTAGGGTGGAATGGTATGGAATGTATATGTCATGAAAAATCCAACTTTTCGTTCAATTTGTATAGAGTGTGTCATGCTTATTGCACATGAAATGCGTGCAATGAATGGACTTAGCCTTGTCGAGGTGTGTCTTGCATACCCCACCCGGTACACAGAGGGATAAATTAATTTTCCTTTCAGTCGGGATTAAAATCATCGCTCGAATTTACTAGTGAAAATTTAAAATTGGCGCGAAAGAAACCGTATGTGTCTGTTGTTGAACTCGTCGAATCAGTGACAATGATAAAGACAACGATGTCATTGCGATAAAATGATGGATAAGTAGTTGAGCGCTTAAAGCTTCTTCTCGCCCAAATCTCGTTATAAAACTCCCACCTTATATAGACTAAAAATGCACTTCAGTCCAGAAGTGATTAATAGACTATTTTCTACTCCGTTCTTCTTCAGATTGTTCAATTTATTTTGTTTGATGGAAGCTCCCCGCCAAACAGCGTTAAAAGAAATTAACTACTTCAATCAGGGTTCAATATGCATACCCTAGACCCCTAAAGCGAGGTGCGAAGCTACGAGTACTTTGGCGGTATTGTGTTCATATCAATCCTTTTTGCGGCTGAAGAGTTTTTCTTGGCAGGGATTTTTTTACAACAGGGTTGTTTTTGGGAGATATCACGTCTTTTTGCATAGTAGTAGTAGTTATCCAGATGGCGCAACGGTAAGCACGTTCGCCTTCTATACACTGACACTTTCACTTCGAGAAAGCGAGAAACTCTATATTTTGTTTTCACATTTTTGGAAGTATCTTTTTATCTACTGCATGGATCAGAGCAAATGAAAGAAAAGGCACACCCTTGGGACACAGTCAATCCGTGAGAAAAGAAACCAGACCTCGATACGCTCCCTACGAGGCTGTAGCCCTGTCAAGGAACAACACGATCAACGAGAACAAGAATAATTTAAAAAATAGCGATTTTCAAACTGTTATATCTCGGTTGCTTTTCGTCATATCGACATCAAATTTGCAACACTTCGTAAGACGGCCGGAGAAAATGGTCATACTAAATTTGAGCCCCCACAATCACCTGGAGCCCCAGCTACAGAGGTCCGAAAACCCGTACTTGTTGTGTCGCGTAAACATAGTCTTGGTCACTTTTTCAACTTTTTTCGTTTTTCTTTGGCGGGCGGGACGCTCCCGCGTCCCTAGATACCTACATATCTCACTCGAAAAATCGGTAATTTGATTCGAAAAGTCGTTAATTTGATTCGGAAAATCGTTGGTTTAATGGAAAAATGCTATATAGTATGTAGAAAAACATCTAACGAGACGACTTGCGTTGTCGCACGAATGATCCCAATTGATATCATAGCAGACGAAACAAACCGACTGTACAGAAGTCGACGTTAGGAACTGACGGAGGTACCGGATTAGCGGGAAAGTAGAGAAAGGACCGGTTCCATTAGAAAATGGCAGCAACGCTGAAAAGAAGCACAAAAGGGTCGTTGGACTTATACGCCTATCCCACAAATCAAAACTTGGCCAAGTTTCTTTTTGTGTGGTGTATAAAGGCAACATCTGTCCATAAGCCTGGCCACAGACTGTCGAACACGAACTCCAACTCCAACATGAACCTGGTACAAATGTCCTCTGAATAGCTCAAGGCACACACACATTTCACAAAAATGTAAAGAAAACAGGTCAGGCTTGTATCATTTTCGTGTTCGAGGTGGAGCTGGAGTTCGGCAGTCTGTGGGTGCACTAAGATACCCGGAAGTGGCATATGATATCTGAAGCTCGAGTTATTCAATATTCGAAGGAAGTAATGAAATATAGGAAACCAAAATAGACGTTACTAACACTTCTATAAAACACGGGGGAACACATGCTTGCACCGTTTACAGAGAACTCAGGTATGCAGAGAGATTGCTGATTGACGTGTTGGAGTAGCAGATGTTCTCGCGATTTAGCCTATATTTGGCTAAACTGAAGGTTTTTAGTCAATAAGAATCATGACATAACCGATGGGAGTGGACAGCGGAATATATGCAAGATTTCCTCACCTGTCTAAAAAAAACACGTGGTGGTTTTATTGTAACTATAATTTGGGTAACTGATCCAAAGATAATTTATTCTAACTATCAACTTATCTTTGCTCACCACGTCCTACTAGCTGTCATCTCTTTTGCAAAACTTCAGAATTTTGAGACAATTGTATGATTATTTATTTACTTAATGATAAAAGTAAATGATATAAGATATTAGCCATTTACACATAAATTCTTCTATTCCATTTTTTTTTCAACAAAACTTCCCCCAGCCTATGCCAAATTCATCTTGAATTCACCCCACTAGAAAGGATATTCTCGTGAAAAAATCTCACGAAGAAAACTAGTTTTCGCCATTTGATAATCTCAAAGTCGGCGAACGGGTAAGAAACAACATCAGAATAATAAACGTATAAAATACCGAAGTCTACCAGGGAAAATCGATAGTATCCTTAGCAGGATGCTGAAGACGAGATCAAGGACCTGGTAAGAAGCGAATCGAATTATGCTCGTGTTTTTTTGCATGATAGGAGAGAATAGGAGACATCGCGGATCATTTGAATAATTGCATAATTCATTTTGTCGGATGCAACAACGGGATGCAATGTTTTGAATTTTTTATTAATAGGTGTAAATATAACAACATGGGTAAAGAGTAGAAAACAACCCAGTATTATGTACACTTGCATATATTGGCACTCAATTTACACTACATGTTAAAAAAAAAGAAACATGAAAATATGTAACACCTTAAAGGAGGTTCCGGAGGTATATCAATGTACTCGTAGTTACATAAATGATCAGGTTCACCTCCTGATTCGATTTAGCCATGTCCGTCTGTCTGTCCGTTCGCACGATAACTTTTTATAGAAAGAAGCTAGTGACTTGAAATTTTGATAAAATGTTTATAGTAGGATCTAGTTTGTTGGTATTAAAAATGGGTAAGATCTAACCCAAAGAACCCCTACCTTCCCTACAAATAAAACTTTAAATAAGCGATAACTTCTGATAGAATAAAGTTAGCGATTGAAATTTTGGTCAAATGTTTACAGTAGGATCTAGTTGGCTGTAATTGAAAATACGCAAGATCCAAACCAACGATCCCCTACCTCCCCTACAAATTAAATTTTAAATAGCGGTAACTTTCGATAGAATGAAGTAAGCGACTTGAAATTTTGGCAAAATGTTTGTAGTAGGATATATTGTAGTTTGTCAGTGTTGAAAATGGGTAAGAGACAAAACTATTTAGTAATTGCTGTGTAACTTAGTGCGTTGAGGCGTCAGTGCGAGGAGCGCTTCCTTCCAATCATGGGTTCAAATCCCGCTGTGACAATGGTTAGTATTCGAGCCTTTTACCGATTGAATAAAAATATTCACTGATTCACCGTATGGATAATTTGTTTAACTATGATATTTTGATGAATAATTTCCATCCATTCGGAATATTTTGGAATTCACCTAATGGTGTAAAAATAATATCCGCACAGAAAGTATTTTATTTACCCAAAAAAAAAAATCGTCATAATGGCACACCGAATCGATGAATTCCCGCTAGCTAATTTTTTACTGTGACAATTAGAGTTTTCGTTCGAAAAGTTGGTTTTTTCAACAACACTCCGGAGGCATATTTGAATTCCTGCTTTTTTTGGCTTCCAGTAAACTCAACAGCAAATTTAGAATGATGGGAATAATAAGTTCATCCCTTTGTAGTCCGCCCCGTAAAAAAGGTCTCAACCATACGTATTTCGTATGTAATAACGTGAATTCGAAATAGGTATACCGATGTAGTTGGCAAGAGGACACTTTTTTCTACTTTAGGCTCTTTCTTTATTGGCAACTTAGGCTCAGGTTGTGATTTTTATACATTTATATTATAAAATCAGATATTATAAAACATGCATTCAAATTTCAATAAATTGTCTTTACGATCTTAATTATCTTGACCCCTCCAGGAGGATGGGCTCATCAACATCTCCAACATTTCAAAGCCTTGTTGACGTTTCGATAGCATATCTACTTTTTGGACATGCAGTAGCACGCATCTCCAATTCGCGCCATCTTTATACTGACAAGCTCGGAGTGCAGTGGAAGTTCTACCAGAACCCACAGGCAGTTATTTGCTCGCGCCGAGGATAGAACTTCCTTTATCTAGATCGTAGAGCGGTAACCAAGCGAACACGGCCACCCAGTGCGTCTGTATGATATAAAACATGAATTTCATCTAAAAATCTAATTAAACACACAACGACCCCCGACTCTCCATATCCACCAATGCACAACAAAATCTACTTAACCGAAGGACAACGAAAGCATCCACTATTTGCTGCAAATATCTCCCCCAGGACTAATGTAGTTCAAGTTGTTGAAAGCCTCATTTCTGCTGTGTTCCGCTATGAGTATCACAACGTCGCAAAAACATCATAACAACTTTTAAAGACCTTTCACAACTTAAGTTGTTCGGCTCTTTTTTTCGAGTGAGGTGAAAGGTTTCCAGGATAAAGTTCTTAGGGTTTTTGTCGTGCATTGACTTTCTCCCGATTGGGTACATGTTTCGAAATGTATTAGTGTAGCGAGTCTATAGAGTAAAACATTGTCCTAGACCGAAATTATTACCAATAAAGTACATTTCAGTAAGGACTCAACGGATGGAAGAATGTTAGGTATTGTGGCTTGCAGGAGGATATTAAATCAGGGAATTGAAATGAAATCGTGTCTGGGAGATTTTTTTTTTAAGGTTTATCTTTAGGTGGAGTAAAAAGTAAATAACTGCGACAACTAGTTATTCATTCAAGGGATGGATCTGGAAAACCTAGAACTATCCTCGTAGATGAATTCGCCGTGATTGAGAAATCATAGAAAATAAAATCTGATTAAGGTTGATATTAAGTCAAGTAACTTGGCTGCCATGATAACCAAATCACATATCGAACATGAGCTGGCCGATTGTGAAACCATAGGGATTAAGCGAACCATAACCTTCTCCAACTTAGAGAAGAAATAGGATTTATGCTCAAGCTGGACAGAAGTAGAAAAACTGGAAGCAATTTTCCTAATCGTTAACATCTCACTTTCTTCGGAAATCATTGCAGGGAGGCATGCCCACGAATAAGGCATAGAGCAGCGATCACACTCAAGATGAAGTCAATGTGCTGTTTTTTCAGTGATAGAAAATGAAGGCACTATGCACTAACCCACATTGCGTTACCCTGCTAATAGCCTCGGATTTCAAATTCAATTTACATGTAAAGCGATGGACATAAAATTATTAGTGTTGCAGTGCAGTGCTTTGAGCATAGTCTACCTAGCAAGTTCACTTACGTGGCAGTCACCGGCAAATCCCCCGTCTCAATGAGCCATGAACGACAATGTGAACGCCCGCTCCACCCACTGTCAGTTTTGGAGCCATCCGTATATCAATAGACACTGGCAACGGAAACTGACCTCAATCATTAGATAGGTCGTGTATGAAACCATATGCAGTGCGATCATTGGTGGTATTGTGCTATTGACTTTTGTATCGAGAAACTGGACTAGATCAAACGATTCAGCTGACTCTTCTCGATAAATTGACTGATCTGGCCAGGTTAGGCCGAAGCATTCGGAGGCGTAACATCTGCGGGTCGATTGGATGATTGATCATTCATTAGCGACTCTACATGGTCTCTAGTCCCAGCAAACCAGAGAGTTTAGGAACAGATTAACTCAGCTGCTGACGGCTCAGCCAAAGACCAACGCAGATCTGAATACCGTTCACTACCGAACGAAGAAGCGTAAGACGGGACAAGCGAAATTATTTTAACGCATTAGCAGAGAAGGCAGAGGAAGCGGTTTATCGCGGTGACAGTGGAACCCTTTTTAAGCTTATTAAGCCATTTACTGGCAAATCTTTTGCAACAGAACATCCTGTGAAAGATAAAGAAGGGGTTCTACTGATAACCAAAGAACACCCACTGCGGAGATGGAGAGAACACTTCATTGAGGTCCTCAACAACGCCTTTGGACCTTCGAATGCATTTTCATTAGTAGCAGAAGATATTTCGCAAATAGCCAGACTTGATACCAGCCTACCATCTAAGCTGAAAGTAACTGCGGCTATTAAATCGATGGAAGCGGGTAAAGCCCCTTGGATAGATGGAATTCCGATGGAACTTTTTAAAGCAGATGCCAATGCTACTGCGGATATTTTTCTTCCCCTTATCCAAGAGTGTTGGGAAACCGAAACTCTCCCTAAAGAGTGAAGAAGGCCGTCATTCTTAAGATCTCAAAAAATGGCGAACAGAACAATTGCAATAATTGGCATGGGATCTGTCTTCTCCCAGCAGTCTCCAAACTGATGGCAAAAATAATCTTGAGCCGGATCAAACAAACAGTTGACCGCACATTGAATGATGAACAAGCCGGCTTTCACGAGGGCTTCTCATGTAGCGACCACATCAACACCCTCCGAATCATTGAACTATCCGCAGAGTGAGATTCCCATTACATCTCACGGTCATCGATTTCGAGAAGGCGTTTGCCAGCGTTGACCGGGAATATACATATCTGGAGGGTTTTACGTAGGAGAGGCATACCAGATAAAATAATTTCCATCATAAAGGAGTCCTACCAGGGAGTCCAATGTCACGTCTTACAAGGGTAAGTTGTCAGATCTTTTCGAGGTGGATAGCGGAGTGAGACAAGGCTGCATTTTGTCACCTATACTGTTTTTGATTGCCATTAATGATGTACTAAGCGGCGCGCTTCAAGAACACCAGAATAAAGGTGTAAGATGGCGGTTGTTCAAATACCTTCAACACCTATCAATTAAATCGGATCAAGCAGCTCAAATGGCTGATACCATTAAGTACTAAGTACTTGAGTTTGGATTCAGGAAGGTAAAGCGGGATTTGTGTTTCGGGGCAGGCAGTCGAGAAAGTTGACAATTTCTGTTACCTCGGAAGCGTAGTTACAGCAGATGGTGGAGCGGATGCTGATGTACAGTCTCACATCAACAAGACGCGAGCAGTTTTTTTTTTCAGTTTGACTGTTTTCTGATAAAACATCAACATTTCCAGACGCAGCAACCTCCGGATCTTCGAAACCAACGTAAAGTCAGTGCTTTTATATGGCTGTTCAACTTGGAAGGTGACCAATAATATAATATAACAACAAAATTGCAAACTTTTGTGAACCAGTGTCTACGGCGCATCCTGCACATACGGTGGCCAGAGGTAATTTCTAACGACGACTTCTTTACTATTACTGGTCAGGACAGGATAGACACTTGCATTAAAAGGCGAAAGTGGTGATGGATAGGTCACACTCTCCGAAAAAAGCCAAACAACATTGTTCAACAGGCCCTCGATTGGAACCCGCAGGGAACCAATGCAAGTCCCCGTCTTGGACGACCAAGTAACACGTGGAGAAGATCAGTTAAGAAAGAGGGTGCCAAAATAGGCAAGTCGTGGAGTGAGCTGAAAGCGATGGCGATGAACAGGACAAGGTGGAAACTAGGCGTGGGTAATGCCCTATGACCCACAAGGGGTTAATATGAACCAGAGAGATTCGGTGCATCGTGCAAGTCAACTGTTCCATGTGGCCCAGTTAACGTTTCGTTGTTTATGCCAACGAAACGTCAACTGGGCCATCATATGGAATGATGAATCTTTCTGGCCTCCTGGTAAACTTCTGAAGGACTTCGTTCGGGATTTTCCGAGCCGACGATTTGCCCGGATCCCAAAATAATTAAAATTTGCAAGATCTCGTTATACTATCAAAATGAACAAGGCTTAAGGACCAAGCTTGAGCTTCCACTCTCTTAATTCTTCTGCTTTGTCGTCATATCATGATATAATTTGCCTTACCGAAACTTGGTAACCCCACGACTTACTCAGAAACTCACCTTATTTCGCCACAGATCGGATTATCTAGACTGACTTTAAAAAGTCCGGTTCTTTAACTCTCCATGGTACCAAGTTCTTCTATCTACGAGAATATTTTCAGTTATGTTCTGTGTCCATGAAAATTTCAATTATGTCCTGTCCTGGATTTGCCTCTTGTATGAGACATAACATAAGCTTAGCCGGTTAGATGAAGCATGAAGGGCATGCCGGGTGGCACCATTCCCGGCAGTTTCAATACTTTGCTGGCTAGTCGAGCTGAATACTCTAGGCTAGACCTACCTTCTCAATTTGCGTCGTTACACTAGCTAGAGGAATTGTGTGATAAAATACCATAAAAACACTTTCATAACACATCCAACTTTAATTGCATCATTAAAGTCATAACAGTTTGAACGTTCTTTTTTAATTCTTTCTCACTGCGGTATGCAAATTTAATGAATTGCTGTGTCAATGGACCCAGCAGCGCCACCAAGAACATTCAATACAACGCTGCTGTATATTCAGGACAGGCTGGAACAGTTCAAAATGATGATGATAGGTGGTAACTATGGTGAGTGAATGTGAAGCAACAGGCACGAGGAATCGAATGACAATGACATGGTCAAGGACGCAAGAATTAATTAAAGTTTAAATGGGTTGAATGTGCGTTTCACCATTGTGCAGTGAGTGAACATTAATCTATATTGATTTCATGCATTGAGAACTCGGGCTTAATATGCTGGTGGCAAGAGAGGTTGCCAAGGTTGAGGCAATCAGCTATTCTAATCGATAAGCACGTTCAGAAGGCGTAGAATATTCAACATCCATGTAGTGCGGTTGCACAACCGCTCTGTGATACATTTTCTGCCTTCTCGGCATTGTCTTATTGGAAAACATGCCCGAAGACTTCGAGTACCGCATAATGACTATTACAGCTGCTGTGGCGATGATGTGGATGAGGAGGAGAACTTCTTTCATCATCTGCTCTGTGCCTGTCCTGCTTTGGCTTGGAGGTGATTGTGTTTGTCAGCTCCGGCTGGTTTGATAAGTAGGTTTTTGGTCGGTAAATTAATCCATGGTGGTATCACAACGGACCCTGATGGCCTAAGTGTGGTCTTTGTGTCAGAGCAGCCCTTTTAAACCTAACCTAACCTAATGAACAATTAGCTGTTAAATATTTGACAAAATTAACAAGTCACAGCTGACGACTCAAACAAAATGTCTAAAGTGTTAGGTAACTTCATAAAAGCTGGCAACTATAGATGCTTCTTTCGTTGTCACAATATGCTCACCCAAGTTTCTGCAGAGTGAAATGACAATGAACTTGTTCACCAGAAAATAAATAACCCAGTGTGCGTTCATAAACGACATTTACACAACCGTTACGCAACGATTGCAACCTCTGAACGCACCCATTATTTGTAAAATCATAAAAAAAAAAAATTAGCCGGCATTCAATTAGAGAACCATAGACATCGTTGTTTAATTTACTTTTCTTGTGACTGACTTGAGGTTGAAACTTTACATGTTCCAAACAAGTTAAAATAAATTGAAAAGAAATCAAACGTAGCAGTACGTAGATAAATGGTTAATGTATTGAAAATCAAGACTCTGTAAGATAACTTTTCGTAGACATTTATATAGGGTTCTGTAATGAACCATATTGTGGTCTGATAGTGCTGCTTCCACCGGCAGATCTATGGCAGCACCTGATGAGTAAGGATCTGTCGGTGGTACGAAACCAGAAGCCGAGGGTCCCTTGACGCCTGGACCCTGATGCGAACGCAAGGAAAATCTGCGCCCCCATTTTTACCTCCCCTGTTTGTGTTGTTTTCCCCAGGCCTATGAATTTTTGTTAATACGTAAAGGACAGGGGCAACGAGCGGTGAAAACCCCGCCCACTTCTCCCGAACTGAGCTAAAGCAAGCATAGGCCACTGCTTAGCTTGTTGAGGAGCCTTTTTCTTCGCCAGATGGCACGGCCCGACCTTCACGGTCAATTATGCTACCTCAAGCTCCGTCCCCACGGGCATCTTCGGATGCCCACCAAACCGTCCGTTACATATCGGTTTGGTGGGCATCCGAAGATACCCGTGGGGACGGAGCCTAAGGTAGCATATTACCGTGAAGGTCGGGCCGTGCCATCTGGCGTATTACGTATTAACAAAAACTCATAGGCCTGGGGAAGACAACACAAACAGGGGAGGTAAAAATGGGGAATAAAAACAAGCTTGCCGAAGGTATGATACCCTTCACGCGAAGGGTGAAAGTGCATTTACCACTTTGAAATTAGTACTAAAACTTGTTCCGATTTCATTGTTCCTATGAGAGGTATATGAAATAGTGGGCCGATTTCAACCAAATTTAGGGACGTGATGTGCCTGTTAATATGATTGAATAGTATGAAATTTGGTAAAGAAAGATAAGAAATAGAAAAAATTTCCTAACAAAAACTTGTTTTTGGAACGGTCGTTCCTATGACAGCTATATGATAGAGTAGCCCAATTTCAATCAATTCAGCAATATAATTTGACTAAAGATATTATTTATCAGTGTGAAATTTGAAAAGGATATCTTTAGAAATAAAACAGTTTTTCTCACAAAGACGAATTTTTTGACTGGTCGCTCCTATCGCAGCTATGTGACGTAGTGGTCTGATTCCATTCGTTCCGATATATATACAGCGTGCAATAAAAAGAAAGCTGTGTACAAAATTTCAGCTCGATAGCTTTAAAACTGAGGGACTAGTTTGCATAGAAACAGACGGACAGACAGACAGACGGACAGACGGACAAAGCTTAATCGACTCGTCTCATCATACAAACCAAGAATATATATAGTTTATATGGTCGGAGATGCTTCCTTCTGTGCGTTGCAAACTTCATGACAAAGTTAATATACCCTATCACATCCGTGAAGGGTATAAAAAATAGTCGATAAGGATGGAATGGTTAACGGAGGGATTAGACGCCCACACGGTCGCACCTGGGTCCGGGTGTAATGGGACCCTCGGCCTCTGGTTTCGTACCACCAACAGATCACTACTCATCAGGTGCTGCTTCGATCTGCTGGTGGGAGCAGCACTACCAGACCATAATATCGTTCGTTACAGGTGGTTCACTACAGTTCTTTTACGGCAGTAATCCTTGTATTGATCTACTGTGTGATGAGTTTGTTCAAACTCCTTTTAATAATCGAAAATGAGGACAACACATGAAAATATGATAAACAGTCGACGACATTTAATTCAAAAGCTTAAATAATGGTGGCGAAGCGAAACGGGTACTACATACTCGTAGTCCGCTTTTCAGGTTTGAAGTGACCCACATAGTGAAGGGTATGCCATGCTCCAGATGCTTATGACAAAAAAAAGAATCAAAGTGACCCCTCCCACTCAACCCCATTTAGCAAAAAAAAACAACGGCTAATCTTTGCAAAAAACATTTCTTAGACATAGTTATCATAAATAATTTAATAACCATTTTAGAAAAATATAACAGTCCGGGAACCGACTGCTTGTTTACTGCCCTCATTCTAAGACTGAATAGGGAGTTGGTGCTGGCGTCTTAGAACCTAACTCCAGGATCTGAATCGCTGTGGGTGCCTGGCTCAGCGTTTTCAAGCCGCGATCCATGCCATAGAGGTCTGCGCCAGGCCAATTCTGGAGAAAAATCTTGAAGGCGTTCATGTTGCTATTTGCACACATAGCCAGGCAGCCATAAAGGCTCTATCTTCACACAAACTCTCTTCAAAGCTGGTGAAAGAATTTCGCGAACTTCCCCAATGCCTGTCTGACAACCAGGTCTTGTTATACTGTATTGCCAGGCCACTGTGGTTTTGAGGGAAATGAATCAGCATAGATTAACTTGACAGGCAAGGTTCAACGTTTAGTTTTATTGGACCGGGACCATACTGTGGTTTGGGCCCGGCTTCAGCCAGGGCGATAATAAGGACATGGTCTGAAAAGCCATGACAGCACTACTGGGATGACTATCTCGGGCTGCGGCAATCGAAGGAGTTGATGAGGCCCTTCGACTCTGGGGACACTACTTACATGAGTAGAGTTGATCTGAGGCTACTTGTTGGCTACATTTTGAGTCATCATTGGGATAGATATCATTTAAATAAGACACGTATATGTTTATATGGAGATACGGAATGCCGTCTCTGTTTGGAGGACAATGAGACCACATAATATATTTCATGTGAATGTCCAGCCATTGCACGGGCATAATAGTCTTCGTAAGAATGGTGGAGGGTCTCTTGTTATGATTTTTTAAGGACTGTGTCACAATAGACCTCCTATGGTCGCAGTGCTTACCTTTAGGGTCACTAGCCTTCATCATTCATTCATTACTTCCCTCATTGCGTTTTCTTTCTTTAATTAGTACAAAGATTCGAAATGTTTACTCACGGAATATCAATCCTGCCTGAGCAGAGCCCGCCAGAAATGCCTTAAATTAATTACAAAAATTCAATAAAAGAAAAATGGGTCGTATAACCCTCATGTCGGTCTATAATAAAATATGCATAGAACTGTAGAGACTTGTGCAGGGCTTCCGAATATGCGATCGTGCCTTGTCCAAACTTGCCGCAACACACTGGCAGGATAGCCTTAACGTGATGTTTCAGGTCAACCCAAGGGTCTTGATGTTCTCTTCCCGAAAAACCAATCATGCCTAGCGAAAGTTTGCGGGAAGTGGGTCAACCTGTAAAAAAAGTTATACGTAATACATACGTATCATACGCCCACATCCTGCAACCCACTATCAGGAAGCTTTTGCGATGTAGGATTGGTTTCTGGAAAAGAGAACACCAAGACCATTGATTTGACACAGTATTTAGCAGAAAACGCAATGAGGGTACTTCGATGACCTGAAGCATCACCTTTGGGCTATCCTGGCAGTGTGTTGCGGCAAGTTTGGACAAGGTACGGTCGTATATTCGGAAGCCCTGCACAAGTCTCTATACTCTTATGCATATTTTGTTACAGACCGATATTGAGGTTGTACGCCCCCATCCTGCAACCCACTATCAGCAAGCTTTCGCGATGCAGGATTGGTTTCTCGAAAAGAGGAACCCAAGACCTTTGATTTGACACCTTATCTAGCGCAAACCTCTATGGGAGTTGTTCGTCGACCTGAAACGTCATATTTCCCGCTGCTGCCACCCACTTCCGGCGAGCTTTCGCGAGACAGGGTTGGTTTTTCGGAAGGAAGACTTCAAGACCCGTGATTTGATACCATATTTAGCACAAACGTAAAAATTCAAATGTCACCTTTGCCCTCTCCTGCCATCCACTTTCAGGAAGTTTTCGAGAGACAGGATTGTTTTTTTTTTTTGGGAAAAGGGCATCAAGCCCTTTGATCAAACACCATATTTAGCACAAACCTCAATGAGGGTTGTTCGTCGACCTAAAACGTCACATTAGCCCGGTTCAGCGACCCACTTCCCGCAAGCTTTCGCGAGGCAGGAAACCATTGGAAAGAAAACGCAATAAGGGTTATTAACACGCGGTCGTCTCTCTTTCTATAAGGTACGCATCGTGGTTCGCGCCTTGGCTAATAGTGGCTGTACCGCTGTAGCGTATTGAACGAGCGAAGCTAGGGTTCTTGGCTTGTATACTGACGGTTCCAATCTTTTAAACCGCGGAGCGGAGCTTACGCAAGGGGAGTGCGAAATCATCTCAATTTAAAACCCAAAGTCAAAGACTTTAACCACTATGCATCCCCGGTCATCTATACGCCATTAAATCTGTCATCTCAAAGGGGATATGTTGTACATGGTTTTGGTCTTATTATAAATCTAAGTTTTCAGTCTCCGCGGAGGACTGACGTCCAGGGAGGGGTTAAAGGGGTGTTTTTTTTTAGATTTTTTCCTTTTATCTAAAAAACTAAAGACAACAAAAAAAAATACATAAAGAATATCATAACCACTTTTCTTGTATTTTGAATAGTTTTCGAGATGATCTCCTTTGAAAAACGTTGGGTTAGCCGTTAGCTTAAAGAGCTGCCATAATTATCCACAGCACACATAGACCACATCTGGGTCCGTAGTGCTACCACACGAGATACAAAATCCCGGCCATCGTAAACCTCGAACCAACCTGAGACCACAATAAAACGTTGTAACTGACCAACGTCAACATTTACCAAGTCCACCAACTCGTTAAAATAAGATAAGATGAAATAGTCGAGCTACTGTCCCAGCTGGAAGATACTGCGACCATAAAAGATCTGCCGTAGCTCATTAATCCAAAAGACCCGTCCACCTTTCTAATAAAGGGCAGTAAGTCTTTAGTAGGAATCAACCTGAAGTCTGCAGTGCTGCCCGAGGAGTGACATCCTAAAACGCACGATGGCGGGACATTGGCATAAGATGTGTTTGATCATTTCCACGTCTTCCAGACACAGGTGGCACTCAGTCTCGCTGGACAGAACTCAATCTCGCTGGACATCTTGTTCAGGTGATATATGACCAGGTAATTGCCAGATAAGTACCTCACTAGGAGTCTTAGGTGGGTTCTACTCATTTTAGTAGTACCCGTGTTACTCTCGTTAAAATAGTAAGAGCCTAGAATTAACCTCCTCAGACTTGCCAAGCCCGAGCACCCTCAAAGAAAATGGAAGGTACTCTCCTCTTCCTCCTCATCACCACAACTTCTACAAATGTCATTATACGGCAGCCTAAGCCTCCTGGCGTGCTCTGCGATTGGACAATACCCACTGATAACACCGACGATAGCACCGATATATTATCTCTTCAACGACAGCAACTTAGCAGGGCTAGACAAGTCCCACCTGGACCACGTCTGCTTAGTTAGATTATGTGTGCTACTGCTCAGCCATCTCCAGTTAGTCCTGCTGACCGCAGCCTGCATAAAAGCGAATTTGCATGAGTCGAAAGGAATTTCAACTGTGCAGCGAGTACTTTCAGCTTCAGCCGTTGGCCTGTCTATCATAATAACACAGATTGGAAAAAACTCCCCTTTAACCTCGTCCCTCAAGGACTTTCGGTCCACCGGGGAGATCGAAGTATTAGTATATTAGTGTCACCATACACTGTCGAACTCGATCTCGGAACATGGTACAAATGGACCGGACCGGAGGACATTTGTTTTGTACCAGGTTCGTGTTCGACATTGTATGGTGACACTTACTCGTAGAGTCATAGTAGGGACACAACCATATACAACATAGCAAAAAATCAGTTATACCCAATTTAGTGCGAGGTAAAATGTCTATTTATTGGGGGGGGGGGGGGGGGGGGTAGTGTGCCAAACGGCTGACGGCCAAGTCTTAGCGATAAGACACTTTGGAAAGAGGCAGATAGCTGTAGCCTGAATGGCTGACCAACACCTAAGCTTCTCAGGTTTAGTAGGATAAAATGACTTGCGTAGTTGGACCTGCAACATAGTTGTGTAAACTCCATCGCGTTTATTAAACCATCTGAAACAGCTATCTCCGAGGCCATCCCCTGAATGGGGTTAAGCGATGTGCTGACAACTCGTCCTTGTAAAAACCACTCCTCGTCAAGAAACCTGGAACAACAGCCTCGTTACGGGCTGTCGAGCCACGATGATGATGATGATGCTGGGATATCAGCAATGGTCTATAATTTTAAATCTTCACATTCCCATCGACCTATTTTATTTATGAATCAACAAGTTCTCACGGTTATTACAATACAATGCAATGAAAGTGATTATGCAATATTTATGTATAATTAACAGTATCGTAAGCTGTTGGATTATCTTTTCACTTTCTGCAACCTGTGGAAGGCAACAGCCAACACATTTGCGTAACCTTGGCAATCATTTGAAGGCAGTTTGAAATATGTACGAACGCACATATAGTACATACATATTTACATTTCACTTATTGGCATTCAAACGTTACATATATTCATATACTATATGTACACAACAACAACAACGAATCGTGCATTTAATTCGATTGATTTTCCTTTGATCGAAAAATTCCTATATATTTCGATTTGTGTAATGGACAGCGCACACGACGTACACAAATCCAGATAGATTGCCTGCGTGCGCAAAAAAAAACACATTTTTAATTAGACAATTCAGATTCTTATACTCGCATACAATGCTGTGCAAAAAAAAAAGTTGCTCAAGACTATTTTCTGCCATAAAACCGTGTTAATTGCGAAAATTACCATAAATTTTAGTAAAGTTGATTCATTATATCAATTTACACGAGAATAACGAGGTTTTCGTCCCAATTGTTTTCCTACCTTGGATTCCAAGGGATGATTTAGAAAAGACCGAAAAAAAAAACAAAGAATTTTGTATTTGCAAAAAGAGTTGTTCGGGGACCAAAAACAAGCATTTTTATACCCTAGACTTATAGTATAGGGTATATTGTTTTTGTCACGACGAAAATATGTAACACCTTAAAGGAGGCTCCGGAGGTATAGCAATGTATATATATAAATGATCAGGGTCACCTCCTGATTCGATTTAGCCATGTCTGTCTGTCTGTCTGTCTGTCTGTCCGTCTGTCTGTCTGTCTGTCTGTCTGTCTGTCTGTCTGTGTCTGTCCGTCTGTCTGTCTGTCTGCCCGTTCGCACGATAACTTTCGATAGAATAAAGCTAGAGCCTTGAAATTTCGGTCAAATATTGGTAGTATCATCTAGTTAGATGGTATTGAAATTGGGCATAATCAGGCCAAGAGAACGCCTACCTCCTCTACATATGTAAAATACATAAATGTATTTATAACTCCCGATTAAAAAATCATGAAAATCTCTAGCTTTGGTATATTGCTAGCGAGGGTAATCTTTTACTCTCCTGGGAAAATAAAATCGATCAGTTGAAAACTAATGGTAATTTTCTTACAAAGAGCCCCGTACTACCCTACTTTTCAGGTTTTTTGTCTATAACTCTTGAGCCAATTGACGTAGACACCTGATTTTTGGCACGTAACCCTGAGAAAAGAAGCTGCTTAAGGTTCTGTAAGTTGGGCATAATCAGATCAAAGGAACACCTACCTCCCCTACAAATTTCAAAAAATTAAATATTCCTTTTATTACGATAACTTTCGATAGAATGATACTACCGAGTTAAAAATTTGGTGGAATGTTGCTAGTAAGACCTAAGTAGTTGATATTGAATATGGGCGAGATCCGACCCAAGGAACCCCCACCTCCCCTACAAATGAAACTTCAAATAACCGATAACTTTAGACAGAATGAAGCCAGTGACTTGAAATTTTGGTCAAATATTTGAAGTGAGATTGAGTTAGTTGGCATTAAAAATGGGTAAAATTTGACCTAAGGAACCCCTACCTCCCCTTGAAATGAAACTTAAAATAAGCGATAACTGACGAGAAAATAAAGCTAGCGACTTGAAATTTTGGTTAAATGTTTGTAGTAGGATCCAGTTGGCTAATATTGAAAATACGTAAAATCCGACTAACGAAACCTCACTTCCCCTACAAACGAAACTTAAAATAAGCGATAACTTTCGATAGAGTGAAGCAAGAGACTCGAAATTTTGTTTAAATGTTTGTAGGGTGATCTAATTGGTTGGTGGCAATGATGGGCAAGATCCGACCCAAGGAACCCCTACCTCCCCTGCAAGTGAAACTTCAAATAAGCAATAACTTTCCATAGAATGAAGCTAGCAACTTGAAAAATTCGACAAATATTTGTAGAATGGGTTAGTTAGTTAATTGATTTTGAGAATGGTCAAGATCCTACTGAATGAGTGCCAACCTCCCCTATGAACTGGCCATATAGGAGACCCATTCTTAATGCATATGGTCGTTGCCAATTGGTACTTTTGGTATCATCACTAGGTCTGTACAAGTCTAGGGTATATACGCTTCGGACTCCGGGTTTTATTTTTTATTAGTGCACAGGACTACATTAATGACAATTATTACGAGCATTTAGCTGAGCTTCCTCTGGCTTTAATTACGGCCACACACCTTCGGTTCAGCCGGCACCGGTATCCTTGGAAATTTTTCACATAAAAAAACTTTACACGGTGGGACACAACCAATGCTTACGACTTTGAGAAGGAAATTTTGGATTCCAGACGCAAGGAGAATTATTCAAAGTTTTGTCCATAAATGTGTGAAGTGCTTTAAAGTTAAAGCACAAGGCTCTTCACAACTGATGGGAGATTTACCAAAGCCACGAGTTACGATTTCAAGGCCATTCACTCACACCGGAATTGATTATTGCGGACCTATAGACATTAAGCAGAAAAATGGCAGAGGAGCGAAGACACAGAAGGGATACATAGTTATATTCATCTGCCTCACTGTGAAAGCCATACATATCGAACTCGTAACTGACCTTTCATCACAAACTTGTTTGTCTGCATTACGGCGATTCATCGGAAGAAGAGGAATATGCAAACATATCTGCAGCGATTGTGGAACAAATTTTGTCGGAGCGAATGCTGATTTGAAACGAATACAGGAGTCACAACGCCTAGCGGCAGAAGAGATGGCCAACAACGGAATAACATGGCACTTCAACCCACCAGCACCTCCGCATTTTGGCGGACTTTGGGAGGCCGGTGTAAAATCGATTAAGTTCCATCTGCGAAGAACACTCGGAAACGCTGCATTAACATATGAAGAAATGCTGACAGTACTTATTCAAATTGAAGCTTGCCTTAACTCCCGACCCTTGTGCCCACAATCCAACGACCCCACTGATATAACAGCGCTAACTCCACCGCATTTCCTGATTGGGGATACAATGTTAGGACCGCCCCAATCTGACTTAACTGATATTAATATACATCGTTTAGACAGATGGCAGCTGACTCAAAGGCTCATGCAACATTCTTGGTATCGATGGAGATCCGAATACATTGGAAGATTACAACAAAGGACGAAATGGATGACACAGCAACCAAATATTAACATACTTAGGTGATTTATGTTTGCTAGTCGATGAGAAACTACCATCTTAGAAATGGCTACTTGCAAGAATAACAGAAGTCCATCCGGGGAAAGACGAAATGATACGCGTAGTCACAGTCCGGTCAAAAGAAAACTCCTACAAACGATCAGTTACAAAAATTGCACCACTTCCAATTTAAATTTGCCTAATTTAGTATAAAGATGAATTTAGAGATTGAATTTATAAGTATTTATCCACACAAAGCAAAGAAGTTGACTCCTTTCGTTCCGGTACCAAGATGTTATCGGCACGGTGGAAATACCGTCGATAATTTCTTGGTCATTGCATGAAATCTGATGACTCTGAAGACAACACAGATAGTAGCGGTGCAGTCGTCGAACTCCAACTGGATGCTAACTAGTCGGAAATGGAAAGGATTACACATACATGAGTAATTTTACCAATATGCACTACTAATTAATATATTTGCAGTGAAGCTCAACTTTGCCAGACGGTCTAGTAATCTGTGACTTCGTCTCAGCGGGGGGAGTATGTTGCGATCCGCCGACATAGCTGACAAACAATAACGCATTACCTGTCATCTCTGTTGTTATTGTTAGATGACATTTAGTACAAACTATCCAAAGGTGGTTTCGGAATTATCAGTGAAATTTATTTATTACCACTTTGGAGAGAATGTAAAGTTGGCACTATTGATGTTTTTTGAATGTGATTGAAGTTTGTGAAATCATTGTATTGAGATCAGTCACGTCTTTCACTTCGACTTGAGCCAAATATTTCTCTGAAACTCTTTTTTTTTGTGAAATTGAGCAGCGGTGGAATTGGTGCATCAATTAGAAACCTGGAAACATTGGAATTTGTAGGAAACAATCACTCTTTCAACAAAACGCGTCGCTTCCAACGTTATAACTTTAAGGCACTGCTCACACGGGGATACTCAAGTCTGCAATACTCGGCGGCTGAGAAATGGAGACTTGGAGTGTTGAGACTGTAGTCGCCCGTCATCCTCACACGGCCGCTACTAAAGTCGCGAGTTGTGCATGTCGGCTGGCTGAAGTGGTCATTGCACATGGCTGTTGCTTGTGTATACACGGAAGCGGCTTGCTTGCGGGGATCTTGTGTGTACATGTCGAGATGTTGATAGCGGTAAAGGTTGACGTTGTGGACGGCAAGATTGCTTATGGATGTACGGGGTCAACTTGCTTGGGGTACTATCGTTGTACATGTCGCTGTCGTATGTTAGTCCAGGATATGAACGAAACCGGGTGTGTGTTCATCTTTTTCTTCAAATGTTTGGGAGTTGAAACGGATCCAAACGCTTCATGGAAACCTGGATTTGCACCTGTACGGTAGATCTTGTTGGTTGGTATTGAAAATAGACGTGATCCAGCTAAGGGAGCGCCTACCTCCCCTACATTTGTATCACTGTGCTTCGCCCGGTCAAGTAGGAATGTTCCATTTTTTACATAGTGCATTGTTGCAATTGATAGTGCCATTTTTTACTCACTTGAAATCTGAACTACCTTTGCTACTCCATTCCAGGCCTTCTCCGTCACATCTTTCCTGGAATAACCTCTTACTTTAAAATTATATAATTCAGGGAATTTTTCTACTTCCGCCACTAATTTTACATTAAACTTGTGATCACTCATAGTTTGGGAGTCAAAAGTAAACGGGTGCGAAATTAACTGCGAAGCGAACTTCTTTATTGTGAGGTGAGCGCTGAACTATGGTAGTTTTTTATTTATTTTTCACATCTTTCTTTCATAGCCTGGACTAATATACGGCAGCGACATGTACAATGGTAATACCCCAAACAAGCCGATCCCGCACATCCATAAGCAATCCGAAAACCATATTTTCCTTGCCGTACACAACCTCAACCTTTATCGCTATCAACATCTCAACATGTACACACATGATCCCCGCAAGCAATCCACAAGTTATTTACCCCATAAATAGGTACTCATTTAACAGCTGAGTGGGCTCATAGTCCGACACGTAAATCCCCTTTTTTATCGAAAACTACCGCATTCAGTAGGAATCGAACCAGGGCCCAGTGCGCAGAAGGCGAACATGCTAACCGTTTTGCCATCCGGATTTTATGTTAGTTTCGCCTAAATCTGTTGATTCATAATAAATATATTTCACATTTGACTGAATACTAAAAAGACTTAAAAGAGTATTTTGTTTTGGTAATATCACTTTTAGAAAGTATTCACCAAAAATAAAGAAGTCATCGCAACACATAATTTGCATATACCAAAATATGCTAAATAGTTTACAAAATTTAGATTAATTTATCGAAGCAAATTATGTACATTCAAATAAATACTCATCTTTTCATAATATGTATATATGTACGTATTAATATTTTATTAATAACATTATTATTCAGTAGCAAAAAAGCCTTTGATGTTTGGTATGCTAAGCAATAAGATGAATACATGAACTGTGATTAAGGACTGATTAAGTCCGTTGGATAACAATAAGTATGGTCCGAATCTGAGGTTAAGCATGGAAATACAGTACATAATTCATAATAGCATTTAAATCGTCAAAAGTGTAACTACCGTATCCCATAGTCAAACAAATTGTGGTGTATTTTTGTTTTTGTATAACCATAAGTTGATAGTTGAATGAACTGTACGATGGGCAGGAAGTTTCGAAAATCGTCAAACTACAATACAACGTCTTCAATGGGCAGGGCATGTACAACGAATCGACGATGATCGCATTCCAAAGAAAGTAATGAATGGACGACGAGTCGACAGAGCCAGACTGCAAGGACGACCGAGAGCTCGTTGGAAGAACTCAGTATATGCAAACGCCGAGCAACTACTGGGCTTCCAGGATTGGAGGAGGTCACGTGACCGAGATAATTGGAGGATAACGATCCAGGCGGCCAAGGCCCGCCATCGGGCTTTCACGCTACGATGATGATCCACACGGCCAAAGCCCTATGTCGGCCTGTTGCGCCACGATGATGATGATGACCCTCCGCGCAAGTGCAGTTTATATCAGTATGCAGGAACCGGTATTCATACTGCTGGATGCAAACGCATGGTATGCTAAGCAATGGGATGAATACATGAACTGTGATTAAGGACTGATTAAGTCCGTTGGATAACAATAAGTATGGTCCGAATCTGAGAGATTAAGCACGGAAATACAGTAATTCATAATAGCATTTAAATCGTCAAAAGTGTAACTACCGTATCCCATAGTCCAATTATCAGGTAGTTTGTCTAAAACAAATTGTGGTGTATTTTTGTTTTTGTATAATAAATAAAAAACTGGCGCAACAGTCCAATTTGAACCACGGCCTCGAGATGAGTTAGCATCATCTCATTTTCTAGATCGTGACGGTTTTTGTTCAGAGGTATGTGATCAGCAAGACGCTCAACCGAGTTATTTACCCCATAATGGGTACCCATTTAACAGCTGAGTGGGCTCATAGTCCGACACGTAAATCCCCGGAATCGAACCGGGGCCCAGTGCGTTGAAGGCGAACGTGCTAACCGTTGCGCCATCCGGACTACTATAATTTTTTTATAATCATAAGTTGAATGAACTGTACGATTAGCTGGAAGTTTCGAAAATCGTCAAACTGCAACGTCTTCAATGGGCAGGGCATGTACAACGAATGGACGATGATCGCATGCCAAAGAAAGTAATGAATGGACGACGAGTCGACAGAGCGAGACTGCAAGGACGACCGAGAGCTCGTTGGGAGAGCTCAGTATGCAAACGCCGAGGAATTACTGAGCTTCCAAGATTGGAGGAGGTCACGTGACCGAAATAATTGGAGGACAACGATCCAGGCGGCCAAGGCCCGCCTTCGGGCTGTCACGCTACGATGATGATGATGATCCACACGGCCAAAGCCCGATGTCGGGCTGTTGCGCCACGATGATGATGGTGACCCTCCGCGCAAGTGCAGTTTATATCAGTATGCGGGGCCGGTATTCATACTGCTGGATGCAGTATCTAAACCTGTGCTGTTTTGTGGGTCCCGGCACTCGGTTGGAAAGCGCAACTCCACGCCGAAAGGAATTTGGACAACCTACCCGCAATATGACTGTTAAACCACAACCAGCACGACATTCCCACAAGAGGGCCAACCTGTGCCACCTGGGGGTGAAGATTTACTACCGAGCTAGTGCCTCTCCAGTGCTCCCCAGCTCCCGTTCTACCTCGTAAAACTCATTCATACGATAATCGGGAAACGATGACCGGGATGATAACGCAGAATCGATTTCTAAGAGACGAACAGTTGAACCTTGAAGACAGATCCTGTAGCACAACCAGTCACTAGAGTCCATAAGAACAATAAATTGCTGGACATTGGAAAATTACCAGCGAAGTTGATCAAAATTAGCGACCTCTTCATCAACAATCCAGCAAGAAAGAGTCACACTGGACTAAAAAAACTGTTGGCCGTGATGCTAACTCCATTTATACATATATACATTATATCCGTACATTGAATTTTCAGATTTCGGACACTTTTATGCATAATTGCTCTAAACCGATTATATTATACCCAATAACAAAAATTAACGAGAAAAATATATGACTAATCTGACTAAATTTATTTGCCGGTTAGATAAGGGCTTTCGTAGAATGATTTAAGATGCGGAATTCATACATATCAGCACTCGACAAATATAGAATTCCCGTGAAATACATATTTGGGTAATATGTATACATTTTTTAAAGATAAGAAACGCATTTTTGATAATGAAATGTGTTGCGTATTTCTGCAGGAAATGTTACCATTAGTATTTAGAGTATTTTTTTTAAACTGTTTCTAAAATCTTTATTTTATTTCAATAACACTGATATCAATAACAACGAAAATCAGATGGCTTTCCCATTTGAACGAGATCTCGGTTTAGGTAGTTAGGTAAGTAGTTAATCTGGCTGCCATGACGAGCACAACACACTTAGACCATTAGCTGGTCCATTGAGATACCACAGGTAACACCATACCACAGGTTTTGATTAACCCATAACTCTAACTAATTATTAAACCAGCCAGGGCTGGGGATAAAGCTATGGAGGCAGCCAATATTAGCATTCTCCAGATCCTCCAGTTCTGAGAAAAAATGCGAGCCGAGAGTTGATATCCTCTTTCCCGCCAAACCCGGACACGAACAGAGGAGATGAAAGAAACTTCCCTTCTCATCAACGTCTTCACAACTTCTACAAAAGTCGTTAAAAGGAAAGCTTTGTAGCATGCTCTCCAATTAGGCAGTGACCAGTAATCACTTCCACGACAGAGATGGACAGAGATGAGATTATGGGATGAGCGTACAAAAAACCACTATGGCCCGGAATTGAGTACAGGACAATATTATAAAGCTTACCCACCTTAATGAGGGACGAACGGTACTCAGTAACCATCTTAGATGTCAACAGGATGGATTCTAGGGATAGTATTGCGGCTTAGCTATCAGCATAGACTGTGATATCTTTAGGAGCTACATTGTGACGCCTCAGTCAGGTTACAGCTCCCAAAATAGCAATAACCTCTGCCTGGAACACACCACAATAATCCAGGAGACGGAAAGATGGGTTTGTGTTAAGTCGGTCGGAGTAAGCGCCGGCTTAAAGACTGACGGCGGGGTCCGACCCCGCCCCCGTTTCACGAAGGCGGTAGTGCTTGCAGCAAGTTGCTCCCCAAGAATGTCTAAACGAAGCAGGTTAAGCATAATGTCCAGGGCAGTAGAAGGAGTAGTTCTTAGTGCTCCACTAACGAGCAAGCAGGCTGGTCTTTGGACCTGATTCAGCAAGCTACACAAAGTCGCCGTAAGAAGGGCATTCCACCAAACGATAATACCATACAAAATAATATGGCGTATAATAGATACGTAGGGCCAGTAGACAATTTATTTATTGCCCATCACTTTTTTACAGACGTAAAGAGCAACGGTAGCCTCCAACGGTCTCCAACCTAACTTTTTATTTAAAGTAAGTTCCAGAAATTTGACCCTATCAGCTAAGACCAATCTGGTTCATCCCAGCACTGGGAGTGAGGTAGGAGGTATCTTGTATCTTCTAGTTAATAGAACGAACTTCGCCTCGTTACGATTATCCCTTAAACTAGAGGAGTTAGCCCAGCAAGTAAGTAGAGAGAGGGCGTTCTGTAACACCTCTTCGAGGACATTAGGGAACTTGCGACACCATCCGCATAAGCATTGACTCTACATCGCAGTCTTACCAGGTCCAAAAGCTGATTATTGACCACAAGGTTCCAAAGAAGTGGAGATAGAATACCACTTGCGGGGTGCCTCTCTTAACACATCTACTCTCCGAAAATGAACCCAGACTAGTGCGAACAACCTTCGATATAAGGAGCAGGTGTATAAGCTTAATAAGAGATGCGCAAGTGCGTCAGTAGTAGCCTCAGACAAAAGATTGTTGAAAGCACCCTCGATGTCTAGAAAGACGACCATGGTGAATTCTTTGCGACTGACAGACCTTTCGATACAGCTTACCTAAGAATCCAGCGCCTCATCAAAAACCTACCGAAGGATTCGACCTTAGAATTTGCTGAGTCTAGAGGCTTCAGCTTGTGATTCTCTCACAAAAAATCCTCCACGATATACGTTTATGTCTTCGTAACTCTTTCTTATATACGCTTATGGGTTATTCCGTCCGATTGAAGCCTGGTAAGTCTGGTCTTATTGGAGGACTTCCTGCATGCGCACCTCAGAGTGGAGATTTGAGCATCCCATCAGGCTGCCTTTGTTTTGCCCATTATTTTAGTAAAAAGGTATGCTTTGAAAACAGCCTTGTTAAGCGCCATTTTTAAGGTATGTACCATAACATCCAGCTCCAAAGTAGTTACCGGCTGACAAAGTAACGGAGGTACAGCCCTGAAAAAATATTCACTGTACTTTACCCAGTTCGTTTTGCGATATCTCGCTTTACGACGGACGCCTTTGATAAGCACATTGGACTAAAATGCTGGTTGCCAAAGCTATTCAACATAGCATTTGGAGTTATCTATGTGATACGAAAACTGCCGATGCAAACAAGGAGGACCCTTCTAATCACAGATGTTCAAACAGTGGGCTACGCAGAGGACATCTACATCCTGTCAATGTGACAGGTGACAGGGTCGGTCAAAGGCTAAGGCGAAACAGGAGGTTACTTGGGGCGTCGACTCTGAAAAAGCTCCAAGGATAAAACCAAATTTGAGAATAATTTTTGTCAATGTAGAGCTGAATTTAAAATAATTCCATTTAGTTATAAATACTTCGCGAATTGTCGGACCGAATGTGATTCTCACAGTTCAAATTTGCGCGTGCGAACAATTCAATTCGAATCTTGGGCGTCATTCTCCAGTAAAAGTGACTTATGGTCTTATCGTCGATAATGAGTACCCAAAAAGTAGCAAAACCACCCAGGCAAAAGTAGCGGTAGCGCTTGAAAAGTAACTATCACAACCGCTCATATCCAAGTGCCAGCCCCCTCCCCCAACTGTTTTGAAAAATATGGGGGCACCAAAATTACCTTGCCTGTGCCTTGAGGTTGGACTACCCATCAACAAAGAAAAAATTAAACTGCTCACCCTATCCCACAAAAAGAGATCATACACCGCGGAGGTGAAGCGAGATGAACATGACATCGAAATGGTGAACGACTTCATTTACCTTGGGGCGAACATGGCGGAAAATAGCGAAAAAACCTTCGAAACCAAAAGTCAGATCCGGCTTGAAAAACCGGAACTTCTACTCGATGCTCTTAGTATTAAAATCAAGCTGCATACGTACACAGAAAAGCTAAGCTGAAAGTCTATAGTACAAAACAATAATCAGGCGTGTGTTGTGCCACGTATGTAAGACCTAGGGCCGTTTTCTCATTGTCTGGTTAAATCTTATCCTGTAGATAAACGCTAACCGGCCCTCATCTTCCGGTTAAGAATTTATAGGACAATAATTTCAAACAAATGATACGTACTGCTGAGATTTTGACAGCTAGAACTGTTTACGTTCGCACATTCAAATAAGATAAAAAAAACTGGTCACAAAGAACAGAGTCCTGGATATTTATTCGAAGGAAACGGATCTGAAACCAACTCAGCCGCAAAATAATGCTGAGGGGTGGAACAGGCGCAGAATAGAATTGAACAGGTGGCAGAATTCCACCAAGAAAATCAGCTGACTTTCTGCTGCATTAGCTGTTCTGTGGACCGTATTATCATATTTTGAGCGTTGCATGCGCTAAGGTTTAATTTAGTGTCCCGGGTAGCTAACTGGCAGTTTAACCGGACATTGAGAAAACGAGCCATAGCCTCTCACCCAAACTTCGGAGAAGCTGGTCAAAATCTTCGAAAGGATGGTCCTCCGGCGGCTCATTGGTGCTATGGCCAATGGCAAAGACATACAACAGCGAGTTGTACGAAATGAACGAATTCATCAAAATGCGAAAGTTACAATGAGTTGAAAACGTGGTACGAACGAGTAAACAACGAATACCCAAAAATGCGTTCATGAGAGTAGGCAAAGGCGGAAGACCACCCAGTTGACCGAAGAAGCCATGGCCGAACTCAGTTGACAATAACAGCAACAATCTGGTTAGATTCAGGAACTAGAGGACGCGGTGTTTGAACTGAGATGACTGGAAGCGCCGACTGATGCCATATCCCGTGGGGGAGCACGCAGGCTGATAAGTAAGTAAGTAAAGTTCAGTTAGTTATCAACCTTCTTTTCCTTTGCGCAATTTGACTTTTAAGAGTAGCGTCGACTCAAACTCCAGCTCCGCGTATAGGGGGATCGATGTGGTGACTCTAGATAGAAGTACCTCTTGTGTCATTGGAAAAATATCCAACCATGCATGCGTCTATTTCAGCTTCTGACCGCAGCGCATCATTTACAAGTATGGTACGAAGAAAATGATATCTTTCCGAAACAGATAAGTATATACTAAGCACGGAGTTCATGCCAGCTTAAGCATACAATGAAAATGAAAATCCACTATTTCTGCTGTTAAAATCATAGCTAGCAATGATTGCAAATTTCATTATGTTAGGTCTGCTTTCAGATAACCAACCCGTCAGCCGGTACGTCGGTCAGCCGTTCCATGTTTTTGGCATAGGACCGAGCTCCACAAGCTTTCACATGATCAGTCCGTCAGTCGCGTACCGATTGATGGGCTGCCGACGTATGGCTTTAGCGTGCGCTCAAATGGACATTTTCAGATGATCAGCCCGTCAACCTGACTGACCGGCTGACCAACTCAACACTTTCACATGATCCGCGGTTGACTGACCTACCAATGCTAAAAGCATGGCACGACTGACTGACGTACGGTCAGTTCAATTTTGTCCGAGAATGGAGAAATTGGTAAACTCTTTGACCGATTGCTTTCACAAGAACGCGACTCATTGACACAATTGGCGCGCACGTGAGAAATTGAAGAATTTCCATGAAATCGAAGCATTGTTGGGTTGACGAAACTCGGCGGGAATGTTATCCACTTACGATATTGGCGAATTCATAAATTTTGAACATGAATCGTGAATTCTATTCAAGCCATTTTATTTATATGATCAGTCAGACGTATCGGCTGGCCGTACGTCAGTCAGTCAGTTGGGGCGACCGGAAGCGCAGTCTCATGTTTGACTACCGGCGTTTCGGGTTCGAATCCCGTCCACGACGACGTTCGTGGCCATGGATGCACAAGAGGTGCATGCTGGCAACTGCATTCTCCGAAACCAGTTTATGCCAACGAAACGTCAACTGGGCCACATGGAACAGTTGACGCGCTATGCCCCATAAGGGGTTAGGGCACTTGAGTAAAACCTACTGTCAGATTCAAACGCCGGCTAATCCAATTAATCTGTTACAGACATTCGTCAAAATTGCTGTGTGCTGGCCAGGTAATAAAAGCAAAAGCGCTAATTACAATAATCGCATTTTCCTATGTGCACTATCTCAGACGTTCAACCGTAAACATTTTCTAAGCGCCAATTATTTTCATTATATGTACGAGTACTTCCATGGTAATGTGTACGAGTACAAGTGAATTCAAATACAGCATAATACTTCCGGTTTCCTCATTGATTTTTTTCTCATTACATTTTTCTGTCGATTTTCGCATTTTATTGGAGCTTCATGCTGATTTATGGCGTTATGCAATGGCACATGATGGTATGCTCTCACGGGAAGGCCCTGAAATTCTAAGCACGTAAATCAAGAATACGTTTTCTTGCAGTTCACGCGTTCATTCAAGGAAATAATTTATGAAGAATTTAATAAGGGGCAACGTCATTGAAAACTGTTATTATTATATATTGTCCGTGACTTAAGATTTTTGAAATTGGTACTATAGGGTAACCTAGGCCTAGGTTAGGTTAGGTAAAGGGACTGCCGCAATATCTCACAGCACACATAGATCACGTTGTGATACAACCAAGAACACCTCATTAACCTAAATTTCAAAACTAGCCTCTACTGACGATGTAGGACGAGAAGGTCCTCCAGATCCGGAAAAAATAAAAACCCAGAAATTTCCTCCGCCTCTCAGCCAAGACTGGACAGTGACACAGAAGGTGAAGAACGCTCTCCTCCTCATCCACGTCCTCACAACTCCTGCGATAGTCATTATGAGGAATACGGAGCTTTCAGGCAAAGTCACGGATAGGACAGTGACCTGTAATCGCTTCCACAACCCCGCCAATGTATTTCCTGTTTAGTGACGGTACTGTGGCAGAGTGGCTAGGGAACCTCAGCTAAAACATTGTGTAGTGTAAACAGTGTTTCTTGGTCGCTTTTCGTTTTTCTTTTCTTGGCGGACAGGACGCTTTCGCGAATCAGTTCTGTCATGGCACATAACAAACAGTAACCAATATCAACCCAGTCCTGTACAATAAACGTAGCCTAGCAACAAAACAAAATAACATTGTACTTGTCCTCATAGATTTAATGTCATTTTATCGTAAATTTAACAACTTTGACGCCATTTTCCGGATTTCCTCTTATCCATACAATGGCTAGAAACGATAGTCGTCCTGAATACTACATACCCATCCACCTAACGGATACTAACGAAAAGGACGCTTCAATATTGAAATTTCCTAAAACAACGCAGAAGGAAAGCTATTCGTATCCGAAGATACAAAGGCCAATTGGTGAGTTACTTTGACTCCCCCAAAAAGTGAAGTCTTTTTAATTTTAATTTGTTTTGTACTTTAAGTAACTCGTGAGAAACGCTTTGAACAATTCATTTGGCGTGAGATATACAATGAATATTTAAGATCAATTGAACGAGCAGACAATGAGCCACCACCACCGCGAACATCGGAATATTCAGGGCAATTTAAAAATATGGTGAATCCTGAAGTGGATGAAATGCAGAGGAACAAGTTGATAAGTTCGATTTCGGAGAATCCCCTTTATGGTAGCGAAGCTATATCATATTGGAACCAAAAAGGCAAACGTTCTACTAATTTTAAATACGTTCATCGCGTTACGAAGCCCGTAGCATTGCAAGATACACAATTTGGTTGACTATTTAATTGTTCATTTTCGTTTAGTTAAAATTTCAGTAAATCTGCTTTGATATGGAAAATAAAGGATATACAAAGGAGTACAGTACTTTTTATACTAGGAATATCTTTCTTTCTTCTTGTGCTCAAGTCAGGATTTTCAGTGAAGATCTCCATGATTCCTTCCTACCTTGTAACTCCGATACCCCGATTACGTTCTGAGGCATCACGGTTTTGACTTCCTTCAGTTTCCCCAAAGATACGATACGTTGCTTCGAACATATGTCTGTCAGGAAGCCTTCTTTCTGAAAAACGTCGACGATACTCTCGTAGGCGCAATTGTTTTGCTAGCTAACGCATACAAAAGCCGTTACATTAAGTTTGATCATTCGAAATTACCTGAGTTATTACGGAATCATACAGCAGCACTATAAAAATGTTTTCCATAAAATAAATGCCAAAACAAAATTCACGAATCACTGAATGATTTATACATACATAGGTATTAAGTCAAAATAATCGATTTGTTCGATTTTCAGACCATGTGTTTCTTCATTTAAAATCTAGTATTCGAAAATTGTCAAATCTAAGTCATATATATTTATATGTCATTCCAAAAGTAAGAAATGGCGCCATCGTTTGAAGATTTTGTAGAGCTCTTAGTGCAAAGCAATGTTATAAAATGTGAGTTAAAATTTTCCATCAAAAGTTGATAACGAATTTTTTCTAAAATTTTAACGTTTGTATTTTGGGTGGTGGAATGAACTTCGAAACTGTTGAAGTATCATTCTAAGGGTATTTTGTGTAGTTTCTGTAAATCAATATTATTTTTAAGAATTCAATCAGCCATAGGCCAGTAAATTGGAGTTTTCTCTAGAAGGTCAGACTTTTTAACAAGAATTGGGAAAACTGTAATAGCTCTGTAACGGCAAAAGATAGAGGGTGGTATTTTTCCGCAAACAGAGTGTGGAATATGCCCTAGTCCTATGGCGATCTTAAAGTGGGATACCCTGTGTAAATAAGATGTAGTGGTTTTCTCTTTCAACATTTTTTAGTTCTATTTAATTTTCCTCGACTTCTTACATCTCTAATTGCCTTGACCCCTCCAGGGGCATGGGTGCGTCAACATCTCCAGAAGAGAAAAATATGACGAGCTACGGCGAATATCGAATAGAATAATTAGATGTAAGAAACGTAAATACTTTGACGAGCAGTTGCTGAGTATAAACGAAAACTTAGCTAATAGGAACACCAGACAAGCGTACAAACTAGTAAATACAATTAAGAACGGCTACCAACCCAAGACTAGCCTTTGTAAGGACAAGGATGGAAACATCATCAGCGACACCGATGGCGTTAACAAACGATGGGCCTCATATTTTGAAGAGCTTCTGAACCTACCATCTAACATCCCCACACAAGAAGCTCTCGACGATATTGTTGATCTAGGCCCACCCATACAACCCCCGACAGTAGAGGAAGTTCATCTCTCGTTGCGGTCACTAAAACGGAATAAAGCGCCGGGCGCTGACGAGATTCCAGCTGAACTGCTAAAATTCGGTGGAACGAGTCTAGTTGATGCCATACATCAATTACTCCTGCTTGTATGGGAGGACGAGGAGATCCCAGACGTTTGGCGCAGAAGCATCATCTGTCCAATTCACAAAAAGGGAGATAAACTCCTGTGTGAGAATTACAGGGGCATATCACTAGTTTGTACGTCCTATTAAATTTCGACGAAAATTCTGGAAAATAGAATAAAACCGTAAGCAGAACGAATCATTGGCGAATATCAAAGCGGCTTCAGACCTGGTCGCTCCACAATCGATCAGCTCTTCACAGTCAAACTGATACTCCAGAAGTGCTGGGAATACAACGTAAACGTATACCAAATCGTTGTCGACTTCAAGCAGGTATACGACAGTATCGATCGTGGAGTACTACACAACATCATGCTGCAATTTGGCATACCGGACAAATTAGTGCGACTGACAAAGATGACGATGACCAATTCCGTCTTACAAGTCAGGATCCACAATAGACTGATCTATTTGAAACACGCTCTGGTCTGAAACAGGGCGATGGACTTTCACCAACGCTCTTCAACCTAGCACTGGAATACGCTATTCGGGCTATGAATGTGGACAGCAGCAAGACGTTACTCATCAAGTCGATACAATTAGCAGCGTACGCCGACGACATCAGCATCATGTCCCGAAGATTAGCCGATGCAGAAGAATTTCTGCATACGCTCGATACCGCTGCAAAAGAAGTTGGACTTCGTATCAAGGAGGGTAAAACTAAAATAATGATACAATCGACGACAAGGACACTTGCACAACCGAGCGTCAATGTGGGGGACCTCAACATCGAGTTCGTGAACGACTTCATATACCTGGGTTGCAACTTGTCAAGGGACGCCAACGAAACTAACGAAATCAAACGACGGATACAGTTAGCTAATAAGATTTTTTCTCGGTTCTCCCCATAATGAAATCGAAGCATGTGCACAGAAACAGGAAGCTCTGCGTGTACAAAACCATTATACGACCAGTGCTATGCTATGGCTGCGAAGCATGGACCCGAACTCAAGCCTCCGGCAACATACTGGACACATTTGAACATAAGGTAAGTAAAGTAAATAACTGGCGCAACAGTCCAATTTGAACCATGGCCTCGAGATGAGTTAGCATCATCTTATTTTCTAGATCGTGACGGTCTTGTGCAGAGGTGCGTGACTGATCAGCAACACGCTCAACCGAGTTATTTACCCCATAAATGGGTACTCATTTAACAGCTGAGTGGGCTCATAGTCCGACACGTAAATCCCCTTTTTTATCGAAAACTACCGCATTCAGTAGGAATTGAGCCGGGGCTTCCAAAATTGGAGGACGCGGTCCGAGACAATTGGAGGACAACGATCCAGGCGGCCAAAGCTCGACGTCGGGCTGTCGCGCCACGATGATGATGATGAAATAAGATTTGAAAACGATACCGAATACGCCTACTAACAAAAACTAAATAGTAAAAACCTTTCAGATGGCGGACACAAGAAATTGCTTTTAACTTGAATTGAATTTAAGCGACATTTTCAGTCCTTGATATGTAATTGGCTGTTAATCTCATTTTGAACACAGTTTTTAAACTGGAATGCTTCATTTCGTAATTTAATATATCCCAAAAACTACCCTGTTATAAAAATCCCCAGCCAAGAAAAATTTCTCAGCCGCAACAAAGATTGATTGATTCTTTTAAAACTGGACTGGGGCAGAAAGACAAAATCACTTGGCATCAGCTGAGAAGTTTTTCTTGGCGGGAGATTATAGCTTTATAACTTTTTGTATTGATAGTTTTATAGTTCAAACTATCTTAATTCAAGTTCTGATATTTTTAATAACTTTAATCTTTAACTATGAAGATTAACGACACTCTTTCCGTCCCCACGGGCATCTTCGGATGCCCTCTAACCCGTCCATTACAAAACTTTGCATGTACGAAGCAGCTTAATTGTCACCATACACTGTCGAACTCGAGCACGAACCTGGTACAAATGTCCTCTGACACACACATACACTTCACATAAGTGTGAAGAAAACCGGTCCACTTGTACTAGGTTCGTGTTCGAGTTCGACAGTGTATGGTGTGACTTAGGCGGCTATTACACTATAAAAGTTCTTTTACAAATATCGTTTGTAAAAGATATTTTCGAAGAACTTTTCTAGTGTAATAGCCGCCTAAGAAAAGATTTGCGACGTGAACGTTGCTTGTTTCAAGTGCTTTTCTTACATGCTTGCACACCTTCCCCCTTAGGCGGCTAATATCATTCATAAAAGTTCTTTTAAAATATCGTGAGTCAAAGATATTTGTAAAAGAACTTTTATAGTGTAATAACCGCCTTATATATGTACATATAAAATTTTAGGGAATTTAATACTCTTTCAAAAAGTTCTGAATAGCTTTCAGTAGAACACTTGCCTTAGGAGATGTTAATTGATGCTTACATTTGTGTTTTGTGAAGCCCATATTATGAGATTTTGTTTTCCTTTTCAGAGTAAGTATTATACCTATTGGCATCTGACTTACCTCAAGTTAAAGATTATTTAGTTATAAAAGCAATTGCCAAGGCTGTTTTTCAAGCAAGAATATCTCGAAAACTTTGTAAGATAGGGAAAAAGTGGTTATGAGATTTTTGAGGTATAGGTATTTTGTTTTTGTTATCTTTGATTTTGTTTCGGAAAGTATTTCGCTAGGATAAATAGTTACGGAGATAAAAGAAAAAAAAACTGCAAAAAGTCGTCGTTTGTGGAGGCAAGGGGGGCAGGCTTCATCTGAGAGATGGAAACTATTCTGTTTCTTACTACTACATCACCTATGGACGTTTCCCCAAAACTTCATTATACCATTTTTCCTCAACTATAAAGGTACCGTCGCGTTGTCTACTGCTAATTAACTGCTAAGTATTCTCACTGCATTAATGTTCAGAACAGTCAAGGTAATCTTCAATAAAGGTTATCTGAAATTTTCTTATAGTTTAATACCTACATACTTACTTTTTTATACTGCGAGGTTCAGTAACGGTTGCCGAAAGGCGCTGGCGTACACAGCAACTTCTTCACGACAATAATGCCCATTGGAGGAGTAATTGCTGGACAATTAACATTTGCATTATCTCGTTGTGTATCCAAGTACAATAACTTACGAAAGTACATAATGTGTGTAATATGTATGTACATAATGCAATCATGTCCACATCGAGTGTACTGAATTCTCGTTTCAAGGCGTTCAATTGAAAAACCGGATTGTTGAAGGTCTGGTTCTTGAATAACCTCCATTCTCGCTTTGGTGCATTTTGCCATGAACTTTATCTGCGGTTTGTTTTCGATGATCCTGGGCTTCAACAAGTATATGTATATGTATGTACATGTTTATATGTTTTATGTGTAGTACATATAAAAATAGCACACATTCCACAGCGTGACCATCTACCGAATAAATCTCTTACACTACAAATAATCGATAATTGCGGTTGTGCAATTGTTATGGCAGCAAACTGACTGCAGTAAAGTTCTTGATGCAAGAGTGAAGTTCGTTGTATGCAATAATGCGATTGTCATGTATGCACATATACATATCGCGCCAGTGTTCACTATAAGTGATTTTATGTTACACAAGGACGAAATACTCGTATAGAGAAAATTAACATAATCCTTGAAGTTATTATTTACATAGATAGTACTACAGAGTACAAAAATGGACCCCAAATACGTTGCAGGTGATTTGAAGGGAGGGAATGATAGTTGTAACATGACTGACTGAGTTACACATGAACGTCTCAAGTCATTAGAGTGGCATGAATCACGCATAGTCCAGCCATTGCGTTTGCTTTGGAGAATAAAATTTTGGTAGAGAATTTTTTGCTTTCATTTTTTATGTTTTTTTGGGGTACTGAACATGAATCCGGAGCTTCCCACCAAAGTTTTTTTGAGAAACATGGTGAAAATCTCAAAAAACTTCGAAATTTCGGTCCTTTTTTTGGGTTTTCACGTGAACGTCGAATTCGGTTAAGTGGTGTAGCCGGAATCGACAGTCGGAAAACGTTGATTCTCCTCAACTTTGCGACAAACCCTGTTATGGTTACATTTGAACGTCTGTAACTTGAAAACGACTACTAATACGTAAAAATGCAACATGTGAGAGTTGGAGAGCATGAAGTTCTCCGTTCAGAAAGTACCTAATCTTTTTAATTCAATCAAAAGAAAATTCAGAAATTCGAAATAACTAAAATGACGTTTTGAACGAGTGTTCCATTATAACATATTTCGTTCTTTTTTTTAGTAGGTGCAGGTAATTCTTCAACAATTTGAATATTGACGGTAGTAAAGGGTGTTTTTTTAAGCCCGATAGAACTTGAAATTGTAAAAAATAATACAAAAATTAAATTTTAATAAAAAAAATTTTATTATTTGTTTCAGTATACTCTGGCAAATCATCATGAATAGACTGACATTTGAACAACGCTACCAAATTATCCAAATTTACTTCGAAAATCAGTCGTCGATTCGCGCAACTTATAGACGACTTCGTTATTTTTATGGCGCACATAATCGTCCATCTGAGCAAGCCATCCGTCGAACTGTGGATAGATTTCGTACCACATACTCTCTACATGATGCAGTAAGACCAACACGTCGAAGGAATGTGCGTACTCAAGAGAATATCGCCGCTGTAAACGAAAGTGTGGAAGAAGATCCAAATTTATCGCTTCGTCGTCGGTCGCAGGAATTGGGGCTCTGCCCGTCCACTACGTGGAAAATTTTGCGCAAAGATCTTGGCCTACACGCGTATAAGATCCAGCTGGTGCAGGAATTAAAGCCACGAGACCATGATACGCGTCGTTCTTTCGCCGATTGGGCTCTAGAGCACTTGGAAACTGACCCGTTGTTTTATCGCCAAATTGTGTTCAGCGATGAGGCTCATTTTTGGCTTAACGGGTTTGTTAATAAGCAAAATTGCCGCATATGGAGTGAGACCAATCCACAACAGACCCTCCAGACTCCATTCCATCCAGAAAAATGCACCGTTTGGTGCGGTTTACACGCTGGTGGCATCATCGGACCTTATTTCTTCAAAAATGAGGCCGGAGCTCGCGTTACGGTCAATGGAGATCGTTACCGCACCATGATCAATGATTTTCTGTTTGAAAATATGGATGACATTGATCCAGACGAGATGTGGTTTCAGCAGGATGGCGCTACGTGCCATAGGGCGACCGAAACCATCGACTTATTGAAATCAAAATTTTGGCCATAAGTTGATTTCGAGAAATGGACCTGTCAATTGGCCTGCAAGGTCGTGCGATTTGACACCTCTCGATTATTTCCTGTGGGGCTACGTGAAGTCACTGGCTTATGCTGATAAACCAGCAACAATTGACAACTTGGAGGCCAACATTGTTCGTGTTATTCGTGACATACGGCCAGCAGTGCTCGAAAAAGTGGCCCACAATTGGACGTCCAGAATGCGCTTCGTCAAGAACAGCCGCGGTGGCCATATGCCCGAAATCATTTTCAAATGTTAATGCCACGTATTTCTCTTTCGAATAAAAAAAATAGATTTATTAAAATTTCATTTTTTGTGTTATTTTTTACAATTTCAAGTTCTATCGGGCTTAAAAAAACACCCTTTATTTACATGTAAAATATATATTACCAGAAGGTGGATGAAAATACACTACAGGCTCACAGCCTTCGTTTTTTTGGAAGGACCGTTTTGTGGGAATGGTGGTCTGGGTTCCGATGGATGGGACTCCCCGACTGATTCTTCCAACATCTCTTCGAAGTCCCCGTCGTCGTCCACGCCTGTAGAGAGGTCCATATTCTCACACTTGCCCTTACAGTTGGCACAAAGCGGAAGCAATGTAGACCTGCCTTTTTGCAGCCACAGTGTCCTACACATGCCTTCTTGCGTTTTCAAGAAATGATGCGCAGTAGGGCATCCGCTGCGGCATTCCTCGTGATTGTTACAGGCAGGAGTCCACTTTTGGTGATTTTCCACCCTCATTCTTCGGGCCTTTTGTCAAGGCAAAGCCAATTCAGCACTTGGTGGTATAGCCTCATTGAATACTGCTGAGCCGCATCCTCAGTTGATGGAAGTGAGGCGCTGTTGAATCTCGCCTTGGAGGAGGACGTCACATAGGTTCATAGATTCAATGAGGTGGCGTCTTTTTGGCCGTACAGCGCCTTCAAGAAGGCCTCTCCTGCCGTAGCTATACTTGAACGAGGTTGGATCTTGAAAAACTTTTATGACGGCTGACTAATGTGAATTTATCCGGAGGACATTAAGAAATTTCTTCTTCCCCTGGTTGAACAACGCACTGGTGGAGTCGCATGTAAAAATAGTATGTTTTCGTTTTGTGATATTATTTTCTCAATTGCGAGATGAGGAGCGTACGGGGTTTGCGGAACATTTCCTTTTGATGGTTTGAGGAATAAAACGTTTTGTATGCTTTACGCACAAAGACCAATCAGAATGACCAAAAGATCAACGTCTTTCCCCACCTCTGTCACGGATTCATTTGTTGGGGCCACGGAGAGCTGTCGTGATTATGAGGGTATCTGCGTCTTCCCTGGCTTGCTCACACTTCATCTAGAACTCTGTGTATTTCTCCATGAGCATTGGGATCAAGCTCCTTTTGTTCGAAGAGTTGGTCCAGAAAGTGTGTTATGCAACTGTGGGCGCCATCAGTTCAGTGAACTTCTGCAGATTGCTTCTTGGTTGATCTTTTCACAAGTAAGTTTCACGATTGAGGGTAGGGAGACAGTTCGTATGTCTGATTGTTTTTCAATGGCGATTCGATGGAATAGCGTGTCAGGATTTACAAGTGCAGTCTTTTCGTGGATTTGGATAACACTGTTCATCAATGGCCGCTTGGAACTGAAAGGAGTGTTAACTAGATCATATTAGATTTAGTTCTAATTCGTGTACTGGTTATACCGACAGGTACTAAATATGGCAAATGTCAGAAGTTGGCTTATCACTTGGGTTTAACGAAAATTTAGTCCGGATGGCGCAATGGTTAGCACGTTCGCCTTCTACGCACTGGGTCCCGGTTCGATTCCTACTGAATGCGGTAATTTTCGATAATAAAGGGGATTTACGTGTCGGGCTATGAGCCCACTCAGCTGTTCAATGAGTACCCATTTATGGGGTAAATAACTCGGTTGAGCGTGTTGCTGATCACACACCTCTGCACAAGACCGTCACGATCTAGAAAATGAGATGATGCTAACTCATCTCGAGGCCATGGTTCAAATTGAACTGTTGCGCCAGCTATTTATTTTATTTATTTTAACGAAAATTTTAGAAATGTAAAGACCCCAGTACTTTCCCCCGACTACAACAAAACATAAACATCGACAAAAACAACCGTCAACAACGGAAATACAAACCTAATCCAAATTTTTTGGTACAGCACCGCATCGTAACTGGAGCTAAGAGCTAGTTCAATAGACTAATCCTATATGTTTACATCGTGGTGAGTTTGCTGGGATTAGTTAATACTGAAACATAGTTCCACGGCATAAAAGTGGTCAATGCAAGAGGTTTCACTCGATAAGCTCTTTTGAGTTTAATTGCCCGCAAATTGTCTCCAACTATGAGGTTTATTTCTTGCACGCCCACCTATTTAGCCCATTGGCAGTCTATCATTTCATCTCCGAAAATGCCAGTATTTATTAATGTGAGTCTGATGTTTCTGGGGAAGGGGGAAACGAAACCAATCGATAAGCTTTCCTTGATTGTCTCGCTTGAATCTCAGAAATAAAAGTTCTTCACATGCCAGAATATACAATAGAACCGAACTATCGGTGATCTAAACTTCAGCAGGTAGGGAGCAGATGGCTGGGTTTTGTGTTAGAAGGATGGAGATGGAAGGGAGGGGCCCAAACAAAACAATAAATAGGTAGAAATCTGGGGAAACTGTAGAAGCTCTTAGATAGATAGATAGGCACTGCGACCATGGGTCTATTGTGCTGAAGCCCATTCTATCGAGAAGACTATATCATTTGATTTAGCCGACTTTTCTCGATAAATTGACTGATGTGGCCAGATTTGATAGAGGGGATGTCCTCGGCCAAAGGAAATGTTATGCCGAAGCAGTCCGTGCGTCGTTCCGCAAGTCCTTCGCACTCACAAAGGATGTGCTCTGAAGTCTCATCATCAGGACCTTCCGCCGCTTCACATTCATATAAAGGCGGAGGCAAAAATAGCAGTAGCAAGACTAAAAGCTTGCCAGAATTTCCTCAAACTAAACCCTGAGCAGACCAACTGGGTAAATGAGGACCATGTACTCAGTATGCCATCAGACCATTTATCTAGGGAGCTTTGCTTTAAAATTCCATTCTCAACCGAAATATGGAGCAGAGAGGATTGGAATCTGAAGCTCGTCACTCTCCCCTCAAACGTTGTTACGTGGTACACAGATGGATCTAAAATCGAAGATGGTACAGGGGCGGGCGTCGTAGGTCCGTCTCACAAGATATCCATTCCAATGGGAAAGTACGCCACGGTATTTCAGGCGGAAGTTCACGCAATCGAGACTTGTGCGAACACATACTTAGCAGCTGGATACCAAGTCAGGAATATTGCAATCTTCACTGACAGCCAGGCGGCGATCAAAGCACTAAGTAACTTCTCCGTCTCGTCGAAAGTGGTGCTTAGTGGTCGTGAAGCCCTGCAGAGATTAGGCTCCGTAAATAAGGTTACCATTTACTGGGTCCCCGGACACGCTGGTATCCCAGGAAACGAAACAGCGGACGAGTTGGCCAGGGGAGCATCTGCAACCCCACTCGTCGGTCCGGAGCCATACTGTGGAATTCCCTTGTGTAGTGCAAGACGGCACATCAGGGAATGGGAACACTCAGTAACCATCGCGCACTGGGATAATACCCCTGGTCTTAGACAGGCCAAGCTGTTTATAGCTGGCCACTCACGCAACCGTACCCACGAACTGCTGAGACTACGCAGAAACCGGGTTAGAACTATTTGTGGGCTCCTTACGGGTCACTTTACCCTGAGGGGTCATCTGCATAGAATGGGAATTGTCTCTGACCCAAGCTGTCGCTTCTGTGAGAGCGAAGATGAGACTTCCCAGCACATTCTCTGTGACTGTGATGCACTTCATCTCCGACGCTTGAAGTGCTTCGGCGATGCATTCCCTGAAGCGGAAACGATTGCCTCACTAACATTCGAACAGCTGAGCAGATTTGTTGGGATGATTGGTCTCGAGAATTAGTCAGATCACTAATCTGCGTAGACTTTAGGGTGTAGCACAATAGACTTCCGGGTCGCAGTGCTTGTTGGCCCTCTGGGACAACTGCCCTCCATCTAATCTAATCTAATCTAATCTCATCATCAGCCTCGCAGAAGCGGCAGTTAGCATCTTGCACAATACGTATGGTTTTAAGGTGACCCGTCAGACACGAGTGCCCCGTTAAAATTCTACAAATCATTCTGACTCTGTTTTTGCTCAGCCGTAGCAATTCTAAGGTACGAGTACGCCAGTAGCCCGAGATAAACAGCCTGGCCTGTCTCAGGTCTGAAAGGGCCTCCCATTGGGATGTGGTTAGAGCACTTTCCCAGTCTCTTATTTGGTTTCTGCAGTAGCACAGTGGAATTCCACAGAAAGGTTCTGGGCCATGGAAGGGGGCTTTGGAGGCTCGGTTTGCTAGCCTATCTGCTAGCTCATTGCCCTCGACTCCCGAGTGACCAAGGACCCAGTAAAGAGTGAGTTTGTTTGTTGAACCCACAGTATGGAGGACTTTCTGACAGGATAGCACCAACTTAGAATTTAAAGTGAACCTGGTAAGTGCTTTGATGGCAGCCTGACTGTCGGTAAATATTGCCATGTCCCTGTTTAGATAGCCAGCGGTTTGACACAGCCTAGCGCAGACCTCGATGGCATGTATTTCTGCTTGGAATATGGACGTCGTTTTACCCATTGGAATGAAGACTCGGTGTTCAGGACCAACAATGCCTGCACCGGAACCTTCTTCCGTTTTGGAGCCGTCTGTGAACCATTTGATTGTGTTGGGTCGGAGAGAGTTGTAGCCATCCGCCCACCTTTCTTTGTCCCATATGACTGATTGAAAGGAGTGGTGGAATCGAGTGGTTTTAACAAGGTAGTCAGTTGACATGCTGAGTACCTTGTCACTCAGCTCTTTACCTGACCAGAAATTACACTTACAAAATTTTTTCCAAGTTGTTACTCGTGGAACTGCTACCGTTCTAGGGAACTTCTGAATGGAACTGTGACTGCAGTAACTGGAAACGCAATGTTTCTGGTGGTTAGAACGGTGACCTATTAAAAAAATGCCCGAAAATGTGTTGTATGGGAGCACCCGCTCAAAAAGTGATTTTAGCTATTTCCAGTTTCCGAGTTTTCTTTTGACCGAATTAAAAAGATTGGGTACTTTCTGAACAAGATTTCATGCTCTACAACTTTTACTTTTTGCATTTTTACGTATTAGTAGCCGTTTTTAAGGTACAGGCGTTCAAATGTGACCATAACAGGGTATCTCGCAAAACTGAGAAAAATCGAAGTTTCTCGACTGTCGATTGCGGCTACACCAATAGATCGAATTTGATATTTAGGTAGCTCATTCGACGCAGATGCTCTTCAATTTATCGGAAGGCTTTTTCTAGCTAGGATCCACGGTTTTCAAGTTTTAATCGAAAAACCAAAAAAAGTACCGAAATTTCGAGGTTTTTTGAGATTTTGACCATGTTCCACAAAAAAAAATTTGGTGGGAAGCTCCGGATTCGTGTTCAGCACCACAAAAAACATAAAAAATGAAAGAAGAAAATTCTCCACTACAATTTGTTTCCCCGAAGCCCTTCTGAGCTCCTAATGACTGGATTATAAGTGCGAAACGCATAAGTGCAAAACACGCTTTAGTGAAATGTAAATGTATGGCACACAAGCAAATTGCAACGGATGAATGCAATGGTTTTTCGCATGTTCATATAGGTCAGTAAAATTACGTTAGTTCTTGGGCCTTAGAGTAAATAATTATGAAAGGTCTGGAAATATTTTTTTTATAGAAAATGGAAAAAATTTGAACCTTTTTTAAAATTTTCCTTATAACTTCAAAACCGTTCCCTCAAATTGAAAAATTTAATAGGGCGTAAATTGAAGAGCGTCGAATTCTGCGTCCAATGCACTGCATAAATTCGAATTCCGGTCCTGAAGTATAGTCCAAATCGATAAATACAAAATGACAATTTTTAAGGCTTAGTAGAAAAATCACACTTTCATCATCAACTTTCAGGCTCACAGATCTTTGAAACGGATGATCCAATGAGAAACTGATAAAATAAAGGATGGAGATAATTTTATTTCAAGTCTAAGGTGATAAATATTTTTCAATTCGACTGTGGCTGTGAGCAAAAATGCAAAAATATCTGCTTAGTGATTTCAGCCCTGTAACGGACTGTTTGGTGGGCATCCAAAGATGCCCGTGGGGACGGAGCCTAAGTTAGCATATGACCGTGAAGGTCAGGCCGTGCCATCTGGCGAAGAAAAACGCCCCTCAACGAGCTAAGCAGCGGCCTATGCTTGCTGTAGCTCAGTTCGGGAGATGTGGGCGGGGTTTTTGCCGCTTGTTGCCCCTGTCCTTTCCGTATTAATAAAAATGTATAGACCTGGGGAAAACAACACAAACGGGGGATGTAAAAATGGGGAATGATAAAAAATGAGGCGATAAGAATGGAATGGTTGGTGGACGGCGCAGATTTCCTTGCGTTCGCATCAGGATCCAGGCGTAATGGGACCCTCGACCTCTGGTTTCGTACCACCGACTGATCCTTACTCATCAGGTGCTGCTATAGATCTGCCGGTGGAAGCAGTACTACCAGACCATAATATGGTTCATTACAGGTGGTTCATTACAGCCCTAATAGCATAATATCTCGGTATTGAAACGGGCTGTTGAGATTTTCACAGCTCGATCTGTTTACACTTGTTCACATTCAAATGAGACAATTAAACTGGTCACAAAGAACAGAGTTCTGGAAATTAATTCGATGGAAGAGGATTTTAAACCAACTCAGCTGCAAGTTAATGCTGAGCGACGGTACTGACGAAGAATAGAACAGGCGGCTGATTTTCTACTGCATTATCATATTTTGAGCGTTGCTTACGTTAATGTTTAATTTAGTGCTAAAGCTAAAGTAAAGCTTTTTTAAACTAGATTAAATTATCTACAATTTGAGATTAAAACAACACTCCTAGCTGTTTATACGAATACTTGCCGAAGTACGGCAATTAAGGTTGAAATCGCTAAACAGGCATTTTTGATTGCATTTACAAACTTTTAACTTTTATTTAATCAGTTTTTAATTTAGAGCATCCGTTTTAAAGATCTGCGAGCTTGAAAATTGATTAAATGTGATTTTTCTAAGCCTCAAAAACTATAATTTTGCGACTATCGATTTTGACTATATTGCTGAATCGAAATTCGACTTTGAACCGTGTATTGGATGCAGAATTCAATGCTCTTTAGTTTACATCCTATTATTTTTTTTAATCCGAGGCACCGTTTAGAAGTTATAGCAAAAATATTAAGAAAAGATTTAAATTTCTCAGATTTTCACCTGCAAAAGTTAATGTCAGCTTATGGGACTGTACAGTCTCCATGTATTCAGAATCTATTCAAGGGATTACAATTATTTCCATATATTTTGCAATTATTTCCTATAAGACACCCAAATTGATTTAATTTTACTGACTGATCTTTGCAACGGATAAGTTTGGGCGACCGGTAGCACAGTGTGTTGAGGCATCAGTCTCATGTTTGACTACCGGCGCGTCGGGTTCGAATCCCGTCCACGACGACGTTCGTGGCCATGGATGTGCAGGAGGTGCATGCTGCCAACTGTATTCTCCGAAACCAGTTTATGCCACCGAAACGTCAACTGTATTCGTGTATTCGAACCTTAAGAAACGAGTTCATCTGATCCGCAATGACGGTCATTTTTGATACACATCTCAATCATCATCATTCTTGTATCGCCTAAAAATCCGTTACTCTTGTGTACATATACGTAGTAGTATATACAGCACAGATCTTTTGAAGAAGAATGACTTAGTAACTATTGTAGTTGAAGCCAATGGACTTTGAAAAAATCCATCATAAAGTACTTCATCGTTCATCATACTCTTTACTGAGAAAAATCATCAGAAAAGTTATAATCTTGAAGACGGACTTACGACTAGATCTAAGGTCGAATGACTCGCCCAAAATTTTGTTTTTCTATCTGATACTCTCCATGAACCTACAATTGAAAGCAAGTAAATTTGTGATGATATCATTCTAATTAAAGTTTCTTGATGTTTATGATTTTTAGTAAGATCTTTAAAAATACGTACATACTTACTATGACGATGACCTAATTCTGTAATTACATGAATTTATATAAGTGCCTGCAGTAGGAAGTGCGTAGGTCAAGCTTTCGGCGGTAAGTAGGTAATACATGGCTTACATTACATTCAACTGATTACTCACCCCCGAATAATATGTTTGACAAGAACTTCCCCACTTCGTTCCCTCAAAGGGCATTATGGGAAGCTACCGGGCAGACTTTACTGGCCCATGTCTGCATTTATACGGATGGCTCAAGATTCCGTGGCAAGGTTGGTGGCGGAGTCTTCTCCGACTGCTTAAACATCGAGCTTTCGTTTCGTCTCCCTGACCATTGTAGCGTCTTCCAGGCGGAGGTTACTGCCATTGCGAAGGCGCTTTGGTTAGGATCTAACGTTGTGTCTGTAACGAATATTACCATTCTCACGGACAGTAAAGCGGCCATTAAGGCCCTGGAGTCCGTTGTGTCCACTTCAACCACTGTGGTGGAGTGTCGTACTTCCCTTAGGCTATTGGGCGAGTTTTTCAATATTGTTTTGTGCTGGATCCCTGGACATTGTGGTTTTTCGGGTAATGGCAGGGCGGATGAATTAGCTCGTCTCGGGACTGAAGATGTGCTGCACGATGATAATCGTCACTTTGGTATGCCTCTTTCATCACTTAAACTTGCTATTAAAGCTGAGGCAGTTAGGAAGGCTAATCTAAGATGGGCTAACTGCGGCACGTGCCTAACTACAAGATTATTATGGCCAAAAATCAATGCGAAACGCTCGACTTGTCTTCTGTCCTTGAAAAAACATCATATTAAAATGGTAGTGGGGGTTCTGACGGGGCACTGCCTCATCGGCGAGCATGCTCCGAGCCCCTTTTAATAACTTTTGCAGAAGTTGTGGGAATGAGGAGGAGGAGGAAAGTGTATCGCACTTCCTATGTGGCTGCCCTGCCTTGGCGACTATTAGAAAGTCATCCTTGGGGTCCTTCTTCTTTGATAACCTGGGAGATCTTGCTGAATCTAATGTCAATAGTCTTCTACGATTCATACTAAGCTCAGGCTGGTTCGCAGAGTAGTTTTTCTTTGGGTCGGTTTCTTTTAAAGTGAACTCTGGGTATCACAACGGATCTATTCGTCTGGTCTAAGTGAGTCGTGTTGAGAGATTTACTCTTGCACGACAGCCCCGTTACCTAACCTACCTAACCTACATTACAAGCAATTCACCCTAGCAGCTTTCTTAAATAACGTTCGAACTGGTCATACATACAGTTCTCACAGAAGTGGAGGTGGAAACCCATTTTAGCAGCTGGATAATAGCAATGCTAAGGAGCAGAGTGATCACAGCAAAGCTTGGAGAGAGCCAGATAACCAAATGCGTACGCAGGGGAAACCCCCAGGCGGGGTGATTTCTCCTCTGCTTTGGATACTAGCGATGAACTCCTGAGAAGATTGGAAGCGTCTGGAGAAAAAGTAATGCCATACGCGGACGACGTAGTGATCCTAGTTTCGGGTAAGTTCATATCGGTGATGAGCGACATCATGAGTGGAGCCCTGGACACGATTAACGCCTGAACTGCAGAATGCGGAATAGGCGTGAATCCGAGCAAAACTACTACTACAACTCAATTGTCCTCATCCCTTGTGGGACATAGTGCGTCAACTGTTCCATGTGGCCCAGTTGACGTTTCGTCGGAATAAACTGGTTTCGGAGAATGCAGTTGCCAGCATGCACATCCATGGCCACGAACGTAGTCGTGGACGGGATTCGAACCCAGAACGCCGGTAGTCAAACATGAGACTGATGCCTCAACACACTGGGCTACGGGTCGCCCCTAAATATAAATATTAGACTTCCAACTCCCACAACTAAATGGCCATACTCTAAAGCTAACTCCCAACATTAAATGCCTTGGAGTCATCCTTGGTTCTAAACATAGTTGGAAGCTAAACATCGCACCAAGAAAGCCCAAATAGCCCTCTACGCCAGCAAGAGGACCTACGGCAAAAATTGGGGACTATAGCCTAGGATGGTGCTATGGTTTTACACCGCGGTGGTTCGACCAATCATCGCCTATGGTGGCCAGCTCTTCGTAAAAACAAAAACAACTTTAATCTGCTGAACAAAGTCAGGAGAACCGCGTGCATCGGAGTTGCAGGTGCTTTGCGATCATGTTCCGAGGATGCATTGAATATCATCTTACATTTACTCCCACTAGACCTACAGATAGTACTAAATGCTGCATAGCGCGGTAAGACTTAGGGAGTCTATGAGCTGGACTCGCCGACCATATGGACACGGCAGCATCCTGGAGTTCATACCCAGGGAAGTATAGGACTTTATTGCCACCGCACACGACCTACCTCGAGCGACACTTCACAGTAGGCTTCCCAACAAGGGCGGTATGGAACAGAGATGAAGCAATCAGGAAGTACGAATGCAAAATCTTCACTGATGGCTCAAAAATAGCATGTGGGGTCGGCGCGGTTATCTTCCCTGAAGATCGCGGCCTATCAAAATCCTTTCGCCTCCCAGACCACGCAAGTGTGTTTCAAGCTTAAATACTCGCGATAAGGGAGGCATGTCGATCTTTAATGCGCACTGCAGTCAGCACAGATAAGGACAGACGTTCTCCTGAGGAGCCCGACCTGACTAACCCGGGTCGTAGCCATTATAACAGTAGGTATCTGACTCGCACGGAATGGAAGTATTCGACAACCGAGAAGAAGTGTTTGGCCGTAGTATGGGCAATAGAGAAGCTGAGACCTTATATCGAGGGCTACAGGTTCAGCGTCATCACCGATCACCATTCGTTGGCCTGGCTACACAACCTCAAAAATCCAAGTGGTAAACTGGCTCGATGGGCAGTGCGTTTACAACAGTATGATTTCGACATAGTGCATCGCGAGGGGAAGGAACATCTTGTACCCTATGCATTCTCGCTCGGTACCGGAAATTAATGTCGTGTCCCATGCTATTCAGGAGGATTGTTGGTATCAGGATGTGAAGACAAAAGTAGCAGACAATCCCTGCCAATATTCAAAGTTCAGGATTAGCGATGGGGTACTATGGAAGAGGGTGGGAGTATCTTACGCGGAGTTAACGAGTGGAGATGAATGGAAGCGAGTAGTACTCTACATGTACCATAACGACCCAAAAGCTGGTCAAATGGGTATCAAGCGTACGCAGGATCGGGTAGCTAGCGACTACTACTGGCCAAAATTGGCTGCCGACATTCAGACTTATGTCCGTAAATGTAAAGCCTGCCAAGCAAATAAGGTTGAACGGCGACTACCTGTGGGCCAGATGGTTACGAGAGCTGGGGAGGCCAAACAATCCAGGGCGATAATCTGCGTAGATTTAGCTGGAGCCCTTCATCGCTCTACTAAGTGTTACACATTCATACTTTCGGGATTGGATTGATTTTCAAAATTGGCTTGGGTTTCCCGATAAGGAAAACTACCGGACCCGAGATTGTGCCCATATTAGAGGAACGGGAGCACCACGTATTGTAGTGTGTGATAATGGGGTGCAATTCAGGAGTAGGAAATTCGACGAGTTGGCTAAAGCATTGTAACGGACGGTTTGGTGAGCATCCGAAGATGCCCGTGGGACGGAGCCTAGGTAGCATAGTGACCGTGAAGGTCGGGCCGTGCCATCTGGTGAAGCAAAAAGCCCCTCAATGAGCTAAGCAGCGGCCTATGCTTGCTGTAGCTCAGTTCGGGAGATGTGGGCGGGGGTTTCGCCGCTCGTTGCCCCTGTCCTTTACGTATTAACAAAAATTCATAGGCCTGGTGAAGACAACACAAAACAAGGGAGTTAAAAATGGGGAATAAAAAAAATTAGGCGATAAGAATGGAATGGTTGGCAGATGGTTCGCTTGCCCTCGCGCTCGTATTGGGGTCCAGGTGTAATGGGACCCTCGGCCTCTGGTTTCGTACCACCGACAGATCCTTACTCATCAGGTGCTGCCATAGATCTGCCGGTGGAAGCAGCACTACCAGACCATAATATGGCTCGTTACAGGTGGTTCATTACAACATACGGAACGAAAGTTTCGTATACCGTTGATAATAATTCTTATTCTTAATTGAGACTGAAAGTCACAATTGCAAACATCTTAGATACAATGTGTATAAAATATTAAAAATATACATAAAGTTAACCAATATTTCCAGCTCAACTTATTACATGAAAACAAAGTTACGTAATTTCCAACCAGATATGCAAAATAGTATCGAATTTCATACACGACAAATAAAATTTTGTTTTCGCTTTCTTCGTCTGACTCTGAACCATATCGCAATGCGAGCTGATTATTCACACTTCCACCAATAAATCAGCCACACAATTTGCAACTGACCTCTGTAAAGTTTGCAAACATTGACTCAGCTCAAGATAAGGACATTTGTAAATAAATTCCGTGACAAATTGTTTTTGCAAATAAATTTCAGGGTGCATTTTCGACCACCACATCTGGTCTGGGGTGGTTGTTGGCGCTCACACGGGGCGCCCTGACTGTTTTTCGACTACCTCAGTCGGCAGTAAAAATTGTGGTACACAAAAAAAAACAATAATTTTATGCATTGTATGCGCCGAGTTTGAATTTGTTCACGAGGCATGGCGTTTGCTTTATGCAAATGCCGTTTTGCTTTAAATTCATGGAAAATAGACGGAAGTTGAGTAATCCCCGCTGCCCAGAAAGATACCATGAAAATGAACTTGGAAGGCGTTTGAGTGTATACATTATTTATTCTCGCTAAGAAAAAAAAATCGTAACCACATTTAGCCCAGTGCGCACTAAAGTGCGTAAGTGCGTCCGTTGCCACATATTAGGCCTATTCGATTCACCCCGGGTCAAAGACCGGTCTGCAAATTTGTATGAAGATCCAACGAGATCCGAGCGAATCGAATAGGCCTATTCATACCTTTTAACCAGAAATACTAGAAACTGCTGAGCTGAGACACATATGGGTGAGGGGATCCAGGGTGACACAAGCATAGATTTTCACACGCTCACAACACGCAAAAACGGCTTCAATTTGCGTTAAAATTTTTGCTGATGTATTTACTCCTTTGTTCCACGGAATCTTACCCAGCGTGACCTCACTAACCTGCATCTCAACGTGGGTGTTCACACTGCACGCTGTGCGATGCCATGCAATACAATGGATCGATGGATGTACGCGATGTGGTTAGGTGAATAGAGGACATCACTTTAGTTGATGGATGTATCTACAGTCGCGGAGATTGTGCATGAAACTTGTACTGCAATATGGGATACTTCTGTACATCTAGCGCATTCTAATGTACCATTGATCCAAGCAACCGCACAAGAGATGTTCACTAAAGGTGCGTTTTGCTAGGTTCACAATAAGTGATCAAGCCATGGAGCTCGGAGCACTATAGTATTAGTTAGTATCTATCTTGGGGGCGACCGGTACCGCAGTGTGTTGAGGCATCAGTCTCATGTTTGACTACCGGCGTTTCGGGTTCGAATCCCGTCCACGACGTTCGTGGCCATGGATGTGGAGGAGGTGCATGCTGGCAACTGCAATCTCCGAAACCAGTTTATGCGAACGAAACGTCAACTGGACCACATGGAACAGTTGACGCGCTATACCCCACAAGGGGTTAGGGCAACTGAGTAAAACGGACCTTAATGCACTTCGTCCGTAGCCTCAACGCGACTGCGATGGAACTTAAACAAAGTCGCATAAGCGTTGGACGGAACTCGCATTATAGACGGACACGTGTTAGTGCCTCGCGATGAGTTAGCGTCATCTCATTTCCTAGATCGTGACGGTGTGTTCATGTGCAGAGGTGTGTGATCTCAACCCAGTTATTTACCCTAAATGAGTACTCATTTAACCGCTGAGTGGGCTCATAGTCCGACACGTAAATTCCCTTTTTTAGCAAAGACTACTGCATTCAGTAGGAATCGAACCGGGGCACAGTGCATAGAAGACGAACGTGCTAATCGTTGCGCCATCCAGACTACAAATACAAACAAAGCTTCGCGAAAAATCAGACCGAAACCATGGGGAATCACTTTTCCCCGATATACGACCATCATATCGGGTATTGAGCTTTCACGACTAGGGACATTCCGATACAAGTAAATACAAGCAATTAATCAATACTTTTGTTTCGATACCAAGTACATTTAGCATCGAATAAATCTTGCGATACTTACTCGGGTATCGATACCATTTCCATCCAAGTACCTATCGAGTACCCATCATTAAAATCGAAATAAGAGAAAGAGAGACAGCACTAACGTTGCCAGCTGGAAACGGTCAACAGATTGTCTCCGAAGTACTTGGAAAAATTGCTCATCTTGGGCAGTCTCGATAATAAAGAGTTCTTCACTTCAATTTTCAGCATTTTAATAATAATTACTTCTTGCACTTTTTCACATCCGCGTGCATCTTGCCAAGCCTAAATGTTTAAGTTCTCCTTTTTCTAACTTTTTATTTCTTAAATCAGAATATATATGTTCTCTATATATAAATTCTATGATATACTATCCACTTGGAAATAGCCTTGGAAACTTAATCTGGATTAAGTAAAACTCTTTGTATAGATGTATGTGCATATACATATAAGCATATGGAATACTTATAGCCCTTTTTCCTTTTATTTTTATTATTATGTTTCTTTAAAAAAATCAATTTTGTTGTTAAACCTAAAAATGAATAAACGTTTTCTAATAATCTAAAATAATCTTTTGATAATAATTATTAATAACAGTGCTCCTAAGTTACCAAATTACCCGCGATCTCAAATTCATAAGAAAAACTATCGATATGAGTACTTTATAAGTATCGATACCTTCAAGCTACTTATATGAGTAGTATCGAATAAATGATTTAAATACTACTCATTTGAGCGGGTATCGATACTTATATGGTATCGGAACGTCCCTATTCACGACACAATCAAACAAACGCGGCAGATACCCCAAGTTTTTTTTGTGGGCATCTGTTGACATAACTCCGCTGAAGCATGTCTTAAGCCTTAGTTGTGAAAGGAGGAGGGAAGGACAGCTGAAGCCTGAATGGCTGAGTTACACCTAAGCGTCTCGGGTCAGTAGGGTGTCATCAATTACGTAGTCAGACCTGCAACATAGCTGCGCGAACTCTGGCACGTTATGAATCACCTGAAGCAGCTGTCACCGAGGCCACCCCTGGATGCAGTTTAACGATGGCCCGATATCCCATCCTTGTAAAAACTACTCCATGTCAAGAACAAAAGCATCGAATTGGACGGATCAACAGCAACGACTACGCAAACGTTTAACGGATTATTCTTTCGGATCCTGGAATGTAAGCTCCCTGAACAAACCGAGGGCCGTGAAGGCCCTTCTTCAACAGGTCGAGAATTACAAACTGAGCATCACTGCAGTCCAGGAAATAAGTTGGATTGGAAGCGAGATAAACGACAGGAATTTGCACAATTTTTAAAAGCGACAAACTATCGGGTTACAAGGATTTTGGAGTTGCATTCATAATGAGCAAGCAGGTCAAGCCGCACGTTGTTGACTTCAAACCTGTTAATGAAAGGTTGTATACGATTCGCATTCAGACTTATTTTTTCAAACTCTGGCACATCCACGTGCACGCCCTGACTGATGTTAAGGAAGATGCAGTGAAAGACGAATTTTATGCTCGTCTGGAGACACTGTTTGACTCACTTCCAACAAAAGACATCAAAATACTGCTGGAAGATTTTAATGCAAAAGTTGGAAACGAAAGTCAACATCGGGGAACCACTGGGGAACATAGCCTCCATGAGAAATGCAATGACAACGGTCAACGATTAGCCTACTTTTCCTGCAGTAGGAATCTTATCGTAAGCTCCACATGTTTCCGCATCGACGCATTCACAAACAGACTTGGAAATCTCCAGGCTCACGTACCATCAACCAAATTGACCACGTCCTCGTTTGCAAAAGGTGGGCATCCAGTCTATTGGATGTCCACTCCTAACGAGGAGCAAGCATGCCTACTGGAAGGGAAGATCGGTGGACACGGCCTTACACTCTCTGGTGAATTACATTGAGAGGTCTCTCGGCTGTAAAGTTGCCTTGCTGGACATCGAGGGCGCTTTCAATCATGTCGCACCTGCGGCTAAAACCAATTCTCTCATCGGTCTGAACGTAAATGGATCGCTCTGTAGGCTTATAGACTAACTACTAACATCTAGGGTTATTTGTACTCGCTTAGGTATAGCATCTGAGCGCAGGTGTGTTAATAGGCGAACTCCTCAGGGTGGCGTACTATCCCCCCTTCTTTGGAATCTGGCGGTTAACAAACTGCTTTTGGACCTGGAGGGTGTGGAATGCTAAGTTATCGCATTTGCGGACGATATTGCCATAGCAATGTCTGGGAAGTTTCCGTCTGTGCTTAGTGATATTACGCAGAATGCTTCTCAATTCTAACGAAGTGGGCTATGCTAGCTGAGGTTGGTGTCAATCCGGCCAAAACAGAACTTGTTCTCTTTACAAGGAGACACAAGTCACAAATATTCGACATACCATTACTGAACGGAATGAAACTTGTTCTCTCTGAAAAGTCAAGTTTCTGGGCGTTATCCTGGACAAGAAACTGGGGTGGAGACCCAATATCCAGGAACGAATAGCTAAGGCGACTGTTGCGCTATACTCATGTAAAAATGCCATTGGAAAGTGGGGCCTGAAGCCGAAGACTGCATTCTGGCTCTATGCCTCAGTCCTGCGGCCTATACTTTTGCATGGTATTGTTGTCTGGTGGACTGACCCCAACTTTGCGGTTTACCGAAGTATGCTAGAGAAATTCCAAAGAATGATGAGCTTTACCATTACAGAGGCTTTTAGAACTACACCAGCAGCTGCTCTTGATATCCTGCTCAATTTGCTCCCCTTAGATATTTTCGCTACGCAAGTGGCTTCGTGTGGCTGGGGGCGACCGGTAGCGCAGTGTGTTGGGGCATCAGTCTTATGTTTGACTACCGGCGTTTCGGGTTCGAATTCCGTCCACGACGACGTTCGTGGCCATGGATGTGCAGGAGGTGCATGCTGGCAACTGCATTCTCCGAAACCAGTTTATGCCGTCGAAACGTCAACTGGGCCACATGGAACAGTTGACGCGCTATGCCCCACAAGGGGTTAGGGCAATTGAGAGAGAAGTGGCTTCGAACGTAGCCATTCGTCTTCGAGAAACTGGATAGTTCACTGTGGCAGTCACAGGACACTCGTCTGGTCTTACCAACTTGAATCTTCCTGCGGTAACGGACTACACTCTCCCCAAGTATCTGTTCGGTAAGAATTTTGTAAGCCAAATCCCCTCGCACGACGAGTGGGTGGCTAACACTTTCCAGGAGTCAAATTCTATAAGTTTATACACCGATGGCTCTAAGACGGATCAAGGAGTGGGAGTGGGGTGCACTCGGGCAAGCTGAATATAAACTTTTCACTGCATCTCCCTGACTTTTGCAACGTTCTTCAGGCGGAGATCGCGTCTATTTGGGAGGCTCTCATCTGGCTCGGGCGTAATGTCATAGCTGCTAGAGATATTACCATCTTCACGGATAGTCAGCCGGCGATTAAATCCCTTGAGTCTGTCATTACAAACCCAAAGATTATTATCACACCTCCTGGAGACGGGACAATTTTTTAACATCTCTCTTTGTTGGATTCAGGCCAATAGTGGCTTTGACGGAAGCTGCAAAGCGGATGAACTAGCAAGTGGAGGCTCTAATGGGGAGACCGGGCTCAGTCATTGCCATCTCGGGGGGTCTTTATCAGCCTGTAAAATTATAGTAAATGCTGACGCGCCGAGTAATGTCAACGCGAGGTGGAGTAATGGTAGCACTCGCATGGTTACTAGGCAACTTTGGCCTAGGATCGATCCCAAACGCTCTGCGGAGCTGCTGGCGTTGAATAGACAAAACCTACGGATTCTTGTCGGGGTGATTACAGGGCACTGTCCGTTCGGTGAACATGCTAGAAGATTGGGGCTTCCACACAATGACCTTTGTAGGAGCTGCGGGGATGATGATGAGGAGATTGCCTTTCATCTGCTATGTGGGTGTCATGTCCTGGCTAGAAGAAGAGGGATTACCTTGGGGTCTTTCTATTTTGGCGATCTGGACGACCTTAAAAATGCTAGCGTCAGCCGGCTCCAGCCCTTTGCCAATAGCTCAGGCTGGTCCAATGAATAGGTAGGTCTCGGGTTTTGGAGTCGATGTTTTTATCACAAAGGACCCAGTGGTGGTCTGTGCGTGCTGTGTGTTACACCATAGGTGGAAGACAACACAAACATCCATGTCCACGACGTAGATGGGACTCGAACCCGTAACTGACCGGTAGCATGAGATGTCAGACTGACGCCTCAACGCACTGAGCTACCGGCCGCCTCAATTCACAAAAAGTACACAACAAGTCAATCCGACAGTCAATCAAAAACATACGTAAAGTTTATGTGTTGTGTTTTTAACCTTGTTACCCGAGAGTATAAAATCCTTAAATTTTTTTAGTAACCACAACATCACTCTCAATTCGAGAATCCCGTAAACGATGAAGGTATCTACAAAAACCGATTCCTTCACCTAAAATTTAACTTTAGATAACATAATCTGTCAGTTGACCACACATCAGTCCAAACTTCAAAATCATCGACATCGCGGTCTCAAAATTAAATCGACCATACACTTACAGCTCGACTGGAGTCCACTGGCCAGAGAGATTGCTTTTGCTTGAAAAACATCAGACCATAAATTTTTGGTCGCTCTAAATAATTTTGGAATCGCGATATCGAACTAAAGGTTAATATTTTGAGCTGTAGTCCTCCGACGTAATGATAACGAACTGCCTAGACAATTGGCAGTCCACTGGTTGTTGTTACAGTCGATTATGTTCGGCCTTCCTGATGATCTCGGAAGTTGGCTCGAAGTTCTACACAACAGTCCCAGATCGTTTATTTAACTTCCGAAGGCTCGACTACATAAACCACTTTGGACTGACGATAATCGACAGTCCATTGCCTGTTTAGACTTCGGCCTCGAGTTAATCGCAGCAGTAGCAGTTTTTCACAACAGTCCCATATCTTTAGTTAAATTAAAAGTCAGTGTCTCCATCCAAGGTTGCGTGCGTTCGTATCGTGAGCTTGACAAAGACACATATTTTTACATTAATTACATATGTGATACTAAGATCATTTTTGAGGAATTATTCGTCTTTTAGCATAATGTTTACTACAATATGTAACCACATGCTTAAATGATCTTCAAAACAGAACCTAACGCCTAGTTCGCACTACGATTCTTTTAATAGATTATTTTGCATCTCACCAGAATCTTGCCTGCCTCGACTCATTGTCGCCGTGAAATTTGAGTCGAGGCAGGCGAAATTCTGGCGAGAAGCAAAAAAAAATCTATTCAAGAGTCGTAGTGCGTACTGGGCGTAATAGTAATAATGTAAGAGATAGTATGGCATAATTCTCTGCCAATCTCACTTATGTTCTATGTATGTTGCTACACTTTGGTTGTTATCAGTTATCAGAGTTATCACATACAGCGATTATTATCAAAGTCAATAGAAACTCCAATCGTTCAAACTGTCTGAACTTCACGTTCACGTGAATTATTTACGCACATGTTGCTCATTTTCATTTTGATAGTATACTCCGATACGCCACGATAACATGTATAAGTGTATTTCTGATTAACGACGGCCTCCTCGTTATATAATTATAGACATTAGCGCAGATATTTCAAATGCCGCCTCTCAAGCAAGAAATAAATCTTATAAACGACATGAGGTATAAATAAAATAAACCTTCATCTCAAGGAGATATTAAAGAAAATTTATTGGTGAAAGTTTTCTGGAAAATCTGGGTCAGTCGATAGAGGCACATATTCTCACAGTCGGTTCCATGTTGACGACGGAGCAAACAATCTTTTGCGAGCCTGCTGTGTGTGATTCAGTTGCACTCCAAGTCTTCAGCTATGGGAAAACCTGAATCTGAATCTGAACGACGACGCTCAATTATCGGCCGATTTGATTCAAATTAGGTTACGGGCAAGTTTTGTCGTGGCTTTTGACTCCTTCTGCTTCTACTAGTGTTAGGTATGTTATAACTCGTACATAATGTACTTTCTTGCATTCTGGCATGAAGAAGAACAAGTTTTCGCGGAGAAAATCAATTTCCAGTTTAAAACTTGTAAAGTAGAGTTAAAGTGACTTGAGATATGGGGATTATAATGAGGATTGACTCAAGTCTTGAGTTAATACGGATACGGGTATAAAGTGGAGCAATGTTTAAGAAGGTGACTTAATGCAATGTTGGGAGCGAAATTTAATTGGATTTTGCTCTATTTGGCTTCATGCCAAAATAATAGTTTCTTTTTAGGGTTTTGTAGTAAAACAAAACCCTTATGAAATCGGTCATGCGTCCGTCTGTCTGTCTGTCTGTCTGTCTGTCTGTCTGTCTCCCCGCAGGGGACACCCACTGGGTCGAAAGACTTATGGTGTTTTGGGTTTAGCGAACCCACGGACCTGAGCTACGCAAGGAGGTGGTGTATAGGGTAAAGGGGCCTTGGCGCTGATCCCTATACATGCCTTTGGGGACTGACGACCCCATGTACCTTAGTTATGAAGTTAAGGTGGCTGATTGACGGTCTCGCTAGTGGTGTCCGTCGTTATGATGCCACCGGTGTTGTGTGATGGTCTCTTGAGTCCGTCGTTATACGACATCTGGGGAGTGGTGCCCCCGCATAACGAACTACGAAAAGGGGCTATATAGGCTGAAAAGTATCTTTAATGATTCCTATTGGAGCAATCCTATAGGTGCCATGAAGCGGAAAGGTTGCTGGGGTCCTCCCAGTATTCCGATTCCTAGACTTGATGACGACACGGCTTTGGGGTTTTTCCCAAGCTCTGATTCTAACATAGGTGTGGATTGGTGGAAAGTAAGAGATACTGATTCCTATACTGCTTTGGGGCTAGACAATCCCATGTACCTAGTCAATTGGCTTCCTAGTACCTGAACATGGTGCCGACCTGTGATGCGAAAGGAAGCACTATCCCCGACTGAGGAGAATGCTTACTAGTACGTGAGGAACGGAAGCACATTCAACTCTCTTGGGGATAGTGGGTTTAACTGAGCCCGTGATGCACAACTTAATCAGTAAGATATTCCGTAAGGATATTGAACGGTGAGATCATTCCGGCTTTTGAGAAGTCAGTAGCAAATAATGAACCACGGGGATGGGTGTGCCCACAGTACCAAGGTACTGGCCCATCAAGGTGTTGGACTCGTGGTGGCTGTGAGTTATTGTTAAGTCGGCTAAGCTAGGTCGCAGCCTATAATGGTAAGGTTCTGAGGAAAGTGCATGTTCCAAAGTAGTCATCCTTCTGACTTCGGTCAGAGAAAACGCCATTCCCGTAAGGGGGGGAGGTAAAGAGCTTCGAGCTTAGGTACTCCTTAAGGCACCGAATGTAGACGATTCTGGGAATTCCTGTCTGTCTGTCTGTCTGTCTGTCCATGAAATATCTCACGAACCGCTGAAGCTACATGCATGAAATTCGGTGCAAATATGAAGAAGTACTATAATTCTCTGGAGAAAGCGATGCGTCGTAATAGGTCAACTTTAAGGGGGGGGTCCTCATAGAGGGGAAATGAAGGTTGAAATTTTTTTTTTCGTCTGGTATAGGCAAGTGGGGTATCGTAAGGAAGGTATCGTTGAGTACATTCCATTTCTGGATTTTTTTTTAAATTTGAAGAAACGGGAAAAGAGGGAGAGGGGAAAATATGTCATCCGAGTTTGTCCCCCCCCCCCCCCTTGCATTTCGAGACCGTTACACTTAGAAATATGAAACTTTACAGAAAAGCGGCATTTTACTAACACAGAAAACTAAAAATAATAGAATTTCAAAATCTCATCAAAAAAGGTTAATAATAGTACATTTCTATTGTCGCAGTTAGCACACCCCTGCACCCCTTAGGCACACCCCGAGTTAAAAATATTGATGGCCAATGATAACCAACACCATAGGCAATAATGTTTCTAAGTTTCATTACAATCATGTTATATTTAATAATAGTACATTCCAGTGACGTGCACTCGTAGTAAGCAATTCCAAACTGCTTGACTTACCGAAATAAGCAATTCAATAATAAACTTTGCTTACACCAATACACTTATCATCATTTCAGTCAATGTTTTTCTTTAAGCTGAAGAATACATATTATCATTCAAATATTCCTTTACACATTCAAATTCTGATCCGCGCCTTCTTTTGGTTAAAAAACATTCGTTCAATTACTTTAGATAATATTCAAACCTCCCACATTTTGCACACCATAGACACCAAACTTAGAATAGGAAAATGTGCCTAGATCTTTAGATGCATGTACCATGTGTGCATCCAAATACTAGAGACATGTTGATTCCAGAAAATGGGAATCTTGGATTTCGGTAGTACATTGGGCAACTATTTTTGACATGGATATGTCTTATAGCTGGGGGTCATCCTAAAAATTTGTCCGTCACACGAAATGTCTGTTTTTCTACTCGGGGGTCAGAAGAGGAAACAAGCCCATTGAAAATTTTTCTTTTCTGGTTGTGCATATCGTTTGAGTGAAGTGGTCATTGTGCATGGCTGTTGCTTGTAGATCCGCGCGGGCGGCGCGCTTGCGGGGATCCTGTGTGTACATGTTGGGATGTTGATTTGATAGCGATAAAGGTTGACGTTGTGGACGGCAAGAAATAACATAGTGTACGGGTGTACGGGCGGACTTTCAATGACCTTCAATTTCCGCCAATTCCCATTCATCATTTAATAAAATAGCCCGTGTTGTACTATCTGAATCACTAGGGTCCCAGAAAAGGTAGCAAGTAGTCAGTTCGACTAACATTTGAACATGCGCAGACGCAATTTGAGAGAGTGTACATAGTTCCCGCCCCCCGAAGATGAGCGAGAGCGGATGAAGTTCATTCGAGCCAAATCGGGTGATCCAGCGACTGCGTTTGTGTATTTGCAATGGCGGCAGTTTGAGGTCTGACTGGTCCACAATGTGGGCCCCCACCACACGTGCAATAAACAAATAGAACAAAATGGCGGATTTATACTAGGCGAGTTAGAATCTCTCAAGTCCCGAAATAAAGAAATATTCGTCGCAGGATGTTATATGTTATGATGTACATTCAGAGGTCTGCAGAAGATCAAATGCCCCCCTTCCGCAAAAATTCCAAAATGTTCGAAATGGCTGGAATCCAAACAAATAAAATAGCGCGCGTTGTACTACATATCTGAATCAATAGGGTCCCAGAAAAAGTAGCAAGTAGTCAGTTCGAATAACACTTGGACATGCGCAGACGGAATTTGAGAGTGTGTACATAGTTCTCGCCCCCCGAAGATATAGAGCGAGAGCCATCGCGGATGAAGTTCATTCTATTCAAATGGTTGTGCATTTGCAATGGCGGCGATTTGAGGTCTGACTGGCCTGTTTGCCGGACACAATCGCATAGAGTCGCACGCGTTACTTGAGAAACGGATTGTGTGTGCCGGACCCGGACTGTTGATTAAAGGGGCGGGATGAGGCGGATAGTGTGGGAGCGATTTTGCAATAGATACACAAACACAATACACGTCCGATTGGGGAAAGATGGTGGGAAGCGTGATTGCGATTAGCAGAAACGTACTCAGAGTAATGTCGATTGGCTGCAGTCTGCAAACTGTACCGAACGGGTAGATGGAATAGGTAGATGGAACAGGGTGCACGAGAGGAGGTGAATATTGCACACACGCGATGCAAACGAAAACGAAACGATCCCGCGAGAGAAAGGAGCCCAAGCGGACAGGACAAAGCAAAGCAGAATTTATGACGAGTATCTACAGCGTGGGACGTGTTTTTTCGAATGATTTCATCCAGTATAACTATACTGAGATCTTTATTAAACTTACGTCGATATCTTCAACACAACAGGTTCCACGCAGTCGGTAGTCACAGACATATCCATGTTCCGATGTATCTGCATGCAGTGTAGATACTTTGTATCTTTTTTCTAAAAATTAGGGAAATTTAATCCCTTCTATGGATACAGAATCCATGGAAACTGAGTTTGCACGGCCGCAGAATATGAGCTTAACTTTTGGTGGTCGGCAATCCTAGAAATTTGGGCCCTTTTTATTAAGACTGAGCAAATCTATTTTTTGTTTTGTTCGCAAATTTATATGAGACAAGTCAAGCACTGGCGCGACTGCTTTTGTGTGTGGGATAAAGCCCAATGATGCTTGTTAATGAAATGTTGCCAATGCAGGGAATGTTTATGGGAATTTGATTTTTCCAGTAGAGCTTTTGTTTTTGTTATGTAATGGATTTTCCGTTGCAATTTAAAAGAGGAAATCAGTGCAATCGGGTGATTTTGATTAAATTGTGATTTGAAGTTTTTTTGACCGTTTGTAGTGATTTATTTTAATTGATTTGATTTGTGATAAAAGTGGTAAGTTTTCTTTTAGCATTGTGTCGGAGTATTGCTGCGCGACGGATTTCGTACTAAAAGCGGGATTTTCAACTCTTTCCTTTGCCAAGAAAAGAGAAATTATAGAATCGGATAGACCGAAGCCAGATCTTAGTTTAGAGTTTAAATTAAAAAATATTACGCGAAAATTCCATATCGAAACGTATGAAAAGTACATTTGGTTAACGGGAAGCTGTAAATTAAATAAGTTATTTTGCTGGCCGTGTCTTTTGTTCACGAATGAAAAATCTGTTTGGAATAAAGCTGGATTTAGTGATTTGAATAATTTTACGGGCTCAGCAGCAAAGCATTCAAGTTCCGAAAAACATCTTCAGTCGTTAATTAAATTAGATAATTTTGGTTCTCAGCGTATAGAGTTTATGCTTAGTAACCAGGTGGCAATATCTGTTAGTTTGCATAATGAAAAAATTGAGCGTAATCGTAATATTTTGAAACGTTTAATCGATACTGTAATTTTTTTGGCAAAACAGGAGCTTCCTTTTCGCGGAAATAATGAAGACTCTTCTTCAAATAATCGTGGTAATTTTATCGAAACCGTAAATTTCTTGAGTTTGTACGATCCGATAATTGAGTCCCACATAGATTCTATAAAAGCAAATGCAGCGTTTTCGGGTTTGTCTAATAGAATCCAAAACGATCTTGTTTCCGCTATAGCTAATGTGGTTCGAAATAAAATCAATTTGGAAATAAAGGAGGCTCCATTTGTAGCTGTAATGGTCGACGAAACGCCAGATGTTAGCGGTCGGGAACAATTAGCGATGATTTTTAGATATACAATATCAAATGAGATTGAAGAAAGATTTATCGGATTTTTGGATGTAAGCGCTAATCGTACAGCTACAGCAATAAGCTCTCACATTTTAAAACAATTGCAAAATTTTAATATCGATAAGAAATTAATTGCACAATGTTACGATGGCGCAGCAGTAATGAGTTCTCAAATTCGTGGAGTTCAGACTTTAATTCGGGAAAAACATAAATCGGCAATTTTCGTTCCATGTTACGCTCATTCACTAAATCTAGTATTGTCTAAAGCAGTTGAGTTTATTCCGGAAATTAAATTATTTTTCGCGCACATCAATAAAATCGCATCATTTTTTAATACATCTACTAAAAGGTCGGACCTTTTTGCAAATATAGTAAATCGTCGTTTACCATCGGTTTCCAAAACGCGTTGGCATTATCATTCGCGTATTATTAACGTTATATTTGAACATAAGCATGAAATTTGTACAGTTTTTGAGACAATTTCGAATGGTTCTCAACACTGGGATGGCGATTCCTTGACTTTTTCCGATATATACTTACAAAAATTCGTAGAGTCAGATTTTCAATTATATCTGTTAATTTTTTCTGAAATTTTTCGAAAACTGATATATTATTTAATATTATTCAGAGCAAAGTGGTAAACATTTCATATGCAAGCCAAAAAATTATTGAATTTGAAAATTGGCTTGAAAATGACTTTTCTAAAAAGTTTGATTTCTATTCGACAGTTAGAGCAGAATATCAGCCACCACGTAAGAAATGTAGAAATGCGATAGATCCTTTACAAAATTTACGGCGGATATTTCGGGAGATTATAGATGTTATTCTCGGACAAATTCGAGATCGATTCCATTCGTTTAAAGATCTTTCATTTTTAGAGTTGCTTGAACCGAATTATTTTTCTAAATTCAAGTCAAATTTTCCCGATAAAAATTTTGACTCACTTATTGAATATCACGGTCAATTTTTCGACAGAATAAAGTTGAAAAATGAGCTAAAAGTTATTTATTCTTCAGATGAGTTTAAAAACGCGAATCCTAGTAAAATTCTCGATTATTTTCAAAAACGGCCTTATGTCGCAAACGGTTTTAAGCAAGTTCATATTTTAGCAAAATTATTAACGTCAATTCCAGTCACAGTGGCAACTGCGGAAAGGTCATTTTCAACACTAAAGCGCGTTCACACATTTTTGAGAAATCGCCAATCCCAAGAACGACTTTCGGATCTTGCTTTAATTGCGGTTGAAAAGGATCTTCTTATACAAATGCGAAGAGAAAACGATTTTTTTGATAATGTGATTAAAGAGTTTTTACTTAAAGAACGGCGCATAGATTTCGAATACAAATAAATGGCAATGGCGAAAAAATATTTATTTATTTCAAATACCCCTGGAGTATTTTACAAGGAGAATCGACGTTCAACGTTAAAAAAACGTCGTTGGCTTGTGATTATATTACGACGTTTTTAACGACGTTTTCTGGACGTCGCGTCCGAACGCCATAGTATAAACGTACGAAGGCGTTAGAGGTAGCGTTTTCGAATCCTCTTCCCAGTGCGAGGAAAAAATCAGCAATGTGCGTTGATAAATTTTTTATCGTACTACTAGTAGATTTGTATGCTGATGTGCTTCTCATGTTCACAACTACATAATATTTCACATGTAGAAACAAATCAACAAATATATCCCCATCCTCACCCTTATCCGCATCCTCATCTTTTCATTATCAAATATCCTTATCCTCCTCCGCATTCTCGAGCTCGGACAATTTTTTATCCACACCCTCATCCTCATCCGCAAAACAATATTCCTACTAAACCACCACAACAAAGAGTAATTGCATGTAATTATAAAAAAGATTCAAGAAAAAACGCTGCCGTTACCGTCGTAATATAAACTCTGCCATATAATTGCACGTGTTTATAGTGGACGTCGACGTTCGAACGCCAGTCCGCCAACATGCGACGTTAAAAATTTTGGACGCGACGTTCGACGTTTTAACGTCGAACGCTACCGCGCCTAATAACAACGTTCCCATTCATTTCCATGTGTTGCTAGCCATTAATTGCTTCGACGGAAAAAAAACGTCGCCGCCACCGCCATAGTATAAACGTACGTTAAGTGGTACCAAGAAAAGCAAGGAGCCGATACTTGCGTACAAATATAAGTGCTTGCTACAAAACCCTCGGATTGCGGGCGTAGCCCTCTATATTCCGGTTTCATTTATTTTTGTAATGAATATCTCTCTAGCTTCTGTTAACCCCTTGTGGGGCATAGGGTATTAACCACGCCGACTTTCCACCTCATCCTTTTCGACGCCATCGCCTTCAACTGTATCCACGATTTGCCTATTGAGTTAGCCTCGACCTCAACTGATCTTCTCCAAGTGTTTCTAGGTCGTGGATCCACATGTCATGCAACTAGGCAATTATGGCCTAAGCTGGATCCCATCCGATCCTACGGGTTACTGATGCTGAGCAGACGGCATTTGCGCAATGTGGTGGGGCTTATTACTGGACACTGCTTGATGGCGGAGCATGCTAGAAGACTTCGACTCCCGCACAATGATTATTGTAGGAGCTGCGGGGACGCGGAAGAGGAGGAAAGCTGCCATCACCTTCTGTGCACTTGCCCTGCTCTGGCGGAACGTAGGAGAGGCATCCTTGGGTCCTACTTCTTTGTCGATCTTGACGACCTAAAGGCAGTCAGTGTCTGTCGTCTTCATCGCTTAATTTCCAGCTCTCGCTGGTTTAACGATTTGAACGATTGATTAAGCTCAGGTATACTGTATATAGGGGGTATCACAACGGACCCAGTGGTGGTCTATGTGCACCTTGCTCTTCAAGGCAACCCATCTAACCTAACCTAACCTTCTAGGTCGTCCAACACGACGACTTGCATCGGTTTCCTGTGGGTTTCAAGAGAGGGCATGTTTACCCATGTTACCCAGGAGGTCGTCTCTAGAAATGATCTAGTTCTTATCGCCTTGGTCACCTTCCAAGTTGAACAGCCATATAGAAGCACAGATTTTACATTGGTTTCGATGATCGTGAGTTTGATGCGTCGGGAGATGTTGTTGTTTTGCCAGAAAGGAGTCAAATTGAAAAAAAACCATCTGCCCCGAAACACAAATTTCGCTCTGTTCTTCCTGGATCCAAACTCAAGTACTGCGTTTTGGCAGCATTGATTTTAAGCCCCGCATTGCGACTTTCGCTGTACAGAGCATCCGTCATTTGAACTAGATGATCCGAACTATTTGAGAGAAAACAAATATCGTCAGCGTAATCCAGGTGTAGAAGGTATTTAAACAGATTCCATCTAATACCTTTGCTCTGGTGTTCTTGAAGCGCGCTGCAGAGTGTGTCGTTAATGGCAATCCAAAACAACATAGGTGACAAAATGCAGCCTTGGCTCACTCCGCTATGTACCTCGAAGTGATCTGAAAGCGCTTACCCTTTTGCAAGACGTGACATTGGGTTTTTCTATAGGACTCCTTGATGATGGATATAACTTTATCTGGGATACCTTGTAATGAACCACTTGCAACAGACCTTATCCTGGTAGTGCTACTTCCACCGGCAGATCTATGGCAGCACCTGATGAGTAAGGATCTGTCAGTGGTACGAAACCACAGGCTGAGAGCGCCATTACACCTGGACCTCGATGCGAGCGCGAGAGCAAATGAACCGTCCGCCAACCATTCCATCCTTATCACCTAATTTTTGTTGTATTCCCTATTTTTATCTCCCCTGTCAGTGTTGTCTTCCCCAGGCCTATGAATTTTTGTTAATACGTAAAGGATAGAGACAACGAGCGGCGAAAACCCCGCCCACGTCTCCCGAACTGAGCTACAGCAAGCATAGACCGCTGCTTAGCTTGTTGAGGGGCCTTTTTCTTTTCCAGATGGCACGGCCCGACCTTTACGTTGAGTATGCTACCTTAGGCTCCGTCCCCACGGGTATCTTCGGACGCCCACCAATCGTTGACTGCGACTTGTGGACGTTTTTCACGCACAATACAATTAACGGGTGCAGTACATTTGAGAAGATTTGTATTGATGATTCTAATTTTGAATACTTTGATCCCTAAGCACAAAGTGTTGCTTCGTAACGTAATTTTCTTTTAGATCCGACTCAAGATTGCACCACAAGAATTCTGAAATGTGATTGATTTGACTTTCGTCTCTCCATGGCTGGAAAATAGGCCGATAACCGGTTTTACGAACATCGCTTCTGTCTCCCCAGTTTTGCAGATTTTTATTCCTTGCGTTGACCAAACTTGATGATGGCATTATATTAGTTTTACCTCGCAGACCATATGTGATTCTTCATAGGAGGAATGCATTTGTTACAAATTCAGTGAATACAATTTGAAGGAAACGACTACAAAAGCGTTGCAAATTCCTATGATTTGCATAAAACGCATATTGCACGTGCCCTCCCCTCCCACTATGCCCATATCTCCATTAAAAATTTGAATTCACGTGGCAAGAAATCAACACCGCTGGAGTCTTACATCATTCGCGAAGTATCGCAACCGCAAACTGATGGTGCAATTGATTTACAACAATTGAACGAATCATACTCTTTCGCGTACTACATACTCATAACTACACTCTGTTTTCATCACCATCAGCAACATCATCAACAATATTGCGGAGAATTAGATGCACACATATAACAATTACAAAATCGATTTGTTTTCATTTCTTGCTACCGTGTTTCGGTGTTGATGTGTACACTTTTTTGTTGCTTCAGTTGCAAATCGATTTCCAATCAATGCGAAGAGGACCAATCCATCATTGTACAGATTCAATACTTTCTTATACACATGTAGTTATGTACAATCATATTTCATCAAAGCATGTCTAATGAATCCATCAAACCAAATCTGGTTCAAGTGATGTTCCATATTCTGCACAGATAAGAGGGTTAACGCAAAAAATACCATACTTATACAGAGAGAGTACCGTGATAGTAGTCGTACAAATATCTCAACTTTTTGTTACTTTTAAAGGTTAGCGATATGTACTATTCGCGAAACTGATGCGCTAGAAAAAATTACGCCTAGTGTGAACGTGTTCCTCACCCGAAACTGTCAGACTGGCCACGGGTGAGTTTCCTCAAGCAAAGTTTCGCGAGTGGTGGCATGGAAGGTTGGATTTTTTTAAAACAGATGTTTTGTGTTGATTTTCGACGTTTTCACCATCGATTATCTTTGTGGTCGATGTTTTGGATGTTTTCTAACTTTGTAATGAACAATATTCTTGTCTGATTGTGCTGCTTCCACGGGCAGATCGGAGGCAGCACCTGATGAGTACCGTCTGTGGCACGAAACCAGAGGCCGAAGGTCCCATTACACCCAGACCCGGTTGCGGGGGCATCTGTGCAGTCCGCCAACTATTCCATCCTTATCGCCCCATTTTTTTATTATTCCGCATTTGATTTTATGAATTTTAGTAATACATAAAGGACAGGAGCAACAAGCGGCGAATACCCCGTCCACGTCTCCCGAACTGAGCTACAGCAAACATAGGCCGCTGCTTAGCTCGTTGAGGGGCCTATTTCTTCGCCAGATGGCACTGCCCGACCTTCACGGTCACTATGCAACCTTAGGTCCCGTCTCCACGGGCATCTTCGGATGCCCGCCAAACCGTCCGTTACAACTTCGATGTTCTGCTTCCGATCAGTGGCGTAAATAAGAGGAGATTAAAGAGATCATTCTCCCACACGGTCAAAAATTTTCACTTCCAGCTCATCGTACAGTTCATACTCGTACAACTCATGGTTGTACCAGCTGCGCTATCCATCTCGATCGCAAACAGCCCTGAAAATTCGCCGTAGAACCTTACGTTCAAATGTGTCTGGCATGTTTCCGGAGGCTTGAGTTAGGGTCCATGCTTCGCAGCCGTAGCATAGCACTGGTCGTATAATAGTTTCGTACACGCGGAGCTTCGTATTTCTGTGCACATGCTACGATTTCACTATGGGGAGAACCAAGAAAAAAGTCTTATTAGCTAACTGTACGTATTCGTCGCATGATTTCGTCAGTTTCATTGACGTCTCTTGACAAGTTGCAACCCAGGTGTATGAAGTTGTTCACGAACTCAATATTGAGGTCCCCCACATTGATGCTCGGTTGTGCAGGTGTCCTTGTCGTCGATTGAATCATTATTTTAGTTTATTTTTAGGTATCCCAAATTGCAGCATGATGTTGTACAGTACTCCACGATCGATACTGTCGTATGCCTGCTTGAAGTCGGCAAAGATTTGGTATACGTTTACGTTGTATTCCCAGCACTTCCGGAGTATCAGTTTGACCGTAAAGAGCTGACTAGGTCTGAAACCGCTTTGTTATTCGCCAATGATTCGTTCTGCGTACGGTTTCATTCTATTTTCCAGAATTTTCGTCAAAATTCTATAGGACGTACAAACTAGTGATATGCCCCTGTAATTCTCACACCGCAATTTATTTCCCTTTTTGTGAATTGGCCAGATGATGCTTCTGCGCCAATCGTCTGGGATCTCCTCGTCCTCCCATACTCGCAGGAGTAATTGATGTATGGCATTAGCTAGACCCGTTTCACCGAATTTTAGCAGTTCCGTTGGAATCTCGTCAGCGCCCGCGCTTTATTTCGTTTTAGTTACCGGGCCTAGATCAACAATATCGTCGAGAGCTTCTTGTGTTAGAAGGTAGGTTCAGAAGCTCTGCAAAATAAGAGTCCCATCGTTTGTTAATGCCATCGGTGTCGCTGATAATGTTTCCATCCTGGTCCTTTCAAAGGCTAGTCTTGGGTTGGTAGCCATTCTTAATTGTATTTACTAGTTTGTACGCTTGTCTGGTGTTCCTATTAGCTAAATTTTCGTTTCTATTCAGCAACTGCTCGTCAAAGTATTTACGTTTCTTACGTCTAATTATTCTATTCGATATTCGTCGTAGCTCGACATATTTTTCTCTTCTCTGGCTCTGGTTCCTCGTTGAATCCATTGTTTGTAGGCCTCGTTTTTCACGTCAAGTGAGTTTTTGCATTCTTCGTCGAACCAGTAATTTCGCGCTCGCCGGGCTTAATATCGCACGACCTTCTCTGCGACATCCCTGATGATCCTTGAGTTCTTCCCAGAACGCATGGACGCCTGTGTTGCTGATGTTATGTAGCATAGGCGGTAGTCTTTCCTCAAAGGCGGTAGAATACGCCACCGCCGTAGCATCGCTCAGAAGCTTATCAACCGCAAAGATTTTGGAGGGGGCTGATTCTGAATTGGTGAACTGAGGAAATTCTACATATGTAGGTCATCTTCACCAAGTGATGATCTGAGTCGCAGTTTGCTCTTCTATAAGAGCGGACATCTATCACACTAGACGCCCATCTCCTGCAAATGAGGACGTGATCAATTTGGTTGACGGTATGTGCGTCTGGAGATTTCCAGGTCTACTTGTGAATGCGTCGATGCGGGAAACACGTAGAGCTTACGACTAGATTCCTGCTGCAGGCGAAGTCCATAAGTCGCTGGCCGTTGTTGTTACATTCTTCATGGAGATTGTGGCCTCTAGTGGTCCCCCGGTGCCAACTTTCATTTGCGACTTCTGTTCTCTCAGCAGCAATTTGACGTCGTTTGTTGGAAGTGAGTCGAAGAGAGTCTCAAGGCGGGCGTAGAACTCATCTTTTACTGAGTCTTCTTTAACTTTAGTGGGCCAGAGATTGAAAAATCGAGCCTTGATGCGAATCGCACACAGCCGTTTATTTATGCGTTTGAAGTCAGTAATGTGTGGCTTGAGGCGATTGTTTACTATAAATGCTACTCTAAACTCCTTGCGGCCCGATGGTTTGCCACTTGTAAAAATTTTGTGCGATTTCTTGTCATTGATCTCGCTGCCAAGCCAATTTGTTTCCTGGGCTGAGTAATGCTCAGTTTGTACTTTTCGACCTGTTGAAGGAGGGCCTTCTCGACCCCCGGTTTGTTCAGGGAGCGTACATTCCAGCATCCAAAAGAATAATCCTTTACTCGTTTGGGTGTCGTCCTTGTTGATCCGTCCAATCCGAGGCTTTCGTTTCAGGTTTCTTGACGTGAAGTGGTTTTTATAAGGACGAGTTGTCAGCACATCGCTTAACCCCATTCAGAGGATGGCCTCGGAAGATAGCTGCTTCAGATGGTTTAATAAACGTGCTGGAGTTCACACAACTACATATGTAGCAGGTCCAACTACGGAAGTCATTCCATCCTACTAAGCCTGAGAAGCTTAGGTAATGGTCAGCCATTCAGGCTACAGCTATCTGCATTTTTCCAAAGTGTCTTATCGCTAAGACTTGGCCGTCAGCGGTTTGAAACACTGCCGTTACCAAGGGGCGCCCACGTTGGCGTCGACGTTGTTTTATGGCGTATTGGAGATTTTTTACTGCTGTTGTTGACTTATTAGCCTGAAAAGGGGTGAGGGACAATTACCGTCGTCGATATTGAACTCCCTGCGGCGTCGGAGTTTGTATTTTTATCTTAATGTTCTCAGCATTTCGACATTGTCCCATTCGATGTTGTGTCCGCTCTCAAGGATATATTTCGCCACCGATGATTTTATGTGTTTAATCGGGTCTTTTTTTCGCGCTAGCTTAACTTTTTTCCGTAGTCCGGATGGCGCAATGGTTAGCACGTTCGCCGTCTACGCACTGGGCCCCGGTTGGATTCCTACTGAATACGGTAGTTTTCGATAAAAAAGGGGATTTACGTACCCATTTATGGGGTAAATAACTCCGTTGAGCGTGTTGCTCACACACCTCTGCACAAGACCATCACGATCTAGAAAATGAGATGATGCTAACTCATCTCGAAGCCATGATTCAAATTGGACTGTTGCGCCAGTTATTTTTTAATTTCTTTCATATGTTCTTCGAATCTCACTTTTGCAAGTCTTTTTGTTTGACTGATGTACGAGTATGATGTGTTGCAGTCGGGGCACTTGGTGTCGTAAATTTAGCTTTTTTATTTCTTGTAGGTGGGTCCTCTTCAGTTGGGAGTATTGTTTTCAGTTGCATTGCCCTACTGGTAGGAACTACTTCCACGCTGAAGAGCCTCATCTTGTTCCTCATGTTTTTCCCTTTGCTATTGTACACCATACTGGATCTGAGTGTTTCTTTATCTTTCGTGTGGAAGATGGTGTGGTTCTTGTAGCCATTCTTTCTCGCTGTGTCCTTAATGTATGCCAGTTCTTTTGCATATCGTTTTTTATTCACTGGTATACTCAGCATTCTGTGCACCATGCTGTGATAAGCGGCCATCTTATGTTGGTGTAAATGGTTGGAGCAACTAGGAATGGTTCTCTCGGTGGTTGTTTTCTTCCTGTAAATATCGAACTCAATATTGCTGCCGTTTCTAATAATTTGTACGTCCAAGAGCGGTATCATGTTATTTACTTCAGTTTCCATCGTAAATTTGATATTTTTGTGCAATTTGTTGATGTTATCCAGCGTATGTTGTAGATCTTCTCTTTTAACAATCGCCAATACGTCGTCGACGTATCTTATCCACACAGCCGGCGTTACACACAAAATGAACCTATGTTCCTGGTCTAAGTGTGCTGTTTCAGCAACCCTACTAACTAGCCTAACCTAATGTATTGTAGTATGTACGAAGTACGTCTCTCTTACGACACACACTGTACTAAACTCCATCATAGTCTAGAACCATCCATGACAAGCACCAGTTGAATTTCGAGCCATCTGGAGTCTGGAACCTTCTCGAAACAGTTCCAACTATAAAAGGCAGATGTCACCGGGAGAGACAAGTAGTAATACTCGACACTCAGTGCTCAGTGGAAGTCGGATCGCTATAAAGCGGAAAGTCGTTATTGTTATCCGCCGTTAACAAATAGTTTGAGCTGGTTTGACGTTAATTGTTAGTTACGCGTGTTTAGTTCGTTTAATAAATAAAGTGTGTGTGTTTTTCAATCGAAGTGTTTTCATTATTCAGCACAAGAATATCTAACGAACTTGGTTTCACTCGGTTAGAGGAAACATTACAGTATTCTAGTTCAAAGCACCATGATAATTTTGTTTTTATTTGTTGGCCCAGGGGAATCACCCTCCCTCTAACCCCCACCCCTCTCGTCAGGCCTGTACTTGCACCATGTTCGAGTTCGTGTTCCACAGTGTGTAGCCGGTGTAATTCTAGAAGAACTGGCTGTACCTATACATATTTTACCTGGCAGCTGAACGTACATATACAATATGTAGAATAAAAATCCGACAATTTATTTGTCTTGAGTCATTCAACTCCCAGGAAGACCTCCCCTCGCCACGAACTCGGCTCTCCATTTCCGCCATTATTGTCCATACAGATACAACAATATTCGAAAGAATGTCCGACAACCGACATGCCCTGATTATTTTCACTTTTCCCATATTCAACCCCGTCGCTTTGCCGCCCTCCCAATAAATATTGCAAAACATGTGGGTAAATAAACTCCCCTGCTGCTCGCATCCAACAAAAACAACGTGAAGGCAGTCCAGCGCGTCTGTTTGTAATTAAATTCCCAACAAAAGCCCCAAATTGGAGCTCACACAAACGGCTCGTGGATGTGATGCTCCAACTCGCATTCCGACACCGCAACAAGGGCGCATCGATGAGACGCGATAGCCCAGAGAAGCAGCAACAACAACACGACAGACAAGAAACAGCAGAAACTGAACTGCCATCAGCCAAGGAGCTGGTCTGCTGCTTCGCTCAATATGCAGGCAGGTTGGCGTGTCTCGTTCTCGCCCATCCGATTAGACAGAGAACGCTGCGGAGTTTTCGAGGACTTGATGGGAAATCCTAGACGGGGTCGTTTCGTTTATATGCAAAAAATTGCCGTGCCATGGCTGAGATGCATGCGAGCTATTGTGCAATTGCGCCGGCGGACGAGGGAGTAGTTTTAATAATGGTCTTTGGATGTTGGCAGCGGAGGTGGGCGCGGGGTCAGTGGCGACAGACGGGGGGAGCATAAATCACTCAGCGAACGAAGCATACAAAACAAGTAAACTAAACATGTTTCGCCGCAAAACACATGCAAATGAATGAATACACAAGCGTAGTAAATCAACTTTTTGTGGCTCTGTCACGAAGGCTCCCCGTCATCCCCGCGATTCTCGGAAACAATACGAGTTTCCATTGCAATATACACAAAAAATACACAAACTTTGCTTAATTAAGAGAAATATGGTTAAGCTTTTCCTCTTCGAAGAGTAAAGCTTTTACCAGTTTCTCAATCTTTCTCTACTACACTATTCAGCCAATTCTTCCATCGCTGAAGTATCTCAATCTGAATCCAGCGACCTCTTTCGCAATAATTTTCGCATTCTGAGAACTATCTGAATAGCAGACTTGCTCCTCGCTGAATATCTTCTATCCATCTCTCTTTCCAATCAATTGAAAATTGTATTTACAATGCATTTCACGCTGAAATTAACATTTTTTATAGCACACTGCATATCGGCGTGCACTTTGACAAGCTTTTTCCGGCAGAAGGCTGGCGCTGAGTTGGTCCCTGCCTGCAACGCAGTTGCAAATTGTGCACGAGTTATTTCACTGAGGCGGCTTGTCTATTATTCGAGAATCGACAAAACTTTCACCGTGGCCTTAAATGCAATCTCATCGTCAAACTGTTAGCGGAGCAGATTTGTTACGGATGTGCCGCTTTTACACTTCATCATTAATGCAGCGTTTCGTTTGGTTTCGTTCTGGTATTTTGATGATGGATTTTCGAATTTCGAATAAGTATAATTTCCAATTAATCCTTTTTTTGTATTTTTCATAGATGAAAAGATGTCAGTATGTAGAGGAACTTGGTGAAGCCGACCTACTGATGTACAATTTCCTCAGTGCACCAATCGAGAATCAGCTCTCCCAAAATCTTTGCGGTTGATAAGCTTCTGAGCGATGCTGCCGCCCTGGAGGAAAGACTATCGCCTATGCTACACAACATCAGCAACACAGGCGTCCATGGGTTCTGGGAAGAACTCAAGGGTACCAGCAGAGATGTCGCAGAGAAGGTAGTGGGATATAAAGCCCGACGAGCGCGAAATGACTGGTTCGACGAAGAATGCAAAATTCACTTGACGCGAAAAACGAGGCCTACAGACAATGGATTCAACGAGAAACCAGAGCTAGAAGAGAAAAATATGTCGAGCTACGACGAATATCGAATAGAATAATTAGACGTAAGAAACATAAATACTTTGACGAGCAGCTGCTGAACATAAACGAAAACTTAGCTAATAGGAACACCAGACAAGCGTACAAACTAGTAAATACAATTAAGAACAGCTACCAACCCAAGACTAGCCTTTGTAAGGACAAGGATGGAAACATCAGCGACACCGATGGCATTAACAAACGATAAGACTCTTATTTTGAAGAGCTTCAGAACGTACCATCTAACATCCCCACACAAGAAGCTCTCGACGATATTGTTGATCCAGGCCCACCCATACAACCCCCGACAGTAGAGGAAGTTGATCTCGCGTTGCGGTCGTAAAACGAAATAAACGACGAGATTCGGTGGAACGGGTCTAGCTAATGCCATACATCAACTACTTCTGCGAGTAAGTGAGGACGAGGAGATCCCAGACGATTGGCGCAGAAGCATTATCTCTCCAATTCACAAAAAGGGAGATAAGCTACGGTGTGAGAATTACAGGGGCATATCACTAGTCTGTATGTCCTATAAAATTTTGACGAAAATTCTGGAAAATAGAATCGTACGCAGAACGAATCATTGGCGGATATCAAGGCGGTTTCAGACCTGGTCGCTCCACAACCGATCAGTTCTTTACGGTCAAACTGATACTCCAGAAGTGCTGGGAATACAACGTAGACGTATACCAAATCTTTGTCGACTTCAAGCAGGCATACGACAGTATCGATCGTGGAGTACTGTATAACATCATGCTGCAATTTGGTATACCGGCCAGATTAGTGCGACTGACAAAGATGACGATGGCCAACTCCGTCTCACAAGTCAGGATCCGTAATAGACTTACTGATCTATTTGAAACACGCACTGGTCTGAAACAGGGCGTTGGACTGGCACCGACGCTCTTCAACCTAGCACTGGAATACGCTATTCGGGCTATGAACACGGACAACAGCAAGACGCTACTCATCAAGTCGACACAATTAGCAGCGTACGCCGACGACATAAACATCATGTCCCGAAGATTGGCTGACGCAGAAGAACTTCTGCATACGCTCGATACCGCTCCAAAAGAAGTTGGACTACGTATTAACGAGGGTAAAACTAAAATAATGATGCAATCGACGACAAGGACACTTGCACAACCGAGCATCAATGTGTGGGACCTCAACATCGAGGTCGTGAACAACTTCATATACCTGGGTTGCAACTTGTCAAGGGACGAAGACGAAACTGGCGAAATCAAGCGACGGATACAGTTAGCTAATAAGACTTTTTTCTCGGTTCTCCCTATAATGAAATCGACGCATGTGCACAGAAACACGAAGCTCCGCGTGTACAAAACCATTATACGACCAGTGTGCTATGCTATGGTTGCGAATCATGGACCCTAACTCAAGCCTCCGGAAACATGCTAGACACATTTGAACGTACCGTTCTACGGCGATTTTTTGGGGCTGTTTGCGATCGAGATGGATTGCGCATCCGATACAACCATGAGTTGTATGAAGTGTATGATAAGCTGGAAGTCTCGAAAATCGTCAAACTACAACGACTTCAATGGGGAGGGCATGTACAAAGAATGGACGATGATCGCATGTCAAAGAGAGTAATGAATGCAGAACGAGTCGACGGAACGAGACTGCCTAGACGACCGTGATCTCGTTGGGAGAGCTCAGTAGGTGTGAACGCCGCGTAGCTACTGGGCTTCCAAAATTGGAGGACGCGGTCACGTGATCGAGATAATTGGAAGACAATGATCCAGGCGGCCAAGGCCCGACGTCGGGCTGTCGCGCCACGATGATGATGATGTAGACGAACTTACATGATACGGCGTTTACTATTCTCTTCGAGGAACAGAATGATACCAGGTGTTTTCTGTGTGGTAAACAACTCGGCATAAATCTCGACTTAATTAGTCTTCGCAAACACCTGGAGATGGCGAACGTTGCTGACCCTAGCGCGACTCTAATTTGTCACCATGGAGATTTCTACTCTTGTAATTTAACTCTTGTAAGTTAACTCTTGTAATTTAACTCTTGTAGAATAATATAGTCCGCCGAAGCCTGTCCCAAGCAACGGTTGTGAATGGCTGAGTCACACCTAAGCTTCTCAGGTCAGTAGGGTGTCATGATTTACATAGTGAGACCTGCAACATAGTTGTGTGAAGCAGCTATCACCGAGGTCACCTCTGGATAAGATTTAGCGATAGGCCGGCAATCCATCCTTGTAAAATCTACTCCATGTTTAGAAACCTGGAACAGAAGTCTGGGATTGGACGGATCAACAACGATGACCGCGTTTAACGGATTATTTTTTCGGATCCTGCAATTTTCGCTCCCTGATCAAACTAGGGGCTGTGAAGGCCCTCCTTCAACAGGTCAAGAATTACAAACTGAGTATCACTGCAGTCCCTAAAACTAATTGGATTGGCAGCGATATAAACGACAAAAAATCGCCAACAATTTTCAAAAGCGGCAAACCATCGGGATACAAGGAGTTTGGAGTTGCATTTATAATGAGCAAGTAACTCCAGCCACACGTTATTGACTTCAAACCTATTAATTAACGGTTGTACCCGCCTGGAGACACTGTATGACTCACTTGCAACAAACGACGTCAAAGTACTGCTGGGAGATTTTAATGGGACAGGTGGAAACGAAAGTTGACATTGGAGAATCACCGGAGGACATATGATAGCGGTCAACGATTAATCGACTTCGCCTGCAGTAGAAATCTTATCATAAGCTCCACATACATATATGCGAAACTGTTGATGTCTTTGAGGAAGAGTACGCCAACCTCATTGTTACGGATTTCTTCACAGAGTCTCCGGCCGACCATCCCGCGGGCGAGAGCACCTTCGTTAGACCTCAAGAGCTTGTTGATTTAGCAAAAGGCCTCTCAAAAACTGCCGAGAGGACGGGGTGTCAAACTTCATGTTAAAGAAAATACCTTTCTCTCTTTTCGTCCTTCTGGCTGTCATCTTTAACTGTATAAACATCTTTTATCGAAAATGTTCACCTTCATAGGCATAATACTGATGTTCTTAGTATTTTTTAAATCGTTTTTAGAATGAAATCGAGTGAAGCAGAAGCCACTGTTTAGACATGCTCCTTTAGTCGCTATTAAAGCTGACTCTTGATAATAAATGATAAAATATAACTCGTACTCTTGAAGTATAATATGGCCTATATAAAGCCAAACATTATACTTGGTAGTCGCAGTCTGATCAAATGATCGGACTATGACTAAGCTAGCTGGTCGTGTTGCCTCGTCAATGGATAAAGGCAACACCTGAAGAGTGTGTCCATTGACGACGAAACCAGTTTAGTCAAGAGTCAGCTTTAATAGCGACTAAAGGAGCATGCCTAAAAAGTGGCCTCTGCTTCACTCGATTTCATTGTATAAACGTCTGTAATGGAGCATTTCCCCACGAAAACAGGGTGGCCATTCCGGGGTCAGGCGGCCAAGGCCCGACGTCGGGCTGTCGCGCCACGATGAGGATAATTCTGGGGTGCGCATGCATCGCGAGTAATACTCACTCGCCGCTCGCGCGAATATATAGTTTCACTATTAGGAAAAACTGGAGACTGAGTCTCATAAAGTTGCGCACGAGGAACTCACAGCGAGCCACGGGGTGTGTCACACCCAAAAAAAAGAATTGGAGTTGCCCAACCCAAAATGGCCACCCTGTTTTCATGAGGAAGTACTCATCCGATTGGGCTGGTTCGAACTACAAGGTAATTTTGGGTGGCTGATTCCGCATCTGAAGTCAAAAAAAAAAAATGGTGCTGCCCACCCCAAAATGGCCACCCTGTTTTCATGAGGAAGTACTCGTCCGATCGGGGTGGTTCGAACTACAAGGTAATTTTGGATCGCTGATTCCACATCTGAAGTCAAAAAATGGGGTCGCACACTCCAGAATGACAACCCCGTTTTCATGGGGAAATACTCATCATACGATGCACGACCCTATACAAAGAAGACATCTCGTGTCACAATGCAAAAATTGCGCTAATAGCAACGTACGCTAAACGGCAACGACCAAGTCCGATAACTCGATGACGACATCCTGTTATACATACTACTACTTTGCCTTAACCCCTAGCGGGGCATAGCGCGTCAACTACTCCTGCGCGCCATCGTACTCTGTTCTGGGCAATGGGGCGCAACTCCCCAAAAGACTTACCCAGTACCTGACACTCCTTTGCCACAGATCGACGCCATGTGATTCGAGGACCCCCTCTTGGTCGGCCTTGTTGGAAATGGGGTTCCATTTCATGGCATGCAATGCAATGCAGTTATCACTCTTCCGCAATATGTGACCTATCCACTGCCATTTTCGCCTGCGTATCAATTCGTCGATTGGCATCTGACCCGTACGCCGACTTAGCTCTTCATTTGATATTGTTTCGGGCCAGAAAATTCTTAAAATTCGACGAAGACATGAGTTGACGAAAACTTGCAGCTTTCTGGTAACTCCTACGGAAACTTTCCATGTACTGCTCCCATACAAAAGCACTGATAGTACCAGGGAGCGAAACAGGCCCAGCTTGGTCTTGATGCTGAGATAACTGCCCTGCCAGATTTTGGACAGCATGCCGTATGCGCGTTTAGCCTGGTTGATACGACGAGCGATGTCCTGCTCCGTACCACCATTTTCGGCAACAATGCTACCCAGGTAGACGAAGTTGTCCACCTTCTCCACAGGCTGCCCATTAATATTGATGGCAATAGGTGTCGGATTTCTTTTTCGCAACGGCGGGCTAAGAACCTTGGTCTTGTTGGTATTAATCTTTAGCCCAACCTTGCTTGCCTCCCTCTCGAGATCTAACGCCATTGCGGACAGATCCATGATTTTGTGGGAGAGTAGGCATATGTCGTCAGCGTAGTCAAGATGTTGTAGATAAGATGTCAAAGTCCATTGAATTCCTCTGTCGAGTCCGGATAGGGCTGCATGCAACACATCACCGATCACAATGTGGAATAGGATCGGTGAGAGGATGCACCCCTGCCGAACTCCACTGCGCATCTCAAAGTCCCCCGACACCTTACCTTTATGCAGGACGCGACATTTCGCGCCGTCATAGGTTGCCTTAATAATAGCCACAAGCTTCTCAGGGATGCCTCTCCTGCGCAAGGCCGCCCATATAGAATCCCGGTTCACACTATCGAAAGCCTTTTCGAAATCGATGAAAAGCAAGTGAAGCGGAGAATCGTATTCAGCGCATTGCTCGATGATGATTCGCAAGGTGTTTATGTGATCGACACAGGAGAATCCGGATCGAAAGCCAGCCTGCTCTTCATCAATTGTGCTTTCTAAGTGGGCCTTTAGTCTTTCCAGGACGATTTTAGCTATTATCTTGGCAACGGCAGGAAGCACACAAATGCCTCTCCAATTATTACAGTCTGTGAGGCTACCCTTCTTTGGAAGTTTTATGATCAAACCTTCCTTCCACTCAGTGGGAAAGATCTCTGTATTCCACGCTTTATCAACAAGTGGGTGCAGCAAATCGGCAGTTACGCTTGGCGCTGCTTGATAAAGTTCGGCAGGGATGCCGTCAAGTCCGGCGGCCTTTCCTCGTTTTAGTGCAATAATTGCAGTGACTATTTCCTCTTTAGTCGGGGCAGTGGACCGTATACGCACATTTTGATGGTTAGCTAAATTATCTATATGAGGGGGAACTTCACCAGAGGTTACACGGTTCAAGACCGCGGCGAAGTGTTCTTTCCACCGCCTCATTTGATCTTCTTCCAAGATAAGTAGCTTTCCATCACTATCTTTCACCGGATGTTGGCAGGAGTTACGACCACCTGTAAACTCCTTGATGACACCGTATACGGCGTTTAAGTTGTTACTTCTAGCGGCTTCTTCTGCTGACGCTAAAAGAGAATTGGCATAAATTCTTTTATCGCGTCGCACACTACGCTGAACTTCTCGAGCTTTCTGACGGTAAAGGAGTTCGATGCTGCTTCGATTGTCGTCTGATGCTGCAGCCAAACGAACTTTCAGCTCCTTTCTTTCAACAATCCGCTGCCATGAAGCGTCGGACATCCAGGGCTTATTCCGGCAATCCGGGTTTGGGCCAAGGATGGTATTTGCGCTATCAATGTACGCATTTTTTATGGCATCCCAGTTTTCGTTTATGTCACTATTTGGGTGACTAGTTATCTCAGCCGCTTTTTGCGCAAGATGGTCATTATATTGTTGTAAGACAGCTGGATTTTTTAGTCGAGCGGTGTTGAATTTGCGGGGCCTGGATCTTTCGTCGCTGGGGCGGCGCACGGCTGCAATACGCAATCGAACATTAGCGATCATAAGATAATGGTCTCTTCCCATCCCAATGTCGGCACCCTTCTTGTTTCGCACGTCCAGGAGGCAATTCTTGAATCTTTTACTAATGGCAAAATGGTCGATCTGATTTTGTGTTCTGCGCCGATCAACAGAGGACCAACTGATTTTGTGGTGGTCCTTATGCTCAAACATAGTACCACCGATGAAGAGACTGTGAAAGTTGCAGAACTCTACAAATCTTTCACCGTTGTCATTACGATCACCAAGACCGTGTCTCCCCATCACATGTCTGAGCCCATAGTTATCAGCGCCAACTTTCGCATTCAAATCACCCATAACCATTATAATGTCACCTTTAGGTGTTCTGCTCTGAACGGCGTTTAGTTCTTCGTAGAAGGAGTCTTTTGCCAAGACATTGTCGGGTTCAGTAGGGGCATAACATTGTATTATTGAGATGTTCCTCATTTTGGTCCGGAACCTGGCGGTCAAGACCCTGTCAGAGACCGGTTCCCAGGATAAGAGACAGTTTCGCGCGGCTCTGGTTAAAAGGAGCCCCACACCTGACTCACGGCGACTACCGGTAGCTTTACCGGAGTACAACATTACAGTGCTGCTCGTTGGAGAGATGAATTCTCCGCTGTTCCACCATCTTATCTCACTAACTCCTAATATATTTAATTTGTACCTCAGAAATTCACTCTCTAATTGAAGAAATCGTGCGTTCTGGGGACCTTCTGATCCATTGTTCAGGAGAGTACGCACATTCCAGAATCCAATCTTTGTCATTGTACGATAGCTAAAAGTCGTAACCGTTGAGTCAGTCCTTATCCGAGGCATAGTTGACGTTTCGTTAGCATATAAAGATTTCGGATAGTGCAAGTTGCTGGCATACACATCCTGTCCTTTGATTGTCGGTTTTAACGACAGGCCCTCAAAGGGAAAGGCCGTGGTATTTTTTTTTCACACCCCACACCACAGGGGTACCTCAACCAAATCATCGCACCGCCATCACTGGCGGCTTGACGTTGGTTGGCAATGGTCAGTGACCACTGCCGTTCCAGGGGGCGCCCACGCGGAGGACTATGGAAGAGGAGTTTTTGCCCCCTGTTATACATACGTATGCTTACGTCATTTCCGTCCCACCAATGTCCATAATATTCAATTCCAATTGGTTCCCTATAAACATTTTCAACGTTAAAACCTGAAGACTTGGTGAAAAACCTTCACTTCAGCAATGAACGAGTCTTTTTTTAAGGAATCCCGGGTATTTGAATATCAGGTACTGAAAAGAACAAATGCTGAAAAGAACAGGTGCTCAAATCCCGGGATCCCAGTACTGAAAAGAAAAGAACAGATACTGAAAAGAACAGGTATTCAAATCCCAGAATCCCGGTACTGAGTACCGGGTATTCAAATCCCGGGATCCCTGTACTGAAAAAAGCGGCTCATGGTTTAAAATACCGGCACTGAGAAAACCCGGTACTAGTACCAGTACTGAACGAATGCCTGCGAGTACCGGGATACCGCTTGTGGTACCGATATTTCCAAATATCAAGTACCTGTACTGAAATCTCAGTACCGAACAGGCCTATCCACGTAACGATGTATCTGCATGCAGTGTAGACACTTTTCATTTAAATTTTTGCTTTTGGAGTTTTGTCTTCTTTCAAATTATTTGATTTTTATCTTTAATACTCTAATTGACTTTGTTTTTTGATCATGTTAAATTTTCACTGCGCTTGTCAACTGATATTGTGAATTACATTAATTTAAATTAAAACTTTACAATGATTTTATGCTGTATTCGCAGTGTCAATTCCAGTTAATTTAGAATTTCGTCTACTCTTCGCAAGTGCGCACATTATTTCCATATGGTAGCGCGGCCAACTATTTGGGCCTGTATGTGACCGCACCATTAAATTACTGTGCTTGAGGCCAAGTACGATCGGTCTGATTTTGAATATAACGCTAGATTCTAAGATAAAAATACACGCTTGTACGAAAAAAGAAAAAGCACTTGGGCCCGTCCGGGATTTGAACCCGGGACCTCCCGCACCCTAAGCGGAAATCATACCCCTAGACCAACGGGCCATACTGTGACTGGAATCGGCCACTGGGATTATTGAAATTTTTAATATTTTAAAGTTTTTTGGTTTATCTATTTAGATTTCAAATCATGTACATCTTTTTAATACTCTATATTAATTTGATTTCTTACAATAGATAGAAAAACATTTTGTGTGAAGCTCTAGGACAGACGAAAACAATTTGAGAATATCCACTTCCGGCAAAACAGTTTTTATGTATATTGAAAGAACGACGTGTGTGCGTTCCATTGATCATTAATTGGACTAAAAATAAATTAATAAAATGATATTTCCTAATATGTACATACATCATTTTTAGGGTTTTGTAGTAAAACAAAACCCTTATGAAATCGGTCATGCGTCCGTCTGTCCGTCTGTCCATGAAATATCTCATGAACCGCTGAAGCTACATATATGAAATTTTGTGGGAATATGTAGAATAATTATAATTCGCCGGAGAAAGCGATTCGTTGTAATAGGCTGACTTTAAGGGGAGGTCCCCATAGAGGGGAAATGAAGGTCAATTTTTTTTTTCATCTGGTATAGGCAAGTGGGGTATCATAAGAAAGGTAGCATCGAGTACATTCCATTTTTGGTATTTTCATCAAATTTGAAAAAAGGGGAAAAGAGGTAGAGGGGAAAATATGTGATCCGAGTTTGTCCCCCCCCCCCCTTGCATTTCGAGACCGTTACACTTAGAAATATGAAAATTTGCAGAAATGCGGCATTTTACTAGCATAGAAAACCAAAAATCGTAGAATTTTGATATCTCATCAAAAAAGGTTAATAATAGTACATTTCTATAGTTGCAGTTAGCACGCCCCTGCACCCTTTAAGCGCATCACAGGTCAAAAATATTGATGGCCAATGATAACCAACACTATAGGCAATAATGTCTCGAAGTTTCATTACAATCACGTAATATTTAATAATAGTACATTCATTTAAAGTTAGGCATTTTGACACTATCCACACAAAAAATACACCTACCGGCCTCATAGGTGTGAGTACCACAATACTTTCATGTTGTTTTTCGTAGTGCGAATTGCAGTTATTTAACTAATCATTTTTGAAAGGGTAGAGATTGGTTGGGGCGCTGACTAATACAACTTAAGCGGGTGGAGGGGGGGGGGGGGGGGGGGGGTGTCCACATAGAGGCGAAATTAAGGTTAATTTTTTTTTTATCGACTGGTATAGGCAAGTGAGGTTTCGTGAGAAAGGTAATATTGAGTACATTCCATTTTTTCGCATTTTCTTGAAATTTGTAGAAAGGGGAACATTGGGGGAGGAGAAAATATTAGTTCGTAACTTGTTCCCTTTCCCTTGCGCTTGCAGTTCGAGACCGTTATACTTATTGCAGAATTATGAAAACTTACAGGAAGGTGGGTTCCGAAAAAAAATGGAAAATAATGGCATCTGTATAACTTCTTAGAATAGGTCAATAATAGTTTATTTCTATAGTTACAGTTAGCACACCCCTGCATGCCTTAAACACGTTCGAGGTCAAAAGTACTGATGGCCAACGATAACTAACACCTTAGGCAATAATATGTTCTAAGTTTCGTTACAATCACGTAATATGAATTGGCATGTAAAATGTAAGCGAGTAAGACATTTTAATTATGTTTTTTTTATGCATCTGAATGGTATCAGGAAGAGCAAGGAGCCGATATTTATACTCGTATACCCAAATAAGCGCTTGCTTAAAAACCATTTCTGAATTTTCGCTAACAACTACACTAAAAATAGGCCGATTTGAAAAGCATTGGGCTAGTTACACTTGAAATAGAAATATCTTCAACTTTTGTCTTATGAGTTTTTTCATTTGTGGTATCAGTTTCAGAGATATGTGAGCTTGAAAAGCGATATAGTGTAATTTTCCTCCAAAGCCTAAAAAGGTGACGTTTTCCGACTATCGGTTTTGACTATACTACTAAACCAAATTTCAACTTTAAGCAATGCATTAGATGTAGAATTTGACGCCCTTTAATTTAAATTTTATTAAGTTTTTCGGTTCGAGGCACCATTTAAAAGTTATGAGGAGAATATTAAAAAAAGGGCTCCAATTTCGCCCGCACAGCCGCGGGGTCCAAGGTGGCTACATCTCTTAAAATGAAAGTATGGGCCCCACCAATATTCGTACTAAACGGCATCTCTCTATCATATTTTGCAAGGTGGCGTCCATTTATGTCGCTTACCGTCCCAACTACATGGCCATATCTAGCTGAAGGCAAAACAAACAAGGACGAAAGAATCCTGAGACAGAAAAAAAAACACTCTACAAGCAGATAGGTATAATAACAATAATTTACACAAAAAAGTTATTCAGGCGCATTGATTCCTTCCAATGATTGTTGATAACTAAAACTGAACTGACCATTGTCAAGGGAAACATCCTTGATACTGCTTGACACCGGACTCTGGGCTGAATAAAAAGTGCGCATGACATGCATTTTTCGTACAAAATCCGTAGTGTATAGTTCGTTTCTATGTTTACAAAGTATTCTCTACGTGAAAAGTGTGTAGTCCTCGTCAGGGACACCAAATTGTAATGTTCAAAGAAAGATAAGAGAGTGCTGGATTAAATACGAAAGCGGAGAGCTTCCTTGGAATTCAATGTACACGAGTACATGCTAGATAAAGTAAAACAGATATAGATACATACATACCGCTGATATAAAAATACGTGTAGTTTCGGTGAAGGTCCTTTCGCCAGATACCTACACATTTTGGTCTGTTCTCAAGGACCATGTAAATTTTGTTCCTTGAAAAATGAAACTCGAAAGTGTATTAATGGCGTTTTTCAAACGAACATTTCGGATGAATGAATCTTAATTTGCATATGCAAAATAAAAAATATGAAAATGATATAAATAGATACCGTATTTTTCTGCTTATTTATGTATGGATATCTATAAAAAAAAGTAATATAAAACGAAAAGAGAAACAAATCCAGAATGTACAAGTATGTTTGTTTTGTACGTGAGATTAGCAGTTTTATGAATCAAAAAAAAAAAATGGCTTATATTTGTGTTTTTGAAAACTGGGTAATTTTTACAAGGTTACAGTTTTTTAAGCATAGGTTTCATTTGAACGAGTCGTATGAGGAATACGCTCTTACCAGTGGCGTAGATAGGGGGGGGATTAAGGGGAGCAATCAAAGAAATAAGCTCCCATGCATTCGCCGGTGATTGGCAATTCTATTATTTCACCTTCAGCATTGAGCTCAAATTTCATGGATACTTATGGTTTATTGTAGTATTTTCCATATTCCCGTATTTTCAATTCCATTCACACAGCACATCCTTGAGCAGGACCGGCAAAAGGTGTGTTGAATGTTTTGAGTGAGATCTTAACACACGAAATTTCTCGTGTGTTGAATCCAACACACGAGAAAAGCTAAAGGAGTTGATCCATATTTGTCATGTGTAAACAAATTTAATAAAAACAAGCAAGCCTTCGGCTAGCTTGCCGAAGGTATGATATCCTTCACGCGAAGCGTTGTGACTAATGGTGCATTTGCAACTTTGAAATTAGTAGTAAAACTTGTTCCGATTTCACTATTCCTATGTGAGGTATGTGAAATAGTGGGCCGATTTCAACCAAATTTAGAAACGTGGTTTGTCAGTCAATATGATTGAATAATTTGGTAAAGGTATCTTCAAAATTTAAAAAGTTTTTCTAACAAAAATTTGCTTTTGGAACCGTCGTTCCTATGACAGCTATTTGATCAAGTAGTCCAATTTCAATCAAATTCGGGAATGTAATTTGACTAAAGATATTTTTGATTGGTGTGAAATTTGGAAAAGATTTCTTTAGAAATAAAAGGAACATTCCTGTTTCGCAAAAATTGGGAGAATTCTCTCTATTAAATTAGGAAGAATTTTCACAAAACTCAGGAAATTTCCGCTTTAGGACCTAATCCCCCCGGGTGGGTTCTAGGTTCTTACCACCTAAAGCGGAAACGGACTACCTATAGCAAAAATTCCTTAAATTGAGGAATTACAAAAATTCTCTCTAATTGCAATAGAGAGAATTCTCCTAATATTCACGAAACAGGAATGAATAAAAAAAAATTTCCCACTAAAACGAATTTTTGGACCGGACATATGTAGGAACGACTGTGGCAGCTATATGACGTAGTGGTCCAATTCCGTTGGTTTCGACATATATACAGCGTGCAACAGAAGGCTTTGTACAAAATCTCAGCTTGATAGCTCTAAAATGGAGGGACTAATTTGCATAGAATCAGACGGACAGACGGACAAAGCTTAATCGACTCGTCTCATCATACTGACCAAGAATATATACAGCGTGTCCCAAACCCCAACGTCAACCCGGAAATCGGTGATAGGCCAAGTGGTGGTGGTTATTAGAAAAGTATTAAAAAAAGTCTCCGTCAATTATTTTTTGACTTATCGACATTCAAAAAAGAATTGGAAAATTCATACCCTGTGATAATTTTTTAAGTACTGTTATTACAAATTTTCATTTTTTTTTTTTTTTATGAAGCAACCCTGACTAACTGTTCTATAAATCACAATCTAAAAGTAAAAAATTACTGTATTGGTTTTAAATAAAATATGACTTTTTTCCCCAATTTTGTACTCAAAATTATCACTTATTCCAACGACTGCACTGTAAAAAAAATATACCACGCGGTTTGGGCAAGTAACTGTAAAAGATGGCGCATTTGTCCAGATTCCAAAATGGTACGACATATGTAGCACATGTAACCTTATGAATGATTTAGTGATTCAGTAACAATTTGATTATAGGACGCATTTAATTGCCATTATGCCATACAGATACAGTGCGCGGGAATATGCTATCATGCATCTTATTTATGGGGAATGCAAATGTAATGCTAGTGCTGCAGCCAGACTTTATCGTGAGAGATATCCAAATGCTGAACGTTATCCGGATCACCGAATATTTATAAACGTACACCAGTCATTCTCAGAGGGTCGAATTCCACACCACATGACAGGAGAGCCAAATTCGATCATGCCCTACGAGGAGGAAGTCTTACAAGCAGTTGAACAAGACCCCAGTGCCTCAGTACGTGCAATTGAATGTAGCACAGGAGTACCCAAAAGTACAGTACAACGAATTCTACGGAGAAACAAGATGCACCCGTACCATGTTCAACGAGTCCAAAGTCTGCTACCTCGAGATTATCCGCAGAGAGTACAATTTTGTCAAACGATGTTGCGTGAGTACAGAGAAGATCCCCGATTCTTTGACAAAATTCTATGGACCGATGAATCCACATTTTCTAAAGATGGTTACATTAACCTCCACAATTTACACGAGTGGCACATTGAAAATCCACATTTAATGCGACAAAATAGAGCGCAGCATCGCTTTAAAGTGAACATGTGGACTGGAATTTTAAATGGCCAAATTATTGGACCATTCGAGCTTTCGGAGAACTTAAGTGCCGAGACATATTTAGATTTTTTAATGATCATTTACCCAATTTATTGGAAGACGTGCCACTCAGTACTTTTGCAAATACATATGTGGTATCAGCACGATGGCTGCCCAGCGCATTATGTCCGTACAGTAAGAGAGTTCCTCGATCGAGAATATCCCCACCTCTTGGGATATTCTCGAGGGCGGCGGTCTGGTACAATTTCGTGACCGGCACCGGTTAACCTGACCGAAATCCCCTCGATTTTTTTTACTGAGGAGCGGTAAAAGAAAAGGTTTACACGAAAGAAATAGAAAATTTGGAGGAACTCCGCCAAAAAATTGCGTTAGCCGCTGAAGCCATTAGTTCCGGAAGATTCGCCCGGCTTATAACTCGATCCTTTTTAAGAAGATGTCGTGCTTGCATTGCAGCTGAAGGCAAACATTTTGAACATTTGTTGTAAATTGAATTTCTAACGTTTAATTTTAAATTGATTTTTTTGTTCAATAAATTACACTTTTGCCTAAATGAGATTATTACTTCTTTTCACCTCAATTAAGAGATAATATAGGAAGTGTCGTACCATTTTGGAATCTGGACAAAATGCGCCATCTTTTACAGTTACTTGCCAAAACCGCGTGGTATATTTTTTTTACAGTGCAGTCAGTTGAAATTGGGATAAGTGATAATTTTGAGTACAAAATTGGGGAAAAAAGTCATATTTTATTTAAAACCAATACAGTAATTTTTTACTTTTAGATTGTGATTTATAGAACAGTTAGTCAGGGTTGCTTCATAAAGAAAAAATTAAAATTTGTAATAACAGTACTTACAAAATCATCACAGCGAATGAATTTTCCAATTCTTTTTTGAATGTCTATAAGTCAAAAAATAATTGACGGAGACTTTTTTTAATACTTTTCTGATAACTGCCACCACTTGGCCTATCACCGGTTTCTGGGTTGACGTTGGGGTTTGGGACACCCTGTATAGTTTAGATGGTCGGAAATGCTTCCTTCTGTGTATATTACAATAAATAATTGACGGAGACTTTTTTTAATACTTTTCTGATAACTGCCACCACTTGGCCTATCACCGGTTTCTGGGTTGACGTTGGGGTTTGGGACACCCTGTATAGTTTAGATGGTCGGAAATGCTTCCTTCTGTGTATATTACAATAAATCGGCGAAGGGTATAAAACTGAAATTGGAATACAGAAGCCATACGTTTAGGCTCCGAAGACGTTGATCGGTTCTGGCTCGATATTCTCCTCTAAATCCCTGATCAGCTTCCTTGTTACTTCTTGTCGATAAAATGTTTTAAAATTCTTAATTGTACCCTGGTCTAGAGGTTGCAATTTAGACGTCGTATTGGAAGGAAGGAGTCAAATTTTTAAGCATTTTTATCCGGTAGGAATGATACCCGTCACACGCAATTGTCGATAAACAACAATGCGCGTTTAATTTTTCACTGTACGTCCTTATCCCAGTCGTTCAGCCGTTTGGAAAATATTTTAGACGACATCTAGGCTTTTCGATTAGATTTGTAAAGAACTGGTAGTGACTTTACGTTCTTCATGCATCTTGGGTTCTTTGACTTGTCAATCACTAAAGGTTTTCGTTTTTCCGTTCCGGTCGAGTTGGCAGCCAGTAAGATGGTTAATCTTTCCTTGTTTTGTTTGCCGCCATAACAAGGATCGTTTGTAAAAGTCAGAGTCTTGATTGGCATGCATCGATAAAACAATCCAGTTTCATCTGCATTATAGATTTCTTCGGGTTAGTAATCTCCAATCAAATCAACAAGTCGATGCTTCCAATCTTCACAGAGTATGAAATCCGCACTGGAACTCTCACAACAAGTGGTCCTAAACACTATAGAATGAATTTTCTTAAATTTACTTACTTAAATTTAAATGAATCTATGATATTATAATTAAATACTGTATTACGTTGACATGGATATGTCTTATAGCTGGGGGTCATCCTAAAAATCTGTCCGTAACACGAAATGTCTGCTGTGCTACTCAGGGGTCAGAAGAGGAAACAAGCCCATTGAAAATTTTTCCGAGTTCAATGAATGTAGTGGCCGATTGGTTTACAGAGTATTTCCAGCCAGGCTCTCAGAATTGTCAAGCCAGTCTAGTTTAATTTAAATGGTCTTGCAAATTTGGACAAGTTTGATCACTTCGATATTTCCAAACAAACTTGCAACATCTGTGCAAAGACAAGTAACTGTACAATTGCAAAAAATTATGACGAGTATCTACACTGCCACCAGATACATCGGTAAATGGATATGTCCTATGCCTACCGAAAGCGTGGGACGTGTTTTGTCGAATGATTTCATCCGTCGATATCTTCAACATAACAGGTTCCACGCAGTCGGTAGCCAAAGACATATCCATGTTCCGATGTATCTGCATGCAGTGTAGATACTTTGTATCATTTTTTTGATATGGAAATTCGTACGAAACTCCGACCTTAGAACTATGCTTAACTACGTAAAGCTTCAATTGACACCAAAGCTAGCTCGAAAGAATCTTGAGAGGATGTACGAGACAAATGCTATACTACGTCATTTATGCGTTATATAGTTATAGTATAAGCAATTTCTGTAGAATAATCTGCGGCGCACTACATTGCGAAACTCGGCGGCAATTTTTTACAAGATAAAATTCGCCACACAAGAGAACCATTTTGGTCACGAGCATGCATCGAACCACGTCAAACTCAATAAAAAAAATCTCCACGTTTTCACTGTTCTATGATATTTGATGCTTCGATGAAAGTTCAGTCGTGATTCTGCGCGATCCTAATGTCTTCAAAACTGTTGGGTCTTCTCTTATCAAGTTGGCAAACATGATAAACAAAATTCTCGGTACCGTTGATGACGATATCAGCACGAAGTCTTCGGTGCCTTTTGTTTGAAGAGATTTTGCAAATGAGGCTGTGCTGTAATGTTTTAAGTGTTAAACATTTTCTTTGAAATTATAAGACTTTTTTCTTGATTTGTGGTTGTTCGCATCGATAGCTATTGCCCCTTCGTATTTAGTAATGACCGAGGCAATGAGCGGGCGAAAACCATTTTCTAGGCTGTAATTACCTGAAGTAGTTGAATGACCATTAACATACCTATTTGCGATACACGACTTTTACAACAACTGCGAAAATCTTCGGCTGCGTTTCGAAAGATACCTGCGGCTGCCCCGAATATCCCGAATGCCACATTCAGGAATACGGAGACGCTTGCTTCAGTCTTTCAAATTATTTCCCCAACAATATGGAGGACATCTCTTTCCTATTTCCAATTTAACACTATTTAATACTTATCAAAACCTGAAAAAAATCAACGGTACTCGTTCAGGAAAAACATAACGTAATACAGATTGCATTAAAACACATAATATATTTTTAATCAGTTCATTTATTGTTTCCGTTCATTTAAAATGCAAGACAATTGGAGTATGAAGGTACAGGAACACATAAAATTCCAGACGTAATAGCGAGGATAAAAGCTACGGCGAATACTAACACTAAATTCGATATTGACTTAGATATACTATTGGGATATATTATGTAGGCTTAAATTTATCATGGCCCCAGCTAGAATTGAATACGGTACCGATTTTCGCCATTCCTTGAAATGCTGGGACCACGTCGTACATTTTTACTGTCAACAGGCTTAGGTGGCAGTGACGAGGACGAGGTTGGTATGGGCAGCGAACTTTTTATCTGTGGCGGTTGTAATCTCGACTGATGATGGTGATTCTGATTATTAACAACATTCACTTCGGCCGGAGTCACACACGTTGTCGGTGGATTGCCAAACTGCATGTATTTTGGAGGTGTTTTCGAATGTAGGCGTAGCGTTAAGTGCGACGAATTGGAATCGGATTTGGTGTGCATAGGACTACTCCTTGAATTTACGGACGGGTGTGAATTGAAGGAATCTCTCGGGGCTTTCACATTATTACTATTGCTGGGACCCAGGACATTCACTTTACGAGAAGTGCCGGGCAACAGTGATCGTTTAAGCGTTCCCGAATCCGAAGGGATTTTCAGCGTCTTGGAACTGTCTTCTAGTCGCTGATATTTTTTGGTAGATGTGTAATCGGGTCTTTGGTAATCTGAGGAGTTTTTAAAGCCGAATTTTGTTGGATCGGTTGATCCCATGGCTCCGTAATCCTTCCGCTTGAAGGCCAGATCATTTTTCGGGAACGAAAGTGATTCCTTGATGAAGTGATTTGCAGACGAGGCATATTCATGCGTTGGATATTGTTTTAGGCTTGACGTTTTCATTTCGTATAATCGTTGGGGTGAAATTTTCGGTGGAGTTTCCGAACGTTTTTTCAATTCCGAGTCGCTCAATCGATCGTAGTCAATTTTTCGGGGCGGTTTAAGGCTACGTGGCGGACGGGGTAGGGCACTTGGAGGCAGTGAGTTTCCTCGTTCTTTTCGTGGTGGTAGCGCCAAGGGATTGATATTCTGAAATGATAGTAAAGTTAATAAATATGTTAATAGAGACCTTAATAATATTGTGTGTTAGATTCGGCCTGCTGGTATCGGCTTCGTTAAAGGTCTTTTTTTTTATAATAAAATCTCTTATTTCCTGTATGACGATATTTTTTCCATATTAGGTATTTCGACAGCTACTTGCTGCCTTTTGGAAAGTGAAGTGGAGAAATAAGTGTGCAAATTTGAGAATTTTTTTAAAGTTTTGTGGTACCTGGGGTGTAGGTGATATATTGCCGATATTACTGATGTCTGTCATATTTTGCCCGACTGTCTGCGTAACTTGGGCCAGATTTCCGGATGCATTGCTTCTTGTCTTTTGCGAGCAGCGACCCTGCTTCTCTAATAAGACAATTTCTTCCGATTTGTTTTTATTTATTTGTGCTTCTTGTTCTTGGCGCTCTCGTTCACGATGGTCCAAATGAGCAAGTTTCTTGTGAAAATAAAAAGAAGAATTTCGTTGAAAAAAAAAATAGATTAAATAAGGATAAATCCAATGTTATAGGATTTTTTCTTCAATTTTTATGTTTTTAATATTTATTTTAAAAATAATAAACAAAAAGCTCAGTGGGTTGGAAGCAAGGCCATCGATCTCATCCAACGCAAATTGGTTGGTGTTTATTGCCTCATAGGTCTCTCAAAATAAAAGGATAAGCATGACAAGACCGCTCTATGTTATGCTTATCCTTTTATTTTGAGAGAAAGAAGAAGCAATAAACATCACCAATTTACTTCGCCCCGTGGGATGATTTTCGAAATACATATCTTTAGTGAAACTTGTTATCCCAACGAAACGTCAACTGGGCAACATGGAACAGTTGACGCGCTATGCCCCACAAGGGGTTAGGGCAATTGAGTAATATGCGTCTGTAGCTTAGCTTGGCGCCACACCATGAATTTTTTGGTGCTACTCGAAACACTGTCGGTTGAGGTTAGAGCCCCTGGCGGGACAAAACACTTTTTTATACCCTAGAGTTATAGTATAGGGTTTATTGTTTTTGTCATGACGAAAATATGTAACACCTTAAAGGAGGCTCCGGAGGTAAAGCAATATATATATATAAATGATCAGGGTCACCTCCTGATTCGATTTAGCCATGTCTGTCTGTTCATTCGCACGATAACTTTCGACAGAATGAAACTAGAGCCTTGAAATTTTGGTCAAATGTTGGAAGTATGATCTATTTTAGTTGGTTGGTATTGAAAATGGGCATGATCAGACCAAGAGAACGCCTACCTCCCCTACATATGTAAAATAATTAAATGTACCTATAACTCCCGATTAAATAAACATTAAAAGCTCCAGTTTTGGCAGAGTGCTCGTGAGGGTAATCTTATACTCTCCTGGGAAAATCAAATCGATCAGTTGAAAACTAACGGTAATCGTCTCACAAAGAGCCCCGTACTACCCTACTTTTCAGGTTTTTTGTCTATAACTCTTGAACCAATTGACGTAGACACCTGATTTGTGGCATGTAACCCTGAGGTGAGACGCTGCTCGAGTTTTAGTACATTGGGCATAATCAGATCTTTTAATTACGATAACTTTCGATAGAATGACACTAGCAAGTTGAAAATTTGGTAGAAGATCTAGTTAGTTGGTATTGAAAATGGGCAAGATCCGACCCAAGGAACCCCTACCTCCCCTACAAATGAAACTTCAAATAAGCGATAACTTTTGATAGAATGAAGCCAGCAACTTGAAATTTTGGTCAAATGTTTAAAGTAAGATTGAGTTAGTTGAAGTTAGTTAAAGATAGGATAGATCCAACATCCAACCCAACGAACCCCTACCTCCTCCTAGCGACTTGAAATTTTCGTTACATGTTTGTAGTAGGATTCAGCTGGCTGATATTGAAAATACGTAAAATCCGACCAATCAAACCAGTACTTCCCCTACAAATGAAACTTCAAATAAGCGATAACTTTCAATAGAATGAAGCTAGAGATTTGAAATTTTGCTTAAATGTTCATAGCATGATCTAATTTGTTGGTGCCAATGATGGGCAAGATCTGACCCAAGGAACTCCTACCTTCCCTACAAATTAAACTTCAACTAATCGATAACTTTCGATAAAATGAAGCTAATGACTTGAAAAACTCGACAAATATTTGTAGAATGGGTTAGTTAATTGATTTTGAGAATGGTCAACATCCTCCTGAATGAATGCCAACCTCCCCTATAAACTGGTCATATGGGAAACTCACTTTTAATGCAAATGGTCGTTGCCAATTGGTACTTTTGTTACCACTAGGTTTGTACAAGTCTAGGACGCTTCGGCCTGGTTTTTATTCTCAAATACCCTCTAAAATACCGTGAATATGATCTTTTCAAGATGACTAAACTACGACATTCACTATCGAACCGAGCCATTTTTGGTTCGACTAAACCCTCGAGCCACACAGGAATTCTTCGAATTTCTGCACGGGGTACCGAAATTAGCCATGCCCAAAATACAAGTAGCCATCCGAAATAATCCATATAGATACTTACGACGTTCTGAACCGAAACTGTTCATCGGAAAATAAACGAAATAAACCATGCATCGACAATATCGATTTCAAATCGAAGTAAGGTATACGAAAAAAAAAAACGAATGGTAGAAATGCCAAATTGAAAATAATGTGGGGGCAAAAGACCTTTTCCATAGTCCTCCAAGTGGGCGCCCCCGGGTAACGGCAGTGTGCCAAATCTCTGACGGCCAAGTCTTAGCGATAAGACAGTTTGGAAAAAGGCAGATAGCTGTAGCCTGAATGGCTGACCAACACCTAAGCGTCTCAGGTTTAGTAGGATGGAGTGACTTGCGTAGTTGGACCTGCAACATAGTTGTGTGAACTCCAGTACGTTTATTAAACCACCTGAAGCAGCTATCTTCCGAGTCCATCCCTTGAAGGGGGTTAAGCGATGTGATAACAACTCGTCCTTGTAAACCACTCCACGTCAAGAAAACTTGAACAAAAGCCTCGGATTGGACGGATCAACAACGACGACCACTCAAACGACTAACGGATTATTAATTCGGATCCTAAAATGTACGCTCCCTAAACAAACCGGGGGCCGCGATGGCCCTCCTACAACAGGTCGAAAAGTACAAACTGAGCATTACTGCAGTCCAGGAAAAAAATTGGCTTGGCAGCGAGATCAATGGCAAGAAATTGCACACAATTTTTAAAATGGCAAACCATCGGGCCGCAAGGAGTTTGGAGTGCCATTTATAGTGAACAATCACCTCAAGCCGCACATTACTGACTTCAAACTCATAAATGAACGGCTGTGTGCGATTCGCATTAAGACTCGATTCTCCAATCTCTTGCTCATCAATGTGCACGCCCACACTGAAGTTAAAGAAGACGCAGTAAAAGACGAGTTCTACGCCCGCCTTGAGACTCTCTTCGACCCACTTCCAACAAACGACGTCAAATTCCTGCTGGGAGACTTTAACGCGAAAGTCGGAAATGAAAGTTGGCACCGGGGGACCACTGGAGGCCACATTCTCCATGAAGAATATAACGACAACGGCCAGCGACGTATCGACTTCGCCTGCAGTAGGAATCTAGTCGTAAGCTTTACGTGTTTCCCGCATCGACGCATTCCTGTTTGTGAATGCGTCGACGCGGGGAAACACCTGGAAATCTCCAGACGCACATACCGTTAACCAAATTGATCAAGTCCTCGTTTGCCGGAGATGGGCGTCTAGTGTGATGGATGTTCGCTCCTATCGAGGAGCAAACTGCGACTCAGATCATCACTTGGTGAAGACGACCTACAGATGTAGAATTTCCTCAGTGGACCAATCGAGAATCAGCCCTCCCAAAATCTTTGCGGTTGATAAGCTTCTGAGTGATGCCACGGCGGTGGCGTATACTACCGCCTTTGAGGAAAGACTATCAATTATGCTACACAGCATCAGTAACATAGGCGTCCATGGATTCTGGGAAGAACTCAAGGGTACCATCAAAGATCTCGCATAGAAGGTCGTGGGACATAAAGCCCAGCAAGCGCGAAATGACTGGTTCGACGAAGAATGCAAGAATTCACTTGACGCGAAAAACGAGGTCTATAGACAATGGATTCAACGAACAACCAGAGCAAAAAGAGGAAAATATGACGAGCTACGGCGAATATCGAATAAAATAATTAGACGTTAGAAACGTAAATACTTTGACGAGCAGTTGCTGAATATTAACGAAAACTTAGCTAATAGGAGCACCAGACAAACGTATAAACTAGTAAATACAATTAAAACCGGCTATCAACCCAGGACTAGCCTTTGTAAGGACAAGGATGGAAACATCATCAGCGACACCGATAGCATTAACAAACGATGGGCCTCTTATTTTGAAGAACTTCTGAACCTACCATTTAACATCCCCACACAATGAGTTCTCGACAATATTGTTGATCTAGGCCCAGCCATACAACCTCCGACAGTAGAGCAAGTTGATCTCGCGTTGCGATCACTAAAACGAAATAAAGCGCCGGGCGCTGACGAGATTCCAGCTGAACTGCTAAAGTTCGGTGGAACGGGTCTAGTTAATGCCATACATCAATTACTCCTGCTTGTATGGGAGGACGAGGTGATCCCAGACGATTGGCGCAGAAGCATCATCTGTCCAATTCACAAAAAGGGAGATAAACTGCGGTGTGAGGATTACAGGGGCATACCACTATTTTGTACGTCCTATAAAATTTTGACGAAAATTCTGGAAAATATAATAAAACCGTACGCAGAACAAATCATTGGCGAATATGAGAGCGGTTTCAGACCTTGCCGATCCACAACCGACCAGCTCTTTACGGTCAAACTGATACTCCAGAGGTGTTGGGAATACAACGTAGACGTATACCAAGTCTTTGTTGACTTCAAGCAGACATACGACAGTATCGATCGTGAAGTACTGTACAATATCATGCTGTAATTTGGGATACCGGTAAAATTAGTTAGACTCACAAAGATGACGATGACCAACTCCGTCTCACAGGTCAGGATCCATAATAGACTTACTGATCTATTTGAAACACGCACTGGTCTGAAACAGGCCGATGGACTGGCACCGATGCTCAACCTAACACTAGATTACGCTATTCGGGCTATGAATATGGACAACAGCAAGACGCTACTCATCAAGTCGACACCATTAGCAGCGTACGCCGACCACATAAACATCATGTCCCGACGATTGGCCGACGCAGAAGAACTTCTGCATACGCTCGATACCGATGCAAAAGAAGTTGGACTACGTATTAACGAGGGTAAAACTAAAATAATGATTTAATCGACAAGGACTCCAGCACAATCAAGCATCAACGTGGGGACCTCAACATCGAGTTCGTGAACAACTTCATATACCTGGGTTGCAACTTGCCAAGGGACGCCAACGAAACTGACGAAATCAAGCGACGGATACAGTTAGCTAATAAAACTTTTTTTCGGCTCTCCCTATAAAGAAATGGAAGCATGTGCACAGAAACACGAAGCTCCGCGTGTACAAAACCATTATACGACCAGTGCTATGCTATGGCTGCGAAGCATGGACCCTAACTCAAGCCTCCGGGAACATGACACATTTGAACGTAAGGCGTATTTTCGGGGCTGTTTCCGATCGAGATAGATGGCGCATCCGGTACAACCATGAGTTGTATGAACTGTACGATGAGCTGGAATGTACAACGAATGGACACTGATCGCATGCCAAAGAGAGTGATGAGCGCAGAACGAGTTGAGTCGCTCGTAGGGAGAACTCAGTATATGCGGACGCCGAGCAGCTATTGGGCTTCCAAAATTGGAGGACGCGGTCACGTGATCGAGATAATTGGAGGGCAACGACCCAGGCGGCCAAGGCCCGACGTCGGGCTGTCGCGCCACGATGATGATGAACACTACTATCTACCTTTAAAGCATTTACCATCAGGTAACAGTACACCCTGCATATTGTCGTATTTTTATTCGAATTCAAAATGTTTCATCAATTTATACTAAATTTACCTGTAAAAATGCATCACTGTTATTCGTCGATAGAACGGACACTTCGTCTGACAACAATGGTTGATTTGGCTTCTTGTTGCTTAACCCTGGAAAGCAACACAAGCCCCTCTGCAATGTTTCAAACTGCTCATCGGTCCGCCACGATGACCATAAAATAAGAAACAAAAAGGATAAAAAAAAGATAGAATCAATAAAATATCTAATTCCTCATAATTTATTAAATTCCACAACGAATAATCAAAAGATTAAATAATGCTTGAAAGCAGGGAGTAAGTAAACAAAAAAATAAAAACTTAGGCACGAACCTTTATTTTAATTTGTATCCACAGGATGCGTCAAATTGTCTTGTAGGAAAAGTCTCGTTTCACTAACGCCAAAAGCACACAGACACATTCGAATTTCTTTCGAGGAAATTTTCAGAACTCTCAACAAAAACGGATTATTTCGAGTAAACAAAAAAAAAACTAACTGAAAACCAAAAGAAAATTTTCTCGCGATATTGCGGACACAGAGTCAACCTGAATGCCGAAAAATGGTGGAATGGAAGGTAAAAAAAATCAAACAAAGCGAAATCAGCGCAGCACACCACACAAAATATTCTCTGGTTTACGTTCGTTTTTTGGGGATAAAAGTCAAAAAGCAAAAAGGTGTATTTATTTATATATATTTTTCTCTTATATTAATTATTTTATTTCATGCTTACAAATATAAATATACATGCTGTTTTAATTAAATTTAAGGCCATTTGTGGTTAAATTCTTCTTTTTGTCTAGGTTTCGTTTTTTGATTTATTTTCTTTTTGTTTTTACGCTCTAAATGTTCCGAGTACACTGTACAACTTACATAAGAAGGAGACATTACAAATATACAAATAAGTTAATAATGAAGCATATTAATTGTTATATTCAATTTTATTTTGATTGTTTTTTTTTTCGTTTGGGGTATTTCCAACTAACAGGATGCACATTATAAATTTTAATCTAACATTTAGTATTTTTGTTTCATGTGTCCCCGAACACTTTGTTCTTGTTATCTAGTCCTTTCCACTGTAATATTTTACTGAGATTCTTGTGTTTAGTTGCCGTTCTACACTATTCGAGTGATTTTGTAATTTTGAGCATAAATAAAATGCAAAACTAACTTAAGCAAACATTGCATGTGCCGAACAAAGCAGTGTTCCCCATTTAAAGGGAACACAGTTTGTCCCTCTGTCTGTTTTTCTTTGCCTACTACTTAAAGCTAATTTTGGGATAAACTAGCTTCGTCTGCAATCCTACTCAAAAGTTCAACTTAATTTAGTCTTAAGTGTGCAATGAGTTAAAAGCGGTCACAGTTATTCACCTATCATATAGTTAGTTAATAAAGCATGTTAATCAGCAATTGGTAAATTGCTAATATTGTTTTTATTCTTTTTCCTTCAATTTTCTTCTTGAAATATTATTGAGTATTTGTTACATTTTTTTTTAGATTTTCATTAGGTTTCTATTTTTGGATTAGAATTTGTACCTAATCGGTTTATGATAATTTCAAAATCAAATTATACATTTTAAATGCAACTAAGGAACGACAGTATTTCAATGATACATGCAGCATGTATGGAAATACCTTTATTTTAAGAAAGTGACACAGAACAGTTTAGTAAAGTCAGAGCCGGATAATGGCTCGCGTTAAAAGCGAGAGATAACACTTTTTATAATTTTCCTCCATGTTGTGACATGTAATACGTCGGCCACGATAAAAGAAAAGAAAATTGCTTGGTAACTTGTTACATGTTTCCCTAATGCTTTGTTTCCACGTAAACGGTGAGCCCACAAGAGATTGGAACGATTCAAATGCTCGTGAATCCACGTTGGCCATGTAAGAACAGAAAGGAATCTTTTTGTTGTTGGTGCTTTTTAATTTAATTTTTCAACGTTAAAAGCTGGTACTAACTTCTCCGTGCGAAAATGTTGCACCCCCACGAAAAAATGGCAATGTAGACTTACATACAGCAAATATCGGCGGCGCTCTACACTACACTTGAATCTCCCCTTCTCACTCAAAAGAGACCGATCACCACTGTAATGACTGGTTTCCACACGAAAAAAATGCTAAGTAATTGTTTTCGCGTGGAAATTGCCCACAACAGTGTGAAGACTTTTGTCGGTGTATGGGATTTTCGTGCGAAGAACTGAGTACCGAGAAGAGCGAAAATTTTCGGGCGAACCGAATTTTAGACAGTTTTGTGACGGAGGTTAGTACGTTCCCTTACGTGGAAACGAAGCATAAGAAGCAAATGTCACGACCCTAGTCTAACCTAGGCCGAAAAGGAAGACGTTATATCAACTTGCTCCATTCGCATTCACTTATTCAACATTGACGGGTTAATGCAAATCTTCGGCCCAATCCATGGACTCTCCCTCTCTTCACGCATAGTGTCCAGACAACTTTTACCGATTCTGCCGACAAATTTGCTTGTGTTGACATCCCTAGTGTAAAATTTTAAAAATCCCCAATTATTTTAGAAGACACGATAAAATTCAGTCTCATTAATTTTAAATATATGACGAGCGAAAGTATTTAAATATACAATAAGCCTAAAGACACGCATCATAAGAAATGTCTTTGCTTTTTCCTTTTCTTGAATTTGTTTATCAATCCTAACTATGATTAGGTAAATTTACTTTGCTTATAAATATCATCAAAAAAAAAGGAATATTGAAAACAAAATCGAACAAAATCACTTCACAACATCAAACATGAGTGTAGAATGTGTAATATTATTTGTTTCACTTATTACATTTTAGCATGTTTTTCAATAGAATGTCTCCTTCGGCATGGTTCGACACGGCATTCGGGCTAATTCATGATTGGCATGGATTTGGTTTAGGATTATGTTATTTTTGGGATTCAAACAAATCGCTTGATCAAGCACTTTGGTTGTAACACGAGCACTGTGTTGTATCAGCGACAGCTGACTTACCTTGCTCAATTGTTCGTCAATTTGTTTCTTCATATGTTCATCGTACTGATTGTCAACGTACGAGGATGTGTTAAACGTTGGCGAATTCTGTGTAATATAACTGGAATTTGGATCATAGCTGGCACTATAGTTTGAGCTATTCGGTGAATAGTTGCCGGGTATTGAAATCGATTGCAAATTCACGACACTTTGATGATTGTATGGCGGTACAACCGGTCCATAGGCGGTGGTTGCTGTCAAAGCGCTGTTCATAGCGGCCGGATGATGATTGTAGGCGTTCGATGATGGCGACACTGATACACCACCACCGTAGTGATTTGGATCCAACAGCGGATTGGTTGCCACATTGTAGGAATTGTTCGATACGTTGTATGACGACGGTGAGTTGTAGCGATGTGGATGCATGGCAAAGCTGTCCGTCGAAAGATTGTACGAATCGAATGATGATCCACTCACTGTAAGTAAAATTGAATGATATCATTAGTAACGAAGCAAATTGAGCCAAAACTTAAACAGCTACACGACTCGAGCACAACTCTTCGCGGAGATGCTAACTGAAGAGTTTTCCTATTCTATACTAATATTTCATAAGTTTAGATAAGTTCATTAATTTGTCATATGAATAATAGGTTAGGTTAGGTAAAGGGGCTTCCATCCTACCGCACAGCACACTTGGACCACCTCTGGGTCCGTTGGGATACCGCCAAAGTCACCTAATTAAACCTAGGCAACAAACCAGCATGTGCTAGCAATATAGCGATTGAGCTGCATTACACTCGTATCTTTTAGGTCCTCCAGTTCCCGGAAAAACCAGGAACCCAGAAATTTCCTCCGCCTCGCGGCCAGGGCCGGAGAGTGACAAAGAAGATGGAGAACACTCTCCTCCTCATCCACGTCATCACAGCTCCTGCAAAAGTCATTGTGAGGAATACGAAGCCTCCAAGCATACTCTCCTATAGGACAGTGCCCCGTAATAACCCCCACGACACTGCCAATGTGTTTCCTGTTCAGTGAAAGCAGTGTGGGGGAGCGACTAAGATCAAGTTCTGGTCAAATCGACTTTGTTGTTTGGCACGTATCGCCGTTTAACCATCTCATGTTCGCCCTGTCAACCGCGGTGGCCTTGATGACAAGTTTGCACGACGAGGCAGGCATTTTGATGCTAGCACGGTCCCCCTCAATAACTCCGGTTGTCCCCTCTCGAGCCAGCTCATCCGCCTCGCGGTTGCCTGCGAAGCCACAATGGCTCGGTATCCAGCAGAGCGTAATGTTGAAGAAACCACCCATCTCCCTGAGGGCTAAACGACAGTTCGCGATGGTTTTCAGAAGCCGGGAAGACGGAATGACAAGTTAATTAATTCCCAATCCCTCCGAATAGATACCAGCCCCAACTCCGCCGTCGGTCCTAGAGCCATCCGTGTAGATAACCATGGAGACCATACAGAACTCCTGTCCAGCCTGTGGCCTCACTCCACACGATGTTGAGCACATCTTTAGCTGTCCTGCAGCTCCCACGCGCCTAACACCTACTGCGCTATGGGATAATCCAATTGAGGCAGCTGCATTTCTACACCTGGACATCGAAGAAAACATGGACAACCAAGCTTTATGACACACACATTCATCGGATATCAGCGCGTCGCTACTACAACAACATGACCATGGAGTCGGTGGTCATGAGCGTGTTAACACCCCATAGATCCCTCGACGGAATCAAGCTGGTATGGTTCCGGCTAAAAACGTATTTTGCACAAGTATAATCAGTTGCCCAGTATAGTCGAGTGTCCACAACTCAACGTGGGCCACTGGCCAGTTACGCGAAGGCGTAAAGCCGTGTTAGCCGCCAACTTGTCGCCGCAAATATCCAGAGGTAGCAAGCCGAGCACCATGTCCAATCCGGCTGACGAAGTTGTTCTAAAAGCCCCCGTTATAGCCAGCGCCGCTAGCCTTTGTACCTTACTCAGTAGGTTACAATAGGCCACTACTCGGAGTGCCGTCCACCACACACTTATTCCGTGTAGTAGTATAGGACGTACGACAGCTGTGTATATCCAATATACAGCTTTATGTAGGTTGCAGGCCCCAGTTTTTAATATACCTATGGTATTTTTTATGAATAATAACATAATTGTATTCCGGGGGATATCCGAAGCAAACCACTAATGTTTTGGGTCCCTTTTCGCCCCCTCCCGGTCATCAGTGATTTCCAGATATCGACTGATAATTGTCGACCTCTCTCTAGGCTAGCATTTCTTTAAGGCTGAGCTCACTCATGGCTTCCACACTTATCGTATGCTTGCCTGTGATCCTCAACCTCGTGCTAGCCAGTGCTGAGCATTCGCACACAATGTGTGCTGCCAACTCAGCCTCCTCCAGACATAGTCTGCAAACGTCATCTTCTTCGATTTTCATCTTGGCCAGATGAGCCTTAAAATTGCCCTGTGACCAAGGCAGTTATCCAGCTTAGGGTACTCCGTTTATAACTAAGTACCTTTTTCGCTTTCCTGCCTAAAGGGCGGGTCATTGCATTCCGAGCTTGTTTGGAAGTGACTAACTCCTGCCATCTTCGTTTATGCATGAAGTTCATCCACTTCCCGACCTTCGCTCAAATCATGCCGTTCCCCAGAGCAACTCTGGGTTCTGGCCCAATGAAAGTCGCCGCAGATTCCTGTTTTGCTAGGACATCCGCCGCCTCATTTCCTGTTGTACCTATGTGTCCTTTCAACCACATCAGTGGAACCTCATTTTCTCTGGCACACGTGTTGAGCTTTTGGACACACTCTAGTACCAATTTGGAGTTTATGCTCGTCTGCTGCATGGGTGTGATCACCGATTGGTTGTCCAGTGCGATAAGCATTTTCTTGACCCGCACCTGACCTTCTAGCAGGTGGTCCAACGCATGCAACAAGCCAAGCATCTCTGCCTGGTATATGGACACATACTCTCCCAGACTAAGCGCACAGGCTAGGTTTAACCAGTTTAACTCTTCAGAGTAAACCCCCGCCCCCGCTTTCCTGTCCATTAAAGAGCCATCAGTAAAAATGCTGATGTCTTTGTACATACACTCATTGTGTATGTTTCCATCGGCAATGTGAGTCTTGTGCAGTCTTTCAACTATCCGTCGTCTACTTATTCCTTCTAACGGCATTAGTCTCCCTGACCTCATCATGTATACTGTCTAGGATGCTCTTATGATCGCTGCTAGTTCCAAAATGATGCCTCATGGCATCCCTTTGCATAAGTATTGCCGAAAGCGCCGCCGTTTTCTTTATAAATAAGTCCAGCGGCGGCAGTCCCAGCAATGCCTCCATTGCTGGCGTTGGTGTGGTGCACATTGCACCACATATGCTTACGCAAGCTGTCCTTTGTACCCCATCTAGCTTCTGCTTTGTGGTATTCTGCATAGGTTTTCGCCACCATACCACTGATGCATAGGCTAGAATGGATCTTACCATCATTGTGTAAATCCAGTGTGCCGCTTTAGCTAAAATTCCCACCTATGAGCGCACACTCTCTTACATTGATGCAAAATCCTTTTCGCTTTTTGGATCTTTTCATCAACGTGAACATTCCAAGTTAGTTTCGCAGCTAAGGTAACCCCTAGGTGCTTCACTTCCTTGGACACTTAATTTCCGAACCGAAAAGCCGTAAGGGAGTTATCTTTATGTCTTTCCTCTTACTCTTGGCTCATTACATCACTTTTCGGTTACTTTGAGAGCCTGCCCCATGCATTTGGGCGACCGGTAGCGCAGTGTGTTGAGGCATCAGTTTCATGTTTGACTACCGGCGTTTCGGGTTCGAATCCCGTCCACGACGACGTTCGTGGCCATGGATGTGAGGAGGTGCATGCTGGCAACTGCATTCTCCGAAACCAGTTTGTGCCAACGAAACGTCAACTGGGCCACACGGAGCAGTTGACGCGCTATGGCTCACAAAGGGTTAGGGCAATTGAATTACCCCATGTAACCAAGAATTGTGTCCATGAACTTTCCACTAACCGTAAGAGCCAAGACATCGGCGTATCCTACAGTGTGTACCCCAACGAGTCCAGCTTCCAGAGAAGACTGTCTATGGCGATGTTCCACTGCAGAGGCGAAAGAACACTTCCTTGTGGGCATCCTCGGACTACCTTACTCCGTATTCTGGCACATCCACTGCAAAGATTTATCGCCCTCTGCTTAAGCATACAGTCGATCCACTTAATTATAATAGAATCAACCCCCGCTCAGTCAGGGCGTTTCATAGTTTGGTAAAGGAGATTTTATCAAAAGTACCCTGTATGTCCATAAAAGTGGACATAACGATCCCGCCGTTATTAATCTCTCTCTGCAACTCTAACGAGTTCATGTAGAGCGGTTTCCGTAGATCTGCCTGCTCCTCTGTCATATGAATGAATTTGAATAAATTTAAATTTGAAATTTATTTGCATTACCTTTCTGACTCTGCAGTGCCCGAATTAAGGCATCTTTTTCAGCCAACCGACTCTCGAGTGTTTTCAAATGAGACTGTAAATCGCCGACTTTGCGTTGCGCCGAGTGAACTTCCTCTAAAAAGCGAAGTTTGTCGTGCTTTGCTTCAGCGATAATGCGATCAGTTTCCTGTAAAAAAGTGAGAAAAAAAAATTATGTCGTTAGTATTATGTTTACTATTGTTTTCAACTCAAAAATTGATTTAATTTGTACAAAAAATACTAATAATGATTGCCGGGACAACATACCTGTGCGTTTTTTTCAAGTGACAATTTCGAAGCGTTTTGACGCATGGCATGTTGTTCCTCTAAATGGCGTGCTTCGCTCTCCAGCCTGGATGGAATGAAAAAAAAAAAACACAAAAATATTTTATATATGACAAAACATTTCCAAAATAACATTAAATTTGGGGAATTTAAAAATGAACTTGAAACCGCACTGAGACGAAGTGGAAAATATTCGGGTATGTGTTGATAAAACAAGTGCTGGGAAAACAACTAGCGTTTAGTAGGGAAGTTCACGAGATTTGTGTGAATTTCAAATAGACATGCGACAGCATCGACCGAAGTGCATAAAAGGACATTTTGTAATCCAGTTTGGCAACATCACGGTTAACGATTCTAAGGAATCCACAAATAGCTTCAATACACAGTTTATCGAACATCCGCCAGCTGATAGCGCATCATCACTAGGAGCATACGTAACCGTTCGTTCAGTTGATCAGGCACGTCAATTTTCATCTAAGAAGTTGCCCCAGCTATTAAAGCAAAGAGTTCCAAAGCCCTTGGACCGGATGGTGTTTCGATGGACACGCCAGCAATTGACTATATAACGACCACGATCAACCTTTCCATCTCATCGTCTATCATTCCCAAGTTTTCGAAGAAGGGAAGGGTGATCCCTATTCCAAAACCAGGGAAGAAACCAACGTAAGGCGAATCATACCGTCCCATTACACTTTTGTCTTGTGGCCAAGATTCTTGAAGCACTACTCCACCCTAATTGCGACCCACATTCAATTGGCCGGTTATCAACGTGACTTCAGAAGGATGGACAGCACAATTACGGCTTTGGATGCCATCACATCAAAAATACACAATATCAAGCGTTCCTGCGACAGCCGGTTCTTTGGACAGGAATGACCCGTTTTTCAATAGCCAAGATCTGCCAAACCCCGGCGATACAAGAAGAAATGCAGTATCTGAAGCATCGCTACCACAACAACAACCTCAATCAAGCACGTCTATGTGAACTAACAATTCAAGTGGCTTTAGACTTGTCAAAGGCTTTTCACACTGTCAGTCACTCGTTTCTCCTGTCTGACATCTGCGGTACATTTCTTTCGTCGGGAATATTAAATGGATCGCCAATTACCTTGCCGGAAGAGGCTATATAGAATTCAGAACTGGGAAATCTAAATCTTAGGAAAATTGAACAGGGTGTCCCCCAAGTTTTATCTCCTACCCTGATTAATCTATAAATGTCAGGACTCCCGACGCCACCTGACAGACATAAAATTGTCAGTTACGCTGAAGACTGCCCGATTTTGGTATCACCTTAATGAGCGATTATGTATCTTGAAAAACTGAACAACTTCTTCATTAGCAAGAATCTTACTCTGTCAGCGCCGAAGTTTTCTGTTACTCTTTTTGCCACGTAGACCACGGAAGTGAAGCTACAGCTGGATATTGCGGCAGATGGTCAAAATATTCCCACAATTACACACTCCAAAATTATCGGTGTCACCCTTGACAGAATGGCCACCTCCTCGGTTCATGCGTCAGCCATTTGTGACAGGATGAGAAGCAGGAACAAGCTCAAAGCTTTAGCTGGCGGTTCCTGAGGAAAAAATAAGGAGATTCTATTCGCGACATACAAATCCATCGGGAGATCTGTAGCCAATTATGCGGCTCCTGTCTGGTCAGGTAATTTATGCGACATTCAGTGGAAAAACATAGAGACCAGTCCGAATACTGCTCTTCTTAAGGAACCCCTAGACGATCGAGCCGCTTGATCAAAATATAGTGTCAATCGATTGAATCAAACGTGAATGACCGTCTAGGGACCGGTTTGACGCTTGAGCCAAGCGTTGACGGTGATTAATAGAAAGTTTGATTGACTCAAGCAGTTGACGAGGGTGCCTGACTGTCTAGGCCAATTTTGATCAAGCATTGCGTCAATCACTTGATAATTTGCTGAGCAAGTTTCCATTAGGATGAGTTCCAGAGTCTGGGGAGCAATGGCGCACATGAATTTCAGGTCTTCCATATCCATGCCAGGTACCTCAATGTGATAGAAATCTCTGAGTTGCAGGAATCACTTCACGCATATTTGTATCCTTCTTCTCTATTTTGAGCCGTAATAACTTCAGTAAAAAATCAAAACTCACTTGGTTTTCTAATGCAGTTTCTGTATTCTTCTGGTTCCGTATCGCGGAGAACGTTGAGTAAGTGCTCATGAGTGAAGCGGCTTCTCATTTTATACCACTCCTTGGACCAACGTCGCCCCCCTTTTTTTCTGCTTGAGTGCAACCAATATCATGGCAAAAAAGGCCAAATCTGCATTGGAAACCATTACGACACTTCACTTCACACTCTTTCCGAGTCGGAAACTCAACTGAGAATGAGATTTGATCAAAAGCTTGAAGAGTTGATTGAAGCGTTGCTTGAAGAGTTGATTGATCGGGTAGAAGGTTGATTAAAGCGTCCGTGCTTGACGGGACTGCAACCGATTAATCAAGCGGCTTGATCGTCTACGAGCTGCTTTAGAACTGTCACAGGCTGCCTCCTGATGTCGTCGCAAGACCATCTACATCGAGAGACCAAAATGATGCCCTTAAAAACCACAACACTCTTCTCACCAAGCAGTATCTAGTTGGCTGTTATCGAAACTGATGGCCAAAGCCCCACCGCCACGAAAAGGAAAAAAAAGTGCTTTCTTCGATTGCGGAACTAAAACCAAAAAAGGTATTGAATGCGCAACCACCTGCCATTTGCAGACGAATCCCGGCTACCGAGAGCAACCAGAACTACATTAGCTCAACTTTTAGTTGTTGTAGTAGCAACGCCTATTGACGTCGAAGGGGTTTGGCAGCCCCTGCCCGTTGGTGGTAAACGAGTCGCTCCGGTGCGTAAAACGGGCTGTCGTGGGAGCGGTTAGCTCAACTTCGTTCTAATTGGTGCTCGCGTCTGAATTCATACCTGTCCCGCATCGACGGTAACATCCAAAACTAACGCCCAGCATGTGACCTCGCTCCACACGATGTTGAGCACATCTTTAAATGTCCAGCAGCCCCCATGCGCTTAAGTCCTAATGAGTTGTGCGAGAACCCCATCGAAGCAGCTGCTTTTCTCCACCTAGACATATAGGATAAGAACATGGATAGACAGAATTTTTGACACACACATTTATTAGAGCTCGAAGCGCCGCTACAACAATAGCAGGATTCGGACCGGTCTATCGGTACAAACAGACTTTGGACTGACGCATGCAACACACTAACACACCGAAATTCCGACCATTGCTACAACAACAACGAAAGGAATAAATAAGATGGCAGTTGGCCGGCTAGGGCTGAGTATATAGCAGACCTTCACTGGTAAATAGCTGTCTGTAATCCCACCTGGGCCAAAGAAGTAAAAATGCAGCTAGATATTATAGTAGTCAGTCCACTAATACCCACCACTAACCGCCCAAAAATCCTCGGCGTTTCTCTTGACAGCATGACCTCCTCAGCCCATGCTTGACGATGCTGTATGCAACAAAATGAAAGGCAGGAACAAAGTCCTTAAAGCTTTACCAGGAAGTTTCTGGAGTGAAGATAAAGAAACCCTACTTGTAACCTACCAAGCAATCGGTAGATCCGTGGCTAATTATGCGACTCCTGTATGGACACAGAACATGTGTCACACAAATTGGAAGACAGGCTCTCTACTGATGTCACACCAAGACAATCTCCACCAGGAAATCAAGACCCTACCCTTAAGAAACCACAATAATCTGTTCTCAAAGCAATATCTAGTCAGTTGTTATAGAGGTGACCATCCAAATTTTAATCTAATGGATAAAACCCCGCCGCCACCACACATCAGGCGCAATCTGAGGGAAATCTAAAAATTTAAAAGAGTTCCCTACGATGATACCAACTATAGATCAGCCATTGCTACGCTACATAAAGAGTTAGTTCTTACGTTGATAGCGAACCGTAAACCCAATCCTGTATTCTCGGCTCACCCACCAGACATTTCTCCGGACGAACGCAGATTACCAGCAAGAGCGACGAGGACTGCACTCGCTCAACTTCGTTCAGGCTGATGTAAGATGTTCACGCCTCAATTCGTACTGGTCCCGAAACGACCACAGCATCCAGAACACCTGCCCTGCATGCAACAATACTCCTGACAACGTGAGCACATCTTCAACTACCCAGCAGAACCGACGCACCTTCCACCTACAGCGTTATGGGAATGGGATAACCACACCCAACGAAGCGGCCGCATTCCTTCAACTCGCTTAAGAGGAAACAGAACCAAACATACAAATTTTATGACACACACACACACACACTTGAATTATAATTGCTACTACAACAACTCGCATGGAACTTTGTCCGAAAAGCTTTCATAAGTCTTCCGTATGTCATCCACACGAAGGATGATGCATCGGTAGTCTGTGCATTGGATTTGAAATAATCTCACTTCAAATCGGGATATTTTTACAATTGGCAATTATAGAAGGCGACTAAATGAACATGATGCGTACGCTAGTAAAGGTCCGTTTTGCTAGACACCACTCTGCGTCTATCGCAGGCGCTAATCGCGAACAATATACGACAGTCGTCTGCACAGCAAAACGCACTTTAACTTGCATCATTCGAAATCTGGTATAAGCTAACGAAACGTTGGCCACGTGCAGGAGAAATTGACGCGCTATACTTCACAGGGATCAAAACAAACTAGTAAGGATCAGACAAACGCGGAATATAAATCCATTTTTTCCTTAAACGTCTGTGTGTACTCACCGCATCATTTGACTGTTCTTCTCCTGTAGCTGCCATTTAGAATCGCTATTTGTACTGCTACCACTTCGATTCGAATCCTTACTCAATTCGGTCTCATAATCTAATCGCACCTTACACTCATTCTGTTTGGCCTTATTCGCGCCACACAATTGGGTCAATCGATCAATACAGATTTGCTTTTTGCGTAATTCATCTTCCAATCGACGAATATTGCGCTGAGCATTTGTCAATGCCGTGTCCAAAATTCCGATATGAGTTCGTTGTTCCTGTAGTGTTTCTTGTTGTGCGGCCAACTCAATATCTTGACGCTCTTTTGCGGAGCACAATTCTTTGTCTGCGGGGGAAATGGAGAAAGGACCTTAGTCATGCATAACGATAGTGATTGGAAGAAAAGGACAATGTTCATACTTTGACTGAATAGCTGAGCGATTAAGATCTGATGTTCGGATGGTGCCAAGAGTTGTGTTTGGAATATGTCAACTTGATCTTTCAGTGCCCGGTTAAGGGTTTGCACTTTTTGCAAATTCTCTTGTAGTCGCATACGAGCCACCCGCTCAAGTTTTTCCCGACGATCGCACGATTGTACCAGTTCCTCGTAAACCCGATAGACTTTTGCAACTTCTTCTTCCAGCTAGATGACAATTTGAAAGATATAGTAACAGGTAATCGAGTAATAGACAAGCTTTACACCTACCTTTTGAGTTTTCGCTACTTTCATGTTGCACATGATCAGCTGTGTCTTAAGCATGGCATTCTCTTTTGTCAGGGCGTTCACTTTGTCGGCGTCTGACGTCGGGAGTCTAAAGAAAATGCAAACGTTTTAGATACGAATTGATAAAAAACAAACAACTAAGCTCACTTTGTCAAATCCGGTTGACTTTTACTCTTCGACTTGCTCGGTGACTCCGGCTCCTCCATAATCCACTCAAATTTTGGACTTTCCTTCGACTCGTGCACATCTGAACTGTTGTTATGCAAGTTATTATTGCGATTCTTAGCTGGCAATTTGATTTCATTCGCCAAATGCTTTAGAACATGACTCTGGCTTAAATAATCGTCTGGAATTTCGGTAATCTCTTGCATTCCCTGCTCCCCGTACGAGCGTGGACGTTCCTTTTTAGTCATCGGTGGCGGGCTTGGATAATCACGATTTGCAATCGAATACATGCTATCGTCGTTATGAATGATTAGAGTATTATACGAGCATGTAGAAACGTCCATTGATGATCGATTTGAATTGACCTCTTTCAGTGAGTTACGATTTGATGCACTCGTTCCGTTGCCATTGGACTGAGCGAAAATCGGGTTACGCGCCTCCGAAAGGCTACGATTGCTCGAACCGTAACGCGTTGAATCTGCTGAGACATTCGAGGAGAAGCGTTGTTCAGCACCAAAACGACCTGAGTGGAGAAAATTTATGTCAGTTATAAGAAAACTATAGAAAATCGTCCGCGCACTCACCTTTAGTCTCGTTCGCAGCATTCACAGTTTCCTGTAAATTTTCTTGTCCTTGCGGTTCAACGCGAGGCGTATGCTTCAGCACGTAACGTTGCTCCATTGAAAGATTCTCGGTTGATGTTGAAATGTCTGTTTCTGATCCGGACAAACTGTTTGTTGTCGTGAATTGATTTCTTGTCGTCGGAAGGGATGCCGGCAATGATGCAGACGACGATGATGAACTTGTCTTCTTATTCAAAGTGTTATTGTTGCTATTGCCACTGTTTCCGCTGTTATTGCCTTGCTGTGGTTGTGGTTGTAAATTTTTCGTAACAATTGTTGTAGGCGATGAGTTGCCGTTATTTGTAGTTGGCGACGACGAGGAATACGATGAGAAACGTAGTCCTGGTGGATGTGACGACATTCTTTTCCTTACTACCAACCAACAACAGGCAGTTTAGAAACAAAACTACTCGAGAAAGGCACTGAAGTTCAAGGCACTTGTTTACACGTTTTATGCGTAGAGTTATTCGCTTTATAGTCGAATTATTTCATTGTATCCATTAAGTAATATCTTTCTGTAAAAAGAAAATCCGAACAAAGAAATGCATAAGTATTTCGAATATTCAGAAAAGCAGCAACAAATGCGGTTAAAATATCATCACATTCACACCTTCATTACAATTACAGTCCTCTCCAATAATTCAATATTCACTCCAAGACTTTTTTCTACCCTAAATGCCTTTTGCTTTGCTTATATCACACCGAAAAATTTAGCACTTTACAGAATTTTGCCAACTCGTATTATCAGCAAAATTCCATTGAACAGACAACCTCTTAACGGGTACATAAAGATAATACTGAATTCAACGCAGAGCAAAAAAAATGCCTGTACTTAACGATAAGCGGCATATCAACAAAAATTCCGAATTAAATGGTTCGAAAACGGAAAAACAAACATACAACAATAGCGCGAGGAATGTCGGCATAAAAAAAGTGTTCAATCCAAATATGAATAGCGTGTTTAATATCTAATACTTCAATATAGGTGGGACGGGGTACAAACTATGAGAGTACATACAGTCTGAATCATCAGAAGATATGAAAATGTATAACAAATTGTCTAGTTGAGCTGTGAGTCTATGCTTCAACAGCATTATGTCGAATGCATTAATCATTTCATCGGATCATGTCCGGAATTTGCAAACATTTTATCGCACACATGAACTTTGTTCGGGATTTAAGGTGCTGATAGACAGTTTGACTGCGATACGTGCTCAAGAGGATGGAAATCATTAAATGTGCAAGTGTTCATGGAAAGGTTAAAGCTCGGACATTTTTTTTAAATATTATTTGACGAAAGTAATGGATGATCATTCATGCTATTCAGTGGAAACGTCTTTCTCAAAAGCAGTACCACAATTCTGTATTGTATTTCTTAATTGCCTTGACCCCTCCAGGGGCATGAGCGTGTCAAAATCTCTTTCGATAGCATATCTACTTTTCGGACGTGCAGTTGCTAGCATTCACCTCGTATCCGCGCCGTCTTTATACTGACAATCTCGAAGCGCAGTGGGAGTCCTATTAGTACCCACAGGAAGTTTTTGTTCGCACCGATCAAACCTTCATTCTGGCGATCGGAGAGCGCTAACCGAACGAACACGGCCACCGAGCGCGTGTATTGTACAATATTTATTGTATATAAAATAAATGTAATTCTAATTTATCAATAATGCGTAATACTTATTCTTTTGTTAGCTTTCTTATCTTTTCTCGTGGAAAAATGCTTGACCGCTCGTTCCTGAGTAATTAATTAAGAGGCACGTACTCTTTAACTCGCCGGACAGGACTCATTCTGAGATTGATTCGTCAGAAAAAAATAGTTGTGTTTTTTTTTAGTTTCAGCGGGAAAAACGATCGAGAGCAAATTAGGGTAGAGAACACGAAAACGGGACATATGTATCTATGCTGGGAGTGTGTCTTGGTTTAGTTAGAATTCAAATGTCAACTCAAATTTCAAGAGAAAACTGAAATCCTTAGTACATGTACAATCGGAAAGATTTCCTTTAGGCAGCAAAATTTTTTGGTATGTTTACTATTCCAAATAATTACACAAACCGAACATTTTATTGATGGGAAATGAGCTTTAAGTGCTTCCCAAACTACTAACTGTTCGAAAACTTCGACACCTGCGCCGCCTGCATTTCAAAACGGAGACTACTTAACGGGGCAGCATTCTTGCACTGACGTTTTATTCGGGGCAGCTCAGATCAAATTGTTAGTGTAATTGTGTGGTCTTAACCTGCTCTGCTCTGTATGGCTTTGAAAAAACGCGCCTAATATACTGCGGTTTCGGATGGGTTTTTAGCCAGAGATTGATTCTCTCTAATTGCCTTGACCCCTCCAGGGGCATGGGCGCGTCAACACCTCTAGCATTTCTATGCCTTGTTGACGTTTCAATAGCATATCTACTTTTCGGAAGTGCAGTTGCTATCCGCGCCGTCTTGATACTGACAAGCTCGGAGCACTGTGAGAGTTCTATTAGTACTCACAGGCAGTTTTTGATCGCGCCGAGATTTGATCTCCGAGCTCTAGATTAGTATCGTAGAGCGGTGACCGAACGATCACGGCCACCGAGCGCGAGATTGGGAAATTTAGGGAAATTAATTAATTAATCTTCACGAATGGGACAAGGACTTGGTGCTGGCGTTTTTGAACGGAACACCAGGATCTCAATCGCTTTGGGCATTTGGCCTAACATTTTCCAAGCCAAGATCTATGTCACTTAGGCCTGCGCCAGAGAAATTCTGCACAAGAAGTTTAATGGCGCTAACATAGTTATCTATACTGACAGTATATGTATATAACACAGTTCAATATAGAAACACTTCCCGCACATGGGCAGAACCGATTTGAGGTTGTTGTTGTAGCAATGGTCAGAAGTTCGTTGTGTGAGTGTGTTACATGTTGTTTTTGTTCTTCGTTTTCCTCGGTGTTAAGCGACAGGCAGATAGCTACCTCTACGGGTTTCTCCCACAGGGACCTGAGGGTCAGGTGTGTGGGAGCAGCTGGGTAATTGAAAATGTGGTCCACGTCGTGAGATGTACCATTGCAGGCGGGGCATTTGTTCGTGTCATTCCGGTCAATGCGAGGTTAAGACGCGAACACCAGCCCGACCGAAGTTGGGCAAGTGTCGTCATCGCTGCTGTCGGAAGTACTCTCTCATCGAGAGAAATGGCTGGTGGTTATGTCGAGAGAACTTTATTTGGACCTAGTCCCGCGATTGATGCTTGTACCTCCTCGTGGTGTATTACTGCGATGGCTGATCTGTATGCGTTGTTGTCAAAGGGAACCCTTCTGTACCTATGGACGTCTCTTTCGAGGTCCCTCAAATCACGTCTGACATGTCTTTGTAGCGGCGTCTTGTCCATGAAGTCGGTGTCGGGGTGCTCCCTTCGGTAACAACCCACCAGGTACTGTTTCGCAAGAAGCTTGGTGTGATCCCTTAGAGGCATCATCTTTGTTTCATGATGCAGATGATCCTGGGATGACATCAGGAGACAGCGAGTCACAGTACGGAAAGCGGCGTTTTGGCAAGCCTGAATGTTATGCCATTGTGTGTCACAGAGATTCTGTGACCACACTGGAGCCGCATAGTTGGCTACTGACCTTCCGACTGCTTTGTATGTGACCAGTAGGGTCTCTTTATCCTTGCCCCAGGTGCTACCGGCCAAGGCTTTAAGGATTTTATTCCTTTCGCGCATCCCGTTACACACGGTTGAAGCATGGGGGGATGACGTGGTCATGCTGTCCAGGGTTACTCCTAGAATTTTAGAATGGTTCACGGTCGGAATAAGTTGACTGCCAATTGAGATCTTAAGTTGCATCTTGACTTCGTTCGTCCAAGTGGTGAATAAAGTTGCCAAGGATTTACGCGCTGATACGATTAAATTCTTGCCCGTGAAGAAGGAGTTAAGCTCTTCCAGGTAATCATTTAATCGTTCGCACATTTTTGGTGTGGTTTTCCCTGTTGCCAGAATGGAGCAGTCGTCGGCATAGGAGATAATTTCGATTCCTTCAGGTGGAGATGAAATTCCAGATAGGTAAAGGTTGAACAAGGGGAGATACAAAACTCCTTGTGGCACACCTTGTTTGATCTTCCTTAGCTTCGAGTTCTTGCTCCTGAATTCAGTGTAGGACTGCCTGCCCGCGAGATAGTTGGCAATCGATTTTGTAGTATGCGTTGGAAGAGATGCATTGAATAGGTCGGACAGAAGTGCTGAGTGGCTGACTGTGTCGAAGGATTTCGACAGGTCAAGTGCCACCAGAATTGTTCTGTGACATGGACGAGGTTGATTGAGGCCATTGTGGATACGAGTTCTAATGGCATCCAGGGCCGTCGCCGTACTATGCATCCTTCTGAAGCCGTGCTGGTGGTTTGCAAGCTGGATGTGGGCCGCAAGAATAGGGTGGATTAGTGCTTCGAGCGTTTTACTCAATTGCCCTAACCCCTTGTGGGGCATAGCGCGTCAACTGTTCCATGTGGCCCAATTGACGTTTCGTTGGCAGAATCTGGTTTCGGAGAATGCAGTTGCCGGCATACACCTCCTGCACATCCATGGCCACGAACGTCGTCATGGACGGTATTCGAACCCGAAACGCTGCTAGTCAAACATGAGACTGATGCCTCAACACACTGCGCTACCGGTCGCCCCAAATGCAACCGGCAACTAGTGATAGAAGTGTGATGGGACGATAGGACTCGTCAAGTGTCGCTTTTTTCCCCAGGTTTTAGATTGAGATTTTAGATTGTGATTCTCCCTTTCTTCCAGAGTTCATCACGATCAGTGATGTGATGGATAGGTTGAATGTAGCCGTGACGTATTCGACAACTGGTGAATCGAGGTTTTTAAGCGTTGCCATTGAGATTTCAACAGGTCCCAAGGCTTTCGAGTTGTTCGCTTTCGTGATTGCTGCAGCCACTTCCTCCGCAGTGAAGACAGGTATGTTGTCTGCAGTTCGGTTAGGAATCCTCCTGCGGATGAATTGTCTCCGAACTGTATGACGACATTCCCTTTCTGTTTCGGTGGCTTAGAGAGGGCACGGACTGTCGACCATAGTTTGCTTATACCTGTGGTCAGGTTGCATTCATTCAGATGCGTACTCCATTTTAACCTCTTGTGTTCGGCTACTAAACTTTGAATTTCACAGTCCATTTAGTGAATTCTGGGATCGTCTGGGTTTGTGCTCCTGATGTTGTCTCTCTCGTCTGTCAGTCCGGCGGCTGAGGTAGGAAAGTTGGGCTGCGTCCTGCAGGAATAAATTTCGCAGCCGCTTTACTAAAGACTTTCTTGATATTGGACTCGGCCTTACGTACGTCTGTGGGAGTTGGCAGGGCGAGAAATTTAGCACTAGTATATTCGGTAAAGCTATTCCAGTCAACCATGTTGTGGTTGACAAAAGTGTTCGACAGATACGATATCTGCGGTTTGTCAAGCCTTATCACGATTGGCAAATGGTCCGATGATAGTGTAAGGACCGGCTCCCATTGCGTTTCATTTGTGAGGCTAGCACAGGCGATCGTGATGTCTGTAGAGCTGGAACAGGTACCGGCAATACGGCGTGTCGTCAATTAATGTACAGAAATCTGAGGCGTCAAGTTGTTCTGCAATGGAGATACCTCTGGCGTCGTTGTTAAGATGTGAGTGCCAGAGTTCATGGTGAGCGTTAAAGTCACCAAGCAGGAGACGGTGTTGAGCAGTGAGGAAAGTGTTGATATTTACATAGTAACCTGAAGGACAACTGGATACCGGTGGAATATGTACGTTGTAAATTTCAATATCGACATTGCCTGATGGCGATGGCTTGCACTTCCATGGTGATGTTGTTGGTGACATCTATTTCCCGGTATTGCACGGAATGGTGAATGATGAAGGCAAGCCCTCCTCCAGCGTTGGTCAACCTGTCTTTCCTGATAATGACGTAATCTCCATGAGCGTTGAGGGACGAATTGGGTTGTACTTTCGTCTCCTGGATGGCTCCAACTTGAATGTGGTGTCTGTCCATGCATGTGGCGAGTTCGGCGATTTTATTTTGCAGTCCGTTGCAATTTAATTGGACGAGTGAGAGAGTATCGAAAATGGCGATCGGTGGTGCAGGCGTAAGGTTGATTTGTTGGGGAATCCTACGGGGTCTATTGGCAGGGGTCGTTGGGGTTGACTGAAAGCTTGTGTGGGTGCTCACTGATGTAGGAAGGTGAGGCGTATTTGACGAGCTCGCTGCTTGTAGTCCTCGATTTCTGCACTGACTGGCAGTAAATGAAGGATTGCAGTGCCTGTGTTGGTTTAGTCCGGAGCAGTTCCTCAGGTGACACCACTCGTCGCAGCAGTTGCTCACTGAGGTCGCATTGGGATGCAGCTCTCTATTGCATACGCAACAGATCCAAGAACCTGGGTTGTTTTCAATGCCGGCGCGGAGAAGTAGTATTGAGACCAGTTGCGCCGAGATGTATTGCTCCCAATAAACACAAAAAACGAATACAAGCATGTAACACATAGACACACATCCTTTTTGCATTGAAGGGGTTTGACAGCTCTTGGCCGTTGTAAAAAAAAACGGGTCGCTCCGGTGCGTAGAAACGGCTGCCGCAGGAACGAAACATTGAGCTCGCAGTGCTTGGTGGCTCTTGGTGGCAACTGCCCTCTAACTGATCTAATCTATCTACTACTAGTCATTGACTTCTGTAGAAGTTATTTTAAGGAAACCAGAGATTCTAGAGATGGTAACCAATTAGGCACTCCCACACCAGACGTGAATTTTTATCTACGCAAAGCGAAACAAAATAATAAAGAGGTATATACTGACTGCATTAACGCCTAGTGGGCACAGCGCGTCAAACGGGTATGTGATTACGAATAATTCTTATCGCTGTGGGCGCAAATTATACAAAAACTTAATTCGCGATTGCATTGTATTCACTGAGCAGCGACGAACCGTTTTCAACTAACTGACAACTGACTCAATCCAAATCTAAAGTCACCAATTGGATCTTTTGTTCGCAAAAAAAAAAGATTAAATAGAGTTTTCAGAATCTACATAGCAAATAATAAATAATCTCTTAAAATCTATTTTCAAGCATTCGTCCTCAATCGAAATGAAATGTTTATTTTTCTTTTACGCAATCAATTTCGTTGTTTTCACCTTTCATGAATTACCCAATCACTTTTTTTATCGGCATATATACTTCAATTACCAGCCACAACAATTACCAGCCCCCACCTCGTCCCTTTCCCTGTAGTTATTTTTATCGTTCCGATAAAATTCCAACCAGTATAGACGATAATAACATATGTTTATCATAAATACGAGTAGATTGTTATTACCGAGACAAAATGTCTATGTGTTCATAACCGCTTACAGCTGCAGGTTACCTTCATTGAACCTCGTGCCAAACAGGCCAAAATTCAAATTAATCACTTAGCACATACACTTCACATTCCACAGATATGAGACATTTTGGAATGCCGGTTACGTTGGGAGAATCGACGCTACACACAATGCTGACCGGAACATTCATTTGCCATTACCACTGACGAACAAATTGTAATGTTGCTTGCTGGTTGTTTGTTGCTCATATGGATGATGGAGGAAGATGAAGAAAACAAAAAAAATTGTACTCCATTGGAACATGGCAATTGTAAGCCGCTTTTTGCCATATTTTGCTCGTAAAACGTAAACGTGACTCTATGTGGTGGAAAGTTCGGTTTTATTTTAAGAGGTTTTTTTTTCTGTTCGTTCATTCTGAACTGAATTGGTGGTAACCGATGGTATGTAATGCAATTAAAACGGAAATAAAAAATTAATGTCTTCCTCATTTCTCATTCTTCGTTGCTTGTTGACCACTCATTAGCAGAATGTAGTATATACTGGATTTTTAATTTTTCTGATTTAGTGTAAGCAAAGTATCAAATTGCTTCTAACAAAACTTCGACCGGAATGAATGTCATAAATAATGACGGTTAATTATCTCTGGAATGTAGAAAGCGACCATTAAAATTCTCTGAGAAGCCTGATCAATTTGGGGATATTGAGTGGAAAGCAAGCAGCTTATCCAGAGACAGACAATCTACAAATTGTCGTAATATTTTTTATAAAAGAATTCCTTGAATATATGAAGAATGTTGATGGGGACAGAGCTCAAAGCGAAAGAAAGGCGAGATACCGATTCAAATGAAATTGGTACCTCAAATTAAGAAAATTTAGAATTTTTCATGAGTTCCCTGCTTAAAGTTACGTAGATAGCGATAGAACGTTAGTGTAACTAAATAAATAAATCGTTGTTGTCGTGCAATGATCTTTTTTTTTTCTTAAATACACCGACACTCAATAGCTCGAACTTGAAGGGAAGAAGGTTTTCTCTCTCTCTCTCTCTCTGGATCCCGTCAACCCCTTGTGGGGCATAGGGCATTAACCACGTCGACTTTCCACCTCGTCCAGTTCGCCGCCATCGCCTTCAACTGACTTCACGATTTGCCTAATGATTTACCCTCGACCTCAACTGATCTTCTCCAGGTATTTCTAGGTCGTCCAACAAGGTGACTTGCATCGGTTCCCTGTGGGTTCCAATCGACGGCCTGTTTAGCAATGTTTTCCGGCCCTTTTCGAAGTGTGTGACCTATCCATTGCCACTTTCGCCTTTTTATGGAGGTGTTTATCCTGTCCTGGCTAGTAATGAACAGGAGGTCGTCGTTAGAAATGAAGAAGGTTTTACTTAGAGTTAAAGAGTTATCGAAATTTCAAGGTAGCAAGATTTAGATATATAGAGATGTTTTAAAAATAAATTCGAGATGTCGAATTTATGCAATTTGTTGTTGGAAACTGAGATTGTTCCAAAGAGCGATAAGTTAATCACGTCAAATTTAAACGCTAGGTTAGGTTAGATTTGAGGGTTGCTATCCGGAGTTAGTCCCGAAACGAAGCAATTGACCAACTTCCACCTCTGCTAGTTCCACCAGGTGATTGAAAAAGTAGTCACCGAGAGTTGCCCATCTCCCGCTTGTTAGCGCCTGGCATTCACAGAGCCAGCAGATGAAAGTTAGTTTCCTACTAAAATCGTTGTATGGGAGCCGAAGTCTCCTGGCGTGCCCAGTGACCATACCCAACACCATGCGGATCTATTGTTTCGGCAAAGACAGCAGTTTTGTGGTGCAGCAACTCATATTCAATCTGGGCCAAATAAACTTAGCTATAGGACACGTATCGCCAAAGATCATCCCTAAATTGGGTTTGTTGATGGAAGATAGATAGATAGAAGATATATCTTTCGTTGTTGTGATGTGAAGTCCCAACCAAGCATAGATTTCTGCGTGAAAAACGCTGATTGATGTCAAGCCTCCAGAGTGGACTCCGGCACTCACACCACTGGCAACTCTGGAACTGCTCGTGTATATCTTCAAGGAGTTAGGTCTGGCAGGATCAAGATCGTTGTGTGACCGGTTCTCAAGTTTCTCCACCGACCTGTCTACCTAATTCTAATGGCTGAGTAATTCGCCCTTTCTGCCCCTAGAATGTCCGGAGATCCCCGCTGATTGCCACACGGCTCTCTGCACCTTAGTCAGCAAATTGAAATGTGCTACAGTCCGCAGGGCAAGCCACCATATCACTATCCCGTGATATGGAACGCAGTGCTGATACGTAAAGCTAATGCAGAATTGCAGAAATTTAGGTTGTAGATTGCATGTCTTGTGAATGGCCTAAAGCAGTACAGTGCTATAGTAGCGTTGTCCTGAATATTAGCTTTTTAATTTTATTATCTAATATTAGACCGAAGAAATTTGCCCTATCCTCAATGACCAATCTTACCCCTTCCAAGATAGGAGGCACTACTGGTGAAATGTTAGTTTCCGCGTGAATAAGACAAATTTAGTCTTACTAAGTTAACATATTACTCATAGATCTGGAGTATGTAACTCAAAAATTTACGTACACAAACAAACTGTTAGCCTTGTTCTCGGAAACGTTGAGTCGAAAACTTCGACCTACAGAGTCACCGTATGAAACATTTCGACTTATAGAGTCTCAAAGGTTCACGGATGAGAAATTTCGCTTCGAGTTATGGAGTTTTCTGTTTGAGTTAACCGAAATTTTTGTTCGTTGTTTTACATATAAGTGTATTGAGAAATGGTGTTGTCTTCGAGTTAAGGGGTATTACGAGTTAGAGTTTCGAGTTACCAAGTTTCGACGGTAAATGAAAATTCAATTTAAATTTTTTACTATTTCCAACGTAACCACGTCCCAAGCAAATGTCGAAAAGGTTAGGTTAGGTGCAGGGGCTGCCGTGACACGTCACAGCTCACATAGATCACCTAAGGTTCAGTTGTGATCCCAACAATATCACTATACCTCACTCTAATATCGAAGTATCAAACAAGTTTTCACAGCGGTGGAGAAGGCGGAGTCTCCAGGCGAGCCTCCCAATTAGGCAGTGCCCTGCGATGACCCCCACCACCTTGCTAAAGTGTATGTAATCTGTTCAACGACAGCAGTACGGCAGAGCGGCTAGGATCGAGTCTAGGACAAGTGGTCCTCGTCGTTCGGCATGCCGCCGAGCCATCTTGTATTGGCCCTGTTAACCGCAGCGGACTTGATTGTCATATTGCATATTGTTGCAATAGACATTTTGATGTTTTCACGATTCCCAGCCACATCAGTTATCCCGTCACGAGCAAGCCCATCCGCATTGCATCGCACGTTACCCGCAAAGCCACTGTGGCCCCGTATTCAACAAAGTGTAATGTTACTGCGAGGACTAAGCGACAGTTCGCTGTTGTTTTTGGTGTAGTAAAAGTGTGAATTGGGGGGGGACCTCTCCAGAATCCTCCTCGCGGGCGCCCCCTGGACCAGTGACGGTAAAACATTGCTAACCACCTCTTACTGTACTCCGTACGGTAAGAGATATGGTTGAGGCAGAAACTCGGGCGATGGGCCGACAACCAATCCCCAGAAAACAATTGTCCAGAAAACTGAAGTCAAGTCTAGCGAAAGTTGGAATGGGGCCCTTGGAAAGGGAATGGACCGGAGTAGACGTTAACAACGTGAAACCGCACACAATCTACAAAAGCGGAAAACCAACAGGAAAACGCTAATTTGGACTAGCTTTCGTGGTGGATAAAGTTTTTAAATCCCTCGTCATTGATTGGAGACCCGTTAACGAACGATTGTGCGTTACTCGCATAAAACCGAAGTTCTTCAAAATCTAGATGATCAAAGTTCATGCACCGACTGAAGACAGAGATGAAAAAATCAAAGTTGACTTTTACAACACCCTAGACTCTTTGATTCTCTACCCTCCAACAACGTAATAGTCATACAGCAGTGCAGCAGAGACTTCGTCTTCAGCTCTACAAGCTTCCCACATCGACGCATTCATAAAAGAACCTGGGCATCCCCGGATGACTTTACTTACAAATATATTTTACTATGTCCTCATCCAACGAAGATCGAGCCTAGAGGAGCACACTGTGACTCTGATCACTATCTTGTCAAGACTAAATGTCGCTGTCGGATGTCCAAAGCCTATCTAACTAAAGCCAGCCCCCTCCGACAATTCAACAACGAGAAGCTGCAGATACCGGCAGTAGCGGATGAATACGAATCGATGCTTAAACGACAACTACAACCCATTCTTGAAGCACCTCAGTAAAATCCATGGACTATACGTGGAATATCATCAAGGACAAGATAAAGGCAGTCGCAGAACAGGTGTTGGGTTACGAATCCCGGCGCAGGAAGAAAGATTGGTTCGACGGTGAGTGCTTAGAAGTGGTGAAGAAGAAAAATGATGCTTACAAAAATTGTACAGCGAGAGGAACGCGAGAGGAACGCGAGAAAAGCGAATGCTTTATGAAAACGACATTCTCGAGAGAAATAAAACCAGGCAGGACAGGTAGTAGTGGAAATGATTAAAAGTGGGTTAAGTGCGAAAACCACCTCGTGCAGAGACAAGAATGGCTCTATCATTAGCGACACACAACAGATCGACAAAAAATGGGCATCCTACTTTAAGGAACTTCTCAACCCCGAAAGCAACGCAACATCAGTTGATATACCACTTCACCACTAAATGGAAGAACCCTTACTGACTCCCTCAGCACTCCAAGATGTCGAGGCCGGCATCCGGGCACTTAAGACAAGCAAAGCGTCATCAGAACTGGCGGAATGGCTACCATAAACGTCATTCACACTCTGATTCGAGACATTTGGTAAGAAGAAACCATGCCAAACAAATGGGGCCGAAGTGTGATCTGTCCCATACACAAAAAGGGGATAAACTCGAATGCAGTAACTACAGGGGCATTTCACTATGTACTTCCTACAAAGTCTTCACAAAAATCCTAGAGGCGAATATAAAGCTCTACGCGGCAACAATAATCGACCGAATACCAGGGAGGCTTTCGGCCTGGAAGCTCATGCGCTATCCAAATGATGATATTCCTATTAGAAAAATGGACGAGAATCTTGTAGGAATAGCTGACAACAATTTGAACCGCGCCGGCCGATGAGATACTGTAGGAAAAACTGAAGAAAATCGCAAGCATTATCAGGTTGTTGTTGTTGTTGTAGCAATGGCCGGAATTCGGCGTGTTTGTTGATTACATGCCTACAGATTCGTCGTCATCCCCGGTGTTGTCTCTCAATGCCGGCGCGGAGAAGTAGCACTGAGAGCAGTTGCGCCGAGATATTTTGCTCCCAGTGAACATAAAAAAAGACGAAACGAGGCATGTAACATACAAACACACTTTCCTTCTTGCATTGAAGGGTTTTAGCAGCGCTTGGCCGTTGTAAAACGGGTCGCTCCGGTGCGTAGAACCGGCTGCCGCAGGAACGAGCAATATCAGGTCATCGGCAGTGGTTCCTACAGATTCTCGTCAGCGCTTCAAATCATCGTCAGTTATTTCTACAGTTTCTCGACATCGCTTCAAATTATCGTTAGTAATTCCTACGTCCGTTTTCCTTACAAAATTTTCGTCAGTGTATCATACGACATACGACCTTAGATTATTCCACCGAAGTTAAATGTCTCGGGGTAACTCTAGACTCGAAACTCACCTGGAATACTCACATAGATAATGTACTTGGCAAAGCCACACGCACAATGTGGGCTTGCAGAAGTTTCTTTAGACGGACATGGGGGCTCACCCCAAAGATAATTTAGTGGTTATACACCATGCTGGTGCGGCCTATGGTGACATACGCAGCGCTTGTGTGGTGGCCGAAAACTCAGCAATCTTCTGTCTTACTGAAGTGCAATAACCTTCAACGCCTTGCCTGCCTTGGCATCACTGGAGCTATGCGCACTTGTCCTACGCCAGCCCTGGAGGCGATTATTGGACTTACTCCGTTGCATATATTCATTCAAGAATCAGCAGCTCTAAATGCTCTCAGACTTCGTTTAACTTCCGACGTGCGTAGTGAAGAAAGCGGTCACATGAGCAACAGGGTGTTGGTGCAGGTGTCTTTGGACCCAACACCAGGATTTCGATCGCAATGGGAGTCTCGCCCAGCGTTTTTCAAGCTGAGATCCACGCCATTGAGGTCTGCGCCAGGGTAATCTTGGAAACTGGACTTCGCGGCGCTCACATTGCTATCTACTCAGACAGCCAAGCAGCTATAAAAGCGCTCTCCTCATTTAAGGTCTCTTCAAAACTGGTGTAGGAGTGTTACAATATCCTTCAACTGTTGGCAACCAAAAAACGAGTGTTGGGTGTCAAGCCACCAGGGCATTGAGGGGAACGAGGCTGCGGATGAACTTGCTAGACAAGGATCATCCAGTCGTTTTCATGGACCTGAGTCTTACTGTGGCTTTGGACTGGCCTCGGCCAAACTGCGGATCTCAGATTGGTTTGCACGATTGCGTCAACAGTACTGGAATAACCTTCCAGGGCTTCGTCAATCAAAGGAGCTGATAATGCCCTTCAGTCACAAAGGTACTACTCAAATGAGTAGAACCCACCTAAGACTCCTAGTGGGGTACTTATCTGGCCATCACCTGATCAGATATCACCTGAACAAGATGGGTCTGTCAAGCGAGACTGAATGCCGTCTTTGTCTGGAAGACGTGGGAACGACCAAGCACATCTTGTGCGAATGTCCCGCCATCGCGCGTTTTAGGATATCACTCCTCGGGCAGGCTACTATCAGCACTGCAGAATTCAGGTTGATTCCTGCTAAAGACTTACTGCCCTTTATTATAAGGGTGGACGGTCTTTTGGATTAATGAGCTACGGCACAATAGATCTTTATGGTCGCAGTGCCTTCCTGCTGGGAAAGTAGCTCGAATCTTCTATCTATCTATCTATTTATCTATCATATAAATTTTTCGTCTGTAGGAAACTGATAGTGGACTTATAAGCTTATCATCCGATTTTTCCGTGGGAATATCGTCGGATGAATTGATTGTGAATGGACACCTTAAGAAGTAAGATTATAGAGGACTTCAAGCTAAACAATTTGAGACCAAGAAGAGTTGTCTACGATGTGGGATTGTCGAGTTACGATTGATTTTTGAAGCGTATACCCCTTTCTACAGAGCCCCGAAGATTTTTTCGATCGACATTTTGTCACTATTTTTTTTTTTTTTTTACTGTGCCTAAACATATTTCTTTTTAAAGTGGCCCACTGTCCTAAAAAGGTTACCGACCCCTATTCCATACTGCTACTCATTTCCCCTAACCACTAGTGGGGCATAGTGCATCAACTATTCAACTAGGACAACACAAACATCCATGGTCACGAACGCCGTGGACGGGACTTGAACCCGTAACGACCGTCGTCAGATATGAGACTGACGCCTCTACGCACTGAGCTACCGGTAACATCCTATAGATTCCAAAGAATCGGTGTTAAGACCCTTTGTAGACATCTAAGAATTGACTGACCAATTGGTTGATCCACATCCAAAGTTACGAAAAAAAATTCTACATATGCATGGATTAACAACGTCCAAACATTTCAACAGTCACTTGAAATGTCCCCGGACCTGTTTCCACAGAAGCATAATATCACACATCTGAGAGCATTCTTTAAAAATACATATACCGGTTTACCTTCAATTATTACCGCATACTCGTATTTTACGAGACCACAAAAACTCGGTAGTAAATTTATATTATGTTTGTTAGTGCTACACCGTTTTTTCTTTCACCTTTTCAATGGTTTTGGAATTATACATATATTTTTGAACGATTGCGCGCGGATGCTTTGGATGCCATCCCATTCGATGTTCGGATTTCGTGCAAGGTTATTTGGATTTTGGTGGTTTCCTTTGAAAATGTTCAAGTTGGTTATATGATGATCGAGTCTAATATGCGTATATATATGCATAACTCCTTTCAAACTTGTTTTGGAGCAGTTTTGAATGGTTTTTGTTATTGTTCCACGAATATGTTGTTGTGACACATTAGCATGAGAGACGGCGTTCAAGTTTTTGATTTATTTTAATTTTGATGAATTGGAATCATCACCTATTTTCGAAAAGATTACTAATCTTGTACTTGACATTCTTGTTAACGTGGATCCGAGGAGGAATGTCAGCTGCCAGCGAAATTTAGATTAGTAGTGAAGTCGAAGGAAGGATATAGCAGCAGTAATAGGAAAAACTTCCAGTGATTGGTTTGAGATGATGGCTAAAACACCCCGTCATAATGGCGCATTTTTAGCAATACGAACAGTTTATAAACTGTTTTCGGGCTTTATTACGAACGTGCTCAACTAAGTTTCGATCCGGTTAGACATGTTCTCTCAAATGTCATTTTTTTAAATCAGAATTATTTTTCGGTCAATTTCGTAAAGATGATTCGTTTCTTTTTTACAGTTTGATGGTTTACAAATAACACCCGCACGGTCATCGTTCCAGCTCATCCACAACAGAAGAATATACTGCGTGGATTAGAAAATAATTTGAATTTATATCTTGAAGGGATAGGCCGTTCATAAGAGAAAACACGAATCAGAATTTGAATCAGTTCTTAAACATGTTTGCGGATTGTGTTTCTAAGAACGCGATTAATTATAGGGTTTACATGAAAATCATATTTTTTCTCTAAGCATATTATGACTGGAAAAAGAAACCCCAAAAAAGGCAAAACGGTACACATGAGAATTCTGTCGCGCATTAATTGCAAGTCAATCTTCTTCACTGTAAGGTGCATGCTGGCAACGTGTATCATCCGAAACTGGTTTATCTCAACGAAACGTCAGCTAGGCCATATGGAATAGGTTACACGCTATTCCCCACTAGGTATTAGGTATATAATTTTCGGGAGCGATAAGGAACGTCGACTTTTAAAATCTCGATAACCAAAGTCGAGATTTTTTTATATGGAAAAATATTTCAAAATCTCGACCACAGAAAATCTCGACTAATGAAAATATCGACAGCTCGACTAATTTAAAATGAATTCAATGGTCAGGTATAATAAACGATCTCAAAAGCGACAATGTCAATTGACTTTATTTCCCTTTTGAAAAAGAAATAAGGTCAATTGACATTATGTCGCTCCCACTTAGTAGTGCGGTCCCATTAAGGTAAATTTTTGCTTATATTTTGTATTCGAGATTTTCTCAAGCTGAGGTTTTGAAATATTTTTCCATAAAAAAAAATCTCGACTTTGGTAATCACGATTTTAAAAGTCGACGTTTCGTATCGCTCTCGGACTAATTCGAAATTTGGGAAGCGGTACGAAACGTCGACTTTTAAGATCGCGATTACCAATGTCGAGATTTTTTTATGAAAAAAATATTTCAAAATCTCGACTTGAGAAAAAATCGACTACAAAATATCTCGATAATCTCGACTAATTTAAAATTAATTCAATGGTGAGGTGTAATGGGTTGGTGTGTATCAGTGGTGGCTAAAGCACAACTTTCCAGAGCCCAATTAGCGCGAATGCGCCGTTTTTTAACCACAAACCTCGGCAAAATCGGTGATAGGAAGATTGTTGGACTAACAGGGGATACAAGCATGCCTAGATCCAACCGGAGGAGTTCAGGAAGTATAGTAGCTCCCCGATCTTCACCCCCCACACATCCCGCAGGTTAACAAGAAAGGCCTTACCCGATGCTCGATGTCTGGCCCTAGCAAGGGCCAGGCATTCGCAAAGGAAGTGAGTGGGGGTTTCTTTCTCATCCCCATTCTCACAGCTGCGACAATGCGGATTATAAGGGATACCAAGCCTTACTGCATGTTCTCCGATGGGCCAATGTCCTGTAATAACCGCCGTGAGCCTGGCGACATCTCTACGGGACTTCGTCAATAGCTCAGATGTTTACCTTCTGTCATAGAAAGGCCATATATTCCTTGATACGGCGCAGGTGGGCAGATTCCGCCATTTGGAGTCTGCAACATTGAGGTAGTGAGAGGAGATCTTGCACTTAACAGTCCCCAGCGGAATACAAACAGTTCCCGCATGAGAGCTTTCTAGGACAGCCCCCTCCTGGCCAGCTCGTCGGCTTTTTCGTTGCCCTCAATGTCTCTATGACCAGGCACCCAGAGCAGGGTGATAATGAGCCCTCTGCCAAGGCGAGTTAACTCTTCCCCACACCGCTCTACCAGTTTGGAAGTACTTCCACCAGTTCAGTGCCTTGATAGCGGCTTGGCTGTCTGAGCAAATGGTGATGTTCTGATCATCTAGTATATCCCTGAGTGTCACCACACACTGTCGAACTCGAAATTGATCTCGAACATGTTACAAGTGGACCGATTTTCTTCACGTTTATGTGAAGTGTGTGTGTGTGTCTTGAGCTATTCAGAGGATATTTGTACCAGATTCGTGTTCGACAGTGTATGGCGACCACATGATCGCGCAGAACCACGACCGAACTTCCATCGAACCATAAAATGTCATAGAACGGTGGAAATGAGAAGATTTTTTCTAATGAGTTTGACATGATTCGATGCATGATCGCGACCAAAGCGTGACACACCTTCATAATTGCTAGCGTTTCCGCCTGGAAAATGCAGGCATAGTCCGGGAGGCGATAACTCTCCGAGATATTCAATGCTTCAAAAAAATCCCTGCACCGACGCTGCGGTCCATCATTTTCCACCCGCCGGTGAAAATCGTCGTGATGTCAAAGTCCTTCACCAAACCCAAACTGAAAACGGTTCTGTTGTCATTTTAGACGACAAATGTCCCCAAAAATACATACGTTTCGGTCCCGTCCCCTCATAGGGGCGAGATGGATACGGGTTTTTGACCATTTCTCTCTCAATTACCCTAACCCCTTGTGAGGAATAGCGCGTCAACTGTTCCATGTGGCCCAGGTGACGTTTCGACGACATAAACTGGTTTCGGAGAATACAGTTGCCAGCATGCACCTCCTGCACATCCATGGCCACGAACGTCGTCGTGGACGGGATTCGAACCCGAAACGCCGGTAGTCAAACATGAGACTGATGCCTCAACACACTGCGCTACCGGTCTGACCACTTAGCTCTTCACACTAGAAATCTTCAGAATTCTACGTAGTTAGTGGTGGTATGTAACTCAGAAGATATGTAATCGAAATTGGCAGAGCGCTGATGTATCCACGAACCACAGCGCTTGCAAATTCCTCAACAGCAACAAACCGGCTTCTCGACCGATTCTATTTAAGGACAATCCCCGGCTCTTGTTGCCAAGCGGGGAACGCTTCCCGCCATGTCTACGGGCTCCACGCGACAATCAGTAATTCCGATGAAATATCGCAGCAGGTTTCGTTGCACCTACACACGCCATCCATTTCGACGGGCCCCTCGCCGTTCAACATTTTCGATGACTACTCACTGTGGAATGCGGCCGACGACCTGTTCCGCACACGGTTCTTCGCCTGCAATCAAAACCTTGGTGCGCTGGACCTACTGCTGGACCCAGCAGCCAGCCCCGTTCATTGCGGCTCGACCTCGCCTGCCACACGAAAATTCGCTTGCACACGGTAAATCGAGTAAATTGACCAAAACAGAGAGAAGCGCTAGCGCAAAGGAACGTCGCACTGATGATGGCCCCGCAAATCGGCATGCAAACATACACACACCGCACGCACAACACACCCCGCGCACAGGCAACGACCCAGGGCAAAGCAAAAACAACGTGACAACAACAAAACATGGGCAACAGCGGCAGCAACGAACTGGACAGAGAGAGCCGTTCGCCTCGCATAGCGCCTCCGACGTTGGCGAGAGCAAGACGACCGACGAAAAATAAAAGAAACGATACGACAATGAAAAAAGCAAATTCCTCGTCAATGGAATGCGAATGAATGCACACACACCATGGGCGAGAGGGTGCTGCCAGGAGCAAGAGGGGACGGCGAGCGAACGGAAAGAAACGTCCGCGAGGAGTGGAGCTACCGCGGATGGAGCGACCTTTTGCGAAATCCGCTCTTGAATTGGCTCGTCCATCCTGCGGAAATCCTTTTGCATACCACGCATTTGCACAGGGCACACTATTCAACAGTCCGGGCGACATTTTTACACAATTCACAGACGTTTCAGATCGCCTCTCGGGTAAAATTCAATTGGAATGACCCCGACACACAGAGCCTCGCATATTTGCACATTCTCACGAGATCCTTTTACTTTGCACACGGGAAAATACACACAATCTGTTACGCACGACCGTTGCTATGATTTGTTGATAATTTCGGGACTTACAAAGTTCGTCTTATATTGAAATTCCACAATTTTTCACACGCACTCGGAAAACACCTCCAACTCGTCTTGGCACATTAAAATATTACGACGAGCTTCGGAAATTCCTCACGGGCGGCACTGCGGCATTTTGGAACGTGTATGTTCACAATGGATGCAGCCGACCAGTTGTCATGTTTTCGATGTGGAGTTGTGTGTGGAACGGTGGCGAATGGGCAACGTTGCTTATTGTGGATGATGGGTGGTGTCATGCGATGCGGATTTAGTCGTGGCTTTAACAGTGTTGATTCGTGTCTTGGGTATTGCTTACAGGCTCGGTATTCAAAGCGAGAAAATTGTGCATAGTCCAGGAATTAGGTCAAATGGAAAGTTAACGAATCCACAGTGGCTTGCCAACGAGCATTTTGACTGGGAAAGTTCCTGCGGCAGCCGGTTTAACGCACGACCACTCATGATCCATTGTGATACCACCACGATTCTGTTACCTAAGACACATAAACCGAAGTGTCTAGCCAGCCGACGCTGGCAATAAACCGATTAATTTGAAACGCATTAACTCTTACGAGACCCTCTAGGTCCTGGAAAAAGGAGAGTCCCAAAAACCTTCTCCTCCTATAAGCCAAGGCTGGACAGTAACAAAGAAGGTGAGCAACACTCTCCTCCTCATCCACATCATGACAACTTCTGCAGTAGTGATGCGGAAGTCGAAGCCTCCTCGCAGGCTCGCCGATAGGACAGTGCCCTGTGATGACCCCCCACCACCCTGCCAATATGTTTCCTGTTGAATGAGAGCAGTGATGTAGAGCTTTTTGGATCTATCCTAGGCCATATCATCCTCGTTGTTTGGCAAGTACTACCGTCGAGCCATCTAGCATTAACACTGCCGATCGCAGTGGACTCGATTGCCATTTTACACACTGCTATGGGTGTGCTAACGTGGTTAAGATACGTATCAGTGAATCCGATTACCCCTTGACGGGCCAGCTCATCAGCCTTGCAATTGCCTGTAAAACCACTGTGCCCCGAAATCCAACAGACAGTAATATCGAAGAAGCTGCTCATTTCCATGGGTGTCGAGCGACAATTTACAACCGTTTTTGATGTAGAACTTACCGATTCAAGCGACCGTATCGCCGCTTGACTGTCTGTGTAGATAGTAATGTCCTTAAAAGTAACGACATGCCTCCCCAGCCACGACAGAGCTTCCGCGATTGCTGAAATCTCCGCCTGGAAGACGCTGCAATAGTGGGGAAGATAGACCGATACATTAATTTTTAGTCCCTCCGAATAAATGCCCGCACCCACTCCTTCATCGGCCTTGGAGCCATCTGTGTAGATGGCCAAGAAGTCAGGTGTAATAGGGGTGCTGTCCGCCCATTGATCTCTAGAGGGAATTAGTCTGATGTGGTTGCTGCCAAAGGTAACTTTAGGAACGGTATAGTCAGTTACTGCTGCAAGGTCCAGACTACCCAGAATAGCGGAGTGTCCGCTCCTCAGCGCGCACCACTGTCCAGTATCTCGAAGACGCAGGGCTGTTTTGGCCGCCAGTTGTTCGCCAAAAATATCCACCGGAAGCAAGTTGAGCAGCATGTCCAAGCCAGCTGACGGAGTAGTTCTCAAGGCCCAGTAGGTTACAATAGGACGCAACTCTGAGTGCCATCCACCATACGCATATGCCGTATAATAAGATAGGCTGTACCATTGCAGTATATAACCAGTACACCACTTTCGGCTGGAGGCCCCAGTTTCTACCTATGGCCTTTCTACACGAGTAAAGCGCAACAGTTGCCCTTTTCACTCGTTCTAATACAGAATATTCAGTTTCCATGTTAACTTCTTATCGAAGATAAGTCAAAGGAACTTTACTTTTCCAGCAAAGACCAGTCTCTTTGCCATCCAAAAGTGGAAGTTCAACAGGGGGAATTATGTACTTTCTGGTAAAGAGCACAAGTTCGGTTTTGTCGGCGTTTATCCCGACCCGTGTTACTTGGAACAATCTTGTCACACTGCCAAAAGCTGCCGCAACCCCTTCGATGCAAGAAGGAAGATCTGTGTGTATGTCACACATTTTGACTATCTATTTTTCTGGAAATTGGGAGCAACACATATCGGCGCCATTGCTCTCAATTGTCAAATTGTCCCGGGCAGAAACACCATCGACAATGGAATTCCTCCTTCACTGCGAGCCAATGTAGATTCAGAGGTCAGCAAGCATCAACGTCATCACAAACACCTAACGTGTCACCACCTGTTAGAGTGAACACAAGTTCCCAGCCCTCCCATTCGACTCCAGTGAACCATATTACCAACAGAATTCCATTGGAACACAACCTGACACCTGCACCAGCTGTTGCGAATTTCAGCACCGTATCAATTGTACAACTTAACTGCAATGGGTTACAGCGAAAAATTGCAGAATTATCAGACTTCATGGATAGACATCACGTCATGCTATACAGGCGACGAAGCTTAACACCAATTCGTCCTTCAACTCCAATGGCAATTACAAAATCACTAGAAAGGATAGTGTCCAATGCTGGTGGTGGAATTGCATTTCTAATTCATCTATCAATACCATATCGTGAAATCGACGTTACAGTCGCCGACAACATCTTGGAGGCACAGACCATTGCCAGTCAGTCGTGCAATATCCATATTGAAATCTACAACGTTTATATTCCACCTTTATCCCGTTCCCGTTGTCCCTCGGGACAACCACTGCTAGCTCGCCAATATCGTCTCCTACTTGGTGACTTCAATACCCATCACGAATTGTGGCACTCTAACCTCGACAACGATCCCAGAGGGGTCACCAAAGCCGAACAACTTGACGCGTCAGACTGATGTCCACTTAACGATGACACGCCCACTCGTATCGCTGCAACATGTTCCAGATCGCCCGATATTTCAATTGCCAGCGTTGGACTTATCAATGATGCACAATGAGAACCAGTCCTGACGCTATACCCGGATCGTCTGCCAATCCTAACAAAATTGGACAAACCTGCGCCGTCCGCCAACCATTCCATTCCTTATCATTCCATTTTTTATTATTCCCCATTTTTGTCTTCCATGTTTGTGTTGTCTTCTCCAGGCCTATTAATTTTTATTAATACGTGAAGGACAGGGTCAACGAGCGGCGAAAACCCCGCGCACGTCTCTCGAACTGAGCTACAGCAAGCATAGGTCGCTGCTTAGCTCGTTGGGGGCCTTTTTCTTCTCCAGATGGCGCGACCCGACCTTCACGGTTATTGTGCTACCTTAAGGTCGCCACCCATGAACGAGCACAACCACGACCAAACTTCCATCGAACCATCAAATATACGGGAGAACAATTTTGACACTTTTTTCTGTTTTTTGGAATTTTGCACCTAATTTATAGTAAAACGGCCTCGCTGATTCCAAAAATGCAGCCCGTTTTTCCCCTATACGTCAGGTTTTCGAGATATCGTTTGTTTTTTAATTTTACGGAAAATTACAAAAGGCCCCCTTAAAAAACAACTTTTTTTAAAAGCTACGGGGCTGCATCCTTGTGCAGGACCTTCTAGTTCCTGTATACAATAAAATTAAAAGCAATAAAAAAAGTAATTTCTCGCTACCTGGATTGTTTGTTAAAAGTTGTGAAATTCTTCGGCCATTTTTAAGGCTCTTTTATGTAAAAAAATGTATTTAAAAGCCTCTGTTCCAGTATATTACTCTATTATTGTGCTCTTAACTTGTGTAATGGAAGCCTCTACTATCCCTCGTCGAAAGTGTCTCAACGCTCCGGACTCATTTTGCTATATAAGTGGCAGTTATACATTTCTAAGTCAGAGGACAAAAATAGGCCCCTTTGTTCACCAGGCATATCTTGCCTACTTCAAAACTCCAATTTGCAATCAGGATAAATGGTGGGTCCCTCATAAAGTGTGCAGGTGCTGTGTCACACATTTGAGGTCCTGGACGAAAGCAGAACGACTTCAGTTGCCATTTGGTGTGCCAATGATATGGCGAGAGCCCTCAAACCACACAAGTGATTGTTACTTTTGTTGTACTAAAACAACAGGGTACACACACAAAAACAAAAATAAGATACAGTATCCCAATTTAGAATCGGCGAAAAGACCAGTTGCTCATTCTCCTGAAGTTTCAGTGCCAGTATATCAAGTATCTCCTTCGCCTTCTTTGGACGTGGACGTAAATATGCTTTTAAGTCCGTCGACATCATCACTCTCCGAACTCAGCCACCGCCATCTTTATCCTCAGGCCGGAGTGTCAAAGTAATGACGTCATGACAAGCAGTGAACCATATGTAAGCAAAGTGAAAAACGCGTGCAGTCGACCTCTTGAAATCTGATGATTTTCGTGCGTAAAAGTGATTTTAGTGTCGCGATTTGAAGTGCAATTGAAAGTAGTGCTTGTCACTGATATTTAGAAGTGAAAAAAACGCAAGGTGCCGCGAACTTCCGAACAAAATGAACTGCTCGAAAGTGCGCGAGATATGAGTGTGGTTATGAAAGTGCGACACGAAAAATTTCGCATTTTTCGTTAATTTCCCGGTAATTTGGCTAGTGTGAATGGTACAGCACTACTCTGGGACGAATCCTTGGGCCGGTGAGTTCAGCGGAAACTCCCGGAAGTGCCCCAAAAAGTGAATTCAAAGTGGTTGTCAAATGACAACATTACAGGTGATTTCCGGCCTTTTCATCGGAATTCATGGGGTAATAATACGTTTTTTGTTGTGCAAAAATTTTAGTGAATTGATGCGCCCCAAAATACGGGTTTTAAACGCGTTGTTGACGAGCCAGACGAAAGTTTCACTGCAGCTGACAGGACTAGATGCCTAGCAGTGAAACTTTCGTCCGGTTCGTCAACATCGTGGTCAAAATCCACACTTTGGGGCGCATCAATCCACTTAAATTCTACCACAACAAAAAACGCATACTTACCCTATGAATTCAGATGAAAAGGCCGGAAATCACCTGTAATGTTGTCATTTGACATCCACTTTAAATTCACTTCTTGGGGCACTCCCGGGAGTTTCCGCTAAACTCACCGGCCCGAGGATTCGTCCCAGAGTAGTGCTGTACCATTCACACTTTCCGAATTGCCGGAAAATAAACGAAAAATGCGAAATTTCCCGTGTCGCACTTTCCTAACCTCGCACTTTTCAATACACCATTTCACTCGATATTTCCCGGCACTTCACGTTTTTTTTTACTTTCACACGGCACTGATAGCCACTTCTTCTAGTTACACTTAAAATTCCGGCACTAAACTCACTTTTACACACAATTATCGCGATATTTCACCGGGCGACCGCACGCGTTCACACTTCGTTGACTGCTTGTCATGTCGTTAGTGCATTGACAATCAGCTGACACTCCGGCCTGAGAGTAAAGATGGCAGTGACTCAGCGCTAGGAACCAACCTAAGGCGGCTATTACACTGTAAAAGTTCTTTTACAAATATCGTTGACGCACGATATTTTAAAAGAACTTTTATGAATGATACTAGCCGCCTAAGGGGGAAGGAGTGCAAGCTTGTAAGGAAAGTACTTGAAACAAGCAACATTCATGTCGCAAATCTTTCCTCAGGCGGTTATTACACTATAAAAGTCCTTCAAAAATGTCTTCTATAAAAGATATTTGTAAAAGAACTTTTATAGTGTAATAGCCGCCTAAAGGATTTAAACAGAACGAGCTGAACGATCTAGTGCGCGACTTTCTAGGCAATATACGTGCATCGAATTATGCGATAGTAGTCGAGCAACTATTGGACAGTTTTCAAAGGCTTGGCTGCAATATGAGCATCAAAGTCCACTTTTTACACAGTCATCTAGATGAATTTCCGGAAAATCTTGGAGCTGTGAGTGATGAGCAGGGAGAGCGATTTCATCAAGATTTAAAAATCATGGAAACTCGATATCAAGGCAGATGGGATGCGAATATGATGGCGGACTATTGTTGGAGCATAAAACGGGACTGTCCTGAAATTGAACACTCCAGGAAAAGCTACAAACGAAAATTTTTGCCACAATTTTTTTTTAGTTCTTAGGTAATATTGTTAAGATGTAAAATCAAAATTTATAAATAAAAAAATTGTAACGAGTTTCGTTTGTTTTGATTTCAATGAAGGGAAGGTTTGTATGGGGGCCAAAATTTGAGCCCCCTGTATCTCAAAAACTGGACGTATAGGAGAAAAACGGTTAGCATTTCCGGATTCTACGACCAAAAATTAGCTAGAAATGAATATCAAATCGAAATAAACAAAATGCTGTTCCCCCGTGATATCATAGAACGGTGGAAATAGGGGGAATATTTTTTCCATACGTTCTATGAAATTGATGGTTCGATGGAAGCTTGGTCGTGGTTGTGCTCGTTCATGGCTCCGACCCCACGGGCATCTTTGGATGCCCACCAAACCGTCCATTACAAACGTTAGATGTTGACCGCGGGCAAAGCCCGCGCGAGACATCTAGTTTTTAGGGTTTTGTGGTAAAAACCAAACCCTTATGAAATCGGTCAAATGTCTGTCTGTCCCTCTGTTCATAGAATATCTCATAAACGGCTAAAGCTACATACATGAAATTTTATGGGAATATGTAGATTTATTATACAATAATTCGCAGGAGAAAGCGATGCGTCTTAATAGCTGACTTTAAGGGAAGGTCCTCATAGAGGGAAAATGAAGGTGAATTTTGTTTTTCACCTGGTAAAAGCAAGTGGGTATCATGAGAAAGGTAACACCGAGTACATTCCATTTTTCGCATTATTGTCATCAAATTTGAAAAAAAAGGGTAAAAAAGAAGTAGAAGGGAGAATATCTGATCATAATTTGTCCCACCCCCTTGCATTTCGAAATCGTTACATTTATAAATATCATATGAAAACTTACAGAAAAGTGGCTTCTGACTAACATAGAAAACTAAAAATAATGGAATTTTCATATCTTCTCAAAATAGGTTAATAATAGTATATTTCTATAGTTACAGTTAGCACACCCCTGCATCCCTCAAACACATCCGCGGTCAAAAATATCGATGACCGACGATAATCAACACCATGGGCAATAATATCTCTATCTATATATATAAAGTTTTGTAACAATCACGTAATATTTAATAATAGTACATTCATTTAAAGTTGGACAGTTTGATATCATCCATTAAAAAAATGCTCAAAACCAGCCTCTGATACATACTAGAACTACGAGTACTGCATACTTGAATATTATTTAATATTTTTCGTAGAGCGAACCATTTCTGAAAGGGTAAAAATTGGTGGGATAGGAATGGGAGGGGAAAGAAGTGGAGGGGGGAGGTAGGCTGCTCGCTCCCTCCACTTTCTATAATAATTCAAACAATTTATTTTTAATATTTTTTTATGTAAGCTAGCAATTTGCTATATCATCTGTAATGGACGGCTTGGTGGGCTGGGCATCCTAAGATGCCCGTGGAGATGGAGCCTTAGGTATCATAATGACCGTGAAGGTCGGGCCCTGCCATCTGGCGAATAAAAAGGCCCCTCAACGAGCTAAGCAGCGGCCTATGCTTGCTGTAGCTCAGTTCCGGAGATGTGGGCGGGGTTTTCGCCACTCGTTGCCCCTGTCCTTTACGTATTAACAAAAATTCATAGGCCTGGGGAAGACAACACAAACAGGGGAGTTAAAAATGGGGAATAAAATAAAATAGTCGATAAGAATGGAATGGTTGGCGGATGGATCAGATGCCCACGCGGTTGAATCTGGGTCCGGGTGTAATGGGACCCTCGGCCTCTGGTTTCGTACCACCAACAGCTCACTACTCATCAGATGCTGCTTCGATCTGCCGGTGGGACCAGCAATACCAGACCATAATATGGTTCATTACACGTCTTAACATGAATGGTTAAGCATCTCCAATAGTAGGACAGATCGTCTCCTTTTGGCATGGGACACTACAAAACCCTCAGATTGCGGGCGAATGCCTCTATTTTCCGATTTCATTTATATTTGCATTACAGAGCCTTTGAAATCATCAGAATCCGTCAAATTTCATTCGGTTCCTAACGTGGCAGAAGACGTTAGGAACCGATATTGGGCACGGGAGACAACCGCCCTCTCCGCCTCGGTGTGGCAGTCCGATGCAGCCCAAACTTATCATCGCGCGATACTTACGTAATCGCCACCGTCAATCTGCGTAAGTAGGAATAGGGTCAGAATTGTCTGCAGACTACCCGTAGGTCAATCTCGTTTTCGGGATCACCTGAAGACCAGCTCAGTAGGTGTGGACGCCGCGCAGCTACTGGGCTTCCAAAATTGGAGGATGCAGTCACGTGACCGAGATAATTTGAGGACAATGATCCAGGCGGCCAAGGCCCGACGTCGGGCTGTCGTGCCACGATGATGATGAAGACCACTACATATTAGATGGCGGCAATGTTGCCTTTGCAACAGCTAACGGTGAATTTGCCAAGCATCTCAGTAACTTTATTGCAAGAGGCTAGATCAATTTATGTAGACTGGTTATAGGGGAAAGAACAATCCATGGTCGTGGTGTAATCCAAGGCGGACGGAGATAGCGGTTTGCAGTCAACGATGTCAATTGGCTAATGCCGAAATACTCAAATTTAAATTAATGTATTATTTTGGGGGTATGCTAACTGAAACTACTTGAAATACACTACTCGTAACATCTCCTGAATATGGATCAGGGGAAAACCGCGGTTGGCGAGTTTTACCTATTCAACTTTACATACATCTTTGCCTATGGGATTGAAAACGCAGTCCTTGGTTGTTGTACAAACTGTAAATTAAACACAATAATAATTGTTTTTCGTGTTTACTTTTATTGTCACTATAAACGTAACACTTATTAATGGGCTTCTCTATTCTTTTTTTGTAAAATGTGGATGTTGAACATTCACGTACAGTACATCATGATAAATTTCTGTTGGTCATGTCGAATTACTCGGACACCTGGAGGTAGTAATTAGGCATTCCTCATTTCTAAGGCCAAATGATCTGGAATTGGCTCTCAAAAGAAATCAGAGCATAGTCGAAGCGACGCAATTAACTTGATTCTCGATTACTTAATTTACATGTGCTAATAAGCGTTGCGATAAGATAAGCGAACATCTTATTCGTGAAGAAAATTCTGATTCTTGGTTTTTACTACTACTACTAAAAAAAATTAGTCTACTGAAGATCGCCAGTTGAGCTCGAACTTCTTATATTGAAACCGGTAACTAATTATTAACAGAAATTGCATACCTTCATTCTAGTAAGTCGGTTAAGAATTTCGGTCGGATTTAATTTCTTGGAAAACAATCTTGACTTGTGCAACAGATTCTCATCTCTCGCAGTAAAAAAGAACCGGTTTATTGTTACTTCAACGAGGGAACATACGTAATATCAACCTGTATTTGGATGATTCGGAATTTGTTCAGCAAAAGCGGGAATTCAGTTCAGTAATCAATTTACTGGCATCACACGATCATCGGCCGCTATAATGGAAAGGTTGCTTGTGCTATTTGTGGTTTTAAACGTGTCTATATCAGTTGTCTTTTGTAATTGTTTGAATAAACAAAATAGTATTGCAACTTATGAGGAAGTCAAAAATTTACCTAATCGTCCAGAGGTGTTATTGATTGATGTGCGCGAACCAAAGGAGTTGCAGGAAACTGGAGTTATACCTACGAGCATCAATATTCCGTGTATGTATAAAAGGAGAATTTTGAGATTTACTTAATATAAGTTTTACTTAATCCTATTCGATCCTAGGCATACATTTATGTATGTTCGAGTAGGATTAAATCCCATCTATAAACACATTTATGCAATACGATTTAAGTCGACTGGTATTTAACAGCCATCCACCTTATGCAGCCTCCCCAAGGATATCTCAACACCATTCTCATCAAACACCATTCCTGAACACCGATGAACAGACCCGATCACTGGGCTAGTCTGGAAGTGAATGCTACTTTGACATAAAAAAGGAACATTCTGCCAGATATCTATTGAAAATGTCGACTGGTCGTTCTTGGACCTCCATAACAAATTGTTACCGGACCACTGAATTGTTATTAACATCCTGATCCTTTTTCATGTCAGAGATTCTTTTTTATGTCGAAGTAGCATTGACTTCTAGACTAAGAGCGCGTTGACACGATCAAACTACGGTTTGACAAACCACCTACTTGAACGTGTCAACCCCTTGTCAAACTGGTTTGATGTCTTGTGCTTCTGTCAAACCCTAGTTGGACGGTGCTCAACTTTTCATCAAATGCTAGTTTGTCAAATCGTAGTTTGATCATGTCAACGCGCTCTAACCCAGCGATCGGGAATCTTCGGATTGGTTATGGCGACTCTTCTCTCTCCCCATCATCGTACGAAAACCTTATCTGAAATATACATGTTTAGATTCTGAGAGTGGGCTATATTAGTGCCCATGCACATGAGCCTCAAAAGTAATCGGCGGACGGAGCGTCAGTCCCTATTGGGGACTCGGGACTGCCTGTCTTCAGTGTATTCTTAGTCAAATCGTACCTGCTTAAAAGAAGAAAAAAGAGCGGGTGCAGGGGCACATGTGCATATGCGTGTACTTAACTGCGTACTAGTGAAACCTTGAAGAAAGAAGGTAGAGGCAGAACCAGCGGCAGCCCCAACACCTATTGAGATAGGCCGAGGGTATGCGTAGCTATCGGCGTCTCATGTGCATTGCCCCAATACTCTTAATGTATTTCTTTCTATCCGATTGAAAAGGACGTGGCGTCCCGATTATACTTTTGCAGTCTATGTGCATCGGCACTTGGATGATTCTAATCAGATATGCCTGAGTTGACGAAAATGGAAGATGAAAAATTCAAGTGATTTCAAAATTGTATTTTCAGTGGCGTCCTTGAAAGAAACTTTAACATCGGAGCTCGCCAAAGCGGAATTCGAAGCAAAATATGGACGTAAATTTCCTGAATTGGATGATGAAATTATATTCACATGTCGATCTGGTCGACGGGCACAAACTGCAGTGGATATAGCATGTGAACTGGGTTTCAAAAAGTGAGTATCTTGCCTACAAATTGAACGATTAAAAAAACACATCTAATAAATGTTTGCTTAATTTAGTTCCAGAAACTATAAAGGCTCTTGGCTGGAATGGGCTGAAAAGGAAGGATTAAAGTCAAATTAAATGTGATTTCATATTATAAAAATAAGAGCTAATGTAATTGATTTGGTGGAATATAAAATTGAACAAACATGAGATAAAATTAAAATAAAGTAATCGATTTTTTTTTTACTCAAGCGTGAGTGTTCTAATCGGGAGTTCACTCATTAATTTTCTTTCTTACACATGCTCCCTAGCAGTTTATTAATTTTTTTTAATATCAACTGACAAACCGTGACGTGCTTGCCGTTACGTTCAGGACTTTTCCACAACACGATTTCTTCGAAAAATGTCATTTGTTAATTGTGTATAATATAAGGTTCACTCTTTAGGTAAAAACAAGTGATCTGGCCAGAACAGTTTATCAATTGATCTGGCCAGGTCAAATGTTTTAGCCGTAAGTGTGAACTCAACTATAGTTCAAAACTAAATTTTATGGTTGTAATGAACCATATTCTGGTCTGGTAGTGCTGCTCCGACCGGCAGATCGCAGCAGCACCTGATGAGTAGTGATCTGTTGGTGTTACGAAACCAGAGACCGAGGCCAACGAACATCGAGACTAGAAGGGGCACTCAGTACAAGATGCCCAAAGGTTGTTTTCTGTTCCCGTAATTGTCAATGTGTTAAATTTCATTATCCGTACACAATCGCTTTGCGAGAGGATTGCGAAAAATAGACAGATATACACCTCTTCATATGATCCCGTGAGTCTGAAAAGGAGGTCGAACCCGAAATGCATGAAAAATAGTACACACACCACTGCAATTGCGGGTAAAAGTGATACCAATACAAATATAAACGAGGGCTGTTTTCTCTCAGGCTACCAATACATTTAAAAACGTGAGACGCTTGTCATTTGAACAGCTGATTACGAAGTGATGCTGTCGTTATCTACCCAATGCATTTTCCCATTTAGGTTCCTGTCAAAAATGGGTAAACATGTGTGGGGCTGACTATTTGCATCCCGCTTCACAAAAATTAATGTACTGAGTGCTCCTTCTATGTGAATCCATGTTCGTTGCCGAGGCTCCCATTACACCCGGACCCAGGTGCGACCGCGTGGGCATCTGATCCGTCCGCCAACCATTCCATCCTTGTCGACTATTTTTTTTTTTCATTCCCCATTTTTACCTCCCCTGTTTGGGTTGTCTTCCCCAGGCCTATGAATTTTTGTTAATATATAAAGGACAGGGGCAACGAGCGGCGAAAACCCCGCCCACGTCTCAAGAATTGAGCTACAGCAAGCATAGGTCGCTGCTTAGCTCATTGAGGGGCCTTTTTCTTCGCCAGATGGCACGGCCCGCCCTTCACGGTCATTATGCTACCTAATGCCCGGTTCACATTATTCCAGTCCAGTAATCCAGTCCAGCGATCCAGTCCAGTGCTGGACTGGATCATATCGTCTACATGATTCCAGTCCAGTAGTCTGGCGAGTGTGTTGTTGATTCGGTAACTATAGTAACAATGATTTTTGGGCGAGCTGGAATCAAAAAGTAGACCGACAATCCAGTCACTGGACTGGATTGCTGGACTGGATTGCTGGATTGAATTGCTGTCCAGTGCCGGTTCACATTATTCCAGTAGCAGTCCAGCGCTGGACTGGATTGGTTACTGGAATAATGTGAACCGGGCATAAGGCTCCGTTCCCACGGGCATCTTCGGATGCCCACCAAACCGTCCGTTACATGGTATCTTGCGTTCAAAGTTAATTTAGGATCAAAATGAAAGCTTCCCAAACAAATAAATAAACCAAGGCAAACTCTTCTCTCCTTGGAATAAGGTATATTCGTAACATTCTTATGCCTGCTACAGACAGTGACCCATCATGATGGTAGCTTTGATGGCCGCCACCACACACCAAATGTCAATTGAAATATAGTCCGTCCACACAATGGTCTTGGATGGGCCATCAGGAAATTACGAATAGTGGGCCATTAAAATTGAAAACTGACAGAAGGTGGGTGATAGTAGCATTGCGATAATTGTGTAGTAGCCTGTCAACTTAAATCAGCTGTTCAAAGTTGCGTACGCGATGGGCCATCGCGTGGAGGAAATGGCTCTCGAAACCATTTGTGGCCATCCCATGGCCCATAGCCAAAACCTTCTAAAGATGTATACCTAGATGGTTTTGGTTTTGCCCATAGCTGTTAACAGTAATGACGGTTACGCGCCATTGGATACTGAACGCCATCCGCCCGTCAACACATAATTTGTAGATGGTTTCAAATGGCCGGGGATGGGCCATTGGCTGTAGCAGCCATTAAAAAATATTACTCCGCCAACGGAATAAACATTTAAAAAATCCGAGTTTAGATGAAGAAAATGCAGAAATGTGTTACTAGTGAAATGGATCGATCGCAGTAACCAGCGCGCTGCTTCAAAATACATATTTTTCAACTAATATTATAATTTATACTCGGTTATGACCTTTGAATATATAGCCATGGAATGAGCTTGTTCTGTATGTTTCCATAGAAACAGTGGCTCCAATATCTGGGAACTAAGTCGACAAGTGGTCGACTCAGTAGACCATTTTAGTGATTATGAATGACAATTAAGTGTTGACAGGAATTGACAGTACGGACGGGATGTACATAAATAAACGGAAAAAAAGTATAAATTTTCAGGCAGCCGGCTTTTTAGTTTTGTTTGTGGCGCAGCGTGGGGGAAGATGAAACTTCTACACCAGCAGAGAGATGGAAACCTACAAATAAATTATATCCAGAAACGACAATTTATGTGCTAATGACCATTTATTTTTCAAGGTACCCAAAAGAAAGAAATGAGCTGAATGTGTGGCTTAACTGTTTTAATTTAAGCTAGGTGACGATCTTAAACGATTTTAGGACGACGTTTTGCTTTATTCGATTTTTGAAAATCTGGCGGTCGGCATCAGTTAATAAAGTGAAAAGTGTTTTAGAATGCAAACATTCTCTAAATTAATGTGAAATAAAATAAATGGTTATGATATGCTTAAGTTGATCAAAAGTTAATTATTGATTGCGGAACAAAACAATCTTTTTGTGAAAATTCCGACATTTGAATCAAAGGAATTTATTGTTATTTGTTGTTGTTGAAATAATCGGTAATGTTGTTATTAAAACAACACAATTAGACATACAGTCAACATATATGTCAATATCGAACCAACTGAGTAGGCTGCCTGTCGACTTATTCCCCAAATGTTGGAGCACTTCTAAATGGTCGAAGCACGGTCCATTGCTAAATGGTCTAAGGTTATGACTTGGAAATCGTTTAATTGTAGAGGTTGGTTTCTTGAATATGCGTACTCTCCAAGACAATAGATCAGGACGTCCCTGGGTTGAAATATAAAATATGGCCGTCAACAGAAAACGATGCCACGTCAGAATAGTTAGCGTACTCTCCAAGACAATGGGTGGTATGCATAAAAATGAGGATATACTCAAGAGTGAAGTCTATTGAGGACATTCCTGAGTCTGCTATGTTCGGTGAATCGAGTGAAAAATTTGTATGCATAAAACTACTTTCCGCTCCACAGTGAAAATAGAGTGGAATTCTGTCAACTCAGCTTTACTCCACTCGACTCACTTTATGCATACCACCAAATAGATCAGGATGTCCCTGGGTTGAAATATAAAATATGACCGTCAACAGAAAACGATGCCACGTCGGAATCGTTAGCAAAATGGTAATATTCACACAATGTTTCCAGTTGAGCGTCTATGTGTTGCGATGTGTTCTTTACACATAGACCTCGATTTCAGAAAAACTAGCTCGGATTTCATTTTTTCTTCGGCTGTAGGCATGTTGGGTGTCGTATCAAAGAAGATAATGAGTTCAACACATTTCTGGTGTTTTTACCTAATTTGCAGTAGCTACGAGAGTGTGAGGAGCAAAATAGGCAAAAAAAATTTAAACGATTAATATGAAATTTGGCGGGAATATTGTTTATATTGTCATTTATCATTTGGCAGTTATACAATTCCCCCAGGCGAGTAAAAACGGACTAGTCTCAAATCAATCGTTTAATATTTAACGAGATTACATGCATCATAATTAAATGCAATTTCTAGCATTTTTTCACCCACTCCGTCGTAGTTACTTCAAATTTTAAAAATACCAGAAAAAACGACTCACTATTCCTTTTGATATGACACCCAACATGCCTATAGTAGAAGATATCAAATTTAACCCCCTTTTTTCGTTGTTTTCGGTCCGTTCCGATCAATATTTTTGGCCTCTACGACCACTACAGATTACAAAAAAATTGTCATATGTTAATTAGCGTTTTATTGGATATATTTATCGTACTAGTAGTACATTTGTATGCTGATGTGTTTCTCATGTTCTCAACTATTATTTCACATATAGAAACAAATTATCCCCATACTCACCCTCATCCGTATCCTCATTTTTTCATTATCAAACATCCCCATCCTCATCCGCAACCTAGAACCCAAACTAGTTTTTATCCACGTCCTCATCCGCTAAACAATATCCCTTACATCCCTAATTTTGACTGTAGTATGAAACAATAGGCGTATTCGATTCGCCCGGATCTCATTGGATCTTCATACAAATTTGCAGACTGGTCTTTAATCCAGGTCTGTGGTTGGATCTCGTCGGATTTGTGCTGCTGGGTCGTGCGTTTACATCCACAAAGTTGTCGCCCTGATATCTATTTGACAGTTCTCGAACGTTAATTGGCTGTCATAGGTGTCATAGAATTTAAAGAGTGTGAATTGCATGTTTGGAAAATTAACATGTCGTAAACAAAATGCGTGCAGAGAACACGCATTTCATTCAATTCAATAGGATTTAACCTGCGGCTGTACGCTTCGGTCGTTCTGGGCAACGAAGAATCCATTGTTCTTGGTAATTGACAACTCCCATCACTTTGACGTTGTCTTCTTTTTATTTTAGTAAGTACATACTACCAACTCCAAAGCTAGAATGTATAAACTGACTTTTGAGATCGATGCCGTTTTATTCATTCATGATCCAGATCAGGATGAATCGAATGCACCTAATGTTACATTGTGTGCGTTCAGAAGGTGGCAAAAGAGCAGAAACCGCTCGCGAGCTGCTCCGCAACAGCTCGCGAGCAGCTCCGGAGCTGCTCGGTTTGGAGTCTGCACCTGCTGAACGCTACTTCACCAGCTGAAAAATCGACCAGCTGAAAGCTGACGATGACAATTTTAGACGGCAAGTGCCGAAAAGTGGAACATACATGAATCCCACGCTGTCCATTACAAAAATCACGAACAACGAGAAAACAAAATCAAAAGCTCCCGAAAACCAAAGAACTAGAAGCCGAAAGCGGCGAAAACACAACAACCAACTTGATAACTGTCAAAATTCGAAAGTCGCAACTTGAGCGTGGGGTTGAAAAAGAAGAAGAAGAACCTGAGCACTGAGCACTGATCAGTGAGCAGAAATATTTCTTGCTCGGTGAAATTTGATCATGCTCACCCGAGCAGAAGTTGCTCAGTCACTTCTGAACCCGCTCGTTCTGAACATGTTCGCTGAGCGGAAGTTGCTCAGTTCCTTCTGAACGCACACATTCTTAATTGTGAACGGTTCGGTACGATTGTCTGTGGCGAATATATTAATATAAAATAAACTGAGCACCATAGCGACTGCATCTACCCTAATAACGTTTTAGAAATATGGAAGTGATGAAAATTTCGCTCGGAACGTTTTATGAAGTTGATGTGGTTCGATGGAATTAACGATCGGTTTGATCGATCGCCTATGGCGAACTTTAAACGTGCCATACACACACCGATCGATCGGCCGATCCGTCGCCCGAAATCGATATCGGCCGATGGATCGGCCTGTGTATGTGGAAATCGCACCGATCGGCCGATCAATTTTGATCTGCCGATATTTTTGTGCGATTTTCGTGCGATCGATCGGTGACGATCGATTGGATAGTGTATGTGATTATCGCAAGTGAATGTCAAATTAACCAAATTATTAAATGATGAAATTTCAAGGATTCCAATGATTTAAATGGCACTGCAATTGAAATATCAAATATGTGGTATACGAAAATACCACACACATCCAAATAGTTAACAAAAATGAATCTAGGTTGGATTGGGAGTGAATCATAACCTATTTTTTGAATTGTCATTCGTTATCGCACGAAAATCGCTCAGTGTGTGTGCAGTGGAGATCGGCAGATATTTTGTGGCGATCCATCGACCGATCGATCGGACGACGGATCGGATAATGTATGGCGGCTATTATTAGACAATATTCATACTTTCAACAATAATAAATTTCGAAACTTGCAAAAAAAAATGTTCAGTCTTCAAAAATATAAATTGGTGAAAATGTGATAGGGGTCGTGTGACAACTACCACCTCTACCACTTCGAAGGTTTGACTGCAAGTGGTATTTACTGAGCGAAATTTAAATTCAAAATTTTACCCGCACAGGCGGTTTTATGACGGACTGCCAACTTTTAAGAATGAAAATTTTCAACGGGGTATGATCCGCTGCAGCGCTGCAGTCTGTCTGGAACATCAGCTGGTGGAGAGAGCGGGGGTACTTTGTAACTTCATCGAGGAAATATGATTCGAAATTTGTTCAGCATAACCCGGAGTTCAGTCAGTAATCAATTTACTGGCATAACACGGTCGTTTGCCGCTATAGTGGAAAGGTTGATTGTGCTATTTGTGGTTTTAAACGTCCTTTTTATCAGTTGTCTCTTGTTATTATTTGAATAAACAAAATAGTATTGCAACTTATGAGGAAGTCAAGGATTTACCTAATCGTCCCGAGGCGCTATTGATAGATGTGCGCGAACCAAAGGAGTTGCAGGAAACTGGAGTAATACCCACAAGCATCAATATTCCGTGTATGTATAAAAGGAGAATCTTGAGATTTACTTAATATAAGTTTTACTTAAGCCTATTCGATCCCACGCATATATTACATTTTTAATTTCGAGTAGGATTAAATCCCGTCTATAAACTCATTAATATAATAAGACTTAAGTCAACTGGTACTCGTATTTAACAGCCGATAACCTTATGCAGCCTACCCAAGTAGATCCCAAAACCATTCCTATAAAATATTTTCTTTCCTGGACACCGATGAACGAGCCCGATCACTGGGCTAGTTTGGAAGTGAATCCTACTCTGACATAAAAAAAGATCATTCTGCTTGATGTTTATGGTAAATGTCGACGCGTCGTTCTTGGGCCTCCATAGCAGATTGTTGCCGGACCACTGAATTTGTTTTTTATTCACTCCGAGACTAACCCCGTGATCGGGAATTTTCGGATTGGTTGTGGCGGTTGTTCTCTCTCCCCATCATCGTACAAAAACCTTGAAATATACATGTTTAGGTTCCGAGAGTGGGCTATATTAGTGCCGGTGCACATGAGCATCAATCCTTTTTCAATCATATTTCTTTGATACCTATCAGCGTTTCAGTGCACGAAGGTGATAGGACGGAGCGCCAGTCTGGGAAACTTCCATGTTGGGGACTCGGGACTGTCTTCAGTGTAGTCTCAGTCAAAACTTACGTGCTTAAAAGAAGAAAAAAAGAGCGGACGCAGCGGCACATGTGCATTGGGTTATTCTCAACTGTGTACTAGTGAACCCCTGAAGATAGAAAATTATGCAGGTAGAGGGTGGACCCAGCGGCAGCCCCGACACTTATCGAGATAGGCCGAGGGTATCCGACATATATCGGTGTCACTTGTGTATTGCCCCAATACCACCAATATATTTCTTCCTATACGATTGAAAAGGACGCTGCGTCCCGATTACTTTTGCAGCTCGGCACTTAGGATGATCCTAATCAGATATGCCTGGGTTGACGAAAATGTATGGAGAAAAATTCAAGTGATTTTAAATTTGTACTTTCAGTGGCGTCCTTAAAAGAAACTTTTACATCGGAGCTCGCCAAAGTGGAATTCAAAACAAAATATGGACGTAAATTTCCTAAATTGGATGATGAAATTATATTCACATGTCGATCTGGTCTACGAGCACAAACTGCAGTGGATATAGCAAATCAATTGGGTTTCAAAAAGTGAGTATCTTGCCTACTGATTAAACGATTTAAAAACAAAAACTTCTAATAAACCTTTGCTTAATTTAGCTCCAGAAACTATAAAGGCTCTTGGCTGGAATGGGCTGCAAAGGAAGGATTAAAGTCAAATTAAATGTGATTTCATATTATAAAAATAAGAGCTAATGTAATTGATTTAGTGGAATATAGAAGTGATCAAACTTGATATAAAATAAGAATAAAGTATTTTTTTGTTGTTTTCACTCAAACGCGAGTATACTAATCGCGAGTTCGCACATTAATTTTCTTTCTTTCTCATGCTTCCTCGCAGTTTTATTTCTTTGCTATCAACTGATGAACTGTTTCGTGCTTGCCGTTACGTTCAGGATTTTTTCACAACACGATTTCTTCCAATAAAAAGAAATCTGAGCTAGTTTTTCGAGGTCTATGTGTAAACATCATATCGCATTATGCATCGACGCTCAACTGGAAACACTGAATATTACTGTTTTGCTAATTACTCCTACGTGGCATTAATTTTTGTTTACGATTTTATTACATATTTCAATCCAGGGACGTCCTGATCCATTATATTGGAGATTACGCATATTCCAGAAAACAATCTTTGCAATTGAACGATATCCAAAAGTCATAACCGAGTATAAATTATAATATTAGTTTATGAATATGTATTTTGAAAAACGAGCACGTTGAAAAAAGTGGCTCGAGGCAGAATTCAAACCAAAGATCACTTGATTGGTAGACCTGCTTCCGACCAATTGATCTACACCACCCGTTCTGATTTGGCGAGAGATTTTGCAGACTATTATTTGTGCACATTAAACTTAAGCGCGGAATACATAAAATTGAGAATTCGAAGAATTCACATGTACACACAATAAATTTGTTTACGCATTTCGCAGCTTCTATGGCTTTACCCCGTACCGAGCAATAAGATGTTTACACAGTTTCGTAAGTGTGAACCTTATGTAAACTGAAGTTTAGTTAAAAACTAAATTTTAGGCTGAATTTACATTGGCCGCATGAACCGGGTGAACCGCATGCTCTCGCGCCACAACCATCTGCTCTGTTATTGGTCGCCGATGTGGTTTGCTCATGCGACTCATCCGGTTCAAGCGGCAATGTAAATTGAACTTTATTGTATATTGCGTTCAAATTTAATTTAGGATCAAAATTGCTGCGTTTTTTTTTGTACAGAGCAGGAAAAGCGGCGAAAACAAGAATTCTTAACCGAGTAGAATTCTTTCATTAACCTTCTATCCAGAGCAGCTCAGGTCAAATTGTTAGTGTAATTGTGTGGTCCTAACCGGCTCTGCATAGCTTTTAAAAAAACGTGCCAGATGAAAGTTTTTTAAAAAATAAATAAATCAAGGCAAACACATTTCCTCTTTGGAATGAAAACATATTAGTACCTACCGTCCTTAAAAAATATTACTTCATTATCTGTGCTACAATGCGCTTGGTGGTCGTGTTCGTTCGGTCACCGCTTTACGATTTAGATCTAGAGAATGGAGGTTTGATCCTCGGCGCATACCCATGTGGGTACTAATAGAACTCCCACTGCGCTCCAAGCTTTGAAAACGGCGCGGATAGGAGTTACATGCTAGCAACTGTACATCCGAAAAGTAGATATGCTATCGAAACGTCAACAAGGCATAAAATGCAAGAGATGTTGACGCACCCTTGCTCTTGGGGGGGGGGGGGTCAAGGAAATTAACAACAACAACATCCCTATGTCTGAGTGGGCTCATAGTCCGACACGTAAATCCTTTTTTTATCGAAAACTACCGCATTCAGTAGGAATCGAACCAGGGCCCAGTGCGTAGAAGGCGAACGTGCTAACCGTTGCGCCATCCGGTTTACAATGCAGATAGTCTGTGCCTTCTTCTAGCTTTAAGGAACTGATCGGGCATAATTTATCGTAGACAGTACCTTCAGGGTGACTTGGCAGCACGGCCTCGATGCTCGTAGTCCAAATCGAGCATATCGCACTCTTCGTCACTCGGGCAACCGTTCATAATCCTCTGGCTTTAAAATCAAGTGACATGCCCAGCAGGTAAGCGTTCCCTCGCAAGCGCTAAATCCTTCAAAATTTAAACTGTTTCGTTTCCGAGTAACATGATATCCTTCTCATCCTTTCGAAAGCGATTCGAATCGAATTACATTACAGAGTCCCAGATACTGGTTTAGCAAAAATCCATTTAAATTTAAATGATCGCAATTAGGGCGACGAAGTGGAGAAGGGAGAAATCAGCACAAATGAAGGGATCATGTCCGCCCCTAGTTAGTAATACTATAGAGAGTGGCAGGACCATGCAATTTTATTCCAATCAACGAGCCTGTTTCCAGGCCTCTATGGAAACGACCTTGTGAAAATTCATGGACTACAGGGCGGGATCGTTATCATCAACTGCGAGCAGTGGTGGAAAATGATCGCCGTTTACTTGCAGCGGAATTGTGACAGTGAGTCGTGTTCGTGAATTGAACCAAGCGATTTTACTCAATTTGATTGCAACGTCTAATCGATTTTAGTACTGATACACTGCACCGAATTGTCCCACACCTGCAAGTGGCAAGACCGTAAAAGGGAAGGCGTTCTCGTGTCGTCTGCAGTAAACGGAGTCAACTATTAACGAAACTTCCACAAATTCCTGGGGTTATCTGCTGGTATTCGAGTTCTGACACGCCAGGTCTTTGGGAGTCTGTTTATCTTCCGAAAATTCCACGAATTCCTTCTGTTGCATGCTGACCGCGATCGGTGGTTGGGAGTTGTCGTGAAGATTCTCTCCAACCAACTGTGCCCGCGAAGAAGCGATCGGTTGTATCAAAAGACCTGAAACGATGAGACAGTGGCCAATTGGACCCGACAGGGGCGTTGTTTACCATTCAACGAAAAGCGGTTGACCTTGGCGGCGTTCATAACATTATATAAGGTACGATTATGAAGAGGAGTGGGCTTTGGCCGGGGTATTTTTAGTTTAACTTCGAGCACTTGTTGGATGCCGATTTCTGAATGATGGTTTGTGGCCTCGTCGTCGTGTTAAGCTGCCTGCAAAGTGAAAATTAGTACAGACAGCTGCATAACCATAGCCGAACGAGATCAACTAGCGCTCAGCTCAAGGTTAGGCTAGGTGCAGGGGCTACCATGATATATCACAGCACACTTAGACCGCAAATTGGGTCCGTTGTAGTACCTCCAGAAACTCTCTATACCTTACCCTAAAAATTAGGTATTAAAACCAGCCGGTGCTCGCAATAAAACAACTGAGCTATGTCGCGCTAGCGTTGTTGAGGTCTTCCAAGTCGTAAAAGAACGAGAAACCAAGAAATCTCCTCCTCCAGCGCTTGTCGTTTGGTATGAGTTTCCACTGAGTCATCTTACGTTGGCCCTATCAATAGCGACTGACTTAGTTACCATTTTACATACCACAAAAGGCATTTTACAAGTAATACGTTTTCGAATTTCAGCTACTTTACCGGTTATCCCCTCACACGCAAGCTCATCCGCTCTGCAGCTGCCTGCAAAGCCGCTGTGACCGGGTATCCAGCAAAGCATAATGTTGAAAAAGCAGCCCATTAAAGTCAGGGCTGTGCGACAGTTCACAATTGTTTTGGATGTAGTGAGAACCGGCTCAAGCGAACGTATTGCAGCTTGGCTGTCCGTAAAAATAGTGATGTCCCTGGCAGTCATCACGTGACTTCCCAACTAGGTCAGAGCCTCTGAAATCGCTGAAACCTCCGCCTGGAAGCTACTACAAAAATCAGGAAGACGAAATGATATGTTGATAACAAGCCCCTCCGAGTAAATTCCGGCCCCAACTCCATCGTGCGTCTTAGACCCATCCGTGTAGATCAGCATGGAATTAGTCATTAAGGTACCCTTATTCTGAGCCCAGAGATTCCTAGATGGAATAAGGCAGGTATAGTTCCGATCAAAAGTTTGTTTCGGAGAGGTGTAGTCGGTCTCCGAAGGGAGATCCAGATTGCGCAGAATAGACGCTCCTCTCACGTTTCGCGTCCAGCGGGAGCAAGTTCAGCAGAATGTCTAATCCGGCCGATGGAGTGGTTCTGAACGCCCCTGTTATGGCTTGCGCAGCCAGTCTTGGCACCTTTCCCAGCAAGTTACAGTAGCAGTATCAACTTTGAGTGCCGTCCACCACACGCTGATACCATAAAGTAAAATAGGACGCATCACAGCAGTATACACCTAGTGTACCACCTTCGGCTGCAGGCTCCAGTCTTTTCCAATGGCCTTCCTACACGAGTAGAGTGCAATAGTTGCCTTCCTCACCCGCTCCTGAATGTTGGGCTTCCAGGTTAGTTTGCGGTCTAGAAGGAGACCAAGGAATTTGGCCTTGTCAGTAAAAACCAATTCCTTATCGTTCAGAATGGGAGGTTCGATAGGACCGAGCGTGTACCTTTTGGTGAAAATCACAAGCTCCGTCTTGTCCGGGTTAACACTACCCCACAATGGTATGCCCAATTAGTTAGAATGAACATAGAATTTTGTAGTACCTCACTGAGGACACTCGCAAATTTTCCAGAAACGGCAATTGCAACATTATCCGCATAGGCAATGACATTATAGCCCATCCTTTCCAGGTCCAGAAGTAATTTACTGATGACCAGATTCCAAAGAAGAGGAGATAATATCCCGCCTTGAGGGGTGCCCCTACAAACGTCTACCTACAGATGCTGTGCCCAGTGTAGCACTCATCGACGTGTAGGCTCAAGAGTGCCTCAACAATCGCGCTGGGTCAGACATTGTTAAATGCGTCCTCAATATCCAGGAATGCAGCCATGGTGAGTTCCTTATCAGCGAGAGACTTTTCAATAAGGCCGACCAGAGAGTGAAGAGCCATATCCACTGATCTGCCCTTCCAGTAGGCATGCTGCCAAGCGGAAAGGAGACATGGCGGAATAGTACCCCGAAGATGTATATCAATCAGTCTCTCAAGTAATTTAAGCAAGGTGGAGGAGAGACTAATGGGTCTGAAATCATTCGGTTGCGCATGCGAACTCTTACCCGCTTTGGGGATGAAAATGGCTAACACTTCGGTCCAGGTCTGAGGAACATGGACTAACTTAAGGCAGGCCGTTAGAATGGCATTTATCCATGGATACATAATATCCGAACACTGCTATAGATCCGTCGGAATTATGCCGTCGGGTCCAGTAGATTTGAAAAGCCGGAATCTGGAGATTGCCCACAGAATTCTTTCTTTAGAGAGGATGGATGCGAAATCGCACGGCGCTATCGGCTGAGTAAAGCTATCCTTGAGCGGAGAAACCGCGGAACTACCAGTCAAGCAAGGACTCAATAGTCTCCTCGCTCGAAGGTGTCCATGTTCCATCTTGCTTTTGTATATATTATAGTTTGGCATAGATGAGTTTCACGACAAGAGTGTGTAAAATCTGGATGACTCTCCGGACCCTTCAATTCGTTCGCAAAAACTCCTCCAGCCCTTAATTCCTTCTTGAAAGAGCTTAAGTGTTTCTTGTAGGATTGCCAATCCGACTCCAGTCTAGTGGCCTTCGCCCTGTTGAAACTTTTCCTGCACACCGCTCTAACTTCAGAGATATAGGCGTTCCACCACGCTGGTTTTCTTTTTACTACATGTGAGCTAACAGGGCACGAAACAGATATTGCCGCGTTAATTGAACCTATCAGAGTATGCACCAAGTCGTCCAGCTGCTGTGCATTAGTGGGCTGACCTGGTAGTGATTGTAGCCCTTCTGAAAGAGCCGCGTGGTACGCAGACCAGTCGGGTTTCCTACGATTTAATGTGCGCGGACTTGCTGCAGGGCGTTCGGCAAAGCTAAGCTGCAGATAGCGGTGTTCAAAAAAAGAGTGTTCACTCGACAATCTCTTATCAAGTGCATAATATCTTCCGAAGGAACAGAGATATCTAAGACCTCCTGCTTGTTTTTTTTGTGATGAAAGTAGGCTCTCTCATTACAAAGTAGTAGGTTCGTACCCATAATGTACTCGAGAAGCGACTCCCCTCGTTCGTTAGTGAGAACTTCCTCAAATTCCATGATGAGCATTGGAGTAACAGCCGAGAATCAAGCCAGTCCTGGATGCCCCGGCGATAGCGATGGCTTCTCTAAGATTGGTGGAAGGGAAGGTGCCGGTGTCGTCATACGGCAGGTACGCCGAGGCAATCCAGTACACCTCCTCCTTTAGTTGAAGGCAGATTATCACCGAGTCATTGTCACTGTAGGCTGTCAGTAAGAAAGCCTTGAGAGCTTTCCTAACAAGAATACAGGACCGAGGTCTACCCTAAGGGGGAAAGTGCGGAAGCTTGTAAGAAAAGTACTTGAAACAAGCAACGTTCATTTCGCAAATCTTTTCTTAGACCTTTGGTTTGGAAAATGTCAAAAGGCAGTAGCCTCCTAATAATAGCGCATTTATACCGCTGCAATCAAAGGATGACGCGAATGCAGAATTTCAGAAAGGGATGAGTTATTTATATAAAATAACATGGAATTATCACCAACAACACCATTAGCGAAGACAACAACACCATAAAGTATCAATTTTTTAGGCCAGTTCCGCATCGCGAGTGGAGCTAAAAGTTAGTACCCAAACTAAATAAACCGATACGTTTGCATCGTCATGAGTTAGATCGATTTAGTTAAACCTCGAAGATAGTACCGCAAGATGTTTTTTTTTTTTTTTTTCTCCTTTGACTATGCGGGCTTTGTTCTCGATGTCACCGCTACCGCAAGATGTTTGATGTTTGTTTAATGTTTATTTTATTCCTTGAAAATCCGTTACTTTCCAATGAAAGCGCTTTTGAGAAGCACAACTAAACGCCGCCACTGCTTTTCCAATATGTGTTTTTGACACACAGCTGATCTATTTCCAAAGTCCACACAAACGATGGACACTTGTTTCTGCTTTCGGTTTCTGTTATCTATTCCCGTATCAGTGGAAGTTTTCTTCCGAATCCGATTGGAATATTGGGCGTCAGGTGCGAAAGCGAATTCAATTCTGAAAACTGAAATCTATTTAGGATTAGTCGTGCGATAGAGTTGGTTGCGTGCAGTTGTGTTTCGGTTAAAAGTTCAGTAGCCGCTTCAATCATTGAAATGGCCACATACGAAGAAGTGAAAGATTTGCCCAATCAGCCCTCCAAAGTTTTGATTGATGTGCGAAATGTTGACGAAGTGCAACAGACGGGCCAAATTCCAACTAGCATAGTCATTCCACGTAAGTAAATATGTATCCTAAAATTAGCAGAGAATACTGATGGGACCTTGCAAGGTCGGTTGGCGCTGTCTCTTGACTAGTACCGGTCAGTTATTCTGGCGTTGCCTCCACAAGGCCAACGTTTGGTGATAACGACGATGACCGATTACTTTCCCGGACAATATATGGGCAGATTGATATTAAGACATTTTTTTCCAATGTAATTTACATTAAACGTGATGACTATTATTCTTTTATATACTTTATAATATAATATACAGTGAAACTCGGATATAACGAACTTCCAAGGGACTCCCGAATATGTTCGTTATATCCGGGGCTCGCTAAAGCTGACCAACCGAATTTCTAACACTTAATGTGTTAGAAATTCAAAATATTATAAAGTAGTTCTCAGCATCATCAGGAAGTACAAAGCTTGCTTCCAAATGACATCGTTCGGAGCAAAAACAGTTGTTAACGAGGGTGAATTCATGCTAACGTTTAAAGTACAGGGTCAGCTATACCATCAAGTGGGCTCACTTCTTCTTGCAAATTTATTTCATGGGCAACGAAGAACATTAGCAAGTGGAACAGCATTTGCAAAACATTCCTGGAGCAAATCATGAATAGTGACTAATTTCCAAAGCGGAAATTTTCACAAGCGGAAAATGCATATTGATACGCCTATTCCAAACCACATCGGATCGAGGGGAACGAAGGTTATACAAATTCGGGGGTGAATGAGAGTGCGAAAAATGTCTAAAATGACAGAGATTAGTGCCAAACCAATGAATTTTCAGTGTCGGTGGGATGAATGGTGGCGCTCCCAAAGCCCCCCGGGGTGAGTGACCGCGTAAAATGTCCAAAACGACCGAAATCTGTGTCAATGTTGCGAGCGTAGCAAACCCTAGATGAAGAGCGAGATCTTCCAACTAGTATCATATACATTGTAGACATTACAGTATATAGGCTACGTGGTAAAGTGTGTCGTATATGGATTTTAGGTGCAGCTCTTGCGCCTAGTACGCACTGCGACTCTTTGAGTAGATTCTTTTACGTCTACCCAGAATCTCGCCTGCCTCGAATCATTGTTGCCGAGAATTTTGTATGAATTTTCTGAATCTTGCAATGAGATGAGGCAGGCGAGACTCTGGCGAGGCGCAAAAGACTATTCAAAAGTCGCAGTGCGCACTAGGCGTTACGTACGTTTCGCCATTTCGACACTATATTACTTATAGGCCTTTAATCGTACTTTATCCTACTTAAAAAAAAAAAAACTATTAAAACGGAACCGTCTGTCCGTTCGCACGATAACTTTCGATAGAATGAATCTAGAGACTTTAAATTTATGTCAAATATTTGTAGTGGCTCTAGTTGTTTGGTATTGAAAATTGTCATGATCGGACCAAAGGAACTCCCACATTCCCTACAAATGGTACTTCAAACAAGCGATAACTTTCGATAGAATGAATATAGAGACTTGACTTGAAAATGGGCAAAATCTGACCAAAGTAACACCTGTCTCCCCTACAAATGATACTTCAAAAAGGCGAAAGTTTTCGGTAGATTGAAGCTAGCGAATTGAAATTTTGATCGAATGTTGTTAGTAGGATCTAGTTTTTTGGTATTGAATACGGTCATGATCGGATCAAAGGAACCCCTACCTTCCCTACAAATGTCATCTCAAATATACGACAACTTTCCATAGAATCAAGCTACGGACTTAACATTTCGATCAAATGTTTGGGAACATTCCTCTTTCGCAAATATTAGGAGAATTCTCTTTTTTACATTTAGAGAAAATTTTTAAAATTCTTTAATTACGGCATTTTCGCTTTAGGTAGTCTGTTTCCGCTTAAGGTGGTAATAATCTAGAACCCACGCAGGGAGATTCGTTGGTCCTAAAGCGGAAATTTCTTGAGTTTTGTGGAAATTCTCTCTTATCGAATAGATAGAATTCTCCTAATTTTTGCAAAACAGGAATGTTCCACTCCATCATCGTAGCCTCATCGGCTAACTCCTGTTCAAATGGGCTTTATATAAAACACACATCTAATGTATATGGCTGTTGCCAATTTGTAGTTTTGGTATCAACACTAGGTCTGTACAGGACTTCGTTCGGTTTTATTGACTGCAGCTAAAGATTGAATTTTGATATGAATTCCATTTTTAGAATTGCGTGCCTCAGAGGTCAGTGAATATTCAGCTTTAAGTTGTTTTGAGTATAAAAAATTTCGAGAAAAAAAAATCTTAGGAACTTGTAATGACGGCCCCAGCCCAGCTTTGTATTGTTGTTATGTTGATTGCCTTGACCGCTCTAGGGGCATGGATGCGTAGACATCTCTTGCTTAGCTATGCCTTGTTGACGTTTCGACAGCATATAAAATTCGGATGGTGCAGTTGGTAGCATGCACCTCCTATCCGAGTCGTCTTTTACTGACGAGTTTGGATCGCTGTGAGAGTTCTAATAATATTCACAGGTAGTTTGTTTTTATTAACGCGCCGAGGATTCAACCCCTGATTTTTAGAATTGAGTGGAGTGGGTCATTGCCAAACTAAGCCATGATAACTTAGCTCGACTATCCACTGCCACCAAAAATTGTTGAGCACTAGGCCAATCTTACCACTGTCCTCTGGTTTCGTCCACCGATAGATTTTACTCATCAGAGGCTACCTCAATCCATCGGGGAGGTAGCTCGGCCAGTGGATAGCCGGGCTAAGTTGTCATGGCTTACTTTGGCAATGATCCACTCCATTCTATTCTTTAAAAAAAGTTAGTGTTGCGCATATGCGTGATAAAACAGAAAGGTTTTCCAACCTCTGATTCTCTAGATCAGGAGTCAGCAACCTTTTTAGGACAGTGGGCCTCTTTCAAAAGAAGTATCTTTAGGCGGGCCGTACAGTCAGAAAAACATGAAGTATCAGTGTAAGAAAACAGATTCTGTTGCTAACACCATGCCAGACAAGCAATTTTGAAAATTGGAAGTTTAGTGCACCTGCAGACATCATAAAAAAAGGACCCAAGTCAAAACATTTTGTTATTCTTGATTCGAATGGAATTTTATTCAGGATACTCATCCAAGTTGCAGTGCAAAAAAATCATATTACGAAATTACATTTCCAACCGAAATTCCGTTGTCCACGAGCACAAAATGCTCTATTTTTTTCGACCAATTATCAAAAAAAAAAAAAAAAACTTGGCATTAAAAAAATTTGCGTTTTCCAATGTAATTTACATTAAACGTGATGACTATTATTCTTTTATATACTTTATAATATAATATACAGTGAAACTCGGATATAACGAACTTCCAAGGGACTCCCGAATATGTTCGTTATATCCGGGGCTCGCTAAAGCTGACCAACCGAATTTCTAACACTTAATGTGTTAGAAATTCAAAATATTATAAAGTAGTTCTCAGCATCATCAGGAAGTACAAAGCTTGCTTCCAAATGACATCGTTCGGAGCAAAAACAGTTGTTAACGAGGGTGAATTCATGCTAACGTTTAAAGTACAGGGTCAGCTATACCATCAAGTGGGCTCACTTCTTCTTGCAAATTTATTTCATGGGCAACGAAGAACATTAGCAAGTGGAACAGCATTTGCAAAACATTCCTGGAGCAAATCATGAATAGTGACTAATTTCCAAAGCGGAAATTTTCACAAGCGGAAAATGCATATTGATACGCCTATTCCAAACCACATCGGATCGAGGGGAACGAAGGTTATACAAATTCGGGGGTGAATGAGAGTGCGAAAAATGTCTAAAATGACAGAGATTAGTGCCAAACCAATGAATTTTCAGTGTCGGTGGGATGAATGGTGGCGCTCCCAAAGCCCCCCGGGGTGAGTGACCGCGTAAAATGTCCAAAACGACCGAAATCTGTGTCAATGTTGCGAGCGTAGCAAACCCTAGATGAAGAGCGAGATCTTCCAACTAGTATCATATACATTGTAGACATTACAGTATATAGGCTACGTGGTAAAGTGTGTCGTATATGGATTTTAGGTGCAGCTCTTGCGCCTAGTACGCACTGCGACTCTTTGAGTAGATTCTTTTACGTCTACCCAGAATCTCGCCTGCCTCGAATCATTGTTGCCGAGAATTTTGTATGAATTTTCTGAATCTTGCAATGAGATGAGGCAGGCGAGACTCTGGCGAGGCGCAAAAGACTATTCAAAAGTCGCAGTGCGCACTAGGCGTTACGTACGTTTCGCCATTTCGACACTATATTACTTATAGGCCTTTAATCGTACTTTATCCTACTTAAAAAAAAAAAAACTATTAAAACGGAACCGTCTGTCCGTTCGCACGATAACTTTCGATAGAATGAATCTAGAGACTTTAAATTTATGTCAAATATTTGTAGTGGCTCTAGTTGTTTGGTATTGAAAATTGTCATGATCGGACCAAAGGAACTCCCACATTCCCTACAAATGGTACTTCAAACAAGCGATAACTTTCGATAGAATGAATATAGAGACTTGACTTGAAAATGGGCAAAATCTGACCAAAGTAACACCTGTCTCCCCTACAAATGATACTTCAAAAAGGCGAAAGTTTTCGGTAGATTGAAGCTAGCGAATTGAAATTTTGATCGAATGTTGTTAGTAGGATCTAGTTTTTTGGTATTGAATACGGTCATGATCGGATCAAAGGAACCCCTACCTTCCCTACAAATGTCATCTCAAATATACGACAACTTTCCATAGAATCAAGCTACGGACTTAACATTTCGATCAAATGTTTGGGAACATTCCTCTTTCGCAAATATTAGGAGAATTCTCTTTTTTACATTTAGAGAAAATTTTTAAAATTCTTTAATTACGGCATTTTCGCTTTAGGTAGTCTGTTTCCGCTTAAGGTGGTAATAATCTAGAACCCACGCAGGGAGATTCGTTGGTCCTAAAGCGGAAATTTCTTGAGTTTTGTGGAAATTCTCTCTTATCGAATAGATAGAATTCTCCTAATTTTTGCAAAACAGGAATGTTCCACTCCATCATCGTAGCCTCATCGGCTAACTCCTGTTCAAATGGGCTTTATATAAAACACACATCTAATGTATATGGCTGTTGCCAATTTGTAGTTTTGGTATCAACACTAGGTCTGTACAGGACTTCGTTCGGTTTTATTGACTGCAGCTAAAGATTGAATTTTGATATGAATTCCATTTTTAGAATTGCGTGCCTCAGAGGTCAGTGAATATTCAGCTTTAAGTTGTTTTGAGTATAAAAAATTTCGAGAAAAAAAAATCTTAGGAACTTGTAATGACGGCCCCAGCCCAGCTTTGTATTGTTGTTATGTTGATTGCCTTGACCGCTCTAGGGGCATGGATGCGTAGACATCTCTTGCTTAGCTATGCCTTGTTGACGTTTCGACAGCATATAAAATTCGGATGGTGCAGTTGGTAGCATGCACCTCCTATCCGAGTCGTCTTTTACTGACGAGTTTGGATCGCTGTGAGAGTTCTAATAATATTCACAGGTAGTTTGTTTTTATTAACGCGCCGAGGATTCAACCCCTGATTTTTAGAATTGAGTGGAGTGGGTCATTGCCAAACTAAGCCATGATAACTTAGCTCGACTATCCACTGCCACCAAAAATTGTTGAGCACTAGGCCAATCTTACCACTGTCCTCTGGTTTCGTCCACCGATAGATTTTACTCATCAGAGGCTACCTCAATCCATCGGGGAGGTAGCTCGGCCAGTGGATAGCCGGGCTAAGTTGTCATGGCTTACTTTGGCAATGATCCACTCCATTCTATTCTTTAAAAAAAGTTAGTGTTGCGCATATGCGTGATAAAACAGAAAGGTTTTCCAACCTCTGATTCTCTAGATCAGGAGTCAGCAACCTTTTTAGGACAGTGGGCCTCTTTCAAAAGAAGTATCTTTAGGCGGGCCGTACAGTCAGAAAAACATGAAGTATCAGTGTAAGAAAACAGATTCTGTTGCTAACACCATGCCAGACAAGCAATTTTGAAAATTGGAAGTTTAGTGCACCTGCAGACATCATAAAAAAAGGACCCAAGTCAAAACATTTTGTTATTCTTGATTCGAATGGAATTTTATTCAGGATACTCATCCAAGTTGCAGTGCAAAAAAATCATATTACGAAATTACATTTCCAACCGAAATTCCGTTGTCCACGAGCACAAAATGCTCTATTTTTTTCGACCAATTATCAAAAAAAAAAAAAAAAACTTGGCATTAAAAAAATTTGCGTTGACTTTTACTCACAACAATTTATTTGATCGGAAAGAACAAAGCTGGTGTCATGACAACAAATAATAAATAAACAAATAATTTCTTTTGAATTTATTTTGTTTATCAATCATACGAGTGCCGTTCCGTTCACGGAACTCATAATTTGACCCCAGGCTAATAACGTCTGAATGGGGCACCGCCCCTAAAGCCACCAAGAGTACGATGAGAGGCACTCCGCAAGGAGGAGTACCGCTTTTGTGGGCATTGATCCCTCGAATCGTCCGGATTACGTGTGGTAGCCTATGCAGACGATGTCGTGATACTCGTATCAGGCAAGCACACGGGCACACTGTCAGAACTTACAACTATGGCTCTTAGTACGTTATTAAGGTAGGCGGACAGAAGAGGTCTAAGTGCAATCTCAGAAAACTGAACTAGTCCTCTGCACAAGGAGAATCAGAATTCAGGAATTTATCCTGCCAAAGATGGGTGACACCGAGTTAGGTTTGTCAACCTGTGCAAAGTACTTGGAGATGATCCTGGATAGTAGATTTAACTGGGGTCTTAATGTCGAGGAACGAATCAGGAAAGTCAACATCGCCTTTTACATCTGCAAGAGCTTGCTTTGTAAAGGTGGGGCCACACACCGAGAATCACTCACTGGATATGCACAGCTGTCGTAAGACCGATACTAACGTAGGGAGCTGTAGTCTGGTGGACAGCACTCATCACGAAAATCAACATACAGAGAATGGTTAGGGTACAGAGACTATGTAAAGGCCGGTTTAGTGGGCATTCGAAGATGCCCGTGGGGACGGAGCCTAAGGTAGCATAGTAACCGTGAAAGTCGGGCCGTGCCATCTGGCGATCAAAAGGCTCCTCATCGAGCTAAGCAGCGGCCTATGCTTGCTGTAGCTCAGTTCGGGAGACGTGGGCGGGGTTTTCGCCGCTCGTTGTCCCTGTCTTTCACGTATTAACAAAAAAATCATAGGCCTGGGGAAGACAACATAAATAGGGGAGGTAAAAATAGGAAATAAACAACAATGAGGCGATAAGGATGGAATGGTTGGCGGACAGTTCACTTGCCCTCGCATCGGGGTTCGGGTGCAATGGGCACCCTTGGCCTCTGGTTTCGTACCACCGACAGATCACTACCGATCAGGTGCTTCCTTCGATCTGCCGGTGGAAGCAGCACTACCAGACCAGAATATGGTTCATTACAACTACATATACGAGTATTACTCGGGGATCCTTGGTGCCTTGAAAACAGTATCTTCCCTTTTTCTGAACACCCTTCTAAACGTGCCTCCGCAGGCGCTACAGTCCGTTATTATCAAGTCGAAGACAGTGCATAGCTGCCTAACAGCTCTACAAGCACTGGGATCAGCTAGGACCGTGGAACTCCGGTGGGTTCCGGGCCATAGCGGAGTTCTAGGTAGCGAAATAGCGGACGCACTAGCCAAACAGGGGGATAGCCTCGAACGAGGGACAGCCTAAGAGCTGCCGACGCTAATACAAACATGCAAGAAGATACTGGATGACATAATGTACGAAAAAGCCAACGCTAATTGGTTTAAAAAACGACTCCAGAATAACGAAAATGTTTTGGCGCTCTTATGGTAAAAGGAAAACCAAAAGCCTTTTAGGACTACCCAGAAGTCAGTGTGCACTATTAGTGGGAATACTAACGGGCCACTGCTTGATAGGGGAACACGTGTGGAGACTAAAGCTAATAACTAACGATCACTGCAGGAATTGCCAGATACCAAACACGAAACAAACTCTAAAGCACCTTCTATGTGAATGTCCTGCACTCGCTAGAAGTAGATTAAAGTGCCTTACTTCTTGCATGACCTTGAAGGAGAACCCTCTTGAGCTTCGCCAATGAGTAAAGTTCCTTCCAACTCAACAATGATCTTCTGGTAAGGACTAGCAACTACACGGGATGAGTACCTGAAATATGTGGTATCGCTATGGACCCCAGCGGTTTATGCCGAGCCGTTAGACTGCCACTCTATCTTACCTAACCTAACCTAGCGTATGTATGTCCTCTTTCCAACACATAAAGCAGCAGTGCAATTAAGAATTTAATGTATTTATAAAATCGCATTCTGTCAATAAGTACTATATATACATATGTTAACATCATAAAACGCCGTTTAATGGAAGATTAATACAAACGGATATACTATATAATTAATATGTGAAATTTCCACCTTCCTGAAAGGAAAACGGACTGCTAATCGCTGGCAATCAGTATAATACTTCTAATGCGATCAGTATACCACAAATGTGGTATGTTAAATGGATCTAATCAGTACATATCTGTTTTGAAATGACACGCCATCGATGATGATAGCTAACCTCTCTCTTTCCTAAGAATAATTAGGCGACCACATGCATTTTAATGTGTTTAGGTCCAACTAACTAATATAATATTTGTCCGGATCCGTATTATTATCCCTAAAAGCTTTTTCCCCGTTCCGCACACACAAATAGCAATTAATAATTATTGAGCGGAAAGCGGGTGTTTGCTTTATTTAACGAGCATGTTTGTCCTTGTTTGGGTGCTTCCATTAACTCCTATTTTCGATTTGATCAATGTAAAAAAAAACGCTGAAATGTGCTACCGATGACATCGCAACTACTGCCCATGTTCTAGACGAGAGCAATCAATATTGATCAATTCGTCATAAAATTCCTGGGCATTCCCATTGCATGAATTATTGAAACCCTTTATTTCGGCCGCGATTAGTTTCTTTTCGAAAGAAAGAAGAAAATATTCTTTCGGTAAATAAAGTGAACTCCTGTTGTACATGAGCATGAACACAATCACTAAATTGTACACATATTATTTACTGGTCACCAATCAATACTCGTATATGGACGGTTAGTGTCTGCCGATGGTTGTTCACGTGCTTACACTCGTTATAACGAAATAACGAACTGTATTGGTTCATGGGAACATTGAGGTAATGTTTTATGTTCTGATTAAATATGTGGAGTTATTAAATAATGCACTAAGGTCGTGCTGTTAGTAAGAACTACATACGTCTGTCTCGCGTGAAACAATGCTCTTGACATTTTAGACAAAATATAATTTGACAATTCAATAAATTATGCATTTACGCTTACGAGGGCACTTTCGTCCATCCACATGTTTTTACGTTACCAAGGGTAGAACTTAGAAAAAATAATTTTATTATTTGCGTTTGTATATCCTTGAAACTGCATGTTATCGTTACAATCTTTGTTGATAACTACGCATTAATTTCATTTTTTATAGTACCCCAACTGGAAGAAGCTCTTCGGTCATCCAACGACGATTTCAAGAAGAAGTTCAAACGTGAGAAGCCAACAAACGATCAAGTCGTTATATTCCATTGCAAGATGGGCGGTCGAGCACAAAAGGCAACCGATCTTGCCAAATCGTTGGGATTTAAGAAGTAATTAGCATCGCATAACAAGATTTTTGTAAATAATTACTGGAAAATTGTCTACTTTCAGTGCTAAACCCTACAAAGGATCCTGGGAGGAATGGGCCAAGAAGCAGAATCTTAAATAAGGAGGAATACTGTCGATTTTTTATCGTTATCGCTAATTGTATCAATTGTGTTGTGTAGAATGCAAAAGTTGCTTGAAATAAAGGTTTTCAATAATAATTAAATTATGTTGTGTACTAGTAATTTCCAATTACAGAAAATGCCACAATTTAAATATGCAGCACTAATTGCTTTTTATGATAGTTAGGAGCTTAGTCTTCGGCTTTCCGGTTCCCTTAAGATTGCCAGACTTTCATGCATCGAGTTTTCTGCTGTTTGTAACCTCTTTTGATGACTGTTACGTGGTCCCATGTTATTGTGTGACCGTTCCCTACTATCTATCTTGCAACCATCGATTTTAGCGTGGCGGGGCCATTGTTATTTTTCATGCCAGTTACGGAGACCAGTCGCTTCGTTTGTCCTACATACGTTTTGTTAAATTCGGAACAAGACACATACCCCGCTTTGCTTGTGCTTTTTTTCTTGTCCTTCCTGGACCTAAGTTTGTTTTTGAGCTGTTGCATCCTGCTCGACTGCTCATGTCCGTTATCACTCGCTTCAACTTTCCAGATACGCACGAATGTGTGACCTCTATATTCTCCTGGATTCTTCGTTGTTAAGTTGAAGGCTTTTTAGTCGTTTTTCTAACTTTCTGCCTTTCTTCCGGATGAGATTTTATATCGCCCGTCGTTGGTATCCATTCTTACATATATGTTTTTCTTTATTATTTTATTTCAAAAGTCAAGATTATTTTTGTATGTTTGTCGTGCAAAAACCTTTAAACCACTGGGGTGATTGTCACTTAATTTTGCAGGAGTATATTTGGCGAGCTGGAATAGATATTAAGGTGGTTCGCGACGAAGGGGGGGCAAAAATTCCGCTTCCATAGTCCTCCGCGTGGTCGCCCCCTGGAACGGCAGTGGTCACTGACCATTGCTAACCAATGTCAAGCCGTCAGTGATGGCGGTGCGATGATTTGGTTGAGGTAAACTTCCCCCCTGTGGTGTGGGGTGTAAAAATAATACCACGGCCTTTCCCTTTGACGGCCTGTCGTTAAAACCGACAAACAAAGGACAGGATGTGTATGTCAGCAACTTGCACTATCCGAAATCTTCTATATGCTAGCGAAACGTCAACTATGCCACGAATAAGGACTGGCTCAACGGTTACGCCTTTTGGCTATCGTACAATGACAAAGATTGGATTCTGGAATTTGCGTACTCTCCTGGACAATGGATCAGAAGGTCCCCAGAACGCACGATTTCTTCAATTAGAGAGTGCTTTTCTGAGGTATAAATTAAACATCTTAGGAGTTAGTGAGATATGATGGTGGAACAGCGGAGAATTTATCTCTCCAACGGGTAGCACTGTAATGTTGTACTCCGGTAGAGCTACCGGTAGTGGTCGTGAGTCAGGTGTGGGGCTCCTTTTAACCAGAGCCGCACGAAATTGTCTCTTAACCTGGGATCCGGTTTCCGACCGATCCATGACCGCCAGGTTCCGGACCAAAATGAGGAACATCTCAATAATACATGCTCCAACTGAATCCGACAATGTCTTGGCCAAATACTCTTTCTACGAATAACTAAACGCCGTTCAGAGTAGAACACCTAAAGGTGACATTATAATGGTTATGGGTGATTTGAATGCAAAAGTTGGTGCTGATAACTATGGGCTCAAACATGTGATGGGGAGACACGGTCTTGGTGATCGTAACGACAATGGCGAAAGATTTGTAAAGTTCTGCAACTTTCACAGTCTCTTGATCGGTGGTGGTGTTTGAGCATAAGGACCACCACAAAATCAGTTGGTCCTCTGTTGATCGACGCAGAACACAGAATCAGATCGACCACTTTGTCATTAGTAAAAGTAAAAGGAAAGACCCAGCCGCCGCAAATTCAACACCGCTCGACTAAAAAGTCCAGCTGTCTTACAACAATACATATAATGGCCATCTTGCGCAAAAAGCAGCTGAGATAACTAGCCAACCTGATAGCGGCTTAAATGAAAACTGGAATGCCATAAAAAATACGTACATTGGTAGCGCAGATACCATCCTTGGCACAAACCCGGATTGCCGGAATAAACTCTGGATGTCCGACGCTTCATGACAGCGGATTGTTGAAAGAAAAGAACTGAAGCGAACCTTTGGCTGCAGCATCAGACGACAATCGAAGCAGCATCGAACTCCTTTACCGTCAGAAAGCTCGAGAAGTTCAGCGTAGTGTGCGATGCGATAAAAGAGTTTATGCGAATTCTCTTCTAGCCTCAGCAGAAGAAGCCGCAGCAAGTAACAACTTAAACGCCCGTATACGGCGTCATGAAGGACTTTACAGGTGGTCGGAACTCCTGCCAACATCCGGTGAAGGATAGTGATGGAAAGCTACTTATCTTGGAAGAAGATCAAATGAGGCGGTGGAAAGAACACTTCGCCGCGGTCTTGAACCGTGTAACCTCAGGTGAAGTCCCCCGTCATCTATATATTAATAGTATAGATAATTTAGCTAACCATCAAAATGTGCGTACACGACTGCCCCGACTAAAGAAGAAATAGTCACTGCAATTATTGCACTAAAACGAGGAAAGGCCGCCAGACTCGACGCTATCTTTGCCGAACTTTATCAAGCAGCGCCAAGCGTAACTGGCGATTTGCTGGACCCACTTGTTGATAAAGGGTGGAGTACAGAGACCTTTCCCACTGAGTGGAAGGAAGCTTTGATCATCAAACTTCCAATGAAGGGTAGCCTCACAGACTGTAATGAGAGGCATTTGTGTGCTACCTGCCGTTGCTAAGATAATAGCTAAAATCGTCCTAGAAAGACTAAAGGCCCACTTAGAAAGCACAATTGATGAAGAACAGGCTGGTTTTCGATCCGGATTCTCCTGTGTCGATCACATTAACACCTTGCGAATCATCATCGAACAATGCGCTGAGTACGATTCTCCGCTTCACTTGCTTTTCATCGATTTCGAGAAGGCTTTCGATAGTGTGAACCGGGATTCGATATGCGCGGCCTTGCGCAGGAGAGGCATCCCTGAGACGCTTGTGGCTATTGTTAAGGCAATCTATAACGGCGCCAAATGTCGCGTTCTGCATAAAGGTGAGGTGTCGGGGGACTTTGAGATTCGCAGTGGAATCCGGCAGGGGTGCATCCTCTCACCGATCCTATTCCTCAGTGATCGGCGATGTGTTGCATGCAACCCTATCCGGACTAGACAGAGGAATTCAATGGACTTTGACATCTTATCTACAACATCTTGACTACGCTGACGACATATGCCTACTCTCCCACAAAATCATGGATCTGTCCGCAATGGCGTTAGATCTCGAGAGGGAGGCAAGCAAGGTTGGGCTAAAGATTAATACCAACAAGACCAAGGTTCTTAGCCCACCATTGCGAAAAAGAAATCCGACACCTATTGCCATCAATATTAATGGGCAGCCTGTGGAGAAGGTGGACAACTTAGTCTACCTGGGTAGCGTTGTTACCGAAAATGGTGGTACGGAGCAGGACATCGCTCGTCGTATCAACCAAGCATGCCTACGGCATGCTGTCCAAAATCTGGCAAAGCAGTTATCTCAGCATCAAGACCAAGCGGGGCCTGTTTCGCTCCCTGGTACTCTCTGTGTATGGGAGCAGTACATGGAAAGTTTCCATAAGAGTTACCAGAAAGCTGCAAGTTTCCGTCAATTCATGTCTTCGTCGAATTCTAAGAATCTTCTGGCCCGAAACAATTTCAAATGAAGAACTAAGTCGACGTACGGGGCAGATGCCAATCGACGAATTGATACGCAGGCGAAAATGACAGTGGATAGATCACACATTGCAGAAGAGTGATAAATGCATTGCTTTGCATGCCATGAAATGGAACCCCAATTCCAACCAAGGCCGAAAATCACATGGCGCCGATCTGTAGTGAAAGAGTGTAACGCGCTGGGGAAGTATTTTGGGGAGCTTTCATCGGAACGACCGGTCCAAAATTTAGCCTTTGTGAGAAAAACAATAGAATATCCAATCAAATCATATTTGGTTAAAATTGGACTATTCTATATATCGTTGTCATAGGAACGACCGTTCCAAAAGCCGGTTTTTGTTAGGAAAACATTTTTATTTCTGAAGATATCTTTACCAAATTTCACATTATTCCATCATCACGTAACTAAATTTGGTTGAAATTGGCACACTATTCCATATACCTCTCATAGGAACAGTGAAATCGGAACAAATTTTACTACTAATTTCAAAGTGGCAAATGCAACATAAATCACAACGAAGGTATGATCATAACTTCGGCAAGCTAGCCCAAGGCTTGTTTTGAATAATTTAAGCAAAAAATAACAACGTTACGCACTGATGTCTGCTGAAGGCCGTAGCTAGAGTTCTCCAATTGCGGGACGTGTAGCGATTCCAATTTTTATCCGAAATCAAAAAGGTTTTAATTTTACATTATTAACTTATTTTCTAAGAATATGAACCTCAATGCAGGAGAAAATAATGGAAATTAAAAATTTTTCAGGTGTTAGAAAAAATTACTTCAATTTTCACACTTTTTTTCACTGATTCCCTTAGGAATATGATATCTTCCCAAATGTTGGTTCATATTCTTTGTAGTTTTATAAAGAATCATACTTTCAATTTTCATAAGTTAGACTTCCCCCAAATGTGAAAAAAGTAATTTTGAGAAAAAACGCGTTACAAAACATAATATGACCGAAATAATCCCTTTTGTTGATGCTTCCAGTACCTTCTATACCGTTATTTGAAAACAAAGATGCTAAAGTGGGGTTCCACTACAAGGCTACGTAAGTGCATAAAGCGACTACCTGAGGTAGTGCTCCGCCCTACTCCCTAGAGTGCGCTCGAGTCTGTAGACTATACCCAATGAGCGCTCGGCTCTATGCTCATAAAATCTAAACGAATGCGAATTTCGCTTTGAAATTTTGGCATCGTATTCTTGGATTGTTAAGCTAACAATATCTACAATAGAAAAATTGGATTTTTTTTAACCTCCTAATGTGGCTTCCCCCCTTAACGGGCAGACTTGTGATTAATTTTTGTACGCTAATGACTATCTTTCCCACCCCGCTACTCCCGACAGCTGAGTTGGTCTGCCAGCTCACTCCACGGGCAGTCCTTAGGGAGTGGTTTTTGATACTCGGGTGTCCTCGGGCCTTTACGGCCATATCAACACACGTCCTCCGAGGTCAATTACTACAATATACACATGTTTCAGTCGCTACTTCGAACACAATTTGGCTTTACTTTATTATATATATTATCTTCGAATTGAAATGCTATTAGTCGAATGTATCAGTTCAAGGAACTTGTTACCAATCCTATTTTTCGTTGACCCTGAACATGCCATCGGACATGCAATAGTTTGCTGTTAAAACATTCCATAATAACTACACTATCGTAATTTTAACACTCATTCTCCTCGACGGAAAAAATCACTCACGAGTGTCCTTTGCGGACACTTTGTGCAGTATACGTATATATCACATACATACGTACACCTCCCTTACACAAAAAGCAATTAAATATTAGAGTGAGCATGGAAATTGGTAGTAAATACATTTTGATATACAAAATGCATTATCATCGCATGTAGCACGAACGTTCTCAATTCTCATGAAGTGTGATACGAAAAAGAAAAATGGCTATTGACAGTGATCCATTAAAATGTTATATGTTCACCTACACCAAGGTGAAATAGGTGATAGGTAGTTTCCCTAGAGCTGGTTGTGACTTCTAATTGACCAAAGAATATGGTGTTTTATCTTGTGTTGATTGTAACTGGGTAAAATCTATTTTATAAGTACATATAAACAAGGTACAACTCAATTAAGATTATTTTTCAAAGATATTATTCTTAACTTGATTTAACGGCCACTAAAATTGGACCGAAGCCCACAAATTACCCTAGCAATCTCGTACGCTTTAGATTCGACACTAATTTCGCACACATTAATTTTTCACGCCTAATTGCATCGAGGTTGCGAAGCGAGTAAGAGAATGACTTAAAAAGTATCTACACTGCATGCAGATACATCGGTACATGGATATGTCTTTGGCTACCGACTGCGTGGAACCTGTTGTGTTGAAGATATCGACGAAGTTTTATAAAGATCCCAGTATAGTTATACTGGATGAAATCATTCGACAAAACACATCCCACGCTTTCGGTAGGCATAAGACATATCCATGTACTTTGTATCATTTTCAAGACATACCGTCCCGCATAGTGTACAGGAGAATACAAATTAACCCAACCGTTGCCCCGTGTGTGGATCAAGCGATCATACACTCTACATATTGTATTTTATATGCGCCTGTGCTTCGTTAGTACGTAAATCCGCGATCGATCGCGTCAAGTCGCGGTCTAGCTAAACACACTTACTATTAGATACTTAGATAGTACTCGTCTAAGTCTAAAGACGGTAAGCGCGACAACACAATTTTATTGCATTAACGTTTACGTTATCCGCGCTGCACAAACTGCATCATTTGCACTATTCTCCTCACTAAATCAGAATTGTGCACTGTAATATATTGATATATCATCGATCGTGATAGTACGCGGTATACGCGATACAAGTATGGTCGTAAGTTCCTTACATCTCACGGGAAAAACACGTTGGTGACCTTGGTGACACTGATTTCAGTCGGCTGGATGGGATTGACCATCACAAGAAAGGGGTGGATCCGCCGCGGAAGTGTAGTCCAAGGTCCGTGGAGCAAGCATCTCTTTCGCACTGTCGCCGATGACGAAGCAACACCCATCCATTGAACTTCTTCGACTCAACCGTCTCTCCATTGGGTGCATACGAGTGTGTGTGTATGTGTGAAGTTGAAGCTATTTCCCGACCTACCCCAACGATTTTCTTATTGAGTCAGGTTAGTGACGTAATTGATGAAAACAAAAAGATTGGTGTGAAGGAGAAGCAATAGCGCTGTGCACGAGTGAGGGAGACAGGTTGTCTGGATGTGGCTGGTGTTGTGAGCAGATTTGAATCACGAGGGGATGGCAGTTGAATGATGTTGACTTGCGTTATGGGTGCCTGGTTGTTTAGTCAGTTCAGTGCGATGTTTTTCGATTTCCGTGAGTTCCCTTTGATGACTGACTCGGATTGACTGAGGATCGGCCACTACATTCATATAACTCGGAAAAATTTTCAATGGGCTTGTTTCCTCTTCTGACCCCCGAGTAGAAAAACAGACATTTCGTGTGACGGACAGATTTTTAGGATAACCCCCAGCTATAAGACATATCCATGTCAATAAATAACTGGCGCAACAGTCCAATTTGAACCATGGCCTCGAGATGAGTTAGCATCATGTCATTTTCTAAATCGTGACGGTATGTCTTGTACAGAGGTGTGTGATCAGCAACACGCTCAACCGAGTTATTTAATGGGTACTCATTTAACAGCTGAGTGGGCTTATAGTCCGACACGTAAATCCCCTTTTTTATCGAAAACTACCGCATTCAGTAGGAATCGAACCGGGGCCCAGTGCGTAGAAGGCGAACGTGCTAACCGTTGCGCCATTCGGACTAAAAGAGAATGGCTTAATCGGAAAAAAATCGAAACGTTAAAACCTATTTTGTTCTGAAGTTGGAGATCGATCGAGCCGTTTGGTCGCTAAACACTAACTACACACAGGCATCCATCTTTTAAATAATAGATACGACTAATTTATAAAAAATACAAATGTAAATAAATATTTAATTGAAATTACAACTTGTGAAATATACAATAACTTTATACAATAAAAAGATTAATTTAAATTTCTAACACCGTTCCCCATGATTTGCCCGCCTTCAATTTCACCCTCAACGGAACACTTAACTGTGCACTATTTTCCATACTTGTTCTAAGAATTTTTGCTATTTTATACAATCTATGCTCCGAAACTTCAAAAATCAACTCATCATGCAAATGTAAAACAAGTTGAACATCATTCAAAGTCAAACCTATCTTTGGTGAATATTTCTCGATATTTCGTTCGATTCGAATAATTGCTTTCTTTGCTATGTCTGCAGCGGATCCTTGAATTGTTGTATTCAACGCCTGACGTTCAGCTTGTCCTAGTAAAATATCCAATGTTAAAATATGTTGTAAAGTTTGATCTATTAATCATCTCACCCTTTAAACATTCATCGGTGCTGGTGATATGTGATAGATACCTTCTACGTCCAGTTATTGTTTCTACGTAGCCATTCTGTTTAGCAAATCGTACGACTTTGTTTGTGTATTGTCTGTGTGAAGGTAAAAGTTCATAATGTTTGTTAGTAATCGGTACAAATCGAATTATGCTGCTAAGTAAAGAAATTACCTGATTCCTGGATAGGCATCATGAAACTGTTCCAACAAAGTCGCTGCCTCATCTTGATCGCATTTTAAATTTTCGGCAAGTGTTTTCAAACCCATGCCGTAAATTATGCCATAGCACATTTGCTTCGTCCCATTTCGAAGCTTTTCCGACACATCGTCCGAGGGAACTTTATTCCATTTCGCTGCGATGGCACGAAATATATCCTCGTCGCTGTTCATAATTTTCATAAGTGTGTTATCCTGATGAGAAGGTTTATAAAACAAAGTATGTAAAATATTATTATTTATGAGAACTGTAAGATCGCCTGATAATAATTTACCCCAGACAAATGTGTAAGTATACGCATTTCCAACTGACAAAAGTCCACAGATATTAAAACTTTTCCGGATGTACAAGAGAATGAATTCCTACAGGAAATGAGAATACTTTCGGAACCTGGCAAATGAATGTAAATTGTTATAATATTGAAATTAATGTAGGATTTGTTTAAAAAATACAAACCTTCAATATCCACCGTAAAATCTTTAGCAACATTTTGAAGATTTGGCTCATGCATTGATATTCTTCCCGTGGTTGTAAAAGTGATACTATTTCCATGTATCCTGAAAGAGATAATTTAAAACAGCGCATCACTATGAGGACCACAATGCATTTTAAAGAAAATCTACAGTTTTGAGAAAGGCTTCACCGAATGTCTTTTTACGTGGTTACAGTTTGGCTTGGTTAGAGCCTAATTTGACTAGAGCCTGACTTGGCTAAAGTCTAACCTGGCTAAAGTCTGACTTGGCTACGGCCACCGCATGTGTAGGATGCGCCGTAGACACTGATTCACAAAAGTTTACAATCTAGTTTTTATCTTGTTGGTCACCTTCCAAGTTGAACAGCCATATAGAAGCCTGATTTGACTGAACTCTGACTTGGCTGAAGCCTGACTTGGCCGGAGCCTGACTTGGCTGGAGCCTGACTTGACTGAAGTCTGACTTGGCTGGAGCCTGACTTGGCTGGAGCCTGACTTGGCCGGAGCCTGACTTGGCTAGAGCCTGACTTGGCTGTAGCCTGACTTGGCTGAAGCGTGACCTGACTAGATCCTGGTCAGGCTGGCTAGAGTCTGATCTCACTAGACTCTGACGTTTTAACTGACGATGGGTTAACTACTCATTTGCCCTAACCCCTTGTGGGCATAGCGCGTCAACTATTCCATGTGGCTTAGCTGACGTCTCGTTGGCATTTAAGCCGCTATTTCGCATACAACAGAACAGGAGCAGAGTTATGTCACAACTGTACTGAATTCTGTTCCTGCAGCTTAACAAGTTTTGGACGATGCACGTTGGCACCATGCACCTCCTGCTCCCATTTAGTCGCCTACCTGCGACAAGTCGTGAAATGTTGTGGCTTATTATTACGCCCTGCACCACAGGAGGACAACACAAACATCCATGGCCACGAACGCCATGGACGGGACTTGAACCCGTAACGACCGTAGTCAGACATGAGAGTGACGCTTCTACGCAATGAGCTCGGTCGCCGCCAACTAAATGACGATGGGTTAACGATCCGTCTAAAAAAGGGCTGATAGTTGTTCCGAGAGCTGGAAAATGGGCCAAACCGAGATCAATGCAGACGACAGTTGATATAAAACATATGCCACCAAGAGGAATAAAAACACGCTCTGAGCGCACAGTGTTTTACGGTTGCTAGTATGTCTGCTTGTAATACTCAGCTAGGAAAGTCAGTAGAATAAGTTCCTCAATTATTCAGTCCCCGATGGGAATAGAGTCGTGCAATGTTTTGTGAGGTAGGTCTGGCTACTATAGCCTGATTTTTTAGACACAGTAATGGATCAACAAACTTACTTTTGGCGTATGGAGACTATATCCTCTAAAACGAACAACAGAAAAGACGGCAGCGGTTTAATTGATTTTATTTTAGCGCTAGCCCAAGCATACATAGCCGAAAACTTTATTTCGTGCGAAAAGTTTTACAGTTAGAAACGCACGCAATTATTGTCTTATTATGGCGCATTCCCTTTCAATGGCGCGTTCGGTAGCCGTGAGGTCTCGGTCGCCACTCTACGATGCTGCATCTAGAGAAACAAAGTTTCAATCCTCGGCTCGTTAACAATGACACAAAAAGAGCGATGATGTTCATCGGTACTTTAAACCCGTCCCATACAAGCACATTTTAACTTTGTCTATGATTTGCTTGGAAAATTGTGGTCGTTATCGCCCGATTCAGGAGATCCCATATCTACCAGGCGAATGCAAAAATGTCCCCATTATCTGACCCAAGGACGTAGAATACCATCAAGGATAGTCTAGTGCATTCGCATCAACATCCTCAGTCATATGACGCCCATCTTGCCTAGATATATATCACTAGTGCATTCGCCTCATGACCCCCAGTCATATGATACCCATCTTGCCTGGTCATCGCTTCATTGCCAAGAAGGTCGTTTTTTTGCCAAGAATGTCCGTTTTTCCACACCAAAGGACTCAAAATACTGTCAATGCTTACCAAAGGACTCAAAATGACTTCACAGTCGCGCTCGGTGGCCGTGATCGTTCGGTCACCGCTATACGATACTAATCTAAAGCTCAGATATCAAATCTCGGCGCGATCAAAAACTGCCTGTGAGTACTAATAGAACTCTCACAGTGCTCCGAACTTGTCAATATAAAGACGGCGCGGATAGGAGGTGCATGCTAGCAACTGCACTTCCGAAAAGTAGATATGCTATTGAAACGTCAACAAGGCAAAGAAATGCTAGAGATGTTGACGCGCCCATGCCCCTGGAGGGGTCAAGGCAATTAGAGACAGTGCATTGGTCTCATCACCCAAATCAGGAGATACCCATTTCTACCAGGTTCGGTTTCCGTTTAATTTCATGATAAAAGAGTCCTTTTTTTCTGATGCACACATGCAGGAGGACCAAAATATCACCGTATGGTACTTATAATAACTCAAGGAAGCGACGTACAAATTTTGGTTGAAATTTGACCATGGGAAATGCCTGGAGGAAAGATCTTTAAAAAGACTTAGGCGAGTAACTCTATTTTTAACAAAACAGAATCTACTGTTAGTCCAGTCGATAATCAAAATTGCGATCCACGATTTGTGCTCAGGATGACACAAGGAACCTACATACCAAATTTGGTGAAGATCAGAATACGGGACAAACGAACAAACGTACAGCATGCATCGGGCTATATGCCCGCATCCATCATCTTTTATATATTTTTTTTTATGTTTATACCAAAGCTTAGGGGGGGGGGGGGGGGACCTTTGATGCGAGAGCACAGCGTTGGCGGTAGGGGATTAAGGTAGTGGGGAGATGGATTGAGTTTGAATAAGGTGACGGTGTACATTCCGTTTAAATTTTTGTAGGTTGCGGGGAAAAAAAAGATGGTAGATCGTTCCACATTCGTGTTGTCCTGGATACAAACGAGTCATAGAATTTGGCGGTGCGACTGCTGCTGAGTTCTAGAAGATGAGGATGGGCACGACTGGCTAGTCGGGTGTTACGTATAGGAAAGGTACGCTCAGGAATGAGGTTGGCTATTTCATCAGAGCAACGGCGGTTGTAGTAGCGATAGAAGAGTGAGAGACAGCCGACACTTCGCCGGTGTTCAAGCGGTTCGATTTGAGATGTTATGGATTCATCGCCAATAAGCTTGAAGGCTTTCCGTTGGACTTTGTCAAACGCGGATAATGCGGTTCTACCTGCGCCTGCCCATATGTGGGAATTAAATTCAAGTCTTGGTCTTATATGAGCCTTGTAAATTTGAGCCAGATCAGATGGTGAAAAGTATCTTTTACAGCGATTCAAAAAGCCCAGACACTTCATTGCATTTTTTGCAACGCAAAAGATGTGGTCGGACCAATTTAGTTTACTAGAGATGTTAATACCTAGTATGTTCAGTATGGGCAAATCAGGAATGCTGACCCCATCGACAAGAATGGGTTGGGCGGCAGGTGAAGCACATCGCTTATTGGAAAGTAGAAAACATTGAGTTTTTGAGGCGATAAACTCTACTCTATTCCCTTTCCCCATGCTATAATTTTTGAAATGTCTTCATTTAGTGAGTCAAACATGCGATCTCTGTTGATAGATGTTGGATTTCGGCGCGAGTCAGCTACAGAGTTGAAAGAGTAAGTGTAGTCAAGGGTGCTATTATCTCCAAAGCTATGGATTGAGTTGGAAGTCACGCTGAGAAGATCGTTGATGAAGAGAAGGAAGAGCGTTGGTGAAAGGACAGTACCTTGGGGGACCCCTGCGTTGAATATTTTTATATAGGACGGGCCAAAAATTAGTTCAGGCGTCCCCCACTTATTCGCCATGTTAGGGACCGGAGCAATGGCTAAAAGCGGAACGTAGCCTTTTTTCAGCTTGTAAATAGATTTTGACCGTCTTGAAACGTAAAATACACGTTTATATCACTTTTTAGGGTTTTGTATTAAAAACAAAACCCTTATGAAATCGGTCAAATGTCTGTCCGTCTGTCCGTCTGTCCATGAAATATCTCACGAACGGCTGAAGCTACATACATGAAATTTTGTGGGAGTATGTAGAGTTATTATAATTCGCCGGAGAAAGCGATTCGTTGTAATAGACTGACTTTAAGGGGATGTCCCCATAGAGGGGAAATGAAGGTCAAAAAAAAATTTTCATCTGGTATAGGCAAGTGGGGTATCATGAGAAAGGTAACACCGAGTACATTTCATTTCCGGTATTTTCATCAAATTTAAAAAAAGGGGAAAAGAGATAGAGGGGAAAATATGTGATCCAAGTTTGTCCCCCCCCCTCGCATTTCGATATCGTTATACTTAGAAATATGAAAATTTGCAGAAAAGCTGCATTTTACTAATATAGAAAACCGAAAATCGTAGAATTTTGATATGTCATCAAAAAAGATTAATAATAGTACATTTATATAGTTGCAGTTAGCATACTCCTGCACGCTTTAAGCACACCCGAGGTCAAAAATATTGATGGCCAATGATAACTAACATCATTGGCAATAATATCTCTAAGTTTCATTACAATCACATAATATTTAATAATAGTACATTCATTTAAAGTTAGACATTTTGACACTATCCACACAAAAATTACATCTACCGGCCTCATAGGTGTGAGTACTACTTTCATGTTGTTTTTCGTAGTGCGAATTGCAGTTATTTAATTAATCATTTTTGAAAGGGTAAAGATTAGTTGGGGGCGCTGCGTCGTAATTGGCAAACTTTACCGGGTGGAAGGGGGGAGGGGTCCACATAAAGGCGAAATTAAGGTCAATTTTTTTTTATCGACTGTTATAGGCAAGTGAGGTGTCGTGAAAGGTAATGTTGAGTACATTCTATTTTTTCGCATTTTCTTGAAATTTGTAGAAAGGGGAATAGTGGGGGAGGAGAAAATATTAGTTCGTAATCCCCCCCTCCCCCTCCGTGGCATTTCGAGACTGTTAGAATTATGAAATTTATGTAGTTACAGTTAGCACACTCCTGCATGCCTTAAACACTTTCGAGGTCAAAAGTACTGATGGCCAACGATAACCAACACCTTAGGCAATAATATGTTCTAAGTTTCGTTACAATCACGTAATATGAATTGGCATGTAAAATGTAAGTGGGTAAGACACTTTAATTATGTTTTTTTTTTGTCCATCAAGAAGAGCAAGCAGACGATATTTATATACCAAAATAAGCGCTTGCTACAAAACCCTCGGATTGCGGGCGTAGCCCTCTATATTCCGGTTTCATTTAAGAATATGAAACGTCAATAGCACAAATTATTAAACAAATGCAGAAAAATTAATAAAAACTTATTTGGAAATACTTCACTTCTTAATTACCCTATTAATTAAATAGGGGAGGATACTTATCAACACAGTTGAAAAAATGATTAAGCATTAGAAAATTAAAATTTAACTCTTTTTGCAAAAGTGGAGTTTCCAGGATTTGAATCTGAAGAGATTGTTGCCGATGGCTGCGCAGTGACTGTCTTGAAATAAGACAACATTGACGTTTCTTGCGTAGATCTCTTTCTCCTCTCTCTGAGAAGTTCGAAATACAATAGCAAGCTATTTGGTCTTCTAAGCCCCTTTTTACTTTGGCACTTCTTTCGTAGTTCGGGTTGACCCCCTCCCAAAATGCTATTACCTCCTCAACTTTTGAGATTCCTTCCTGCAATTCCTCTGTAGTTAAAATCCTCTGTTGACCCGCCACTCGGTATATCTTCCTGTTCTCTGGACAATCTTCTCTGTTCTTCGATTAAGAGAAGATCTTCATAATTCGATTCCTCATTATGGGAGTCAAGCAAGTCTTCAACATCTCTAGGTTCGACTTCTAAATCTAGTTCTCTTGCCATGTTAACAACGTCTGAAGTTGCTTCAATCACTGCATCCTTGCTAGCTTCCAAATCGCTCATAAATGAATGAAACCAAAAATTTGGCTTTATTTTTGGAAAAACGACACTTTACAACTGCATTGAACGGAAACAGTTCTCCGAAATTGGAAATGAAAAGTTATATGGGGAAAGAGTGAGACATGCGGCGAAGAAGCGGATCGGCGAAAAGCGGAACGGCGAAAAGCGGGGGACGCCAGTTTGTAACTAGTAATAGGCCGATAGTCCAATAGTATCGATAGGCCAATTTTAAGAAAATTCGGTTAAAGGAGGGAAAAAGTGGCCAATTTTCTTGCCGGATGTATTCATGTAGAATCTGTTATATCAATATTTGTAGTGGTCGGAGTGTTCGAACACGAAATAAAAAATTGTATGTCGTTTGGTTGAAGAGATGTTTATTGTGGTTTATTTGCGATCCAAATGCATAGTTGAACAGGTGTTATAGTTATTTTTGGCAAGAATTGTGGGTTGTGTTCTCGTGGTGTTTCAGCAAGAATTAACGATCTCCGCTTTGCCTTTATTTTGCAATTTTGACTTCAGATTCGGAATCAACCACCAAAAAAACCCCTACTAGTTTCTTTCAGCAATGTTGGCCGTGTTTAAAAAAAGTGTTGCCATTCTGGATCCTAAACTTTGTTTGTCTTTCTAATTTTAACTTCAAATTCGCAATATGCGATCCAAAAAAAAACTGCCAGTTTTTTTCCAGCACGATTGGCTCTGTTTTGAAAAAGAAGTGTTGCCGTCCTGGATCCCCATTTTGTTTTTAATTTTTAGAGTCGTACAATGTTTTGTGAGGTAGGTCTGGCTACTATAGCCTTATTTTTTTAGACACAGTAATGGATCAACAAACTTACTGTTGGCGTATGGAGACTATATCCTCTAAAACGAATAACAGAAAAGACGGTAGCGGTTTAGTTGATTTTATTTTAGCGCTAGCCTAAGCATACATAGGCGAAAACTTTATTTCGTGCGAAAAGTTTTACAGTTGGAAACGCACGCAATTATTGTCTTTTTATGGCGCATTCTCTTTCAATGCCGCACTCGGTAGCCGTGAGGTCTCGGTCGCCACTCTAAGATGCTGCACCTAGAGACACAAAATTTCAATCCTCGGCTCGTTAATAATGACACAAAAAAGTGAAAAAAGTGGCCAATTTTCTTGCCGGATGTATTCATGTAGAATCTGTTATATCAAAATTTGTAGTGGCCGGAGAGTTCGAACACGAAATAAAAAATTGTATGTCGTTTGGTTGAAGAGATGTTTATTGTGGTTTATTTGCGATCCAAATGCATAGTTGAACAGGTGTTATAGTTATTTTTGGCAAGAATTGTGGGTTGTGTTCTCGTGGTGTTTCAGCAAGAATTAACGATCTCCGCTTTGCCTTTATTTTGCAATTTTGACTTCAGATTCGGAATCAACCACCAAAAAAAACCCCTACTAGTTTCTTTCAGCAATGTTGGCCGTGTTTAAAAAAAGTGTTGCCATTCTGGATCCCAAACTTTGTTTGTCTTTCTAATTTTAACTTCAAATTCGCAATATGCGACCCAAAAAAACCTGCCAGTTTTTTTCCAGCACGATTGGCCCTGTTTTGAAAAAGAAGTGTTGCCGTCCTGGATCCCCATTTTGTTTTTAATTTTTTGCAATTTCGACTTCAGATTTGGAATCAGCGACCCAAACCAAACCCCTCACTAGTTTCTTCCGGTAATATCAACCGTATTTATCGAACGTATTTTTTTAAGTGTTACCATTCTGTATTCTTCATTTTGTTCTTGTTTTTTTGCAACTTTGACTTATCTGGAACTAGCGACATATACGCGTAAATGAAAATAAATATAAAATCTCATACACAAAACATCGCCCCAACATTCCAAAGTATTATCCTTTCATTCGACAAAACCTTTCACACAAAGCAAACTACGGGCTATCGAATCAACTTTTCACTAAAAGCAAACTACCGAGCTATCGAAACTATCGGGACTATCAGTCGATAATTATTCCCATAACTATCAGCCGATAGTTTTTGGAATAAATATCGATAGTAAAACCTATCGAACGAGTATTTTTTATTATCGATACTATCGATAGTAAAGACTATCGAATAACTTTCCGATAGTTATTCAATAGTGCCCACTATTAGCCTCGTACCTCGTAGGAGCTCGTACCTGAAAAGCAATGACAGTTTAGCAAATACGCGGTGGTACTGGCTAAGTATAAGATCAAAGATCAAAATGAGATTGATGCTTAACTTTCAACGACATTTTACTATAATAAGAATATGCTATGTAGCTCAACGTCTCCTGGCATTATATCAAATGCATTGTCTAACGGGTTTCAAACAATGCACAAATACTTTACGCGGTGTAAAATCAAAATAAATCCCGACAAAACAAAAAAGCGTAAAACTTGCTTAATTCCTTCCGCGCCGCTACAGTTAGGGGGCAATATCGTCCACTGGAACCTAGATTTTATAAAATACTTAAGAGTTCTCCTTGACAAGAAACTTATCTTCAAAGCAAACACTGATGCCCTACTTAAAAAAAAACAATCTTTTAATTTAAAATTGTATACCCGTTAATCCACAGGAAATCTTCATTAACAGTTGAACGCAAACTATTGCTATTTAAAACTATCTTTCAACCTACATTAATTTACGCGGCAGTAGCTTGGGGATCCTGCGCTACATTTCAGGATCCTGAAAATCTTACTAGATCTGCCTTTCTTTTTTTCCTTTATTTTCACTGCACGCTATATGCTTCCTTAAGTTTTTAGTTAATGTCAAACACGAATAAGAGGTTTTTATTCCCACTTTCCCTCTTACAATACTTTACTCTTTTTAACTAAATTCTATTGTGTATTGTATGTACTCGTATGTATGTATATGTATTGTGTATTTTACACTTTTAATTTTCTTATTATTTGTTAGTTGTATAAGCAAATGATTGATCTCTTACTTAAAAAAAACTGTTATTTTTGTATCACTAATACTTTTAATTAGTTGAATAAAGAATTTGAAAATAAATTACATACCTTCCATTTTTTGCATTCTGAATTAATGGCTGAATGGTTTTGTTCAAAGTTGCCCCTAACTTTCGATAATTCAAGATATAATTTGCCATTGGAGAATCCATCTTTTCTAAAATTTGCTTCGCCGTGGAGACTCTTCCGTTTGGTTTCTTGTGTAACCCCAGAATCTGAAAATATTGTTTGAAAGGATAATCTATGTATTATACATATATAATTGAATAAAAAAACAATCATTACCCGCGCCACAGTCGATGTTGAGGTCAAATTAAAACGAGAGCCGTGCAATTCATACATCTTCTGCTCTAACTTCTTCATGACTTCTAGTATTTGCTTTGATAATTCGCCCAAGGATGAGACATCAACAGGGAATCCGATACATTCCATTTTCCACAAGGCATACTGTGTGGGCATTTCCAATTCTGCAAAATTTAAGACAACGTTTAGTGCATATTGAATATATTCAGTGGTCTATTTGAGAGTACATATTTACCATGGAAGAACTTTTTTAAATTTCCGTTTGCGATTCGTTCCAAATTTTCGACTTGACTTTCCAAAACATGCAAACTTACACATGCTTCCACGGCAGATCTGAAAATTGTAAGTTTTCTATTTATTTATTCTTGATAGCTTTGATCGGACTAGATTTATGTATGAGAGTTTATTTCGTAGTCTATTGATCATGATTATGACTATGTTTTAAAACCAGAGAAGAAACCAACGCAAGGCGAATCATACCGTCCCATTACACTATTGTCTCCTCTGGCCAAGACTCTTGAAGTGCTACTCCACCCTATAATTGTGACCCACATTCAATTAGCCGATCATCAACATGACTTTAGAAGAATGCACAGTACAACTACGGCTTTGGATTTTTTTTTTTTTTTGTTAATTGCCTTGACCCCTTCAGGGGCATGGGCGCGTCAACATCTCTAGCATTTCTATGCTTTGTTGACGTTTCGATAGCATATTTACTTTTCGGAGGTGCAGTGGCTAGCATGCACCTCCTACATCACATCAAGAATACACAATGGCCTCAACCAAGCACGTCCATGTCAACGAACTATTCTAGTGGCTTTAGACCTGTCAAAGGCATTTGACACTGTCAGCTACTCGTTTCTCCTGTCTTACATATGCGGTATATCTCTTCTGTCGGGAATAATCAAGTCAATCGCAAATTACCTTGCCGGAAGACAGTCCTACGCGGAGTTTAGAAATGGGAAATCTAAACTAAGGAAAATTAAACAGGGTGTCCCTCAAGGAGAAGTCTTATCTCCCACCCTGTTTAATCCGTATATGTCAAGACTCCCGACGCCAAGGACCAAGGAAGTGAAGCTACAACTGGATATTGCGGTAGATGGTCAAACTATTCCCACAATTTACCACCCTAAAATTCTTGGTGTCACATTTGACAGCATGGCCACCTCCTCGGCTCATCCGTCAACCCTTTGTGACGGGATGAGAAGCAGGAACAAAGTCCTCAAAGCTTTAGCTGGCAGTTCCTGGGGGGGAAATAAGGAGACTCTACTCGCGACATACAAATCCATCGGAAGATCTGTGGCCAATTATGCGGCTCCCATATGGTCAGCCAATTTATGCGGCACTCAGTGGAAAAACATACAGACCTGCCAGCTTAGAACTGTCACAGGCTTCCTCCTGATGTCTTCACAGGACCATCTGCATCAAGAAACCAGAATGATGCCCTTTAAAAGCCACAACACTCTTCTCACCAACAGTATCTAGTTGGCTGTTATCGGAATGACCATCCTAGCTCAAATCTGATGGACAAAACCCCACCGCCGCATCACATTAGTGTCATCACACACTGTCGAGCTCGATCGCGAACACGGTACAAGTGGACCGGTTTTCTTCACCTTTATGTGAAGTGTGTGTGTGTGTCTTGAGCTATTCAAAGGACATTTGTACGAGGTCTGAATTCATACTTATCCCGCATCGACAGTGAAGTCCAAAACTCCTGCTCAGCATGTGGTCTCGCTCCACGTGACTTTGAGCACATCTTTAAATGTCCAGCAGCCCACACGCCCTTAACTCCTATTGCGTGATGGGAGAACCCCATCGAGGCAGCTGGAGCCATTAACCCAGAAAACTTGGTGTAGTACATGCTGAGATCAGCAAGCAATTGGGATGGAATGGGTCGCATTATTAGTGATAAAATAACTGGCGTAACAGCCCAGCGACCGGTAGCTCGGTGCGTAGAGGTGTCAGTCTCATGTCTGACTAAGGCCTTTACGCGTTCAAATCCCGTCCACAACGTCATGGCCATGGATGCTTGTGTTGTCTTCACCCTGTGGTGTGGGGCGTAATAATAAGTCACAACATCTCCCAACTTGTCGCAGGTAGGTGGCTAAATGGGAGCAAGAAGTGGCATGCTGGCAACGTGCATCGTCCAAAACTTTTTTATGCCAACGAAAAGTCAGCTAAATCACATGGAATAGTTGACGCGCTAGGGCCCACTAGGTATTAAGGCAAATGAGTATCATCTCATTTTACTATATCGTAACAAAGGTGTGTGATCAGCAATATACACTCAACGTTATTTACCCCTAATGGGTACTCATTTAACAGTTGAATAGGCTCATAGTATGATACGTAAATCCCCTTTTCTTATCGAAAACTATTGCATTCAGTCGGAGTCGAACCGGTGCCCAGTGCATAGAATGCGAACGTGCTAAAGGTTGCGCCACCCAGACTACAAACTACAATTATTTGTGATAATCACAAGAAACTCTGGAAAGAGGAAGAAAGGCGAATGTCGACACGCCGCAATAACGGCGGATTAGCCAAATGCAGCCCTGTGAAGTCATACCAAGAGGCGATCCCGCAGGACGGATGTGACGACTGACTAATTTCTTTATACAATGCAAAGAATGCACCAAAGTGTCTGGCTTTTACTAATTCATAAAAAGCACTTTTCAGTATCTAACTTGGCACAATTGGGACTACTCGGAAAGGACAAAGGAAGAAAAATAGGAAGGATGACCATGTACCGTAAAATCCACCGAGAGTTTGACATGACCGGAGTTTATACCGGATACATAATCATATGCGATCAAAGATCCATTCCTGAGTCGACCCTGTCCAAAGTGAGATTAAATTTTATACAAGAACTTCTTTACAGGTCAAAAGACAAATGAAAAAAGGTAGATTGGTATTGCGTTTACTTACCTTACTTTACCCAAAATGGAACTCGTATAATTTAAACCTAAACTATTATACGAAATGCATGTGCCAGCCAATGATATAAGTGCACCGCATTCCGGAGCATGCGTTTGCACCTGAAACGAATTATTTTACTATACTTCAAGTTATTGTTGCTTCATTATTTTCTTACAATGCTTTTCAATGACATCTCCTTATCGGGTTCGAGCAGCCAGTTGCCAATCTTAGGATCCTCTATCCTAGCCCTTATCTCTTTCAACTCAGGCACGCACTTTTGCAGAGTTTTCAATTGCTCTTTGGCGTCAAATATTCTCAAAATTAACTTCTCATTTTGAACCAAATCTACAACAGCTTGCACCCTCTTCGATCTTTCGATTTTATTTTCGTTTTCTTTATTTTGAAAATTCAAAAAATAAACTACATTTTTTTCAGAACATATTGACAGTCCCGTAATGTAGTATGCATCATCGAATTCAAAATCAGTACCATTATCACGACCACTTGTCGGAATTTGATTGATGAGTAAATTGGCACCGATCATTGGACGTTTCTTGTGGACAAGCCTCTGAACAGATACGGAGAGGCCCAGATGTGTTGCTTTGTGCCATTCATTAATGGCTTTTTCAAACAGTTGGTCATTGCCACACACGTCTATAATTGAAATACTCTTAAAGGATCCAGAACTCGATTCAATTTTACTTGTGCTCAAAATATGCGACGCATTCAAGTGCATTGGATTGTTCAGTAGAGACGATGATGCACAATCTGATATTTCAATAGAGCCGCATGAATCCTTCGTTGGTTTTTCCGCTTGTACAGTTTTTGTTTCTGAATCTTTTAGGATTTTTCTCGATCCGTTTAGAGATTTCTTTTGTGTCAATCGGGAACGAAGCATTCGAGTTGAATTTGCGCCTAATTTTGGTGTTGTTCTTACTGGTTGTGAATTGGTTATTTCCTCTATACTTCTGTTGACGTTGATGGGACTATTTGGTTTGCGTTCTACCTTGGTTTCGGGATTGTTCGATTTAAGTTTAACGTCATCTGAATGTTTTGTATCGAGCGCCTTTACAATTTGGGAATTTATATCGATTATAGAATCATTGAATATATCGGCAATTTTGGCAGTTTTCACATGTTCCTCTTTTCTTGTGTTTGGTGAGGGCATAGTTGCTTGTTTGAGTATACTGACTTGAGGACTTTTGGGTGAACAGACATTCGCATTTTTTGTCGTGTGATTACGAGGACTTCTTCTTTGAACAACTTTTGATAGATCGCTAATGTTTGATTTAGCCTTTATAATCCTTGGGGTTACTTCACTCTTCGTATCAGTTTTTATATGTTGTGATGTAGTGGCCTCTTTCGACTTCAGCTTCGACAATTGTGAAGCACGCTCGTCACCGGATTTTGGCTTTGGCAATTGTGAAATAGTTTCGCCTTTCGTTTTAGTTTCTAAGATCTGCGGATTAGTTTTTTCATTCGATTTTGGTTTTGAAGTCAATGGTGTCATAGTATTTGTCGTTTCAACCCTATTCATCGGACCACTGTTTATTTCCGCTTGTTTAACACAAGACTTGCTTTGTACTTGACTATCAGGTTTGTTTGTTCCGATATCATTTACTGTTGCAATCGGAATTTTCGGTTCTTCTTTGATATTTTCAGTTGTTCTCTCATCGGTAATAGTGTTATTCCATTTGACACCTCCGACGCCTATCTCAAGTTCCAAATATTGCCGTGCGCTTGAAATTAAAAGTTTAGCAATATCCCTGACTGTTAAGCCTGTAAATTTATACATTTAATATTAGATTCAAGCTCAAGCAAATCTTCTGGATGACTTACCAACTTTGCCTGTAATATACAAACATCTCATCAGATTTCGTTTATTCGTCTCGTATTCATTTTCGTTTTCATGCTGCTTCTCAGAATCGAAACTTATGCTATCAAACAAAATCTTCTCCACACTTAAATATTCAGCATTCGCGAGCTCCACTAGATTGGTTACACCCGCATTGAATAACGCCCTAGCTTTCTGGCCATTTAATTCAGGAATACGCATAAGATCAATCAAATCTCGATGTACGCCAAAGAATAGACGCTCCTTAAACTCGCCAACTATTAGCGCAAGCAGTGTCCAATTTAAGGCACCACAAAACGAAGTGACAATTCCCGCAAATGTTGAAGACATTTGCTGCAGACTTTGTAGTAGACCTCGAGAGCATTTATACTTTTCCGAGACTACATTCAACGGTACTTCATTGACTAGTTCCTGTAACGCTAGAGCTGTATAGAACCTACAAAAAAAAAACATTTAATCGCGGTTCAACATAGAAACCTTCACCTTGCACCTTTTGTGTATCTGCAACATTTTATAATCGAGTTTCGCATGGCCTCGCATAGCTTTCACCAGAAATGACTCCTTCACGCCGACCAATTCCGCAACTCGTTTCATTGATGACGACAATTTTTCGTGTAAGTCTAAATACAGAAGCCAGTCAATGTCTTGGAGTTGATAGCACACCGAATACGGTGTGACCAAATAAACAGCATGCAATTCGGATTCTAGGACGAAACAGCGACGAGATTTCTGTAGTTCAGAAAATAATAACAAACCGTCGTTTGGGGGCAATGATGAACCTGAAGTGTGACATATGATAAAGTCAAGATGATAGGAAATTCCAGGGATATAAAAGCATACTCAGGCAAGCCATTCCTAATCTGGTGGGTACATAGGTCATAGTGCATGTTTCTTCATTCATTTGTAGCCGAATGAATTCATACTCTACCAAAAATTTAAGGGAATCATTTAGAGTATCGGTTTTTCCTTCTTTGTTTTCTTCATAGTCATCCGATTGATTTGCTGCGTCGAATTGAACTTCTACCGCATCTCCTTGTTCCGTATTGTGCAACTTTTGAGTATGCAAAAGTGTGCATTCGAGAAAATTGTTAACGTCGTCCTTTGTAGTTGCTATTCCGGCAGAAATGACTTCCAGTAGCGCTCTTTTGAGAGGCATCTATGGAGAATAATTAATTTCATTAGGAATTTTCAATATTGGTCAGACACTCAAATATTTTCAATGGTGTACTCACTCCAGGCACTTACACTGCTTTCTAAACTTAAACATGACTGTATGGGCAACAGTTCAGAACAGACGAGATCCTTTCCTGTTTTAAAATTGGTTTCCGTGCAGATAAGTATAGATTCCCCCAACGAGTCCTGGCCAACAAAAAAAGTCCAATTTTATATTTTAGTTGGGTTGAAAAAAGGTTTAATAATACCTTTCCTGTACGTCCGGCTCGACCGATCATTTGTTTATATGTCAACGGGTTCATCTTCTTTCCAGCGAATAGTGGCGATCGGATTATTACTCTTCGAGCGGGCAAATTAACACCAGAACTAAGCGTACTTGTAGCTACCAGCACTTTTAGACCGCCTGCTTTGAAATTGGATTCGATGATGTCGCGTTCTTCCGATGTTAGACCAGCATGATGAAAGGCGCACGCATAAGAAATGGTTTTTGCTAATACCGGGTCCAATCCTATGTAGCCAACAAATAAATTATAATATTATGAAAATATTATTATCAGTCTAAGCCCGCTTAATTGATGGATCCATAACAATGCTCATGTCGAGAAGCAAGGAGAAACTATCCAGCCAGTAACATAATTGTGTTCTGTTCCAATGATTTGTCGCCTTTCAAATGCAAAATGACGCACTGAGACCCTTTGCATTTGCATCTCGTCTGAATGGCGTGTCTCATTTGCTTCCGAGTTGCTCATCAAAAGGGTTGTGAATTTGTGATCCCTTAAGTATGAAGCGAAGCATTTGTTGCGAGATTGGAGAGTGTCGGCAGAGCACTCATTCTCTGATCACCGGTATCTACAGTTTCGACAGGACGAGTGCCCCAGTAAGAGCTCGGTCTTCAGAAATCGTAAAAGAGCCGACTCAAAGAGACATTACCCCCCCTTACCATGCCAGCCATCTAGTAGGCAGGAGCTACAAAATATGGCGCAGATCTTGGCGGGAGCGTATGATGTTCAAGGTGGTCACCCGATGGTGTTGTGGGGACGGAATCGAAAATTTGGCGAAATGACCGTGAAGGTCCGACGACGCTAGAAACGAATGCTTCACAACGAGCTGAGCGGCGGCACATGCTTATTCCAGCTTAGTAATTCTTCTTACTGGTAATTCTGCCACCAAATCGTGCCCAATTAGCAGGCATAAAGGAAATCGCCCTGGTGGAATGCTCGGATTGGCGGCCTACGGGTCGTGAGCAGAAGAAGCTTCAATGTGGCGAAGTCCTCGGGTCTTGACTCTGACTGATCAATCTACAAAAACACCTAAAATTATTTAAAAAAAAAAAAGAAATCAGAAGGGCTAAGCGTGAGTCATGGAAGAAATTGTATGAACAAGTTGAGGAATTCAGTGAGTCTTCAAGACTACTACAGACTAAATTTTACCCACTGCTTCAAACATACTAAACTATCTGTTGAAGCAAGGTGGGACATGAACGACCTCTAGTGAAGAAACTATCGAGGTCTTGTTTGACACTCACTTTCCTTCTAGCTCATCTGGTGGAGCGCCAAATGACTCCAGTTCCCGAACAGTAATGACACCTTGTGACCCTGATTTGGTTCTCTCGAATGGTAAAGTAGCACTTTCTATAAACAGTTTTGACCAGTACAAGTCAGCAGGACCGGATGGTGTTTTTACAGTTGATGTAAAACAAACGATGGACATAGTGTACCCCTGTGTTGAGGGGTATGTTCAGGGCCTGCCTGGAGCTAGTACACTTTCCAAGCACATGGTCAAGGTGAAGGTGGTTTTTATCCCGAAAGCGAGTAGGAGCCTAGACTAACGTCCGAAAGACTTCCGTCCCATAAGCTACCATCAACTTTGCTGAAGAGTCTAACATACACTTAGGTGCCACCATTTCGTCGCACGTTCTCTTCTCAGCATGCCTACTGGAAGGGTATATCGGTAGACACAACTTATTGGTAACATATCTTGAAAAATCTCTGAGTTGCAAGGAGTACACGTTGGATACCTTCTTAGATATTGAACGCATTTTCAATGACGTCAAACCGGCACCTATATCGAATGCACTATCGAGTCTAGGTGTAGATGACCCACTCTGTGCGCTTGTTAGCTTAAATCTTTATTATCATTATTATTTGTATCAGTCTAATGCTTCGTTTACACGTTAACGCTGAGCCAAGCACCGAATATTGAAAAATTGCATTGAAAAGCACCAACAACAAGAAGATACCTTTTCTGCTCTTACATGGCCAACATGAATTCATGAGCATTCGTAACCATTTGTTGGTGGTTTTCAATGCAATTTTTCAATATTCGGTGCTTGGTTTAGCGTTCACATGTTCACTGCTACATGAAGTAACAAGTTTCATTTCATTTCGCATTCTCCTTCTTACATATATAGAAATACATACTCGTAATACTGGATATTACTCCAGAAAAAAGAAGATCCATTTACCTGCTGGACTGTTCTTCATCTGTATCTTAACATCATCCAAATCCGATTTGCTGATTCGAGAACGTATTTTCTCACTAAATTGATTTTCACTGTTAGCAACACTCCAAATCGACTTGGCCAAATGAACGCACAACGTTTCACACCAATCTTTCGACGGACAAAACACAATAACCGAACAATCCATTATTATCGTTTCAATACACAGGTGAGCAATATGATCTTGATCTTTCCCAATTTCGGAAAACTGCTCACACTTCAACTCGCGAATCAATTCCATTTTATTATTGTAAATTTTCGTTCCCACCTTGATCATCTCTTGCAATTCGACGGGTCGGTAATGTGTAACGAAGAATTCCGCATGTAACCACTTTTGCAGTAAAATAATATTCGAAAGTGTTGCAGACATTCCTACGATTTGAATGTTTATCGAATATTTTCGGCAGATATAGATGACTTTAGCGAGAAGTAATTCCAGTATGTAGCCGCGCCCGGGATCTGAGACTAGATGGATTTCATCGACCACAATTATGCCGATATCTTCCAATTTATTTCGTTCCAACAGTTTGTTAACGATTGAGTTTGCCTTCTCGATGGTACAAATCGCTACATTTATGCTATCAAATCCTCCGGCGGGGGTGTATCCGCCACAAAAGCCATCAACTCGGTAGCCGGATGAGGTGAGCAAATCCTGTAGAAACAAATATGGGCATGAATATGTTTCGGTTGGGGATAGTTTAAGATTAAAAACTAACCTGTAGATAAAACATTTTCTCTCTTACAACAGAGATAAAAGGTAGAATAACTAAAGCCTTCTTCTTCCTTTCAATTACTGTTTTTATTGTCAATAGTTCGCTTACTAACGTCTTTCCGGCTGAGGTTGGTGCACTGTACACGAGATTCGCATGATCGAACAGAACCTTGAACGGAAAGTATTAAACAATTTAAAAATAATGGCAAATAACAAAGATTTTATTTATTATTTTCAAAGTTCTCTTGGCTTAAAACAATTAGTCACGATGATGATTCTGACGAAAGGAAGATGGAACTCATTTCCTCTAATTGACAAAAGTCAACACATTAGATTGTAATGAGAGATTTGGCAGCGCGATTGCTGAACTGGGGAAGCTGGAGATGTGACCGTTAAGGTCAAGAGGACGCCGAAGCGCAAATTTCATTAAGGCAAGGCGGCCACATGCTTGGGCTCTAGCCTTATTAGGGGGGAATGGGGGTGGATACTTACCAGCCTACTCAATTGCTCTAACCCCTTGTGGGGCATAGCGCGTCAACTGTTCTATGTGGCCCAGTTGACGTTTCGTTGGCATAAATTGGTTTCAGAGAATGCAGTTGCCAGCATGCACCTCCTGTCCTTGGAGTGCTCATTACCACTAACTAAGACTTCGCATGCCTAACGACATGAAAAAAAACTAAAACACAAACAGGCGAGTCGAATTGGAGCGTTGGGCGGATCAAGATCGAATCGCCAATTGGAAACCGCCAAAAAAAGGGAAAATTTAAATAAATAAATTAATTATAAAGTGAATTCAGTTTACTCTCTCTCAGCGGACACCTCTTCTAAGCGGACATTTTTTTAAGAACGGATGATATTCACAAGGTTTTTATAGAAACATACTCTGTTTTAAGCGGTCATCCTCTTAACCGGGACACCAAATTTCGTATACTCAAGACAAGTCACTCCCTATTAAGCGAACAACACAAATTCAAAAATCTGCGAATCATTGGCACTATGCCCTTATATCTATTATATTTCATATGTAGTCTGGGTACATGGTTCAAGTATAGACGATTACGCAAAGAAGTGTGCAACTTTTCGTTCTCTCTGGGCATGCCGTCACAGTTTCAATTTTTCATTTGCGAGCGTTGCATTTTGTCTGAAATTTCATGGTTTTTGAAAGAAACATTCCATTCAAATCTACAGTTGTATTCTAATTTTGACGAAAAATCGAACACTCGACCTTTACGGAATAAGATAGCCTTGTCTATTATAGTACATGAGATTTAACCCTCTTTCCCACCTCTTAAAACAAATTATCAGTCTAACCTGCAGTGTTACTCCGATCTGGATTCAATTGTGAAGACTGGATATTCAAAGCAAGGAGAAGGTCAATGTCTACATGAGATTCTGAAAAACTACCCCATCCTCCTTTTCACCAAGGACTGACGGCTTCAACTTTAAGCTATCGTTCAATGACAAAAATTGGTTTCTGAAATGCGCGTACTCTCCTGGACAATGGATCAGAAGGTCCCCAGAAAGCACAATTTCTTCAATTAGAGAGAGAATTTCAGCGGTATAAATTAAACATCTTAGGAGTTAGTGAGATACGATGGTGGAACAGCGGAGAATTCATCTCTCCAACGCAAAGCACCGTAATGTTGTACTCCGGCAAAGCTACCGGTAGTGGTCGAGAGTCATGTGTACAGCTCCTTTTAACGAGAGCCGCACAAAGCTTACTCTTATCCTGGAGTCCGATCTCCGACAGAATCGTGACCGCCAGGTTCCGGACAAAAACGAGAAACATTACAATTATCCAACTGAACCCGCCAATGTTGTGGCGAAAGATTCCTTCTACGAACAACTTAACGCCGTTCAAAGCAGAACACCCAAAGGTAGCATTGTAATGGTTCTGGGAGATCCTAATGCGAAAGTGGGTGCTGATAACAATGGGCTCAGGCATATGATGGGGAGGCACGATCTTGGTAACCTAAACGACAACGATGAAAGATTTGTAGAGTTCTGCTATTTCGACCGTTTCTTCATCGGTGGTACCATGTTTGAGCATAAGGACTGCCACAAAATCACTACTACTACTCAACTGCCCTAACCCCTTGTGGGGCATAGCGCATCAACTGTTCCATCTGGCCCAGTTGACGTTTCGTTGGCATAAATTGGTTTCAGAGAATGCAGTTGCCAGCATGCACCTCCTGCACATCCATGGCCACGAACGTTGTCGTGGACGGGATTCGAACCCGAAACGCCGGTAGTCAAACATGAGACTGATGCCTCAACACACTGCGCTACCGGTCGCCCCAAAATCAGATGGTCCTCTGTTTATCGGCACCGAAAACAAAATCAGATCGACCTGTTTGCCATTAGCAAGAGATTCTAAAATTGCCTTCGGGACGTGCGAAATAAGAGGGGCGCCGATATTGGAATGAGAAGAGATCATTATCTTATGATCGCTTATATTCGACTGCGAATAGCAACCGTGCGCCGTCCTAGTGACGAAAGATCCAGGCATCGTAAATGCAACACCGTCCAGATAGTGATTTGAACGAATACTGGGGTGCCATCAAAACGGCGTACATTGACAGCCCAGATACCATCTTTGGTACTAACCCGGAATGCCAGCATTAGTCTTAGAGGTCCGACGTATCATACCAGCGGATTGTTGAAAGTAAACAGATGAAGGCACGATTAGCTACAGCGACAGACAACAATCGAAGTAGCATAGAGCTACTTTACCGTCAGAAAGCTCGTGAAGTCCAGCGTAGTGTGCGACGCGATAAAAGAGAGTATCCAAACTATCTATTGGCCTCGGCAGAAGAAGCCGCAAGTAGTAACAACGCCGTATACAGTGTCATCAAGGAGTTTAAAGGCGATCGTAACTCTTGGTAAAGGACAGTGATGGAAAGCTACTTATGTCAGATGAAGAACAGATGAGGCGGTGGAAAGAGCATTTCCCCACGGTTTTAAACAGTGTAATTTCTGGCGAAGTTCCCCCTCATTTAGACAATTTAGCTCGCTAACAAAGTGCGCGTATACGGTTAACTGCTCCAACTAAAGAGGGAATAGTCGCTGCAATTATTGCACTGAAACGAGGTAAGGCCGCCGGACTCGACGGCATTCCTGCCGAACTTTGTCAAGCAGCGCCAAGCATAACTGTCGAGTTGCTGCGTTAGTACTTAATATATATTATAATATTGAAGGTTGCAAATTAAATTTTAAATTACTAAATTTAAATAGTTGTGGTTGTTTAATGATCATCATCGTGGCGCGACAGTCCGACGTCGGGCCTTGGCCGCCTGGAGCGTTGTCCTCCAATTATCTCGGTCACGTGACCGCGTCCTCCAACCTTGAAAGCCCAGTAGTTGCGCGGCGTCTGCATGTACTGAGCTCTCCCAACGAGCTCTCGGTCGTCCTCGCAGTCTCGCTCCGTCGACTTGTCGTGCGTTCATTACTTTCTTTGGTATGCTATCATTGAAGTCGTTGTAGTTTGACGATTTTCGAAACTTCCAGCTCATCGTAAAGTTCATACAACTCATGGTTGTACCGGATGCGCCATCCATCTCGATCGCAAACAGTTCGAATGTGTCTAGCATTTTTTTGTTGTTGTTTAAAATTGTTGATAAAGTGTGGAATACGGACACCTTTCCCACTGAGTGAAAGGAAGGGTTGATAGTCAAGCTTTCAAAAAAGGGCAGCCTTACAGATTGCAATAATTGGAGACATCTGCGTCCTTCCTGCCGTTGCAAAAATAATAGCTAAAATTGTTCTGAAAAGACTAAAGGAGCACTTAGAAAGTACAATTGAAGAGCAGAGCATCTTTCGATGCGGAGTCTCCTGTGTCGATCACATTAATACCTGCGAATTATCATCGACCAATGCATTGAGTTCGATTCTCCGCTTCACTTGCTTTTCATTGATTTCGAGAAGGCTATCGACAGTGCCAACCGGGATTCTATTTGGGCGGCTTCGCGCAGGAGAGGCATCCTAACCTACGATGGCGCGAAATGTCGAGTTTTCCATAACGGCAAGATGTCTGGGGACTTTGAGATCCGTAGTGGAGTTTGGCAGGTGTGTATCCTCGCACCGATCCTATTCCTCATAGTAATTGGCGATGCGTTACATGCAGCTCTATCCGGACCACAGAGGAATCCGATGGACCTTAAGACGTTCCTGCAGCAGCCGGTTCTTCGTACCGGAACGACTTGTTTTTAAACGGCCAAGAGCTGCCGAACCCTCTCGATGCGAGAAGAACTGCAGTATTCGAAGCATCGCTAGCACAACAACACAGACCTTAACATCTTCTCTTCAAATCTTGACTACGCTGACGACATATGCCTACTTTCCCACAAAATCATGGGTCTAAATGCAATGGCTTTAGATCTTGAGAGGGAGGAGAGTACAGTTAGGCTAAAAATTAACACCAACAAGACCAATGCGCATTCGGCATGCTGTCTAAAATCTGACCGTGTAGATGGTTTAGCCAACTTATTTTCGGACACCACCAACTCAACAGATATTGTAGTGTACACACAAAATATATCTTTTAACGCATTCTATGCGCATTCCAATATACGTGTGTACACGCAAGCGAGTCTATTTTTAGAATTCTTCCACAGCTGATTACAATAAAGACGACCGAAGCAAACCCAAGCATTCGTATGATATTGATCCTTGGCCTGTATGCGGTCATATTAGTGTGAATGCACGTACGCACACACATATTAGTTCAAGGATGGGTCAACTCTATCTATGTTTGGTTTGCGGATGGGCGGATCTTTGTTGCAACAGCCAATAGGATACTCTGCATGTATAGACTTATATTATACAGGAACGGGGTAATAATTTCCTTTTCCTTTTTAACTTGTAGTCATCTTTTAGTACCTAATTTAGAACATAAGATTATTGTATAAATAGAGTAGAGTTAAGCTAATAAAATCAGTTTTATAACGAGACTCATTCCGGCAGCAATTGCCGATTTTAATTATACCTATATATGCAGATTACCACTTCTTTTCTCTGGATAAAAATGGTAAGTCTTGCGGAGATTAATTCTGCATAATAAAATTCTAGCAGTGATGCCTATTAAAGAGCAGGGACGGCTGCTCTACAAAACCCACGTCCAATTTCTAACATAAATCCTTTTCTTTCTTCTAACGCGGCAAATCGACGAACGTTGGCGAACGTTTAACATTACAATATCCTAGTGGGAGATATTATTATAAACATGACAGATGACTCTGAAACAACTTTTAACATTACAATATCCTAGTGGGAGATATTATTATAAACATGACAGATGACTCTGAAACAACTAACGATCCCAGTGGAGGTGCACTGGAGAACACTACAAGACATCTATGGGAAAGAAGCCTACATAAGTGTAAGTTACGGTAAAGGTCCAATGGGCCACCAGGCAAAGACTCTGCAACGAGTTAATCAGTGATATGAGTTTATAGCTGCTCAAGTCGAAGTTATATGCGGTGTGTTTACTCGCTTGAGACATGTCGCGCCTAAGGGAATGACAAAACTAACACAGGTATTGAAATGGGGTTCTTGAAAGGGACGCAATGGCGTCAGCCATTTCAGGTGGCTACTGCGCTCCAGTGTCTAATGTTTCACGTACTTCGGGCTTGTACCGACCTGAAAGAAAGAAAAAAACTTAAAGGAAAAACGTCGGATTTCACCGCCATGTCCCAAGTAATACGAAAGAAGAGGCACACCTCTGGTGCACTTCAGTGGTAGTTTAAAAAATACTAAAGATAGAGTCTTGAGGAACTTCAATTGAGATCTCTCTTTTCTTTTAGTTCTCTATTAGACGAGTAGTTTTTAACAAGGCCTTCCAAATGTTCTGGCACAGTATGCCTACTACCGAAATAAAATAAATATATTCACCTTCGTATTACTTAAGCAGTCCGCTTGCCAGTCGAACATTTCCCGAATACCTTTAGCATGATATTCTTTCACTATAGACTCTGGAAGATTCCAATTTGTGATGTTTTTAAGTCCAGCTTTCTGATCTGATAATTGCGGAAACTTTTTGGGTAACAATTCCTTTTTTTCTGCAAGCACTTGTGAAAGGATTTTTTCAGTTTCTACTACTTTATCTCTTGATGATTCGTCGTCGCTTGATAATGACCAAGTTAGAACGCGACCAGTGCATTTGCTCAAATTCAAATCGCCAACTTTTCCATCGTTTATGTTGCTTTTATTTGAGTTGCTGCTCTGCGAAGACATAGGCTTTGTCGCCTTGAAACTTCTCTCCTCAACTTTGAGATGTGAGAGGACATCCTTCTTCGAAGGCAGTAATGCTGCAGCATCGGAAATAGCGGAACTATCATTAGAATTTCTTGATACAAGAAAACTGGTCTCCTCGATGTTAATGATTTCATCACTTTCAATTTTTGGCAGCTTCAAGGAAGTTTGCTTAATACCGCTCTCTGAACTCTCGATGTTCATTTCCGTGGACATATCCAATACCAAATTGTGAATATCCTCATTGGCTAGCACGAACGTTAATTCCTTGGCATGGTGATCATCTGCGGCCTTTCCAACGAGCTTTTCCTCAATATCGTCCCCGAAAATTGATTCTGAGCAGAACTTGAGTCCTAATTCATCAAGTTCCTCACTGCACATAGCCTGTTCGAGGAGAGCCTTTTCGGCATTGTTACTTCCTTGCGAATTAAATGAAGAATCATCAATGTGTACAATACTGTCGCTGTCTCGCTGGCTATCTTTCAGTGAAAACCGAATTTGATCGGTGAACTCTATGGTGTCAACAAACATATCCAATCCATTAACAGCGATCGCTGTCGGGTCGTTTTCCAGCGAGGCGCGTGAGCGTTTCGTGGGAACTTCAGTTGTAGCCTCGACATCATTTACAGTAGTGATTCCTTTCTTCGGAGCAGTCAGGATATCGACATCCATGGGCGTGTTGAAATAATCCGAAAAGTTCTCCTTCTCCTGGCACGTAGAAGACTGTTGGAAGGTCGTCTCCTCTCTGCTCTGAAGCACTGAATCGGATTTATTTTTACGCAGAGCCCGTCGTCTCAACCGAGATTGTGTCAGAGCATCTTTGGAGTGCTCCTTGTGCTTCGACCCGCCTTTTGTGGACTTGTTTGTTGGAGATTCCTCAATTACTTCAGTAGCGGCGGTTTCCTTCTTCCGGGACATATGAGTCTGCCGATTTGAATTATACTTCTTTTCTGCATTTTCAATATTTGCGAGTACACTGTTTCCGAACTCTATAGAAGAAGTAAAATCCATTTGGCGTGTATCTTAAAAATCTAGTTAAATTTTTCCCGGCGGTGAAAACAAACCGCTCGCGTTTAAAATTAATTTTGACGTTTCTATTGGAAGTGACAGCATTGCCAGGTGACTTTCTGGCGTTTGAAAGTGGCAACCGGAAGTGTTGCATTAAGTTGAGTACGTTCAATAATGTAGCTTCGACTGTTGAACCTTGGAAATTAGCAGTTTCATGGCTGCGTTCTGCGAAACTTACAGGATCAGACAATTTGACAGTGAGTAACAGAGATGTGAAGTATTGTATATCCGTAAGTTGAAGAGAGAGGGTCACTTATCTGTCAGAATCTTTAGAGGAAAAATTTACCGGAAAAATTTGTTGGTTCGTTTCCCCAGCCAAAACCAGATGGTTTTGCCCTGTTTTGCCCCAGCCCATGATTTATAAACAAATACATCTACCACACTCTCTGTCTCTTTCGCTCTGGTGCAATTATTAAGAAACAGGCTTAACGAAAATTAGTTGGTTGTCATTCTGCTCTCTCGTGTGCGTCAAATGTGTGAATGAGTGCGTTCAGAAGGTGGCAAAAGAGCAGAAACCGCTCGCGAGCAGCTCCGAAACTGCTCGCGAGTAGCTCCGGAGCTGCTCGGTTTGGAGTCTGCACCTGCTGAACGCTACTTCACCAGCTGATAAATCGACCAGCTGAAAGCTGACGATGACAATTTTAGACGTCAAGTGCCGAAAAGTGGAAAATACACGAATCCCACGCTGTCCATTACAAAAATCACGAACAACGAGAAAACAAATTCAAAAGCACCCGAAAACCAAAGAACTAGAAGCCGAAAACGGCGAAAACACAACAACCAATTTGATAACTGTCAAAACTCGGAAACTCGCAACATGAGCGTGAGGTTGAAAAGAAGAAGAAGAACCTGAGCACTGAGCACTGATCAGTGAGCAGAAATATTTCTTGCTCGGTGAAATTTGATCATGCTCACCCGAGCAGAAGTTGCTCGGTCACTTCTGAACCCGCTCGTTCTGAACATGTTCGCTGAGCGGAAGTTGCTCAGTTCCTTCTGAACGCACACAATGTATCAGTTAAATGCATCTCTCTTTCACTTACGGATACACAATGCTTTGCTATCTCTGTTGCTTACTGTCATTTCCTTAACCGGTCAGGCTTTCAGGACCGCGACCAATATTGGCGGAACATAAACCAACAATTCCTTTGCATTTGCAAATCAAACAGAAAAAAATGCAAAATGCAAAGTTCGGAGTTTTAAATTGGTTTCGTGGAATAGGTTCCTGATACATTGCTCGTCACCAGAATAGGTTCAAAAATTTTCATTTACGTTTTCTCTCATATCTCGAAAAGTATAACATGTACATTATATTTTTGTTGGATGTTTTAAACTTTCTTTTGTTTAGACTTGATACTACAAAAATGAGGACATTTCTGTGACTGTACCTATGTTAAATCTTGATTCGATTGTTTTGTTCACACAAAACACAACATTTTTTTGGGTCATCAGAATAGGTTCAACGGTAATTCATTTAGTTTGCGATGTGCAGTTGCTATCAAACAGTGTGGAATCTTTTATTTTTAACAATTCCGGTATTGTAGAGTGGTTTTAGTGCAAAATGGGTCGTGGTAAGCAACTGGATGATTTTTAAAAGGGTCAAATAAAAGGTTACCTCGAATGTGGCCTAAATCAGCGAGAAATTGCCAGAAAAATTGGTCGAAATCAAAATGTAGTGAGCAATTTTATCCGAAAAGGTGCAAATTACGGAAAAAATATGAAAGGATGTCTTTATTCAGCAACAACAGCAACAGACAGAAGACATGTTGTCCGAGCTGCGTCAAATTCTCGCCATTCTGCATCGAAGATCAGGGAAAAAAGCGGTGTTAAAGCAAGCCTATCAACTGTAACACTTGTAATACGCAACACTCACTACGTTTAGACCGCGGGACTATCTTCGAGATCTAACTAAATCGATCTAACTCTGGACGATATAAACGTATCGATTTAGTTCGTTTTGGACTTGGCTTATCTCTACTTGCGATTCGGAACTGCACTAAAAAAATTGGGACTATGTCGCTGTCATCGCTAATGTTGACGTTTTTTTTTTGTTCGTCATTTGTTTTATTTGCAATTTCAGGAAAGGAGTGCGTGATCACGGGCAAGAAAAAGCCATTTTCTGTCGTAAAATTTATATCCATCAAATTTATCTGTGCTGTCAACGGAGAAAGGAGAAGAAAAAGTACCTCTCCGTATAGTCGGTATAAACACTCCACCAACAAGTGCTAACACTAAAATGATTTAGTTAAATCGACTTTTAGTTCCACGGTCTAAACGTGGCCACTTGCAACCTTAAAAGACTAAAACTAAAAAAAAAACCACCGCTTAATGGTGCTCGTAAGGTCTTCGTTTTGCTCGAGAGCATATGACCTGGAATAAGGAGTGGCACACCATCGTCTTTTCCGACGAAAAAAAGTTCAACCTCGGCGGACCTGATGGATATATCTTTTATTTCCACGATATAAGAACGCCTGAAAGCTATTTAAGTCGTCATCACAGCTGTGCAGGCGGTGTAATGGTATGGGGAAACATTTCATATTATGGGACTTGTGAATTACAATTTTTAACTCCCAAAATGAACGCGAACGCTTACAAATCGGTATTGGAAAAGGCATTTCCACACTACTCGAACATTTTTGGACCAATTACATGGACGTTCCAACGTGGTAATGCCTCCATTCATACTGCGAGAGAGGTAAAATCGTGGATCAAGGGTCAAAATGTCAAATTGCTTGAATGGCCGCCATACTCTTCTGATCTTAATATTATAGAAAATATGTGGGGACTTTTATCACGGAGGGTGTATGAAGAAGGGAAGACAGTACGAAGATACTGAGACTCTAAAGGAAGCCATTAAAAGGGCGTGGGCTCAAATCTCCCTTCGAGATATTGGAAATTATTATGCTTCATTGCCAAACCGAATTTACGAAGTCATTTTTAACCAAGGAAGTAGTACGCACTATTAAAATATTTTAAAACTAATCACTTTTATGTTACAACCAATGTAAGCTTGAATTTTTGCTTTACATATGAATTTTTATACTACATATTTTGTGTTTGAACCTATTCTGGTGACCAAAAAAAATGCACATTTTGTTGTTTTTTTTTTTAAATTATAAATAAATTATAATGTGTGCTTTAAATCCCAAACTATTTTACTTCATTAACAACATCTTGGGCTACCCATAAAAATTTATTTCATTGAAATCGTCCGGTTGGTTACAGAGGTAGAGCTATTTTACTTTAGCACAAACGTTGAACCTATTCTGGTGACGAGGAGTGTATGTTCGGATTTACACTAATTACGCGAGTACATTAAAGTAAGCAACCTTGTTGTCAAGTTCGTTATTAATTTGAAAATCCATTATTTCAGTAAAAAGCTAAAGTCATAATAATTATTTCGAGTTATATACGTGACTATGTTGAACACTTACAATTACATTTCGCTCTTAGTTCTTGCTTTTGTATCATGGACACTTCTGTGCGTTTTTAGTAGAAAATCATCACCGTACTCATATGAGAAACGTCTGTACGAAAAAGTAGAAACTCAAAAAAATGCAAGTGGGTTTTAAGGATGCATTATAGAAGAACTTGATGTCACTTTTTATCCAACGTCCACTTTCAGATCAAGTTTTACAATGGCCAGAATCCGTTGTGCATTCCATAACCTCTATAGATTCAAATGTGATGGTGTATATTGCGTGTACTCTTTGTGGAGTTTTGGTTATTATTAATGTCCTGTGAGTTAGATTGATATAACTTTGTACCCAAACCAATATTTGTTAATAAAAATAACATTTTCTTAAGGAGGCGAAAATTAAATCATATCGTCGAATCGCAAGCTATGTCGGAAATCGATAATCATATGAATAATCAAGTCAAGATACTAAAATTAGAGAAGATAAATCTGCTAAAATTGATTCGAAATCTCAAGTTAGAAAAGAAAGTTCTAATGCAGAATTATAGTTCTAATAAGATTATAATTCGGAAGTTAAAACACGAGTTAAGAAACGCGAAGAAAATACGAGATGATTACATGTGCAATGTTCACAATTATGCAGAGTATACGAGTAATAGATATAGCACTGTGCAGAAATTTAGCAAGGGCAAGACCCTGTCACTAAAACAAAACAAAATATATACATCGTCCTCCGGGATTGTTAAACATTATTTTAACAGGGAAATAATTACAGCGAGCAAAGGCCTTAACAAATATAATGATCTGGAGCTGACAACAAGTAACATTGAAGTTATTAATGGCATTCTAAAGAAGGCCTGTTGTGGAAATCGAGAGCGTGAACAAATGAATAATGACCATGAATCCTTAACAAATGATAAGGTAACAGTCAAGGAAACCGATGAAAATACAAATGGGATGCTTCGAGTACTTAATATTGTAGACATAGTATCAACGGATCAACTTGCATACATAAAAGGCCTATACTTAAAATAAATATTTTGTGTAAATTTGAATCGTGGAAAAAAAATGTAGCTAATCCCAAATCGTTTAAGATAAAATATATGTTAGAAGAATTTGTATTTTTTGTGTTTAAATTTAATACATAGTCTTTGACCGGTCTGCCAATTTGTATGGAGATCCAACGAGATCTGTGGTGAATCGAATAGGCCTAATAAAGTCCATAAAGCTCGAAATCGAAACACACCTTCGAATCAACTGTTCGAACCATGCCAACTGCATAGAACGAACGGGAAAAAATCTCCCCATTTGAAGTTGGCTTAGTTCGATAGTGGTCACGAAGTGGCGAGCTTAACGTGGAAATAGAACCTATTCAATGGCCTTGTTCATGCGGCGGAACTATCTTCGAGTATTAACTAATTCATGCTAATTCACGACGATATAAACATGTCGCATTAGCTAGTTTTGGTATTAATTTTAGCTCCACTTGCGATGCAGAACTGAACTGAAAAATTGGGACTAGATGATGTTCCTGTCTTTGCTAATGGCGTTGTTGGTAAAGATTGTATTTTATATGTTATATAAATACGAGTACCTCATCCTTTCCTGAAACTCTGCATTCGTTTCATCCTTTGACTGTAGCGGTATAAACGTGTTTTTATTGGGAGACTTTCCAGCATCATCATCATCGTGGCGTGACAGCCTGACGTCGGGCCTCGGCCGCCTGGATCGTTGTCCTCCAATTATCTCGGTCACGTGACCGCGTCCTCCTATCCTGGAGGCCCAATAGCTGCTCGGTCGTCTAGGCAGTCTCGCTCAGTCAATTCATTTCACATTCATCACTCTCTTTGGCATGCACTCATCGTCCATTCGTTGGACATGCCCTGCCCATTGAAGTCATTATAGTTTGACGATTTTCGAAACTTCCAGCTCATCGTACAGTTCATACAACTCATGGTTGTACCGGTTGCGCCATCCATCTCGATCGTAAACAGCCCCGAAAATTTGCCGTAGAACCTTACGTTCAAATATGTCTAGCGTGTTTCCGGAGGCTTGAGTTAGGGTCCTTGCTTCGCAGCCGTAGCAAGCCACTGGACGTATAATGGTTTTGTACACGCGGAGCTTCGTGTTTCTGTGCACATGTTTCGATTTCATTATGGGGAGAACCGAGAAAAAAGTCTTATTAGCTAACTGTATCCGTCGCTTGATTTCGTCAGTTTCGTTGGCGTCCCTTGACGAGTTGCAACCCAGGTAAATGAAGTTGTTCACGAACTCGATGTTGAGGTCCCCCACATTGATGCTTGGTTGTGCAGGTGTCCTTGTCGTCGATTGCATCATTATTTTAGTTTTACCCTCGTTGATACGTAGTCCAACTTCTTTTGCAGCGGTATCGAGCGTATGCAGAAGTTCTTCTGCGTCGGCCAATCTTCGGGACATGATGTTGATGTCGTCGGCGTACGCTGCTAATTGTGTCGACTTGATCAGTAGCGTATTGCTGTTGTCCATATGCATATCCCGAATAGCGTATTCCAGTGTCAGGTTGAAGAGCGTCGGTGCCAGTCCATCGCCCTGTTTCAGACCAGCGCGTCTTTCAAATAGATCAGTAAGTCTATTATGGATCCTGACCTGTGAGACGGAGTTGGTCATCGTCATCTTTATCAGTCGCACTAATTTGGCCGGTATACCAAATTGCAGCATGATGTTGTACAGTACTCCACGATCGATACTGTCATATGCCTGCTTGAAGTCGACAAAGATTTGGTATACGTTTACGTTATATTCCCAGCATTTCTGGAGTATCAGTTTGACTGTGAAGAGCTGATCGGTTGTGGAGCGACCATGTCCGAAACAGCTTTGATATTCGCCAATGATTCATTCTGCGTACGGTTTTATTCTATTTTCCAGAATTTTGGTCAAAATTTTATAGGACGTACAAACTAGTGAACTCTGGGTATCACAACGGATCTATTCGTCTGGTCTAAGTGAGTCGTGTTGAGAGTATTTGCTCTTGCACGACAGCCCCGTTAACCTAACCTAGTGATATGCCCCTGTAGTTCTCACATCACAGTTTATTTCCTTTTTTGTGGATTGGACAGATGATGCTTCTGCGCCAATCGTCTGGGATCTCGTCGTCCTCCCATACTCGCAGGAGTAATTGATGTATGGCATTAGCTAGACCCGTTCCACCAAATTTTAGCAGTTCAGCTGGAATCTCGACAGCGCCCAGCGCCCTGCGCTTTATTTCGTTTTAGTGACCGCAACGCGAGATCAACTTCCTCTACTGTCGGGGGTTGTATGGGTGGGCCTAGATCAACAATATCGTCGAGAGCTTCTCGTGTAGGGATATTAGATGGTAGGTTCAGAAGCTCTTCAAAATAAGAGGTCCATCGTTTGTTACCGCCATCGGTGTCGCTGATGATGTTTCCATCCTTGTCCTTACAAAGGCTAGTCCTGGGTTGGTAGCCGTTTTTAATTGTATTTACTAGTTTGTACACTTGTCTGGTGTTCCTATTAGCTAAGTTTTCGTTTATATTCAGCAACTGCTCGTCAAAGTATTTACGTTTCTTACGTCTAATTATTCTATTCGATATTCGCTGTAGCTCGTCATATTTTTCTTTTCAGGCTCTGGTTCCTCGTTGAATCCATTGACTGTAGGCCTCGTTTGTCGCGTTTTCTTCGTCGAACCAGTCATTTCGCACTCGCCGGGCTTTATATCCCACGACCTTCTCTGCGACATCCTTGACGGTTCAGTTCTTCCCAGAGCCCATGGACGCCTGTGTTGCTGATGTTGTGTAGCATAGGCGATAGTCTTTCCTCAAGGGCGGTAGTATACGCCACCCCCGTAGCATCGATCAGAAGCGTATTAACCGCAAAGATTTTGGGAGGGCTGATTCTCGATTGGTGCACTGAGGAAATTCTACATCTGTAGGTCGTCTTTACCAAGTGATGATCTGAGTCGCAGTTTGCTCCTCGATTGGAGCCGACATTCATCACACTAGACGCCCATCTCTTGAAAATGAGGACGTGATCAATTTGGTTGACGGTATGTGCATCTGGAGATTTCCAGGTCTCCTTGTGAATGCGTCGATGCGGGAAACACGTAGAGCTTACGATTAGATTCCTGCTGCAGGCGAAGTCGATAAGTCGCTGGCCTTTGTCGTTACATTTTTCATGGAGACTGTGGCCTCCAGTGGTCCCCCGGTGTCAACTTTCATTTCCTACTTTCGCGTTAAAGTCTCCCAGCAGCAATTTGACGTCGTTTGTTGGAAGTGAGTCGAAGAGAGTCTCAAGGCGGGCGTAGAACTCGTCTTTTACTGCGTCTTCTTTAACTTCAGTGGGGGCATGCACATTGATGAGCCAAAGATTGAAGAATCGAGTCTTAATGCGAATCGCACATAGCCGTTCATTTATGGGTTTCAAGTCAGTAATGTGCGGCTTGAGGTGATTGTTCACTATAAATGCTACTCCAAACTCCTTGCGGCCCGATGGTTTGCCACTTGTAAAAATCATGTACGATTTCTTGTCATTGATCTCGCTGCCAAGCCAATTTGTTTCCTGGACTGCAGTAATGCTCAGTTTGTACTTTTTGACCTGTTGAAGGAAGGCCTTCTCGGCCCCCGGTTTGTTCAGGGAGCGTACATTCCAGGATCCGAAAGAATAATCCTTTAGTCGTTTGCGTGGTCGTCGTTGTTGATCCGTCCAATCTGAGGCTTTTGTTCCAGGTTTCTTGACGTGGAGTGGATTTTACAAGGACGAGTTGTCAGTACATCGCTTAACCCCATTCAGGGGATGGCCTCGGAAGATAGCTGCTTCAGATGGTTTAAAAAATGTACTGCAGTTCACAGAACTATGTTGCAGGTCCAACTACGCAAGTCATTCCATCCTACTAAACCTGAGACGCTTAGGTGTTGGTCAGCCATTCAGGCTACAGCTATCTGCCTTTTTCCAAACTATTTTATCGCTAAGACTTGGCCGTCAGCGGTTTGAAACACTGCCGTTACCAGGGGGCGCCCACAAGGAGGACTATGGAAAAGGTCTTTTGCGTGAAATGTTAATGGAAATCCATTGGCTGCAGTAGTCCGGATGGCGTAATCGTTAGCACGTTCGCCTTCTACGCACTGAGCCCCGGTTCGATTCCTACTGAATGCGGTAGTTTTCGAAAAAATAGGGGATTTACGTGTCGGACTATGAGCCCACTCAGCTGTTAAATGAATACCCATTTATGGGGTAAATAACTCGGTTGAGCGTGTTGCTGATCACACACCTCTGTACAAGACCGTCACGATCTAGAATATGAGATGATGCTAACTCATCTCGAGGCCGTGGTTCAAATTGGACTGTTGCGCCAGCTATTTATTTATTTATTGGCTGCAGAACACAAACAAATAGACATGCAGTTTATTTTTATGTATATAGATTTATATTTTAGATAAATCAATAACGACGAAGATCGAATGAAACGTTAAACATAAAAGAGCAGATTTAAGCATTATGTACTATATTTACAAAGTAGATGCTCTCCGAATTTATCGATTCAATTCACTCAGGCCAGTCGTTCAATTGTTAATGCTACCAAGGAACCAGCGTCATGTGACGAATCGCTAGACAATCCCACATTGTCTCCTGCAAAAAAAAAAGAAAAACACGTTATTAAATCAGCAGAGAAAGTTCAACGACTAAATGGAAGCCATGAGGAAGGATCAAAAGACAGCTGATATTTCTTCTTAACACATTAGAGACAGAAATAGAAAAAAAAAATATTTCCATTAACATTGAAATACATACTTATTGAATTGGCAATCGCATCTCGAATAAGAGCGGCATCTGCATTATTTTCGGTTACTTCCGGCTGTTCAGGTTGATCTCGATTTACTTGGAGATTAATCATCTCCTCCATCCATTTTTCGTTGATCGGGTCATTCCTCTCGATCAGGAAGTTATGTATTGCGCAACAGGCCTTTATTATTAATGACGCATTATCAATATTATTATTGATCCCATTTCCGATACGCATGAATCGAGCTCTTAAATGATCAAATGCGGTTTCAGCGACCTGTCCGCAGTTCAAGAGTGAATGATTGAAGGCTCTGTGTGCCTCACCAGTGTCCTCATTCAAGGGATAAGGAGTCATTAAATATGGTGCTGTGCGAAATGCCGAATCTGCAATTATCAAAGCCGGCACGTTTTGATCACCTATTTGTTTCGAGTTTTCCCAGATTACAGACGAACTGCTCAAAAACTTTTTGAGTGTTGACTCCTCGAAAATCTGGGAGTTGTCACAAACACCCGGACTTCCAACGTTTACATAAACAAAGCGGTTTCTGCGGAATATTAAGTTTAATATCTGATGAGTGATAAAATTAATGCTTCTAAATGAACATGTTACCTATGATCAACTAACGCAAGCAGTACCGTCGAATCCCAACCCTTGTTATTGCAATATTCTTCAACTGCATCAAATCGGATACTTGGTCGAACGGCGATATGGCATCCATCTGAAAGCACACATATAACAGCATTTCGGATAACTCAGCCAAAGCGAACTTACCTAATACACCGATACATTGTGGAAATCCAAGAGCCATAAATCCATCAATGTTCGTCTGGACTTTCTCAGAGGTAAGAGGAAAATCGTTCAAGTAGAGTGGTCGCATAATATTCCAAACCTCTTGGCAGAATTCTAAAACTATGTGGCACGCAGTTGACGTGCCTATTCCAAATAACTTTGAAATCACTTTATATCTGGCGGATGATCCTAAACTGTAGACCGCAATGGCTATTCTTTTCTCATATGGTATGGCTCGACGGAATCTTGTGTCGTTTCTTTGGAGGCCCGTTAGCATGGAGCATAGGGTCTTGAAATTACCCCGAGACATGCGAAAGTGTTTTTTGAATGCCGCTTCACCTCCAACGGCGACGTCATGCTCCCAAAATAAGCTGCTACGTTCCTAAAAGAAGATAAAAAAAAACGTTTCCCCATTAATAAAATAATTTTAGAAGAATCTATGTAACTTAAACAGTTAGTACATAGTTAAATTTAGCGAAGATCATTACAAGCGGCAGATGTACTTTCCTTCTGCTTTCAAGGAGTTTTGGCAGCTCTTGGTTGTTGTGTAACGGGCCGCTCTGGTGCGGCTGTCGCAGGAAGGCAAATCTCACCGATCCATTACGCGATTGTCTCCTGCTGCCAAAACACTAGAAGCCTTACTACATCCTCTACTTGCGACCCATATCCAACCAACCATCAATATGGCTTCCGGAAAATGCATAGCACTACGACGGCTGTGGATGCGATAACATCTAGTACCCACAAAGGTCTCAACCAAGTCCGTCCTTGTCACAGAACCACCTTAGTAGCGCTTGACCTATCGAATGCATTCGATACTGTCAACCACTCCCAACTTCTGTCTGACATCAATAATACGTCGATTCCGGTACAAATAGTGAAATGGATGGCACTATATGGTCGCCAGTCATATACTGAATTCAGAGATGGTAAATCTAAACTTAGGAGGATTAAACAGAGTGTCCCTCAGGGTGGAGTCCTGTCACCCACCTTGTTTAATCTTTACCTCTCAGGTCTCCCCGCACCACCTGACGGAATTCAGATCATCAGTTATGCCGACGATTGTTCTATCGTAGCGACTGAAAATAACATCACTCAAACGTGCGAAAGGATAAATAGCTATCTCCATGATCTCCACTCCTTCGTCGTCAGCAAGAACCTGAAGTTGTCAGCCTCGAAGTCTACCACAACTCTGTTCACCACCTGTACCAAAGAAGTGAAGATGCAGATATAAATCACAGTAGACAATCAACTAATACCCACTACAAACCATCCAAAAATCCTCAGCGTTACTCTTGATAGTACGGATACTTCGTCAGCCCATGCATCAACAGTTTGTAACAGAATGAGAGGCGGGAATAAAACCTTGGCAGGAACTTTCTGGGGTTGGTTGGGGTGGGGTGGCTGTTTTCTTAGAAGAAACAGAAAGAAAACCCAATTAGCGCGGATGTGCGCCGTTTTGATGCCACAGAAATTCTCGCAAGGCAAATACCATTGAGATTGAAGTCTGTTAGGGGGATTAATCTGGACGTTACCTTAAATCCAACCTGTGAGATTAGGAAAACAAAGTATCTCCCCTATTCCATTGCTGGCGATCTGTATCTGTGAGGAATGCTCTGCCGAAAGGTAGGAAGTTTCTGGGGTAAAGACAACGAAACTCTACTAATTACCTACAAAGCAATTAGCTGTGGCTAATTATGCGGCCCTGTGTGGACACAAAACATGAGTGATACAAATTCGGAAAACATTCAGTCACACCAACATCATCTCCACCAGGAAGCAAAGACTGCCGATAAGAAGCCACAACTACCTTTTGTCGAAGTTGGTTGTTATCGAAGTGATAACTTGTCTCCTATCGACCCTAGCATCCTGAACACCTGCTCGGCATGCATTAGTACACCTCAACGACTAATAATAAAATACATAGGTTCTTCTACTACAAAGTGTTTATTGAAGTACGAGTATATACGTATTTCGGGAGCTATTTACTCCCTTCTTCACTACTTTAGCTACTAAATCAAGTTACATGTGTTTAAATGCAAAATGGGTACAAAATTAAAAGATTCAAATACAGGTACAAATTATAAAAGTTAAAGGATCTCCCTGGATCCTGTTAACCCCTTGTGGGGCATAGGGCATTAACCACGCCGACTTTTCACCTCGTCCTGTTCGCCGCCATCGCTTTCAACTGACTCGACGATTTGCCTATTGACTTACCCTCGACCTCAACTGATCTTCTCCAGGTGTTTCTAGGTCCAACACGGCGACTTGCATCGGTTCCCTGTGGGTTCCAATTGAGAGCCTGTTTAGCAATGTTTTCCGGCCCCTTTCTAAGTGTGTGACCTATCCATTGCCACTTTTGCCTTTTTATGGAGGTGTCTACCCTGTCCTGGCCAGTAATGAACAGGAGGTCGTCGTTAGAAATGGCTTCCGGCCAGCGTATGTGTAGGATGCGCCGTAGACACAGGTTCACGAAAGTTTGCAATCTAGTTGTTATCGCCTTGGTCACCTTCCAAGTTGAACAGCCATAAAGAAGCATAGATTTTACACTGTACGTCTGGAGATGTTGCTGTTTTGCCAGAAAGGAGTCAAACTGAAAAAAGGTGCCCGAGCCTTATTGATGCGAGACAGTACATCAGCATTCGCTCCACCATCTGCTGTAACTACGCTTCCGAGGCAGCAAAAATTGTCCACCTTTTCCATCGTCTGTCCCGAAACACAAATTTCGCTCTGCCTTCCTGGATTCAAGTACTTAGTTTTGTTTGCATTGATTTTAAGCCCCGCATTGCCACTTTTGCGGTGCAGGGCATCCGTCATTTGAACTAGATGATCCGGTCTATTTGAATCGTGAGCGTAATTCAGGTGTTGAAGGTATTCAAATAGCTTCCATGAAGCGTGCTGCAGAGTACGGCGTTAATGGCAATCAAAAACAACATAGGTGACAAAATGCAGCCTTTTCTCACTCCCCTATGTACCTCGAAGGGAGCTGAAAGCTTACCCTTGTGTAAGACATGAGATTGGGTTCCGCTATAGGACCATAGAGAATACCTATGGAGGAGCAATCCGCATATACTCAACACTAAACTATTTGAAGCAATTCCAGTCGTAAAAAGTAAAGAGAGAGACACACGCCCTCCACTGCGCAACACCCGCGCAGTCTATATAAAAGCACAGGAAGCACGCAAGATGTCATCCCCTCTCCTACTTTTCCAGTTGGAACAATAACATTCCAGTCTGTCTCTCTGCCGCGGAACACCCGCCCGGTCCATATAGAGCAAAAGACATGTCAAATTTCCATCCCCCTTCCTACTTCCTCACTTGTGCCGAATTGCTTCGTTTCTCTCGCTCTTTTTCACTTCCTCATATACTCTCTCTTCAAAGTATAGGACTCCTTGATGATGGATATGATTTTATCTGGTATGCCTCTCCCACGTAAAGCCCTCCAGACTATTCCTGGTCAACGCTGCGCTGTGAAACGCCTTCTCGAAATCGATTAACATGAGATGTAATTGAGATCTCCACTCTGCGCATTGTTCAATAATAATTCGGAGGGTGTTGATGTGGTTGCTACATGAAAAGCCCTAGCGAAAACCAGCCTGTTCATCGTTCAGTGTGCGATCAACTGTATGATTGATCCGGTTTAAGACTATTTTTGCCATCAGTTTGGAGACTGCATGGAGAAGGCAAATTCCACGCCAATTATTACAATCCTTCAGGTTACCTTTCTTCAGGATCTTAATAATGACGCCCTTCTTCCATTCTTTAGGAAGAGTTTCGGTTTCCCAATGCTCTTGGATAAGGGGGAGAAGAATATCCGCAGTAGCGTTGATATCCGCCTTAAAGAGTTCCACCGGAATTCCATCTATCCCTCGGGCTTTACTCGCTTCCATCGATTTAATAGCCACAGTTACTTCCAGTTTAGATGCTGGGCTGGTATCAACTCTGGCTACTTGCGGAATATTTTCTGCTTTTAGTGAAGATAAGTTCAAATGTCTAAAGGTGTTGTTGAGGACCTCAATGAAGTGCTCTCTCCACCGTCGCAGTTGGTCTTTATCAGTGACCCGTCTTTATCTTTCACGGGATGTTCAGTTGTGAAAGTTTTTCCAGTTAATGGCTTCATAAGTTTGTAAAGGGTTCCACTGTCATCACGGTAAGCCGCTTTCTCTGCCCTCTCCGCTAATGCAATGATGTTGTTGTGTTTCTCCCGTCTTACGCTCCTTTGCACGCCTTTCTGAAGAGAACGGAATTCAGCTCTAAGTTGATATTTGACTGCGTCGTCAGTAGCTGAGTTAATTTGTTGTTTAATTCTCTTGCGTGCCGAGATTAGAGACAATGTAGAGTCACTAATGAATGGCCTTTTACCGCGCTCCAATCTGCCCGCAAAAATTTTACCGTACGAAATAAATGAGTCCTTAGCGACGTTCCATCTATCGTCAATTGTAGGAGTCTCATAAGGTGGTGGTGCGTTAGCTCTTTCGTGCAAGGCGGTGGAATAAGCACGTCTTATAGATGGATCTTTAAGCTTTTGCACATTAAAACGTGGCAAGTTTCTTGCATTTTGACGGCGACAACAAGTTGGTGATCGCCAATATCAGCACCCCGCTTCGACCTGACGTCTAAGAGACAGTTCCTCCATGTCTTGGAAATGGCTATGTATATGGTCAATCTGGTTCTCTATTCTGCCATCCGGAGAAACCCTGGTTGTTAAATGGCATCGTTTGTGCTTGAACAAGGTACCGCCGATGACGATTTGACGAGAGTTGCGAAACTCCACGAACATTTCGCCATTTTTGTTCCTGTTGCCTAGACCATGATTGCCCATTAGGTGTTCCAAGCCAAGGTTGTCAGACCCAACTTTCGCATTGAGATCCCCCATAATAATTTTTATGTCACCTTTGGGAGCCTTGTCGAAGGTGTCGCCGAGTCGGTGATAGAAGGCGTCCTTAGCCGATTGATTCGCTGGATCAGTCGGGGCGTAGCACTGAATTATTGTGATGTTTGTTACCCTGGATTTAAATCTGGATGTAGTGATACGGTCGGAAATGGGCTTCCAATCGATTAAAGATCGACGTGCATCCTTAGGTTAGGTTAGGTAATCTGGCTGCCATGACAAGCACAGCACACTTAGACCATAAGCTGGTCCATTGTGATACCACAGGGTCCTATATTAATCCCAACCAACCTGAGCCCCTGAAAAAAACGGAGGAGGCGGTCTATATTGACATCCACCAGATCCTCCAGTTCTGAGAAAAAAAGGAGCCGTGCATCCTTAGTCAACAGAATTCCGACGCCTGCCAATCTAGGTGAAGTGTCGTTTTCACTTCAAGAGTAGACCAGTACTGTTTGGGAGCTTGGTGATAAAGTCGATCCCGATCCAATCCATTTTGTTTCGCTCAGTCCTAATATAGAGATGTTATTTGCGGGCATTTCCCGTTCGACTTTAGTGAGCCTTGCACTACTGCACTCGCCCCACATCGTTCGAACGTTCCAAAAACTGATCGTGGTCCCTCGTTTGTAGCCGAAAGTCGTTGCCGGTGAATCAGTCCGTGGCTCGTTTAATGTTACGAGTGTAAATTGATTTCAGGTACGCAGATTACAAGTCCACATACCCATTACACCATATAATATATATTCTTCTTCTTCCTTGCCCATTCATACCACTCTGCGGCTTTGTGTTGCTCTGCCTGTGGTGTTGGCACTTCGCCCATTTTGGCGGTATAATCGCAGCTTCCTTCTGCAGGCAGCTCGGTCTTGGATCGTATCATCGCCGAGATTAATGCGTTGTTGTTGCTTATTCATCTGATCGATCCATGTGTGTTTCCGTCTACCTCGGGGTTTGGGTCCGGCAATTGAAACAGCCATTGATAGTGCCTTCATGACTGGGTTCTCAGGTGGACGCCTTAGAACATGGCAGCACCAATCCAAACGACGATCTTCGAGCTTTTTAGTAATCGGTTGCCCAATAAACAAGCTGCCTCGGATATAGGTACTTTTGATGCGATCCGTTTTGGTCACACCGGCTGAGATTCGTAGCATTTTCATCTCGGTCGCAGTCATTTTACTTTCGTATGTCTTGTACATAGTCCAGCACTCAGACGCATACATGAGTGCGGGACGTAGGACCGTTTTGTACAACTTGCTCTATATTACATTTATTACACACCATATAATATATATTATAATATCCATTTTTTTATATGGACTTGTGGGTGTCATGACACATTCCATATAAAAAATTGGATATTGTAATATATATTATTTAGTGTAAATGCGGCCTTAGGCTGCTAATATCATTCATAAAAGTTCTTTTAAAATACCGTTCACAAAAGATATTTGTAAAGAATTTTAAAGTGTAATAGCCGCCTTAATAAATCAGTGATTTAAGCTCCGTTCCCAGGAACCCGACCATTTGAAAGTTAGATTCCACAGTCCCCGATTTTGACACTTCTTGATCCGAAGTTGTTAGTCTCTTTGCATAAGCCAAATGACCCCAATATGACAAGTCAACAAGCAGCGTCAGCTAATTTATCGGACGAAACAACAAATATGGTGTGTGACGACCATAATAGCCATTCCAGCGCAGCAAATGCTCTTTTACTTTTAAGTTCAAATCCAAATGTACCGGACTCTGCAAAAATAAAGCAAATTTATGACAATTCATCTTCATTCCTACCGGCTAAAGGGCGGCTAGTGTTTAAGAAGCGAAAAATTTCTAATAATGATACTTCTCAGATTGTAATGGGTAACTCCTCGCGCAATGGTAGTCAAAATAGGTATGCCCCTTTAGGGGCCATGAAGGATCCCCCCTCCACTAGGTCAACTGTCGGTCCGTCCACGGTCAACCCCGCGAAAACTAAATTTTGTCCTCCGATTACAGTGCACAAGGTCTCGGCCAAAGAACTAATTGATTTAATAAAGGAAATTGACAGGAACTGCAAGATTGATATGATTAATCTCTCTGAAGGCACCCACAAGGTAAAGGTAGATAACCCGGATACGCATTCCAAGTTAATGGAGGCGTGTAAGTCAGCCAAGCTCGAAGGTTATTCGTACACCTTAAAAAATAACCGTAAATACTCAACCATACTTCGTGGTTTATATTCCTTTCCCCTTGAGGAAGTGGAAGACGAATTGAACCGTGTTATTGCTCCTAGCAAAGCCAAAGTTTCCAAACATACCACAGCTTGGTCGAGATCCAACAATGTCGATCTTGACGTATTTCGAGTAACTGTCGACGATAGGGAAACCCTCTCCTCCGTCCAAAACATCTCTTCGCTTCTCTTCCAAAGAATCAAATGGGAAAAACCCAATAAAAATGACTTAACACAATGTTATAACTGCCAAAACTACGGCCATGTTTCAGCTAACTGCTTCTCTCCTGCAAAATGCGTAAAATGCGCGGGCGATCACTCCTCACAAGAATGCTCTATTCAGGCTCACGGTAGCTCTGTCCCTGATTCGGCTCCTCCAATTAGATGTGCTTGTTGCCATGAGATAGGTCACCCAGCTAGCTACTCCAACTGTCCTGTACGCCTTAGATATAAAGCGAAACTGCAACAACGTCAGCAGCCTACTTTACCACGCGCATCTGGGAAGACGCCGGAAAGCTACTTCTCCGCTCAAAATCCTAATTACAATACGGGTCGGCCCTCTTTCGTAAGCGGTACCTCCTATGCTGACATAGCAGGTTCCAACTCAAATGCAGGACAGGGGCTTCTCTCGGCTCAGGGTTCCACATCCATATTTAAGGCCTTTCAAGAAGAAATTCAGTCCCTCTTTGGAATGTCGTTAGAAGCTCTAACAAAGCGTATCTCTGCCTTTTGGCATTCTACACGTCAGCTCAACAATGAGGATAAGAAAATGGCTTATCTCAACTTTATTATTAACATCTCCCATGGGTAAATTAATCATCCTTAACTCAAATGTAAACTCGCTGCTCTCCAACGGGAAGAGACTTGCCCTCATTGACCTTCTGCTTCAACATTCTCCTGACTTTGCTGTCTTATCCGAAACTAGACTAGGAGAGCTACCCCCAGGAAATAAAGTCTTCTTAAAAAACTACAAGCTTGTCAGAAATGACTTGGGTAGGGGCTCCGCAATATGCATCAAATCAAACCTGAAATTTAGATCCGTAACCATTAACTCTTCCGTTGCCCCTATAACAGCAATTGAGACTGAACTAAATATAAGTAACAATAATACGATTAAAATTCTCATAGGTGCAATTTATGTACCTTGTAGCGTTGGTAATAACCTGAAAAATGCCCTGAACGATTTCCATAATGTATCCATAAATTTCGACGCCTCTATTCTCGGTGGTGACTTCAATAGCCGGAGTCCATCCTGGGGTGATTCGGCAACCAACGCAAACGGCTCTGTTTTGGAGAATTGGCTGCTTGATAATCCTGAGCTAGGGGTCGATTTTGTTACATCCGACTCTCCTACCTTCCCACGCGGGTCTTCTTTCCTGGACGGATTCATATTATCCGCATCTTTACTTGACGAATACTCACAATGCTCTACCTTACCCGCTCTCTCCGATCACCTTGCCCTCGCACTTCAGCTAAACATAGGAAGTCCTGCCACGAACATAGACATAAACTCAGGTGCTCGGAACTATAAGTCTATAAACTGGACCGAGTTTAACCGTGACCTTACCAATCTCCTACCCCCCTCACTACCAATAGATACATTTATATCTAACTTGGAAATTGACACCCAGATTTCCTCAATCAATGAGGCAATTTTAAATTCTACCGATAAACACGCTCCTCGTATTAATGCGCGTTATTATAAATATGGCCGTCTAACCGTAGACACATTACATTTCATACGGGAAAGGAAAAAATTGTTACAAAGACGGAAAAGAATTTTTCATAGAGCCCACAATAGGACAAACAATGTCTATGAGTTCTTCTCAAACCAGATTGCCCTTCTTTCGTCCATCATTGAACAAAAAATTAACCGAGACTTAAATAACTCCTATTCGTCGTTTCTTAAACAAATTAAACCAGGCCCTGATTGTTTTCGTGCAGTAGATAGACTATCAGGGCGTAAGAAAAAAGAATTCAATGTCAACTCTTCGGTAATCAATCACGATAATTCAGAATTTGTGACGACACATCAGAAATTAGATATCTGCGCTTCTTTCTTCAGCTCTCTATTTACCGAAATACCTCCGGATAATCAGTCGTGGGCCAGAGAGGTGTCTGACAGAGTCCACTCGCATATAACTAGCCTTGAAGGCTCATTCCTCACCATATTCTCTCACTCAAACAATGCTCTGCAACCCGATTGCCCACAATTCCCGGTTGCATTTACCTCCGTCGGGGAAGTAGCTCAGAAGATGCAACTACTAAACACCAAAAAATCTTGTGGTCCAGATCAGATATCTAACTACATCATCAAAAAAACAGCCGACTCACTGACCACGCACCTCACCATCATCTTTAACCATTGTATTAACAATGGCTACTTTCCAATCTCCTGGAAAACTGCTGCCATCATCCCTACCCCCAAGAAGGGCTGCAGGGGAGATATCAACGACCTAAGACCAATTTCCCTGTTGTCTAATATCGGCAAACTTTTCGAACGCATTCTCCTTCGTCAACTGGACTCCTTCTCTAGGGACTTAGTCCCACACCACCAATTCGGCTTCAAACCTGCTCACTCTACAGAACATGCCATTGCCATTCTCCAAGAACACATCACGTCTAACCTTCAACAACAGAACTGTACGGTAGCTTGTTCCCTGGATCTATCCAAAGCTTTCGATTCAGTATGGCATGCAGGATTAATTGATAAACTCATAAGCCGTAATTGCCCTACTCCCTTACTAAGGTTAATCATAAATTTTCTGGCTGATAGGAAATTCGTAATCAAAATCAACAACGAATTTTCGTGTACAAAAGATATTAAGTCGGGAGTCCCTCAAGGTTCTATCTGGGGTCCCCTTTTATTTAACATATATGTGCATGATATTCCATTGAATGACCCCATCCCATCTGAACCATCAGACACCCTTTCCACCACTGGTGGCCTGATGTATGCTGACGACACCATAATATTCGCAAGTGATCCTAGTCCTCTTCGTGCAGCAAGCACTCTACAACCCTTAATCGATCGATGCATAGAGTACCTCGATAAATGGGCTCTCAGAGTTAATGGGAGTAAATCTGAAATTACTTGTTTTAGAAACACAGGTACAAAATGTAAAAACGGAGTGATAACCGAAAGCAAAGCCATTGCCATTCGGATCAAAGGTATTCGAGTCCCCCTCAAAAAACAACTAAGGTACTTAGGAGTACATATGAAGTACGACTTGAAATTCAACCAACATGCGAGGACTCTTTTACACAAGGCTAAAAAAGCCGTGTACTCCGTTAAAAAACTATTATCCCGTAGAGCTCTCCGCCTCCGCACAAAAACTCTACTTTACAAAACCCTTATCAGACCGATCTTATCATACTGTTTCCCAATTTGGGCTACCATTTCCCCTACAGTGGCAAACGAGTTCCAAGTCTTCGAACGCAAAATTCTCCGCGCATGCACTGGATTATATCGTAGACCTAACAAAAGACACTTCAAAAACGCGTCACTCTACAAAAAAGCCAACATCACCCCGTTCATAAAATACTCCACAGAACTGGCCGTCCATAGAACTCGCAATTGGGCGGCCCACCCTAACCCTCTTGTTAAAAGAATGGCTGAACGCAGCCAAACCCGTCCTACCAATAATACCCTCGTATCGGGCCTCTCGTTAGTCATGTCAAGACTCCCAGATATGTTCGAACCTGTCAATAGTCCCAAATTCTTACCAAAATTTTTTGATAAAAAATGTAATCAAATCCGCAGGGGTTGATTGTGAAATGGGACGTCTATTACAACCGGCAATGGTTTCCTGATCAAGCATTCCTTTGAATTAGAATAAACATAATAACTTTGTGCCTTACGCTCAGTAAAAAATAAAAGAAATAAACAAAAATTTTCTTCCAGTTTTATGAATTACTTTGAAAAAAATTAATTTCATGAAAAAATATAATATAAGACAACCCAGATGTTCTACAATATAAACTGTATTTTCATTATTATTACAAGAAGTATTATGGCACTCTGTAACAGAGTCCGGTTTTGTTTTATATAAATTTTATTATAACATGATGTATATAGTTTTCTCTATGCGTTCTCAGGATCAGCCCACTAAAAGTGATGTACAATATTTTCTTATATAGTCTACAATTAGGGTGGCAATCTACAATAAGAATTGTTATACAAACATAAGTCCCATAAGCATATAATAATCTTTAGTTTCTAGTCATAAGTTAGTTTTAAGTTGTATATTAAAAAAAAAAAAAAAATCTATTTTAAAAAAAGGTTGTTCCTCCAAGTGAGCACTGTAGGAAATTCTCCGAAACGAAATGAATTTATAATATAATATTATGTTTCACCGATAGATGTAGCTTGAACTAATGTCAGAGTGACATAATTTAATCAGTCACCATTCATATCTATAACAGCCTGTAATAGGTTAAGTAAATACATGTACAAATCGCTCAATAAACTCAATTCAATTCAATTCAGTTAGTCTCTTTGCTGCTTATCCTGTTCTATTCCACTCTGCTACAAAGAAACGCGTTTTATTTGTTTATAACTTAAGGGACTTACCTTCTGCCACTCCCTAGGCGGATCCGCTAATAGCTGAAGTAGTTTATGCTGATGTTGATGCAAAATTGCGATCCTTTGTCGCAAGCGGCGTCGCCTCTCTCTGTACATCTGTATTATCTTCATTTGGTGCGAACAAAGTACAGTGTAACGCTGCATTCGTTCTTGCAGTTGTGAATACTTATGAAGAAGCATACCCAATGCACGTTTCGCTTCTGGACCCATTCGTAAATTTATTAGGGAAGTTTCACACACCACAGATTCAAATATAAGAACACTAAACTGCCGTCATATATCAACGGGCACGTTCGACAGCGCTCAGATCAGAACAAGTGAATCGGATCTGCACATTGAGGTCACGTTCAGGGAATGAAGTAGTTGCAAAGCTAAATGAGAACTTTTTCCTGATTTCCCTCAGAACGCTTTTTGGGTTAAGCTATTTTTCTACTTTGAAGCATAATGTCGAGGTTGATTGATTTTTGGATTAGAATATTTTCCCGACCACTCTAGCGAAACATGCTCCGCGACGACTTTGGCAATTAACAGCTGATGCCCGCGCTGTCATGTCAGAGGAGGAATGAACCTGTCAGTACACACGCGCAAATTTTGCGTGACATATCACTCAACAGTTGTAGAACTGTTGTGGAAACCGATACTAGCGGCGCCATTGCAGAATATTTGTGAAATTTGTGAGAATTTAGGAGAATTGCGGGATAGTGGTTTATTATTAGTAGAATCGTCGTCTTTCCGTTTTCAGTCGCATCATGTCTGCTGATGAAAACTGGGTTTGTGAATACGTAGTCGAAGATTCAAATGATGCAGAAGAAATGCACCCATTGCTGCAGAACGGTAGGTTCATGGTTCATTGCTTTTCAAAAGGATTATGCGATTTTACTAACTTGCAATATCAATAAAAAAATTGTCTTGCAGACCCTGACTTTGATAGCGAATATCTCGCAAGATCTACTCGAGAACCAGAATTCATTGCAATTGAGGAGGATAGCGATGCAAGTGTCGAAAATGGTATCGTACATTTCTTACAAGCTGCGTTTTTTTGTACCAGAACAGCACGGAACAGCATGAATGAAACGATATAAAATAGCGAAAAATGATTTTAGGGGAAAATAGGCATGTCCACACTTATTCAATTTTCGGTCGTCAAGAGGAATTCGTCTGTTGAAAGTATGGATGAATGCCTTTTTAAAAGGAGGAATTTAATGTTGATCATGAAAATCCATGACGAATGCCTCAAAATCGAAGATGAACGTGTGGATTAAAGGAACCCACCCAAGTCGGGTTGCTTTCGTCTTCGAATATATAATAGGTATGTGCTGATAGTATCTCGTACATATTTTGCCGTTATGTATGTTAAAGTTGTGAGAACGATTGATTCTTATTTTTGTTTGTGATTCCGATAGTATGTATACCTATTTTGCTGTTAATGAATATGAACATGTAATAGCCGCCATACATTATCCGATCCGTCGTCCGATCGATCGGCCGATGGATCGCCACAAAATATCTGCCGATCTCCACTGCACACACACTGAGCGATTTTCGTGCAATGCGATAACGAATGACAATTCAAAAAATAGGTTATGATTCACTCCCAATCCAACCTAGATTCATTTTTGTTAACTATTTGGATGTGTGTGGTATTTTCGTATACCACATATTTGATATTTCAATTGCAGTGCCATTTAAATCATTAGAATCCTTGAAATTTCATCATTTAATAATTTGGTAATTTGACATTCACTTGCGATAATCACATACACTACCCAATCGATCGTCACCGATCGATCGCACGAAAATCGCACTAAAATATCGACAGATCAAAATTGATCGCCCGATCGGTGCGATTTCCACATACACACACCAATCCGTCGGCCGATATTGATTTCGGGCGACGGATCGGCCGATCGATCGGTGTGTGTATGGCACGTATAATGAATATGAACATACATATGTGAATACGACACATGTTCATATTCGGAAACATTTAGGAGAATATAATAACAGCAAACATGATATGCGCGTGAACTTTCAACGTCGTAAATGTTTTTAGTGAATTTTGCTTAATGCTCCGGAATATGTTCCTGTGTATACGAAGCATTACGTATGTTAGCGTTGGTAGGCGACTATTACACCATAAAAGTACTTTTACAAATATCTTTTATAAAAAAGATTTTAAAAGAAGTTTTATAAGAAAAGATTTGCAACATGAACGTTGCATGTTTTAAGTATTTCTCTTACAAGCTTCCGCCCCTTCCCCCTTAGGCGGCTAATATCATTCATAAAAGTTCTTTTAAAATATCGTCCATAAAAGATATTTGTAAAAGAACTTTTAAAGTTGACACATACTTGCGTCCAAAATCCAAAGTTTCCCCAGTTGTATCCAAAATTTCCCAGGTCGATGTATGGATTCGATCGGAGAAGATTTGGATTTTCCACGCAAGTGTGTGTCGACCTTTATAGTGTAATAGCCGCCTAGGTAGGTAGATGAGTTGCTGTGACAAATCACAGCCCACATAGACCTCAAAGAGGTCCGTTGTGATACCACTAATATACATCCTCTCTCAATATTTCTGATAGAACCATCCAGAGCCAACAATAAAACTCTGGAGTTTTCCAACATCCACACTTTCTAGCTCTTCCAAGTCAGTGAAGAAGTACGATCCAAGTAACGACCTCATTCTACCTGCCAAAGCCGGACAGGAGTAGAGAAGGTGGAAGCTACTTTCCTCTTCGTTCACATCCCCACAGCTCCTGCAAAAGTCATTAAAGGGAAGTCGAAGTCTCCTGGCATGTTCCCCATTGAGACAATGCCCAGTGATAACACCCACCACCGAGCTAATATGCCTTCTGTTTAGCGACAGTAGATTTTCAGATCGGGTAATGTCCAGTATGGGCCACAGCGATCCAGTTGTACGGCAAGTATTGCCAACAATCCATCTTGCATTGGCTTTGTTAATCGCTTCCCATTCAAACAACCCAGTCTTGCAAGCTCATCAGCCTGACAATTACCTTCCAAGCCACTGTGGCCAGGGACCCAGCACAGGACAATGTTAAATTAGCTCCCCAGTTCAGTGAGGGATGATCGACAATTATCCACAGTCTTAAATGTTATCAAGACTGATTCCAGCGATCTGATTGCAGTCTGGATGTCCGTATAGATGATAATGTCTCTACCAGTTATGACATGTTCTAAAAAGATTGGAGCTTCCGAAATATCCGTGAACTCCGCTTGCAAAACATTGCCGTGAGCTGGTAGACGGAAAGTCAGGCTTAGATTTAACCTACCCTCCGCTGTTTTGGATCCGTTCGTATACGATAAAGTCAGCAATTGGAAACTCGCCTTCCTTCCACTGATCCCGACTTGGGATGACGGACGTGAAGTCCTTATCAAACAGATGTTTGGGAGTGGAATAATCAGTTTTTGTAGTTCTGTATCTAAACTATTTAAAATCGATGACTGGCCGAAGGCAGACGAGATCCACAGTACGAAGTCGTGTGACAGTGATTGCAGCAGTTTGTTCGCCCATGATATCTAGTGGAAGCAGGTTGACAAGCACGTCCAAGGCTGCGAACGGAGTTGACCTCAATGCTCCGTTAATGAGAACGCAGGCTAGTGTTTGGACGTTACTAAGCAGGCTGCAATATGAAGGGCTTTCCACCAAACCACAATACTATGAATAAGTATGGGGCGTACAACAGAAACGTAAAGCCAGTGCACAACATTTGGTTGCAGACCCTAGCAATAGTAGCCTTTTTCACTCGTTCCTGGATATTGGGTTTCCACCAACCTAACCTTTCGTCGAGAATGAGCCCAAAAAATTTTGCTGTTTCCGAAAAAACTTACTAAACTTACTTAATCCGCATAGGCTGTCACCCTGCAACCCAGTCTTCCCAAGTTAAGAAGCAGCGAGTTAAGCACTAAGTTCCAAAGAAGGAGGGATAAAACGCCGCCTTGCGGCCCCTTATTAAAATACTTGTCTTTGTTCTGATGATGAGCCTAGGCTAGTATGAAGAACCCTCGATGTCAATAAAACAACAACAAGTTCGCAGAGTGACTTGCTCACATGCAACCCAGAAAGCGCGTTGATGATAGCTTCGGGTTTGACGTAGTTAAAAGCGCCTTCAATGTCTAGGAGCACGACCATGGTATATTCCTTGTAGCTAGATCAGTAGGCATGTTGGGATGTAGATAAAGCATGTTGGGATGTAGATAAGAGATGCGATGGAATACTACTCCGTAGATAAAAATCAATCAGCCTCTCAAACAACTTTAGCAGATTAGATGACAGGCTGAAAGGTCTAAAGTTATTTGGGGCGTGCATGCGAACTTTTGCCCGCTTTCGGAATAAAAATCACATTCACTTCAGTCCATATACGTGGGATACAGACCAGCTGCAAACAGACCCTGAAGGTGGCTTCGATCCAGGGGGATATATTGTAATATCAGATGTGTGTTGCAAATCGGCCGGAATAATGTCATCACGTCCAGGCGATTTGAATGCATCAAAGCTTCGAATAGCCCATAAAAATTTTCACTGGACATAATAGAGGCACAATCACGAGGAGCAGTCACTTCTGAGGTAGTGACAGTGAACGGAAAATTAGCTGAGCTGTCCGGAAAATGGGTATCCAATAAAATACGAATAGTCTCCGAACTAGTGGTGGTCCATGAACCATCATGTTTCAATAAATAGCTCGGAGCAGCTGGATTAGAAGCGAGGATCTTACGCAGTCTGGAGGCTTCTCTCGCCTTATCGATCTGCTCACAGCATCCAAGAGCTACGCTTAGCCTTACGCAGTTCTTTCTTAAACGCACTAAGTTCCTTCTTATATAGAGCCCAATCCGACTCCAACCTAGTATATTTCGCCTTATTGAAGGATCTTCTGCATTGATGTCTAAGTTCAGAGATTTGCGCATTCCACCGTACGGATCGTACGGATTTACTTTTACCCTTAATTTTACTGACCAGGCATGATTTGGAATCGGCTTTGTTAAGTGCATCCGTCGAAGTTTGTACCATGTCATCCAGCTCTGTCTTGTTTGACGGCTGGTGAGGCAAAATGGGTAGTACCTCCAGTAAAACCTCCCTATACCTGACCCAGTTGGTCCTTTTCCAATTAAGAACAATAGGCTTGGGCTAGGGAAGTTTATCAATGATGAATTGGAGGTAGCGATGATCAGACAACGAGCGCTCCGTTGACACTCTCCAATCTTTCACTAAGTGATGAATAGACTCGGAGACAAGCGATATGTCAAGGACTTCTTGTCTATTTTTGGTAACGAACGTAGGCTCGCATCCAATATTACACAACAGAAGGTTTATACCAATGATAAAATCGAAGAGTAGCCCCCGATCATTTGTATTAGAACTGCCCAAGATGGCGTGATGAGCATTTGAGTCGCAGCCCAGAACAATACCAATTATCGACGTATTAGCTATTAGTGGCTATCGCTTATCTTAGGCTTTCTTGAGGGAAGGTGCCAATGTGGTCATAAGGCATATACGCCGACATAATCAAATAACGCTTGGTCCTAAGTTCTAAATTAATTACCACAAAGGCCTTGTCACTGAACTCTGGAATAAGAAATAGCCTCCTCAGAACGACCAGTTCTTATTTTTGTTTATAATTCTTGTGATTTTAGAGAAACGAATTTGAGTATTCCGTGCTCTGCTCAATATACTAGCATTGCTGTGCCGATACCGGCTAGCTTAATAGCGTCAGATTTATTCATTACGTTGACATCAACTCGATGTCTGAACGAAATAAAATGTTTTAAGCCCATCTTCAATCAACTCGCGAGGAATGTTGAAAGCAAACTGACGAAAACATGTGGACAGGAAAAGGCATTCCTCTTCCTCGGTGCTTTATTGATTTCACTATTGAATTCAAGGTGGAAAGTTGAAAATGAACGTTGAAATGAATGTTGAAACGAAGGTTGAACAAGTGTGCACTGGAATATTTCAACCTGAAAAGTGGCTTCCCGAACAATTTTTTTGCATCCGCTGTCCATCGAGAGTTATCGGGGATAATTTTGTTTAACGCGTGTAATGTTGTTCTATTCTGGTACAAAGAAACGCAGCTAATACATATTTACATTAGATTTTATAGAAAAGAACAGTTAACATTCGTTTGAATTGCAGCTGAACAAGGTCAGTCGAAAAAGTGGGATGAAAAAACCACCAAATTTTTCGTGGATGCGTATCGTAAGAGAGCGGAAAGTTTTCGTGACCCAAAAATAAAGAAGAAAACATTGTGGGCCGAGATACGGCAAGAGATGAACGCGGCTGGGTTCCAAGATATGGATGAATATAACCTGGACAGGAAAATGCGAAACATGAAGAAAACCTACAGAACTATCAAAGAAAAAATCAGTAAAAAAAGGAGAAGAGGTCAGTGAAAAAATTACACCAAAAATGTGTTTACTTTATGAATTTTATGTGATCCAGATGCAGGTCGAGGTTATCTGTGGCCATATTTCGATACTTTTGACGTTATTTTCTCAAAAGGTGATCTCGGTTCCAGCAGCCAGAAGCCGACACCTAGAAAAATGATTTCGTTGCGTAAAATGCGGAGGAAACAGTTGATGCTCGAAGAACGCAAGGTAAAAGCTACTGAAGAGATGCACGAAAAATTAATAGAAACGAACAGGCACCTAAAAGAGCGTAACGAGTTACTGCGACAACTTATAACAAGACTTAGCGCATCAACATCAACCCAAGCTTCGAGTGAAGCCAACTAAATTTACTGATGCAACGTGATTTTCGCATATGTGTGCTGCTGTTGTTAGAGAGCAATTTTCGGCCATGCATAAAAAGCATTCTAGTTGTTCTGATTTACATTTCTTTCCTAATCACGAAATCCAAACTAAAAAATAAATGATCTCGACTTTGTCCGATGTTTGAAAACTGATCATTTCGCTGTATAATTAATTAATGAGTCTGACAAGTGATCTGCCCAGCTTAATGAAATGGATATTGGCGATATGTTAATTTTGACGATACTATTTTCTTGACCTCCATTTTTATGGGTGTATTTTTGTTTACTATTACATAAATCATTTATATACATACATAAATCATTAGAAGTAACGGGACATTCCTACTTGACCGGGCGGAGTGTAGTGGTTGGCGTCTTTGAAAAATAGTGGGTTTAAATTTGGGTGGATTTCTCACTCCCCTTGCGTGGGCTTAAGAGGTTGCAATCCTCAGTATACCGCCCTAGAACGCTCACTCTATACCCCACAGCGGTAAAGCCACTATTAGCCAATGCGCGAACCACGATGCGTCGCTCGGTGAAATAGGAATATACCGAAGTATCTTTTCCTCTAAAAATGATGTAAATAAGTAAATATAAAAAAAAACTTGGAACCAAAAAGAAAGAAAAAAAAAACCTTCAATACATTGATACAATAATATATTTAATTAAATAAAGATGATTAAAAATAGAAATGACTGTACGTGTATTAAAAATTTGACGAAGAGATATTAGCTTTCAGGCATTGTGTAGATCAATATGCAGCTCCTTGTCTCTGATTTATTCAACAAACCAAGTATTAGGTTGTCCTTGCACAAAAAGCCTTAATCGATGACGGTATTACCACCAATGAATGACCGAAAGATCAACGTCTTCCCCCACCACTGTGACAAATTCATTTGATGGTGCCAAGGAGGAAGCTGTCGGGATTATGAAGGTATCTGTGTCTTTCCTGGCTTGCTTGCACTCCATCTGGAACTCTGTGAATTTCTCCATGAGCATTGAGATCTGGCGCGCCTTTTCTTAGAAGAGTTGGTCCCGAAAGTGTGTGTTCTACAGATTGTTTCTTGGTTGATCTTCTCAGATGTTCCATGTGTTTCGTACTGGTGTCAGCAACTTCGTCAGGTATTAAAATCAATACGATAGTAGAAGTAAATTCACTCAGACATAACAATTGTCCACACGCTACAATTTTAAACCGAATTGTCGGTGATCTGACCTTCAGTATGTAGTGAGCAGATGACTGGGTTCTGTGTTGGAAGGATGGAATTGGAAGGGAGGGGACCTGGACTAAATAAATGGGAAATCTGGGGAAAGGATAGAAGCTCTCTACCTGACAACAAATTGTACTTATAAAACTTTTTCCAAGTTGTTAGGTTAGGGTTAGGTTAGGTTAAAAGGGTTGCTTAAACACACTTGGACCACCACTGGATCCGTTGTGATGCCCCTAGACTCAGCAACTGAGACCAACTCACTCGTTAAACCAACCTGAGCTCACAATGAAGAGATGTCGTCGACCAACATTTACCTTTTTCAGGTCGTCCAGATCGGTGAAGAAGTTGGAACCAAGGAGGTCTTTCCTAAAACTCGCCAGGGCCGGACAGGTACACAGAAGATGAAACTTACATTCCTCCTCTTCCTGGTCCCCACAGCTCCTGCAAAAATCATGATATGGAAGACGAAGTCTCCTGGCATGCTCCCCAATTAGGCAATGTCCAGTTAGCACTCCTACGACAGTTCTTAGATTATTTCTGTTTAGGATTAGCAACCCAGAAGAACGTTTGAGATCCAGTTTAGGCCACATCTGTCTAGCCACATGGCATGTACTGCCATTGCTCCATCTGGTGCAGTCCCTATCATAAGCCGCATTTTTGATAGCCAGTTTGCAAGCAGCTAACGGCATCCTGGTGCTACGTAACGGCCCGCTAATCTCATTGATCGTAGCTGCTCGAGCCAGTTCGTCGGCCTTGCAGTTACCAATATAGCCACTATGCCCTGGCATCCAGCACAGGGAAATGTTGAAGAGCCTTCCCATCTCTATTAGGGAGTTGCGACAATCCAGTACTATCTTCGAATTTACCAAGACAGAGCTAAGCTATTTAATCGCCGGTTGGCTATCCGTGTAGATTATAATATCCCTTCCAGATATATCGTTTTGCCACAACCAGGCTAGAGCTTCAGATATTGCTGTAACTTCCGCCTGGAAAATAATACTAAAGTTCGGGAGTCGGAACGACAAGCTAATATCCAACTCTTCCGATTATACACCAGCCCCCACTCCTTCGTCAGTCTTAGAACCATCAGTGAAAATGGTAATGGCATCTGATTCCTGAAAAGCGTTTACGGGCCAATCATTCCTAGAGGGAATCAGGCCTGTAAGGCCTATTTCGAACAAGTATTTCGGGGAGGTATAGTCCGTCTCCTGGGGAATATCAAGGTTGATCAATATAGCCGAGTGACCTGTGGTTGACGCCGCCCAAAGACCGGTTTCACGGAGGCGAACAGCCGTAATTGCCGCCATCTGCTCTGCTAAAATTTCCAAGGAAAGCAGATTCAACAGAGCGCCCAAGGCAGCGGTCGGTGTAGTCCTTAGAGCCCCTGTAATGGCAATGCATGCCAATCTTTGGACCTTCTCCAGCAGGGTTCTGTAGGATACAGTCCTAAGATCCGTCCACCAGACGACAACCCCATGTAAGAGAATGGGGCGCAAAACCGATTAATAAAGCCAGTATACTACCCTCGGTTGTGTTATGTTCTTGATGGAACACACACTATTCAATTGTTGTGTACCCGAATCAAAACACACGCTATTCAACTTAACTGTATCTGCCAACTCCTCTATTTTTCTATGTCTTCTTCTCTTCTATACAGACATACATAGTTAATTCTTAAGTGTATGAGATGTTGTAGATATTAAGGATATTACAGGTTGTAAGCCCCATTTCTTACCTGTGGCCTTCTTGCACGAGTATAGTGCAACAGTAGGCTTTTTAACACGTTCCTGAATGTTCAACTTCCAGCAAAGTTTCCTATCCAGTATGAGACCAAGGAGCTTGGCTTTATGAGTGAGCACCAGTCTTGTGCCCTCCATCAAAGGTGGTTCGAATGAAGGTAGGCTGTATCTCCTAGTAAAGAGAACAAGTTCCGTTTTAAGCGGATTTATTTTAACCCCAACTTTACTAGCCCAGTTCGCCAGGATAGAGAGGGCGTTCTGCATTACACCACTAAGGACACAGGGAAGCTTTCCCGAAATGGCAATAGCAATGTTGTCCGCATAAGTAGTGACCTTGCATCCCAGCCCTTCCAGATCTAAAAGCAGTCCGTTGACCGCCAAATTCCAAAGAAGGGGAGAGAGAACACCACCTTGGGGAGTACCCCTGTTCACATGTCTGCGTACAGATGATGTGCCGAGACTAGTGGAGATAAAGCGAGATGTAAGCATCATGTGTATTAGTCTGCACAGCGAGTCATCTCCACGAAGACTTGAGAGTGTATCCAAGATAGCTACAGGTTGCACATTATTGAAGGCATCCGCGATATCAAGGAAGGTCACCATCATGTACTCCTTGCAGGCAAGAGACTTTTCGATTTGACCCACCAGAGAGCGCAAGGCAATATCCACAGATCTATCCTTCCAGTAGACGTGCTGGGAGGCAGATAGAAGATCCGCTGGGATAGTGCTCCGCAGGTATATGTTAATTAAACGTTCTAAAATCTTCAGCAGAGTCGACGATAGGCTGATGGGTCTAAGGTCTTTCGGACTTAAGTGAGAGTTTTTACCCGCTTTCGGTAAGAAAGTCACTTTAACCTCCCTCCATATTCGAGGAATGTAAATTAATTTAAGGCATGCTTTGAAAATCGATTCAATCCAGGGATACACCACGTCTATCATATGTTGTACATCCGCTGGAATTATACCATCCGGACCAGCAGACGTGAAGGAGTCAAAGCTAGCTATGGCCCATTCGATTTTTTCTTTCGAAAGAAATGACGCAGAAACACATGGTGCCACATTGATTGTAGAGGTAGTTTCCAGTGTGATAACAGAAGAGCTATCCAGAAAATGAATGTCTAGAAGGATTTCGATCGTCTCTTGACTCGAGGTTGTCCATGTACCGTCATCTTTAGCAGATAACTTGGCATAGTTGGGTTTGTTGACAGGATTTTCCGTCTAAAGGCATCGCTGGACCTATCGATGCTTTCGCAAAATAGTCTCCACGAACTACGCTTGGCCCTTCTCAGTTCCTTTTTATAAAGGCCGAGTTTACCCTTATAGATTACCCAATCTGAGTTTTGTTTTGAAGATTTAGCCCTATTAAAGCATCTTCTACATGTGGCCCTAAGCGCACTAAGCTGAGGACTCCACCACGCCGGCTTAGTCTTACCCTTTTGTTTACTAGCAGGCCATAATCTTTCAGCAGATTTCATGGAAACCCCCGTCAGGATCTCTACCATTCAATCTAACCCCTGCGAGTTGCTCGGCTGACATGGTAGCAGAGGTATTGTATTCACAAAACACTCCCTGTACTTACCTCAGTCAGTTCTTTTCCGATTTACAATTACTGGTTTGGCATTATGTTGCTCGTCCAAGCTAAATTGAAGATAACGATAATCAGAGACTGAGTGCTCAGGAGACACCCTCTAATCACGTATCAAATGTTGTTTGTCCTCTGAAGCAAGAGTTATGTCTAGGACTTCCCGCCGACACCTCGTGATAAAGATGGGCTCGCATCCGACATTGCAGATAAGGAGATTTGTTCCCAACAAGTAGTCGAAAAACGCTTCTCCCTTCTCATTTGTGTCGGAGCTACCCCATACCACATGATGTGCATTGCGGGAACGTTCGCGGTAACTTCCGATTGGAACTGTTACTGCGGTAACTGGTAGCGTTTCGGTTAGAACAGTGACTTATCACCAAACGTCCGAAAATGTGTTTTATGGGAATATTCGTTCAAAAAGTGATTTTAGCTTTTCCGAATTTCTGGGTTTTTTTGACCGAATTAAATAGATAAAGTACTTTCTGAACAAAATTTCATGCTTTCCAACTTTGACTTATTGCATGTTTACGTGTTAGTAGCCGTTTTCAAGTTACAGAGGTTCAAATGTAACCATAACAGAGTTTTTCGCAAACTTGAGAAACATCGACGTTTTTCGACTGTCGATTGCGGCTACACCACTAGATTGAATTTAACGTTTAGGTAGCTCATTCGACGCAGCATTTTGTTCTTCAATTTATCCGTAATTTTTTTCCTCTAGGATGCGGATGCGAAATTTCGAGGTTTTTTGAAATTTTGACCATGTTCCGCAAAGAAATTTTGATGGGAAGCTCCGGATTCGTGTTCAGCACCCCAAAAAACATAAAAAATGAAAAAAAAAAATCACAATTTGTTTCTCCGAAGCCCTTCTGAGCTCCTAATAACTTCTAAGCTCCTAATGACTGGATTATGATCGGCCGATATTACGCCCGTTTGTCGTAGACGAATTTTTGGACAATGGCCGATACTTTATGACGATCTGTCGCTCGATCGATCGGCCGATAAATCGCTCAGCGTATAAGGCCTTTAACCAAATTCCTAAAAACATGCACATCACGTCATTGAAAAAACCTATTTAGTTGTCTACAACGATTTATTTTATTCTACTTGTATTGCAACATAATAGAAATACGCAATTATCAATTAAAATGTCGATGCATTATGATTTATACTCGTGTAAATATTTAAAAAGTAAAAAATATGTGTGAAAAATATGATGACGATCCGCCAAGTCTTAACCAAACAACGCCTGCTCCTGTTTGTAGACGGCATGGAAAGCGTTTCGTATTAGAACGTAGGGGAAACAAGACTCCAACAGATCCATTGTCAAGAACGGCGACTGTTGAACGATTTGATCCAGCAAAAGATAAATCGATTCACGATTGCGTGTAGCCTCCTTGTCCGACTCCTGTCCGAGTCGCAACAGTGACGAACTTGCCAATGCCAGGAATTCCTTCATGCGATCCTCGATATCGTTTTGTCCGCATATTGTGAAGAGTGCGCCGAAAATGTTGTTAATAGCCATGGCCATGCAGTGCGTGTTATTCGAGTGGCCGTCCAATGAGGCGCGATAGAATGAGCTATCATTGCGTGCAAGCTTCGGAATGGAAACGGCCACGAAAACCATGAGCAGGCATGCGACCAAGTGTTCACCGTCGTCAAACTCGGGTTTCTGCGATTTCAGAATACTGGCAAGAGTGGGATCGACTTTGCAAGGAAGCCCGGCTGCTGACGCCATCTCGGAGGCAAGCTTGATTTGATCGCCTCCCGGCAGGTGTTCCTGGAAGTCTTTCACCGAACTCAATAGGAAGGGGATTCGTTGATCCAACACGTCGACCAAAGCCTCGTGTACGAGATGACGGAATGACAGGATCACTCCGATGATTGTCATGCGCTGCAGAACGTTGTCAACGTGTTGCAATCTTTTGAACTGCTCCTTCATCACTTCGGGTTTGTCGAAACTTGTGCGCAGTGTAATGAGGACGTCTTTGTTCAAGCCAACCAGTTTCTTTAATTCTTGCACTTGGTTGGCAATGTGCCACATGAGCGTTTCGTTCAGAATTTTAATTCCATACGGGCCAATCAGTTCGGCCAGGGCTCGCAGCTCGTTTAAATCGGAAAATTCCTGCGGATTGAATGGAACACAACCTTCCGCCGTGATGTGCACGAAAGATCTTTGATTCATCGAGAAGACAATGTTGCCGGCGCTTACACGCCTTAGCAAAGCGTCCGAATACCAAGTGTTGTAGTTGGCGGCGATGGTCTTTTCGCCATGCGAATCGAGCGCTTGGGTTTGCTGAAGCAAGCAGTTGTTAAACACTCGCGTAATGTCAATGTGAACGTAGTTTTCGACCGTTTGCAAGACGTTCATGTAGGCCCGGACCGAAGCCAGCAGTTCCGACGGTTTGGCAATTTCCATTGTCTCGGGATTGAACATGACCATGCCCACGAGCGCTCTCGAGAATCGGTTCTCTAAATGCTGGCAGAGATATTCGCGGGGAGCGAATGCAAACTCCCATACGTTCACGGTGGGACAGTAGTTGATTGCGAAGCATAGTTCCGTTAACGCCATGTGCAATTTGTCCATCGTGGTGAGGTCCTCGCGCGTCTTTCGATAGCTCTCCTCGCCAGGTTTCCGCACGTCGTCCAGTTGCTTCTTGACTTTGTCCTTCTTCTTCCGCGACGCTGCAGCTGAGAGGATTTTTGCGCAATGTTTTTGCAAAAGTGCGTCCGCCATTGTGCACTGTTCGTCGCATATGGTGGTGATAATGTTCTTCGCTTCCTTGGCCATTTCCTCCAAAAACATGTTGACCACGGACAGGGATCGCTCCCGGATGTGGTGTCTCTCTTCCGGACACATCTCATGCGTGCAATTCTGGAAATGACTGCAGATCAGCGGGAATGCAATGATGTAGCGGTTCTGTGCGGGGAACTCCAAGCACATGTGGAATTGATCTTCGAAGATTTTGCTGTAGAAGCAGAAGATGGACAAGTCCGAAGTCTCGACCAACATTTCGTCCAAATTATCGACAACGCGGCTATGGAACACCATGGAGTCGAGCAAGTGGGCCAGGTCAGGATTATCGACAATCCGGACAGCGGATTTCGCGACGCTCATGTACGTCTGTAGACGGAACCAGTCCAGTCGGAATGCTTGAAAATCGAAAATTTCGTTGTCCTCCACTTGTTTGACATTGACGCTGGACGAAGTGTTGTAGAGCGAAGAAAGGATGGTGCTCTCCTCCTCCGGACACACTTGCAAGTTTTGCATTTTAATGTTCAAGTCGATCGAGTCGTAGCCGGACAAGTACTGAACGTAGTAGCGCTGCATAACTTGACTGTACTTGCGGACCAGCGCTCGCAGCTCTTCCATGTGGAAAAGAAGTTCAGGAATCTGGCGATCCACTAAATCTTCGGTGCTCTTTCCCTTGCTCTTGACCAGAGGCGGATTGTCACTGTGTCGCAGGAGCCAGAGAATCTCATCGCGCGCCAGACACAGTCCGATGAATACCAGCAAAGCTTTCGGGCCCAGGAGGCCGGGTTGATCGGTCATGATGAGCGCCAGCTCTTTCAAGGATGTGCGAAGGAACTTTCGGCGCTCGCGATGCACCAATGCTGCGCGTTGAACAGCAACGGTGTGAGCCTCTTTCACTTCGTTGATGCGCTTGCCGTAGCCCTTGATGCCGTCGAATGTATTCTGAATGTACTGATGAATCTGCAGCACTTCGTCCCGAAACAAGGGTATTACCCAGCTGCACTCCAGTGCAGAAATCCACATTTTCGTCACATCCGGGTGATCCGAGCCGAGCATCTGATGGTTCAGGAGCAGACCGAAAATCACCCATCGATCCATGATTTCCAGCGAAACGTATTCGCAGGACATCGTGTCTGTACGCGAAGCTTTGAGCAGCATTGCTGGGTTTCCGATCAGACTTAACTTCTGCGTCTCACGCCACTTCTCGGCGGTAAGATTGCGATTCGAGTAGACACTGACCAGTGATTTCAGTGCACTGCAGAGCAGACGCTGGTGCGGGATGAACTCCTCCGACAGCTTCTTGATGGGCGTGTCGTAGTCAATGATCATTTGACCAAGCCGCGGGAAGGCCTGATCGCTCTGATTATTCTGCAGCTCGTAGGCGGCATTGAACAGACCCAGCACGGCTTTGCGGTCCTCCACCCGCGACAGCAACACCATCAACGACACGTACGTCACGACTAAGTCCAAGTAGTTCTTTGTCAATTCAAAGTTGAGCGTGATGTCCAAATGGATCTGGCACGCATCCATCGTCGTGAGCAATTCGCAGACATTATCCTTGAAGTCGAGCAGATCGACGAACGTGTAATAGTACAGCGACAGCGATTTGATGATCTCCGCCTTGATGTTGACAATCGCCTGTAGACATTTTATGTCGATATTTGGGAATCGCTTTACTATGAACTTTATCGACGATTCGAGTGACTTTTCCGACAGGAAGCCGGGCTTGGATTTGGTATCACCGCACGCCTTTTTGATATTATAAATTCGCGTTAAAATGCCCGAGCCGCGGTCATTCAGAATGATGAGTTTCTCGGATATTTTTTGTTGCAGGGGATTCAGTGCTCGCGCCATCATTTGCAACTTAGCGCAGCCTGCTAGTGGGAAGATCGGAAAACACTTTTGTAGCGAACGAAACTTGCTATGGACCGTAGCTTGGGAGGAAACGCGAGATTGACTCACAACAAAATTACTGAAATTTATTTGACAGATCCCACCCACTATTGGCACGTCAAGTAAGAACAAAATTGACATTTACGACAGTTGAATAAGGTGTTGTGTGGATGGGGCGTAGAAGAAACTACTACTTTGCCTTAACCCCTAGCGGGGCGTGAAATTTTTTCGTAATCTTGCGAGATTCGAATCTTAAATTCTATTTGTGGGCTTGTAAATGTAAAATATAGTGTAGTGCGAAACACCCAAATTTTACAAAAATAGCGCGCGTCGTAAAAGTCCGCCGAAACAAGTAGAATTTCCGGAAAATAAGAATCTCATTACACACGTAAAAGTGTTGAACGCGTCCTTTAAGATGTGCGGAACCGTGATGTGGCGTTGGAATAAATAAAATACAATTGTGTTCTTAATAAAACAATTGTTTTCTTTCGCGGGCCATTTCTCGCCAGTCGCAAGGTAAACAGATGTCCGTCTGCCATTTTCACCATTGGGCTCATTCATATTGCTGAGTCGCTACTTCACCTCCGTAGCGAAAAGTGCGAGAGTCCCGGAAATAAAAAGATTTCGTACTAGTTTCGTGGTTTTCGCGTTGTATTTCAGGATAAATTTCACAAAATCGTAGAGAAAGAAATATTTGTCTTGATAAGACCTTCTGTATGTTCGGATCATGTGCCATGTGGATTCCGATAGCACACACAATAACAAAGCGAGGTAGTCATTCCAGAACGAATGCTCCGGAGCGGCAGTAGTTGCCGCGTTGTTGCTCATGTTTGGTGAATGAGCCCATTGAAAATGAGATAGTGTTGGTGCGCACAACCACATGAAGAAAATGGTTCCCAAAATTCTCGCTTATATTACATCCTGTATTCTTTCATCGTAGAGAAGAAACCGTGCCATGGCGATGGCGTCATAGATATACATCAATAATGATTGGCGTACATTTTACAAATATCGTAAACGTCGTATTCGTCGAAAACTTCTGTCATCTGCATAGTAAATGACAACTTTACGACAAATACGTCGTTTACGGCGTGAGCATGAATCCCCCTATTTTTTTTCTTTCGAAAATATAAAGCGATATTAGAAGATTCACGCTTTTCGGCTTCCGCATAATGATCATTGTGAAATAAAAACATTCTGCTCGGTGGCCGTGATGGTTCGGTCACCGCTCTACGATACTAATCTAGAGCTCGGAGATCAAATCTCGGCGCGATCATAAACTGCCTGTGAGTACTAATAGAACTCTCACAGTGCTCCGGGCTGGTCAGTATAAAGACGGCGCGGATAGGGGGTGCATGCTAGCAACTGCACTTCCGAAAAGTAGATATGCTATTGAAACGTCAACAAGGTATAGAAATGCTAGAGCTGTTGACGCGCCCATGCCCCTGGAGGGGTCAAGGCAATTAGAGAGAGAGAAATGTAAAACTGTAGGGAAACCCAGCCTATGCCTTGCTTGAAGACGTTTGTTTCGAAAATAAATGATTTCTTTTTATCCTTTTGTTTTTCCGCCTGGAGTTATAAACATTGTCACGGGATCGGGATCGTCTACTGGTCAAGCAATCGCTGATCATCCGCTTGTCCGTAAGCTTGGATTCACTGGCTCAACTCCGATCGGCAAGCACATTATGAAATCGTGTGCCGAATCGAACCTGAAAAAGGTTTCACTGGAATTGGGTGGTAAAAGTCCGCTGATAATATTCGCTGATTGCGATATGGATAAAGCTGAGAAGCATGGCATGTCGTCAGTTTTCTTCAATAAAGGTGAAAATTGCATAGCGGCTGGTCGGCTGTTTGTCGAGGACACAATTCACGACGAATTCGTCAGACGTGTTGTGAAAGACATCAAGACAATGACTGTCACGATATGTTTAATAAAACGCGCTTAGAGTTTGTTAGTAGCCATGGCAGCACATGTATTTCAACTCACTTACTTACAAGTTTGACAACTAGTAGTGTGTAGGTTAGTTTATGTTACATCCCCCCTTTTTTATAAAAGTTAATTCGAAATACTAGGGTAAGGATTCAATTCAAAATATCAAAAGTATTCAAAATATCAAAAGTTTTACATTATATTCAAATGTGATTATGACTTTATATAAATGATATGAAAATATATATTAACTAAAAATGTGAAATTACGTTACATAAGTTTACAGGTTCAATCGTTTTACTTGCTTTACTTCCCTTCCTGACCGAGTGAATCGGGAACTGCTGGTCGTCGTTTCGCTTTCTGAATTGCCGCTCGCTGGTGTTGATGTTGTTTCTGAATTCGGAATATCTGCTGTTTTCATCGATGGTCTTTCGTTTGCGTTGCTGTTGTCTATAGCTGAGTTTTCTATAGCTGAGTTTTCTGCTACTGGTGATGATAACGTCGAATGTTCCAGCGTTGCTTTTGTATGGTGGAGACGACTTGTGTTCCGGCGCAATATATTCCCGTTGTCCGTTTGAACCATAAAAGATCTGGGCTTATTGGTTGAGTCGAGGACCGTGGCTCCAACCCAATCGTGTGCATTCCTTTGTACGCGGACCTTATCGCCAATAAATATATGCTTCGCCGGATTCGTGCCCCGATCATGGTAGAGTTTTTGTTTTTCACGAAGTTCGCGCAGTTTTTCAGGAACTTTTTCGACCACCTTTGGCTTTAAATTGTTGATATGCGTTGGAATGAGCGATCGTGTTGTGCGACTCATCAGCCTTTGACTCGGTGATCCAAGGTGTTCGTTCCTTGGCGTATTGCGATATGCCAGCAGGGCGAGTTTGATGTCCGATTTGTCAGCTTCGCATTTACGTAGCAAATTTTTCGCTGTTTGGACGAAACGTTCAGCAAGTCCGTTTGATTTTGGATGGTAAGGGCTTGACGTAGAGTGTTCAAAGCGCCAAGCTGCTGCGAAACGTCGAAACTCTTGCGATGCGTATTGTGGACCGTTGTCTGACTCAATTTTTTCTGGAATTCCATGGGTCGCGAACCAGGATTTAAGATTTTCGATGACCTCGTTCGATGTTGCTTGTCGCAGTTGACGAAAATCGAAGAAGCCGCTATATGAATCTACCAAGATGAGATATTCTCGACCACCATACGAGAACAGATCTGTCCCAACAATTTGGAATGGGTAGATTGGAATGTCCTTGAGTATTAACGGTTCTTTTGTGTTTGACCGCTGGTTTTCTTCGCATACTCTGCACTTTTCGATGTGTGCGATGATGTCCTTTGTCATTCCTAACCAGAAAATGTTGTTCCTTGCTGCTGACAACGTACGTTGTATACCCTGATGTCCGGTGTGTAGTTGTTCAAGAGTATTTTGTACCTCTGATTTTGGAATGACTACTTTTTGTCCTTTATAAATGAGACCGTCATATTCGGAAATCTCATCACGGAAATTCCAATACTTCTTTAATACGCCCAACGTCTCGTTCCTAAGGTTGGGCCATCCATTTAGAATGTATTTTCGTAAATTCGTCAGCTCTGTATCATTTTTTGTCGCTGTCTTTAACCGATTGACTGCATGGTCTGATATCGAAAGAAGAGTTAGGACTTCAAACTCCTCTCCATTCGGAGTTACTTCCTCGTTGATGCAGTCACGGCTTAGTGTGTCTGCTAAGCACATCGTTTCTCCTTTCCGATATGATACTGTTGGCGAGTACTGGGAGATGTCTAACAAGATTCGTTGCAGTCGTGGAGGCGCAATGGCTATCGGCTTTTTGAAAATGCTTTCCAACGGTTTGTGGTCTGTTTCAACTTCCAATGATTTGCCATATATATATTCGTGAAATTTCTTGCAGGCAAAACTGATTGCGAGTGCCTCCTTTTCGATCTGTGGGTATTTTGCCTCCGCCTTAGTTAAAGATCTCGATGCGAAACCTACCGGTTGGTCAGCCTGCAATAGTGCAGCCCCCAGAGCATATGAGCTTGAATCACATTGTAATTTAACATTTTCGTTCACGTTATAAAATCGTAATACTGGTGGCGACGATAGAGCTTGTTTTAATTTTATAACCGCTTGAGTCTGTCTGTCGGTCCATACCCATTCTGCATTCTTTTCTAACAACTGTCGTAGTGGCTGTGTTATTGACGAAAGATTTGGAATGAACTTTGCAAGATATGTGACCATTCCTAAAAGTCGCTGAAGTTCTTGTTTGTTATTTGGTTCTCGCAACTGGTTTATCGCCTTAACTTTATCAGGGTCTATTTTTATACCGTTTGCGCTGATGATGTGTCCCAAGAATTTGATTTCCACCGCTTCGAAGACGCATTTTTCTTTGTTTAGTGTCAAGCCTGCGTTGTGTATACGTTGAATAACTTCATCTGTTATTGTTTTGAGCTCGGTATTGTCCTTCGCGAAAATGAGGATATCATCCATCGATACCTCAACATTATCGATTCCGTTAAATAGCAGTGTCATTCTTTGCTGAAATACTTCGGGTGCAGAGCAAAGTCCGAATGGCAATTTCGTGCACTTGTATCTGCCCCATGGTGTCGCAAATGTAAGGATCTTCTGGGTGCGTTCTGATAACTTTATTTGCCAGAAGCCTTTCCGACAATCTAGTTTTGTGAATCGAGTTGCACCGGAGATTTTTGCTGCAATCTCTTCAAGTGTCCGCAGTGGGTAGTGCCTACGAAGAACGTTTTTATTAACATCAGTCGGGTCGATACAAATTCTAATTTTTCCATGTTGTTTCACCACAACCATCGGAGACACCGCTGGAGTAGCTTCGGTTGTCTCTTGAATAACATTATCTTTCACCATCTGGTCTAACTCCTTTTTTACAGCTTGTCTATACGCGTACGGAATTTTTCTTGCGGCATGAATTTCGAACCGCGGATTATCAATCAGATCAATATCATACTCAAAATCTTTCAAGCAGCCTAGTCCATCAAACACTTTCTGTTTGGTCGAAACTGTGTCCACGCGACGTATCAGCCCTGTTAACTGACAGCTCCTGAGCCCCAGGACTGGCTCCGCATTCTCATCCACTACAATATAATTTATATTATAAAAGATTTCTCGTACCTTGGTTTTCGCTTGTATTTGTCCATACGCTGTGATTTTGTGGCCAGAGTATGAGATCAGCTTTTTCGTACATGCAACCATTGTTGCACCAATTTTTTCAGCTATTTTGCGGGGTAGAACGTTGCACTCGGCACCGCTGTCCAATTTCGCTCGCACTGTTTCTCCTAGGATTTCGATTTCTTCGTACCAGTGATTTCCATCGTCTTGATTAGATGCTCGCTTACGGCTAATGCTGTTTATGAAGAATTCCCCGTCGTTGTCATCATCGCTCGATTCTTCTATGGCATTGACTTTCTTTGAGTGTTTTTCGTTTTTCAGCTTTCTTTTCGATCCGCTGCTGCTATTACCGCTTCGGTGACTGCCATTTTTGTTACTGCTCTGATTACCGCTACCTTTGCACATGTCCGCGAAATGACCTTCTCGGTCGCATTTTCGACAACGCTTTTTATATGCCGGACATGCCTTGGGACCGTGCGTTCGACCACAGCGCCCGCAACTAAATGTCTCGTTTTGTTTGCTTACAGCATGAACGGCTGCCACCTGCTGCTGGTTCTTCAGGCCTTGTAGCTGTTTGGATGCCTGTTCACTCGCTCGGCATTTTTGAATTACGCGTTCGAGATCTATTTCATCGTCCGCTAGGAGATATTCGCGAATGCTTTCATTTCGTATGCCGATTATGATTTTGTCTTTAAGCAAACTATCATGTAAATCTGCAAATCCACATTTCGCACTTTGTGACTTGATCTTCGTTAAGAACTCGTCAAATGTTTCGCCTTCTTCCTGAATCATCCTATTGAATATGTATCTTTCATAGGTGATATTTGCTTTCGGAGCGAAATATTTCTCAAAGCGGCTTTTAATTACGTGGATGTTGCCAAGTTCTTCTTCCGAGTAACCAAATGTATTGAAAATGATGACGGCGTCTGTTCCAATTGACGACATGAATGTGGCGACTTGCACATCTTGTGGCTTACGACTCATTCCGGTGGCCGTTTCAAACCATTTATATTGCTGGATCCATAACCGCCAACTGTTCGCGTTATTTCCACTTTGGACAATAAGAGGCTTTGGTGGGCGAATGAAATTCGTGGCGACGGCTCCTCCGTCATTTTCACCGCCATTTGCTAGGTTATGTGCAGCACCATTTCGATTACTTGTTGCTTCACTATCCGACGGCTGATTTTCACCCGGCATTTTAATTTTTTGTGATTTGCAGCTATTTTACTTTATTATTTTTTACTTTAAAAGACCACTTCTGACACCATGTCACGATATGTTTAATAAAACGCGCTTAGAGTTTGTTAGTAGCCATGGCAGCACATGTATTTCAACTCACTTACTTACAAGTTTGACAACTAGTAGTGTGTAGGTTAGTTTATGTTACAATGACCATTGGCGATCCTCTGAACCGATCGACATCCCATGGTCCGCAAAATCATAAGGCACATTTCGATAAGCTACTGGAATATTGCGAAACTGGCGTGAGGGAGGGCGCCAAACTTGTCTACGGTGGAAAACGTGTGCCCAATATGAAGGGATACTTCCTGACACCAATGCCGAAGATCATATGTTCATCTCTGAGGAGGAGTCCTTTGGACCAATTATGCTTATTTCCAAATTCAACGGCAGCGATATTGATTCCGTAATGAAACGTGCCAACGCTAGAGAGTACGGTTTGGCGAGCGGCGTTTTTACAAAGGACATTAACAAAGTGCCGGCATGGAGATATGGAGAGCGGTAAATTACTTCATTTCGAAAATCTGAAGCAATATCGTTATGAAACCCATGCAACTATTGACACGAATTACTTCAGCATGGCTATAAGAAAAATGAAGAATGGATTCGCTGAGAGATTTGAGCAGTTCATAACAAACGCAAGTACTCTGGGGTTCATAGTAAATCCTCTCAACACAAATACAAATGAGATGAACATTGAGCCATTTGGAATTGATGCTGGTTCGCTTCAAATGCAATTGCTGGATTTGAAACCAAACACTTATGGAATGGCAAGTTCACAGAGCACAAGAGGAAGTTAGAAGAGTCGGAGGTCCAGAAAAGCCTGCACGTCACGATGCACAAGTGGACAGCTAAAGGTCGCCACCCATTGACGAGCACAACCACGACCAAACTTCCATCGAACCATCAAATATCATAGAACGGTGGAAATAGGGGGAACTTTTTTTTCCACACGTCCTATGAAATTGATGGTTCTATGGAAGTTTGGTCGTGGTTGTAAGATCGCCACCCACGGCAAGCATTTTGGCCGCGAGCACGCATCGAACCACGTCAAACTCCATAGAAAAAAAATCCCCTCGTTTCCACCGTTCTATGATATTTGATGGTTCGATGGAAGTTTGGTCGTGGTTGTGTTCGTCCATGGGTGGCGACCTTAAAAATGCCGCGAGTTGAGGCACTCATATTTGACGCATGGAATAGTCTTCCAGAATGCTGCAGTGAGGTGAAGAATTTGGTGTTTGGAGTGCTGACGATCTTCGGGTCAACATATTCGTGCGAGCAAGCGTTCTCTTGCATGAATATAATAAAAAGTTAAGTAAGAAGTCAACTAGTAGTCCCGATGGCACAACGGTTAGCACGTTCGCCTTCAACGCACTGGGCCCCGGTTCGATTTCGGGGATTTACGTGTCGGACTATGAGCCCACTCAGCTGTTAAATGAGTACCCATTATGGGGTAAATAACTCGGTTGAGCGTGTTGCTGATCACATACCTCTGCACAAAAACCGTCACGATCTAGAAAATGAGATGATGCTAACTCATCTCGAGGCCGTGGTTCAAATTGGACTGTTGCGCCAGTTATTTATTTTATTTAAGAAGTCAACTAGCAAAGAAAAATCTAGAGACATGCTTGGAACCGAAAACAACATGTTATGAGCTAGATTTAACCAAACTTTCAAAAGGCATGCAAACCCAGTGCTCCCATTGATGTAACTGAGAGGAGACGAGAAGGAGGAGGAGACAATAGCTCACTTCTTGTTCATCTGCCCTGCTCTGCCCAATATAAGAAAGAATACTCTAGGTTTCCTTTACTATCTTGACCTAGATGACTTGAAAGACGTAAGTGCTAGTCATCTACATCGCTTTATTGATAGCTCCAGGTGGTTTGATGACTAGGCTCTTGTGGCGTTGAGGTATCACAACGGACCCATGGGTGGTTTTTGTGCTGTGTTCTACACAGCAGCCTTTTTAACCTAACCTCCTAAGCAAAGACTCGCGAAGATGCGACGGATGAATGTTTGGATTAAAATTTCGGAATATGTACTCGTATGTGCCAACAAACAAAACAAATTTCATCAATTTATATATTTGTAAAATTTCTTCTTTCCTTTGAATAATACTTTACATTATAAATAATAATTAGATGATATTCTTAATCTAGACACATAAATATACGTATGTATTAAATTAAATGGTAAAATGTATCTTATTTTCTATTTATCTTTTAATACATAATTTTTTTGAATGGAGTCAAACATCATAAAAAATACTCGTCGGAATTTAGATGAATTTATAATACACATCAAACAAATAATTTATTTCTTATGCCGGGTTTCCACCAAAGAGACAGTTTTGAAAAACACGGACAAAAACTGTTTTTCTGAACAAAAACACAAATGTTCTGTAAAAACTGAACAGGTTTTAAAACATTTGTGTCCTTAAAAACTGTTTTAGGAAACAAGACACTTTCCCATCGCGAATGGGAAAATGTTTTTGTTTTCTAGAACAGATCAACGGAAAACACATTTGTTCTTGTTTTTTTGCTTGCTTTGTTGAAACACGCACTTTTGTTTTCTGCGACAATTCTGCACAGTCAGTTATCAGTTCAGGAGCTTGGAGTAGAAAGGGCGAACTCAAAAAATAGATTTTTTTTATTCTCTCCTTGGTATCAGATACATATAAACAATGCGTAGATACCTCGCTTTGCCCCGGCAAGCCCTCAGTTTTCTCATAGTTTCAATCTAACTATGAAAAGCCATAAATCATTTGTATTCGCCCTTGCTCTTCTGTGAAAAGTGTTTGTTTCGCTAGGTATGTTAGTCATTCATGACTGTGTAGTGACAGGATCGTGCCCGTTTCGGCATGTTTGATCTTGAGTTATGTTTACTCTTCCACTTTTGCTTTTTCTTCCCTAATTTTCATTCAGTAATCGTGAAGTGCTCATAGACACATAGCGAAAAGAGTATAAAAGTGATTAAAGTTTTTAAGTCAGTGCCGTTCGAGATAATGAGTGAAGAACATCAAACTTCGCGAAAGAGACAGAAGAATCCTGAACAGTGGAAGACCAATATTTGTAAAATGAAACGGAATTCTGGGGAAGCTTATGTATCAAGAAAGTCGAAGCAAGATGTTCCTGCACGAACCATCGGACCACTTTGTACGGCTAAGTGCCAAAAGCGATGCTTTGAAAAGTTGGATACCGAAAAGATTGAAAGTGTTTTCCATAATTTTTGGGGAATTGGCAATTATGATCTCCAAAATGTTTATCTTTCGAAATGTCTGCAGTGGCATGAGCCTGTACATTCGGCGATTACAGACAGACCCAGCCGTAGGCTTCGAACTATCCACTATTCAGTGTATGATAATGGCGAAAAAGTGGATGTTTGCCGTCAAACATTTTTAAGTATTCATGGAGTAAGTGAAAAACGAGTGCGTACAGTTGCGGCGAAAGTAACTCCTTCAGGGACAGTGCATCTTGACGAAAGAGGAAGGAAGTCATCCACTAACAAAATCGAAGGTAATCGTCGTCAGTTTGTTAGAGATCACATTGAGTCCCTCGCCACTGTTTCAAGTCACTACAGCAGAGCTAAAAGTCCTTTTAGAAAGTACATGCCGCCAGGTTCTTCCATTATGGGATGTTACGAAGCTTACGAAGAATGGCTCCAGAAGTACCACCCTGAAGAAACACCTGTCATGAAAAGTTATTATCACCATGTATTTGTGAATGAATACAACATAGGTGTAGAGCCCCCAATGGTGGATGAGTGTAACACGTGTGCAAAACTCAAGCTTGAGATAGCCCAATTGAAAAGAAGTGACTCGGATTCCCCCCGAATACGCAGATTGGAGGCTGAACTTAACAACCACCTTTTGAGACAAAAAGTAGCTCAGCAGATGATGGAAAGTTACAAAGGCAATATAGACGAAAGTATGGAAGTTATCTGTGTTGATTTACAACAAGCCTTACCAATGCCAAAACTAACATGTAATGCACAGTATTACAAAAGGAAAATGTGGACTTACAATTTGGGAATTCATAACATAAATGAAACCGGAATATAGAGGGCTACGCCCGCAATCCGAGGGTTTTGTAGCAAGCGCTTATTTTGGTATTTTATATAAATATCGGCAAATTACGAACTAATATTTTCTCCTCCCCCACTATTCCCCTTTCCACAAATTCCAAGAAAATGCGAAAAAATGGAATGTACTCAACATTACCTTTCTCACGACACCTCACTTGCCTATACCAGTCGATAAAAAAAAATTTGACCTTAATTTCGCCTCTATGTGGACCCCTCCCCCCTTCCACCCGGTAAAGTTTGCAAATTACGACGCAGCGCCCCCAACTAAACTTAACCCTTTCAAAAATGATTAATTAAATAACTGCAATTCGCACTACGAAAAACAACATGAGAGTGGTACTCACACCTATGAGGCCGGTAGGTGTAATTTTTGTGTGGATGATGTCAAAATGCCTAACTTTAAATGAATGTACTATTATTAAATATTATGTGATTGTAATGAAACTTAAAGATATTATTGCCAATGATGTTGGTTATCATTGGCCATCAATATTTTTGACCTTGGTTGTGCTTAAGGCGTGCAGGGGTATGCTAACTGCAACTATAGAAATGTACTATTATTAACCTTTTTTGATGAGATATCAAAATTCTACGATTTTCGGTTTTCTGTACTAGTAAAATGCCGCTTTCCTGCAAATTTTCATATTTCTAAGTATAACGGTATCGAAATGCGAGGGGGGAGGGACAAACTCGGATCACATATTTTCCCCTCTATCTCTTTTCTCCTTTTTTCAAATTTGATGAAAATACCGGAAATAAAATGTACTCGGTATTACCTTTCTCCTGATACCCCACAAGCCTATACCAGATGAAAAATTTTTTTTGACCTTCATTTCCCCTCTGTGGGGACATCCCCTTAAAGTCAGCCTATTACAACAAATCGCTTTCTCCGGCGAATTATAATAATTCTACATACTCCCACAAAATTTCATGTATGTGGCTTCAGCCGTTCGTGAGATATTTCATGGACAGACGGACAGACGGACAGACATTTGACCGATTTCATAAGGGTTTTGTTTTTAATACAAAACCCTAAAAATGGAAAAGCTACTATGTATGTTTGGGATGAAACGATTGCGAACCGAGGGTCGTGTGAAATTGCAAGCTTTCTCAGTCATTATTTGGAAAACGTCGCCGAACAAGTCAAAACCGTCATAATTTTCAGTGATAACTCTGGCGGTCAAAACAAAAATTTAAACATGGTTCTGTCCCATTTGCGATTCATTCATTCCGGCCGCTTCGAAACTGTCAAACACATTTTCTTGATACCAGGACACTCTGAAATGGGTTGCGACCGAGACTTTAGGCAAATTAAACTCAAAATTAAGGACATTGAGGTGTTTTCAAAAAAACATTACGCTCATTTCATTTATAAAACCAGACGCAAGAAGAAGTTCCATGTCGTTGAAGTTACACAGGAAATGGTAAAAAATTTTGATGTCCTTCAGACTATGATAACGAAAACCAAGTTATCTGGAACCAAGTTCAAGGAAGGGAAAATTTTTGAATTTTCTAAAGAATACAAAATTGGATTCAAAATACATCAGTTTTACAACTCAAACTTACCAACAAACGTACAACTACAAAAAGGAAGAAGCATAGTGTACCGAGATAAGGTTTTCAACTTAGCGTCTACCGAACTCCCTATTAAATACCCGGCACCACTCACACTGACTGATGAAAAACAGAAGGCCCCTTCTCGATTTCGTACCATTGCCGTATAAAACTGAATTAGAAGAAGCCCTTCAGGGACAACAAGAAAATCTACCGATATCAGAGACGAATGAAGATGATGATATCATCGACTATGAATAAAATAAAATTTTGCTCATTATCTATAGTGATGAATTAATTTGTTAATTTTACGTTACTTTTACGTAGCTGTTTAATGAACGTGTTTGAGTTTCTTGTCATCTTGGATGGTATTTTTTAAATAAAATTTTCTGAAGTTCCTAAGACTGTTTTGTAATTTTTTATTCACTAATCTCAACACTTGAAGTGTATCTGTTAAAATTTAGAAATCGTTAAAATAATAAAAAAAGGAATTAATTAAAATTTATACATTCGCCCTTGATATTTTGAAGTACTTTGAAAGCTTTGAGCTTGATTTCCCAACACCTCAATTTTGGGATACGCCCTTTCTACTCCAAGCTCCTGAGTTGTAATTTTAAAGGTTAAAGTGATATAAATTTTACTTTTTTGTGTTTTTTAAGTTAAAATGTGTTCAAACAAGTAGCAGTTAACTGAGTGCAATTATAAAAACCTCGTTGTCGGACATTTTCTGGGAACAAGATAAACAGAACTAGAAACAAAACCAGTCTGTTCAGTTGAAATAGTTTGTTTACATAAAACAGAAATGTTTTCAGAAAACAAAACTTGTTTCTGTTTTTGAAAACAAAACTGTTTTTTTTTAAAACTGTCTCTTTGGTGGAAACCCGGCATTACGCGGCCATTAAACGTTCCCAAGACTAATAGTAAAACTTTTGTTTTTATCAAATATTTGACAATAAAAAGACTATTTTTAATTGTATCGTAGGAACAGTTTAATATAAAAAAAATATGTCAAACGAGTCAAATTGTTTGTCTTATATTGGGCGCTTTGTATGTAATTAAACTACAAGATGATCTTCAATGCTAATGTTCCCACTTTTCCAGTTTATATAGTTTTTTCTTTTATTAAGACGACGTTTCGCTATTCAAAAAAAGTGGATAACATTACCTTCAATGGTAATGTTATCCACTTTTTGATTATTGACCAGTGAAAAGAATAATTCAATACAAGATGATCTATTCAAATATAACTCCATACTACTAATTCTTAATAACAAATTAACAAGGGTATTTCTTATAATTATTTTCTTTTTAGATTTATGTAAATAATCGAAAAATAAGTTAGCCAATTTAAAAAAATAAATATACGTACATGAACATAAACAACAATCTTTTCCTTTTTTTTACTTAAAAAATAACATTAAAAGTTAGACATTGAGTTTTCACGTAAACTCGGTAATAACAATCCAGTAATATTATTGATGTCTAGTCTAGAGGTGCGTTCACACGTGACAAATAATTGACAAAAAATTACAAATATTTCGAGAAAAAGGCAAATATTCGCAAAAGTATATATATTCTATCTACGCCATGGAAACAAGCGACAAATCTGCTTTACCAATAATCTCTTTGGACAACTATTTATTCATTACTCGGAATAGTTTTTCTTGTATACCCGATCAAAGTGAAATATTTTATGAATGTATGTACAATAATTAAATGCTTAAAGTAGTTCGTAAAAAAAACTCGAAACTCTAAAAATTCAAGTGATTCTAGTAAAAACTTTTTCTTGATTTATGCTACATATGTAATTCTATTTATAATACGATTATACGCAGTAATACATAAAAATAGAGAAATACAGAAATATTTTTAATTTATTAATGGTGGTATCTTGGTCTCAATAAAAGTTACGATCTATCATAATATATAAAACAACTAAGCAAAACTGTCTTTAGACATTCATATGAATCTGTGAAAATGAATATAACATCTTAAAGTGGACAAACACTTGCGTCCAAAGTCCAAATTTTCCCAGGTCGAATCCAAAATTTCAACAGTCGATGTATGGATTTGACAGGGAAATTTTAGATTCGGTTGGGGAAAATTTGGATTTTGGACGCAACTGTGTGTCAACCTTTAATCTTATATGTTGCAATAATTAAATCTTTCGTCAATTCACGTACTCCTGGTTTATAATAATGTGTTACACATCTGTGAAAAAAGTAACCCACTCCCAGCAAACAATTTCGTATCATTTGGGAGATAAATTGCCCAGATAATACGATGGCGATTCTTCCGTTCGATAAATTCGCTTCGCTCGCGTTGTTACATTTGTGAAGAACGAAAATGGGTTTTATTTGTCAACAGGAGGCGAGATGTATGATTGTATCAATTAATGCTTAGACTATGAGCCAGGTGAATTGCTATTTTATGGTACAGTCAAACCTCCTAATCGAACCACTCTATAATCGGACCACCTCTTAATCGGACCACGCTATCCCACTTTTATTTGGTATTCCATACAAAATAATCTTTGTAAATGGACCACCTGCTAATCGGACCATGGACCACAAGTAGACGATGCAATATGGCTGGAATAGTACTTCGAAAATCTCCGCAATCGGACCAACAGGACCATGGACCACAAACAGACGATGCAATTATGGCTGGAATAGTACTTCGAAAACCTCCGCAATCGGACCAACAGACTTTTTCTATTGGAGTGTAAATGATGTACATATGTTCATGTGTGTACAGGAAAAGTCCCGTTTTCTGTCCGTTTGTTTGATAATCACGTATTTAAATCGAATTAGGTATTGTATTCTTGTGATTAATTAGTGTAAGAGTGCATTTTTTGGTGAAAAATGGCAAAACGCGTTTATTCCGAGTTAACCATCGAAAAAAAGATTGAGGTGATAAAAGCATCTGAGGAGAAACATTGGCCAGAAAGAAAGATAGCTGAAGAATTTCGTATAAGTAAAAGCCAAGTTCATGGGATCTTGGTATCGCGCGATAAAATAAGAAATAGCTTGGAAAATTTGAAATGAAAACGGATCAACCCCGGGCGTTCATACGAAACGATTGATAGTGCAGCTTACAGGTGGTTTTGTCTGGGTAGACAAAAAGGTCTACCTATATTGCAACACAAAGCACTACAAATTGCCGAGAAATTGCATTTCGTCGATTTCACAGCGTCGAACGGATGGCTTGAGTGTTTCAAGGGACGTCACAATATCGTTTTCAAAACCATTAATGGTGAAGCCAAAGATGTCCCTTCGGATTTAGTTGAGCAGTTTACTCGTAAAGGAAACCTTTCAAAAATTTGTGACGCATATCAGTTGAAGGACATTTATAATCTTGATGAGACTGGCTTATTTTATAAAGCAATGCCAGAGAAGACATTGAAGACATTTGACATTTGAAGAACGAAAAGTGCATTGGTGGGGGTGGAATTGGCGAAAGAGAGGCTGACGGTTGCTGTGCTCTGCAATGCTCTAGGCGAAAAAGGACCTTTATTCATTATAGGTAAAATATTTCAAATTTATCAATAGTCAGTGTTCTTATTCTTAAATCCGTTTCATAGGTAATGCACGCAAGCCTCGAGCGTTTAAGAACATCGACGTAGAGTCGTTATTAGGGATAACCTGGCGAAATAACAGAACAGCCTGGATGACTTCACAATTTTTTGAAGAGGGGATGGTGCAATTCGACAAAAAAAATTGGACAGTAGAAACGAAAAGTTATACTATTTCTTGATAACGCGCGTTGTCACATCAACATTGACCTACCCAACGTCAAGTTCGCATTTTTCCCACCGAACACCACCTGTTCGCTACAGCCAATTGATCAAGGGATCATAAGAAGTCTTAAAACGCACTATCGCAAACTTTGCATGCGTCATTTAATAGAAGCAATTGATGAGGCTGCTTCTGCTAAAGTCTTGACTAAGTCTATCGCGGTCCTAGATGCTTGTTTTTGGTTGAAGACTGCATGGAACGAAGTAACCGAAACTACAATTAAAAATTGTTTCAAACATAGTGGATTTCATTTTTCGTCAAGTTTATCGTCGCCCGAATCTGGCGTAGATTTTGTAGCCGATGAAACGATTCCTGAAGACTTCGTTAATATGGATGATGACATTTTGACATCCGAACCATGGTCCTACAATTGGGAAAATGAATTTTTCAATTCACTCGAAACTACGAATGAAGAAGAAGAAATCCTCCATATTTCCGACGATGACGAAGTTGACGATAAGGACGATTCAGCTACAATGGAATATCACGAGGAAGGTGGTGCTTTAAATCGTCTTAAATTTTTTGCAATTAACAACGGCTTAGGTGAACTTTGGATCAATTTGGAAAAAACTAACCAAAGTCTCACAAATGCTATTATTCAAAAGAACAAGTGTCAGAAAAAAATTACCGATTTTTTTGGTCATGCATAATTTGAGTTTGATTTTGCATTTTTTCTATGTGTACTATTAATTAAGAAGAATATATATCTACATACATAGTATATTGCGTATGACTTTCCTAATATGTATTATACATATACTTTTTGTATCCCTTTGTAATCGGACCACCTGCCAATCGGACCAATTTTGTTCGGTCCCATCAGCGGTCCAATTAGACAGGTTTGACTGTATATGGAGCAATTTATTATTGTTATCCTTGAACACCGAAAACTTGGTCCTTGCGGTCCATTTGTACTCCTTCATTACATGAAACTTATGGACTGGGTCAGTAGCGCATGCATTTTTTTTTGTTATCCTTGACTACATGAAACATGCTCCTGACGATCCTAACCACACCTTGGGCATGTCGATCCATTTGTACGCTTGTGCATGCAACACATAATTATCAACGTGCACCACCTCCCCCTGCTTGCCAGCACAACTTGTGTAATCACACAAAATATTTTCCAGACGATGCCTTGCACACCCAGATGAATGGAACGGAAGATTGCAATATTGCGCGAGTGCGAGATGGAGTAATTTGGCGTTTTATATGAAGAGCCCATTTAGAGCAAGCAAACATTGGCGGCGAGTGAAATGTATAGAAATTGTATGTCATATGGAGATTTCATATGAAGCATATTATATTTTAAGAAGAAGAAAATATGGTGGACGTGGTAAACGTGGTGGACAACAGGCAACAGGTCGTCCCTTTTTTAAAGCAGGTTGTCCCTTTTAGGAAATTTGTGGTGGATAAGGATGCACATTCAGCGTGAAGAAGCGGAAGGAAAATGAAAGAAAAATGTGAGACAAATCGAAGGAACGACCGTTTTCATTTCAGGCAAGAGGTCGTCCTTTTTATGAGAGACCAGTGGAAACAACAAAAAAACGAATAACATTGAGGAAATGTATAAAGTACACATGCAACTATTGGATGTATTTGCACGAAGGACACCAGGTCGTCCTTTTTCGCAACAGGTCATCCTTTTTTGGGAATTTGGGCACGTTGAGCGGAATGGAGCACAGCTGAACAAATTTAAAGCAAATCGGATGTAAGATAATTGAAGTGGAAGGAAAAACATTTCTTCGTACAAAGTCGTTATTTTTTTGACCAGGTCGTACTTTTTTGGAGTTTGAGCTGGGTATGGATCCAAGTTGAGCGTGAAGAGACAGAACATAAAAGATTTCAGGCAAATCGGACACACGGCAATTTTCATTTCAGGCAAGAGGTCGTCCTTTTTAGGAGAGACCACGGGAAAAAAATTAATTGCATTGAGAACATATGTAAAGTACATGCAACGTACTGGACATATTTCCTCGACGGACAACAGAATGTCCTTTATTGTCAGCAGGTCGTCCTTTTTTTGGACTTTGGGCTCGGTGAACATATAAGTTGAGTGTGAAGGATCAAAAGGGAAAAAAAATTGAAGCAAATCGTATGTAGGGTTAGGGAGATATAAGGGAAAACATGTCTCCATACAAAATGTATGGGAAAATGGAATTTCCCTAATTTCGGAAAATGGAATTTCCCTAATTTCCCAATTTCCCGGGAAAATTTCCAATTTTGAATGACGTAAGGTTTCAAGTGGAGCGTAAAGAAACCGAATGCAAAAAATGTGAAGCAAATCGGATAAAGGAAAACGACACCAACCCTGTACATACGTAGACGACTTTCTTTTATATATGTATAAGATTTGTCGCCTTTTCAATAATTAGGGGATATCCCTCATGCGAAAGAATCGCGACACGATGGCGATTCTTCCTTGCGATAAATTCATAGATTATTTATCGCTTTTTCAATAATTAGGGGATATCCCTCAGGCGAAAGAATGGCGATAGGATTTCAATTCGCCAATTTATCGCCAAGATGATATTTCGCCAATTCACAATAAATACGAAACGACGACTGTGTCATTCTCATTGTTTGTAGTCTAGATAGCGCAACGGTTAGCACTATGGACTTGCAAACATGGGAACCTGGTTCGAATCCTACAAATATCAATTGTGAAAAAGGATGAAATCTGAATTATGAGCGTCAAAGATAAAAAAAGCATGAAGATTAATTTAATAAAAAACGCGATATTAATTTTTGTTTTAGTTGACTCTCATCGCGTCATTTTGTCAATTCGTAAATTTATCCCCGCCGCGATTCGCTTTCTTGTTACCTACTCGTTTCGCCAAAGTTTCTCCAGGAAGTTTCGCTTTCGGTAGCTATTTTCTTCCGAAGGGGGTGACTCCCGCGAGAATATGGCGATATCCCCGTCTATAAATTTACCTTCCAAGGCGAATCTCATTCTTATCGCCGAAGATATAAATTGTTTGCTTGGCTAGAGGCTCTAGAAATCAGTAGGCCGAACCAACGCCATCTAGATATACAGGCCTGCGCTCAGCTAATTTAGACGGCAAAATTACGCAATTTTTTTTTTCGATGACTTCATCGTATCCACAATCCAGTGGTCGGCGACTGATGGCGGTGAGTCCCCGGTATTTGTGTGTTTAGTTTTCGTTTTCCGCGTTCAGTGTTTGTTAGTAAAATTTCATCTAGTGATCCGAGAAAACAAACACGTGCGCGATGAAAGTGTGTCGTGTGGTCAAAAGATGTATTTTGTCATTATTGATTTAAATAGTATATTAATATTTTAGCCAATATATACAATATATACATATATATATTGTTATACAGTTTAAATCAAATTTCCTGTCTGAATAAAATGCATCATCAACAAACACGCGCAACGAAACAACAATTTACGCATCCGATGACCCGAATTACGACACATGCCGCACAGTCAGCTTTTTATTTTCCATAAAAGCGATGGAAACGACGTGTAAGACGAGCCAGCCAGACAGTCAGTCAGTCGAGTCGAGCCAGACCACCAGAACCAGCTCAAGACACACATTCACACATCTTTTTGTGAAACATTAAAACTTTAACTTTTCTCTTTTATAAAATAAATTTATAACGTTTCTAATCCTGAATCTTTTATTCTCAAAGTACAATTAGGCGATCTCCTCTAACTCTACAAAATTGGGGCTCCAATTCTCAGCATTCGTTGAGATTACGTCCAACGGTAACACCAGTTATACCCTACCTGGCCTGAGGACATTCCCACGAGCCTCTAACGGATCTGAGGCATAACAATAAATTATATTTATTATAATTGTATAAATTAACTAAAATTTCTATAGGGAATAGGAGAAGGAATTTATAAAATTTTGATAGCTTCAATAGAACAAAATAAATAGAATAATTTATTGATATGGGGATGAGTTTTTGCCTGCCGAAAAAAAGAGGTTTCGGAGGAATTGTCTAATATTTCGATAACCTCAAGTTTTTACTTTGCCTGAAACATGGGATTCTAAAGTCCTGGAACCATATAGGATGAAAATATTTTTAGAAGCTGAGGACGAAGCAATAACGGATGATGGGCAATTTGGAAGAAATCGGTTCCGGAGATTAATAAAAAGACAAAGGATAAGGAAAATGAATATTTTGGAGAATGTGACGGTTTTATTAGTCTTTAAATAAAAAAAAAACTAATAAAGGAGCAAACGGAAGAAAACTATTTATGATGTTTAGGATTAATGGATGTTAAAGGAAGTGGAGGCTAGAAAAAGTGGAGCCTAGAAGAAGAGCATAACCAATGCAAACAAAATGATGTGAAGCCCGGAGGAATAATCGGAGGATTTCTAGGAAAGGCATAGGGGCTCACGCATCTACTGGAATATATATCCGAAGGAAAATACAACGAGAACATACTAACTCCAATATTAACATTAAAAAACTACAAATTTGCCAAAATCTAGCACTACGGAGAATTTTTAAGGTCCCATGGTACGTTAGAAATACGGACATACACAGAGACCTTCGGGTAAACACTATCAAGACTTATATAGATAAGGAACAAAGCCCTTAAAATCTATGACAACATAGACAACTATACTAACAGTACCCTGAGACATTTGAAATTCTCTATGGCAGGAAGACAGGTTTACCCGCACTTAAGAACAATAACACACTAGTGCACACCGAGGTTTAAGCAAACTTTCTAAAGACTGACGATGGGCTCATCGAGCCCACAGAGACAATTGGAGTAAAAGTGTGAACCACTAGCTCCACCAACGTACAGTTCCTAGACCAAGCATCATTTTCAATTGGAGAAAGCTAGTAGACGAATGTGTTTAAGAGCAGCTCCTGGAAAAAAATTCGAAACGAAGGAATAAATATAGTAATTTTTTCATTATTGATTTACATAAATAGTATATTAATATTTTAGCCAGTATATACAATATATATATATATGTATATACATACAATATATTACATTTATTATAATTGTATAAATTAACTAAAATTTCTTTGGGGAATAGGAGGAGCAATTTATAAAATTTTGATAGGTTCAATAGAACAAAATAAATAGAATAATTTATTGATATGGGGATGAATTTTTGCATGCCGAAAAAAGAGGTTTCGGAGGAATTGTGTAATATTTCGATTGCCTGAAGAAAAGATTTTTTTTTACTTTGCCTGAAACATGGAATCCTAAAGTCCTGGAACTATATAGGTTGAAAATATTTTTAGAAGCTGAGGACGAAGCAATAACGGATGATGGGCAATTCGGATGGATTTGGAAAACACACCAATTCCCGATGCAGGAAGAGAGTTTTTAGATGACTGTCGATATTTTAACCTGGGGCAAGTTTTTAAATGAAAAAAATAGAGCGGCGTTCTTAAAAAGTCTTAATATCTGTGTCAGGTGCGCTAAGCACCCGTATAAAGGGAAGAATGAGAAAGTGCTACCTTGCTACGTAGGCGATAAAATAAAATACAAAATATGCTCGGCCAATCATATGACCGAATTGCACGTTGAAGGCAGTAATTGGAAGGTAAACAGTAAACAAAACAATCAAGACAAGGCCAAAGATTCTAGGCCAGCAAGCGATATGAATGCTCTAGATCCAAATGCGTCGTGTTACAATCCGTCGACATCGTTTGTGACACACAACCCAAATACTGAATTAAGTCAGGTGATTTTGCCAACTGCAGTTGTGTATGCCGAAAATAATGGAAAGCGTTACAACTGCAGAGTACTTTTAGATCAGTGCTCTCAAAGCTCTTATATTTCTGAGGAGCTTGTACAGAAGCTTCGATTGAAAAAGCACTCGACCAATGTAGAAGTATTTGGTATGGGAGGTACGCTCATTAATACTATTCATAGTGTTGTCACTCTGAAAGTTCGCTCAGCTAAAAATTTGGAAGATGTATTCAACGTGAGTGCATATGTGGTGAAGCGTGTGTCGAGAAATTTATTAACACTGAAACCAATAGACTGCAATTATGCACAAGTGGCTGCATATGACTTGGCTGACAAGTATTATTTTAAGCTAACTAACGTGCAGATGTTGCCAGGAGGCAGCTTATTTGCACAAATCATTGATAAGCTAACATCCTCCCATAAAAATTCAGAATATTGTTACATGCTTCACTTGATATTCCATAGAATAGCCAACATAAAGCCAACACAACAACTAAAAGCGGTCGCGAAAAATAAACACATAACTAAAAAAAAAAACAAGTGATCCACATCATACGATTCTCCGAGCTTCTAGCGTTTCGCATCAATAGTGATGACTCATCAAATATTTCCGCTGTCTTATAAATAAACCAAATTAGGGTTCAAAGCGCGAACCATCTAGACCGACAACAACAACTCTACATGGAAAATTCGAAGATTCTAGTCTAAACTCGATGTCGTCCGATATCAAATAAAAACAAAAGGCCGGAGAAAACAATGAGTCAGGGGATTTGAACAAACGATGATGATTAAGAGTTCGAGTTTTGGGAGAGTGCGAGTTGGATAGCGAGAAGAATCGGAACCGAGCGAATGGTGGACGCGATTGAACCTTAATGTTGTTAAGTTCTAATAAATGGATGTAATTAGTGTAGAAGTACATGAAAGTGTTTTTAATTGGACGAAGTTATTAAAATTGATTACAGGAATCCTAGCGAACCTAGAAAACATCTGACGTTAGGGATAAACGTCACAATATGTTACTTCCCCCTTCGGCATTTGGTTGGCTGGTTTCTGGCGAATGTGCCAAGAGACCATACGAAATGGTATCTTTTCTAACTACTACAGAGGAAGTAAGAGAAGTAGGGGAGAATTTAAGGAAATTCTGGGAAATTTCAACTCCAGAAGAAGGTGCTAGTCAGGACTACAACAATGATATATCAATGACTCTTGTTGAACTTTGTACATAATATCTAACATATTATTTTCACATTTAATATTGCACTTTGCACAGCATATTATCGCATTAATGTAAAATTGCGATATCTGCATTAATAGAAGTGCACTAAAAATCAATTGTAAGCAAGTAGGTTCATTTACTTCAAAATGTAAATTTTTGCACACACGGCACTAAGGAAACATTGTACCCAAAATAAGTTTAATAATCGTCGAATGTAGGTCGTTGAATGTGCAAAAAAGTATGTTTAGGTTAGCAATTTTATTAGTATAAGTATCGATCATTGTTATCTATAGAGTCACTTGTTAACTGGAAATCGACCTTTTCAATTAGCTAATCAAGTCACATCAGTACGTTTTAGGACTACCGAATTGGAGCTCTTAAGCTGTTCAATACGTCTAAGGACTACATATTGACATTATCAACTCTCTTCGAGCATCCGGGAGTGGTGTAATTTCCGGAATTGCCAAAGATTTAAACAATAAAGACAGTATTTTTTAGAAAACCGAAGCGCAGATTGAAGCATCAGCAAACAAACGTACAGTGGTAAGCTTTTTAGTAAAAACTGAACCGTCCATTCCGTTTCCGCTCCGTCGATCTGTCTGTCGAATTTGCATGAACTTTCACGCAAACTTAATAGACGGACCGATGCGACGTTGTGAAGACAGAGCGAACGCATCTGTTTTCCCCTTTCCCAGTTACTGACAATTTCAAATGTTCAAGATACCACACTGACGCAGTGCTAATAAATAAAAATAAATAACTGGCGCAACAGTCCAATTTGAACCACGGCCTCGAGATGAGTTAGCATCATCTCATTTTCTAGATCGTGACGGTTTTTGTGCAGAGGTATGTGATCAGCAACACGCTCAACCGAGTTATTTACCCCATAATGGGTACTCATTTAACAGCTGAGTGGGCTCATAGTCCGACACGTAAACCCCGGAATCGAACCGGGGCCCAGTGCGTTGAAGGCGAACGTGCTAACCGTTGCGCCATCACGATGCAGTGCTAATAACTGTAAGAGAAAATTTGTCTACTTACGTTGCCATTTTAGCAGATTCCCTGCTAAATGCAGCAGGAAAGAAGATCCTCTAGCAGGCATAATTTTTTAGCAGGCTGTTTGGCGGAATTTACTCTCGGAAAAATTCTGCTAAATGCTAAAATGCTCTTTAATCCTTTTTTTTTAAATCCCAACAGGTTATGGGCCCAGACCCAGCAATAGTGGTGCAAACTGGAAAGTTAAAATAAATCTCGTGAAAATAACAAAACATATATTCGCGAAAGATGGGTGCGACGGCGGTGTCAGTAATTGAAAAGCTGCACGATAAAAGTTACCGTAGCTGGAAGCTTCAGATGAAAAGCGCGCTGATTTACCAGATCTGTGGAAATACAATACACACGTAGACCTAAACCGGAAGAAACCGACGCTAACACGGTCAGAGTGGAATGATCCAACAAAGACGAAAAAGCTTTGGCCACCATTATCCTGAACGTATGTAAGTGCATCTCAACTTATTAATATAAAAAACGCTAAAAGCGCAAAGGATGGCTGGAAAATCCTCGAGGGAATCCATCAACCAGTTACGCCTTTAAGCAACTATTGTCTTTCAAGATGCTGAGAGAGACGACAATAATGTGTCCGAACAAGTTTTTATGTCAAAAGCAAAATCGAGCCAGCAGCATACTCCAAAGAAAGACAGTGACAAAGCAAGGAAGGAAATAGAGTGTTTTGCATGTCACAAAAAAGGCCACTACGCTTCTGAATGCAGGAGTAAGCGAAAAGAAAAACCTGCTACGACATAATTTTCTGCGATGAATGCTATGAACACTGCACTTGCTGCGAATTCGATGAGTGAAACAATCAACAATAATTGGAGTTGGATAATTGACAGTGGAGCAACAGCTCATATCTGTAAAACAAAAGAAGTGTTTGTTGAATTCGCCTTCGGTCCAGTTCTTGTTCCTGTTCCTGTCTATTTCATACAGGTTTCCGTTACCATTGCGAAACTTATATGGTGTTGGTGATCACAGCACGACCCTGTCGAACATATTAGCGTTAACTTGAAGATTTTTAGAAATCTAGATAATATATTGAAGAATAGGGTGCAAATAGGGTGAAAAGGTGCTTCAATCAAATATGCAGATAAACGTATTAAATAAAACACGAAATTTAATAAAAAATCAGTATTATATCTATTTTTACAATATTTCACTAATTCTAGGCAATGTGTGGAACGACCACAGTCAATGTAAAATTAATGTAATCATTCTTACTACAAAATAGTAACGTAAAGAACAACATCTAGGCTAGGAAAACTAAACACAAAAAAGGCAAATAGCGGAAAGTTTTTTGGTAGTCGTAATCTTTGCGGTTCTTTATGTTTTTGGGGTCGCTGAACACGAATCTGATGTTTGCTGACAGAAATTTTGCCCGGAACATTGTTAAAATCGCGAAAAACTGGGTAATTTTGGCACTTTTTTCAGTTTTTTGCTTAAAACTCGAAAATTAAGCATTTTATCGGAAATATTACAGAGACAAACTTATAGTAAACAAAATTTCCTACAATTTTCATTTATCAATGTTGGTTGTACGATCATCCGTTCCCCGGCTAGAGCGCGCGGAAAAATGAACAAAGTCACACTACTGTCAAACGGGAAACGCTAACGGAAAAACTGAAAGTGTTGTACTTTTTACAATGGTGCGAGCACCGGAAGGTCAAAAGAATTGTACGTCTAAACAATTATTGTTTATTTAACAATAACAAAAGAAACATTCTGAGAGCCCTGAAGATGGGCATAATGCCCGAAATATATTGGTTTCGATTACATATGCAGTTTTAGTTAATCGTGAATCGACAATTGGAGGAAAAACAAAACATTATTGTTTACTTATTCCAATGGGTTCACTAATCGTACTGTTCAAACTGAATTTGGGAAATCAATCGCAATTGTTCAGTTGAAGTGAAAATATTATAGTGATCGTTTCTATCCAGTCGCCCAATTTTTTTGTGAAGTGTCGTACTAAAGTTTTAACATTAATATCGCGATGTCGGAGTGTTTTGTTTGTGAGTTATTGCTAGATGAAGAACGCTTGGCTGTTTCGATAGTGAAAGAAAAAGGGATTACATCGTTTGTGGAAGCTAGCAAAAGGAGAAAGGATGGAAAATGGGCAAGTTTAAGAGATAAAACTTTTGTTAAGGTGCATGAAAAGTGTAGAAAATCATATACAGATGAACGATCCATCATTGCTTACCTAAAAAAACGTGAGAAATTGGCGAAGAGTAATATTTCACAAGTAACCAGATCAGCAGCTCCTGAGTTTACCTTCGGGACGCACTGTTTTATTTGTGGATTGGCCATAAACGATGCATTTTATGCCTCAGAAGCCAAAAAACCTCCAGATCAACGCAATGTTGTGTATCAGGTGCGTGACACAACACAAAGCCTAAGAAAATCGGTATTGAAGGCTGCCCAAAACCGAGGCGATGAATATGGAAGAGCTGTAATTCGACGCATTGAGAATGTTCATGATCTGGTCGCGTATGATGCTCAGTACCACCAATGGTGTCATAGAACACTATTTCAAGCTCCAAAAGCAACAACACAAAAAAGACGTGGGCCATTCGCAAAGGAAATTGATGCTGCGATGCAAGAAATTCACTCGTACCTCGAAAATAGTGACGATGAGTGCCAATTTTCAATAGAGGAACTGATGGAGCAAATTAAAGGGGGCTACATGCCAGAACAAAAAACTATAAGGGCTCGGCTCCTTGAGAAATATGGCGACGATGTATTATTAATAACCAACAAGAAAAAAAGAACCGTCGTTTGTTTTAAAAATATGGGGGAGAAAATTTTAACAGATTCGTGGTATCAGCAGAAGTGCAAGTCTGAAAAAGAAGAAAGGCTCAGGATTGTGGAAGCAGCAGCCAAAATCATATGCGATGATATTCGATCAGAGGTTTACGAATTCAATGAGTATCCTGCACCAGACCATTTTGTGGAAGACACGGAGTCAGTAATTCCTGAAACCCTAAATCACTTCATGAATTTTTTGATTGTAAAGAGAAAAAGAGGGAGAGATATGGAGAAATGGAAAAATAAGAGCAAAGCTATTTCTCACTGTGTTATCAGCGCTGTGAGACCTCGATCCTTTTTGTCGAATTTACAAGTTGGACTGGCAGCGTTTTTGTATAAAACTTTTGGTTCTCGGAAATTGTTGGATGTTGTGAGTTCGTTGGGATTTTGCAGCAGTTACTCGGAAGCGGTTCGGTTTGAAATTTCGTCAACTTTAAAAATAGAACCAAAAGTAGGACCAAATGGATTTGTTCAGTTTGTGTTTGACAATGCAGATTTCAATACCCAAACAATTGATGGATACAACACCTTCCATGTCATGGGAGGAATCTATACTGTTACCCCAGCTTCAGCTATTCCTCCAGATGAAACGATTACGAGATTAAAAAGGATTCCAGCTGCAGAGGTTGTTGGCAAATTTGGTCACGTTACTTTGAGACGTTTTGAATCAAAAGAAGGAAGTGATGGACTAAAATCAATAAAGATTCGAGACCTGTCCGACATATTTGGAACAACCCAGAGTACCTGTTTCCCAGTAGCTGAAATTTTGTGGCTGTACAGCAAGTGCAAGGAATTCACAAATACACCCGGATGGAATGGTTTTATGGAGAAAGCGACGAAGGATCTCCGTTTTGAGAAAACGTACATCGCATGTCTTCCATTTATAAATGCTCTTCCTTCTGACTATGACACAATCTACACTGCCATGGTGGAAGCAGCTGAAAAGTGCAAAGCAGAAGGCCAAAAGTGGTGTGTGCTGACATTCGATCAACCACTCTTCTTGAAAGCACGATGTATTCAAGCTAATTGCGACGACCCTAGGCTGCAAAATATGGTTGTCCGATTGGGTGGGTTTCATTTGCTGATGTCGTATTTAGGGTCAATTTGTTACACAATGGATGGCAGTGGATGGAAGGACTTAATCAGCACTTGCTATGCCATGAATTCGATTGATAAGATTATGACCGGGCACTCATATTACAGAGCTGTAAGAGCCCATTTCTTGGCACATGTGGCTCTAATGAAAATTGTCTTACATTTGATAAAACTGCCCTCACAAACGGAGACGAATTTGGAAAAAATTGTCTATGATTTTAATACGACTGTGATTCTTGCCACTGACCCTGAAGAGTGTAGAGAAATCAGACAAAAGGTGGATGACATGCTGGAAAGTCTTACGGAGCGTGGTCCCACTGCGAAACTATGGGTGCAGTATATAAACATGGTGAACCTCGTAAAATTATTTATACTGGCTGAGAGGACAGGTAATTGGCAGTTACACCTAGAGGTAATTTGGAAGATACTGCCGTACTTTCATGCTTCAGGCCACTTTCATTACGCGAAATCTGCACACCTGTACATTCAAGACATGGTGAATCTGAAAGAGACAATGCCTCCCGAGGAATACGAAACATTCGCCGATGAAGGATTCTTCACAGTTCGACGATCGGCCACTAAATATTGGTCAGGCACTTGGACAGATATGGTAACAGAGCAATTTCTAATGAGGAGCCTTAAGGTGCATGGTGGACTGACTCATGGACGTGGTATAGGCGAGGGGATTCAAGCCAGATGGACCATGTCGTTGGCTGCTGGGAAACACGTTTGCGGACAAATGGAAAATTACTGTGGAGTTTCGTTGGAGAGGTCGCATCAGCATCATGGATTATTAGATGCACAAGTAGCCCGTGACAACAAGGATTATGATAAGATGTATGATTGGTTACGACAACATTATCCGTTTCCGGAAAACTCCAATTTATTTTCTCTTAGTACAGGGATTGTTGCGGATGAAAGAGTAAATTGTCAGGATGCATGGGAAGAAGGGATGAAAGGGCTCAAAAGAGCTATCGACAACTTCACATTTGGTAATTTAAAATTTGAAAGGAATACCAGAGTTCAACCTATTGCCATAATGAATAATGCAATAAAAATATACTCACAAATAGTTTCTATAAATCCCACAACGTTGTTTCAACGCATTAGTGTAGCAAAGAATTCCGATGAAGAACTAGAACAGTTTTTGTGCTATGATCTTGGCCCATATTCCTTGTCTCTATTTGACAATGGTTTAAGGAAAGGATCAAAATCGAATCTTTACAAAGCATTCATACCGGTCGAAAATCAAAATTTTCTCAGTAGTGAAGTGCAGTACGTCATAGATGGCGGTTTTTTGTTGCACAGAGTTCCCTGGCCAGAAGAAAAGCCATTTTCCGCTATTTGTGACAGATATATTGACTATATAACTAATCACTATGGACGTCAGGCAGTAATTATCTTTGATGGATACCCAGAACATGCACAAGGTGGAACTAAAAGTGCTGAACGACTTAGAAGGTCAGTGAAGACAACTTCTGCAAATATTCTTTTTGACGAGACAATGAAACCATCTATATCGAAAGAAAAATTCTTGGCCAATCCTAACAACAAAAGAAGATTCATAACAATGATAATGAATAGATTAAACTCACGAAACATGAAAAGTAAACAAGCCGGAGAAGATGCGGATACCCTCATTATAAATGAAGCCCTCTCTTTATCTGAATCATCTAAAACTGTGGTGGTCATTGGTGAGGATATTGACCTGTTGGTGATTCTCATAGGTCACTGTAAAACAGATAACGTTTTCTTTTTGAAACCCGGGAGGGATAAGGTTTCTCCAACTACATATTCTCCGTTGAAAGCTGTACAAAACACCATCGTTCGTGATCATATATTGTTCCTTCACGCGATGAGCGGTTGCGATACTACCTCGGCCCTCTTTAATCAAGGAAAATTAAAATTCGTCAAAACCCTTACCAAAAATCCCAACCTTGGTGAGATTGTCCAAATTTTTAAAAATCCAAAAGCTACAAAATCAGCAATTTCTGCTGCTGGAGAACAGTTTTTAATATCAGTGTATGGGTAGAGCGGAAGGAGTGCACCATCCTTAAACCGCCTCAGATTCCTCAATTACAAAAAGGCCGCTTTCAAGGCATCATCCAACATAGCTGCACTTCCACCTTCAGAGGCTGCAGCCGCCCAGCACAGCTATAGAGTATACCACCAGGTACAACAATGGATGGGTGTAGAAAAACGCGCTGAAGATTGGGGATGGAAAAGAACTACAAATGGACTTGAGCCGGTCACCACTCTTATACCCGCTGCTCCGCCTAAGCTGCTGAAGCTCGTAACCTGCAAATGTACTACAAACTGCACACGAAATTGTGGGTGCAAGAAAGCGGGGCTGAGGTGCTCCAATATGTGTATTAACTGCGAAGGTGCTTGCACCAATATGTCAGTGGATGCAGATGAGGAGGAAAATGCCGATGTGGACCTGCAAGATGATCTTGGGTTGGAGTACTCCACCATTCAAGAATCGTTTGAGGCATTCGAGGAAGCAATTCAACGTATGTAATGTGTAATAAATATGAAGTAACATAATTGCTGTACGTCAAAGTTTGTTACAGGTGACTCAGATGAAGAAGAAGACAAAACCAAGAAGATGCGGGCATCCACATCAGCCATGGAAATTAGTATTTGAATATTCAGTTTTTCTTTTTTTCTGAAGGTATTTTGGATATAACTTATCCAAAATTTATTGGAAGATATTATTTCTTTCTTCTCTGTTCTAGATGACTGAGCATCTGCGAAATTCACAAATTTTAAACAACAAGCAGCGTAGTCGTAACATGCTTTGACTACTGTCTGAAATTCCATGTAAAATCCACAATAAAATATCAATTTATGGTAGAGAGTTTTATTGCAAGAACGCAATTACGCAAAAATTTGGACTTAGGTTGTTTTCGAAATCAGTGATTTAATTCCTTTCTTTTAGATATTTCATTGAGATGATGATTAACAGCCAAGATCAGTGCAACATGGGCAGTTTTGTACGACGATAAGAGCGGCCATTCGAATTTTCACTCCTTTTGTGATTTTTGCCAATTTTTCAGCGCGCTCTAGCCGGGGAACGGATGATCGTACAACCAACATTGATATATGAAAATTGTAGGAAATTTTGTTTACTATAAGTTTGCCTCTGTGATATTTCCGATAAAATGCTTAATTTTCGAGTTTTGAGCAAAAAACTGAAAAAAGTGCCAAAATTACCCAGTTTTTCGCGATTTTAACAATGTTCCGGGCAAAATTTCTGTCAGCAAACTTCAGATTCGTGTTCAGCGACCCCAAAAACATAAAGAACCGCAAAGATTACGACTACCAAAAAACTTTCCGCTATTTTTACTAGTTTTCCCAGGCTAATCAATTATGGAAAATTTACCGAAACAGTAAAATATAAAGTCAGTCTTTTTCAAACAGTAAAGAAAGTAAGACAACACAAATCAATAAAAAATAGGCATTTTCAGTCAAAATTTCGTCAATTAGTCTTTAAATAGAAATATCGAAAACAAAAAAAAATTATACTGACTTATATTTAGTATAAAATAGTGGAAATTAAACATTTTCTGCCAAAATTCTCTCATTTGAGTTTAAAAATAGAAGCATTTGCGCCTTTTCAATTGATAGCTGACACCTTCTTTTAGAGAGAATCATGCCCGCTTTCGAAAAAAGTTGCTCGCATGAAACCGAAGCTGCGACAACACACAATTTTTCTTCCACTACTTTGTATAAGTAGGGATAAAAAACTTTGTTTTGCGACCACCAATGAATAGGGTTTTCACACAGAGGGATGCGTCCCTCCTCGATGTACCGTTGCAGCTCAATGATCGCCTTCGCTTCTTTTCCACCTGTATGAACAGGAAATTTGAATGAAGTTATTGAAATAAAATACGACAAAACTACAATACAATAACTTACGCGAAGGTTGACTACTGCGCTTTGCTGAATTTAGAAAAGTATGCCAAATAGACATTTTGTCTACCTCCTGTTCGGGTTGTGGAGAATCTTCCGGATGGTCTTCTGACGCATTTTTAAAACTAGAAGTTCTTTCGTCCGTTTTTTGGCTTCTTCCGCCAATGTTCTGTCCTTAAACCCCATCATTTTAAACCTAGGGTCCAAAAACGTAGATACTCCTAAGGTAGTACTACGTTCTATCCCTCCAAATCGCTCCGGCCGTTTAAGTTCGTTAATAAAAATTTGGACACATCTCTTAGCAGATGTTGAATAGTCATGGTATTCATTGTCCTTTAAGAAATTTTCCAGCACATCCATTAGGTCATTGATCATTGGAATTAGTCCAGATGCTGTCGGAAATTTCAGAGAGCTCAGATTTAGGATGACATCGTGGAAAGGTCTTAAAATCTTACATACTTCATCAATAAGCTTCCATTCCGATGGGCTTATCACAGGAAGTTCGACATTGAGATGGGCAATGGCGGTCCTTAGAGGGATCTGCAATTCATATAGCCTTTTCAACATAAAGTATGTCGAATTCCACCTCGTTGGCATTGAATTTATAATCCGCTTCGGGGATTCGATGCCCTCTTTTTTTGGCATTCGCGTAACATATGCCAAGATTTTGTCGAAAGCTTGAAATGCAGCGCTATCCTTTTAGCTTTCTCAATCAATATATGGAGCAGCCCAAATCATTCATCGATAAAAATTATCCGGACCGAGTATGCAAGTTAAAGAAAGCTCTCTACGGATTAAAACAATCCGGATGCGAATGGAACAAGAAGCTCGACGAGACATTAAGAAAAATCGGATTTGTCCAATGCAATGTAGATACTTGTGCTTATTCAATGAATAGAGATGGAAAAATCAACATAATTGTCGTTTACGTCGACGATATGCCGATCGCGAGTTCTCACCGGGACAAATTGAACTACAATATATTAAAAAGAGTTTGTCATCCGTTTTTGACGTTGTTGACAAAGGACCTGTGGAATATTTCTTAGGCATCGAAATACGCAGAGATCAAGAACGAGGAGATATCGCAGTTAATCAGGAGCAGTTCATCGGAAACCTTCTTCAAGAGAATCGTATGTTGGATTGTAAACCAACAGCAACTCCACTCAACCGAGGGACGATCCTTGAGTCTTGTAACGACTGTACGAACTGCGAGAAAGCCGATGTAGAAACGTATCAATCACTGATATGTACTTGGCACTGATGACGCGCCGGCACATCGAAATAATATTCAGTCTGCCTCTAGCACGAAATGCAACAGTCAGTTGCGTTTATTAACAGTTGTAGAACATGTGGAACATGTAAGTTTTCGTCTCCAATGCATTTTGGCATGATACAATACTTTATGGTAAAACGTAAGATGAGGTAGAGAGAGAGAGAAAAGTGAAGGATTAATATGTGGTCGGCACGACTCCTGGATGCCTTGTGACCGCTATGATCGAATGCCCTTTGATTAGGCATCTGATCAACTATTACCTGATTGCCCTTCGAATAGGCATGAGTAATAACACCAGTGAAGTCGTGTAACAACTGTGTCTTTATTCTAAAATGTTCATTCTTATATACTGTAATACTTTAAATTTCAAAAATTCAAATTCACACAAAATGACACTTCATGACGATCAGAGCGCCATCAATTGTCACCACAGCGAAACTGGATCATGGCGTGGGGAGGATAACATTGTATTGTCAGCTGACAGAGACTTTCTTCTAAGCTCGGCCTCCGACGAGCACGCACGTGCTAAATTCAAATTGTACAACTTGAATTAAATCAAAGCAAAATAAAGTATTATTACAACTTCAGAAGTGGGATCGTGCGCCTGTAAGTCCCATCATTCTGTTCTCTTCGAGATTAAGTATTTTAAAACCAATTCCGGCTCCGGCACTAGCTCCGTTACGCGAGTCCCGTTGTCCAGTGCCCTCCGAAAGTGAGGTTCTGTTGTTTGTTTAACATCTCCGTTCTCCGTTGTGTTGGAGAAGATATGGATCAAATGAACCGCGCGCAACTAGTGGACCTGTTATTGGAAAAAGCCGAAACATCATTCAGTCCGCTGCAACCGAGCTTTGATGAAATGCGATATGCTGTTGTGCCATTTACTAATTCCGATGACTGTGATGGTCGGCGATGGATCAGTGATTTCGAGCGCGCGGGTTATAGAGGCGCTACACGCCTCTCCCCTACAAAAATCCCATAAGGATAACAATATTACTACTCAATTTGTATAAAACTCAACTCTAATCTAAATTAGTCATCCCTCTGATGACTCATTGCCATTGAAAAATAAACAATTGATCCTTCTTAAAGATGAGTCCTCCCTCTGATGACCTCATCTTCTTAGAATTGAAATTTTATAAACAATCGATCTTTGTCGTATCGATTTCAGATATGTTGAAATGCTGAAATACTTCTAGAATAGGTAGTGCAAACTAAGCATTTTATAATAATATAAAAGGGCTTGTGACCCAATATCAGTGCAGTTGAATTCAGTTCGAATCGATTAAAGTTCAATCTTGATTCAAGGCAGAATCCAGTATAACTACAAATCAGTTATAAATAGTTACTGTGTAGTGTTGAGTGTTGTTATGAATTTATAAGAAAATTGTAAATTCTTAAATATTATACGAAAAGTATAATTATTTGAATGTTCGTTATATACATTCATTAGAGTTAATAAAGTGCATTTAATAACGAAAAGTGTTTTGTGTTTCTTTATTGACTTAAGTCTCAAGGTGGGACTATAAACTTTCATTTTTTTTATGAAAAGTGAAATAAGAAAATATAACTCGCGTGCGATTCAGTGGGTGCTTCCGATGAGGTCCGGCTAAGAGCGGCACGGCGCTTGATGAAACCCGACTCAGATGGTGATTGGTTTTTGCGAGTCGATAACTCCGTAACATATTCTGAGTTCCGTAGGAACTTTCTCTCCAACTTTGGCCAAATCCACACGATTCCGGCGTTTCAAATACATTCCGTCGAAGGCTACGTTAGGCTACGTCTTGCATATGCAGGAGCTGGCTTCCCGCGCGGAAATTTCCGCAGATTTGGTCATCCAATTTGCGATCGAGGGGCTGGCTGATCAATCACCAGATGTCACCATTTTGTATTCGGCCACGACCATTGAACAACTTAAGCAATTGCTTCCAAGATACATACGACTCCGAAGGCAGCGCCCATCAGCCACCACCAGTGCTCCGCGGATGAGGCCAGCTACGTCAGAAACTACTACCCAAAAAGCGCATTCCGAGCCCCTACGATGTTTCAACTGTTCCGGTCTTGGGCACATTTCAGCCCGGTGCCCAGAGCCAAAGCGAGCGATTGGCTCTTGCTTCCGATGCGGTTCGACGCAGCACAGTTACCGTTCTTGTCCGAAGCCTGCACCTCGCAACCCGAACCAGGTTGCCCTAGTCGACGATTTCCGTTTAAACGATGGTTCTTCAAACGAAACGACAACTCATAACGCTAAACCAGAGGAAGAGGACCGCAAGTCAATTTCCGCTACTAACATGGTAAGTGTTACCTTTCATGTCAATTGTCCTGTGTCACAATGTAATACGTTTTCTTTCATGTCTCTTTTTGATACGGGTACTCCCGTTAGTTTAATCCGCCGCTCGACAGTTCCGCCAGAAGTTATCGGAGATTTTCTGGAGTATTCCGGCTTAAAGGGTCTTGGAGGTTTTCAACTTTGTACATACGGTACTATTTCCGTCACCATAAATTTTCTGAACATCCAAAAAGATATCATTGTTTACGTAATTCCGGATCACTTCATTCCGTTCCCGCTGTTGTTAGGGCGGAACTTTTTGAATCTTTTTAGAATTAAGCTATGTTGCTATGACAATAAATTCATTAAACCAAAAATCGAGTTTGACTCTAATTCCCAGCTCGCTTTATTACGCATTGAAAATGACGTGTTACATTGTATATACAGTACTATTGGTGATGGCTCGTTTATGGTTGGTAGTTGTAGTCTATGCTCGCATGTCCATCGTCCAAACATTCCTGACGCTGATTGGATTCACTCTGATGTTCCGGATATATTCGCTATCGAATACGATGACAATCAAAAGATGAAATATAATATTGGAAACCAATTAAGTCCCGACTATTATGACGTCATTAGTAAGATAATTGAGTTGGATTATCTGAACGTTTCCGATATTCCTGAAATCGATCATAAATATGAAATGAGGATTCGCCTAACCTCTGACCGGTATGTGCACTCCCCTCCGCGTCGTCTTTCTTACGCTGATAAGGTAGAGGTCGATAAAGTTATTAAGGAATTACTGTTCCGGGGACACATTCGGCCTAGTAGCTCTCCGTACGCTTCTCCAATCGTATTGGTGGGAAAGAAGAATGGAGGAAAGCGAATGTGTGTTGATTTTCGCGGAATTAATAGGATTACGGTGCGTGATAGTTATCCCTTACCCCTGATCGACGATTGCTTAGAGCGACTAGAGGGAAAACAATATTTTACGATCTTAGACTTGAGGAACGGCTTCCACCAAGTCAAAGTGGCTGAAGATTCAATACCGGTTACGTCTTTCGTCACCCCGAGTGGCCAATTTGAATATGTCCGGATGCCCTTTGGATTACGTAATGCTCCAGCCGTGTTTCAAAGATTCGTTAATTATGTCTTAGAACCATTTCTTAGGGAAGGATCCGTTATCGCCTATATGGATGACATTGCTTTAGCCACCGCCACATTAGCTGACCACTTAAGCCTCCTAAAATGTGTATTACGCCGACTGGCCGAATTTCGTCTCGAATTAAACCTGGACAAGTGTCAATTCTGTTTTGAGAAAATCGATTTGCTTGGCTTCAGCATAAGTAAAGCAGGGATACAACCGAACAATCATCATATTGAGAGTATACGCCACCTTCCGCTTCCTTCCAGTGTTTCCGAATTACAGAGAACTCTTGGTCTATTTTCTTATTTCCGCCGGTTCATTCCGAATTTCTCTAGTATTGCTAGTCCCTTAAGAAATTTATTGAAACCTGGTACGGTTTTCGAGTTTGACGGAAAAAGCCAATTAGCCTTTGAAACTTTACGTGACAAACTGGTCAATGTCCCTGTTCTCGCTCTATATAGCCCACACCGAGAAACCGAACTGCACTGCGATGCAAGCTCTATAGGTTTTGGTGGAATCCTACTTCAGAAACAAGATGACAATAAGTTTCATCCCATCGCGTACTTTTCTAAACGTGTTTCCGCTGCTGAATCTCGCTATCACAGCTATGAGTTGGAGACCTTAGCCATAATTTATTCATTACGGAAATTTCGTGTTTACGTAGAAGGTATTCCATTTAAGATTTACACTGATTGTCAAGCCCTAACTCTAGCTCTGCAGAACCAAAACTCAAATCCTCGTTTAGCCCGTTGGGCACTTGAATTGGAACACTATAATTATACCCCTCAATACCGAAACAGCGATTATATGGCACATGTTGATGCACTAAGCCGTTGTCAGCCCGACAAACCGATAAAACCGTCTCTGTTCCTGGTCATGACTATTCTAAGAACTACGATCAAGTGATCTCCGCTGTAGATTCCGACTATGTTGACTTACACTTACAAATTACACAGAACCGAGACGCCAATATTCTCTCCCTGCGTGATCGGTTGGAGAACGGACCCGTCAATCCTTACGAGTTAAAAGACGGATTAGTCTTCCGCAAATTCAGTGGTCGACTCTTGCTGTACGTCCCTCAAGAAATGGAAATGAATGTAATTCGGATCACCCATGAAAAACTCTGTCATATGGGCACAAATAAATGTGTCGACCAGATTAAAATGCATTACTGGTTTCCCGATATGCAGAAGAAAGTACGTGACTTCATTCAGAATTGCCTTCAATGCATCACTCATTCCGACGCCCCGCACAGTAATAATCGTACCCTACATCCTATTCCTAAAAGACCTGAACCTTTCGATACCATTCACGTTGACCACTTTGGTCCTCTTCTGGCGATTGCTTCAAAGCGCAAACACATATTTGTTGTAGTGGACGCCTTCACAAAGTTGATTAAGTTATACCCTGTGAATTCGACTAGCGCCAAGGAACTATGCTCCTGCCTGGATAAGTATATGGAATACTATAGTAGACCACGTGTTCTTATCAGTGATAGAGCTTCCTGTTTTACAGGCTTTGCGTTCAATGAATACCTCTTGAAGAACAACATCCAATTTGTTAAAGTCGCCACTGCTTCTCCTCAGGCGAATGGCCAAGTTGAACGTGTCAATCGCATTATCAAGTCGATGCTTGCGAAAGTCACCGAGCCGATTCAACACTCCGATTGGGTCAAACACCTTGGAAAGATTGAGCGCGCTGTAAATAATTCCGTCCATTCCGTTACTCGTTATACACCTAGTCAGTTATTGTTCGGCGTAAGTCAGCGTTTTTGTGAAACCGATTCACTCACCGATTTTCTCGAAAGCAAGCAAACCAATCATGACCGTAATCTATCGGAAATGCGCTCATCCGCTCTTGAACGAATCACCGAACATCAATGTAGGAGCGTTGATCATTATAACCAAACTCATAATCCCCATGTCAAATTCTCCGAAGGAGACTTTGTTATGATAAGGAATGTAGACACCACTATCGGCACGAATAAGAAATTTGTTCCGAAGTACAAAGTCCCGTACCAAATCCGACGCGTCCTCCCGAATGATCGATACGTGGTTAGAGATGTCGAAAACTGTCAGATCACCCAAATTCCATACGATGGAATCCTCGAAGCGTCACGAATGCGGTTATGGACAGATCCCTTAGGCTACAGCACTGACAATTCCGAGCTCGTTAGGTAATACTAACTCTTTGTTTAATTTAAATCAATTCCTCATTCGGCTAACATTATAATCCCGTTCCGGCCTATACTTTGTATGTAGTAATTTAATTGTATGTATTAGTTCAATTCCTAGTGATCGAGGGCGATCAATTGTCAGTATGGCCGAGTTGTAATACTTTAAATTTCAAAAATTCAAATTCACACAAAATGACACTTCATGACGATCAGAGCGCCATCAATTGTCACCACAGCGAAACTGGATCATGGCGTGGGGAGGATAACATTGTATTGTCAGCTGACAGACACTTTCTTCTAAGCTCAGCCTCCGACGAGCACGCACGTGCTAAATTCAAATTGTACAACTTGAATTAAATCAAAGCAAAATAAAGTATTATTACAATACTAAATTTCACTAAGCCTAACTAATAAACTAACATAGTTTATTATCCTATCTTAATCCTAGTTCAATCCATGGACCATATCCTAGGTCATAAACTCGCAGAGTTTATTGCCCTAGCATCAATATTAGGTCAACTCATAACCACATAAATATTCCTATGTCATGGACATGATGACATGCACGTGGACATTACCCATGTATGCATCATGCATTGAAGGTGTCAAGTGACATGTTGTAATGACCACCAGTTCAAACGATCTTTTGGGTCATTCAAATGTCTAGACATAAGGAAATGGTTTATGAGTTTGGTCCAAAGGAAAAATTGAGGGTGTGTAGTGTTACATTGCATATTACATCACTAAAGGTATTTTACAATTTCCTTTTACAACTTTTTCTTCGTTACTAAATGCATAATTTATACTACAGGTAACAGACGTGCGGGCATTCCAGTATAACCCGGATGGCACAATTCAATAAGCAGCGATTCTCTGATAGCTGGGAACCACTTCCACAAAGGAAATTCAACACAAAACCTAAGAAGTTTTCTGCATTGAAGCCACTTTACAACGCAAGATTGCCAATTACTTCCCGAAAGTTTAACGATTTGCAAGACTTGAAGGCTACTGTTCCCCGAGACTACCACCTTAACTATGATGATTTGCCACATAATATGTAATTTTGTTTTGATAATCTCTAATAAAAATAATATCAATCGATATGGTAAAATTGAGTTAACTCCATTGTTTGAAATTGAAATCGACAGAATGCAAACCAGCTATCTCCTTTTTTTTGCATATATTTTCCCCACCATAGAAAAAATAGAACAACCTTTTAAAAAAAAGTAACAATAATGTTCTTTACAAAACACAACACAATGGTTTATTCCAGACATTATCTGTAAATTTTTTTATTCAGTTTTTTGTGTCTACTGAACATTTTGGCAAAACGAAGTTAGCCGTTTTGCGTATTAGGCCGACGATTAGCCCTTTTCGATTCAACCAATTTTCGGATCATTTTTATACAAAACGACAGACCGGTTTCAATCCAGCTCTCACATAGGAACTCATCAGAGCAAAGTTGAAAGCAAATTGGTTGAACATCAACTTATCTCGCCCGGTCTAAATGTATACGCAGTACGCAATTCGCCATCACGACGGCGAAGTATCAGTATGGTGGCTGTTTAAGTTCGCTCGTCGCAGAGTCGTGGCGTTCTTTTCGGTCTGTGAAGCCGGGTTAATGAATCGAAAGCAGCTATTATTACCAGGAGCAAACGAGCACTATTTGAAGATTTCGGCACAATCACAAATAAACTATTTGGTGTTCTTGATCAGGACTTCGCAGACAAGTACGAAAACGACATTGAAAATATCAAAAACAACAAAGAAGTGCTACGTATTCCAATGAAAAATCAGACAATAATTTTCTGCAATTATTGAACACTGAACGTTATTAAGAAGGATCATCAATTGGTTGAACAAAGAATAAATGAAATGTATTCACACATCAGAGAGATTGAAAGTCAGAAGAACCTCACATACCAAGAAATATTTGTGACAACCACATTCAACATGGTTACATTATTGCTTACACTTTCTATGATCCATTTTCAATCCGTTCAACAAAACATCAGATCAGAAGGACCACTTCAGCCCATTAATTGAGACAGCAATCCAAAAATGTGAACAAGTTTCTCACCATAAACTACTGATATGCAGTTTAAGTATCACCATACAGTGTCGAACTCGATCTCGAATTCGAACCTGGTACAAATGTCCTCTGACACACATATACACTTCCCATAGGTGTGAAGAAAACCACTCCACTCGTACTAGGTTCGTGTTCGACAGTGTATGGTGACACTAACGCACCAATTTTCACTTCAAGAGCCAAGCAAAGCAGGTGTGAAATGGATCCCTTGACTAATCTACGCACGTTATCACCGTTCTGTATTCTCAAATCCAGAAAAATTGAAACAACATGGATTAAACTAAGCTCACCCAACAGCTGGTTATTTGCATTCCTGTGAGATCATGTGTGCTGGAAAATCATATACTACGAGTATTCATCTTTCGGGGAAATGGTGTTATGCAAATCGACGACGGATGTATTATTAATAATCCATCTTTTTTCATATCTTCCAACAGTAAAATTACGGAACGTCTCCACCTCCAGTCTATATTACCTGAAGCTCCTGTAATATCTACTTATCTGAACCTGAGGTCCCAAACGAACGGATCCGAAGTTGGAAGGCCATCACAACTAGTTGACGAAGTAAACACCAGAGATCTACTAGAAATAGCCGACACTCTATCCCTTCAGAAGATGCGAATTGACGACCTTCCCACTCTAAATCATCATGACATTCATCACTACAGCAGCATTTACTCGATACCAATACCGTTCATCATAGGCATCATGATATACTGCACCGTAAAATATCGAAGACGAGGATTTAACACCCAGAACGTCGATCCTATTCCGTCACCTCAATGCTGAACACGGATTTGAAATCGACTTACCATCTTCAAATCTATAAGGCGCAGAATGTACAGATTACAGACATTTTTATCTTTGAGTTCATTCATGTTAAACGTAAGTATTTCTGTTTGTTTGTCAAGCGTATTTTAATCAGTAAGTAAACACCAACTAAAGCCTAGTATTGTATTCACAGCGAAACGAAACGAAATGTCAAATCCCATATAAATATTCTGATTATTTCGTTACATTTCGTCAACGAACATTTTCATTTCGCACTGTAGTACTCTGTTCATAATTTGAAAATTCAATACTTCCTACTAAATAATAGGTGGCTCTGAATGCGCCGAAATAAATTTAAAAGGACATAGTACCTTTTAAAACGACGCAAAGTTTGACATTGTTGATATGGTGACAGAACATTTAATTATTTCGATTTATTATCGTGACGATGGAAAAGAAGAAAGAAAGAAAACGTAATAATTTTTCGAGCGAACAGAAAAAAAGACTTGCAGAAATAGTCAAAAAATATGAGGCAATCTGGAGCCTTAAGAATCGAGACCATAGAAATGTCGACATCGTTCGAAAGAATTGGCTTCAGATTTCCAGAGAAATGGACAAATCTGGTAAGTTAAATATAAATAACACTACGGGTATTCAGGACTAATTTATATTTTATATTAATTTTACAGTAGAAGAATGTAAACACGCTTGGAGATCATTGAAGGACAGCCAGCGTTATTTTAAAAAGAAGAGGTCCGAAAAACTCAAGTCTGGCAGCGGCTTAGAAGTCGAAAGCCTTCTCGAATACGACGTTGACTTGGTAGAAGATGATGCCAGCATTGAATTTTTAGATTCTTTGTCATTTTTAGAAACGACTTCATCCCAACGAACGTAAGTAGTAATTTAAGTTCACATCTTCAGATTTATATATGTAATCATTTGTAGGACTTTCTCAACTATAATAGAAGGAAACAGGAAACAACATATTCTTATGTAAGTACAGGTATTCATTATTTTTATTGATATTAATGCTCTGTTCCGTCATAGAAGGGCACACCACAAGCGAATAAGCGAAAAGAAGATACGTTTGAAGAAAAAACATCGAAAATTATTTCACTGATGACGGAAGTTGCACAAAGTGCTGGAGAAAATTTGAAATATTTCGGAATGTGGTCCAATCTGGACAGCCTTTGCCAGAAATTACCGGAAGAGACTGTGGTAGAATTAAATGTAAAATTCGTAGCCATGGCTGCAGAGGCATTTAAAAATAAAAACCAATAATTTCTATTTCAAAAATAGCATTTATTATTTCATTCTAATCCGCAAGATTGTTGCTGCCATGGTACAGCTCCTAAAGTCGAGTTAACACATATTTCAAGACTTTGTCTGATGAGATTCGCCATATTGCTGGGCCTGCCTTGGGAGAAATTGATATCGGCATTGAACATGGAATTTTCTGGAATATTTTGCCTCCAATCTCCTTCCACCAAATTATCTTCATGGTCGACATAATCTGCATACTGTGATGGACAGTATGAACCGTGATTCCTTGAAATTAAAAAATTATGGAGGAAACAACATGCGGTAACAATTTTCGATGCTTTTCCAGGGGAGCAGTGCATAATACGCGCAAGACAGTAGAAACGTGAACACAATATTCCGAAAGCGTTTTCAATACAACGTCTGGCTCTGCTTAGTCTGTAGTTAAAGATTCGTTGTGCATCCGAAAGGGGAATGGTTCTTTTTGGCACATATGGCTTCATTATGCGTTTATGCAGTGGGAATGCATCATCTCCTACGAAGAAAAAAGGAAGCTTTTCTCCGTTTACTCTTGCATCAGCAGGAAAATTCAACCGCTCGTCGAAAATTGCTTTGCCTAATTTACCATTTGCTAAAATGGAAGCATCGCTTTCGCTTCCGTAAGCTCCCACATCAAGAAAAGTGAATCGGTAACGAGCATCGGCCACAGCAAGGAGTGCTATGCTATGGAATCCCTGTTAAATTGTTAGCATTAGCAAAAAATCGAAGCTGGTATCGAAAGAGAATCTGACCTTATAATTGTAGAACAGGCTTCCCGCATTGGATGGGCATTTGATGCTTACATGTTTCCCATCGATTGCTCCCAAGCAGTTTGGAAACTGCCACCTATTTTGGAAACCATTAGCAGCATCAACCATTTCTTCTTTCATTAATTTAGGGAATTGATCATTTAGTGCGGCAATTATAGCATCACACACATCTGTCAAGATGGTTCCAAAATGTTGTTTGCTTATTCTGTAAATAGATGCTACATGCCTTTGAAGCGTCCCACTTCCAAAATATCTGTTTAATTTAAAGAGCCATTTCAGTATTGAAATAATAGATCAAACGCATTATAAATTCTCACTCTAAAGTAGCGGCGAGTTTCTGCTTTGGTGTTATGGCATTGTCCGGGTGTGTCTCACGTTTGGCTAATAGGAATGGTTCAACTAAATTCAACAGCTCTTCAAATGTTCTTGGATCAATTCGAAAGTTTTCTACAAAGCGTTTTTTACTTGATCGCATATCTGAAAACTAAAAACCTTTTTAAAATTGATTGTCATTGGCAATAGTAATTTACTATATTCAGGATTGTCGAGCTCTTACATCAGTTGCAAACCGTCCTTTCACTGGTCGTTCCTTCAAATATGAATCCAATTTTGATCGTTTTTTACATTTTTTGCGATTCAACAGCATTAATGTACTCAAAGAACATGCCAAGGCAATAAATTTCTGTTTTTTTCTCAATACCATTGTCACTGATTTTAGCAATTTTATGACAAATGCGAATAATTTAGCGGATGTCATTGGAAAATATTGATATTTGAGACATCTGGTGTTCAATGGCGGATTTTTTTTTCCGTTCCATTCCGTAGGAGAATTTTCGCTACATTTCGTTCCGTAGAACACAATACTAGGCTTAAGTAAAAAAAAAAAAACACCCAAGTAAGCACCACCTGAGTAAGCAAATCAGGCAAGTAGCTGGTGGTGTGCCTGTATGATACGGGTGATCTTAGTCATTCGAGTGCAAAGTGTAGCAGACTAGAGATTAATCCGGTGAGTAGCCTGCGGAAGTGTGTTTTATGCGTGTTGTACGGTGCGTGTGTGCAAAACAGAGGAAATTGTCTGGTTGTTTGTTGGTTTGGTATCGTTTTCATCTCAAGTTGAACTTGAGGTGATGATATGATACAAGACGACTACTTTGTTTTAGAATGTTGGGTTTGTTTTCTGTATGTATTTGGGGAAAATTGGATGTGCGGTGCGACGTAAGCATATGATTTTTGATTTGCTTGCAGTCAGCATGGGTTGTTGTTTGTATATTTATAAGTATATACACAATGCGTGCATTGCATACTGCATAGAGACGATTATGAATGGACGGGGTTATTTAGATGGGTGGGATTGGTTTGGTAGATAGATAATGATGGTTTTAGTTTCAGATAGATATTACGATGGGGTGTGAATGAATATGAATGTAATACATACATACATATATGTTATCAGAAATTTTGAATGAGCGTTGAGTTTCCATGCGTTACGTAATATTTAAATTAATTTGAGTATTCATTTTACAGTGTGTCAATCTTAAATTGAACGGCTCAGAGGCTATGTCGCACAGTGGGGCAAGCGCGGAAAAAACTCCCCGAATTTAATTTTAATTTTTAACGTGTTTGGTGGGCTATTGTATTCATTATTAGTTGGAGAATATAGTTCTGGTTCGTTTTTTCATTATTTTTGTTGTCTGTGACGCGGGGAGACTAGGAAGTATGACGTTAATATCTCACCAAAAAATTGTCCATTTTTATTCACGAAAGTTGGTTGTTTCCTGTATTTTTATTTTTAAAGTTAATACCATGAAACTCACCAGATTTTCATTTCATGTACTAAAGAAAAGGAAAAAAATAAAGACAGCTCCAATTTTTAAAAAATATCACATAAAAAAAGCATAGTATAACGAGGGGGAAAGATAACGGACCATATGAGTTTGTCTAGTCCCATAAAAAAAGCTCCGTCGAGCTCCGGTCATTACTTCACATTTTCTTAAAGCTTATACTAATACCTAACTTTCCTATAAATTCCATTGACAACTGCAGACAACTGATCAAATATTGCCCTAGGAACAACAGTTATTCACACATTTGGTATTAGTCAGTTTGAGGTTTTTATGTTTGTTTAAATGAATATTGTCAGTCTGCTTTGTTCTTGAAGATAGTGAACATCAATATTCGTATTATGGCGACTATTATTATAAAATATGCCGACCTGTGTGGTTTGTTATTTAGTAACGGGTCAGTGGAAACTTTCGTAAGGGAGAAGTTTTGTCCAGAAAGTGACGATCTAGTTAATTCTATTTGCAGTGCGATTAATAAGCGTTTTTTGCCTCATTACAAACAAAAATTAAAAACTGTTAATTTCAATAGAGATAGATTTAAGAATAAGTTTTTTGAGTGGATGAAGGGTGAATTAACTTTTACTTTACCCGATAATCCGACTGATTGTGAATCCCGGTTGCGAAAAATTGGACGACCTACAAAGGATTTTGATGAGTGCTGTGAAAGAAGTAAAAGGAGCAAAGTTCGCTCCCTTCAAGCTTCTCATTCTCAGGACCTGATCGATGCTGCTGCTTCCTCTCACCAGCCAATTAGCCAAGCCGAAAGTTTCAGCCCTGATTTTGCACTCGCAATTTTTACTCAGGCTAAATTGTCTAGATTTCAATATGAAGTCATAAGAACAGCTACAAAGAAGGTTGGTCATAATATATTTCCTAGTTATAAGAAAATCCAAGAAGCAAAGAAAGAATGTTCCCCAAACGATGCAAACGTTACAGAATCTTCTGCCGAAATCCCTCTACAGAGTTTGCTTGACCACACAGTAAAAAGAATTTTCAAAACCAAACAAGACGAGGAATTGGATTCATTGAAAAACAGTGAACTGGTTTTACATATTAAATGGGGCTTCGACGGCTCATCTGGTCAGAATGAGTTCTCTCAACCATTTTTTGACGACAGTGAAACAAGAAGCGACTCAAATTTATTTATGACCTCAATTGTGCCACTGAAAATTATTCTTGCCGCAAATCCAGTTGAAAACATCTGGGTTAACCCCCGACCATCCTCTACTCGATATTGTAGACCCTTAAGGTTTCAATTTTTGAAAGAAACTACTGAATTGATAAGATCTGAAAAAGAGCGTGTTCAAAATGAAATAAATAACTTGCGACCAACAACCCTACAATATGACAATAATACCATCACAGTGAGGCACGTATTACATTTTACAATGCTGGACGGAAAAGTAGCTCAGCATGTTACCAACACAAGTGCATCAAGCAACTGCTTCGTTTGTGGTGCTCGGCCATCTGAAATGAACGATATAACAAAACTTGAAGCCAAGTTCCTCAAAGAAGAGGCAATTCAATTGGGCATTTCTCCACTTCATGCGAGAATAAAATTTATGGAGTATATTCTTCACCTAGGTTATAACCTAGAATTCCAGAATTGGAGGACTACAAAAACTACTCTCCGAATAAAAGAAGCAGCAAAGGAACGAATACAAAAACGGTTCATCACTGAATTAGGGATAAAAGTAAATTTTGTAAAGCAGGGATACGGTTCCAGTAATACCGGAAATACATCAAGAGTATTTTGCCGAAATCCTTCCGTGACAGCCGAAATAGCTCAGGTTAACGAAAACCTGATTCGTCGACTTGGAGTTATATTGGAGTTAATTAATAGCAACTTAGCAATTGATTCAGATAAATTTAAAGTAAAATATATGCGACAGAAACGGCGAAGTTGGCAATTGAAATGTACCCGTGGTATTACATGCCTTCAACGGTACATAAAATTTTAATTCACGGAGCCGAGATCATAGAAGCAGCGGCTTTGCCAATTGGTTTACTCTAAGAGGAGGCTCAAGAAAGCCGGAACAAAGATTACAAATATTATCGGCTTCATTTCACAAGGAAATGTTCTCGTACAGCCACGAATGAGGATGTCATTCATAAATTGCTACAGTCTTCAGATCCCTACATTACATTTTTGAGGCCTGAACCTAAAAAAAACACCTACCCATCAGTGATGAAGCACTGCAAATGATAAAGTAAGCCTAAAAATTTATACATATATGTATTTGTAAAAATAAAAAAAAATGGAATACGACAGTTTTTTTATTTTTATTTTTTTATTTTTTACATTTTTTTTATCCAGAAAAATGTATTTGTCCATTTCAATTTTTAAATTTTCTCTGCTGTTTTTTTAATAATATAAACATTATTAAAAAAAAATTAATTAAATGAAATTAGGTTGTTGTGAATTTAAATTAAATGAAATTAAAAAAAAAATTCAGCACCTACTTCAATCAATATTATTATGGTATAAAATGAATTTATAATGAACTTTAATTTTTTAAATTCCAAACCTAATGTATTTTTCCATCCTGAATCGAATGAAACTATCCGCAATTTGATTGGACTAATTGTTCTCGAGAAATATAATTTTTTCCGCTTTTTGGCCCTTTTGCCCCACTGTGTGTCGTTGTGCCGAATCTTTCGCTCATTCTGTTGAGGCGATCAAAAAGAGCGACTCGTTACTGTGTTACCCATCACTACTGTATACTGTGGACGCAATGAGAAGTTTCTTGTGAGAATGTGAGTTTGAGTTTTTAGCACAAATTTGTGCTGTTTTAAAACAGCACACTCAGCACACTAACACGCTAACACTTCTGTATTTCATTCGCTCTGTACTTTGAGCCATACTGGGCTGTGTCTTGAGTAAAAAACACATTGATTATTTGGGTAATTCAGTACAGAATAGACCCAGATATTTCACTCATAAGCGCATATTCCAATCATCACATTCATTTGATTTGAGTCTTTTTCAGCCAGAGAAGAGAGAGAAATAAGGAAATGAAATTGCTAGAGAGAAACGAAGCAATTTTTTGGCAGCATTATTTTGGCCTGGTTCTTCTACTATATGGATCGGGCGGGTGGCCCGGGGAAATGAGATGGAATTGGGAAATGCGAGTTTGGCAGACGGAATGAGGTGGAATTGCTTCAGGGAATTTAGTGTACATAGATTGTGATTATCCTTCCTTATCTCTCTCTTCTCTGTGCATATCCACAGGCTCTATGAAAATGAAAACATTATGAAAAATTTTGAGAAAGCAACAGTCTAAGTTCAGAAATGTTAGCCCAGCCGCTGGAGATGTTCATGTTGTTGTTGTTCATGATTGAGGAAGTAAAGGTTAGTGGCTGCATATGCACATATGAATTTTGATTTATTTTTTTTTCGACTATAAGGCTGTTAAGGAGTCTTTTCAAAAAAGATAATGAATACTTTCCACTTCTGGCATTTGCTGTAACTAAGACGCAGCGAGGGGCGAAATGCTTGTATTTAACTACAAAACATTTAATATCGTTATATATTAAACGATTGATTTGGAACTTGGTAAAACTTAGCTATTGTCTACAATATCGTTTATTACATGAGTATGGAAATTTTCTACAAGCAAGTTAATAATAATATATAGCATTAATTTCTATAACTTCGGTTGTCACCTACGCTTCCTTGTTCGAACCTGGGAATTTCACAACAAGCTAGTTGTATAAATATTTCCTCTCAAATCAGTCATACATCCGCATCCGAAAATTTCTGTGAGGAGTTATCTGCAATGGAAATTTGGGGCGATTTTGACGAAAATCACATCCGTGTCTAACCCCATTACTGCCGGGATTGCAGAATTAGACAAATATTTGCAGGAGCCATATATCAAATGAAGCAGCGATCCATTGTTGTGGTGAAAAGAGCGGAAATTGCTTTATCCACGCCTTTTTAAAATTATGGAGAAACGATTATGTGTCATGGCTACATCGGTGCCGTGTGAAAGGATTTTCTCGAAATCAGGACAGATTATTTCGGAGAGAAGGAACAGAATAACATCAAATAAAGTTTGACAGATTATATTTTTGAATTCCAATCTTTAGTTATAAGTTTTATTTAACGTTATTTCCATATACACTTTAATTATAAAAAACTAAAAATAAGTTGATGTAATATACACGCATTTCACATAATTACGGGTTTTATTGAATATGTTCCCCAAGTCTATGGATTTGTTCGACTTTTTTTGAACGACTCAGTGGAAAGAGTTAGAGTGTATGTGCTGGCACAGTAGAAAGAGTCAATATGCCCATCACTGTTCACCGCTTTCCGATCACGCACCGATCCGATTCTTGGCACAAAATCGGACAGGAGTATGATCGGATGGGTGCATGAAATATGTGGCCCGGCCTTTAGAGTGTTTAGCGGCTGTCCAAAGTATAAAGCGTTTTCGTGCATATATTGAAAGGCTTACCTTTCACCGTCATAACGGATCATGCTAGTTTGAAGTGGTTGATGGGACAACAAAATCTATCAGGCAGATTGGCTAGATAGATGGAACCTTAAATTGCAGAGTTTTGATTTCGATATATAGCATATTCGAGGAACTAATAACATCGTCCTGGATGCTTTGTCGCGGATGTATGAGAAAATTGAAGAGCTTACTTTATCAGCTTACACTCGTTCAAATTGCGACATCTCGATTTTGCCAGAACATTCGTATATGGAAGAACGTTTCCAGAATCTGTGGATAAAAGATGGTCGTATTTACATCAATACAGGTTCGTTTTCTGTTAACGATAATGTGTTATGTGCCAGATTCTATCTGCACATTACTTTCCTTCACATTCTAAAAGATGAAATATATATATTTGTGTGTATACACTTATGTATGTTCCATATTCTTTTCATCTACGCAGAAGAAACGAGTCAGCATAAAAATGTCAAAATTCATTTCGCACCATAACAATAATGACTCTTAATACGGAATTTAAAATCGCATAACAATGATCGTCTATTATGCACTATATTTGCCAAGATCTGAATGTATCATACATAAATCAAATGTACGGCACTAAGATAAATCATCTAAGTTCTTTTAATTGGAAATCGAATGAAATAAACAAAAGGATAATATTTCAGCTAACATAGAATCATATAGATACTTCGAGATTAAATGAAACGCAAAATTGAAATAAAAGAAAAACAAAAATATTAACTTATGAAATTCTATATAAAGGGCGCAAATTGAATTTAGTCAGTTCTAGAGTTTCAGTTCCAGAGGTAGAGTTTCAGAGTTCGCGTCAAAAAGTTCTAGAGTTCAGTTCCAGAATTTAAGTCAAGAGTTTAATTCCAAATCTTTAATATTAAGAACTATCATTGTAACAGTTAAATGTGTGTTAATAAACGTTTGTCCTTAATAAACGTTGACAGTGTGTTAATAAAAGGATTAAGTCCTTAACAAACGTCAATAAATATTTTTGGTGTCAGAAGTGGGATAGTCTAATAATTACCAGACTATCCAGTGATCGAACTGTTTCAAAAAAAATGCACATTGCTGTTAGCGAAACACTTTCATTCTAAATTTTAGTAATTTAGAAAGTGTTGTCCACAATGGTAACAGTGGTTCGTTGAATTACCTGGATACTCAAAGAAATAAAAAAACAGTGCGAACTAATATAAAAAAAAAAATAATAATAATAAATACGCAAGAAATCAATAACTACAACCATAATAATAAAAGTGCGCTAATCAACAGTGTGGCACTAATATTAAAAATAAAATACGCAATTAATAACTACAAAAATAAAACAAATTTTCCTCACAACCGGAATAACTTACCTGTTGCCCAAACGGGAAACAGTAAACAATCCTGCTGACACAAGGCCGATAACGTGCTTACCAACCCTTTATAAATATGTAACAGCCATTATTAGTCGCAGGATCTACGCACACCTCGAGCAAAATAACATTCTTGCCGAGGAGCAGAAGGGCTGCCGAGTCGGATCTAGGGGATGCAAAGAACAACTCGCGATCGACTCGGTTGTAATGGGACAAGCTACACGCAAACGGAGAAATTTGTTTTCCTGCTACATCGATTACGCCAAAGCTTTTGACAGCATCCCCCACACTTGGCTAATCGAAGTCCTTCGCATATATCGAGTGGATCCTGCAATAATAAATTTCTTGACAAAAGTGATGGAAGGATGGCAAACAACACTTTCAGTGCCATCAGCCGAAGGGAATATGCTCTCGCAATCGATATCTATTCGTAGAGGCATATTCCAAGGGCACTCTTTGAGTCCTCTCTGGTTCTGTATGGCTCTGAACCCCCTTTCATCACTTTTGAACTCGGCTAAGCGGTGCGGCTTTTCCATCAAGCACAGTATCTTGTCAAAGTTTGAGCTCACCCACTTAATGTATTTGGATGATATAAAATTATACTCGGGAAGCGATAAAGATCTTAAAAGTCTGCTGCGGATCACGGAAAATTTCAGTCGTGACATTCGAATGGATTTCGGATTGGACAAATGTCGACTCCGTGCCATTCGTAAAGGTGTTCACGAACCGCATCCCGGCTTCACCTTGGACGATATCCATATATTTAGGTGCAATGTCGGAGGCAGACTTTTATAAGTACCTAGGAATTCTGCAGGGCGCACATGCTCGCATTGCTGACTTAAGAGAGGGACTGCTGGTGGAGTTTATGCGCAGGTTGAAACTGGTACTAAAAACGAACTTGTCGGGAAGAAACAAAATAAGCGCGATAAACCTCTATGTCATTCCTTCACTCGCCTATTCATTCGGTATAGTGCCATGGACTGCCACCGATCTGGAGGCAATCCAAAGGCGGGTTCGTGTAACAATGACCAAATACCGAATGTTACACCCAAAATCGGCAGTGGAACGAATGTGTTTACCCCGCGATATCGGGGGAAGAGGTTTAGTCGACATTGCCGGCCAACACCATAGGCAGATCGACTCGCTTCGCGCTTATTTTTACGGCAAACCAACATCGAGTGCTCTGCATGATGCTGTCTGCAAGGCAGACGATGGTTTCACTCCACTCAATTTGAGGGATCAATCATTTGCTCCTTTGAGTTTGGTGAAGTCAGACCAAGTGCGGATCGACGAATGGAAGGCAAAGGCAATGCATGGTAAACATGTGTGTTGCCTCTGGCAGCCATTTGTCGATCTTCACCTGTCGAACAGGTGACTTCGTGTAGGGTATCTCTATGCCGAAACAGAAGGGTCAATAGTCGCCATTCAGGACGGCGTGGTCCCCACCCGTGCTTATCTTAAACTTATTTGCAAGCAACGGGTGGACGATGACCGATGCAGAATGTGTGGTTCGGTGCTGGACACAATCGACCATCTCATCTCTGCAATGTTCTGCAATGGCGCCGGCGGAGTACACGGATAGACATAATGCGGTATGCAAGGTAATCCATCAACATCTTGCATACAAGCACGAGTTGATCAATGAAACGCTACCGATCTACCAGTACACTCCACAAGCAGTGCTTGACAGCACTTGCTTCACGATGTACTGGGATCGCCAGATTATCACTGATCACTCTGTCGCCCACAACAAACCCGATGTACTCCTAGTCGACAAGACGAGTCGCTCCGCATGTATAATCGAAGTTGCTATCCCCCATAATAGCAACATCAAGAAAAAGCATGCGGAGAAGAGGGAAAACTATAGCGCACTGGCTCAAGAAATCAAACAACTTTGGCATCTTGACCATGTGCAGATAGTGCCTGTAATATTGTCGGCTACCGGTATAGTACCTAAGGCCCTTCTTACTTCCCTGGACAAACTGAACCTGCCACACAGCCTTATCGACACAATGCAGAAGTATGTTATTCTGCATACTTGTGCAATGGTGCGGAAAGTGCTCGGCGATCTCCGTTAGTGATTGTCTGGATGTCGGCGGAACATCAGCCAAATACGTCCGAGCCCAGCAACTTGGTGCTTCCACCCGTTGCGGGTAAAATCCGGCCAATAGGGCCGAGATTGTGCAAACTCGGTAAATAAAGACCAAATTTAATTTCACCTTTATCGTACGGATAAAGGGCGGCAAATTTTATCCACCTTTATCGGACGGATAAAGGGCAGCGCAATCAACTCCACCTTTATCGGACGGGTAAAGGACAACTCTAATCAACTGTTTGCGGTCTCCTCGGAACTCAATTGTCTGCTGTGTGCGGTCTCCTCGGAACTCAATTGTCTGCTGTGTGCGGTCTCCTCAGAATTCAATTGTCTGCTGTTTGCGGTCTCCTCAGAATTCAATTGTCTGCTGTGTGCGGTCTCCTCAGAATTCAATTGCCTGCTGTTTGCGGTCTCCTCAGAATTCAATTGTCTGCTGTTTGCGGTCTCCTTAGAATTCAATTGTCTGCTGTTTGCGGTCTCATCGGAATTCAATTATCTGCTGTTTGCGATCTCTTCAAGATTCAATTGTCTCCTGTTTCCTGCTTACTCCAAAATTCAAGTAGGTCAAAATTCAAGTAAGTCGAGCTCTCTTAAATCAATGAAACCGCCGCTGTCACAAATAATAATAATCTTTATACTGAAGAAACGCAATCCTTCGATGATTGCACTGATAAAGTAAATTCAGAAAAAATTAGTTTGTCAATTTTATTAAAATTCATTAAGCCGTTTAATGGTGAACGAAATCAATTAAATTCGTATTTAACTGGTTGCAATCGAGCATTTAAACTTGCATATCCAGAACTAACTCCTGTTCTATTGGATTATGCAATAACTCAGCTCGAAAGAAAAGCTGAATTAGCAGTATCTAATCCTGCATTCAGAACTTGGCAAGAATTGTGCGATTTTCTAAAACTTTTATACGGTGATAAAAAAACATTACAATCACCTACTTATAGAATTACAACAATGTAAACAAAGTCCAAAAGAAACTATTTCTCAATTTATCGTAAGAATCGAGACAGCAGCTAAGAATTTAATAGTATGTATGTGTCCAACAAATTTTCGTCGATAATAATGAACTAAAAGGGCGTATTGCAGCTATGAATGATTTAATTCTTCATACATTCATTCTCAATGTCGATCCTGCTATTAGCAGCATACTTCGTGCCAGAAATGTTAAAACCCTGAACGAAGCTATGCAGTTGGCGATCGAGGAAGAAAAAATTACAAATTTACTAAAAATTAAAAATTTCCATCCGAACGCCTCGACATCGCAAAATCGAAGGCTAATGTCGACATCTTCAAAATTTTGCAAGATATGTAAGAGGAAAAATCATTACACTCACGAGTGTTTCTTTAAAAATAAATCCAATACTCCACATATGTACAGCATTCACTACTATTTCTGAAAAGGTTTTAATTATTGTAAAAACAAGGGACACACAATTCAAGAATGCCGAAAACGGGCATACAATAATCGAAATCGTGAGAAACAACAATCAAAAGGTGAAAATATCCAACCCACAATTAACTTTACAAATAAACAAGAACCGAATCCAAAAAACGGAGTAGGTCTCTAGGAGTCAAACCTCCTGGAAATGTCGGAAATATCGGATTAATACCATGTAAATAAGGGAAATGTCTCCCATTTTGGCAATGACAATAACATTGTCATTCAAATAGTAGGTCCTCAATCAAATAATGCATACTTCCAATTTCTACTAGACACTGGCGCTTCAATATCAATTGTAAAAGGTAAATCCTTGGTTGGTTACACTCTTGTAAATCAAAGTGATAAAATCCAATTACAAGGTATTTGTTCATCAACAGAAACAGTGGGAAAAACTGTTCTGAAATTATTATTACCTAAAACGACAATTAATCAAAATTTCTATGTCATTACTAAAACAACAAACATTCCATTTGATGGAATTTTAGGAAACGATTTCCTACAAACTAATCAGTGCGTTATAAACTTCCCTCAACAAATAGTATATCTAAAATGTGGGACAATTCCTTTTCAATTCTAAAATATCCAACAATGGATAAAATTCAAAACGATGAGTCTTCAAGAGATCATCGTATCATCAAAAGCCTTAACAAGGAATCCTCAGCAGATCCCAGATCTTTAGCAGATCAAGGCTATTCTAAATCAAAACAAAAGGAGACAAACCCACAATTAATAAAAGCAAGATCAATTACATACGTTAAATTTAACGTTCAAAATCCCGAAATAAAAGAAGGGATAATTTGTAAAAAAGAATTATGCTCTGGAATATATTTAGGGGAAGGTATAACTAAAGTCAATTCAGAAAATCAAGCGCTAGTATCAATTCTTAATATCACAGAAGAGGACAAATTTATTAAAACAAACTCAAGTATGTATATCTTGAACCAATCGAAAACATCTCTGAATCCACATTCAAAACTATAAATCTCGTACAAAGTTCATCCAAAAATATTAATCGCTTCGAACAACTAAAAAATTTAATAAAATTCGATCATCTCAATGACGAAGAATCAAATTCATTATCCAATCTCATTAAAGAGTATTCAGAAATCTTCTTTTTAGAAGGAGATACGTTAACACATACATAAATTTGTGAACATGAAATCAATTTAACTGACAATAGACCAATTTCAGTTAAAACTTAACGATATCCAGAAATTCACAAAGAAGAGGTGAATTCACAAATTCAGAAAATGTTAGATCAAAATATTATACAACCTTCTAATTCCCCATGATCTGCCCCCCTTTGGATTGTACCAAAAAAACCAGACGCTTCAGAGAAAATCAAATGGCGAATGTAATAGATTATCGAAAACTTAACAGCGTCACTGAAACGGATGTATTCCCTATACCGAATATACATATGTAAATGAAATATTGGATCAATTAGGACATTCAAAATATTTCACTACATTAGATCTGGCCAGCGGTTTTCACCAGATTTGCATGAAACCCGAAGATCGTTCAAAAACGGCATTCAGTACTCCTTTAGGTCACTACGAATTTATCAGGATGCCTTTTGGACTCAAAAACGCTCCATCCACATTTCAACGTCTAATGAATAGTGTTTTATCTGGTTTACAAGGAATACATTGTTTCGTTTATCTAGATGACATTGTTATCTATGGAAGCTCAATCCAAGACCATGAAACTAAATTACGAAATGTCTTTGATCGAATTAAAAACAGTAGTTTAAAATTAGAACCATTGAAATGTCAATTTATGCGACATGAAGTTATATACTTAGGGCATGTTATCTCTGAACAAGGAGTCTGTCCAAGTCCAGAAAAAATAAAAGCAATTCATACATTTCCTATTCCTAAAAATGCAAAAGGAATCAAGTCTTTTTTAGGCCTTTGCGGTTATTATCGAAGATTTATCGAAAATTTCTCTAAAATAACGAAACCCCTTACCAAGTTATTCAAAAAGGATGAAAAATTTCAGTGGACTGAATTACAGAATGAAGCATTTGAAAGGCTCTATGAAATAACTCCCAATGAAATAAACCCAAAAAAAAAAATGAAATAAGTCCCAAAAAATTTCCATACATTTTTGGGAGTTATTTCATATGAAATAATTTAATTTTTTGGGGATTATTTCATTTTTTGGGGATTATTTCATTTTTTTGGGAGTTATTTCATTTTTTCTTTGGGACTTATTTCGAACCTAATTTCCTAAAAATTTTGGGACTTATTTCACTAAAGTTTGGGAGTTATTTCATTTTCATAAAAAATAAAAAACTGTTTATTTAGATAACATATTACGGTTGTAATAACAGTGTTTGTAAATAATGTGGAAAATTTTTAATCAATAGCGTAAGCGTGTCTTTTTCAATCATTCTTCTGTGAAAGTGAGTGAAATTCAGTTCATTTTTTTCCGGTATCAAAATGGCCAGTGTTGAATACGAAATTCTAAGCGGCAAAAGAAGAAATAGTGAGTTACTATACATTGTTGATGAACAACAATTGTATACTAAGAAAACAAAATATAAATCAAAACAGTTTTATGTGTGTTATTATAAAGAATGTAAGTCGCGAGCGTTCTTAAATAATAACAAGTGCTTCAAATGTAGCAACGCCGAGCATAATCATGGAAGTCAAAAGCCTTTATACGACGAAATGATTGTGATGAACACTCTTAAAGCAGAGTGTATCAATCCCAATAATCTACTAGGCAACGTAAACGCCTTGAGTGGCATAAGACAAAAATTTCAGGACGTGTGCAGCAGGTTTGTTTCTTTGGTATTCTTACTTCACCGGACATTCTGGTCTGCGTCTTCGCTAATAGTGGTATTGCCGGGCGTTGCGAACTATCCCCTCAACGACTTTGCCTCAAAAAAAAATATTTAAAAATGGCCCCATTTTTAAAATTAGCAATCACCCAAAAAAGCTGAATTTTGTCCCCAAAAATATAATGAAAAATGCCCCCAAATTTAAAATAGGTCGTATAAAAAACACGGTAGTTGTGAACTGCTTAAATCCACTTCTAGATGTGGCCTAGAAGGAAGAATATCCGCTTTAGGCAGTTCATATTTACAATATATACATCACAACAACATCTTCCTACCGCATGTAGGCGTACTTGCCTAAAGCGGAAAGTGTTTTGGGTGTGGTCCAGAGGGAATATCCGCTTTAGCCAGTACAAATTTTCAACATATTCATTGCGTCAATATCTTCCTAGCAAATCTAGCTCAACTTCCTAAAGCGGAAATCCTTTGGGGTGTGGCCCAGAGGGAATACCCGCTTTAGGCGATTCATATCTACCACATATGCATCACAGGTACATCTTCCTAACGCATGTCGGCATACTGCCTAAAACGGAAATTCTTTCGAGTGTAGTCCAGAGGGAATATCCGCTTTAGCCAGTTCAAATCTTCAACATATTCATTGCAGCATTATCTTCCTAGCAAATCTAACTGAACTTCCTAAAGCGGAAATCCTTTGGGGTGTGGCCCAGAGGAAAAACCCGCTTTAGGCAGGTCATATCTACCATATATGCATCACAACAACGTCTTCCTACCGCATGTCGGCATACTGCCTAAAGCGGAAAGTGTTTTGGGTGTGGTGAAAAGGGAATATCCGCTTTAGCCAGTACAAATCTTCAACATATTCATTGCGAAAATATCTTCCTAGCAAATCTAAATGAACTTCCTAAAGCGAAAATCCTTTAAGGTGTGGCACAGAGGAAATATCCGCATTATTAATTAGAGTTTGGGGCGATTGTTCATCCACCAAATATCATGCATTTTGGGGTCATTGTTCCTGCGGAACTCCCCCCCCCCCCCCCCCCCCCCCAAACCAAAATCGAATTTTTGTGAAAATTTCGCGAACTATCGCCCCAAATTTGGGGTGATTTTACATAGGAGCAATTGCCCCAATCCCATACAAATTTTTGGGGGTGCTAGTTCATCAATCATTTTTGGGGCCAAAATCGTTGGGGCTGGGGGATAGTTTGCAGCGCCGTATTAGCGCTGTAAGATATAGAGCGAGAGAATTGAGCGTTCTTGCGCGGTATGCTGGGCGTTGGAAACACTTAAGCCCACTATTATCCAAAGACTATGCGTTGCCCGGTGAAGTAGGAATGTTTCTTTTTGTTTTTATATTTTGTGGTGGCATGCATTTATTTTTTGTTTTCATGCAGAAACCAAAATGCTACAAAGAATATTGCCTTCGCTACAGTGAAGCGTGGTTTGCAGTACTTGACGAACACCGTGTTTATGCGCTCCCCAAAAACCCCAAATGAAATTATTGCCGCTTTCAACAACGAGGAAATTTTCAATAACTTCGGCCTAACGCGTCATGATGGCTTAGAAAAGACACCATTCTTCAGGCATTGCATTGAAGTGGACAATTTTTCTTACTGCGTTTTTGCATCTAAAAAAATTGTAAGCCTAATAAAAGAGAACATTCCAAAGGGTAATAGGAAAATACTGATTGACGCAACATTTTCCGTAGTGCCAATGGGTTGCTTCAAACAACTACTTTTAATTCATATCGAATATTTTGAAAAGGTACTGAATAATTAACATGTAAATGTAAATGTATGCAAATATATGATTTATCATTATGAAATTTCTGTTCAATTTTATAGGGTTTTCCATTTATTTTCATTCTTATGAATAAAAAATCGTTCAAATGTTATGCACATTTGCTAAAATACATAAATGATAACATATTACAATTGGATGGAGCTACATTCATAGCAGATTATGAAATGGGATTGAGAAAGGCAATAAAAACCGAATTTGTTAACTCAAAGCTCTTCGGTTGTTGGTTCCATTTCTCTCAGGCGGTGCGGCGACAAATAGTTATGAAGTACAGTCAATTAGCCCAATACATTCGAGAAGATAAAAATTCATCGCTGGAATATCATAAGCTACTAGTACTACCATTATTGCCAGCCATGCATATCGTTTCAGCATTCAACAGTATCAAAGATTCAATTTTGAAGTTTGACAATCACAGCAAATTTACTTCGTTTTTGGTATATTATGAAACACAATGGATAAACAAAGTAAGGCATTCCCATCGTTAAAAAAAATATATTATAAACAAGCTAGTTATAAATATATCATATCATAAAATTACCTATTTTATTATAATTTTTAGGTAGGACCACTTGGAATATCGGTTTTCGAAACATCTACCAGAACAACATCGGCAATAGAGGCTTACAATGGAGTTCTGGGCCGAACTATTCCAAAACATGGAAATTTTTTTAAATTCGTTTCGATTCTTCTAAATGAGGAATTTTCCAAAAGCAGGGAACTTGATTTGCTTATTAACAGTGGTGGTGCTTTGGGAAAAACTAAAAGATCTCGAAAATCTGTAGATAGATCGGGAAAAATTGAAGAAGCCAGCAAAGATCTTAAAAGTGGCAGAATATCTGCTTCGAGTTTCTTAAATCGTCTCGTATATCCAAAAAATAAAATTTTTACAGGAATGGAGCCATGCGAAGATGTTTTTGAAGACATAACATATTTGGAGGAAGAAGACAACGAATCAGAAGATTTTGCTGGTATGGAACCGCTATCATCAACACCACCAATATGCGTAATTTGTTTAGTCGCAGCACCAAATATTGTTCTAATACCTTGCAAACATTTAAAAATGTGTAATGAATGTTCGTTGAAATTACAAGCAGATAGTATTGCAGACGGAAAGCTGAAATGCAAGTGTCCAGTATGTCGCAAAGATGTTGATGAATATATTCAAGTGTTTATGTAATATATGTAAATGACTGACGAGTAATACATTTCAATAAATTTTGGGCTTTATTTCGTATTTTTGGTGTTTTTCATTTGGGACTTATTTCATTTTCGGTTTGGGACATTCATTTCGCTTGGGACTTATTTCTTTATTTTTTTTGGGAGTTATTTCATTTTATTTGGGACTTATTTCATTGGGAGTTATTTCATTGGGAATTATTTCATTGGGAGTTATTTCATACAGCCCATTTGAAATACTTAAACAAAAACTTATATCCGCTCCTATTTTACAATATCCAAATTTTTCTAAAGAATTTATTGTAACCACTGATGCATAATTTAATTACAGTACTACTGAAAGAGAATTATTGGCAATCGTCTGGTCTGTTCAAACATTTCGTCCTTACCTTTACGGTAGGAAATTCAAGATTATCACTGATCATCGACCTTTAATATGGTTGAGTAATTGTAAAGACCCAGGTAGTAGGCTCGTTAGATGGAGATTAAAATTAGAAGAGTTTGATTACAGAATCGAATATAAACAAGGAAGAGTTAATGCAAATGCTGATGCTCTATCAAGAATAGAAATTGATACGTCAGACAATATTGATGAAAATAATTCAACAGAATCTAATAACAACAAAATTGAACAAATACTGTTTGCAAAAGGAGAAGATACTTTTCAAGACTACGTAAAATTCTACTATAATTCAATGAGTCCACAAATTTACGACTATAATGATGTCAATGGTAACATTGATTCAACTAAATCCAATATTGCTTACTTTACAGCAATTGATAAAGATGATCAAAATCCACACATGACTTTGTTCTTAGATAAAAGCCTGAATAAAGAAATAATTTTGAACAAAAATTATTCATTATATGATATCGAAAGATCCAAAACAAAATTTAAGCAAAACATTTATCATTGTTTCTTGAAATATTCTTTCTTTGAAAAACCAACATATCAAGATTTTTTCTATTGTGTTCTCAATCTAAAAAAGAAACTTATTCAAGATAAAGTCAACGAGATAAATATTCCCAATCCAGTTGATTCAATTAACCAATTTAATTTTAATAAATTACGTGATATTATTCAATTCATTTTTCGTAATGAAAAGATCAAAATAAACATCTTCCATAACAATATAATTACACCAACATCCGGGCAAATACCTGAAATCTTAACACAATTCCATGATCTCCCTGCATCTGGACATAATGGGTTCCATAAAACATATAATAAAATCAAACAATATTACAAGTGGGAAAATATGAAAAAAGATATTAAACAATATATTAAAAATTGTTCATCATGCCAGCTCAATAAAACGTCAAGGCGTTTAACTAAAGCTCCTATGGAAATAACATCCACAGCAAATGTTCCATTTGAAAAGCTTAATATGGACATAGTTGGTCCACTACCTATAACAGAGCAAGGTAATCGATTTATTTTAACACTACAAGATAATTTAACTAAATTTTCGGATGCATACCCAATTCCAAATCATGAAGCCAAAACTGTCGCAAATGAATTGCTGAAATTTATAACACGTTTTGGAATACCTAAACAAATTCTCACAGATCAAGGATCAGATTTCACTTCTACTTTAATGAAAGAAGTAGCCAAACTCTTTCATATCAAATTATTGAATACTACAGTGTATCATCCTCAATCTAATGGTGCACTTGAAAGGTCTCACAGTACACTAAAAGACTACTTAAAACATTATATAAATAATCAACAAAATGACTGGGATGAATATGTTCCCCTTGCAATGTTTGCTTACAATAGTGCAGTTCATTCTACAACAAAGTTTACACCTTATGAACTCATCTTTGGGTCAAAACCAACATTACCAAGTTCTCTAACTAATACTTCCGAATTCAGATATACCTATGATTACTATATCGATCAGTTAAAATATAAATTAAATAAATCATTCGAAATTGCTAAGCAGAATATACAAAAATCAAAAAAAACCAGTAAAAAAATATTATGACAAGAAAATTTATAATCCTAAATATAACGAAGGAGATTTTGTTCTAATGCGACATAACACCAATAAATCAGGTGTTTCTAAAAAATTATCACCTATTTTAATTGGAAAGGACCTTACCAGATAACTAAAATTTGCGATAACAATAAAAATATAGTAATTAAATTAAACAAAAATAAATATTTAAATATTCCACACAAATCAACTCAAACCAACATCTCTTACAGGATGATGTTTCTCCGCATTGGCATATTTTTGTGTTTCTTAATAACATTATGTCAAGGAACAAACTACGAACTTGAAAGAATAAACAGTGGAAGCGGAATATTTTACGAACACGTAGGAATTACAAGATTCTATTCTGATTATTTAAGAATTCTAACACATATTAATATCGACTCATATAGAGATAGATTAGATTTAATCAAACGAGTAGCCAAATCAGCATTTCACCTATGTGACAAAATTTCTAAGTCTCATGTGAAAATATTTTGTACCCAGAATTTTAATATATTTAATATCAAAATGCCTCAAATTATCAATAAAGCTGAATCCATTAATGATATAATTGGATATACACGAAACAAACGCGGAATCCTAAATATAGTTGGATCTGTTGCTAAATTTCTTTTCGGTACTACACTGAAAGAAAAACGAATATTTATAACAAACGCACGACGCATTTGAAATGCGCGTTCGCAAAAATTTCTTCAATTCCAATATATTTCGATTAAATTGAACGAAAATTCAGTCAATTCAGCGAATTTTTTAAAAACTAGCGAACGTCCGCTCATTCATATAAAACGTTCAATTCAATAGTTTTTTGTTCAACTGCAAAATTGTCATATTGAACACTTCCTCGTTCATTACCATCGGTTAAAACTTTCAGTGTCTTCACAGACACCTGCGTAAACATTTGCAAGTGGCAGAACCTATCGGTAATACGATCTTTGTGTGAGTGAATTAATACAAACTCAGTCAACCCAAATATTCTCGCGTTCAAATTGAATATAATTATTGTTGTTCAAACTATAGGAATAATAGCTACCTACTAATTTTCATTTCATTTCGGCTTTAAACGTGGTGTTGAGAAAGCGCGTGTCGCAAATTTACCAAATATTACAATGAATAACGGTGAAAGTTCCTCTGTTGAAGTTCTGTTGGTGGAAAATCTTTTGGTGACCGAAAATGATAAAAAATTATTCGATTTGTTAAAATCCTGGGATTTGGATTGTGTGTTCGCGCAACTTAAAGGTTTTTTTTTTGTTCTATATATTTTGTATGAGTGATATACATACAGTGAGTCACAGTCAAAGTGAACCACCTAATGTTAGAGAAATAATTACTTAAAAAACGACCGAAAAACCATTCAGATTAAAATTATTTTGATGTAAATTTATTGTCTCAACAAGTAAGTCTCTTATTTCAGTGTGTTTTACAATTATCTTTTTTTCTTAGTGCACAAAAAATTATATACACTTCAAAAGTTCAAAAATACAGCTCACAGTCAAAATGAACCACTTAAACAAAAGCAAAGGGCATATACAGAGTACCCGCTTCAGATGGTGAATACTTTAAAGGTATATAGTACCGTTCATTTGTGGAAAATTGACATCAAAGTAGGCACTCTGTTTTTACCCGTTACAGAGTTATATCATTTTTTTGTAAATTGTGTCAAAAAGCTTGATTTTCCGAACAAAATCAAAATTTGCCATTCTTCCAATCATTTAATCCGAGATTTGACCCCACTTTCTGAAATTACATAAAATTCCACATAAAGTATATAAAATTTTCCGGCTTAGAAATTCACCGTTACTTCAAAGATCCATCTGTTCTAACTATTAAAATCAGTTTTTCAACGAAAATTCAACTGGTATTTTTATAACGGTACTTTGAACTGGCAAATCTGCAAATCTGACAAAAGTTGCCCCAAGGTGTTGGCTTTCCAACGGTATATTTCTTTGATGCGTTTGGATTTGAAAATTTTCAAATAATACGCGTTAAAGAAAAAAAAATGGCGTGGAGACGAAACAAATTTACTTCAACCTTGACTTAACATGACTACTAATGAAAAATAGGAAAAAAATGCACACCCTAGCAGCAGAGACTTTGGAGCATATATTCAGAGAACTGTCTACATTAATTGTGCCAAATTTCAAAAGTTTACGATCTTTTCTTCCTATTTTTGGTTGGTAGCATGAACTACATGTTAAGTCAAGATTGAAGTAAATTTGTTTCATCTCCATTTCCTGTTTTTTTTTCTTTAATGCGTTTTATTCTATTTTAAAATTTTCAAATTTAGAGGTATCAAAGAAATATACCGTTGGAAAGCCAACACATTGGGGCAACTTTTGTCAAATTTGCAGATTTGCCAGTTCAAAGTACCGTTATAAAAATACCAGTTGAATTTTCGATGAAAAATTGATTTTGATAGTTAGAACAGTTGTATCTTTGAAGTAACAGTGAATTTCAAAAACGGGAAATTGTATATACTTTATGTGGAATTTTATGTAAAATAGTTTCGGAAAGTGGGGTCGAATCTTGGATTAAATGATTGGAAGAGTGGCAAATTTTGATTATGTTCGGAAAGTCAAGCTTTTTGACACAATTTACAAAAAACGGTACAACTCTGTAACGGTTAAAGACAAAGTGTCCACTTTGATGTCAATTTTCCACAAGTAAAAGGCACTATCTACCATTAAAGTACTTATTTCCAGAAGCGGGCACCTTGCATTTGCTTTTTACTTTTATTTAAATGGTTAATTTTGACTGTGAGGTGTATTTTTGAACTTTTGAAGTTCATATCATTTTTTGTGCACTAAGAAGAAAAAGTAATTATAAAACATACTGAAATAAGAGACTTACATATTAAGACAATAAACTTGCATCAACATAATTTTAATCTGAATGATTTTTGAGTATTTTTTTAAGTAATTCTTTCTCTAACATAAATGGTTCATTTTGACTGTGACTCACTGTAGTATTTTAAATCGCAATATAGAGGCCGGAGTTGGCATAAACGAGTTACAATACATCAACGAAAGCCACATTGCTGAAATATTTCCAGGATATCAATTGATTGGCATTAAAGCCAAATTCCAGGCTAAATGGAAACAGTGGCATAGCAAGGAATTTCATGGAACTGTAAGTATTTAAAATATATATTGCAATTTTGAAGTTTACGCGGCTCAAACATTTGAGATTAGAGATTGGTCGGATTTTCGCTATTAATGTTGAAAGAGAAGCATTTTTGATCACTTTTATAATAAATTACCATTAGAATCTTGCGCCGCTTAAACTACAGCAGACTATAGTCAAATGAATGCATTTTAGTATGAGAAAATTGATTTTCAGAACGACGATACGTGTTCAGATGTGCTAAGTTGGGTTAATAAACTCCCAGTATCTCCTTCATCGGCGTCATCAGTTGACAAGTTTAACAATTATGAGGTAATTCCCATACCAATTCAAATTTATTATATGTTAAAAATTGGGTGACTTTGCAGGTGGATATTCGGAGCATTTTACAACAAACTGTAAGAGGAAAACTGGTTCTTGAATATTTTGACGCTAACCAAAATCTAAAACCAGCGCATCAACAAATTTTATGCAATTGCCTTATTGATTCTTTGACTACAAAGAAAGATAAACTTTCTACAGAAGACCTAAGACAGCTAAGTGTAAAAATAGCGGAAACATTTTCTTCTGAAGATCCGGTGAGTGCAAATAAAAATTAAATGCTCTATCCAAATTTAACAAACTATCTCTTTTCGGGTTTTTTTTTTTAGAAAACATATTATACACCTAGATCCAAAGTCAATAAGCATGCAAGCGGCAAACTCCATGATCGATATTTTAACAACATAAATCGTCTTAAAAGGAAAGCATCCCAAGCATCTTCTTCATCCAAATGCAGTTTGGACAATTTGCCTGAAGTTGATGAGACTTTGAGCCAAGGGATAAAGGCGTGGTTGAGATATAACGACTCCCCTTTGGAAGAGCTACTAACTAAATGGAAGCAAACCTATCCATGCCGCCGCAATCACATTTTGGAACAAAACGAGTCCCTCGTTAATATTGTTTCGGAATGGCCTCTTTTTAAACACGCGAGCCTTGGGCCAACTCTTGTAAGTATTATTAACGACATATAAATCTAATCCTAATCTAATTCGTTATTTTTATGACAGATATCGATAGATTTTGAAAGACTCCATCCAGATAGAAGCAATTGCATTTTGCAAACTTGGAACAGCTTCGCAGAGACTATTGTTAGCCATTACAAGGATTCAGTACGCGACAAACAATCACTGGATTTATTATCTGAACTGGATGGCCACATTTCTGAAAGTGAGTGAAATTGTGATTTGACCATGAAAAATTTTCTGAATAATTTTTTTTTTGTCAAAATATTCAAAATACATATTGGAGAGAATACTCTCTTCAATATATCTCCAATTTTGGATATTAAAAAAAAACTTTATTATCCTTCATATCGAAAGAATAGTTTACAATGCTCCATTCAGGCAAGGTGATATTCCTTAATGAAAATAATGTTTACTTAAGATATTTAAATTTCTATTACATTCTTTTCTTTTTGTTTTGTTACATTTTGTTTTAACTATATATGAAATCATTTACAGATTCGCGTGATTGCATAATTCTGATGCTGTTGAATGCGGTCATATTGCCAACATCGCGGACAAGTCAAGAAGATGGTCAAAAACAGAAGAAGAAGATTACCATCAAGGATGCAATAGATAGTATGATTCTACATTTGGAAAGTATTAATTTGTTTCAACCCAATTTGGAAGATATTAAGGAAAAGTTTTACAAAAATAAGCGGACTTTACAACCCCTTATTATCGTTGTTGGTCGAAGTCTAAGTACTTTAGAAGAGTTTTACGTTTATATTGATGATATTAAATTTAAGTGTTCTTCATTCTTGTCGGCGTTAGATACTTGCTTTAAAACATTCCACGTATTTAATGTAGAATATCCTGAATTTTGTAGGGGAGCATGGTTGTTCATTCAAAGATATTTTTTTGATGTCACATGTTCGAACGAAAAACCTTATCCACAAGTGTCCGGTTTAATTTCATATTTGAAAAACAAAAACTAAAAATAAAACATATTCTTTTCATAGTTTAAGATATTAGGAATATGTATTTATGCTTCGTATGCAAGAACAACTACGTTCGAGTGGTTGATTTAATAAGTCACCTTACAAGTGATCACAAAATACCAAACTTTAGTACTTACAAATGTGGCCAATACAAATGTTATCAAAGTTTTAGTAATCGTAAGTCATTTAAAAAACATTTGATGGTCACACACAAAACTGTTCAACATAATTCTATTCTCACAAATAGTGGATCTAAGATTGAATTTACAGAAACTATAAGCACACTAAATAAATTGGGAAAAAAAGATACATTATTAAGTCCGGACGAAATTAAAAATTTCAGCACATTACAAAAGAAAAAAGATTCTATTACAACCTTGAACGATGCTATCATAAATTTTTCTTCGAATCTTTTCTCAAAGTCAAATATGAGCCGAAGAGACGTTATTATAATTCAGAATAATGTTTCTGTTATAACTAAGACCATTATAGAATGTTTAACAGACTGTAATATTTTAAATTCCGACTCTGATTCCAGAGAGATGATTGAAACCTGCTCAAACCCATTCAATTCAATAAAGTCTGAGTATCTTTACATGCAACATATGTTAGAAAGAGATGTATTTAAATATCCGATAAAACACACCATTAACAATGAAATCAAAGAAACAACCAGAAACAGAAAACCCACTTTGGATGAGGTTTCTTCAAAAGGATACTTCTTACCACTAGATTTTCAAATAAGAAAATTTTTTGAACTTCCCGGTGTTCTTCAAACTACTTTGGAAAATATTGAGAATTTAGAAAATTCAGAAAATATTTGCAATTTTGTCAATGGAGACTTATTCAAAAAGAAAAAGCAAATAATGGGAAATAAAATTACTATTCCAATGTTTTTGTATACAGACGACTTCGAGGTAAATAATCCTCTTGGATCACATTCCTGCCAAGACAGCCTATGTGCTATTTACTATAGCTTCCCAGTAATTCCGACTCATCATCTTTCCAATTTAAATTATATATTTGTTGCCGGATTCATAAAAAGTAATTTTATCGCTGAGTACGGCAATAGTCCTTCATTTTATTTTTTCATTGAACAAATCAAATCATTGGAAAACAATGGGTTGAAGGTGACGGTAGAAGATAAAGAGTATACGCTATATTTTACTGTAGGCCTAGTTTTAGGCGACAATTTAGGAATCAAGCATTTATTGGGGTTTGGAAAAGCTTTTAATACTCTTAGATATTGTCGAATTTGTGACAGAAAAAAGAATGACCTTGAACGCGATTGTCTTGAACATCCTTCATCTCATAGGAATACCAATTCTTATAATAGAGATTTAGAAATAGATAATTATAAATCTACAGGAATAAAGGAAAAGAGTTTTTTAAAGAAATAAACTCTTCCCATGTCACCAACAATTTCGCGGTTGACATCATGCATGACCTTTTTGAAGGTGTATGCAATTACGATTTATGTCAAGTCTTATTATCTCTGATTGAAAGTAAAATCTTGACTTTGGAGACTCTAAACTACCGGAAAAGTATGTTTGACTATGGTCTCACAGAAGACAAGAATCTACCGCCACCCATTAAATTAAATAGACTAAAAAATAAGAATTTGAAAATGTCTGCACGAGAAATGTGGAGTTTTATCCATTTTTTGCCACTTTTTATTGGAGACTTAATCCCACGTAATAACAAACATTGGAAGCTAGTTTGCTTGTTGTTGCAAATTATTGATATTGTTTTAAAAAATATGTTTACAGAAAATGACATAATGTTGTTAGAAAAGACAATTCAAAGACACCACACACTTTATATTAAACTCTTTGGATCACTTAAGCCAAAGCATCATTTTATGGTTCATTATCCTTCCACAATAACAAAAAGTGGCCCGCTTAAATATTTATGGTGTTTTAGATTTGAAGCAAAACATATCAAAAATTATATCGTCAAGACGGAATATTGCGTATTCTTTATCACTTAAGTCTTCATTACAGTTTACGCACTTTATTAAAGACAATTTGCCATTTCCTTCAGAAATAGCTCACGAGACAGTAAGGCCTATAAATCTCTCTGAACATTCTTCATATTCAAACCTAGTCTTACCACCAAATATTAATATGGTTTCGGTTTGCCTTTTAGAAAAATTGACTTATCGTGGAACAATTTACAGTCGAAATTTGTATTTGTGTTCAAATGAAAATAACGAATTATGTCTTTACAAAATATCGCATATGATTGTAGATAGTTGCAAGAATATTTTTATCATATGTTGCGAAATTAATATAGTTCAGTTTAACAACCATTATCAAAGCTACGAAGTAGGAAGCAACAAACAAGTTTTCGAAATTCATCATATTAATTTTTTTACCAGTTACCCAATCCATATTTACAGTTTGTCAAATGGAAAATCTTTCATCAGAATTAAATCAATTTAATTTTCGACTTACGAAATTATAAACAAATTAATTTTTTTTTATATGTATTATATATATATTTACGTCCAATAAAGAATCAAATTAATGTACACTGCATATGAAATAACCGAAATGGGTTTCGTAGTTTGACACAATTCAATTATTTTTAATGATAAAATTAAGACCTCACAGTTATGTGGCAACCTAGGATTATTCTATGTAAATACATACATATTATTTAATTATTTGAGTGCATGAACCGCTTTATTTTTTATTTTATTTTTTCAACGAATATGTAAGTGTTATAAGTTCACTAACCGAAAAATAAAAAATAAACAACCAATATACTTTCACGTTTATTTATTAATTAATATATTATAGAAGACTCATTCATTTTGATTTCCTAATAATATTAAAGAGAAATAAACGATTTTTTCTATAAAAAATATTTCTCGATTTTTTTCTGTATTCTTCATCGTAGTGGAAAAAAAATCGCATTCTACTCGTATATTCTAACCAAATATAATACGCATTCACTTTCAATACTCGATTTAGTCATAATGCACGTTTACCACGTTTGTACCAACAGGATTTTATTTTCGATTTGAACATAAAAATATTCAAACCGATTGTCTGTGCCATTAGATCAGAACGATTAATTTATTCTATTTGAATATTTACTGATTTCATTTTGAAATCGAAAATGTTTGAATTTGAACGTTTTGCATCTTCGATATGATCGCCAATTCCTTTCACAGCGAATACTTCTTCGTTGAAAAAATTTTCATTCATTTTGAAGGGACCATTGGTGTTAAAATACACATTTTCGCGTTTGGCGCCGTTTTGAACGAAAAAACGTTTAGTTTAATGCTGTTTTTCCGTCAGTATGAGATACTCATTTTTTTCCGTGTATGGACTCTAACGATGCTCAATATTATGATAATATAATTCATAAAGTTGAAAAGGATGATTCCGATATTCAAATGCTAATGAAAGATCAAATCCATGTAGTCAAAACAACTATTAGTAACTTCAACGATACTATATCGCAAATTAAAATATCAGAAGAAAAATTGAATGAAAATATTAAACGATTCAATGCATATTTAACAAACCAAAATAACATAAATAATGAGAATGATCTTAATGATGAAATAATTGAACATCTAAGTATCCTAACTTTCCTTTTAAACGAAATCGACGTAAAATTCGAAGAGATAATAGATATAATCCTCTCTGCGCGAAAGAATGTAATACATCCAAGTCTAATTAGTACTAAACAACTTTTGAACGAATTAAACAAATCTAACCAATATCTCAAAAACGGTTTAGAATTTCCGGTAAAACCAAAATCTGAGAATATTAATCAAATACTAAATATTGCTCAGCCAAGGCCCGACGTCGGGCTGTCGCGCCACGATGATGATGAAATATTGCTCAAATACAATATTCTTTCATAAACAAGTTAATGATTTTGGTTATACTAATTCCAATCGTAGACGGATCAGAATTTAATTTATATCATCTAATACCATTGCCGATCCCTCATTCGGATCAACTAACATTTGCATATATTGAACCTAATTTCAAGTATCTCGCAGTATCAGTAAATAAAATGCAATACGCACAATTTCAAAATCTTGAATCTTGCAAACAACTTGAATATCGAAAATATATCTGTGAAAATTATATAATTTATGCAACATTAAATAAACCCATATGTGAAATCGCGTTACTAACCAATGTAAATACTAAAATTCCAAAGGACTGTAAAACAAAGTTCTTAACAGGTAAATTAGAAATATGGCAAAATTTGCTATCAAATAAATGGATTTTTGTGGTTAGCGAACCTTAAATTCTTACAATAACCTGTAATGACACTATAATCGATGTCGAAATATCAAAAACAGGAATACTAAAGTTGGAAAGTTATTGCAAAGCCTATTCTTCCAAAACACAACTAATCACAAATAATCAAATAAATATAACCTACCAAAATATAATTCCAAAACTTAATATCATAGAGGATGACTGTTGTAATGAAAAACGTTTGAATAAAACCGAATTAAATTTCTATCTGGACCAAGTACATCTATCAAATAATAAATTAGATGATCTTAATATAGCCTCTCATAAACTAGATGACCTGAACGATCAAATAAACCGAATGCATACACAACCTCATTTCTATAAATATGGTCATTTATATAAATATATAATAATACTAATCTCTTCTATAATACTGGTGTATACATTATATAAATTGTACAATTGTATAAAACCTTGTCTACCGAACGCTTTAAGAATTGATCGACAGTGCTGTTGCAAATCTATAACTATAAATCAATACAATACACCAATGCATTCACAAAATCGAAATATCGAATTTGAATTAAATTCAATAACAGATGAAGTAACTAATAGTTTACCTGATAATAGAAACCCAATTTCTGCAATAAGAAATTTCCCACATCAAAACAAACAATCTAGATACAGAACAAGATCTTCTATTGGAAACATAAGAACAGACGAATTTAAAAAAAAAATCCGCCTTCAAAGGGGGGTAATGTTATGTGCCAGATATACTATCTGCACATTACTTTATTATCTACATATTACTTTACTAAGAATCATCAGCCTATGTTGGTCAGGATAGGAGGATCGGAAATCGTCCTTCGAATTCAACTTCAGAGGAAACTGTAGCATTTGTAAGAAAACATATTGAATCTTTTCCTACAGTAGAATCTCATTACTGTAGGAAAGACTCAAATAGAATGTACTTAGATTCTAGTCTGAACTTGTCTATCATGTTCAGGCTGTACAAAGAGCTATGCTATGCTGAAAGCAAGCCGCCAGTATCTGACTTTGTATATAGGAAAATATTTCACGAGTCATTTAGTGATTATTCATTTTATATACCTAAAAAAGACCAGTGCACTGTTTGCAATGTGTACAAAAATGCAGAAGATAAAGTTGCACTTAAGCAAGAATGGGAAGACCATAAAAAACGAGAGAGGGCCTCGATGGACATGAAGGCCAGTGATAAACAAAAAGCTAAAGATGACAAAGGAGTCACGTTTAGATCCATCTCCTTTGATCTACAAGCTATTTTGTCAGTACCATTTCCTGGGGATAACCAGATTTATTACCGGCGAAAGCTAAATGTCTACAATTTTACAATTTTTGAAAATCATGACAGTAACGGTGAGTGCTTTGTTTGGGATGAGTGCGCAGGGAGCAAGGGAAGCTCTGAAGTCGCAACATGTATATTTCATTACTTGTCGGGTCTTCCTTCAACGGTTACCCACGTCTCAACTTTTTCCGATACGTGCGGAGGACAAAACCGAAACAAATACTTTGCAGCTGCTATGCTGTACGCAGTTAATTACATCCCTAATTTACAAATGATTGATGTAAAATATATGGAATCTGGACACTCGTACTTAGAAGCCGATTCCATTCACGCAACAATTGAACGAGCGAGAAAAAATAAAAAAATAAAATATATACACCCAGCGAAATAGCTATATGTGCAAAGTAATTTTTGAATTTTTCTTGGAAAAACGCAATCTCAAGTAAATTATGAATTCGCAGAAATGCTTGCCTGTGTATGCTGAATGAATGCAGTTCGGAATTGTTTTTGTCGTTTATTGCCAGTACCTTTGCATCGGGTTTTTCCATCTTCAACTACCTCTTTTCGAAGGAAGTAATTATATGTGCATAACAGATCACAGTAGAGTTTGAGTCATTGAGTAGTGAAGTTTTTGAGATTATTCTGTGCGAAAAGTTATAAAAGTATTTAAAGGTAAGGGAAAAGGTATTTCTGTAAAAATAAGTTAATATATATAGCGTAAATGAAGTTTTTTAGACCAAAATGCCTCGAGGTACAACGTTATCTGAATGTGAACGGGCTCGCATTATCGCCTTCAGGGAATCGGGAGTGGCAACCAGCGAAATAGCTGTGAAATTACATCGACATCGAAATATCATCGCAAACTTTCTGAAAAATCCTCAGTCATATGCTACAACCAAGCGACCAGGAACTAAACCGAAAGTCGATGAAAGGTGTAAAAGAGAAATTAAACGTCTTGCTGCAAGGAAAAACATGAGTGCCTCTCAAATCAAGCGAGAACTGTCACTTAACATTACAAGAAGGAGAGTTCAACAAATTTTGCAGGAAGACGAGAGCCTTAAATACTAAAGTCGGTTGGCTAAACCTAGACTTTTACCACGCCATCGGAGAGCTCGGCTTAATTTTGCGGAAAAGTATAAATTTTTCGACGAAGAGTGGCGATTTGTCATCTTTAGCGATGAGAAAAAGTTTAATTTGGATGGCCCTGATGGCTGTCAGAAATACTGGTGAGATTTAAGGGAGCCTCGTCAAACACGTTATTCTCGCAATTTTCAAGGAGGATCACTTATGACATGGGCTGGATTCGGATACCGGGGAAAGACTCCAATCTGCTTTATTTCTCATAAAATGAATGCAGAGTTGTATGTGGATTTATTAGACAATGTGCTGTTCGAATTCGCTGAAAATACGTACGGTGAAGCCTGGACTTTTCAGCAGGACAACGCAGCAGTACATACTGCAAGGTACACGAAACATTTCTTCGAATCAAAAAAATACCTTTATTGCAGTGGCCTGCTGTTAGCGCAGACTTAAACCCCATGGAAAATCTGTGGAGCATACTTTCCCAAGAGGTTTATAAAAATGGGCGAGTTAAAAGGGGCTATCCAAGAAGAATGGGGAAAAATTGATATTTCTGTTCTGCAGTCACTAATAAATTCAATGCCACGCAGATTGAATAACGTCATCCTGCAAAATGGAGGGAATATAAATTATTAAAATATAATTATCTTTATTTTTTTTCCTTATCTGCCCGTTAAATTGATATTTCTTCAACTATGCACATATAATTATTTCCTTCTGAGTTTGTTAGACCTTACGATTTCATTAATAAAAAAATGAACAAACAAAATAAATAAAATGTTTTCTTATTTTCCCCTTTTATCACTGTTCTAATAAAAAAAGAATTTCAAGACATTTATTTTTCACAACGTAGGAAATTGAAAAAATTGCTATGCACATATAGCTATTTCGCTGGGTGTACAACTCGTGAGTGGGCACTCTTGATTGCCTCTTCAAGGAGAAATCCAAAGCCATACAAGGTGACAAGCATGAGTTTCGATGATTTTTTTGATTTTAACTCACTCGAACAAGAAATGTTCAAAAACACTACCTTAAATACACGGAACGAGACTGTGAAATGGCTAAAAATAAAATGGCTTAGATTCCAAAAATCAGAGCCATTTATTATTGAATATAAGTACGATTTGTTGAAGGACGATTTCATGCAAATAAATATAAGACAAAACAAAAGGGAGAAGAGGAGCGGAAATGTTGCCTCAAAAGATTGGACCTCAATAAGCCTACGCAAGAAAAATACCAAAAAAAATCCCATCTCAGAAGGAAAAAAAATGATCTTTTATTTTTATTGTCAAACGGAGTAATCCCGCAGGATTATAAACCGTTTATTGATAACTTGCCTTCCACTTCCAGAAACATGCGAAAGAATGAGGAATAGCATAAGATTTTTTCGTTTTTTTTTTTCAATTTTTATATGAAATTTGCATAATTTGCTAATATGTATGTTATGAAGTATTATATTTTTCATTCTAAGTAAGTTGTTTGTCAATTTTAAAGTCATAAAAATAAATATATTATCAAAACTAATAGAGTTTTCTTTGCTTTTCGCACTATTCACAGTTAGTGCGAATGGGTGGTAAGTTCCGAAATGTAAGTGCCAAATGTGTTAAGTGAACATTCAATCGAAGTTTGTCAAAAAATATCATCAAAGATGTAAAATTCCAAATTATATTGAGCTTATTTTAGTAATATTAGTTCTAAGACACATTACGTAAATGTTAAGAGCCACAGAAATAAATATTGACCGAACAAATCACAAATTACGGACCTGCAAGCCTTATTTTTGCTCTCCTGTAAAATTTCATATTTGTCACTTAACACATTTGTGCGCTTAACCATCGATATATTCGGTGAGTCAGCATATACGACCACTGAGTCAATATTTAATCCACACTTAAAAGTGTCAAAATTCATATCACACTTGCAATTTAAGCTCGTGCACATAAAAGTGTCAAAATTCATTTCACACCTGCAATTTAAACTTGATATGGAATCTCAATTCATACTATAGATGATCGTTCATTGTGAATCTGAAACACTATTGTATTTGCCAAAGTCTGAATTGCATCATTATGACTACAAATGGCTATCAACATATTATTCACAACTCAACATATCATTCGCAACTTCAATTAATTGATATTTGGTTCACCAACGGCAAATGGAAAAGAAATTGAAATGAATAAAAAACAAACATTGAATAATTTGATATAAAAAGGCAAGGCATCAAGTGCAGATGAGAGATTTTTGGATTTTGGAATGAGTGTTCAGTAGAGTTCAGTGTTCAGTAGAGTTCAGTTTTGAAATCGGATACAAGTTGTAATCAAATACAATATATTCAAGTATTAATAAAATACAAGTTGTGATCAAGTACAATGTATTCAAGTATTAATAAAATACAAGTTGTAATCAAGTACAATATATTCAAGTATTAATAAAAACATTATAACAATATATGTGTATTTGGTGATTTATGTGGATCAAGTCCCTAACAACGTTTCCTGATTACGGATAAAGTCCGGAACTCCGTGTGTGCTAAACTTATATGGATCAAGTCCATAACACTATGATACTTATTACATAATTATAAACAAAATCAAGATGATGTCTTGATTCATAAGTCATTCAACAAAATGATGAAAAATGAAAATGTCGAAAAAGAATTTAAAATAAGTAAGAAATTGTAATGTTTGTCTACTGAGGCTTCCTTCATTGTGTCAAAGATCGAGAAATATCCAATTCTCGAAATTTGATAAGACGTAGGAACCAATCGGAATTCAGATATTCACGGCAACATATTCCATGCCATTCACTTCGGCGGTAACATTTAAGCCTATGTATATGCAATTTTTCGCACTTGTTGCACATCGATCTGCATTCACCAACAGAATGCACTTGTACAGTGGCATTGCATTAGATAGCGATGGTAGCATGTAACTCATGACTCATGTAACTGACGACAATGTCGCACGGCAATGACAATGGCAATATGTATGTACGCATGGATATTTGCTGTGCAACCAGCTAGTCCACCTAAGTCCATATATACATATTACAGAGGTTGATTGGCAGGAAGAATTCGGATTTGCATCGACGTTGGGGGAACGAAGAAGAAGGAAGCATACTAGTACATGCCTAATAGATATGGAAGTGGGAAAAGTTGGGTGAGGATCCAATGTTAGAGATGTGGGTGACGGTTGCTTGGGAATGTAAAGGTGAAATTGCGTTGCAATTCGATTGAACAAGGGATACGAGGGATGGGACGGCGAATACGGGTTTCATTTTGGCGGGAAAGAACATGTGACGAGAAGCTATGGGGGGAAGAATTGAGGGAAGCTGGGAAGAGAAATATATTATATATTGGGAAATCTGATTAGACTGGCACTGGCCAAGTTTGAAAATCTACGACAGCCAACCTAGATCGCTGTGACGTCATCGTTGCATATCGTCGCTGGATCCTAAGCATGTCATCCCATACACGATAGCTATCGCTCACAGTACGGTAGTTGTGACTTCGAGTTGTCGACATAGTGACGTGCTACTAAGGCACACCGGATGATATCAGCTATACCTCGAAATTAATAAGAAAGCTCTATTTAAACTTTACGGCTGATTTGCATCGCCCGCCCCGCGCGCTCTTCACGAAAGCTATATTCGACATTGTTTATATCGCAGTAATGGCGCATATTGCCTATATATAGGCTTTTATTTTTGGTCGTAGAGTAATGTTTCCTGGCGCTAAATTGATTGTTTTATTATTTATTATTGTGTTAATATTTATCTATTTATTGTCTACATATTTATTGGTTGTGTTTAAGAATTCCCGGATAAATTTTAATATTTACTTTCTTGTTACGTGAAATTAAATTATTGAAAGAAAAAGTTGTTTTCGCGGATAATCGGTAATGGCCTTACTTGTCTGTTAGTGTTTTCCCTCATGATATTGATAATAAAAGTTATGTTCCAGCCCAGCACTTCAACGGCCGTTGCAGTTATAAGGGGTGAGTTTTTAGGTTAAAATTTCGTATTCACTATTAAAATTGTGTTTTTTTTCTCGATTGGGTTTGAGATGTAGTAATGGTCTTTGCCTTTTGTTTTAAGGATATTTTCTTTTGCGTAACGTAGTTTCCGGTACATTGTTATACTATATTCCTCTTGTTATATATATTCCTAATAATAAAGCCATGGAATAAACTATAACTCATAAATCTTTTTCTTTGGAAGACCTTCCCTTTTCGCATCGATGGATTCAGACCCCTAATTTCGCTCGTTGGTTTTTTTCTAGGGTGGTCCTTAAAAGTTCGGCAATGGGACCAATTTCGGTCGTAGGTGGGTAAAGAAGCCCTGGGTCCGCACCATCTGGGATCCCATCCTAGTGCATAGTAGCTTTAGTCAGTCGATTTTCCACCTTGATTATTTTTTTTTTTCAGCACGGTCACCAGTTTTTTTTCACTTATAACCTTTTCCTTCCCTCGGATTTTAGGCAGGTGACAATGGAATGGCATGTGAATATTTTTTTTAGATGTGATGAGCATTCTGAGGGCAATAAGTGAGCAAGATCCCACCCCGCATCTCCCGAACAGGGCTACTACAAGCACATGCCCATGCTAACTTATTGATGGAGACACTTTCGGATCTCCTGCCATTTAGACCTTCACGGTTGCAATGCTCCTACTCCCTCGTTTCAGCTTCGCTGACCCCCATTCCTCCTCGTTCTCATTACAAAATGTATGTCAATTGAATTATAATATCTCAAGAACTTAAGTTCTACGTAAATCCGAAAAGGTTTTCGATTAAGGAAAAAGAAATCGTATCGGAAACGGTAAACAAATCGTTAGATGAACGCATTATTCGAAAAAGTCCGTGTGCCAGTTGAATCGTTCTAATCAATAAAAAAAACGGTCAAGTGCGAATGTGTATCGATCACCGCGCTTTGAATAAGATCGCTACGAAAGATAGATTTCCGCTTCCTAAGATGGAGGTCACGTTAGACTCATTACGTAATAACTTATGAATATGAATCGCGGATTTGATCTACTAATAAGTCACTGTGCCTTTGATTTCGTGAATTTGTGTTTTCATGTGATTCCCTTCTAAATAATTTCCTCTGTTTCGATTCCATCATTGTCGCTGTGAATTCACAGCTTTCGATATAGCTGTAAACAATTTGTATACGTTTGAGTGATCACAAAGAGCTTGTCACTACAGAGCTTGTCACTACATTATCAAGTATAGCGCAGTGAGTAACGCGTTGTTTTGACAATTACGAGGACCCAGGTTTGAGACCTTGTAACGGACCGATTCTGACACATATGTAAGTACCTATGTATTTTTTTTTTAAATTTTGTATATTTTTTTTCACAAATATATTCGATTTGACTTTATTTCAAATCATTTTTATTTGTGAAAGGTCGTTACAATATTTACAAATGGGCACTTATGAGTTAGAGCCCCTGTAAACGGACGCGGCGGACATGTTTCTCAGGAGGCTGGCAACCACTCCGGATGGTTGGTGTCTCGAAGGAGGAGTTTTTGGGCAGACCTGCGGAATAGCGCTTGTTGTAAAGTAGATTTTCGTATGTAATTTTATATTGAATTGTTTACTTGAATTATATTTAAATTACATAATGTAAACCCAATTAAAGACCTTCAGTCATCTTCCACCACTGAACCTAAGTTACTAATGTCAATTGAATTTCCTGTTTTTATACTATCGTTCTTCTATCAAATAAAGCCTCAACAAGTAGAAGTGCCTTTTGATTCTCTCCGAAGAAAATCCACTCGCATCAGCGCTCGACGGATCGTGTGTTCGCCTTGCCGATCAATTTCATTGGAAATTGGAAGTGACGGTTTAATTTAAAAGTGATCCACAATCTTGGACAATTGGTTTTGTTGCGCTTTGTACACAGCGCATTTAATTTAAAATCTTTGTGTACAATTTAAATCAGCGGATTAGTGGCAAATCCGAATATTGGAACTCTCAGCACCGCCTGGGACGGTCATGTGGCCGGCTCCGAAATAACGGGGCTTTCATTTCCTAATAATGGAGCGTTACGCAGTAACGCACAAGATAAAAAGGGCCGGAAAAACTCTGGATCTTGTTTTAAATTCGTGCACCGACGCAGAAATCCTGTAAAAGCTTTGGGAAAAACCAAATATAACGGTTCCGCCCGGTCCGGGACAGCAATTACTGCTCGAAAGGAAGTATTAAAGACAGTAAAATCGTACAAAATGGCGGACCATGTGGCGTCGAATCCCCCGATCGTCGACATGACTGTGATGAAACCAGCAATCAGGCCTTAGCTGCTAATGCGCTGCTAGCTCTAAATGCCAACTTTTTGCCGAAAGATCAAACTAACCCTTATGTAGTCGGAATTGGAAGACGCAATTGTACGACGTCGTCCCCTACGTTGTCCGTGACAACAGATCCATCATTGGCTGGAAGCAACACGCGCGGTCCCGTATTACGGTGCGGAACTCCTACTGTGGCGGTGGCGGGTCTCACAGATTCGCTTCACCTTGGTATAGACCACATCAATTCTTCTGCCGTTGGTTACGGCAAACGGTGCCTTGACCTTAGTAGCAATGCAGCGTTAATGTTCGAAACGAGCGATCCCAGTGAATTATCCATGCTAACAAGCAGCAACGAAGGATACGGTAATCTAAGTTCTATAATGAATAATGTACAAGAATTCCTGCCCGCCAAGGGGCACCTGGTTTATAAAAAAAAAAGAAAATTAAACTCAAATTTTGTTAACAATGTAAATGAGGCTGAGTCCATTAAAATCAAGGTCTCTAATAGATTCGCATCACTTGATCTTTCCGCTTCCCAAGACCAACAGGAGTCTGGGGGTATTTCCAAAAGTCTGGAAGGTAACAAACCTAAGTTTTGTCCTCCCATTACTATACATAAAGTCTTAGCAAAAGATCCACTTGCCTTAATTAAAGAAATAGACCCCATCTGCAAAATCGACATGTTAAACCTTTCGGAAGGTAGTCTGTAATGTAGGCACCCTGGCAACAAACGCCTGTATATGGTCCATCTCTGTTCGTTAGATTTTTGAAATTTTTTGCCGCCATCGCCATATTGGACTTGACTGGGGCCATTTTTTTCTTAAGAACAACAAAAAAAAAAACACCTTCCGGTGGGGGAAAATTTGATGTAATTATGAAAATATTACCGCGTTTGCGACAATTTTATTTTTCATAATTAAATCAGATTTTTGCCTACCGAACTGGATAAACAAAACCCGATGAAAAAATGTCGTGGCGGCCAAACTAACAAAAATGTTTTCCGACAGCGCCACCTGGGAGAGAAAACGGGCTGTAGATTTGAACGCATGGTCGGCAGTTTGCATTTGACCGCCAAGGTAAGCGGAGGAGAAAAATTGAGGTGCCGGATTTCGCGACAGATCGGGATTCTGAAAGAAATTTCTCTACTTTGCAGAATTTCAGAGAGGAAGTATCTGTATCGCCAGTCGGGATAGGTAAATACGTGATCGCGAAATACGCCAGAAATCGTTCGGGATCGGGAGTGTGAGTACGAGGAGAGAAAAGGTCGTCACTCGAGGCAAACGACAGTGGACTTTTTCGTGAATATTCTGCTTTTCAGCCGTCCGGGGGGCTTTAACACATTTTCCGTTGCCACCGCGAAAAATCGCAAATTTCGACAGATCAACACTTTTAGTGGACTTTACGCACCATACGGTGTGTGTCAATCACAAGATTCCCAAGCATTACGGAAAAAAATTCAACATCAACATCTCGGTGAATTGGCCTATTAAAGTGATGGCCAGATAAGCGCTCGGAACTGGCGCCCCAATTGTTGTTAGGCTGTGCGGGAGTTTTGTTCGCTTCCATTACGACAAATGTTTTTTTTTTTATCGGGGCATTGTGAGAGGAGCATCGTCACGACCAGGTCAGACTTAATAACCCCGATACCCACAATAAACTCTTAGAGGCGTGCAAAAGCCAAATTGGAAGGGTTCTCATATACCCTCAAAACCAGCCGCAAATATACGACAATGCTAAGAGGCTTCTATGGCTTCCCAGATCAGGATATAGCAAATGCAATAGCAATTCTATAATATGTATCTCCCTTAATTATCACGGTGACAAAACACACTACTCCCTGGTCCAGGGCTAATCGCATAGACCTTGACATTTTTCGGGTCTCTACAAATGACTCAGAAACCCTAAATATTTTACTGTTGTCAATATTTCTTTCCTGCTCTCCCAGTGAGTCAAGTGGGAGAAACCAAATAAAAGTGACACGACACAATGTTACAATTGTCAGCGTTTTGGACACGTAGCTGCAAACTGTATTTCAGGTCCCACTTGTGTCAAATGCGCAGGGATCGCGCCAAGAAAAAAAAACTCAAGAGAGTGGCTTGTGACCCGCCAACGAGACCGGGCGAGGTGTTTATGTTGACGTGAAAATTTTAAAGAAGAAAGATCACCCACCAAAACCATCGGTTTGGTTTGAGGGTTGTATTTTGCTGTGATTTTTATCATCGGGGAGTGCAAAATCAACGAGATTGCGTCCGACCGGAGTAAACAATCCATTGCGTGTCGACGACGAATGGTTATTTTTCGTTATACCCGTGAATTGGCAACGAGTGTTGGGTTCTGGTGTAGTGTACATATGGTGTACACTCACCTTAAGAATAATATTTTTTTCGTTTGTAAACAAACAAGCAACAAAGTAAGCAAAAGCAAGTATTGAGCATGCATTCTTGGTGTCATATTGCACTGCTTGATTCTTGCATACTTTGGTTGCATTATGCACTTTCACCATATCACAATAAGTGACCGGAAATTAGGTCAAAAGTTATTGTGATGATGTCACTTGACTTTTAGGTGAATCTGGAGCATGGGAATAGGAATAGTAATGTTGTAGTAATAAGTGATAGTATAAATAGGCGATAATGTATAAGGGAAGGACAGTCTATGTTAGGAAGTTGCACTTGGCGACTATTAGGGAAAGATTGGCGATTACGCCGTACTAAAAAGATTGCATCTTGCAGTCATATAGAAAGGTATATTTAAATAAATTAAATCCTCTATTCGAAATAACGTTTTCTTATTCTCCAATGGATAACAAAAAGACGTATATTACACTGGCTCTTTGGGGCGACATTTTAAGAAAACAGCAACCGAGAATACAGTGCGCTGGCAATAAAAATCTGAAGAGCGTGACAGTGGCGCCTTTCAGAAATCTCGCCACAAAGATCTGGCTCGGTTCTGGTTACACTGTCTATGGTGCAGAAAACCACGTAACGCCTTACATATGTATATAGTAGTGCAACTGAACAGGGTGACGTCGACATTTTTGTTTTCATGGTGTGAGAGTGCAATAGATGCGATGCAGGGTATAGAGTTCTTTATGCCACTGAACAACGTCATATCGACCGAATAATTCATCGCATAGTTCATGTGAGATGAGGCTATAGTACACCGCACACGGCACGAATTTCTTGCTTCCTCCCTCCTATCTCAATGGACTGAATTTTTATGTTTTGGGGAATTTCAATGACTATCGCGTGAGAAATTCCAAGGATGGGAGGGTTTAGACGCGCGGACCCACAACATCTGGGGTCCAAAATTTGAGTCAAGTAACACCTCAGGCTCAAGGTCACCTGGAAGAAGGAATGAATAGAGAATAGCGCGTATTGGGCAATGGTGCCAGATAACGACTCGTCTCCTACGACTGCAAATGATCAGATCGTTGATAGCAAGCGGTTCGCCTAATCATCTTTGTTTTTCGAATCCCATTTTAAGCCTCCATGAAGACTTATTCTTTTTTCTTTCAGGTCGACTTCCACTATATAACTTTGGTTATGAATCATGCACTATGATTCGAGAGAAAGGAGGGGAGGAGAGGAAGAATTTGATTAATTTTTTTCTATACCTAGTCTAGCCATAAATACTGTTACAAACTTTTTGAAGCACTGTTCAATAAAAGAGGTGTTATATGTTAAGAAATCATTGTTTATTTATTAAATGCATTGTCAACAACGGAAATTGCAACAAGTTATTCGAAGTGATTGCCTTTTGCCTTTACACAAGCCTTTAATCGAGCTGGCCACTTATCTATGGAAGCACGCACGACTTCAATCGGAAAGTTGGCGACTGCATGTGTAAGAGACTTCTTTAAGGATTCGATATTAGAATGTCTTTTAGAGCACGTCATTTGCTCTAAGACAGACCATAATTCGTAATCCAGTGGATTCAGGTCTGGGCTAGAGGAAGGCCAATCTTCAGCTGTAATAAAATCTGGAACATTTTCTTCAAGCCATTTTTGGGTTGACTTCGCCTTATGACCTGGTGCAGAATCTTGCTGGAAACTCCAAGGCTGATTTTTGAATAATGACGTATTGAGAGGTTTCACTACACTTTCAAGGACACTTTCTTGATAAATTTTGGCAGACGTTTTGACGCCCTTCTCACAAAAATGCAACTTTGTCACCCCGTTGTAGCTAACACCCCACCAAACCATTACTGAGGCTGGATGATGACCTCTTTGAACCTTTTGGGCAACTTGAGAAGCTTCTCTGGCACTGCGAGCATAAACCCTATCGTTTTGTTTATTAAATGTTTCTTCGATAGTAAAATTTTTTTCGTCCGTAAACAAAATTTTACGGTGTTCTTGGTTTGCGTACCGGCAAAGTAATTGTTTTGATTTTTCCACTCTATTTTTTTTAACGAATCTGTTAGTAAATGCCCGGTAGATCTACGATAAGCACCCAACCCCAAGTCACTTTTGATGATACGTGAAATTGTTCTTTGGAGTATTTTCATCTCACGCGATAAAATTTTTTGTTTCCGAAGAGGATTACGGCGAATTCTCTCGCGCACGGCTTTAACCGCTTGAGGTGTTCGAGTAGTTCGCGGACGGCCACTTCTTTCACGGTCACTTACTCTAGACGTATCATTAAATCTTTCAATAGCCCGATATACAAACATTCGGCTTATACCAAGGGTATGCAGAGTCTTAAAAATATCACTTGGTTGCATTCCTACTTTATGAAGTGCAATCACAGCAATTCTATTTTCTTTGTCACCCCAATCCATGTTCACTACACTAAAAATTAAACTCAAATGATGACAAATGCATCAAGCACAAGCGTACTATAGCGATTAGCTCAATTTTTAAGAAATGCAATATAACGGTTCCTTTCTGCAGGGTTGCCAAACCTTGTAACAATATTTATGGCTAGACTAGGTATATATTTTTTGATTTCCTTTTTTTGCGATACTGTGCTTGCATAAACAGGAATAAGTTCACAATAATTCGGAACCTATATGAAGAACAGATTGCACCAACATTCGTTTCTTTCATGATATATACAAGTTACCCTATAGTTAACTAGCAAATGCTATAATTATTAAACGATTTAAATCAAAATTGTATAGACCTTTATCATCAGTTTGGCTTTTGGAGCACCTCCTGAATGAACTGATTACTCTAAAAGCTTGAACATTAGGTCCGAGTACTCGCTGCTTCTATTCTATAATGTTATTTAAATTAACAATTATCACACAGTGAAAAACGAAGACTTAAACGAAGTTCCTGATATTATACTTTTCCTCACATATATAGTTATACCACATACTATTTTTTTTTTATATATTCACATATAAAACCTAATTACCTTCTATATTCTTAAATAATAAACAAAAAAAATCCTATTTTGGCGCTGAATAGCCTTATAAAACTACATATTGAGTCCATCATCCCCACACATTAACTGGATATAACAATTTATTTATCCATCCTTTACTGCCCTGAAGTGACAGTTGCTTTGGAGAAATCCGTGGCATCTAAATCCGGACTATTTTGATATTCCCTGGGACTTATCTGATTCGTTGGCGTAGCACATCAGTCTTTAGCACCTTAGGTTGATCGAATACTCTACTACAGTTCTCTTTTGGTAGCATAATGGCAAGGCGACACAGCATAGAGTCGACTGACCTCACTACCTTATTTGTGGATGAGGAGAGAAATCACTGCACAATATGCAGTACAGAAATGGTTCCCCTCAAGGACTTAGTGCGGACCCCTTGCAGTCATGATTTCCACCATGCTTGCGTTCAAAGATGGTCTTTGGAGAATGTGGAGGGATAAGTGGAAATCCAAGTGTCCCTATGGTCTAGCTGCTGTTTCGTTCACACATTGGATTAGTTCCCGTCTACCTACCATATATTTTAAAATCAAATTAAAGTAACGCCTCGGAGAAGAATTGGCAAGTTTATGTTTGCATCCAACTGTATGTATTAAATTTTTTTTATTATCATATTTAGATTACTGTAAAGGTACCTATAGGGTATATAACGAAACAGGTAGAATTATATTGTTAAGGAAACGTATATGCAAGAGCATACAACGATTGCGAAACAGACAAAAAAACATGTGTAATAAGTGATTGCTGTGTATATTTGTGTTAGGACATGAAAGTTACGCATGGAAATTTGATTGCTGAAGAAGAAAAAGCGCATATGATTTTTTTTTTCTATTTTAAACAAGTATGACATTACTGGGATTGTATGCTATTTTATAAATTTATCAATATCTCACTGATGATTTTTGTATTTTGTAACGTAACAAGATATTTGAATCAACATCACGAAAATCTATGTACGATCTATAGTCATTTGGAACTGCACTTGTCATACACACAAGCATCTTAATCAGACACACCACTACAACCATACCAATCGGGTATAAAAGGAGTGCACAAACCCGCACTCGAGGCAGGTGGTATCGAAGCACCAGCCTTCGAGGTAAAGGTCAATAATGGTTCGAGGACCACCCTCCTACCAAAAACCTTGCAGAATCATGAAGACCTTTTCGACTTCCTAAAGGCATCGGAAATCGCGTGCTACACGTACACCCCCGCGGCACAAAAAAAGACAGCGTATCTCTTAAAAGATATACACCCCTCCTACGAGGAAGAGGACGTCCTCGACGAGTTAAAACAACTCTTCGGAGAAAAAGTTGCGTCAGTAAAACGCTTCACCACTGTCCACTCGAAGAGCATGAACAAGAAACTATCCATGTTCATGGTACAGTTCAGCGCCGGTACAGACGCTAAGGACGTTACCAGCGTAAAACATCTCCTAGGACACCGGGTCCGTTGGGAGAGACCGGAACACAATAAGGTCTCCCAATGTTTCAGGTGCCAAAGGTTCGGCCACGTAGCAGCAAATTGTGCCTTGGATGCCAGATGCGTCAAGTGCGACAAGTCCCACGGGGACAACCCCTGTGAAGCATCCGAGGAAACTTCAGGTGTATTCTGCATAAATTGCAACGAAAAGGGCCACCCAGCCAGTTACTGTGGGTGTCCCAGAGCCAAGCTAGCGGAGAGCAGGCGCAAAGCTGCCAGCAATACCAAAGTCCAAGCCAGGCAAAAAGTAACCACAGCCCTGGAAAACTCGGTCCGTAGCAGTGTCTCTTTTGCCGAAGCGACGAAAACCAATACGGGCAACCACCCGGTTGCCAAAGTGACTCGCCCGTCGCCCCCACAGAATGCAAAGAACTGTTCGGTCGTGATCTCTCGGCCCTCATAAGGGAGATGGAGAGCTTCATACCACACCCAAACTCTCTCCGTTCTCCGCAAGAAAAAAAGATGGCCTTCATCGAACTGGCCTTCAATCTAAGCGATCCTAATGCGTTGCATTAAATTCGCAATATTAAATTCTTGCTCATTCGTTCCTATACACAAGAGGAACTCGATTCAGGAATACCTCAAACGCGAGAGACCTGATATTGCCTTTATTAGTGAGACTAGGCTTAAGGCACGTCACAGAATCAACCTGGAGGACTACTGCACCATTAGACAAGATGGTGCGGAAGTAAATGGCTACCTGCGGTCGGCTATCCTACACAAAACCCATCTTAATGTACGTAGGTTACACACCCCACCTCTACAATGCATTGAAGCACAGGGCATCACGTGCATTATTGGAGATAAAGCTCTAGCCTTTGTCGGGGTCTACGTGCGCCACAACTTCAACTCGTCGATTCTGATAAATGATCTGAACATACTAATGGACAAAATCTCTTCGGCCGATTTCTTCATCATCGATGGCGACCTCAACGCACGTCATGTGAACTGGGGAAACAGATCTAACAACCCATATGGTGATGCCATGAACACATGGCTATCCTCAAAGCCAACAGAAATCCAAGTCATCGCCCCACCTGAGCCCACTTTTAGGCGTGCTGGGAGCATTATCGACTTCTTCCTGGTGTCACCAAATCTTTTTCACCAACTCCCCGCTCTGGGCTCTTACTCCTGCACATGCACAGTCTCTGAGGCCGAATCTGACCACATGCTGGTGCAATTGACAATTTCCACTGACGACACCTTGCAGTTTCTGTACTCCGAGCCGGAACACTTCGTCCCGTACGGGAAGGTGGATTGGAACACTTTCGCTACCGAGATCGATAGAAAGCTCAGTGAAATAACAGTTGAAAATACTAGAAACCTATCAATCCCAGAAATTGATGATGTCATCGCCGAGGTAAATCAACTGATTAAATCCTCGATTGAGGATATAATGGTCCCCAAGGTTAGCCGCAACTATATTTTTAGGGATCTGACCCCAGGAAATAATCGACCTAGACGCGAGGCGGAGGGTCCTACGTCGTAGATTGACACGTATCTACCACCGTCGACTGAACACCGACAACGACGAATACCTACGTGTAGAATCAATCATTAGAGCGGTGAACATCCTAATCATGGTCAAAACAAAAGCCCACCTAAACCACGCCTTTGAGTGTAGGCTAAGAGCAATCAGACCCGGATCTGACATGTTCAAGGAGATCAATAGGATCACCCGCCGCAAAGATCGGACCCAAGAACTCATAATGGATGGCACCTTACTACCAGATAATGAGACCACTGCGAATGTCGCTGCACTTCACTTTTCTAATATCTTCCGTGGTGAAAAAACAAGCGAGGATGCACTGTTTGCTCGCGAAGTGAGCGAAACTGTTAATGTCTTTGAGGAAGAACAGGCCAACCTCATGCTTACGGACTTCTCCACAGAGTCCCCGGCCGACCATCCCGAAGGAGAGAGCTCCTTCGTTAAACCTCAAGATCTCGCTGACCTAGCAAAAGGCCTCTCTAGTAAAAATCTGCCGGAGAGGACGGGGTGTCAAACTTCATGTTGAAGAAAATGCCTTTCTCTTTCTTCGTCCTCCTGGCGGTCGTCTTTAATAACTGTATAAACATCGGCTATTTCCCCAAAGCGTGGAAAAGAGCAAAAATTATCCCGGTCCCTAAAAAACCCGGCGCTCGGGGAATCCGCAACACAAGGCCCATCTCACTCCTCTCTAACGTAGGAAAACTCCTGGAGATGGTAATTCTAACACCAGTCAAAAACTTGGCGTCTGACAAAAACCTCATCCCTATAAGGCAGTTTGGATTCAAGGAAGGGTACTCTACAATAGACGCCCTGCAGGTTTTTCTATCCAACGCCGCAGAGAGCCTATCTGATTCAAAATACGTGGGGGCATGCCTCATCGATGTCGAAAAGGCCTTCGACTCCGTGTGGATAAAAGGCCTTACTTACAAGCTGATTGGCTGGGAATTTCCAGCACACCTAATCAAAATCATATACAGCTTTATGGCAGACAGATCTGCCTCTGTCTCCTACAAGGGTGCCTCCTCTATGGCCTTTGCCATAGAATCGGGAGTGCCACAGGATTCCATCCTAGGGCCAATCCTCTTTAACCTTTTCACGTCGGACATACCAGACATTAACAACAGCTCGCCCTACGGCACGTGCGTAAACCTCTATGCGGACGACCTTATGGTATGGCACGCACATCACAACGCCAAAATCGCAGCTTACCACCTACAGCAATATATCGACAAACTCCTAAGATACTACAAGATGTGGGGTATCAAAATAAACCCGTCGAAATGCGAGTTCATCCTTTTCAGAAAACCGGGTCTAAACCGCAACCGCTGGAATCGTGGACTGTCCAAAATCTGCCTTAAAATCGCGGATAAACAAATCTTCACTTCCAAGGAGGTAAGGTATCTGGGGGTAATCCTCGACCGCTTCTTGGCGTTTGGCAACCACGCCAAGCGCACCCTAACCAAGGCAGCTACTGCCTATGTTCTTCTTGCTTCTCTTTTCAGCTCCAGAAACTCGGTAACCAAGAAGGTAAAAACCTTGATGTATCGACAATTGATAAGGCCCATCATCACATACGGGACTCCACTGTGGAACAGCGCACCGAAGACTCACTGGCTCGGGCTGCAACGGCTGGAAAGACGGATACTACGGGCGTGCACTGGACTATACCGAAGACCGGAAAGAAATTACCGCTACTACCGCAACGAAGTTCTTCACGACGCAACTGACCTACCACCACTTCGTCAACACATACAACTTCTCACGGATCGTGCCATGGAACGCTGCCGCAGGCACCCAGCTGAACTGGTGCGCAACTCGCCGCTCGCCTCAACGGAGATCACGGCGCCAACCTGAAGCCTGCCGAGTATCGGTGATTGACTGAACGGGTGGGGAAGTCTCCGCTCACCTAAAAGGGCCCTATAACCCCAACCTGACTACCGATGAATTTTTCAAAGATCAAGTGCAACACACATCAACCGGGCTACTCGTCTGCGAGACAAAACCATGAAACATAAATAAAACACACACCTTTGGCATAAATAAAAATAAATACCTAACCATCACCAGATGTTATAACTTTTAGTAAAAAACTCGAGCCAATCATTGTAATCTGGCATTAGCAGTAAGCATAGCCGTAAGAATTAAATGTGTATTACTATCGGTAATATATAAGAATATTTTGTATAGCGTTTAAGGTTAGCTTTAAGTATATATTGTTAAATTTACATAATTAATAAAAACCTTATAAACTGAACTGAACTGCACTCGAGGCAGTCGATTATTGTAGTCAGTCGAGTAAAGAATAAACGTCTCTAAAAATAGAAGTCTCTTTTCCTTTATTGTCTTCCCCTTCTTTTCTATGACACACTCAATTATGAGTTGTTGATTGGTTCAATAAACAATTCTATAGAGATTTTGTTTGTAATCAACAAATTGTATAGTGATTTATTATATATTTTAAAGTTTAGGGTATTCTGATAGTTTTGCTTATAGGGGTGCAAACAAAATTTTGGTGTTCATGAAAAAGATATTTCGTAAAATAAACATATATGTTGACATAATGCTTAACTAAAGCGTATTTAGTTGGCGACCCCATCCCTTTTCAGTGGGCCATGTAGGCAAAGGAGTTGGTGGACAGCGTTTATAGTTTAGAAGGGGATTCCAATAATTTTTAATGTGGATCCATTGGTTAGGTGGGAACCACGGGAAGATTAACACCTTTTCCTGTGGTCGAGGAATCAAAACATTCGATTCCTGACAGCACTATCGCGTTAACCATAATAATTTCGTTACATTTGACGCCCAACGTGGGGCACGAACCCACGACCCTGAGATTAAGAGTCTCATGCTCTACCGACTGAGCTAGCCGGGCAGCATGCGTCGTTTGGGTACTTGATGTGAAAACATTGGCTTGATGATGTCACGGCCGACCTACACGGTTAAGCCTAGAAGTTTTCTTGTTTAATACAATCCAATAAATTAAGTTTCGTTACACTTTCGAAGACGCTACTTCAAGATGCTGCAAAGTGAAAAGAAGCAATGAAGAGAGAAATTATTTCCTTGAAGGAGAATAAAACTTGGACGCTTACAACTCTTCCACCTGGTGCGAAAACTCTCCCTTGCAAGTGGGTTTATCAAATAAAGTATAACATGTACGGCAGTGTCGACAAATATAAAGCGAGACTAGTTGTCAAAGGTTTTGCTCAGCATGAAGGAATCGACTTTGACCAAACTTTCAGTCCAGTAGCGAAGATGGGAACTACTCGATCAGCCGCAAGTGAAGGTATGCAGTTGGCACAATTTGACGTCTCAACGGCATTTCTATACGGAGAACTCGAAGAATGCATCCACATGCAACAGCCCGAAGGTTTCAACGACGGTACGAAGAATGTTTGTAAACTGAATAGGAGTCTCTACGGTTTAAAACAAGGACCAAGGTGTTGGAATAAACGATTCGGAAAATTTCTGGAGTAGCACGAATTCAAAACTAGTGTATCGTACATAGTACTAAGCTTAAACCGATAAGCCTTTATTTGTGTATATTAATGTATTATGATTCATCGCAAGGCACGTATTGCTACTATTCTTTGTGCATCGCTGGTGCGAGCAAGACGTGCGGGCAAGGTACAAGTGCGCTAATCGTTTTTAATAAAAGTTGGGTTTTTTAATTGCTTTTCCCAACTATAAAAAAATGTCGTGTTTTATTTCTCTTCTAAAATAACCGATTAAAGTTCTTGGGCAGCGGTGTACAAAACATTGGTCGAAGTCGAGCCAGATGTGAAAGAGTGCTAAATCGTAAAATTTATCGGTCATTTCTTTGTCCGCATAAAATCTATTGTTACGAACTGGCAACTCCAGAGGAACCATGAGGCGCTATTAAGATACAGTCAGGCGGCTACAAGGCGATAATAATGTGCGGCGGGCGCTGGGCGAGAGGAGGTGCTGATTCGGTGACAACAGGCGGTGGATTGAGTCATTCTGGCGTAATTAATTAAGATCGGGCGATCGTGGTGATTAGATGTATGGCGTGTGTGAATTAAAATATTGGAAGTGGTGTATTACTGAAAAAGGCGTAATAAAGGCGATTTATTTTTTATGAAGAGGCGTGTTGTTTGTAATTATACAAGGATTTAGTTAACAATTCAGAAGTGGGATAGATTGACCTGACGCGAGTGAGAGAAAGTTTGGCGTGTTTTTGGCGACGAATAGTATCTTGTCGGGTGTGTGGCGAAATAGGATATAGGGAATTGGCGAGTGGCGGTGCATAAGTGCATACGATTGTAGGTACAAAAAGTGAAGCTTGTGAGTGACGTGAGTGTGGTTATTGGCGAGCATTTACAGGTGTTTTGCGTGGCGAAAAGTGTAGTGGCGTTCCCCTTTTGTGTATTGAGTTGGCGTCCCCTTTTAGGTGTTTGAATTTGCTTTTAGTGGCGTTCCCCTTTTGTGTATTGAGTTGGCGTCCCCTTTAGGTGTGACTTTGCTTGTAGTGGTGTCCCCTTTAATCGTACTGAGTTGGCGTGTAGCGGCGTCCCCTTTAAGTGTAAAAGCCATCTTGGTCTCGTGTTGGTACGGGCTGTGACCTTCAACAAAAGAGTTGTGTGGTGGTGAAAATGGCGGAACCGGCAGAAGACATAATGAGTTTGGATGGCAGTTTGAGCGAGGAGATTGAAATGGCGAATGATGTCGTGAGTGGTATGGCGGACGAGGTGGTAAGTCGGGCGTTAGATTTGATGGGTGACGAGGCCAGTGGCGGCGGTGCGGTGAGTGGCGGCGTGAAGGGTGATGGAAAGGCGAGTGTACCAACAGGTGGTCCATTCACAGGAGCCAGGAGGAAGAAGGTGGTGAGTCGCAGCGATTATGCTGATCGCATTGTGAAGTAGTTGTTGGAGGGCGGGTTGGCCGAGCGAATACGGCAGACGGTGCAGAAACAAACGGCGTTGGTGTTCGGAGAAGTGGCGGATGGTTCATCCGAAGTTAGTGCGGCGGGGAGCAATGCTCGATCGGCGGAAGGCAGATCACGATATATGGCGGGCGGCGAAGTGATTGATGCCTTTGATCCGGATGATCCGGAAAATAATGCGGAAAGGTGGCTCACCAAAATCGATCAGTTGGCGCGGGTGTACGGATGGTCGGATGACGAGCGGACCATCATCATGCAGCAAAAATTGGCGGGCGCTGCAAAAAAGTGGTTTAACCGACTCGATCATTACGGCTTAACGTGGGGCGAATGACGAGGCGCACTGAAAAAGGCGTTTCCAATTAGGCACGATTTTGCTACCAGTTTAGAAGAGTTGGTCAGGCGGAGGAAGGAGCCAGGGGAGACGATGACGCAATATTATCGTGCAAAGCTGGAGCTGTGCGAAAGGTGCGGCGTTAGAGGCGAGAACGCAGTTTCCTGCATTATCAAAGGGCTGCCGGATGAACTGAAGGCGAATGCATATTCAGCTAAGTGCTACTCTCCAGATGAGCTTGTCGCGATGCGTACCTAAAAATAAAACCAAAATATTGTGACCTACGAAGGTTTAAAAAATTGGTCGATCGTTGATCACGACTCATGGAGGGTTAAAAAGATTTTTACGACTAGAGATGCATATTTTTTTTTTTTTTTGTCTGATGCGAGGATAGACTCGCACACGTGTGCATTTATGCGCTTTAGAGAAGTAGTGCGTAGATTTACAGTTGTGGAATTTGCTTGGCTCTCGTTCGTTTGGCCTTGAATGAAGAATGTTGAAAACGGATAGCGTGGGGCTGGAGAACAAGACAGTCAGTCGGGTTTTGAATTCTGGTAGACTCGCACGATTTAGGAAGTTTTGAGAAAGAGTTGAGGAGAATTTTTGTGATGGATTGATAGTAACCAGAATGTAGTGGTTGTAGATTGCGAGTTACGATTTCCTGGAAAGTGAGAATTGGTTTAAGAAAAGTTGTTTGGCGAAAGTTTTTTTGAAAGGAGATAAAGTTAAACCCGGTAGTATCTGTGGTAATCGAAAAGTGCCAGTGATTGAGGAATGAATTGTTAATCCTTGTATGGAAGCTCTGTCCATAAGAATTGGTTTGGCGGAATTTTTTTTTTTGAAGAAAAATGAGTTGCCTCACCTCAAAGGTGTGTTGGATGTGATAAAGTGTAATAAATGTCAAAACAGTTGGAGTTCCGATACAGTTACCTGATTCGGAGTGCAAATTATAGATTAACCCTTGAGTAATGCGGTGGATTGGATGTTTGTGTTAAAGGGTGACTTGTTCTATCAGAAAAGCAGAGTGTGCAGTATGTTTTTTGCGGACGAAAATATTTGTCAAGATCATCAGGCTTCAGCCCATGGATTCGAAGGCGTTTTTTTTGTTTGTCTAAATAGATTCATCCCAGTTTTTTTTGGTAAAGATATAAACAAAGAAAAATTATCGATAAAGGTCAGTAATATATATTACATTTAAGTCTGCAAAAAAAAAAAGAAATAATTATAGTATTTCATGTAATTCGTTAATAAAAAAAAAGAGAAAGGAAAAAGAAAACAAACGTGGATTATGAATGTAAAGGAGAAAGAAAGAAAAAATCACAAGTATGAATAATTCAAGAATTAAATTCACCCAGTTTTTGTAAATGCGCATAAGGGGGCTTTAAACCCAAATATTTCAATATAAAAAGTAAAGAAAAGAAATTAAAAATAATATATTTTTTTTTGTTTATAATGTTTGACTCGTCTTTTTAGTAATGAATCATTAAATTGATGAAGGAGAGGGGGCGTGGACGTGGAGGCAGGAGAGGGTGAATGGTTGCTATTCGGTTCTTTTCTTTTCTAGGGTTTTTCCCTCTTCATTGGGAGGAATTCCTTTATTTTCAGGTTGTGTAAGTGTTGGTAACCTCCTCCAGGTTTTTTCTCTTTCTTGTATTTAGGAACCCATCCTAAGCCACTGTCCTTGCCGGGAACTTTAATAAGAAAGGAGGAGGGTTTTTGTTGACCATTAAGTCAACCACGTTGCTCTTGGATCATCTATGACCCTACGCTGCGGTGTGAACAGGTATCGGGAGTTATATCGATACGATTTCGCAACCACGCATTATGTTATATGTAACTTCAGTTTAGTCATCGCAACAAGCTGTATAATAAATTTTTGGCGAGTATGGAGACGTATGCGGTGGAAAGAGGAAGGGTGATGGCGACTGGTGAAAGAGGAATGGCGACAGGTGTTGTGGCAGGAGGACTGGCGATAGTTGAGGGTGCAAGGCGAAGAACGCTGGCGATAAAACCTCAGACGATGAGACGTGACAATGACTCATCTCTGACCAGAGACACGGCGATTAGGTGTTATAATTGCCAGAGGTACGAGGGGCATGTGAGTCGTGATTGCCCATATCCGAAGCAGGACAGGTGTATCCGATGTGGACAGCCCGGACATACAATTACTAACTGCCCACAGTTACGGGGACAGGCGCAAGCACAGGCGGCAAGGCGATAAAATACAGGTGAGAGCTATTAATCTACATATTGATAGAATTTTTATGAAATACGGAACCTTGACGGATGGTTCTCAAATCAAAGTCTATGTTGACACGGGAAGCATATGCAATATTGCATGTTGGGAATTGAGTAGGCGATGGACTTATAGAAAACATGAGAAACCGGTGATTTTGCAGGGGTTCGCAGGTGGAATTAGTTTGTCGATGGGAATGGTGGCATTTCAGGTGTCAATTGACCACATTACACTAAAGATTGAGGCGGAAGTTACGCACTGTGACTTGGGCGAAATTGATTTAATTTTTGGGCAGGCGGGTATTGGCTCTCCAGGTGTTGCATTGGTGGTCAAAGATGAGCAGGTGCAATTAGTTAAGGCGGATAATGTGATGCTGTCATCTCAGGTTCTGATTGATGAAATTGAAGACGGGCGGGCACAAGTGTTATTGAACGAGAACATTTGCATACCAGTTGGAAAATCAGTGTTGGCGAGTGTCAGTATTATAGGTGGGGGTATAGGAGCGAATGTGGTGATGGCGGCCAAGCTGTTTAGCTATGGGAAGGAGACAGTGGCTATCCCATCAGGTGTTTTCAAACGCGGAGAACCAAATAGTTTGTTAATTTGTAATTTATCGAAAGGCGTGATAAGTTGGGAAAAAGGAAAACTATTGGGGCGGGCGGATTATTCTTCCAATAAAATGGCAAAGGCGGTTATGACTACTAAACTGGGAGAAATTGATATAGGCGAAATGGATGAAATGCAAAGACAACGATTGGAGAAACTACTTGTTAGGTGGATCAATTGTTTTTCATCGGGCGATGAGGATTTGGGCGTCACTGACCTATGCCAAATGGAGATCAAGTTAAATTCTAATCAACCTGTGTATTACAGGCCATATCGGTTGTCTTATAGCGAACGGGAATTGGTGCGTGGGCGAATTAGAAGTTTGTTGGAAGGCGGAATTATTAGGGAGTCGAATTCGGAGTTTGCAAGTCCAGTATTGTTGGTGCCCAAGAAAAATAATGAGGTGAGACTATGTGTCGATTATAGGGCGTTGAATGCAATGACAGTGAAGGATAGATATCCATTGCCTCTGATTGCGGATCAGATTGATAGATTGGCGAACAAACGGCGATTTACGGTTATTGATTTGGCGCAGGGGTATCATCAGGTTCCAATGCATCCGGAATCTGTTCACAAGACGGCGTTTATTACACCTGACGGGCATTATGAATATCTTCGGGTGCCTTTTGGTTTGGCGAACTCTCCGGCAGTATTTCAGAGGATGATCAATACAATGTTGGGCGACTTGAGGCATAAGGATGTGATGGCGTACATGGATGATTTGTTGATTCCATCCGACGATATAGAGTCTGGGTTAGAACTATTGGATAAGGTGTTGGCGTTGATCGAGAAGGCGGGATTAAAATTGAAATTGAGTAAATGTTCTTTTCACAAAGAGCAAATTGATTACTTGGGATATGAAATAGGCGAAAATGGTGTGCGACCGGGGTCAAGGAAAATAGAGGCGGTTCAGAATTTTCCAGTCCCTACAGATGTGCATGGTGTCCGACAATTCCTTGGATTGGCGAGTTATTTTAGGAAATTCATACGACAGTTTTCAGTCTTGGCGAAACCAATGTGCGATCTAACAAGAAAAGGTGTCACTTGGTGTTGGGGTGACGACCAACAAAAGGCGTTTGATAAATTGAAAGGACTATTGGCGGAACGTCCTATACTGGCGATATATGACGCGGAATTAGAAACCGAATTGCACACAGATGCAAGTAAATTTGGGTTGGGCGGAATTTTATTTCAGAAGCAACGATCTGGCGAGGTGAAACCGGTGTCGTATTATAGCAGAACGATAACTGCTCCTGAGCAAAATTATCATAGTTACGAGTTGGAAACTATGGCGGTGGTCGAATCAATCAAACATTTTAGAACTTATCTGTTGGGCGTACATTTTAAGGTGATAACTGACTGTTCGGCGGTAAGGTCTACATTGCTCAAACGAGATCTGGTGCCTCGTGTGGCAAGATGGTGGGTGGCTGGCGATTCAGGAGTACGATATGGAGATTGAGTATCGACAAGGCGACAAGATGAAGCATGTGGATGCGTTAAGCAGAAATCCTGTTATGATTGTAGGAATAGGCGAGGCAGATTGGTTTTTGACAGTTCAGTTGCAAGATCCTTGTACTCAGGAACTTGTGACAGCGTTGAATACCAATACGGCGGACTTAGACACTCGTAAAAACTTTCGACTGAAAGATGGGCGGTTAATCAGAATAACAACGAATGGCGACAGACTATATGTCACCAAAATGGCGAGGTTTAATTTGGTGAGGAAGCACCACGATGAGATAGGACATCCTGGCGCTGGAAGGTGTTTGGCGTTAATTGGCGAGAATTTTTGGTTTCCCAAAATGAGGCGTTTTGTGACAAAATATGTCAAGTCATGTATGCGGTGTGCTTTTGCGAAGGGAAACTATGGGAAGGGCGAAGGTGTATTATATCCAATTCGAAGGCGACCTGTTCCAATGGATACAATTCATGTAGATCACGTGGGTCCTTTTATGAGAACAACGACGGGTTATTCTTATTTACTTATGGTGGTGGATGGATTTACAAAATTTGTATGGGCGAAACCTACTAAGTCTTTGAGATCTAATGGAACTGTAGATCGACTTAGAGAGATATTTGCAGAGTTTGGATATCCCCGACACATTGTGAGTGATCAAGGGCTGGCGTTCACAAGTAAAATCTTTCAGGAATTTTTGGCGGAGAAGGCGATCAAACACTCACTTAATTCTATTGCTACCCCAAGGGCGAATGGACAGGTGGAAAGACAAAATCGGACCATAGTTGAGGCGATAACAGCCAGTGCAGTGGACGAGAGTAGATGGGATAGGTGTTTACCCGAAATATTATGGGGTATGAACCATACGGTGAATGCGTCTACCCAATTTTCTCCCTTCCAGTTGATGTTTTCCCATAAAACAGGTGTTTTTGGTGATTTGGTGGAAGACATAGACGGAACGGAGGGGCAGGCGGGCGAGGAGGCGGGGCGAAATGGTCCAGGCGAGGCGGAAAGTCATATCGAACTGGCGGAAAGTGATCACTTGAACTCAAGGGCGATAGGCGTAAAGACAGTACTGCATTGAGGCGACAGGCGAAGAAAGGTGATACTAGTGTCGATGCAACTGAATTGGTGGGTGACGATTCATCCAATTCTGGGAACATGACTAGTCCTGGTGTTGCTGCAACTGGATCACAGTGTGACGACGCTGATGATCTTGGGCACATAGCCAGAGAAATGCGCAAGTATAAGAAGCATTCGGCTGATCAAAGGCGAGCTGATAGCGATATAATAGCGCAGCTTGGTGAGAGGCGGAAGAGGGCGCATGAACACATAAACAAATCTGCATGGCTAATGAAGGCGAGATATGACAAAAGGCGTAAAGTTGCAACTGAATATAAGATTGGCGATCTAGTATTATGGCGGCATGCACCTACAAATGTGGCGGAAAAGGGCGTTAACAGAAAATTGGCGAATAAATTTGATGGGCCATATCGTGTTAGCCGGAATTTGGGCAACGATAGGTACCGAATTGAGTCTATTAAAGGCGTGAAGGGGTACAAGCGTTTTCAGGCGATAGTGGCGGTTGATTCATTAAGGCGATATGTGAGTGTGAATCAAGGCGCTGAGGATTGCGAAAGTGGCGAAGATGATGATGAAATTTCACGAAGAGACCTCATTGATTTGCTGGAGAGTTGAATGGTGGAGCTTTAGGCGAATGGTTGCGCAAATGATCAAGGTGGCGACTTGTTGAAATCAATTGGGCGGGCGTTTAGGATTGAAGGGTGATATGGGGTATCCTATGATAGACAATAGTGGTGTTGATGGTGCCTGTGGTTACTGGGTGAGGCGACTATAAATTGGGCGGAGTAGCTATTGATTAGGCAAAATTGTAAATATGAAGTATTCTAATGAGGACATTGAATATTGCAGGAAGGCCGAGTGTTACGAACTGGCAACTCCAGAGGAACCATGAGGCGCTATTAAGATACAGTCAGGCGGCTACAAGGCGACAATAATGTGCGGCGGGCGCTGGGCGAGAGGAGGTGCTGATTCGGTGACAACAGGCGGTGGATTGAGTCATTCTGGCGTAATTAAGATCGGGCGATCGTGGTGATTAGATGTATGGCGTGTGTGAATTAAAATATTGGAAGTGGTGTATTACTGAAAAAGGCGTAATAAAGGCGATTTATTTTTTATGAAGAGGCGTGTTGTTTGTAATTATACAAGGATTTAGTTAACACTATTGTTGTTGTTGTCGCAATCGTTCTAAAGTGTCCAAGTGCCTTCAACACGTTGTTCGGAAAGAAAAAATACATCTTGGTAAGTGCAAGACGATGAGGAGAGCGAATTCAAAGCTTGGGTAAGTGCGAGATACAGTCCGTAAGGGCGCCGTATGTTTATTAGGATCAGATATTAGATAAGTCACATAAGCAAATGCGTTCTAAATACATAGCATTCTTGTGTGAACTATTGGGAGTGAAGGATAGTGATTTTAGAAATTCAAATCTGTGTTTTTAGTTTGTGATTAATAGCGACGACAACAATGGTAAGTTCAAGTAAATACAGTCCACTAAGGATATATTAAGAATTGTCGTTTGGTGTTGTGTAGCGGATAGAAAGATTAAAAAGTGCAAATTAAAACAAATTTGATTGCAATGAATGTAATACAAAAGTGCAAAGAAACGCAGGATTAATTGTGCAAGTGCGCATGTTTTCGCTGAACACGTTTTCAGTTACGGTATGTAGAACTGATTTGTTATTCAGATTTGAGCTTTTGTGCGTGTTAAAAGTATTTCACAACATTGCGTGATAAGGTGAAGTGATCGGCGAAAACATGCTGCAACAAGTGTGTGATAGGGAAAGATAGCAAGCGCGAATGATCTCGCGTGTCAGCAGTTTTTCCTGTTTGTGTGCGCAATTGGTCAAAAGACTTTATTTTATCCTTTGCGTGGGAGAAGAACAAACGCTAAGCATGGCAATCAATGTTGAGCAAGTGTCGCAGCAAATTTGTGTGACGATATATATTTTTTCCAACATGCATGTTGATTTGGGCTAGTTTTTAAGAGTGCCAGGGTAAGTTCTGGATTTCTCTGATGGAATTCGTGTAGGAGCAAGATGCTTGCAAGCAAGGAAAGGGAGCACAATAAGTGCGGACTGGGCAAGACCACGCATGAGTGCAAGAGTGAATAGATGTGCTCTTTAGAAAGAAGTGAAAGATTAGTGTTAGAGCATGGGCAGGGAGCAGATTGGATCATACTATTGCATGGTCCAAGCATATACATACACATACACACATGATCAAACGACAGTTCTAGAAAATATTGTTGGTTTTATGGTGGCTCGTAATAGTAAGAGATAGGGGAAGAGAGCATTAGACTAAATTTAAGATAAATTGAGCCACAAATACCAACAATGCGTGAAAGATTCGAGCAAGAGTGCTTGTTTTCAGGGAATATTTGAATAAACATATTTGCTAATGTTCATTATTTTATTTTAGGCAGAGCAAGATCTTATCGCACAGCTTAAGATTGTGTTGCGTGCAGTTATGAGGCAACATGACCACGTAGCATCGGAGGCCTATGAGTCGATGTCTATAGACTCGGCTACGGTAAGGATGGAAAGGCTTCAAGCGATGATGGACAGACTTGAAAAGGAGCAAGTTGCATTGTGCTCAGTGCAAGAAGAGAAAATTCAGTGCGAAGGGCAAGATATTATTGACAAGATAGAGGATAAGTATGTCGATGTCATGGCTGAGCTGCGGCGCAAGATTAGCGACTTGAGACCAGTCCCTGTCATAGAGCAAGGCTCATCGGTAGAGCAGAGCCGCATAGACGTGCAAGTAAATATGCCATTGCAACAGCATGACATAAACAATACTTGGGGCGAGTTCGATGGAACCATCACTAAATGGCAAGGTTTTCGTGATCGGTTCGTTGCGGCGATTCACGAAAACGAGCAAGTAAGTCCAGCTTAAAATTTTCGTATTTGAAAAAGTCGCTGGTCGGAAAGGCTGCCAGAACTATGGGCGAATGGCAGCTAACTGATAATAATTATATCGAAGCTTGGCAGCGCCTCAACCAGGTTTATGACAAAAAATATGTCATCTGCAGGGAACATTTGAGGCAGTTCATAAGGTTGCCGGCTTTACAATCGGCACCACGAGCTGACGATTTGAACCGAATGTCGAATACCACGCATGAGGTTCTTTGTCAGCTAAAAGCACAAGGTCTACCAGTAGAGCACTGGGATATGTTTATTGTGCATATGTTGCATGAAAGGCTGGATTCGGAAACCAGCAAACAATGGGAACTCCAGCGCATGATTGACGAGCAAGCAACCGCTTTAGCGAATATTTCGGAGTCAAGGCACTACAGAGAGCAAGGCGCAACATCAATGAGCATGGAGCGAGCAAGATCAGAAAGACCAAAGACTGGTACTCGTCAGCCGAAGGTGCAGGTAGACGTGACCGGGAAAAAAAAAACACTTTCCGTGTGAGGTGTGTACAGGCGATCATCCACTGTACAGATGCCACAGATTTTTTGGGTATCATTGTGCGAGCAAGGAAAGATTTTGTGGAAAGGCGTAAATTGTGTTCAAACTGCTTGAAAAAAGGACACAATGCTGCAAGCTGCTTCCAAGGACCATGTGTGCGGTGTCCGGGAAAGCAGGGACATAACAGTGTGCTATGTCCAATCAATGAGGCGAACAAGTAAGTCCTCACTGTAGAGGCAGGCGATCCGAAACCGGCAAAGCGCAAAGCGAAGCCAGATTGACTAGGGGCGAAGAGAGCTAAGTCAGCAGCAGTGATGAGAGCCAAGTCAGCAACAGAGCAAGGGAGACGTGGAAATTTTGTGGAGAATATTGGCCAATTAAACAAAAAGATAAAGTTGCTGAAAAGGAAAGAGGAAAAGCTACATGAGGAAGAAAAATTAATACGTACAAGCCGACCAGAATTAAGCAAGTCACTTGAGCTAGCGAATGAATGTAGTGCAAATATAAATATTGAGCAAGAAATAAATGACAAAGATTTGTGTTCATCAAGGTCTTTTAATTGTAGTTTCCTTTCAGAAAGTTACTCATTGATACCTACTGTCATGGTGAGACTGGAGGTTGACGGTGTAAGGCTGGGTCCAGTTCGAGCTATTCTCGACACTGGAGCTCAATTGAACCTAGCAAGTTCCAATATACAAAAGAAGTTGCAGATACCAGCTCAACCTATGAATAGGAAAATGGTTGGTATTGACGGAAAGCCATTCATGGTAAAGAGGAAAGTGTTAATAAGAGTAAGGCCTTGGTATGATTCCAATGAATTTATTGATAGTGAGTTTTGGATATTGCCCAAGGAAAGTGCATGGAAACCCATATTACTGGCAAGTGACTTGAAGCGCATAGAAGTGCCCAGTAATATGCAATTACCATTAGCAGATCCAGAATACTGGAAGTCTGGTTCTGTTATGCTGCTATTGAGCGTTGATTTTGTTGCAAGGGTTACTCTCAGTGTAATTTCTCAAGGTTTGGGAAGTGTGATCTTTTTAGAGACAAGACTTGGTGCTGTCGTACTTGGATCACATAGAGCAAGAACGTGCAATGAAGCTGAAAATGTTATATATTCAGTTGAGTGTGCAGATTACAAAGAATTAGAGGGATTAGTACAACGGTTCTGGGAACTGGACGAAGTAGGAAAGTGTGCAAGGCGAACAGAAGAAGAAGAGCTAGTAGAACAGAATTTTATAAATACTTATGAACGAGATGAATCAGGGCGATTCATTGTGACAATTCCTATGCGCAAGTTAGAACGAGAGTTTGACAGTTCTAGGGAAATTGCCTTACGCCGGTTCTATTGCTTAGAAAGGAAATTACGGATAGCAACGGATAAGAAGCTACAAGAGCAATATGTTAATTTCATGAGAGAATATGAAATCTTAGGACATATGGTGAAAGTACATAGATGAGCAAGCAAGCAAAGGTGAGATGGTGTATTATATACCTCATCACTGTGTTACTAAAAAGTTTCGCGTTGTTTTTGACGCAAGTTGTAAGACAAACCAAGGCATTTCATTGAATGAAGTGCAGCTATTGGGCGAGAAGCTTCAGCGAGATTTGTGCGAGATAATTATGCGATTCAGGCGTTATAAAGTGGGTATCAGTGCAGATATCAAAATGATGTTTCGGCAAATAAAAATTGCTAGGAGACAATGGAATTTACAAAGAATATTTTGGAGAGAGCGTAGTGATTTACCTTTGCTAGAATACTGGTTAACCGTAGTAACTTATGGGATGACATCATCAGCCCATAACTCTGTTAGAGCTGTTATACAATGTGCAAGAGAAGCGAGCAAGAAATACCCAGAAGCGGCGCAAGCAATTGAGCATGACTTCTTCTTCGGTGCAGATTCTGAAGCAAATGCGATCAGATTAGCAAGAGAAATGGACACCGATTAAAGTTCTTGGGCAGCGGTGTACAAAACAATCAGTGAGGCTGATCCGTGTTTATACATACGAGATCGAAATGGCGAGAGACTTCTTCTAGTGATTTATGTCGATGCCTGGTAGCAGCTACAAATCCGCAAGATCTGGAAATTCTCATGGAAGAACTTCGATCAGAATTCAAGATAACTTCGAAGAAAGCAGACTATTTCCGGGGATTGGAAATAGAACAGCAACAAGACTACTTGAAAAAAAGTCAACAGAATTCCGCAAAGACTATTCTAGAGCGCTTCAATTTCGTTGGATGTAAACCTGTCTCTACTCCAATACTCAAGAGTCCCAGAAAGTGCTCAACCAAGGAAAGCAGAAGTTGGAAAGGAGCATAACTTTCCATACCGGCAAGCAGTAGGAGCACTGATGTACTTAATGCTGGGTATGAGGCCATACCTAGCATACAGCGTAGGTTTTTTGTTGAGAAGTCTTCAAAATCCAACTCTGGAGGACGTTGCTCGAGTTAAACGAGTCCTCCGGTATATAGCAGGCACGATCGATGTTGGAATTGTGTATCAACGCAGCAAGAGAAGCGGCATCTTGGACTGCTTCAGCGATGCCGACTTTGGAGGATGCACAACGACCGGCGGATCAACATCAGGGGTTGTCGTTAGGCACACTTGTGGTGCCATTTCCTGGCTTAGTCAACGACAAGCGATGGTGGCGACATCAACTACAGAAGCAGAAATCATAGCGGCGAACGAAGCGGCGAAGGAAATAATTTGGCTATCCAGATTATTTCAGAGCATTTTCAAACTGAGGCAAATTCCTACTCTCTTTGTTGATAATTCAGCAGCTGTACGACTTGCACAGAATCCAAAATTTCATCGAAGGACCATTGATCAGAAACACTTTTTTATTCGTGAGAAGATATCCGAAGGGACCCTGAACATCGCACAAATCTCAACCGAGCATAGTTGCAGATGTGATGACGAAGGCGCTGCCAAGAACTCGTCTTCAAGTTCTTTGTACTAAAATGGGACTCGAAAAATAATGAAAAATTTGTTTTGTTTTTTGCTTAAAATTTTTCGATTGTTTAATTTCCATTAACAAGGGAAAGTGTTGAAGTACTAAAATGTTAATTTCAAATTTAAATTCCCGCACTATTCATACTACATATTTGTAGAGTTTAGAGTCCGCCTTATACGAGTATATATGATGAAATGTCAAACTTTGTATACAAAAAATTACTGCAGTTGGATTAAAGAGACGATCGCAAACAAGGAACAACGTGTTTGAGTTACGCATCGTGGCTTCCGCTTCGAGTAATTATCCCAACATAAACAAGTAATGAACGGACGACGAGTCAACGGAGCAAGACTGCGAGGAAGACCGAGAGCTCAGTATATGCTGACGTCGAGCAACTACTGGGCTTCCAAGATTGGAGCACGCGGTCACGCGATCGAGGTAATTGAAGGACAACGATCGAGGCGGCCAGAACCCGACGTCGGGCAGCTGTGCCACGATGATGATGATATGAAAAAAAAACAATTATGTACGCTTTAAATTACTTGTACGTTACATACAAATAAATTTTTATTTTCAAATACAATTTGACAGTGTTTTTTTTATACAAAAGATTGAATTTGTGAGTAAAACTGTGTTTTTAATGATCAATTTTCACTTTTTAATGGAAACATTCACTAATCCGGACAATTGTCTGAATTCGTCCGGATTATCGAGGCCCTGCTGTATTTAACAGTGACAGTTTAATAGCATAAGTGACAGTTTAATACCAATTTGCCCATAATCCTAAAGGGGGAGAGGACGGTGGGGCTTCCTAGCTCAAGGAACCAAAATGAAAGGGGTTTACACTTGTGTTTCAAACCACGTGTGTGCTCTGTGTGAATACTGCCATCCATCGCATGTACACGTACATTTCACCACATAACGGCTGCACCGAGACCGAGCCATATAATACGACAAAAAAACTGAGAGCGTACAAAAGCGTGGTTTCACTTGAAACTGCCCGTGAAGGAGACCTGACCAACCGACATGTACTGCGCCACGAGTAATTGTCGCAGACAATTTTCGTGATGCTCATTTTCTAAACCCAAAGAGTAGAGCTGCAGTGTAAGACGTTATGTCAAAACTTCCCAATTATCTGTTATTGTGTTTATACATCTATATGTACAGATAGCTAGTCCGCAAACCTATTATCACTAGTCAGTTCCCACGGAATTGTTATATTTGAGCCTTTTGGCTCTTATAATAGAATCTTTGGCAATCAGTCTTAAAAATAAATGGCATTCACATGCCAAAACTCGACGACTTGAAGATCCCATCCCATCAAGTAGATATACGCTAAACATGCTAACATCTACAATATGATCAAGACACAACATCATACGAGACCGCATCGACTTCCGTATCGTCGCGAGAACTCTCATCGCTTTCAATCGGCGAGAAATTCTGTCGATTACTCCTCGAGAAATCAATGTGATTGTTATCGGACTCCAGAGAAATATGAAAACGATTTTCAAATTGTCCCTGTCTCATATAGGCATGTTCGCGCGACGTTACCGACGCAATTCTAGCCATACTATTTTTATTGTTCTCCCCGTTCTCCAAAAAAGCATCGAAAGTGACATTATCATCTCTAGAATTGCTCATTAGACGAGAGCGAAAATAAGTTTTCGTTGCATATTCTTTGAATTCGCGAAACTCTTCATCGTCATCACAAGTTCCCGCACCGGTTCCGATCAAGCCATCCGATTCGTGAACCGATGGTTTCTCGCAATACATCTGCCAGCTGGACTGACCGTGTTGCGCAAACAAGTTATTAACATCGTCGCTAACATGCGACTCCACTTCGATTTCATTGTACAAATTTATGTCCGGGCCGTTGACAGTGTTCTTTTGCGGAAGCATATCGATCGGGTCGACAGACGGAACATAGGGCATATCATCCAAATTACTGTCGCCCATGTTCAGGTCAAAATAATCGGCCAACGTCACATCGGAAATATCGTCTTTGGTTGCAGCGGACGGTTCGCATTCCAATTGTCGATCGACATGGAGCAGTTGTTCGGAATAGAGATTTTCCGAAGATGAAGCCACCGCTTCAAATTGAACGGGTGACTTGGATACTTCCTCTTCTTCAGATATATCGTGTTGTTCTAATATTTCTGTTTCATTATTCTCGTAGACGTCGTCTTCCCCACCTACAACTTTGGGCGATTGACTTTCAGTCTCCGGAATGTCATAATCACTTTCACATTTTTCCCCCAAAACGCGAGTATTTTGGTCCTTTATATTGAAAGTTCGTTCAATCGGCACGGTGCGCTTGTGTCGTTGAATTTGACTAGTGTGCCTTTGCAGCCATTCGTCGGTGAATAAATTCGACTTGATCGCTTCCAATCGCCCCAACGTTTCGTCTAGAAGTCGAATAATTGACAAAGATTCCAACGATTTCGTATTTCTCATAAGCTCGACATATTTTTCTTTGATTTTAGACAGCTCAACGTTGTCGACATTGTTAGCTTGCAACTGCTTCGCTGTCGTGCAAAATGACGTGTACTTTCGGCCATAGGTGGTTCGCGCGCAGTCGCGCGATGACAGACACTCGAAGAGAAACGTCACAACCATCTTATTGAGCAGAAAATATGCTTCCACTGATGGCTTCTTCTTAAGACTGGTCAGTGCCTTCAACAACATATCTATCTCACTTGTCAGCTTGTTCAAGTTCATAGCGCTAAGATCATTTCTAAGCATACTATTTTCATTGTGCCAGGTATCATTTTTACTTTTCGTATTTTGCACAGTCGAACGTTCGTTACTTTTAGCGACTGCATGGTTTTTCTTTTTCCGCCCCGACTCGTGCTCTTTTGTCGGTTCGGCAGTCTCGAATTTTCGCTTGCCATTAAGCTGCACGCCGAGCGTCACACCTTCAGTATATTTATGACTGGCATTTTGTAAAAGTACACGCTCGTGCTTCCTCTTTTTGCCCCCTTCCAGCTCTTTGGACAAATCCATTGCATCAGCTTTACGTTTTTCATTGACAATCGCTGATTTTCGCTTTTCGCAGAGCAACGAACGACGAAGAATCTTGGAATTGATCGTCACGTAGCACGGCGTTGTGAAATGCCTCGTCTTCTCCTTATCGTTCAGAATCGATTCGAAATCGGTGTGGATAATCTCACGCGGTGGAGTCGCAGTAGTATTGATTTTATTTTCTTTAAAAACTTTGCGCCGTTTCAAACTATCGGATGTGTAGACAATTTCTTTCGGCGGCCGATCGTTGCGGAACTCTTCCTGCGAAATGTCAATGAAAGTGGGAGCAATAATGGCAACAGGTTTTTTTACTGGAATACTTGGAGTGTCCGCCTGTTCGGCGTATGTACGTTTGCGTAATTTTTCGTCAGTTTTCTTATCCTTAACAGTATTTGGATTTTTTACAATAAGAGGCTTTAGCGGTTTGAATTTTGATTGTAAGACCTGAGCGCGAAATGGATAGCTAAGAGTAGCGTGGTGTGTTTCGAGTGGAACTTTCAGATTTCTTGGCACACTTATGAATATCTCAGATGTTTTATTAAACCCATTGCTGCTGCCGGATCCGGGAATTTGAGGATTAAATGGTTTCTGGGCAAGCATTTTCCGTTGGTGGAAATTTCTAAGCGTTCTCATGTTGTAGTCATGCTTGGAAATTAGATTCAATCGTTGCACCGTTGTCAAATCGTTATGAAGCATAAGAAAATTAAGCATGCGATAATTGAGTATGTGACGCGACATTAACGCCCTATTCGGTTGGATTTCCGGTCGCCTGCTAGGTAAGCGCAATGGTAACTGTCGAAAGCGTGAATTCAGTGAACTTAAGGCCCAACGAGAAGAGATTCCTGTAGTCCGATCTAGTGTCGGTGGAGATATACTACTGTCAAAATTATCATTTTCTTGAGTCAGTTTCAATGTTAAGCCTACGGTCGTTGAAAACCCGTTACCATCCTCTACTAACCAGGAGAAGTGTATCGACTTATCGGGAATTTGATTCCAGTCAATAATTATTTTACTTGTACCGCTTGAAATGTTACTCAAACTTAAATTGGCGTCGTCTGAACACGAGGCAATTGATGGGAAATAATTTCGAAAGTACCCTGATTCAACCAATTGGCGACAACTATTTCTTGCGACTGTGGTCTCTTCGTAAAATAGGCGAGAGTTATAAAAATCACTATTCTCGTTCACGAGTGGAAGTGCATAACCGCTTGACGGTGATATTCGACTCGCGGGAAAATCGACTCGGAATGATCCAAAGCGATTAAATGCGGACAACAAACAAGACAAATACCGATGCATTTTATACCTATGAAGACATTCTTCACCTAATTTTTCTGAGAGATTACATATTAGAGTTAAATCTGAACGTCTTTCCATCAAAGTACCCTGATATTTGGCATTCATTTTTGTAGGCTTAAAAAATACATCACAACTAAAATCAGACGATAGACAAGATTCATTTAAATTTCTCTGAATACCACCTTCAACAAGACTAGAATCTTCCGAACACATATCTTCTACTGATGGAAGAACTTCACTAATCTTCTCGCATACTACATTTAAGATCGTTGCTTGAGACATCTCCTCTTTATATTCAAGCGAACAAGAGCTTTCCGATGATTTATCGGCGCTATTTCGCTTCTTTTCATCACTAACGCTTGCTTCAATCATATCCTTTGTTTTAGCCGGCGACGACAATTCGTCCGACTCTTGAGATCTGCCTAATAAAACGCCATAGAATTCCTTGAAGGGGTGAACAACTCTAAACGGATTATTATCAACCAATTCGTCTTGATCATTAAATTTACTAACATTATCCGGACAAATAGACGGGGCAATTGGATTGCTGTCACCAGCAATTGAACTTTCAGTATTCCCTAAACACTCCTGTGGTGTGTCACTACTCACTTTTGGACTGCTAACAGATTCATATGTTTTACTTAGTTCGAAATTCGTACAATCTATAGCCGAACTGGATACCTCGGCACTAAAATATTGATCTCTACGTTCCTTAATTCTATTACTACTACTACTATTTTCAATATTAAATCTAGGCAATGGTGACGTTGTTGTTGTAGTTGTTGAATTCGTGGATAATGTTTGTGAAATCGCGTTTAATTCTTTGGCATGGTTTACGCTTTGTCTATCATCGTCCCAGTTCGTAGTACTTGATACCTCGCCTTCAGGCGATTCGTTGGTTGTCTCGTCCTCATCCGAACTACTGGACGAGTCAATGACAATAACATCTCCACTATTTGCCGGCTTCAATCTATTGACTGGCGAATTAAAAAGCGAAGTAGACATCCTACTAATGCCTCGCGTTGTAGACGTCCTACTAATACCTCGCGATGTCCCGCGTAAATTATCACGATTTCTTGGTAGACTTTGCTTACATCTAAAACTAGTTTGACTTTGATTACTTAGCTTAGTATCACATTTGCTATCCATTGTTGTTGTATTATGTGTCATAGTGCTCGCCGAGTAGATATGCTCGATTTTTCTTCGGGAGAAAGCGGTGAAAGAGCTGCTATCGTGGGGGACTGATGATGCTGCTGCTCGATTGCTCTAAAAATTTTGAAAAAAAAAAAGGAAAAATTATTTCAGAATTCAGCAATGGTAATAGAGTTTGTTATATAACGTTCACATTTGAGAGCAAATTACTTAATCTCGGACGGATAACTGAATCAGAAACGTTTCATTAAATAAGTAATTTGGTCTCTAATGGGAAGGTAGTATAAGGGGATATAAAAACAACCATACCATCGTAAGAAGCTGTGACGCTTCGAATAATATATGTACCTTTTGATTGTGTTGCAATTAGCTGGGGGATTTTTTTACTACTAGTATTAATCCAATTTTTACTTTCAATGCCAATCAAAGAGCAAAATTTATGCGACTTAGTTCAACGCGTTTTTTCTTTACGTTATTCATACAATGTGAAGGTTAACATTTACTAAATTGGCCACAAAAAATAATAAATATCGTTTGGTCTCCAGTAGATGATTGTATTTGGTTGATTGAAGATAAGTTGTGGATATTTCTTGATTGATGAAATTGCCGGTCCGGTTCTGATAGAGGTTGATTGAAGATTGAATGGAGTCGGTCCAGGTGAGCATCCGAATGGAACAGATATCCAGTCACTAACAATTTTTACAAATATTTTCATGCAATAGTCGCGGAATTCAACAAATCGAATAGAACTGAGCACAGAATTATAATATTGTGACAGGATCTTTAATAAAAATTCTAATTTAAAGTATAGATTCGTCAGTCGAGCACATAAGAACTGCAATTAATGATATTATTGTGATTTATCTTAAACAATAATGTAATCAACAAAATATTATTCTGCTTAAATTATACGAAAAACAAAAAGAACTTATTGTGTAATTACTTCAATTTAACATTGTACAATTATTACATACGTATACAACATGTTATAATAAACGCTAAGGGTTTCTAAATGTCCGGTTTAAGGTCAACGTAAAGATAAACTGCCGGTTAATATAATTCGGTTTTCGTTCCTGCGGCAACCGGTTCTAAGCACCGGAGCGACCCGATACCCAACGACTAAGAGCTGCCAAAACCCCTTCAAGGAAGAAGGGGGGTGTTGTATTTTCCATGTGTTCGTTTTCTACTAAAATCTGGGAGCAATACGATCCTTCTCATCCGCGCCGGCATTGAACTCAACCCCGATCCGTGGATGCGTTGCAACAAGACGCTGCACACAAATGCCACCTCAGTTAAATGTAACTGCTGCAACGAGTGGCGTCATCTGAAGAGCTGCTTCGGATTGAGTCATCATAAACAGTGAAACGTAACACTCACAGCTGGTAGTTGTAAAAACAGAGGACAACATACATCCACCTCGACAAGCACTCCTAACACACTACACTCAAATGAGCTCCCGGCTGTCCCCAGTGACGCCAGCAAACAACAGTTCCATTTTAAAGCCGGCCATATACGTTCAGGTATAACTAGAGGTATGCCTGTGCAGGTATACATAGGTCTATCGTAGTGTGTTTTGTCGCTGCACAGGCGTCCAGGCCTGCACAGTTTTCTGTGCAGGTATACCTGAACGTTTATAGCCCGCTCAAGAATCCCGAGACAGCACAACTTAGTCTGTACTACCTGTCGCCAATCTTATCGCAGGCCTCTAGACCTGCACAGGCCTCTGGACCTGCACAGGCCTCTAGACCTGCACAGGCATCCGGAACTACACAGGCGCCCAGACCTGTACAGTTTCCTGTCCAGGTATACATGAACGTTGTAATGAACCACCTGTAATGAACCATATTATGTTCTGGTAGTGCTGCTTCCACCGGCAGATCTATGGCAGCACCTGATGAGTAAGGATCTGTCGGTGGTACGAAACCAGAGGCCAGGGTCCCATTACACAACTTAGCCTGTACTACCTGTCGCCAATCTCAACATCTTATCGGTAGTTCAACTTACGACAGATGCATACTCCCTTGACCTACAAATTAGCTTCAACGAAGTTTGTAGCGCGGTCAGACTCAAGAGCCTAATAATTGGGACAGCAACATCCTGTCATCCCTAGCGGATGAGGTGCAGAACTTGCTCCCAACGGACTACATCGTCGCCGTATCAGACCTTCGGAAACACTTCACCACTGGCTGTCCAACTATAACGGAATGGTATGAGGAAGATTTGATGTCGATATATGAGCTGAGGACTCACTGATGGCTCAAAAATGGCTTGCGGCTCGGTGCAGGGATATTCTATGAAAACATCGGAATTTCTAAGTCACTCCACGTCCCAGATTATGCAAGTGTATTTCAGCTCGAAGATCGTCGTATGGATTGGTGTTGCCATGTTCTAAGGCGTCCGCCTGAGAACCCTGTCATGAGGGCACTATCAATTAATGTTCCATTTGCTGGACCCAAACTCCGACGCAGACGGGAACACACGCCAGAATGGGTGAAGTGCCAACAGCACAGGCAGAGCAACGCGAAGCCGCAGAGTGGTATGAAAGGGCAAGGAAGAAGAAGCAAACGGCAGATGGAGCGCGCTGGCAACGTGTACAAAATCTAGGAATATATGACCATTTTAAAATACTTTAAAGACCAATGCCCTCTCTGGCTAGACTTGGCATCCCCTACAATGAATTCTGCCGTAGGGCGGAGGAGACCCTGACTAACTTTCATTGCGAATGCCCAGCACTAGCCAGGGCGCGTCATTGAGCTTTTGGCAGAGGGTTTCTCGAGATACATTGGAGATCGCCAGCAATGCGGAAATGCTTTGTTTTCTCAATTTCATAGGTTGGCTTTAAGATAACGCCCAGGTTAATCCCCTAACAGGCTTCAATCTCAATGGTTTTTCTCTTGCGAGAATTGGGATTTTCTTGTTTTTTTTTTTCAACTTGAACATCAACAGGCAGCAGCATAAAATCGCTGAACTTATCATGTTTATGGATAGGCATCGCATCTCTTAATTGTACTACACAAAAGACGAAATAAGTCATAACTCGTCCCTCAACTCCTACGGCAACTTTAACGTCATTCAAAAGGATCGGCTAATTAATGCTGGAAGTGGACAAGTACAAGCTATTACTGTTACAGTCTGATAATGTGGACATAGAAATATGCTACTTCTATTTACCACCAGTATCCAGTTGTCCCTCAGAATACAACGTGAAGACAAGTCCCTTCCTGACTGGACAATATCATCACCTGCTCGGTGACTTTAATGCCCACCACGAACTATGGCGCTCCAACCTCGAAAATGACGCCAGTGGAGTTACTATAGCTGAACAGTTGGATGCATCGGACCTCTGTCTACTAAACGACGACATACGCACTCGCATGCAGTAACTTCCAGTTCCCCCGACATATTAATTGCAAGCGCAGGCCTCATTAATGTGGCCCAATGGGAATCGGTTCTTACCCTATCTTCCGATCATTTGCCAGTTGTAATCAAACTCAACAGACCATCCGACATGCTTAATGCTGACCACCGCACTTTTATAAAATATTTAGATCACAATAAAGTCAACTGGGAAGGCTTCAAAGAGTACACCAGTGCGACATTTCTTGCCCTACGTATACGTACGAGTAGCCAAACTTAATCTGAGGTAAATCATCAAGAAACCGGCGGACAAACTCATACCTGCTGGATTAATACCCACAGTACGGCTTAATTTTCTCACCTCAGCAGCAGGACGTGCAGATGGGCGCGATTGCACACACAGCACCAACCCCGATGATCCTAGAATTAAGGAATTAAACCTTGACATACAAAAAAAAGTAGCTGAGCATAGGAGATATAATTAGAGCACACATCTAAGTGTCGCCATCCACTGTCGAACTCGAGCTCGAACCTATGGTACAAATGTCCTCTGACACACACATACACTTCACATAGGTGTGAAGAAAACCGGTCCACTTGTATTAGGTTCGTGTTCGAGTTCGACAGTGTATGGTAACACTAAGCAATTGCATCCTAACAACCGGCACAAGTAAGCTGTGGTCTACTGTGAGAGGCGTTACCAATCCACCGAAACAAACAGGGAAAGTTATCATATTTTTGGTAACACAATGGCTAACGATTCTGCAAAATGCGCTAGTCTTTTCAATAGACAGTCTATTGAACACCCGCCAACCATTAGACTAAAGTGAAAAATTTATAGAACAATCCGCAACTTTGAGCAGTGAGCATACGCTCCAAAGCCCTCCGGTCGAGGCTGCCACCGCTATAAAGAAAGCAAAGAGTTCCAAAGCTCTATCTAGGACTAGATGGTATTTCAATGTTCATACTGAAGAACTTCGACTCGCCTGCAATTGATTATATAACGGCACCCATCAACCTCTCCACCTCTTCGTCCATCATATCCGAAGTTTGGAAGAAAGGAATGGTGGTTTCTATTCTGAAGCCCGGGAAAAAACATACGCACGGCAAATTTTACCGAACCATCACACTATTATCTTTTGTTGCCAAAATACTTGAAACTTCAAGACATCCTTTACTTACGACTCATATCCGACTGGCTGACCACCAACATGGCTTCCGGAAAATGCACAGTACCACGATGGCTCTGGATGTCATAACATCTAATATCCACAACGGTCCTCAACCAAGCTCGTCCATGTCGTAGAACTACACCCTGGTAGCGCTGGACTTTCGAAGGCATTTGATACTGTCATCCACTCCCTTCTCCTGCTGTACGTAACTTTCGGTATAAGCAGTGAAGTGGATCGCAAATTATCTTGCTGGCCGGCTATATCTTACACTGAATTTAGAGACGGCAAATCAAAACTCAGAAGAATTAAGTAGGGTGTACTTCAAGGAGGAGTCCTATCACTCACCCTGTTTAATCTCTTCGTCACTACCCATCCACACCACCTGACGGAATCCAGATCATCAGTTATACCGACGACTTTTCTATCTTAACGACAGAGAATAACATCACTCAAATGTGCGACAGGATAAACATCATCTCTACGATCTGAACACCTTCACGGTACCCGGTTCTACGCACCGGAGCGGCCCGTTCATCAAAACGGCCAAGAGCTGCAACACCTCCTTCAACGCCCGAAGGAAAGTATGCTAGTATACACACACATACTCAAACTCGACGCGGTGCTACAACAACATCTCAACACCTTCGTTAGCAAGAACTTGGAGCTATCAGCTCAGTCTGCCGCAACTCTATGAAAGAAGTGAAGATGCAGCTAGAATAGCAGACGGTCAACTGATACCCACCACAAACCACCAAAAATCTTCAGCGTTACTCTTGATAGCATGGCCACCTCCAACAGTAGGTAACAGAATGAGAAGCAGGAATAAAGTCCTTGAAACTTTAGCAAGAAGTTCCTGGGGTAAAGGTATGGAGACCATACTTGTCACCTACAAAGCAACCGGCAGATTTGCGGATAATTATGCAGCCCTGTATGGACACGGAACGTGAATGACACCAACTGGAAAGTATTCAGTCCCACCAGAATGCGGTCCTTCGCACCGTTACAAGTTGTCTCCTAATGTCGCACCAAGACCATCACCAGGAAACTAAGACTCTACCCATAAGAAGCCACAATAATCTGCTTTCAAAGCAATACCTAGTTGATTGTTATCGAGGTGATCACCCCAAGTTTTATTCTAATAGATAAAATCCTACCGCTACGACACATCAAGCGCAACTTGAGGGAACCTCGAGCAGGAAGTCCAATTTAAGAGAATTCCCTTCGATAATTCTCCAACTCCGCAAATAGAAAAATAGAATGGTGCGGACCGCAAAATGCCGCAAAGAAAACCCCGCTTTCGGTATGAAGACCACTTGAACCTTCCTCCGTAATCGAGGAATGTAAATTATTCAAGGCAGGCTTTGAACATCATATGTTGTACGTCTGCCGGAATTATACAATCCGGGCCAGCAGACTTGAAGGAGTCAAAGCTAGCTATGGTCCATTCGATATCTTCTTTCGAAAGAAGTGACGCAGAAACGTATGGCGCCACATTGATTGTAGAAGTAGTTTCCAGTGAGATAACAGAAGAGCTATCCGGAAAATGAGTATCCAGAAGGACTGTCTCTTGACTCGAGGATGTCCATGTACCGTCATCCTTTACTAGATAACTTGGCATAGTTGGATTTTTTTGGCAGAATTTTCCTAAGTCTAGAGGCATCGCTGGATCTATCGATGCTTTCAGAAAATAATTTCCACGAACTAAGCTTCAGTTGACCCTTATAGATTACCCAATCTGAATTTTGTTTTGAAGATTTAGCATCTTCTACATGCAGCCCTAAGCTTACTTAGCTGAGCACTCCACCACGCCGGCTTAGTCCTACCTCTTTGATTACTAGCAGGACATGATCTATCAGCAGATTTCATGAATGCCCCCGTCAGAGTCTCTACCATTGCATCTATTTGTAACTCCTGCGTGCTGCTCGGCTGACACAAATCACTCCCTTTACTTGTCCCAGTCAGTTCTTTTCCGATTTACAGTTACTGGTTTGGTATAATGTTGCTGGTCCAAGCTAAATTGAAGATAATAATGATCAGAGAATGAATGCTCAGGAGACATCCTCCAATCACATATCAAATGTTGTGTGTCCTCCGAAGCACTTTTTGTCGAAACCTCATGATAAAAGTGAGCTCGCATCCAACATTGCAAATTTGTTCCCAATAAGTAGTCGAAAAACGCTTCCCCCCTCCTATTCGTGTCGTAGCTACCGCATACCACATGGTGTGCATTGCAATCAGACCTGAGAACGACGCAGATTATCCGTGAATCTGTACCATGCACAGGTGGACGGTAAAATAAGGACATGCATCCTGGTGCGTCATGGAATACGTGCAGTACAAATGATGCATCTCTGCTCGCCTGATCTTACGGTAGTAATGATCGGCAGTGGTGCAGGATCATTCCTAATTGCATCAGCATATCTCCCTTATGATGCACCAGAACCACCTCCATCAGAGGAAGTAGAAAATCTGGTAAGGTATTGTAAAGAAAGAGATATGGCCCTGATCATAGGCTGTGATGCCAATGCGCACAACACTGTGTGGGGCAGCACAGATGACAATCCCAGAGGACAGCAGCTGCTAGAATTTGTGGAAAAGTACAATCTGCTGGTAGCAAACAAGGGGGTCGCTCCCACCTTCGTGGATGCACGAAGGGCTGAGGTGATCGACATTACCCTAAGCTCTGTTAATATGCTTGACAGAGTTCAGAATTGGAGAGTGGTGGACAGGCTAACCATGTCTGATCACAGGGCTATCCAGTTTGAAATTCTGTATGGCAGAAAACGGAGTAGCGAACGCAAACGTATAAGAGTGCCAAAAAATACTGATCGTGTTAAGTACGAGACATATTTATTGGAACAAGTCGAGGATATTCAAGACGGAATACCTCGGAATACGGTCGAGATAGAGCGAACAGTGGAACAACTGAACTCCACTATTAATCGCGCTTACGAACACGCCTGTCCCTCCACAGTAGTGGACGAAAAGGACCCAACACCATGGTGGAGTAGGGAACTGGAGTCTATGGAAAAAGAGACAAGGAAAGCCTTTAACCGTTACATGAGGGAGAGAGACTCTCACTCTTGGGAACTATACAAGGATAAAAAGAGGGAGCTGAAAAGAACCTTACGTCTTCGGAAACGAAATACGTGGAAGGAATTCTGCTCTAGCATGAAGGATACGTCGGAAGTATGCAGATTACAGAAGATGATATCGAAAGACACTGCTTCGAAAATGGGGCTGATACGCAAAGTTGATGGTTCCATGACAGAAACAGTGGAAGAAACGTTGCAGGCCCTGATGGAGGTACATTTTCCTGGAAGTTTCAAGTCAGACCAACCATGGCCTCAAACTAACATGGGAGCTGGTGGGGTAAGTCAACAAGAAGCTGAGAGGATAATAACTCCAAATGGAGTCAAAAGTGCTATAAACTCTTTTGCTCCATTTAAAACGGCTGGAATGGACGAAATATTCCCGGCACTATTACAGTGGGGCATGAGCGCTCTACTATTGTAGATATGATCCGGAATATATAGGTATTCGTCGCCTGTCTTTCAGCAGGCTACATCCCGAAGGCATGGAGGGAGGCTAAAGTGGTCTTCCTGCCTAAACCGGGAAAGAAAGACTATACAGAGGCAAAGTCCTTCAGGCCGGTTAGCCTTACATCATTCCTGTTGAAAACAATGGAAAAGGTGTTGGTGGACTACCTGGAGAACACCACGCTAATGTATAGTCCTCTGAGTAGGTGCCAACATGCTTATAGAGCAGGCAGATCTACGGAAACCGCTCTACATGAACTTGTTAGAGTTGCAGAAAGAGAGATTAACAATGGCGGGATCGCTATGTCTACTTTTATGGATATAGAGGGTGCTTTTGATAAAATCTCCTTCACCAAACTAAGGAACGCCCTGATTGAGCGGGGGGTTGATTACATTATAATTAAGTGGATCGACTCTATGCTTAAGCAGAGGGCGGTAAATCTTAGCAGTGGATGTGACAGAATACGGGGTAAGGTAGTCCGAGGATGCCCACAAGGAGGTGTTCTTTCGCCTCTACTGTGGAACATCACCGTGGACAGTCTTCTCTGGAAGCTGGACTCGATGGGCGTACACACTGTAGGATACGCCGATGACTTGGCACTCACGGTCAGTGGAAAGTTCATGGACACAATTCTAGGTTGCATGGGACAAGCTCTCAAAGTAACCGAAGAATGGTGTAATGAGCAAGAGCTAACCATAAACGCTAGTAAATCAAACACTATGATTTTTACTCGTAAGAGGAAAGACATAGAGATAACTACCTTACGGCTTTTTGGTTCGGAAATCAAGGTGTCCAAGGAAGTGAACCATCTAGGAGTTACCTTAGATGCGAAACTAACTTGGAATGTTCACGTTGATGAAAAGATCCAAAAAGCGAAAAGGATTTTGCATCAATGTAAGAGAGTGTGTGCTCGTAGGTGGGGAATTTCACCTAAAGCGACACACTGGATTTACACAATGATGGTAAGACCCATTCTAGCCTACGCATCAGTGGTATGGTGGCCAAAAGCCATGCAGAATACCACAAAGCAGAAGCTAGATGGGGTACAAAGGATAGCTTGCATAAGCATATGTGGTGCAATGCGCACCACACCAACGCGAGCAATGGAGGCATTGCTGGGACTGCCGCCGTTGGACTTATTTATAAAGAAAACGGCGGCGCTTTCGGCAATACGCATGGAAAGGGATGCCATGTGGCATCGCTTTGGAACTAGCAGCGGTCATAAGAGCATCCTAGACATTATTCATGATGAGGTCAGGGAGACTCTAATGCCGGTAGAAGGCATAAGTAGACGTAGGGTAGTTGAAAGACTACACAAGACTCACATTGCAGATGGAAACATACATAATGAGTGTATGTACAATGACATCAGCATTTTTACTGATGGCTCTTTAATGGACGGTAAAGCGGGGGCGGGGGTTTACTCTGAAGAGCTAAACCTAGCATGTGCGCTTAGTCTAGGAGAGTATGTGTCCGTATACCAGGCAGAGATGCTTGGCTTGTTGCATGCGTTGGACCACTTGCTTGAAGGTCAGGTGCGAAGGAAGAAAATCCTTATTGCACTGGACAACCAATCGGTGATCAGACGCATGCAGCAGACGAACATAAACTCTAAACTGGTACTAGAGTGTGTCCGGAAGCTCAACACGTGTGCCTCAGAAAATGAGGTTACGCTGATGTGGGTAAAAGGACACATAGGTACAACAGGAAATGAGGCGGCAGATGCCCTAGCAAAACAGGGATCTGCGGCAACTTTCATTGGCCCAGAACCCAGAGTTGCTCTGGGGAACGGCATGATTGGAGCGAAGGTTGGGAAGTGGATGGACTCCATGCATCAACAAAGATGGCAGGAGCTAGTAGCTTGCAAACAAGCTCGGAATGCAATGACCAACCCTTTAGGCAGGGAAGCGAGAAAGGTACTTAGTTATAAACGGAGTACCCTAAGCTGGATAACTGCCTTGGTCACAGGGCATGGTAATTTTAAGGCTCATCTGGCCAAGATGAAAATCGGGGAAGATGACGTTTGCAGGCTATGCCTGGAGGAGGCCGAGACGGCAGCACACATTGTGTGCGAATGTCCAGCACTGGCTAGCACGAGGTTGAGGATCACAGGCAGGCACACGATAAGTGTAGAAGCCATGAGTGAACTCAGCTTCAAACAAATGCTAGCAATAACACGGGACTCAGTGATAAAGAAAGAGGTCGACAATTATCAGTCGACATCTGGAAGCCACTGATGACCGGGAGGGGGCGAAAAGGGACCCAAACGTTAGTGGTCTGCTTCGGCTATCCCCCAGAGTATATAATAATAATAATAATCCGTGAGTCGGAATCGATACATGGCACGGACGTGCGAAATATATGCCCCATCATGGAAAGATACGCAATGCTAGAATCGCATCAAAGTTTTGTAGCGATTTTTTTTCTTCAATCTCTTGAATTGACCTTCAGAATATCATTTCGACCGCAGGCCCCCCATGCTTAAACTTAAAATCGCAGAACGTATTGCAACGATCTGTGATTTTAAGTTTAAACGTGCGCCGTAATTTAAATCTCTCGATTCCTACCTTGTACAGGAAATTTAGCTAAACATGTAATGTTTACTGACTGCTTCAACTAAACACGTAATGTTTACTGACTACACCTCACAAAAATTTCGAAAGACGTGGAAAAATATTCTCTCTGATACTCAGATTTCAGCTTTTGTAAGCCAAAAGTTTCCCGAAATGTGACGTAGTGACAGGATGCCCCAAATTTACATCTTAAATTCTAGTTTCTACTATTCTCCTTAAAACTACTTTATTTTGTACTTATCAATAGTTGTAAAATACATCAATACATATTCTCTCAATACTTTTTTCAATTACTTATTTCTAGTAATTTAAGATATAATACATGATCTAAAAGGATAATAGCCACGATAACTTTCCCGTATCTCTCTCGGTCCACGCTGAAAGGAAAATCGCATTTCTATTAAATCCACTTACCTCTTTGTCACTACTTTTACGAAGCCCTGCATTCGTAGTATTACTAGGGGGATATGCTGTATTACTGACGACCAACTTGTCACCAAGTGTTATATTTTGTGTTGTTTCCAATAATTTATATGAACAATGTCGGGCAATATACTGTCCATACTGTTTAAAATATTTGTCTATACTCTCATCGAGGTCCATTGATTCGTTTTCCAGCAAAATACTGTACGCATACAATTAAAAATTTTGGAAAAAAATATAAGACCAAAAGCAGGATAATGGTTAATAGTACTCTACCTAGTTCCCTTATCGCCGTTTTGGATGGCGAAACCGACTAGATCACTTATTCTAGTAAAACATTGATTCATATCATCAACCGGTGGTACTCTGCGCGGCAGTACGCCCTTTAGCATACAATTTATATCTATTTCGGCGACCGTCTTATGATCCGACGCGATTTTCTTCCATTGTCTATAGCACAAGACGAGCGGAATGTATCGAATCATAGTGTAACCATCATGTAATTTACGATCTAGTAGGTATTTTCTAAAATAATTTGGAAGCAATCGTTTATATTTCACCAAACAAGTGCAATGAAGAATATTTACTTATATATGGGATGCAGTACAACGTTGGGCGTCGCTTTTAAGAGTGTCAGTATTGTGAAATGACTTTTACCACTAAAAATTATATGTAGAGCGGTTAATAAATTACTGACGGCCGTACTATCCTCACTCAATTGCTTGAATTGTTCGCAAATCAAGTTTGTATATAAAGCCATAAATTCAACAAGAAGAAAATTGAACTTTTCATCCTCGCCAATCTGAAAAGTCAAAACGTTTGAAGTTTCGATAAATGAGTCTTACTGAGACAAGTACAAGTCTACTCACCCCCCTGTAGGCGAATTTAACTGCTTCAAAGAAATGCAATAATTTCCGAAAGATAAACTCCTTTAGTTGCACGTTCTTGATATCGTGTGTTTTTTCTTTGATAATAACTAGGAGATGTCGCAGACCGTTGTATGGAAACGTGCCGCTCTCCGATGCCATTTTTGTTGAAATCATTCGCGTGGCAATTCTCCAGATGATACGGAATCGCTTATTTCTCTCTGTAAAAAATAAGGATCTTATATTACGATTCAATCTCAAGTTTTTTTTACACTATATAGGTATAGAATAAAAAACAAGTAGTGGATGCCGTAGACCTAGGTCACTAGGTCTATGATACTAAAACTACAAATTTGCAACGCCTATATTTTTATACGGGTATGTGGGCTTGTAACCTGCGTACCTGAAATAACTTTACACTCGAAACATTAAACGAGCCTCGGATACCACGGACTGATTCACCGGCAACGACTTTTGGCTACAAACAACAGACCACGATCGGTTTTTGGAACGTTCGAACGATGTGGGGCGAGTGCAGTAGTGTGAGGCTCACTGAAGTCGAACGGGAAATGACCGCATATAACATCGATATACTAGGACTGAGCGAAACAAGATGGGCTGGATCGGGAACGAGTTTATCACCAAGCTCCCAAACAGTACTGCTCTACTCTGGAAATGAAGACGATACGTCACCTCGAATGGCAGGCGTCGGAATCCTGTTGACTAGGGAGGCACGCCTATCTCTAATTGACTGGAAGCCAATCTCCGACCGTATCATTACAGCCAGATTTATATCCAGGGGAAGAAACCTCACAATAATTCAGTGCTACGCCCCGACTGAACCAGCGGATCAATCAGCTAAAGACGCATTCTATCACCGACTCGGCGACACCTTCGACAAGGCTCCCAAAGGTGGCATAAAGATTATTATGGGGGATCTCAATGCCAAAGTCGGGTCTGACAATCTAGGTTTGGAACACCTAATGGGCAATCATGGTCTAGGCAACAGGAACCAAAATGGCGAGATGTTCGTGGAGTTTTGCAACTCTCGTCAGCTCGTCATCGGCGGTACTTTGTTCAAGCACAAACGATGCCATTTAACAACCTGGGTTTCTCCGGATGGCAGAACAGAGAACCAGATTGACCATATAGCCATTTCCAAAACATGGAGGAACTGTCTCTTAGACGTCAGGTCGAAGCGGGGTGCTGATATTGGCAGCGATCACCAACTTGTTGTCGCAAAAGTAGGCTTACGAACGGCAGCGATCCATCGCCCTTAAAATGCAAGAATCTTGCCACGTTTTAATGTGCAAAAGCTTAAAGATCCATCTATAAGACGTGCTTATTCCACCGCCTTGCACGAAAGAGCTAATGCACCACCATCTTATGAGACTCCTACAATTGATGATAGATGGAACGTCGCTAAGGACTCATTTATTTCGTGTGGTGAAACTTTTGCGGGCAGATTGGAGCGCGGTATAAGGCCATTCATTAGTGATTCTACATGGTCTCTAATCACGACACGCAAGAGAATTAAAGAACAAATCAACTCAGCCACTGACGACACAGTCAAAGACCAACTTAGAGCTGAATACCGTTCTCTTCAGAAAGGCGTGCAAAGAAGCGTAAGACGGGACAAACGAAACAACATCAATGCATTAGCGGAGAAGGAAGAGGAAGCGGCTTACCGTGGTGACAGTGGAACACTTTACAAACTTATCAAGCCATTAACTGGCAAATCTTTTACAGCTGAACATCCCGTGAAAGATAAGGACGGGTCTCTACTAGTCACTGATGAAGACCAACTGCGACGGTGGAGAGAGCACTTCATTGAGGTCCTCAACAACACCTTTGGACGTTCGAACTCATCTTCACTAGAAGTAGAAAATATTCCGCAAATAGCCAGAGTTGATAACAATCCACCATCTAAACAGGAATTAACTGTGGCTATTAAATCGATGGAAGCGGGTAAAGCTCCGGGGATAGATGGAATTCCAGTGGAATTCTTTAAGGCGGATATCAACGCTACTGCGGATATTCTTCTCCCCCTTATCCAAGAGTGTTGGGAAACCGAAACTCTCCCTAAAGAATGGAAGAAGGGCGTCATTATTAAGATCCCGAAGAAAGGTAACCTGAAGGATTGTAATAATTGGCGTGGAATTTGCCTCCTCCCCGCAGTCTCCACACTGATGGCAAAAATAGTTTTAAACCGGATCAAGCAAACAGTTGACCGCACACTGAACGATGAATAGGCTGGTTTTCGCGAGGGCCTTTCATGTAGCGACCACATCAACACCCTCCGAATTATTATTGAACAATCCGCAGAGTGGAGATCCCCATTACATCTCATGTTCATCGATTTCGAGAAGGCGTTTGACAGCGTTGACCGGGAATACATCTGGAAGGCTTTACATAGGAGAGGTATACCAGATAAAATCATATCCATCATCAAGGAGTCCTATAGCGGAGCCCAATGTCACGTCTTACACAAGGGTAAGCTTTCAGATCCCTTCGAGGTACATAGCGGAGTGAGACAAGGCTGCATTTTGTCACCTATATTGTTTTTGATTGCTATTAACGACGTACTCTGCAGTGCGCTTCATGAACACCAGAGCAAAGGTATCAGACGGAACCTGTTTGAATACCTTCAACACCTGGATTACGCTGACGATATTTGTTTTCTCTCAAATATATCGGATCATCTAGTTCAAATGACGAATGCCCTGCACCGCAAAAGTGGCAATGCGGGGCTTAAAATGCAATGCAAACAAAACTAATGCCCGGTTCACATTATTCCAGTCCAGTAATCCAGTCCAGCAATCCAGTCCAGTGCTGGACTGGATCATATCGTCTACATGATTCCAGTCCAGTAGTCCGGCGAGTGTGTTGTTGATTCGGTAACTATAGTGACAATGATTTCTGTACGAGCTGGAATGAAAAAGTAGACCGACAATCCAGTCACTGGACTGGATTACTGGACTGGATTGCTGGATTGGATTGCTGTCCAGTGACGGTTCACATTATTCAAGTAGCAATCCAGCGCTGGACTGGATTGCTGGACTGGATTGGCTACTGGAATAATGTGAACCGGGCATTAGTACTTGAGCTTGGATCCAGGGAGACAGAGCGAAATTTGTGTTTTGGAGCAGACGGTGGAAAAAGTGGACAATTTTTGCTACCTCGGAAGCGTAGTTACAGCAAATGGTTGAGCGGATGCTGATGTACAGTCTCGCATCAATAAGGCTCGGGCAGCTTTTTTCAGTTTAACTCCTTTCTGGCAAAACAACATGTCCAGAAGTACCAAACTCAGGATCTTCGAAACCAATGTAAAATCTGTGTTTCTTTATGGCTGTTCAACTTGGAAGGTGACCAGGGAGATAACAACTATATTGCAAACTTTCGTGAACCAGTGTCTACGGCGCATCCTGCACATACGCTGGCCGGAGGTCATTTCTAACGACGACCTCCTGTTCATTACTGGCCTCTATAAAAAGGCGAAAGTGGCAATGGATAGGTCACACACTCCGAAAGGGGCCGGAAAACATTGCTAAACAGGAACCCACAGGGAAACCGATGCAAGTCGCCGCGTTGGACGACCTAGAAACACCTGGAGAAGATCAGTTGAGGTCGAGGGTGTCATTAGGCAAATCGTGGAGACAGTTGAAGGCGATGGCAGCGAATAGGACGAGGTGGAAAGTCGGCGTGGTTAATGCCTTATGCCCCACAAGGGGTTGACAGGATCCCGAGAGAGAGAGATATTTTTATACACTACTACAATACTTTGCTTCAACTACTAGTGGGGAATAGCGCGTCATCTCCTGTGTGCTACATACTCCATTCTGGGCAATGGGACGCATCTGTTTCCAGAACTTACCCAGTGACTCACACTCCTTCGCTACAGATCGGCGCCAAGAGATTTCAGTACAGCCCATTAATCGACCGTCATTGGGAATGGGTGCTAATTAGGTGCTCCACTCAGAAATTCAGCGCTCCAGCTGAATCGCCACAATTGAGTATCTTATATAGTATGGGGGTGCTAGCTTTTGACGTCAGTATCCCCACTTTTTAAAACCGCATATATCAACCCGCAACCAATGGGGCAAAAAACCTTTTCCATAGTCCTCCTCGTGGGCACCCCCTGGTAACGGCAGTGTGTCAAACCGCTGACGACCAGGTCTTAGCGATAAGACAGTTTGGAAAAAGGCAGATAGATGTAACCTTAATGGCTGACCAACACCTAATCGTCTCAGATTTAATAGAATGGAATGATTTGTGTAGTTGGATCTGCAACATAGTTGTGTGAACTCCAGCACGTTTAGTAAACCATCTCTTGCCTCCGACTTCGATAACTTAGAGTACTCATCGGATTCCATGCGCTTTCGTGGCTTCTTTGAATCTGACACTGACCGGTCTGCATCCGATGCCGAGGGGGAGACCAACGTTACTGTGGTGGAGTCGGTGAAATCGTTGCAGTAATGGTCAGATTTGTGCAGGTTAACCTACATCAGTGTAAGGCAGCTTCAGCTGCACTTCTTCTCCGTCTTGCACAAGAGGGAGGAGATATTGCTTTAATACAGGAACTCTGGATGTGACGTTGTAAAAGGACTGGGGTCTCCTGATTATAATATCTTCTTTGTTAAAGATCAGGGAAAACCCCGGTCTTGTATTCTTGTAAGAAAAAGTCTAAGTGCTTTCTTGGTATCGCCTTTCAAAAAGTTCAAAAAGAGACAGTACTGGTTGATATCATCCTACTTACCACATGATGGTGATATTCCATCGTCTATTTTGAAACAAACCCTCGATGCAGGCAATTCACAGAGAATCTGCGTCATTCTCGGGTCTGATTGCAACGCACATCATGTAGTATGGGGAAGCTCCGACACACAATGTCAGGGAAGAAGCGTTTTTCGACTACTTGTTGGGAACAAATCTCCTTATCTGCCATGTTGGATGCGAGCCCACCTTTATCACGAGGTGTCGGCCGGAAGTCCTAGACATAACTCTTGCTTCGACATAAAACATTTGATACGTGATTGGAGAGTGTCTCCTGAGCACTCATTCTCTGATCATCGTTATCTTCAATTTAGCTTGGACGAGCAACATAATGCCAAACCAGTAATTGTAAATCGGAAAAGAACTGACTGGGGTAAGTACACCAGGAGTGTTTTGTGAATACATTACCTCCGCTACCGTGTCAGTCGAGCAACACGCATAAGTAAGATGCAATGGTACTGACCCTGACGGGGGCTTTCATGAAATCTGCTGAAAGATCTCCTGCTAGTAAACAAAGGGGTAAAACTAAACCGACGTGGTGGAATGCTCAGCTTAGTGAGCTTAGGGCCACACGTAGAAGATGCTTTAATAGGGCTAAATCATCAAAACAAAACTCAGATTGGGTAATCTATAAGGGTCAACTCGGCCTTTATAAAAAGGAACTGAGAAGGGCCACTGGAAACTACCTCTACAATCAATGTGGCGCCATGCGTTTCTGCGTCACTTCTTTCGTAAGAAAAAATCGAATGGGCTATAGCTAGCTTTGACTCCTTCAAGTCTGCTGGTCCGGATGGCATAATTCCAGCGGATGTACAACATATGATAGACGTGGTGTACCCCTGGCTTGAATCGACTTTCAAAGTCTGCCTTGAATTAATTTACATTCCTCGAATATGGAGGAAGGTTTAAGTGATCTTCATACCGAGAGCGGGTAAAAGTTCTCACACGAGTCCGAAAGACCTTACACCTATCAGCCTATCGTCGACTCTGCTGAAGGTTTTAGAGCGTTTGATTGACATACACCAGCGGAGCACTATCCCAGCGGATCTTCTATCTGCCTCCCAGCACGCCTACTGGAAGGGTAGATCTGTGGATACTGCCATGCCATGCATGCTGCCCATGGTGGGGCAAATCGAAAAGTCTCTTGCCTGCAAGGAGTACACGATGGTGGCCTTCCTTGATATCGAGGGTGCCTTCAATAATGTGAAACCTGTAGCTATCTTGGATGCCCTCTCAAGTCTGGAGATGACTCGCTGTGCAGACTAATACACTGATGCTTACATCTCGCGTTATCTCCGCTAGTCTCGGCACATCATCTGTTCACAGACATGTAAACAGGGGTACTCCCCAGGGTGGTGTTCTCTCTCACCTTCTTTGGAATTTGCCGGTCAACGGACTGCTTTTAGATCTGGAAGGGATGCAAGGTCATTGCTTATGGGGACGACATTGCTATTGCCATCTCGGGAAATTTTCCCTGAGTCCTTAGTGATGTAATGCAGGACAGAACGTTGGGGTTAAAGTAAATCCGCTTAAAACGGAACTTGTTCTCTTTTACTAGGACATTATTCGAACCACCTTTGATTGGAGGGCACAAGACTTGTACTCACTGATAAAGCCAAGTTCCTTGGTCTCATACTGGATAGGAAACTTTGCTGTAAGTTAAACATTCAAGAATGTGTTAAAAAGGCTACTGTTGCACTATAATCGTGCAAGAAGACGATAGGTAACAAATGGGGCTTACAACCGAGGGTGGTGTATACTGGCTTTATTCACCGGTTTTGCGCCCTATTCTGTTACATGGGGTTGTCGTCTGGTAGACGACACGTAGGATTGTATCCTACAGAACCCTGCTGGAGAAGGTCCAAAGATTGGCACGCATTGCCATCACGGGAGCTCTAAGGACTACACCGGAGGAGTGCTGACTGGACACTGCCTAATTGGGGAGCACGCCAGGAGACTTCGTCTTCCATATAATGATTTTTGCAGGAGCTGTGGGGACGAGGAAGAGGAGGAAAGCACGTCTCATTTTCTGTGTACCTGTCCGGCCCTGGCGAGTTTTAGCAAGGACCTCCTTGGTTCCTACTTCTTCACCGATCTGGATGACCTGAAAAAGATTAATGTTGGTCGGCTACATCGCTTTATTGTGTGCTCAGGCTGGTTTAACGAGTGAGTTGGTCTCAGTTGCTGAGTCCAGGGGTATCACAACGGACCCAGTGGTGGTCTAAGTGTGCAAGCAACCCTTTTAACCTAACCTAAGGACTACACCGACCGCTGTCTTGGGCGATCTGTTGAATCTGTTTCTCTTGGACATTTTCGCAGAGCAGATGGCGGCGATTACGGCTATTCGCCTCCGCGAAACCGGTCTTTGGGCGGCGTCAACCACAGCTCACTCGGCTCTATTGGTCAACCTTAATATTCCCGAGGAGACGGACTATACCTCCCCGAAATACTTGTTCAAAATGGACTTTACAGGCCTGATTCCCTCTAGGAATGATTGGCCCATAAACGCTTTTCAGGAATCAGATGCCATTACCATTTTCACTGATGGTTCTAAGACTGACGAAGGAGTGGGGGCTGGCGTATACTCGGAAGAGTCGGATATTAGCTTGTCGTTCCGACTCCCGAACTTTAGTAGTGTTTTTCAGACGGAAGTTACAGCAATATCTGAAGCTCTAGCTTGGTTGTCGCAAAACGATATATCTGGTAGACATTAATCTACACGGATAGCCAACCGGCGATTAAGTCGCTTAGCTCTGTCTTGGTAAATTCGAAGACAGTCCTGGATTGTCCCAGCTAACGTTTCCCTCTGCTGGGTGCCAGGGCATAGTGGCTATGATGGTAACTGCAAGGCCGACGAACTGGCGCTCGAGCGGGTACGATCAATGAAATTATCGGGCCGTTACGTAGCACCAGGATGCCGTTGGCTGCTTGATAGGGCCTGCGTCAGATGGAGCAATGGCAGTACATGTCATGCGGCTAGACAGATGTGGCCCAAACTGGATCCCAAAAGTTCTTCTGGGTTGCTAATGCTAAACAGAAATAATCTAAGAACTGTCTTAGGAGTGCTAACTGGACATTGCCTAATTGGGGAGCATGCCAGGAGATTTCGTCTTCCATACAATGATTTTTACTGGAGTTGTGGGGACGCGGAAGAGGAGGAAAGTACGTCTCATCTTTTGTGTACCTGTCCGACTCTGGCGAGTTTTAGGAAAGACCTCCTTGGTTCCTACTTCTTCACCGGTCTGGATGACCTGAAAAGGGTCGTTCCTGGGGCAGCCGGTTCTACGCACCGGAGCGACCCGTTTTACAACGGCCAAGAGCTGCCAAAACCCTTCAACCCTGCAAGAAGGAAAGTGTGTTTGTATGTTACATGCCTCATATCGTCTTTTTTTATGTTCACTAGGAGCAAAACATCTCGGCGCAACTGCTCTCAGTGCTACTTCTCCGCGCCGGCATTGAGAGAAACCCAGGACCGTGGACCGTGCTGCGTATGCGACAGAGTGCTGCACCCAAACGCGATTACGGTGAGATACAATTGCTGCAATCAGTGGTGCCACCTAAGATACTGCTCTGGACTCAGCCATCACAGGCACTGGAATTCCTCCTTTACTGCCAGTCAGTGTAGGAACAGAGGACAACTAGTAGCAACCTTGTCTAATACGCCCCAACATCCAACACCATCGAGCGGTCAGACAGGTTTACAGCCATCCCCGATGACTCCTGCTAGCAGTTCCCATAGGATTTCTCAGCCCAATCTTACGCCTGAACCACCGACTGCCATCTTCAATACGCTCTCACTTGTCCAACTCAACTGCAATGGGTTGCAGAACAAGATCGCCGAACTCGCATCATTTATGGACAGACATCGCATCCAAGTTGGAGCCATACAGGAGACGAAACTGCACTCCAACTCGTCCCTCAACACATATGGCAACTACGCTATTGTTAGGAAAGACAGGTTGACCAACGCTGGAGGAGGGCTTGCCTTCATTATTCACCATTCCGTGCAATACCGGGAAATCGATATTATTATTGTAGTAATGATAACACCATGGAAGTGCAGGCCATCGCCATAAAATCGGGTAATGTTGATATCGAAATTTACATCCCACAGGTATCCAGCTGTCCCTCAGGAAACCATGTAAATATCAACCATCTCCTTACCGGTCAACATCGCCTCCTGCTCGGTGACTTTAATGCTCACCATGAACTCTGGCACTCCAACCTTAACAACGACGCCAGAGGAATCTCAATAGCTGAACAGCTTGATGCATCCGATTTCTGTACTCTAAATGACGCCATCCCCACTCGCATCGCTGGTACAATACATGTTCCAATTCTCCAGACATCACGATTGCCAGCGCTAGCCTCATAAACGAAACACAATGGGAGCCGGTCCTAACACTATCTTCAGACCACTTCCCAATCGTGATAAGGCTTGACAAACCGACAAACATCATATCTGCCGAACACCACACGTTTGTCAACCACAATAAGGCTGATTGGAATAGTTTCGCTCTGCCAACGCCAACCGACGTTCGTACAGTCGAATCCAGCATAAGGAAGTCCTAAACAAAGCGGCTGCGAAGTTCATTCCTGCAGGACGGATTCCGAAAATTCAGCCCAGCTTTCCAACCACTTCCGCCAGACTGGCAGACGAGAGAGACAGCATCATGAGCGTAAATCCGGACGACCCCAGAATTCACGAGCTGAACTGCGAGATCCATAGGCAAGTAGCCGAACACAGGAGGTCAAAATAGAGCACCCATCTGAATAACTGCAATCTAACCACAGGGTTGAGCAAGTTATGGTCGACTGTCCGTGCCCTTTCCAATCCACCAAAACAGAAAGGGAACGTCGTCATTCAGTTCGGTGAAAATTCAACAAGTGACCCCACTACCACTGCGCAAGTCGTTTCAATAAACAATTTATTGAACACCCCGCACCAGACAGACTTAAGCGAAAAATTCGTAGGAAGATTTACAACCGAACCACAGACAGCATACCTGTTTTCACCACGGACGAAGTAGTTGCAGTTATAAGGAAGGCGAACAACTCGAAAGCATTGGGACCAGATGGCATTTCAATGACTATGCTCAAACACCTCGATCTGCCAGCCATCAACTATGTAACGGCTACTTATAATCTATCCATCTCCTCGCTGTTCGTTCCGGAAATCTGGAAAAAAGGGAGAGTCATCCCAATATTGAAACCTGGGAAGAAAGCGACACTCGGCGAATCCTATCGTCCAATAGGTTAGGTTAGGTTGAAAAGGCTGCTGTATAGAACACAGCACACATAGACCACCAATGGGTCCGTTGTGATACCTCAACGCCATAAGAGCCTAGTCGTCAAACCACGCGGATCTATCAATAAAGCGATGTAGATGACCAGCACTTACGTCCTTCAAGTCATCCAGGTCAAGAAAGTAAAGGGAACCTAGAGTGTCCTTTCTTCTACCGGCCAGAGCAGGGCAATAGCACAGGAAGTGAGCTATTGTCTCCTCCTCCTCCTCGTCTCCACAGCTTCTGCAGTGATCATTATACGGAAGCCGAAGACGCCTGGCATGCTCACCTATCAAGCAATGTCCTGTAATGATCCCCACAACCTTCCTTAGATGCCTTCTCTCTAGCATCTGCAGCCCTAAAGAGCGGCTAGGATTAAAGGCCGGCCAAATTTGTCTTGTTACATTGCATGTAGTTCCATTTAGCCATTCGATATTAGCACGGTTTAGTGCGTTTGTCTTGATCACCTTCTTACAAGCTGTCATCGGTATTTTGACGGGGCGAAAACACTCTATGTCCACACTGGTGGTACCCACCCGAGCCAGCTCGTCTGCCCGGCAGTTACCGCTGAAACCACTATGCCCTGGTATCCAGCACAAAGTGATGATGAAAAAGTCGCTGAGTTCCTTGAGAGCAGAGCGGCACATCACCACGGTTTTCGAAGTAGAAAGTGCAGCGTCCAGGGATTTTATCGCCGCCTGACTATCGGCATAGATAGTAATAGTCCTAGCAGATACGACATTGCAGCCCAACCAAGCCAAGACTTCGGTAATTGCAGTGATCTCCGCCTGGATGACACTACAGAATGCTGGAAGACGGAGTGACAAGCCAAAATCCAGTCCCTCTGAAAAGATACCAGCGCCTACACCTTCTTCTGTTTTCGAGCCATCCGTAAAAAAGCTTATAGCTTCCGACTCTGGAGTACCGTTTACGCCCCACTCTTGTCGAGAGGGTATTAGGCTGATATAGCCTTTGTCGAAGGAGTACACTGGAGAGGTGTAATCTGTTTCTTCTGGAATATCAAGATTGTCCACTATAGTCGAGTGGCCAATAGTAGTCATTTTCCACTGTCCCGTTTCCCGAAGACGAATGGCCGTGATTGCAGCCAACTGTTCGGCCAAGATGTTCAAGGGAAGCAAATTAAGCATTACACTAAGAGCAGCAGTTGGTGTGGTCTTGAGAGCACCAGTGATAGCAATACAGGATAATCTTTGAACTTTGTTCAATAGAGTCCTGTAGGACGCCTTGTTGAGTGCAATCCACCAAACTACTACCCCATACATTAAAATAGGGCGTACGACTGATACGTACAACCAAAATACCACCTTTGGTCGCATGCCCCATTTCAAGCCAATAGCCTGCCTGCAAGAGTACAGAGCAACTGTTGCCTTAACAACTCGCTCCTCGATATTTGCCTTCCAGGAGAGCTTTCTATCAAATATAAGTCCCAGAAATCTGGCTTTTTCGCTAAGGGCCAGTCTGGTCCCCTCCAGCAATGGTGGTATCAATGAAGGTAGAGTGTTCCTTCTGGTGAAGAGAACAAGGTCTGTTTTGGACGGATTGACCCCCACACCCACTTGCCTAGCCCACTGAGATAGAATATTTAGGGCATTTTGCAGAATTTCACTAAGAACCCCGGGAAACTTTCCCGAGATAGAAATGGCAATATCGTCCGCATACGCAATAACATCACAGCCAATCGCCTCCAAATCCAGAAGCAACTTGTTAACCACCACGTTCCAAAGAAGGGGGGACAAGACACCTCCTTGGGGAGTACCCCTACAAACTTGCCTGCGTTTTTTGGATGAACCCAAACTGGTACTAATGAATCTGGATGTTAGCATCAGACTAATAAACTCACAGATCGGGCCATCCATACCCAAACTCAAGAGAGCATTCGAAATAGCCGCCGGTTTGACGTTGTTAAAAGCCCCCTCAATATCGTCCAATAACTCTACTGTCACCAGTTGCCAAGACGCTTGAAGCACTAATCCACCCTGTTCTTGCGGCCCACATCCAGCTTGCAGATCACCAACATGGCTTCCGAAGCATTCACAGTACGACCACGGCCTTGGATGCCATTACATCCCGCATCCATAATGGTCTCAACCGGGCTCGTCCATGTCAAAGAAAAATATCGGTGGCGCTTGATCTGTCGAAGGCCTTCGACACTGTCAGCAATTCAGCGCTTTTGTCTGACATCAACTGTTCATCGCTTCCGACGCAAGTAGTGAAATGGATTGCCAATTATCTCGCTGGCAGGCAATCCTACACAGAATTGAGGAGAAGCAAATCAAAGCTTAGGAAGATTGAACAAGGTGTACCTCAAGGATATCTCCTACCTTGTTTAATCTATACCTATCAGGACTCCCAACACCACCTGAAGGAATCGACATCATCTCCTACAGTCTGGCAACAAGGAACAACATAGCGGATATGTGCGAAAACATCAACGGTTTTCTTGAAGAACTTAACTCGTTCTTCATAAGCAAGAACCTTACCGTCTCAGCGTAAAAATACTCGGCAACCCTATTTACCACCTGGACGAAGGAGGTCAAGATGCAGCTTGAAATCTCGATCGGGAATCCTATTCCTACTATAAACCATCTTAAATCCTACGAGTCACGCTGGACAGCATGGCCACATCATCACCCCATGCCTCAACCGTGTGCGACAGGATGCGTAGCAGGAATAAGATCCTCAAAGCCCTGGCCGCTAGTACCTGGGGCAAGGATAAGGAAACTCTACTGGTCACGTATAAAGCAGTCGGTAGATCAGTGGCCAACTATGCGGCTCCTGTGTGGTCGCAGAATCTCTGTGACACACAGTGGAAAAAGATTCAAACGTGCTAAAATGCTGCTTTCCGCACTATTACTGGCTGTCTCCTGGTGTCACCCCAGGACAATTTACATCAGGAAACCAGGATGATGCCTTTAAGGGACCACAATCAGCTTCTTGCCAAGCAATACCTGGTGGGTCGCTATCGTAGTGATCACCCTAACGTCAATCTCATGGACAAAACGCCGCCGCCCAGACATGTCAGGCGTGACCTGAGGGACCTTGAAAGAGACGTCCAGAGATACAAAAGGGAACCATTTGATAGTAACGCACATAGGTCGGCCATCGCAGCAATACATCGAGAAGAGGTCAACAAGTCAATAGCAAGCTTAGGTCCGAATCCAGTGCTCTCGTCCATACCACCAACGATATCTCAGGAAGAGGAAAGACTTCCGAGAGCCACGAGAACAACACTCGCCCAACTTCGGTCAGCTGGTGTTCGCGACTGAACTCCTACCTATCTCGCATTGACCAGGACGTCTCAAACACCTGTCCTGCATGTAATGAAACTCCTCACGACGTAAACTTTCACTGCCCAGCTGCACCCACTCACCTGACCCCAAGATCGTTGTGGGAGAACCCAATAGAGGCAGCTAATTTTGTTTCCCTCAACACCGGGGATGAAGACGATACTATACACATGTAACAGACAAACACATCGAATTCTGACCATTGCTACAACAACAACGAATCCGTAGGCATGTAACCAACTGTAACGGACGGTTTGGTGGGCATCCGAAGATGTCCGTGGGGACGGAGCCTTAGGTAGCATATGACCGTGAAGGTCGGGCCGTGCCATCTGGCGAAGAAAAAGGCCCTCAACGAGCTAAGCAGCGGCCTATGCTTGCTGTAGCTCAGTTCGGGAGATGTGGGAGGGGTTTTCGCCGCTCGTTTGCCCTGTCCTTTACGTATTAACAAAAATTCATAGGCCTGAGGATGACAACACAAACAGGAGAGGTAAAAATGGGGAATAAAAAACAAACAGTCGATAAGGATGGAATGGTTGGCGGACGGATCAGACGCCCACGTGGTCGCACCTGGGTCCGGATGTAATGGGACCCTCGGCCTCTGGTTTCGTACCACCAACAGATCATTACTCATCAGGTGCTGCTTCGATCTGCCGGTGGGAGCAGCACCACCAGACCATAATATGGTTCATTATAGGTGGTTCATTTCACAACAAACACACCGAATTCCGACCATTGCTACAACATTACAATAAACTAAATTTGAATTAATTTTTTTGTTCAGTTATGCATAATATGAAAGATTTTTGAAGTGTATGTAGACTTTTGTGACTGAGTGTACGTTATTTCACAACTCTGAAACACCACATACTTTAGAACACCACACGTCTAGCTTCACGTCTCCTGATCGAGAATCATGCCAATTGCAAATTATAGCAAACCTCAAACCAACGCGAATACGCCGCGAATAAATTGCGGCGGATTATTCGCTGCGGCTTCGTAGTTATGTTCACACCGACGTGATTCATTCGCTATTGAAATTCAAACAAAACTTCAACGAAATTCACGAAATTCAAATCAGTAGCCATAGTAATGCGAATGTTTTACGGAAAAATAAAAACCGCTGCAAAATCGCTACAGCCGCGAATTCGCGTCGCGTCGGTATGAATAACCCCCACAAGACGCCAGGTAAAAAAAATTGCGAATCCGCCACGAATTCGCGTTGGTTCCAGGGATGCTTTATCTTTTGTTTATTGACAGACAACTCAAGCCAAATTCAGATACCACTCAGATTTGAACCAGTACATCGCATTATCATTTGCGTGGTGTTATAAGTAGACTTCGTGGCTGCGCCTAATTGAAGAGAAAGTGTCTCCGATAAGACGCAGTCAGTCAACAAACGCCTCAATTTGCCTATGAACTTCCAGCTCACGACATGACATACGTTACCCTTGAAGTCGTGTATTTACGTAAGAAAAAAACCGCAAGCATACACGCCGATACTTACCATACTTCACGGGAAGCGCCTCCTCGCCATCTGAGGCGGAACTCAATTCAATAACGTCCTCCATGCTCGTCATTATTTTGCTGATTTGGTTGATCGAAATGTGAACCCGAATCACATCGTTCACATCCGTTCAACTGATTTAAATTGTCACTGCAAATATGCTCGCTCCCGTGTATACACTGGACAGTAGGTAGACACGATTCTTCCCAATTCACACAGCACAGCGCGGACCGTAATTCAAAACCCCCGTCCCGCCCCGTCTTCGCTACGTACAAGTCCAACCTGAAAGCGAAGCCACTTTTGCGAAATTTTCGAGAAACGCCTTTTCGGACGCGTGCCACAATGGACTGGAATTGAAATGCACTATCAAAACACCATCGCCACGCTGTATTGCGCGTTTTCGAAATCGACACAGTATAAAGAAAATCAATTGGAAAATGCCAGACCGATTATTTTCCTTTCTTTCGCTACCGTCATGTTATGATTAACCCAGTCGTAATAAAAATGGTCGACTAATTCACGTTCTTTCACTTGTGCTACAACTGGGGTGCGTTCCGTGGATGAACGAAACCATAAAATTTGGCGCGTAGAACGGAAAATTTTGAAATTCTTAGTGTGTGGGGGAAAAACCAATTGAACAGGAAACATTTGTCGGAATCAACGGAATCGGACCACCACGTCATATAGCTGCCATTAGGAACGACTGGTCCAAAATTCGTCTTTGTGAGAAAAACCTTTTTAAGATATCTTTTTAAAATTTCACATTAGTCAATAGTATTTTGAGCCAAATCACATTCCTGAATTTGGTTGAAAGCGGACTACTCTATCATATAGCTGTCATAGGAACGACCGTTCCAAAAGCAAGTTTTTGTTAGAAAAACTTTTTTATTTCTAAAGATATCTTTCATATTAATAAATCAAATTAACTGCCAAACCAAGTTCTTAAATTTGGTGGAAATCGGCCCACTATTTCATATACCTCTCATAGGAACAGTGAAATCGGAACAAGTTTTACTAATAATTTCAAAGTGGCAAATGCACCATAAGTCACAAAGGAGGTATGATGCCCTTCACGCGGAGCGTACCATACCTTCGGCAAGCTACTTTATACTTGTTTTTACTTGATTTAATGATTTATACTGAATGTTTGGTATGTTTAAAACTGATCAAAACGATGTTGCATGCAGAGAGAGTTAGCGAAGCCAGCATTTACATATGTTTGCGCGGTGCTGAGAGTTGCGATCCTTATGCCCGAAACGGAATGAACGCAGAAAGCGAAATGTCAAATTAAAAACCACGCATTTCCCATACGCGATATAGGCCCTAACCAGATTGAACGCAGAATGCAGCAGCAGCGGCAGAAGCAACAACAACAACAGGTAGTTCTATCATCGCCGCTGTGTCACCGCGACAGATCTACCTGTTGTTGTTGTTGCTTCCGCCGCTGCTGCTGCATTCTGCGTTCAATCTGGTTAGGGCCTTAGATTGAACGCAGCGGCAGCGACAGCGGCGAAAACAGATCTGCATGTTGTTGTAGTTGCTGCTGCCGCTGCTGCTGCTTTCTACGTTAAGGCAGCAGCGGCGGCCAAATATCAAGTTAGAAAGCATGCGTTTCCCTTAAGCCACCCAGATTAGACGCAGCGGCAGCGACAGCGGCGAAAGCAGATATTTCTCTTGTTGTTGTTGCTGCTGCCGCTGCTGCTGCATTCTGCGTTCAATCTGGTTTTGGGCCTTAGGCCCAGCAACAACAACAAAAGGAAGATCTGCTTTCGCCGCTGTCGCTGCCGCTGCGTCCAATCTAGGTGGCTTAAGGGAAACGCATGCTTTCTAACTTGACATTTGGTCGCCGCTGCTGCTGCTTTCTGCGTTCAACCTGGTTCGGGCCTTAATTCTGGTTCCGGTATTAAGCGCGCAGCGACCGTAGCGAGTAAGCGTAGCTTTTTGGGGTCTTCTCATTAAAGTGAACATTTCAAGTTAGTTTCGCATCTAGGGGCCATCAGAAAAGTCATTCATTACACAACCAATCACTAACTAGCTCTAACTATTCGTTTCCGTCGGATCTTGATGACGATACTTCAATTGCTTTCCGTTTCCGGCCGGATAACGACTCGATAGACTTCCGACTGACTTCGAACTTCGACAGACTTACTTGCTCTTGATGACCCTGGCTTTATATAGCTGATCTCCGAATCCACAACAATTTAGATGGTTTCAGACTGTGCTCTTTCGTTCTATTGTGACTTGTTATCAAAGGTGTTCCAGATGGTTCTACACTCCACTAGTGCTCGTTCTAAGAAGAGAAAGATAGAAAAAAGGAAAAATCACAATCTATGTACACTAAATTCCCTGAAGCAATTCCACCTCATTCCGTCTGTTGAAAAGTAAACAGAGACACACGCGCTTTCTACCCCGGAGCACCCGCCCAGCGCATATAGTCCCGAAGCAACCTGTCAAACCCACATTCCCCAGAAGGGAAGAGAGAACACCTGCTCGATCTATTATCGTGACTTGTCGTCATTGATAGTTCGGGACTATGATAGAGCTTAGTACAGTCTGTGTCATAAGTGTGACGTACTCCGTATATGCAACAAAACGTAAAGGACAGGGGAAACGAGCGGCGAAAACCACGCCACACGTCTCCCGAACTGATCTACAGCAAGCATAGACTGCTGCTTAGCCTTTTTTTTCTTCGCCCCGACCTTCACGGCCCCTATGCTATCTTAGGATCCGTCCCCACGGGCATCTTACAAAAATTGACACCAAAATGGACACTCTCTCTCTTTAATCGTTAGAGTTTGTAAAGACGGTTTGGTGGCATCCGAAGATGCCCGTGGGGACGGAGCCTAAGGTAGCATATGACCGTGTAGGTCAGGCTATGCCATCTGGCGAAGAAAAAGGCCCCTCAACGAGCTAAGCAGCGGCCTATGCTTGCTGTAGCTCAGTTCGGGAGATGTGGGCGGGGTTTTCGCCGCTCGTTGCCCCTGTCCTTTAAGTATTAACAAAAATTCATAGGCCTGGGGAAGACAACACAAACAGGGGAGGTAAAAATGGGGAATAAAAAAAATTGTCGATAAGGATGGAATGGTTGGCGGACGGATCAGACGCACACGCGATCGCACCTGGATCCAGGTGTAATGGGACCCTCGGCCTCTGGTTTCGTACCACCAACAGATCACTACTCATCAGGTGCTGCTTCGATCTGCAGGTGGGGGCAGCACTACCAGACCATAATATGGTGCATTACAAGTTATAACATTTTTTGTAAATTGTGTCAAAAAACTTGACTTGCCGAACAAAATTAAAATTTGCCACTCTCCTAATCATTTAATCCGAGATTTGGCTTCACTTTTTGAAACTACATAAAACTTCACATATCACATAAATATATAAATCATATCCCGGTTGCGAAATTCACCGTTACTTCAAAGATACAACTGTTCAAACTTTAAAGAAATTTTGAAACCGATTTTATTCGAAAATTTAAATGACAATTTTACAACGGTACTTTGCAAAAAAAAAATCCCAATAAGTATTGTTATTAACAAAATAGTATAATTTTCTATTTATTGCTCTAGCTCCTGCGATATTAATGGCTGCGTTCATAAAACGTTTCCGCTGAATCAGCACTGAGAAGCAATTAGTGCTGCATGATAATTTGTACTAGAAACACTTGCGCTGAACTAAGCGCTGACACTAACCGCTTGCACTTTTAGTCAACATAAAATTTTCTCGCTATTCTGGCTCAGCGCAATATTTGACATTTGCGAGAATTGTCAAACCTCAATTCTAAACTCGGTTGTGTTGTGTATTCTTTCTTTATTTCTTTTTTCGATAGTATTTTTTTTAACGTGATTGTTAAATCTTATTGAGGGACTTACCATGAGACTCATCAAACATAAGAATTTTTGAATTTTCTGTCAAATATCAAACTGAACATAGCATTTGACACATGAGACAGACATCATGTCGTTTCTAAAACATAAAATAATCACAATGTGCTGGTCAGCAATTTTGAAGCGCTGACTCAGCGATGGATTTTTATGAAGGGTCTAACTCAATCTCGATGAAATGTATGTATGTATATCTGCACCTCAATAGAAGAAGAGCTAATGACCATTTTTTCAACTGTTGGTGAACGCGAGATAAAGATTTCAAGAAATTTCAGTGTCTGTCTTATTAGCCTATTTTTGAAAATTATTTTTTCGCAATTTGTGTATTTACTTAATTTAAAGGTTCATTAAAATAAAAAAAAAACTCTTAGATTCTCATTTTTTTTACGTATTCACAAACTTTACTGGGACATTTTACCCACTAAAATAAAATCAAAGAGGATTGATATTCTACAAGAGTGATCATTCCATAGAACTTTCGCCTCTTCCAGTAGATTTGTATATATTGACCAATTGTATAGACTATAGACTACACAAGAAAGCTCACTCCATACAACTTTAGCCTCCGCCGGTAGGTTTGTATGTATTGATTCTCCTGTGTATCTATGTATAGTGTGTAGTCTATAGTATTTGTCAACACATACAAATCTACTGGGAGAGGGTAAGTTCTATGGAGGGATCACTCTTGTAGAATATCAATCCTCTTTGCTTAAAATATGTATGCTTAAAAAACCTGAGGATCGGCCCTGAATATCATTAATAACAACAAAGAATTGATTAATTGAAATTTGGCCCCTTTTGAAACATCAGCCTTATTCGATTAATCCGGACAAAGATCCACAGATCACACACAAACCGACCGACACGGGCCTTTAATCTAGCTCTGATATTGGATCACAGCCGATCAAGGGGGGTTTGAATCTTTGAAAAACTTAGGCGAATTTGACCCTATCTCTTTGTAATATGAATTGATAAATTCGCCTTTTTTTAATCTGCATGGCTGCTGTTTGAACTTGCTCGTCACAGACCCGTGGCATTCGATTCACTTCGAATCTTTGTCCGCTCGAGTTTTTCTTCTGCAACTGTAAAAATACTTTGGCTAAAAAAAAAGAAAAAAATCATGGGATGGGTTCAGAAGTTACTGAGCAGCTTCTGTTCAGATGAACATGTTCAAATGATCACCGAGCATAAGAAATATTTCTGCTCAGCGCTCACACTCTACTTCTTCTTTTCACACCTTGACTTTCATAATATGTAAATTGTGTGACAACCACAACAGTAGTCTGGCGTTCAAACCGAGCTGTTGCGGAGACACTCGCGAGCAGTGTGTGATTTAACTTCTGAGCCCACTCATTATTTCTACTTGAAGCATAGATATGCATACATATATTGAACAGATTGGTAATAGTACTATCCCCACTCTGAACTTCAGGTTATTTTCGAACCAACTCGCGCATGCGCACTGCTACCCATTTGTACGCGGTCGCAATACGTTCGATAAATGTCGTGACGCCATCGGCCACTCAGTCACGATTTTGACATTTACGAAGTATTTGACCCCTCGCTCCTCGGGCCCCTGGGCCAAATTATAATACGTGTTGTGCGTGTTTCACTGCGCAGACGCGAATATGTCAACCATAACTCGATATTCAAGTTTTTACCCCCACTCTGTGCCTATTTCCTATCTGTTCAATGTATATCTATGACTTTGATCAATCGCTACACTGTCCTTATATCATGTTCCTACTATACGGTGAACATTAGTTAATTAGTTTAACTATTAATTAGAAACGACGCATTCGTAAGTTAAGAAATCGGTTTTTTCCCTCTTCCTTCTCTTTTACATTTTTAGTTCCCACGGACTCGAATAAAATTATTCAAATGTTTAACCTGCAATATTTTTTGTTTTTGTGTGGTAATGCGATTCAAATCTCTTTCTTCACAATAATTAGAAACTTAACTGTTTTTTTTAAATACTCAACGAGCGTTCTTAGCTCACAGAACGAAAGAAACGTAGTACTCGAATCTCTCCAATTCCCTTCTGGTATATTTTAGATGTATGTATTCGTAAAAATGCACCGCCAAAAGATTTTTTTTAAACAATCTGGGCCGACGGATAGCCAACGAGATATTTTCCAGTTTCCATTTCAACGGACCTCAGTGAATGTGTCCACTAGCATTCCATTGGAATAACATGACAATAAACCGGTTGATTTTAACGGACATTCTCCGCAGATAGTGGATCCTATTCAACCGATAAAGATGAAGAAGAGGAAGAACATGCTCTTCAGCCATATTGGATTGTAAATGTCAAAAATGGCAATTAGAAAAGCCGGTTCGTTATTACCAGCTGGTTGTCAACAAATGTTTGTAAACAATGATGGGTGGCGCGAAGGCGAACTGCGCAATTGCAATTTTGATGGTTCACGAGGAATTTGCAACTGTGGCTCCTATGTTTTTGTTTAATACCACCAGTAATATACATACATATGTACTTTTGACTTTGAGGTTGGTAGTGGGTTTTACAATACGAGGGTGATCATAGGGTTTCCGGCTTCAACGTATAGTACTCCAGTCAAGCGATTAATATTACGTTTACACTATCCCCTGATTACTTCATCTGCAGCGTAATCTGGGTGTGGTGAGTTTAAAATTGTATGCATATGACAGTTGCAGATGAAGTCAGCCGGCGCAGATGAAGTAATCTGAGGATAGTGTAAACGTAATATAAGCCTGAGGGCCTATCATGTGACTCGATTTGAATTGATGAAATGATCAAAGTATCATACACTACGTTTAGACCGCGGGACTATCTTCGATATCTAACTAATCGATCTAACTCGACGATATAAACGTATCGATTTAGTTAGTTTTGGACTTGGCTTATCTCTACTTCCGATGCGGAACTGGACTAAAAAAATTGGGATGTCGCTGTCATCGCTAATGTTGACCAAAAGATGTTGACTCGGTGGTTGACGTTTTCTTTGTTGTCGTTTTTCTTTGTTCGGCGTTTGCTTTGTTTGCAATTTCAGGAAAGCAGTGCGTGATCACGGGCAGGAAAAAGTCTTTTTCTGTCGTAAAATTTATATCTGTAAAATTTATCTGTGCTGTCAACGGAGAAAGAAGAAGTACCTCTCCGTATGGTCGGTATCAACACTCCACCAACAAGTACTAACACTAAAATGATTTAGTTAAATCGACTTTTAGTTCCACGGTCTAAACATGGCCATAGTATCTATAACTCCAAAACGAATTTCCCTCTTTCGAATATTCGATTCGAATGAAAGAAACTTTGTATCGTATAATATTACGTTTACACTATCCCCAGATTACTTCATCTGCACCAGCTGAGATAATCTGCGACTGTCAAATTCATACAATTTTGAACTCACCACACCCAGATTACGCTGCAGATGAAGTAATCTGGGGATAGTGTAAACGTAATATAACTCGAATATGTTGGGAAATTTTACGTTTTTAATCGGAAATCGTCACGGGAGGTTAAACTTTGTTTCGAGAAGTTGTTGCAAGGATGTAATGCCGGGTTTCCACCAAAGAGACAGTTTTGAAAAACACGGACAAAAACTGTTTTTCTGAACAAAAACACAAATGTTTTATAAAAACAGAACAGTTTTGTAAACATTTGTGTCTCTAAAAACTGTTTTAGGAAACAAAACACGTTCCCATCGCGAATGGGAAAATGTTCTTGTTTTCTAGAACAGATCAAGGGAAAACACATTTGTTCTTGTTTTCTTCTTTCTGCGACAGCATCCAAGTATACAATCAGTTGTCATTTTAAAGGTTCAAGTTATATAACTTTTAGTTTTTTTTTTAATTGAGAATTGACCCCGTTTTGTTCTGTTTTAGATCTCATTTATTAAAAAATGCCATAGCTTATTATGAAATCCTCGTTGCCTGACATTTTTTGGGACACATGTTGAACAAGATAAACAGAACTAGAGACAAAACCAGTCTGTTTAATTGAAACAGTTTGTTTACATAAAACAGAACTGTTTTAAAAAAAAACCTGTTTCTGTTTTAGTTTTTGAAAACAAAACTGTTTTTTAAAACTGTCTCTTTGGTGGAAACCCGGCATAAAGTAAAGAATGTTGAATCTTGCGTCCAATGCACTACTCAAATTTTAAATTCGGTTCAGTAGTATAGTCAAAATACAATAGTAGCTTTTAACATTGAACTTATTTAAGAAAATATGTTATCTTATATTACGTTTACACTATCCCCAGATTACTTCATCTGCTGCTTAATCTGGGTGTGGTGAGTTTAAAATTGTATGTAGTTGACAGTTCCAGATTAAATCAGCCGGCGCAGATGAAGTAATCTGCGGATAGTGTAAACGTAATATAATATATAAGAGTGAAGATAATTTTTGTATGTTCGTCGTGCAAAAACTTTAACCGAACCCAAGAGGGCGGCGACATTTCAGAAAACGAAATATTTCACAAGTACTTCCGGGTTCGGTAATCCAGAATTATACAATATACCTATACAGTAGGCGGGGCTGCGTCATCTTGGATAACGAAATTTAACACGAGCATATTTGGGAAGGCGAGGATGAAAGTTAGATAGTTGGCGACTGCATAGTATTTTTACATGTTGCAAAATCCAATTTAAGCACGAACACATACATACATACTGTGAAACCCGAACTCGAATGCGAACATGGTACAAGTGGATTTGTGTGAATTGTGTGTCTTGAGCCATTCGGAGGACACTTATATTACGTTTACACTATCCCCAGATTACTTCATCTGCAGCGTAATCTGGGTGTGGTGAGTTCAAAATTGTATGTATTTGACAGTCGCAGATTATCTCAGCTGGCGCAGATGAAGTAATCTGGGGATAGTGTAAACGTAATATTACTTATACCATGTTGAAGTTCGTGTTCGACAGTGTGTGGCAGGGCTAGAGCAAAAAGCGTGGCTAATCAAGTAGGGCAGGTACCTGGTTAACCAAAACATCAAAATCGTAGCCACCGCATGGGTGGTACGAAATGTTAAGGAGAGGGTAATAAAAAAATTCATCAATGTCACAGGTATTTTGCCAACCAACGTTGCCCTTCCAATGTTACTAACGTAGACTACTACCGTATTTACCTCTCCTAAGTTGGTCCCCTAAATACCCACCAAAAGCAAAAAAAAATCAGCTACATCCGGTTAGTATGCCTATTTGATTTTACGGTTGGGTCGTTTTCCTAAGAATTGTTTTTATAATTTTTTCACCATTTAAATCAAATTTTTCTGTTTGCATGTCCGACTGGGATTCGAACTCGGGTCGTTCCGCCTCAGGAGCCATCGCAATCCCACATACGCCATCAAAACTAATGTCGAATGGTTTCCAAGTGATGCTTTATAAGATAAGCAATACTGTCCCAGCATAAAAAGTGGTTAACTAAGTTGGGTACGTAACTGGGTTACCTAAAATATGAACATCGTAGCCCCCATCGTTGGGTACGTGCCTGGGTTATCATGAAAATCGTAGCCCCCGCGCCATGGAACTCTTGAAAGTCCTATGGGCTGAGTGAAAATGGTGGGTATGCCAGGATGGCTATTTAGCGTAGCTATTTTGGGTTACGGGGGGGGTACGGTTTTTTTGCTCGGTATACTAAAGAGGCCGGCGTCACCTCGGTTTACGAAATTTACGGACGACCCGTAGAAACTACCTATTATCTTTATCTGACCGGGATTAGTATCAAAATCATTAGTTTTTGGGTCGCTGAGATGAATGATAGCATTTCCAAAGCCCATCCTCCACTCCTACTCCTTCCTTCCCTCGGGAATGAGTGACAGGGAATAAAATGTCCAAAATGACATAAATTTGCGTAAATTTAAAAGCAATAGAGTGTCACCGGTGCGAGAAGGATGAGGGCAGCCAGACAGGCAGAATCAGTAAAAAAACGTCAGCGGCGTGTTGGAAGTATTCACTGTAGAATTGTTGAAACACCACAGGTTCGTGAAGCTCTCAACTAAAGGGAATAAAGAATAAGAATGGCTGCTGCGAGAAACTCCGAATCAATTGCAAGATCAAATCAACGGAGAGATTTGATGATGGCTGCATTTGAATTTGACAAAAATTAGATTACAGCGTCCATCCAAGCGTTTCAGTTTGGATGATGGAAAATGTGTGTATACACTGCCACGCTTTAAAATTTGGAAAAAGAACGCCCAGAATGTGCTGTCCAAACGGCAAAGTTCAACTGCCTTCAATCAAGCGCTTCCAAAATATTTTGGACGAAATCCTCTATCAAAATATTTCCTCCAAATTTCAGGAAGTAAAAAGCTTGCTCCCAAATGACGTCGTTCGGAGCAAAAGGAGGGTAGATTCATGCCAACGTTTAAAGTACAGAAGTGGGCTCACTTCTTCCACTCGCCGACCAAGACTACAATTCCTTGCAAATTTATTTCATGGGCAACGAAGAACACAGCAAGTGGATCACCGTTCTCAACAGATTCCTGGAGTAAATCATGAACAGTTGTGACTGATCTCTAAAGACATTTACAAGCGGAAAATGCATTGGTACATCTATTCCGAGTCGCTTTGGATCGAGTGGGAACGGAGGATATGTAAATTTACATAGATAGATAGATAGATAGATATAACAATACGAGCTACTTTCCCAGCAGGAAGGCACTGCGACCATAAAGATCTATTGTGCCGTAGCTCATTAATCCAAAAGACCGTCCACCCTTCTAATAAAGGGCAGTAAGTCTTTAGCAGGAATCAACCTGAATTCTGCAGTGCTGATAGTAGCCTGCCCGAGGAGTGACATCCTAAAACGCGCGATGGCGGGACATTCGCACAAGATGTGCTTGGTCGTTTCCACGTCTTCCAGACAAAGACGGCATTCGGTCTCGGTTGACAGACCCATCTTGTTCAGGTGATATCTGACCAGGTGATGGCCATATAAGTACCCCACTAGGAGTCTTAGGTGGGTTCTACTCATTTGAGTAGTACCCTTGTGACTGAAGGGCATTATCAGCTCCTTTGATTGACGAAGCCCTGGAAGGTTATTCCAGTACTGTTGACGCAATCGTGCAAACCAATCTGTGATCCGCAGTTTGGCCGAGGCCAGTCCAAAGCCACAGTAAGGCTCAGGTCCATGAAAACGACTGGATGATCCTTGTCTAGCAAGTTCATCCGCAGCCTCGTTCCCCTCAATGCCCTGGTGGCCTGGCACCCAACACAAGAAGACTCGGTTTTTGGTTGCCAACAGTTGAAGGAGATTGTAACACTCCTTCACCAGTTTTGAAGAGACCTTAAATGAGGAGAGCGCTTTTATAGCTGCTTGGCTGTCTGAGTAGATAGCAATGTGAGCGCCGCGAAGTCCAGTTTCCAAGATTACCCTGGCGCAGACCTCAATGGCGTGGATCTCAGCTTGAAAAACGCTGGGCGAGACTCCCATTGCGATCGAAATCCTGGTGTTGGGTCCAAAGACACCTGCACCAACACCCTGTTCCGTTTTAGACCCATCGGTGAACCACTTGATACATCTAGGGTCTGGACAGGGTGTGCCATTTACCCATTCAGAGCGGTTAGGGATGAGGGCTGAATATTTTCTGCCGAAGCAAACCTCCGTGATCATGTAATCTGATCTCAAGCAGATCTGCACATCAGGAATTTGATTCAGAATGCTCATGTGACCGCTTTCTTCACTACGCACGTCGGAAGTTAAGCGAAGTCTGAGAGCATTTAGAGCTGCTGATTCTTGAATGAATATATGCAACGGAGTAAGTCCAATAATCGCCTCCAGGGCTGGCGTAGGACAAGTGCGCATAGCTCCAGTGATGCCAAGGCAGGCAAGACGTTGAAGCTTGTTGCACTTCAGTAAGACAGAAGATTGCTGAGTTTTCGGCCACCACACAAGCGCTGCGTAGGTCACCATAGGCCGCACCAGCATGGTGTATAACCACTCAGTTATCTTTGGGGTGAGCCCCCATGTCCGTCCAAAGAAACTTCTGCAAGCCCACATTGTGCGTGTGGCTTTGCCAAGTACATTATCTATGTGAGTATTCCAGGTGAGTTTCGAGTCTAGAGTTACCCCGAGACATTTAACTTCAGTGGAATAATCTAAGGTCGTGCCGCCTAACGAAATTGGATCCAATGTTATGTTTCGTTTTCGTGTGAACGGCACAACGACAGTTTTCTGTGGGTTTACATGTAAGCCCACAGCCACACACCAGTGTAGAACTATGTCAAGGGCCGACCTCATCACCTCAGTGATGGTAGATTCGAACTTGCCCCTGACTATGATAGTCAAATCATCCGCGTATCCGATAGTAAGACAACCGCGCTCATTAAGCATGGAAATCAGCTCGTCCACGACAAGGGACCACAAAAGGGGTGACAGAACGCCACCTTGTGGACAACCCTTTACGGCATTCACGCAAATGGATGTACTGCCTAGAGTTGAGTGAATATCCCGTCCCCGGAGCATGGCATCTATCCATGCAATGGTAGCGGGCGGGATGTCCCTGAGTTCCAGTGCTCTGGAAATGCACTCGTAGCCGAGTAGCCCTTACATAAGGGCCTATATGATACGAAATAAACCGGGAGGTGAATGAGACTGCAAAAAATGGGATGAATGGTGGCGCTCCCCTCCCCGGGGTGAATGACCGTGTAAGAAAGTCCAAAATTAAATTAGTGTTGCGCAAAAATCTATCGGTTCGACTATCTTTTTATATAAACACAGGTCAGAGGTCGCGGATGGAATAAACATCGAATAAAGGATGAGACCAATAGAACATCCGCGTGTGTATATGCTGCGGTCAAAAGGGGATTGGCCCGGTGCGTGATGACGGTTCGAACTCGGGTAATGTGGGTAACTGGCTTTTGAAATCAAGTGACGTCGGTTAAGAAGAGCACGAAACTAGAGAAGGTTTTCTCGGCTCTCTCCGGTTTCTTGCGTTACCAACCTGTTTTAGCGGGCGCAATTTTACAAATGCAGCTTAGTAAGAAACACACTCAGAAAAAATAAGTGGTTGAAATTAACCATTTTCAATAGTCAACACCTTATCTATGAGGAAAAAGATTAAATGACTACTTTTTGGAAGAAAATAGTAAAATATAGTTGATATCAACAATCCATAAGTTCATAAATAACAATTTTTTTAGGTTAAGACTAACATTTGCCATAGTTGAAAATAAATATCTAAAATAGTTCATTTTGATTATTGAATATAGTTCAAATCAACTACGAAAAATTATTGTAATTGACAATGAAATGTTTGGCTTCCATCAGAGCACACATTTACGGTTATATGCAGAGCGAATTGTAATTTTGTCTCGAATTTGCTTCGCGTATCAACTACTGACTGTCGTCAATTTTGACTATACCATTAGTTGATCGGTACATGCAACGGTTAAAATCCACAACTTCAGAAGTTTCACTGTGTTATTGAGCTCCATTTTCTCGCAGCAACCGTGTATAATACTCGCAAGTGTACAGTGTAGTGGGTGCAAGGTGCATTATGAGTGAGCAAAATTTTGATACACGTGATATTTTTGAATTCAAAGGTATAAATTCCAATTCAGAAGCGTTGTGTTTAAGTGAATGTGCAGCAAACGAACTTGTTGACTCTGAACAAATATCTTTATTCGTGCTAAATAGCGAAGAATCAGCCCCAGTAGAAGATCGTTCTTTGAAGGATATCCTAAAAAGCCGTAATTTAAACCAGCTATACAACGGATTTATTGGTAAGTTTTACATTTAAGTAAGTTAATTTAATAAAAAATTATATGTTATGATCTGGTTCTCGAAATCTTCTTCGGATAAATTCTGTTTATTAATGCTTATAATAGATTTACAACGTTACGATAAAATAGTTTCTGTGGTTTTCTCTTTTGCTTCGCAAAATTGAAACAAAAAGTCTACAGCGCCGTTGCGACACCATGTTCCAGTAGGTGAGTTAGCTATATCTGGGCATAGTATTTGTTCAAGTAAAAAAATATTTCCAACAGAAAATAAGGTAGTATTAAGCATATACATATACAGGGTAGCACAAAAGTTATCATTCGTTATTACATTGTAATTTTGCACTTTTGCACCGGATGATTAGTTTTGTGCCACTCTGTGTTTATAAGCATATATTTATGTAACTTCTTTTCACAGAGCATATATTATATACCAAGATTAAGTAATTGTTCGCCACGAGGAAAGCTTTTCGATAGGTACAACAATCGATTAAAAACTTTACGAAGGAAACAGTTACTCCCAGGGTCGTCAAATAAAAAGCAAAAGACCGAAACGGTAACGTCAGCCTGGAAACAAGATATCGATACAATCGGCAGAGGTATATAACCATTCAAATGAAAATCAAATGATATGGAAATGATGGTCTCCTTTGAATTTCCAGATGAAATTGAATCGGACAAGGATTTTCTAAAATTCCATCAAGACGACTGGAACACTTGTATTACGAAGTGGGAAAATCTCTTAAGCTACCGTAAATCAAACTTCGATACTAGGGCTGATTGTACATTATCCAATATTTTGGATGAATGGCCCATATTACGCCATAGTCTTGGTTACACCTTGGTTGGTAATCGCCGATATTACTATCAAGTCGTTAAAGATGTAATTTATTTTAATTCAGATCAACAGGGATTTCTTGGCAATCCATGGGGAGCGGATACATATGGGCTTAATCAATAAACGGCCGACTTTTGTACTTAAATATGGAAGACTCGAATCCAGGATTAAGGATAAGTATTGCAAGGAGCTTTTCAATTCAATCACTTCTGCAATACCAGAAGGTATAATTTGTAAGCTATTTTACGATAATTTGCAATATTTCTTAAAATCTTTCAGATGCCAGGGACGCTATATTGATGCTCACCCTACACTCGATAATTCAACCAAATAATCGCGTTAAAATAAAGAAGGATACTTCGTCTCAAAAGGCAGTTTTGAAACCCAGTATAGCGGCATCACAAGACAGTTTCCTTAATCACGTTGTCAATGGAAGCGATGTCATGGTTTTTTACGCCACCATTACATATCCATAAATTATCTGACAGTAGGAAGGCGTTACGAATCAAATATTTATAGTTCTAGTGAAAGAACATGGATTAATTTGAAAGCAATATGTGATATTACTTTGTTAGTTTTTCGACACATCATCTAAGAAAAGAACAAGAATAATATGAAAGGTTTATTGAAAAAATTTCTTTTTTATTGGACAATGTGCAATGTACTCAGTATACAATAATTTACTTAAGTTCAGTTGTGGGGGAAACCACAATGAAATCAATAAATTATTTTTGTTATTTTTCAGTTGGAAAACTTAAAAATTCTGCACTACAATTTCTAATAAACATATTTAGTTTCAAAATTAAAAATGGTTATTTTTACGGATATTCATTGGATGCCAACTATTTTTACAATGTTTTAATCTGTGTCACCGGTTGATTCTTACAACATTAATGGTTGTTCTCAACTTATACAGCTGTTGTTTTGGGAGATGTTACTTCTAACTAATTGAATGGTTGATTTCTCCTTGAAGCGTCGTTGATTAATGAGCTGTTGTTTTTTACAATGTAAATAGTTTCTTTCAACTATTCTATTGGTTAAAAACAACCATGGAGCGCAAAGTTGAAAACGACAATTTTTAACGATCAAATTTAACTGTTTCAATGATTTTCCTGATTTGAATCATCAAAATGGTTGATTTAAAGTTGAAATCAACAACTTTTTTCTCTGAGTGCATGTTCCGCCAGAAATCTACTACTACTCAATTGTCCTAACCCCTTGTAGGGCATAGCGCAGCAACTGTTCCATGTGGCCCAGTTGACGTTTCGATGGCATAAATTGGTTTCGGAGAATGCAGTTGCCAGCATGCACCTCCTGCACAGTCATGGCCACGAACGTCGTCGTGGACGGGACTCGAACCCGAAACGCCGATAGTCAAACATGAGACTGATGCCTCAACACACTGCGCTACCGGTCGCCCCAAGAAATCTGCCGTCTTTAGAAATTGTCCGCTTCTAGAAATGCGACGCCGTTAGGAGCTACATATTTCGGTGGCTGGTACAGTAAATAAATACAAATGGTGTTTATTTTTATTAATTATATTCTAAAAAGTTCAAAAAATTTGGGTTTCTTAAAATTTGCGCCCTGGGCAGTAGTCCATGTTTTACCCATGCCTAAATCCGCTACTGCGCAGATCTGTGGCGAAAGAGAATGAGTTCCTGTGTAACTCGTTGGGGCAGATGCGTCCCATTGCCCAGATCCGAGTACGATGGCGCGCCGGAGTAGTTGATGCGCTATGTGCCACCACACCAGAGGTTAATGCAAAGTAGTATGGTATGTATTGATAACCATTTTTATAACACCTGAAAATTTAAACTTAAAAAATAATAATAAAAAATTCCAAGGACATTATAATACGCACTTTATTTCCTTAAACAATAATCGTTAATCTAATTGATATATAACATGAATTATCTCTATGCTTAATACATACATACATTCGAACGAATAGAAAATTTTAAATATATTTGAATATAGTTTATAACAATAGGACTCGTTTCATCGAAGTAATATATAAATAAATACTAAAATAATAAAATTAAATAAATCTTATACATATGGCATAAAAACTTGAACTCAGATAATATCACCATTTTAAGTCAAGTAGAGTATGTAGTACAATAAAAAAATCAGTGGCTTGGCAATGTTAAAATAATAGTTGCTATCTATTATATAGTACTTTACAGCTTTCTTACAAAACTACGGCATAATACCATGCTAATTTAATACAATATTTCTTTTTTCTTTAAATGTTCTTTTGGTTCATAGCCACAAAAATCAAATTAAAATTAATACAGATCTACAATATTATTCAAATTTTGTAAATGAATATATTTTTACTAGATATTTAAACTTTATTATTCAGATATTATAAAAGAACCAAGTAGAAGTTGGCAGTAAAGTTAATTCATAAGAATCCATGTATCAATGACAACAATAAAATTACTTACATTCAAGTTTTTCTCTTTTTATCACAAGTAAGCAAATAAATACATCCTATTTTGTACATCTTAATAAATAACATATTAATAAAAATTGTTTATAGGTTAGCCCGTAGTTGTACAATCCATTGTTTGAAAAAAAGGCTACGAAAGTAGAGCCTTTGTTTCTGTTCATTTTTCCTTCTTTATTTACATTCAAGTTACATAATTAATTTAAAATTTAAATTACTTTCAAGTTACCTAATTAATTTACATTTAAATTACATTCAATTACATGATTAAGTTCCAAAAGATATGAGTGCTTCACTCATATCTTTTGGAACTTAACTAAAGTAAACTATAAATATGTTTGACTGGAAAAATATAAACAATAATGATTTATGAAAATAGCTCTACCCATTAATGAGAAATGGAATGTTCTAAAAACCATCCAAGCCGTTCAGTGCAAATTATATTTATAACCTAAGTCGTTTTTTATTATAAGATTTAATTATTTCTATTCCAATTTTTTCATTTTGAATCTTGAGAAGAGAAACCAACTAATATCAGTAGCCTGTACCCAGCGATGCCAAACACTACGATTTATCGTATTTTTTTATGATTTTCAACTTCAAATACGATTTCACGTTTTTTCTCGGGACCTAGAACAAATTTTACGATTTTGAAAAATCGAGAATGCGATTTTTACGATTTTTTTAGTTAAATAAAGAAAAAAAATCTGTATAAATATTCAAAATCTCCACATTCATCTTAGAGCTGGCGCAAACTATCGACTTTTAATCGATCGACAGTTTAGATGTTTGTCAAAAGTCTATTTATTGGGTTCACTGGGGAGGCGCATATGTAACGGACCAAGTCGGACACATAAGTGTCTATTTTTGAATTTGTGTATTTTTCACAAATGTACTTAATTTGGATTTACTTCAAATCATTTACATTTGTGAAAGGTCGCTACAGATTCAAAAGTAGGCATTTATGTGTCAGAACAAACCGCTGCAACCAAATCTCAGGGGTGAGTAAATCATCTGATTGGTGAAGCGTCCTTTTGGCGGGAAAAGTTGGTAGGAATGGTGGGGGGACGGCGAACGAATGGAACGGGTGGAAGAGGTGGAACGAGGAGTTGGATGGGATTCGCGACGGAGGACGGACTAGCCGGAGAGCCAAACGAGAAAAGAAAAAGGGAATTCTCGTCTGTCGTCGCCGCGAACAGAACTCGCCCGCACAAAAACGGTGAAAAAGCCAAAAAGACTTCACTGCCGTTGTCCGTCGTGGATTTCAGTGAAATTGTGCGAACCGTGCACTAGAATTTGTGCTCGTTCGATCCGTGTGCTGTGTGCGCCCCATTCGTGTCTGTCGCGGTGTTCCTCCGTCCTGGGCGAATCGCGTGTGTGAAAATTCGAGGGTCGCTCCGAACCTGAAAATCCTCCGGTCGTGGCGGAACTCCTCGCTCCCCGATTCCATTGAGTGCACGACAAAGTGGACGGCTGTAGTCTCGAATGCCGAGGAATTCGTTGCAATTGAAAAAAGCTCTATATCTTCGCTATACCTCAAAAATTGTGCACGCAAACCCTGCAAAAAGTGCCTAAACACCTGGCCCCTGCAATGATTGTCTCGATAGGAAAAATTAGGAATTCGCGCGTTCGTATGATGAGAAGTGAAGTGAAATCGGCCGTGCGTGCTGGTAAAGCAAAAAAAATCTGAGTGTCCTTCACATTAAGTGTAACAAAAATCATGGTGCTGTTTTGTTGCTAAAATATGGATCCGTCCCGCGTAAAAAGATACGAATCCCTGTAAATCATTCCAAGTGCATAGAAAAAAAAACAAACAAAAATTATTAATGAATGTGAAAAATCTAAAAAAAAAAGTAGTTAATCTTAAGCGACTTGAGAAGAAAAAAGGAGCACAGTGCAATACAAATTTCGGTATAATACGCGGTCCGCGCCTCCGCCCGGTTCGCTTTTCCTTGTGGGCTGTCGTAATTTCGTCATAGCCGGTGCTCGAGTAGCCCCAAAAGAAAACAACAACAACAGTGCAGCAGCAGTAATTTAAATTTATAAAAAAAAAACCCTGGACTTTGTTCTAGTCATAAGTAACTTTACCCACCACCGCTTCGTTCATTTTGTTTGTGTTTTGCTTTTTTGTTAATTGCCAATATTTTTGTTTGTAATTTGATCCTGCGTCACGGTGGCCATCGAGGAACAGGTAAGTCCACTATTTGGGCTGTCTTTTGTTTTTTTTGATACTCAAGGTTCTAAAGTAGCATACATACTTTTCATTTAGTTCGATTACCTCCCGAACGGCGGTGTTTCCTTGAATGATTTTTTTTTTGTTGTCACTAAGTTGATGCACTAATATAATGAAACTTTTCATTTAAACAATCAGTGTTTTCCTTCAAGGAATACCCCGATACCCTTTCAGGTTGGTTGAGATGAGGTGAAAGGCCTCATCTCTGGGTTCGCAATGGGAGGCCCCTATATCTCCTTCGTTTTCGGCCAAGGGGGCCTCAAGGTCGGGTTTTTCTCTGGTTATATTTCAGCGGGTTAAGAAGGCCGGGGCCCATCGCCATCTGGGCCCTGGAGCTCAAAAAGATGGCACCTGCGCTGGCTGACGCCACAATTCCTCCATCGAAAATCCCCACATTTCAACCCCCTTGTTTGTGATGTCTTCCCCAGGCCTGTGAATCCCTTCTTTTAATATGTTTGGACAGGGGCAGCGAGCGGCGAAAACCCCGCCCACATCTCCCGAACTGAGCTGCAGCAAGCACAGGCCGCCGCTTAGCTCGTTGAGGGGCCAATTTTGGCAGCTGTCAGCTTTGGCAGCTGTCACTACCGGACCTTAACGGCCAAAATGGCTCCGTCCCCATTGACACCGTCGGGTGTCTCCAAAGTCCTTTACACATATTATCGACCCGATTTGTGATTGACAGAAAAATCATAAAACCTCTGTTGCATATGCATGGAGCCATCTACATGTGAAATAAAACTCGTATTTTAGTCGTCTAAGTTGGTAGACACAAGGAACAGCCTAGTACTACTTTGCCTTAACCCCTAGCGGGGCATAGCGCGTCAACTACTCCTGCGCGCCATCGTACTCTGTTCTGGGCAATGGGACGCAACTCCCCAAAAGACTTACCCAGTGCCTGACACTCCTTTGCCACAGATCGACGCCATGTGATTCGAGGACCCCCTCTTGGTCGGCCTTGGTTGGAAATGGGGTTCCATTTCATGGCATGCAAAGCAATGCAGTTATCACTCTTCCGCAATGTGTGACCTATCCACTGCCATTTTCGCCTGCGTATCAATTCGTCGATTGGCATCTGACCCGTACGCCGACTTAGCTCTTCATTTGATATTGATTCGGGCCAGAAAATTCTTAAAATTCGACGAAGACATGAGTTGACGAAAACTTGCAGTTTTCTGGTAACTCCTACGGAAACTTTCCATGTACTGCTCCCATACAAAAGCACTGATAGTATCAGGGAGCGAAACAGGCCCAGCTTGGTTTTGATGCTGAGATAACTGCTCTGCCAGATTTTGGACAGCATGCCGTATGCGCGTTTAGCCTGGTTGATACGACGAGCGATGTCCTGCTCCGTACCACCATTTTCGGCAACAATGCTACCTAGGTAGACGAAGTTGTCCACCTTCTCCACAGGCTGCCCATTAATATTGATGGCAATAGGTGTCGGATTTATTTTTCGCAACGGCGGGCTAAGAACCTTGGTCTTGTTGGTATTAATCTTTAGCCCAACCTTGCAACGGCAGGAAGCACACAAATGCCTCTCCAATTATTACAGTCTGTGAGCCTACCCTTCTTTGGAAGTTTGATGATCAATCCTTCCTCCCACTCAGTGGGAAAGGTCTCTGTATTCCACGCTTTATCAACAAGTTGGTTGAGGCAAATCGGCAGTTGCGCTTGGCGCGGCTTGATAAAGTTCGGCAGGGATACCGTCGAGTCCGGCGGCCTTTCCTCGTTTTAGTGCAATAATTGCAGTGACTATTTCCTCCTTAGTCGGGGCAGTGGACCGTATACGCACATTTTGATGGTTGGCTAAATTATTATCTATATGAGGGTGAAGTTCACCAGAGGTTACACGGTTCAAGACCGCGGCGAAGTGTTCTTTCTACCGCCTCATTTGATCTTCTTCCAAGATAAGTAGCTTTCCATCATTATCTTTCACCGGATGTTGGCAGGAGTTACGACCACCTGTAAACTCCTTGATGACAACGTATACGGCGTTTAAGTTGTTACTTCTTGCGGCTTCTTCTGCTGAGGCTAAAAGAGAATTCGCATAAACTCTTTTATCGCGTCGCACACTACGCTGAACTTCTCGAGCTTTCGGACGGTAAAGGAGTTTGATGCTGCTTCGATTGTCGTCTGATGTGGCCTAGTGGCTATATGCGATGCTCGACTCGCTCTCTTTTGCGATTAGATGTTCAAGTGTGCACATCGATCGATCGATAAACAAAAAGTCTTATTATATACAATATATCTGAAAAACGACTTTAAATAAACGTAACAAATGGCGACGAGGTAAACTAAAGGAAATAAAGAAAAAATATAGTTAAAATGGTTCCTCTTAAAATGTGTAAAGTAAAGCTAATCTAGAAATTGACTCGCGAAATAGTGCGGTTTAAAGATAAAAAATGGCGAAGTTAATAGTCAGCATTGGAGAATTTAACGATGCAGAAGAAGACTGGGAGTCCTATCAGGAGAGATTTGATTTGTTCGTTATAGCGAATGATATTGACGAAACCAAAAAAGTCAGTACGTTATTGACATTAATTGGCGCAAAATGTTACAAGCTTGTGAAAAATTTGTATGCTTCCGCCCTATCGAGTACAAAAGGATTTGATGAAATAAAAGAAATTTTGAAAAATCATCTATCGCCATCACCATATTACATTGCAGAACGAGATAAATTTGAAAAGAGGAATCAAAAAGATGGTGAAAATATAAGTGAATATATTGTGGCACTCAAACATGCGGCGGTGTATTGCAAATTCGGTGGAAGTTTGTCTGAGCATCCACGTGATCGACTTATAGCAGGTATTCGCAATGAGGAAGCTAAAAAGAAAATTCGATTCAGCCGCGAAGAGGACTTAACATTCAATAAAGTGGCTGAAATCGCTCTCGCATTTGAACAAATGGATCTAGAACGCAAAACGAGTGATAAGCATAACAGTAGGTACAGCAATGTCAACTATGTATGTACGTGTAAAATTCTCAAAAGAAATCCCAACAGAAGTTTTATAACAAGCAGAGAGAAGATCAGAATGTGAAAGCTGGTGAAAGTACAGCAAAACCGGATCAGCAGGCAACCGCATCTCATTGTTCGTGTTGTGGGCGAACAAATCACATTTTTCGAAACTGCCGATATAAGGCTGGACGAGGGCGATATGGATGACGACATCACTCAGAGCCAACCAACCAATGTAGCTGCTGTGGAAGACGAATCATCAAGTTTCTACCGGTCTAACTTTGTGTATCAACAAATGCAAACAATGTGGCAAGATCGGACACTTACAAAAAGTGTAGTGTACACACAAAATGTATCTTTTAACGCATTCTATGCACATTCCAATATACGTGTGTACACGCAAGCGAATCTATTTTTAGAATTCTTCCACAGCTGATTGCAATAAAGACAACGTCCGAAGCAAACCCAAGCATTCGTATGACATTGATCCTTGACCTGTATGCGGTCATATTGGTGTGAATGCATGTACGCACACATATTAGTTCAAGGATGGGTCAACTCTATCTATGTTTGGTTTGCGGATGGGCGGATCTTTGTTGCAACAGCCAATAGGACACTCTGCATATATAGACTTATATTATACAGGAACGGGGTAATAATTCCCTCTTCCTTTTTAACTTGTAGTCATCGTTTAGTACTTAATTTAGAACTTAAGATTATTGTATAAATAGAGTAGAGTTAAGCTAATAAAATCAGAGAGAAGTTCCGATCGAGCTGTGATACAGTGCAGACGTGCGCTGTACCTGTGTCTAGTGTCGGACTTTTAAGGAGTGCGAAAAAGTGAATTTTCGTTCGTGTTTAGGTTCTCACAGGAACGATGGAGGACGAAGACGCGTTCTCGCGTGAGCTGAGGATGATGGACAAAGTATTCTTGGAATCAGCGACCAAGGAAGCGAAACGGAAAAGAAGTGTTACCCCACCCGAGGAGAAAACGAAAGCGAAATCTGCGAGTGCAAGCAACAACCCGAACGACGACGACCTGATGACGGAAATTCGAAACCTGAAGCAGTAGCTGCAGGAGCAAAGAAGATATTTAGCGAAACAAAAAGCCGACCACGATGCCGAAATGGCGAGCATAAAAGAATTCTATGAGATGGTTATCGAGCGAGGAGCACCGATACCCGACAAAACGAGCGATAGCGACGAATGGAAGACCTGTAAGTCGAAGACGAGTAAACATCGAGCCGCGACGACCACCAACATGAAGACAATTTCGGAGAATCGATTTTCTGCCCTGGACGAGGGCGATATGGATCACGACATCACTCAGAGCCAGCCAACCAATGTAGCTGCCGTGGAAGACGAATCATCAAGTTTCTACCGGTCTAACTTTGTGTATCAACAAAAGAAGAAGCCGAAAAAATCTGCCGAAGTTAAAAAGGTGAGTGAAATTACAACTAACCATAAAGCTTCCCCATCTACCGCCACCACTACGACCCCCCCTAAAAAGGAGAAAATTCCACCTATCCAGGGCTATGATCTAGATATCCCTGAGTTAATATCTACTCTCAAGGAGAAGAAGATCAAGGCTAATATTAAAAATAAAGCCCAAAATAAGTGTTTGAAATTCTGCGAAAGCGTGGAAGATCATAACGCCGTCTTCGATTTTCTAAAACAATCGAAATTCTCGGCAACTACAACCACCCCGGCCAGCATGAGAACTAAATCTCTCGTGATAAAAGGACTTCACTCCTATTGTGAGCCTTCAGCTCTGCTGGAAGAAATCAAATCAGACTATCCGGAAATAAAGATCCGATCAATAGCAAATTTCCTTTCAAGAGCTGACAAAGTAAATAAAAGAAATAATCCTTCATCCCCAGAAAAATCCACCTCGGGGCTTTTCATAGCCACTTTTGAGCCGGATCAGGATCTAAGGGAGGTCAGGAAGATCAAATCACTCTTTTACCAGACTATAAGCTGGGATAAGCTTAAAATTAGAGACCGCCTACAAAACTTTGGCCATGTAGCTCAAAATTGCACGATTAAACATCGCTGCGTAAAATTTTTGAGGGATCATGAAAGATTTGAATGTCCTAAGACCCCATCAGAACAACCAAAGTGTTGCAATTGCAACCAAGAAGGCCACCCAGCCAACTACAGGGGCTGTCCGGCATATTTAGCCTTATTAAACAAAATGAAGGCGGCTAAGGAAAGAAAAAGAGCATTGAACATCGATACTCAGTTCAAAGTTCAAACAGTAAGCAACAATCTGAGGAATCCGTCCACCTCCTATGCGCAAGCCGCTAAGGAAATTACAAACACCTCGGCGAAATACCAAATGGAATTAGCCACTAGATTTAACAGCGAATCACAAAAAGCCACCTCTGCGGAGGAGAAACAGTTTGCAATGATTAAATTCATCCTAGCAATATGCAAGTAAGCCTAACAGCTCTTAACGCATCGTCACTTATCTCGCACGCCCAAAGGGCATGTGCACAACTCCTCATTGACTCCATTGGTTCAGATTTTTTCTTTATATCTGAATCAAAACTAAACCATAGGCACATTGTAAAATTTAAAAATTACAATATGGTAAGAAATGACGGTAACGCAGGGACAGCAATACTAGTCAAAGATAACATCGAATTCCAGCCTTTCTTAATGCCTGACTTCGCACACTGCTCTGCAACTGCTATAGTGTGTAAAACCGCCGATAACAAAAGGTTACTCCTAGTATCCTTCAATGTTAGAGGCCAACCTAGAGTTGAAGCAATCAGAGCAGATTTAAATCAGTTGATGAGCATCTACCCTCGCTTCACGCATGTGATTATTGGAGGAGACTTCAATGGCAGACATCCTGATTGGCGAGATCTCAAAATCAACTCGAATGGGAAGATTCTGAGTAAATGGTTGGAAGACTGTTTCCCCGACATATATTCCGTCATTTCACCTCTGGTTCCCACGAGGCCGAGTAGCTCATCCGTCTTGGACTTTTTTCTGGTCTCAGATGACATAAAGAACAGTCTATCTTCGTATAGTTGCCAGACTGAAACTGGGATGTCGGACCACTTTGCGGTAAAGCTGGAACTTAACCTAGTCTCGATAGGACAACTATCAGAAGCTACCCCTGTTATGATGAGAAACTTTTCCAAAACGGATTGGAATCAGTTTGCCCATGATCTGAATAAGTCTGTCAGATTCTCCTGCCCCCCAACTGATAGAAATCTGTCTCGGGTAGAAATTGACGAATCTGTTACATGCATAACATCTAAAATCGATGAGGCAGCCGAAAAGCATTCCCAACTTGTTCAGTTAGGGAAATACAGGTTGAGCCCATTTCCCCCGGAGATCATAAAACATCTCAAGACCAGACAGCTGTGGCGCAAGATGCTGAAGAGATTGTACCATAGAAATGGCAATAAAACTTCGCATGAATACAAGTGCTTGCTCTCACAAGTCAATTGTTTGAGTAAATTGATTCGAGAGATGGTCGAGGCCTTCAGAAACAAACAACTCATAGAGAGGCTTGCCAATATTCGACCTGGAGCAGACGCTTTCCGTGAGGTCAAGATCATCTCTGGACAATTGAATCGGAAAGACACTCCGTTAAGAACAAATGGCCGTCTAATTTACGATAACGTAGAAAAGGCGTCACTGTTCGCGGAATCCTTCCGTGCGCAATTGAATTGTGTAAATACTGACACATCGGCGACACTGAGAAGCACGGTGGAGGAAACCATTAGAGGCTTCGCGGACGATAATGATTTTCCAATAACCCACTTCTCAGTGGAAAACCCAGCTAATAAACCAATTGATGCAGATATGTTCTTGAGAATGTCACAGCTAAGAAAGATCATATCTTTTATCAATAGCAAAAAATTTCAAATTTCAAACCTAATGATCCGGAAACTCCCTAGTAGGGTGTAATAACTCGTGTCAGGTTGACATATTTCTTGGTAAATGATGATACGGCCTGTAGGTATCTTGTCTGTTTTCAAATTGAAGAACTGGATTCATTGGGTTGTGACAGTTCTCCAATTTTGAAAACGGATACACCCACAGGCTAATATCCGACAGGTGGCGGTGGCCAAGTTACAAGGGAAATTTCCAACAATTTCCCTCGCGACTGAGCTTTGGGATTTTCTCGGTAGAGGGTCTCAGAGGGAAATTCTTTCGTCCACATGGGCTCTTCTGCTGACAGATTTCTAAAGAGACGGACGTCTCTATATAGGTACTCTCTACTCGAGGACGGAAATAGCACAACGCTTCTCGGAGTCAGCAAGTAAGTTGCAACCATTAAAAATAAATATATACGGGGTAGTTTCGGGATGATGCTGCTAATCCTTTACTGGTTTTAGGTTTTTCTGTTGTGCGCCGCCACGAGTGTGCATTTGGCAGGAAACCTCCCGTGCCGGGGCTTCGCCACCGAACGTCAACAAGTGACTGAGTGCGTGCGGCAGGAAACCTCCCGTGCCGGGGCTTCGCCACCGAACGTCAACAAGTGACTGAGTGCGTGCGGCAGGAAACCTCCCGTGCCGGGGCTCCGCCACCGAACGTCAACACGAGGCAGAGTGCGTGCGGCAGGAAACCTCCCGTGCCGGGGCTCCGCCACCGAACGTCAACACGAGGCAGAGTGCGTGCGGCAGGAAACCTCCCGTGCCGGGGCTTCGCCACCGAACGTCAACAAGTGACTGAGTGCGTGCGGCAGGAAACCTCCCGTGCCGGGGCTTCGCCACCGAACGTCAACAAGTGACTGAGTGCGTGCGGCAGGAAACCTCCCGTGCCGGGGCTCCGCCACCGAACGTCAACACGAGGCAGAGTGCGTGCGGCAGGAAACCTCCCGTGCCGGGGCTCCGCCACCGAACGTCAACACGAGGCAGAGTGCGTGCGGCAGGAAACCTCCCGTGCCGGGGCTCCGCCACCGAACGTCAACAAGTGACTGAGTGCGTGCGGCAGGAAACCTCCCGTGCCGGGGCTTCGCCACCGAACGTCAACACGAGGCAGAGTGCGTGCGGCAGGAAACCTCCCGTGCCGGGGCTCCGCCACCGAACGTCTACACGAGGCAGAGTGCGTGCGGCAGGAAACCTCCCGTGCCGGGGCTTCGCCACCGAACGTCAACAAGTGACAGAGTGCGTGCGGCAGGAAACCTCCCGTGCCGGGGCTTCGCCACCGAACGTCAACACGAGGCAGAGTGCGTGCGGCAGGAAACCTCCCGTGCCGGGGCTTCGCCACCGAACGTCAACAGGACTGCGCCCGACACGAGGCTTGCCGTCCGGATTGGAGATCCGTCCAAAAGAAAAGTAAAACAAAATTAGACCGAGGTATTTTGTGAATGTCCGTAGAATAGTAGTAATTAGTGTATGTTTCTTAGTGTAGAAAAATAATATAATTTAACAAAAAGATCAAGTTATTATTTGTAAGAAAAAAATAATATTTATTTGACCGCGTACGTATTGGGAATTGTGCTGTGCATTGTGCTTGTCCTGTAGTGGCCGCCACCGGAAGTAGCAATCGTTAATTTGAATCCGTAAAGTAGCTGAAAAAGAAGAAAAAAAAGAGACAAAATTAAATAATACAATGTAATATTTTTTTTTTTTTTTTCAAATTCCATTTAAAAATTTATTTAATATATCTATGTATTTTTTTGTTGTAATAAAATAATTGTATCAATGTATATTATGTGTTGTGATTAGGAATTTCTGAAGGGGGTGTCTGGGCTCAATGGGGCCTCTAGGGACGTGGAGCCGTCGTACCTATTTCCGACCACCCCTGTCCCATCCGATTAGGGGGGTAAGAGGCTGGTCTTATCCGGGCCAGGGTGGGTCGGTCTCTTTTTTTTTTTTTTTTTGTGGTAGTCTTTTTCGTAGATCGGGCTATTAAAGCACCTGATACAAGTGATGAGCTGTGTGACCATCTGTCCCGGACCTTAAGTTATACGACCCCGACCCGCATCTCACCGAACTGAGCTGCTTGCAAGCAGGTGCAAGGTACCGGTGGTGTTTTTGTAAAGCAGCAGTACAGATTTCATTACAAGGGTGTTAAATATCATATTAGTGATTTTTAACAACGCCTACAACATAGGGTATTTTCCCGACGCATGGAAGATTGCCAAGATCATCCCGATCCACAAGAGGGGAGACGCTCAAAATGCGAACAACTACCGCCCTGTCTCTTTACTGTCCAACCTGGGGAAATTGTATGAGAAATTTAGGACTCTCAAAGTCCTAAAGTTTGTCGAAAACAATTTAATAATTCCACCACATCAATTTGGCTTCAGAGCTGGCCATAGCACACAACATGCTACCGCAGTTCTGATTAACGATATCACGCACCATCTAAATGAAAGCAATCGTCCCTCAATCGTATGTGCCCTCGACCTAGAAAAGGCATTCGATTCAGTTTGGACGAAAGGACTGATTTTTAAGCTGATAAACTTTGATTTCCCCTCACATATCGTGAAAATAATCATGAGCTTCTTCGAGATCAGGAAATTCTTTGTGGATATCAAGACCTCCACATCCGATGAGTTGGACGTATCTTCAGGCGTCCCACAGGGATCCATATCAGGACTGATACTGTACAACATCTTCACGGCAGATATCCCAACCCCACAGGAACTGTCCTCGGTTAAAATCCTCCAATACGCAGATGACACATTGATCTACGCGGCGAGAATGGATCCGTACAAAGCAGCTCGGGAAATTAATGAATATCTAGCAACACTATCTTCCTACTTCAACAAATGGGGTATAAAAATTAATGAAGCCAAAACCCAGTTGACAGTTTTTAGAAACGCCTCCAAGTATACGTTCTCAAGAGCAATACGCAGAAGAGCAAAAAGAGTCAGGATCAAAATAGGCAGTTCGGAAATAAGCCCATCACAAACTTTGAAATATCTGGGGATTAATTTTCATCAACTTTTGAAGTTCAACCCGCACTTGCAGGCAGCATTAAGAAAGGGTTCGATAGCTTACAGGAGTTTAACAGGTCTGATGAAAAGATCAGTCGGGCTGTCCAGCCGAGTTAATGTCATTTTGAACAAAACTCTTATCAGACCCATCATCACTTACGGAGCATCAACTTGGCTAGCGTGCTCAAAAACAGCTATGCGAAAAGCGGAAAAATTAGAACGGAAAATCCTTCGAAGCTGTATGGGTAACTACTATGACTGGAGGAGAAAGAGGTACGTACGAAACAGCACGCTGTATCGGAACACCGAAGTCACTTCACTCAGTAAATACATTCTTGAGATTTCTAGGCGGTTCTTTGCAAACGCAAAGGAACATAATAATGCCAGAATAAGCGACATGTCAAACGTAAATATCCATCAGATCGGAAGATATATCCAACCTGTCGCAATCTCCAATGAAATTCACGAGGCGTTTTTCGATGGAATGTATTCGTATAGGAATAGACCAACTCAAATGAGGAGTTGAAATGGCTGTTAGTGTGGGCCATTGTGCATAGCTAGTTATTTAGCTTTAATTTTCTTCTTTTTCCACCCCCACCCCACCCTTTTCTTTTGTTTATTTTCTTTCCAGGTTTTTGTTTCTTCCTCTCTTTTCAGTTTACCCCTTATTCTCTTTTCAGTTTCTTCTTTTTCAGTTGTAAATTATGATAGATTAAGAAAGTAGAATAAGTTTAGATTAAGCTAGCTAGTAAGAAATAAAATCAAATATCCTGTGTAATCAATCAGCCGGTTGCAAGCTGAAGAGGAAACTAAATAAGTATAGAATATTTTATTAGTCATAAGACCAAACAGATCCTCCATTGTTAAGGAGTATTTAAATATAAGTCAAGAAATTGGGCAGGCCAAATATATAAAATATTTTAATTATATATGCAGAACCACTGCTTTCCTTTTTGGATACAAATGGTAAGTCTTGCGGAGATCGATTCTGCATAGTAAAATTCTGGCAGTGATGCCTACTAAAGAGCAGGGACGGCTGCTCTAAAAAACCCACGTCCAACTTCTAATTTAAATCTTTTTCTTTCTTCTATCGTGGCAATTCGACGAACGTTTAACCTTACAAAAGTATGCAAAGCAAAGAAAAGTCAGCAAGCAGTATGTCATTTGGAAGAATCGGAATCCGATCGTATAAACAAAGTCATCAATTTGTTTAGTGTAAAGGAGAGTAACTCTAATAATAATAAAGTTGAAAATGTAATTTCTAATAATGAATTCTTATCTTTAGGTGCAGCAAGCGAAACAAAACCATTCATTGTGAGCCTTCTAGTCCAAAACGTCCCAATAAGCATGGAGGTAGATACGGGAGCTGGAGTCTCACTAATTTCGGATGTGGTCTATCGCGAAAAATTCAGTGATTTGTGTTTGAATCGGTGTGACATGGTCTTAAAATCGTATACAGGTGAGCTAATTAATCCACTGGGATACATGAAGTTATTGTATTGTATTGCCCGGCAATAAAATTTCACATTTGTACTCAAGAAGTTTCCGTTTGACACTTATCGGATCAATAATTGGAGGACGGCCTCGACGTTTCATATTTTCGAATAATGAATCTACAATAGATTCTTCTCCAAAATCAGAGCAACACTTTCTCACTTGCACAAAACGACTGGTGTTTGAAAAGAAAAACGGTTGGCGTTTGAAAAGAAAAGTTTCAGTGCATGGACAGCTTTCGTCCACTTAGGCGGAACGACGGAACCAAGCGATCGCACACATTGAGCGGCATCATAAATTATGTGAAATCGCTACAAAGGTCTAGCCAATTAAGTATCGAGCCAAATACAATATCCACCCCAATAATTGGCCATTACACTGCTATGTGTGCACGACAAGGAGATTTCAGGATCGAGTACAATGACTTGTGCCAAACAGAAAATATTATTTCTAAGGAAACACTAGTAACTCCGAGTGTACTAATTTTTTTCTCGTGAAGATTCGCGATACAAAAATTAAAAATGTGTTTGCCAACGAATTTTACCAATTGTGTTTTTTTTTCTATTTTCAGTGAAGCAAAAACTAAATTTGTACAAATTTGACGACGCTAGAGCATTTACATCGGGACTAGGACATTTAATTAGCATTTAAATAGCCCTTAATTCCCATGTAGGTACTCGAAAAATGAATAACATTGAATAAAAAAAAAACTATGATATATAAAAATTAATATATATAAAAAATGTATTTAAAGGAGCATTAAAATCAGGAGTAGGGCGCGAAGCGTGAAGGGCATCATACCTTCGGCAAGCTAACCGAAGGCTAGCTTGTTTTTTTAACAAATAGTTTTTGTGTTTGTTTCATTATGTCAACTCAGGAGGATACCGCTTGCTCCTCAACCCCTCTAACTATAGGCCCGGTGTCAAATAAACTTCCACCTTTTTGGAAAGATTAGCCGGAGATGTGGTTTAAACTAGCGGAAGCTCAATTTGATGTTGCACGGATAGTTTCGGAGACAACAAGATTTAATTATTTATTATCTATACTCGATTCCGAGTCAATTAAAGTTGTTGGTGACTTATTGTTAGTGTGCAACCCTTCATTAGAACAGCCCTACACAGTATTGTGGGATGCATTGATTTCTCGTCTTTCTTTGAGTGAGGCAACAAAATTAAAGCAACTTCTCACAAATATTTGTTTAGGTGATAAATCGCCTTAACAATTATTTAGAGAGATGCGGCAATTGGCTCGAGAACAAGTCAGCGAAGACCTTCTGAAGACTCTATGGCTTCAAAGTCTTCTTGACAATATTCAAGCTATTCTTGCTTGTAATTTTTCCGGTTCAATTATAGACTTATTAGCCAGTGCGGACAAAGTTAGTGAAATTTTTGTACGACCTTCTATTTTCAGTGTTGATAACGAAAATTATTCAATGAAAAAACGAACTAAATGAGCTTAAATCTCAAATTGCAGTTCTTACTCGTACAATTCAAGACACGAAATTGTATCAACAAACAAATCTCGTACCCGCAGCAATTCCCGGAACCGTAAAACGAAAAAAGAATATTGCTGGTACCATTTCAAATTTGGTGTTAAAGCCCACAAATGTGTTGAGCCTTGTTCTTTTAAGTCTTTCGATTCTTCTAACACCAAAATTGATGCCTCGTCAAAAAACTAGATTGCGTGAAGTCTTCGGCGACTGACTTTGCTAGATTTGGTTCATGTCGCCTTACAATTTTTGATAATTCTACCAAATGTAGATTTCTAATTGACACGGGTGCCGACATCTCGGTGATTCCTGCTTCAGCTGTCTGCAGACGTTTTCCCGACTCTCTCAAACTTGCTGCTGCTAATACGTCTACCATCAACACATTACCATAATTCCTTAACCAGGTCAGAGCTTCCGAGATCGCCGAAACCCCAGCCTGCAGGACACTACAAAAGTTGGGAAGACGGTAGGATAAGTTGATTCCCAGTGCCTCCGAGTAAATACCAATCCCAACTCTGTCTACGGTCCTAGAGCAATCCGTGTAGATAACCAAGGAGTTGGAGGTTAAGGGTACATTGTCAGCCCATAGGCTTCTCGTCGGTGTCAGGCTGGTGTAATTCCTAAAAGGTTGCCCAGAATAGTTGAGTGGCCAGTACTCGACGCACGCCGTTGGCCTGTTTCGCGAAGACGAAGGGCCGTGTTCCCCGCCAGTTTTTCGCCAAATATGTCAAGCGGGAGCAAGTTTAGCAGCGTGTCCAAGCTGGCTGACGGAGTTGTTCTAAAGGCCCCCGTCGTGGCAATCGCTGCTAGCCTTTGCACTTTACTTAACAGGTGACAATAGGACGCCACTTTTAGTGCCGCCCACCACACACAAATGCCGTACAGTAGAATTGGCCGTGAGTAACAGAAGCGTAAAATCTTGTACATATATCCGTAAGTGGACGAGAGACTTTCGCTGTGTCTAACAGGATCTTTAGGGGGTAAATTCACGGGAAAAAATTCTGATTCGTATACCCAGACCATGATTTCTAACAATTACATCTATCGGCCTTTCTGTCTCTTTCGCTCTAGTACAATTTGTAAGGGACAGGGATAACGAAAATTGATCTGTTTACATCCTGCTCTTGGGATTCGTATGTATTGTAGATGCTTCGTTATAAGTCGATAATGCGTGTTTCTTTCACCTGTATATAGTTTACCATCTCTGTTGCTCACTGTCATTTACTGGATCAGTGAGATAAAACATCCAGTTAGCCAAATCTTGACTATTAAGCAACCGGGTAAAGAAATGGGGCACCTGGTACTCTGTTGTTCTTGTGGAAGGATATGGAGCATGTAACGTTTGTCTTTTGAGCAGATACAAAATTTTTTATCTGTCCAAGGATTTTTCTTTCGCATTTGCAATTTTTTGTAAACTGGCGAAATTCAAATGTTGTTGTGTTTGTGTTTTTAGCCAATTGGGAGGCATCATCTGTTCGATCTATAGATCTGCGATCTCAGCCCGCACTGATACCGATACCGACTAGCTGAGAACTTCAGTATTGCGCTAAAAATTTCTATTTCTCATACGTGCAATTCTAATTCTAATTTCTATATAGGTGCATGAGTACACTTTGTCGACGGCGACGGCTTGTCACTTGTCGTTGAGTTCTACATGCATACATCATAGTTAAAAAAAAGCGGCGCGAAATAACACCAACAGTAGGATATGATATTTTTTTTATCCAAACGAGGTTGTTTGTATCCGTTTTAACAGCACCTGTGCGGAGTTTAAAATCTGAAATTCAGGTGGGTGTAATTCATTTATCGATACCTTTTATGGTGTTCAAAACCTATAATTTCAATATTTACACCTATTCCGTTCATACACCGCATTTGGATGCTCCTCAACCCGCAAGGGGGTTCTTAGGGGGGGGGGGGGGGGGGAGATGAAAGTATTTATTCTTTATTGTTGATTAGGTATAGCTAATTGCTTATAGGTATTAGGTTAAATATAATTAGTTTAATTCGTTCATTAATGATCTGATAGTGGGATAAGATTTGAGCTTGTAGGAGATTAGACTAGCTAAACTCGTATTTCGTTATTATTGTTATTTATTTATTATTGTTAGTATAGGTAGGCAACAAATTTACATACAAAATTACTATTTATCTTTCCTAATCCATTTAACTTTGCTATTTCCTTACTTGTATTTTTAATTTGGTTATTTAATCATTAATTTAGAGTATTTGTAGTGTAGTTTTCACCTATTTATCTGTTGCTGTTATTTATTCTATTCACTAATTTAGTCCTAGAAATGCCCGTGGAAAATACACCCCAGTCAGTTAGGGCTCGTGGTCGAGGTGCACTGCCAAAATAGGGCGTGCAGACACGGAGTCAGGCACGAGCTGATTCTTCGCCGACTCCACCAAATACACCTACAGGTGAAACCCATCCCTTTTTGGGTTTTGGCCAAATGGAACCAGTTCATCGATTATTCCATACGCCCGCACCACAACCATAGCCCCAACCTCAATTTGAAGATGCTGCAGGTGCACAATCCCTGCCGATAATGGGACAACAAATCCCAAAAACATTCCAGCAGGGGTTGGAGGTTTCCACTTTCGTCTTGGAAACCCGGTTCCTCAGCCTCTTCCGGACCTTCATCAGGGTCTTCTAGACTCACTGAAGGCATATATCGATCAGGCAATCCGCCAGCAGCTGCCTGCACCGGCCTCAGTACCTTCCTCTACGAATAACCCACCTATTTTGAGTTCTCCAGCCGCATCAGTGAATCGGGGAAGCCAAGTTCCTGTCGCTCCAGTCGGGAGAATATTTAGAATAATTTCCGCCTGGGGTCTCCGATTCAATGGAGAGGCCGTGGACGAGTTCATCCGTCAGGTTGAACTCTTCACGGACCGAACATTAGGAGGTGATTTTGATCAGTTGTGCCTGTGTGCACACCTCCTGTTCGAAAAGGATACAGCCACTTGGTTTCGTCGATTTGCTGGCGGCTGCAGAAACCAATATACGTGGGAATCCTTAAAAGAAGCTCTTAAAGAGCAGTATGGGAACAGATACGACGATGATGACCTCCTTGATGAAATGAGAGGTCGTCACCAAAAGACTGGTGGGGATTATGACGCTTTCGTTGAAAGTATCATGCGGATCAATGATCGTATGTCCTTCAAGCTTTCAGACGGGGAGCTGACTCGCATCGTGCGGAGAAACCTGCGCCCCTACCTAGCTCATCATCTCGCCTTGGAACATATACGTTCCCTGCGTGATCTCCGATTGAGTGTCAGAAAGCAGGAGAATGTAGAAAAACGCGTAGAAAAATGGGGTTGTTCGCGTGATGTGGGTCAACCTTCTCGGCGGAGAGTCGAGGAATTAGAACCTCATGAATTTTCGGAAGAGGAAGAGGAAACGAGTGCTCCAGTGGAGGAGTTGAAACCTTCTGCCACTTGCTGGAATTGTCTCAAACCAGGACACACGTATGCCGATTGCATGGGCGAACGTAGGATATTCTGATTCGGTTGCGGAGCTGCAGGGATCTACCAACCGCAGTGTCCCCGTTGCGCAAAAAATCGGGATCGCCGGAGATCTCAACAACACTAGAGATCTCCCAAGGAAGTGCAGAGCAACCTGCCTTCGACCAATGCCACCAAATAAACCCTGCGTTTGTAGACACCGGAAACTCTTGCCAGGAACAGAATATACGGGTTTCTTCCAAGCAATCTGGCATTTCAACACCTGATGTGTCTAATATACCTGCTACGTCTTCACCTGATTTGTCAAAACCGGAAGCTCTGACTGAAACCCCGAACTTGCGTATTTTACCTCGAAAGCAAAACCATTTAGATGCGAATGGTTCATTACCAACTCAGTCGAGCGCAGTTATTACCGTGAATTCTTCACCTTCCACCAATGTATTATCATCTGCCTCTGAATCGCACGCAGTTCCAATTCATTACAGTCATAAGCCGCTGCATGAACGTATGAAAGAGTACCAGTCAGCTCGTCGTCGAATTTTCAGTGCTGACGAACTAAAACCATGTCGCCCAAAACGTTCCACGTTACGCCTACGTAAGTTCTGGCGTAATGTTTTGGCCAATCGTCGACGTTGCTCTGGTATTCTTTTAGACCGCCCTCGTAATGGTATTAGATCATACGCTGAGGTTTTCATGCTTGATACCTCAGTAAGTGGCCTGGTTGATACGGGAGCGTCATGCAGTGTAATTGCGTCGAATTTTGTGAAGAAATTCCTGGCGGAACCCAATCATCCTTGGTAGAGATTTCGGATGGGGGTTACAACTACTGATGGCACTCGCCATTCTGCAGTTGGAAAAATTTCCACTACGGTCACCTTTGGAGGGCGCACAGAAACCATCGAGTTTTTGATAATGCCCACCCTCAGCCAGAATCTCTACCTCGGAATCGATTTCGTGCGCAGATTTGAGCTTGCTCCTGCACTTTTCAATGACTCTCTATATTCGGCAGCTTTGTCTCTGGAACCTCTTGAACGTGGAGTCAACCAACATCCATTGACCGCGTCTGAACAAGCTAGCCTCAATGCAGTCATTGCAAGATTTCCGTCCTTTTCTGCGGAGGGCTTAGGGCGTACAAACTTAATATCACACGCCATCGACGTCGGAGGCAGCAAGCCTATTAAGCAGAGATACTATGCGATCTCTCCCGCCGTCGAAAAGCTTCTCCATGCAGAAATAGATCGGATGCTTGCAATGGGTGTCATTGAGGAATCCCAACGCGCTTGGTCATCCAGTCACCATTGTAGTCAAACCTAATAAAGTTCGCTTGTGCCTGGATGCACGTAAGGTCAACGAGGTGACGTTGAAGGACGCTTATCCTTTGCCACTCATTGACGGAATTCTGAGCCGCCTCCCAAAGGCCAAATTCATTTCGAGTTTGGACTTGAAACATGCGTTTTGGCAGATTCCACTCGATGAGGCGTCAAAGGATAAGACTGCCTTCACCATCCCCGGTAGACCGTTGTATCAATTTGTTACAATGCCTTTTGGGCTTTGTAACGCCCCGCAAACGATGCAACGGCTAATGGACCACGTCATTCCAGCGCACTTGCGACACCAAGTGTTTGTCTACTTGGATGATCTGTTGGTGATTACGTCATCTTTTGAAGAACACCTCAAGCTACTGGAGGAAGCAGCCTTCTGCATGAGAAAGGCTGGGCTGACCTTGAATATAGAGAAGAGTAAGTTTGTCATGAAGGAAGTCTCTTATCTGGGTCATGTTATCGGTCACGGAACCATCGGGACTGACTCTGACAAAATTCGCGCAATAACTGACTTTCCCAAACCGAAGACTGTTAGACAACTGCGTCGATTCCTGGGTATGTGCGGATGGTATCGGCGCTTCGTACATAATTACGCAGCCATTTCGGCCCCGCTAACAGACATGCTCCGCAAGAACCCTGGTTTTGTCTGGACAGAGGAAGGTTCTTCGGCATTCAATACGCTCAAAGACAGCTTGACTAAGGCACCCATATTGCACAGCCCGGACTTTTCGCGTCCATTCGCAATACATTGCGACGCAAGCCAGGACGGCATTGGGACTGTGCTTACACAAACCACCGACGACGACGCTGAAGTGCCTATAGCGTATATGTCGAAGAAGCTTAATTCTGCCCAGCGAAATTATACTGTCACGGAGCAGGAATGTTTAGCGGCGGTCCATACTATAAAAAAATTCCGCGCATATGTGGAGGGTCAAGAATTCACCATAGTGACTGATCACGCTTCGCTGAAGTGGCTAATGAGTCAGTCGGATCTAAATGGTCGACTGGCTCTATGGGCGCTTAAACTCCAAGGGTTTAAGTTTGCCATCGTTCACCGGAAAGGAAGCCAAAATGTGGTTCCTGATACCTTATCTTTGGCTTTGAGCGACCCGTTTGATGACTCTGTGGAAGTGGACTTGGATTCTCCACACTTCCGGTCACCAAAATATCTAGACCTTATCGACCACATTACCTTGCATCAACATCAACATCAACTCCCAGACTTAAAGGTATCTAATGGATTCGTGTACAAACGAACGGAGTACGCGACCGGAGATGAATTGCAGGAGCAATTATCCTGGAAACTTTCGGTTCCAGAGGAGCTACGGTCGGACTTGCTTATAAGAGCGCATGACCATCCCTTGAGCGCTCATGGCGGTATCACCAAGACACTCAAACGCCTTCGTGCACTATTCTTTTGGCCAAAGATGGTCAAACAGGTCAAAGAATATGTGTTGTCTTGTGATATCTGCAAGTCCACCAAAGCTCCGAACCAATGCCTTCGCCCTCCTATGGAAGGCCAATTCACCTCCGATCGTGTATTCCAAAGATTGTACATGGATCTGTCAGGTCCTTTCCCCAGGTCTAAATCAGGTAATGTGGGCACGATAGTCTTAGTGGACCATTTATCCAAGTTCTCTTTCGTAGAGCCTATCAAAAAGTTCAAAGCTGTGATTCTGACCAGTTGGCTTGAGACTCGGATTTTCCATGTTTTCGGGGTTCCTGAGACAATGGTGACGAATAATGGCGTGCAGTTTAAGTCTCACGTCTTCAATTCCCTGCTGGATCGATATGGTGTTAACCATCTGTACACCGCTCTTTATTCGCCCCAAGCGAATGCGTCTGAACGTGTTAACCGTTCTATTGTCGCAGCCATACGGGCCTATATCGATCCAGACCAGCGAAATTGGGACGAGAGACTGTCAGCCATCAATTGTGCATTGAGATCTGCACATCATACCGCCATTAATTCGACACCATATCTCGTCACCTTTGGTCAGTCAATGGTCACGCATTTGAAAACCTATGAGCTGCTGCGGAAGCTGAGTTTGCTGGGGGATCCCACCGACACTGCCGTCACTAATGATAGATTTGCAGTTCTCCGGCAACAGGTTCAAGAAAACCTGCGAGCGGCTCATGCCAAAAATTCGGCCCACTACAACACACGCTCTCGTGTAGTTGAATTCCAGCCTGGAGATGAAGTGTTCCGTCGAAGCTTTGCGCAAAGCGATGCGGCAGCTCACTACAACTCCAAGCTGGACTTCAAGTTCATCAAGAGTCGCGTTGTTAAGAAAGTGGGTAATAGCCGTTACCTGTTGTGGGACCTGCAAGGCAAAGCAGTTGGCATTTATCATGCAAAGGATATTCGGCTTCTCCTACTTGGCAGGCCGCGAAGCAGAAGCTGCCCTGTAACGGACCAAATCTGACACATAATTGTCTATTTTTGAAATTGTGTATTTTGTACAAATGTATTCAATTTGAATTTACTGCAAATCATTTGCATTTGTGGAAAATCGTTACAAATTCAAAAGTAGGCATTTATGGGTTAGAATTGGCCGCTGTAAAAACCACCGCTGCCAACAAATGCCAGGTTGGGTAAATCACCTGATTGGTGAAGCGGAATTTTGGCGGGAAAGGTTTTCAGGAATGGGGGGGATAAATGGAGAGGTGGAACGGGGAGTCCGACTTGAAACGCCGCCGAGCACAGGTGGACGTCGTCTATGGGAGTAATAAAATACCGAAAAACAAATTAAAAAAGAAAAAGAACGAAAATTTCGGGTGAATTTGAAAGGAGCGAAAGTGCTGGTCTCCTGTACATTTCATGCAGCAACGTTTCTCGCTGGAAACTTGCGCAACCAAAATCGAACCGCGTCCAACTCTTTTTCATTTCGTTCGCTTTGATATTCATAAAGAAAATAATCGGTAACGAACGTATTGTCCCGGACGTTTTTTTCTTTGTCTCTTCCGTGAACGCCCGCCAATTGTGCGACGACTACAAAAAAAAGAGCACGGAATTCCGACCCCGAGTGTTCGATAGTGCGACAATCGTGTCGTAGCGAGAATTGTATTGCGACAGTAGAAAAAAAAAAGAAAAAGCCACCAAAAGTGGAAATTGCGTGCAAAATCTACCGCCCGGAACAACGACAAACACAACAACAACAGCAGCTTCGTAGGATGACTTACCACTACTTTTAATATTATATTTTCTTTTGTTTTTTTTTCTCGGCTTACTCAACTTGATCAGTCATATTTTTTTTCTGGTGTAAAGTAGTTTAATATAACATTAATGGTAGCTGCTCCAGTTTCTCCGGTGGCCATCGAGGATAAGTAATCAATTAATAATATTTAAATTTGGCTCCTTAACGTAACGTACTCTTTAGGTTTTCTTTTACTTTCTGTGGAGATTTTTCCTTGTATCCTACTTCTTTTATATTTATTATTGTATTGAAAGGAAAAACTAAATAATAATAATGTACTAATTTAAAAATTTGGGTTTTCCTTTACCGAACCTTCCCCAGACCTCTTTCAGATTGGTGATGAGATGAGGTGAAAGGCCTCATCTCTGGTTTCGCAATGGGAGGCCCCTTTAACTTCTTCTTTTTCGGCCGCGGGGGCCTCAAGGTCGGGTTTTTTCTGTTTTATCTTTCAGCGGGTATAGAAGGCCGTTTATCCCAGGCCTGTGATTCCCTTTAATATGTATGGACAGGGGCAGCGAACGGTGAAAACGCCGCCTATATCTCCCGAACTGAGCTACAGTAAGCACAGGCCGCCGCTTAGCTCGTTGAGGAGCCAATTTTGGCAGCTGTCACCTTTGGCAGCTGTCACTTCACTACCGGACCTTAACGGTCAAAATGGATCCGTCCCCGTTGACACCTTCGGGTGTCTCCAACGTCCTTTTACATATTTGCTCCTCAGCCCGGATGGATCTTAAGGGGGGTGAAAATGGTGTCAAAAATGCGCAATTCCTTATATTTTAGAAGTTATGGCCACAAAACAGTTTATTTAAAACTAGGGTATAAAAAGTAGTAGTCCGGATGGCGCAACGGTTAGCACGTTCGCCTTCAACACACTGGGCCGCGGTTCGATTCCGGGGATTTACGTGTCGGACTATGAGCCCACTCAGCTGTTAAATAAGTACCCATTATGGGGTAAATAGCTCGGTTGAGCGTGTTGCTGATCACATACAAATCTGAGTCGGAAGCGTGTATGATATGTGTGTTCACCGCTTTCCGATCACGCACCGATCCGAAAAATCGGATGGGTGTATGAAATATGTGGCCCGGGCTTAAGTGGAGTACATCTGTATTAAACACTTGAGCATTATTAAACTTGTGTAAAACTGAACATTTCATAGTAAAGGTATTTCACAATTTCTAAAATTGCTCCGTAATATTTTAGGTATTGATAAGTTTAATATAAACTGCGAGAACTTGCTGATTTCAGTAGCATGTGACAACTATGAACTGGACGACGAAACCAACCCCGCTTGCGTTGAGAATTTATTTATTCTCAAGACATTTATCGATGAGGGTATGTATATGAAGTGCTAATTGTCGAATTTAGTGAGTTACAAATATTATAACATGTTTCAGAAAAATTTGCTTCAGTCACGCAAGAAGAAGAATACGAACCGGGAATTGTACGAAAATGCGATACTTTTGTGGATTCTTTTCCAGAAAAAATTAAATTTGATGTCGAATATACAAAAAAGGTGAACAATATCATTTATCAGAAATGGAATATGTAAATAAATTGTAACAGTTTGTATTTCAAATTTCAATTTAAAAACTTATCAAATAACCGCCACTCCACAACGACGCGAGCGCCGCCATAGCCACCACAGCAAAGCGTGGCGAAATGAGCACTGGTAACACAAAAAATTTGCAGGAACTTGGAAAAATAGCGGCAGAGTGAAAAACACGTGAAAATAAAGAATACTTTTAAATTCGATTTCAACAGCTGTTTTCGTTATTTTCAAAGTATCACAACTTCAGAAGTGGGATACGCGCCCTATAAGCCCGTGTGTGCAAAGAACTTAAATTTAATTGAGTGACCGACTGGCAAAAGTGTGTGAGTTCCGTTACGAACTATCTGCTCTAAAAATGGACCAAATGAATCGATCACAATTGGTGGACATTTTATTAGACAAGGGTGTCGACTTTCCGCGAACGGCGAATGTTGCACAATTGAGGCGACTGTGCATGGAATCCGAGCAGACGCCCGATACTCAAGACTCCGCAGTGGATCATCGACCAGTTGGGACCGTTCCGGTAGAAGATGCTGCAGCTATAGTTCATGACATTGTTAATGGTGCAATTCCTGCGGACCAACCCAATCAACCGGACGGACGTTCTACTGAAGAGGCGACGCTGGACGCCGAAATACGAATTTTGCAGAAGCGGCGCCTCATTGCAAAACTTCGCAGCGAAATTGCTTCCGAGTCATCATCTATTCCGAACCAACCGAATTTCGACGAAGTGCGACATAGTGTGGTATTATTTGCAAATTCGGATGAGTGTGATGGTCGGCGGTGGATTAACGAGTTTGAGCGTGTCTGCGATTCTGTGGCTGCTCCCAATGAGTTCCGTTTGCGATGGGTCCGACGTCTCATGAAGCCTAATTCTGATGGCGACTGGTTTCTGCGAACTGACAATTCTGTAACGTACTCAGAATTCCGTAAGAACTTCTTGGCTAACTTCGGCCAAAATCATACTGTTCCAGATATGTTGGAGAAAATGCGACAATTTAAGTACGATTCATCGAATACTACCGTGTTGGGATATGTTCTACAAATGCAGGAGTTGGCTTCCCGTGCTGAAATTTCCGAGGATCTTGTCATTCAGTTTATCATTGACGGGTTAGCCGATAGATCGCCTGACATTAGTATTCTGTATCCGGCCGTTACCATTCAACAACTCAAGCAGCTGTTGCCTAAGTATACGCGACTACGAGGGCAACGTCAATTACTTACTACGAGTGCTTCGCGGGCAAAACCCACTACGTCTTCCGCTACTGTTCCGAGAGTATCTTCCGCAACTATTCCAAGAGTCTCTTCCGAACCTGTGCGATGCTACAATTGTTCCGGATTGGGACATATGTCAGCCCAGTGTCCAGAGCCAAAGCGAGCCGTTGGCTCTTGCTTCCGATGTGGATCGATGCAGCACAATTTCCGATCGTGTCCGAAACCCCCACCACACCACTCCAACCAGGTGGCCCTAGTGGAAGACTTCCGTTTTTCCAGCGATAAATCTTCAGACGATGTAACAACTCGGGAGGTTAAAATAGAAGAAGAGGATTTTAAATTAATTCCGGCCACTAACATGGTAAGTGTTGCCTTTCACGTTAGTTGTCCTGTGTCTCAATGTAATACGTCTACGTTTATGTCTCTTTTCGATACGGGCAGTCCCGTTAGTTTGATTCGTCGCTCAGCTGTTCCGCCAGAAGCTATTGGAGATTTGTTGGAGGATTCCGGATTTAAAGGCCTTGGTAGTTTTCGATTATGTACGTTCGGTACCATTTCCGTTACTATAAAATTCTTAAGTATTCAGAAAATAATTATTGTTTATGTAATTCCTAACCACTTAATTCCGCTTCCGTTATTGTTGGGACGGAATTTTTTGGATCTATTCGAAATTAAGCTTTGTTGTTACGAGAATAAAGTTGCTAAACCAAAAGTTGAGCTTGTTTCCGATTGCCGATCCGGTCTATTACGTATCGAAAATGACGTATTGCATTGTGTATATAGTACAATTGGTGATGGTTCGGTTATTGTTGGCAGCTGCAGCTTATGCTCACAGGTCCGTGGCCCAAGTATTCCTGACGCTGGTGATACCTATTCTGACATTCCAGATATATTTGCTATAGATTACGACGAACATCAGAATGTTAGATATAATATCAGTAACAAATTGAATTCCGTACATATTGGTGCTATTAATGAGATAATTAAGTTGAATTATCTGAACCTTTCCGACATTCCTGAGATCGAACATAATTACGAAATGAGAATCCGATTAACGTCAGACCGATATGTGCATTCCCCTCCGCGTCGTCTTTCTTACGCGGACAAAAAGGAAGTCGATGAGGTCATTAAAGATTTATTGCTCCGAGGGCACATACAGCCCAGTACTTCCCCTTATGCGTCCCCTATTGTATTGGTTGAAAAGAAAAATGGAGCAAAGCGGATGTGTGTTGATTTCCGAGGAATTAATAGAATTACAGTACGTGACAGCTACCCTTTACCCTTAATTGATGATTGTCTCGAACGACTGGAAGGAAAACAATATTTTACGATTTTAGATTTGAAGAACGGGTTTCATCAAGTTAAGATTTCCGAAGATTCCGTGCCAATTACATCATTTGTTACTCCAAATGGGCAGTATGAGTACGTACGAATGCCTTTTGGGTTACGCAATGCCCCAGCTGTTTTCCAAAGATTCGTAAATTATGTTTTAGAACCATTTCTTAGAGAAGGATCAGTGACTGCCTATATGGATGATATTGCTCTAGCTACTACTACATTGGCCGAACATCTAAGTCTCTTGAGTAGTGTTTTACGTCGATTAGCTGAATTTCGCCTTGAGTTGAATCTCGATAAATGCCAATTTTGTTTTGATCAGATTGAATTGCTTGGCTTTAGAATAAGTAAAGATGGTATCCAACCAAACAATCACCACATCGAAAGTATACGCCACCTGCCTCTTCCGTCTAATACTTCCGAGCTTCAGAGAACCCTTGGTTTATTTTCATATTTCCGTCGATTTATTCCTAGTTTTTCAAGTATCGCTAATCCCTTAAGAAATTTGTTAAAAGCCGGTACGCCATTTGACTTTGATAGAAAATGTGTATTAGCCTTTGAAACATTACGAGACAAACTAGTTAACGTACCCGTTCTCGCTCTGTATAGCCCAAGCCGAGAAACCGAATTACATTGTGATGCTAGTTCTATTGGATTTGGTGGTGTTTTACTTCAGAAACAGGATGACAACAAATTTCATCCCATTGCTTACTATTCAAAACGTGCTTCCGCAGCTGAGTCTCGATATCACAGTTACGAATTAGAGACTCTGGCTATAGTATACTCCTTACGTAAGTTCCGCGTCTATTTAGAGGGCATTCCTTTTAAGATTTATACTGACTGTCAAGCTCTAACCTTGTCCTTGCAGAACCAAAACTCAAATCCTCGCCTAGCGCGTTGGGCACTTGAGCTGGAACATTATGACTATACCCCTCAATACCGAAGCAGTAACTATATGGCCCATGTTGATGCATTGAGTCGCTGTCAGCCGGTTATGAAACCCCTTAAGAGTGATAAGACTTCTGACAAAACTCCTTCCGTTAATAGCTCTGATCAAGTAATTTCGGTCGTTGATTCCGACCACATTGACTTGCACTTGCAGATTACGCAGAACAGAGATGTTAATGTTCTCTCTTTGCGTGATCAATTAGAAAATGGGCCTGTTAACCCTTACGAACTAAAAGATGGCCTAGTGTTCCGTAAATTCCGTGATAGGCTACTGTTGTACGTTCCGCTTGAAATGGAAGCAAATGTCATTCGGATCGCTCACGAGAAACTATGTCATATGGGCACAAACAAGTGCGTTGACCAGATCAAGCTGCATTATTGGTTTCCGGATATGCAGAAGAAAGTGCACGACTTCATTCAGAATTGTATTCAGTGTATTACTCATTCCGATGCTCCGCATAGTAATAACCGTACCCTACACCATATTCCGAAACGACCAGAACCTTTTGATACCATCCACGTTGACCATTTCGGTCCCCTGCCGTCGATTGTCTCGAAACGAAAACATATATTCGTCATAGTAGATGCCTTTACGAAATTAGTTAAATTATACCCGGTGAACTCGACTAGCACGAAAGAGTTACGTTCATGTTTGGATAAGTATATGGAATATTACAATAGACCGCGCGTCCTTATTAGTGATAGGGCCTCCTGCTTTACGAGTTTTGAATTTAATGAGTACCTTTTGGAAAATAATATTCAGTTTGTTAAGGTGGCCACCGCTGCTCCTCAGGCTAATGGCCAGGTTGAACGTGTCAACCGTATCATTAAGTCCATGCTAGCTAAGGTCACTGAACCAATCCAACATTCTGACTGGGCCCAACATCTCGTTAGAATTGAGCGAGCCGTTAATAACTCCATTCATTCCGTTACTCGCCAGTCCCCCAGCCAATTATTGTTCGGTATAAACCAACGTTTCTGCGAAACTGACTCACTTACGGACTTTCTTGAGAGTAAGCAAGTCGTCCCTACCCGTAACTTGCTCGACATACGCTCCTCCGCTATGAAACGAATAACTGAACATCAACGCAAGAGTGCTGATCACCATGGCCAGGTTCATGCTCCTCATGTCAAGTTTTCCGAAGGGGACTTCGTTATGATAAGAAATATAGACACCACTATCGGTACCAATAAGAAATTCATTCCGAAATATAAGGGACCATACCAGGTCCGGAAAGTCCTTCCTAATGATCGATACGTGATCAGGGATGTCGAAAATTGTCAGATTACTCAACTTCCGTACGATGGGATCCTTGAAGCGTCACGAATGCGCCTTTGGACTGACCCCTTGGGTTGCAGTGCTAATAATTCCGAATCGCTTAGGTAATACTTGTCTTCCGCTTGTGTAAATTGTATTTCTAATCGACTAACCATATATTCCGTTCCGGCTCATCCTTTGAATTGCTTGTATGTATTAACGTAACTTCTAATGATCGAGGACGATCAATTGTCAGGATGGCCGAGTTGTAACAGTTTGTATTTCAAATTTCAATTTAAAAACTTATCAAATAACCGCCACTCCACAACGACGCGAGCGCCGCCATAGCCACCACAGCAAAGCGTGGCGAAATGAGCACTGGTAACACAAAAAATTTGCAGGAACTTGGAAAAATAGCGGCAGAGTGAAAAACACGTGAAAATAAAGAATACTTTTAAATTCGATTTCAACAGCTGTTTTCGTTATTTTCAAAGTATCACAAAATATAGATTTTTTAAAACAGATTATACAAAAGGAGCTTTCGACTGAACTCCCTGAAGCTTTAGAGGAGTACCAGTCGGCTGGAACTTTATCAGAGAGCACCAGACGAAAAACAGTCAACACAATTGTGCATCGTATGACATCCGATTTAGGATTTTATCCTTCTCGGGAGCATAAAGTTATACCAACGAAACGTCAACTAGGCCACATGGAACAGTTGACGCGCTATGCCTCATAAGGGGTTAGGGCAATTGAGTAAAAGCTACTGCTTCTTTATTTCCAAAACTCTGTCGCTACGAAAATTCAAACTGCGTAAGTTTTTAAAATATTTACTTTATAAAAGGAGTTTGCAAATTGCATTTATTATAGGAAATTTTTTACGACGAAAAAAGTAGAGGCGGCTTTTTCGGCTATAGATTAAGAACAGTAAACAGAGCTGCCGATCATAGTTCGCGGTTTGAAAGAAGTGCAAGAGATAGTGAGACCACTGACGATGAAAGTTTGCACTCATTTAACATTGATGAAGAAATTCAATGGCTGAAGAATGCTTACCACAAAAACCAAAAGGATGACATTTTCAAGAAAATGTAAATTACTTTTCAGGCTAGACAAAAGATGACACAGGAACAAGTACTAATTCATTTTCCCCGTTTCGTAGATACTCTAGGGCTGGTAAGCTTATAAGTTTTTATGACTCAACTCGTTTAAAAAACAAACCAGTTTTGTAAAATAGGTAACACAGAACTTTCGTTTGATGTACAAATCATGTAAATGTAAGAGAATAATGTTTATGTTAATTCGACTCTTCAGCTAAATATTGTCGAATTATTATGTAATATTTTTATTTTCTAACTGGCTTAATTATTTCTTCAATAAACTACTGTCGAAATATTATGTTGTGTTTTTACTTTCAAATTAATTAAAATAAAATTAAAATTAATAAAAAATAAAAAAAATTAAATAGTTTACACCGGAAACAGTTGTATATTAACTTCACCGAGTAGATTTCAAAATTATTAAACATGGAAACCATTAAATTACCCACCGCGGATATTTTTTAATTTTTTTCGGAGTTATATTAAACTTGGTGTTGAATTTCTTATACAAAACAAGTAATATTTAAACCGAAATGGATGACTTTTTTTCCATCCCAAAGGTGTTTTTTATAGACAGATGGTATCAATTCAATTGCTGAATTGGAAATTGGGATGCTAGATTTGGTTGCAAAGGGAAAGGATACTTGGCTGTTTCTTTGAGGTATCAGAGCTGGGTCGTTTTGGCGGGGACTCTTCGTTTTTTCGAGAGAGAGGGATGATGAAAGAGAGTGCAGAAAGGGAGTCGGAAAAAGACCGTGGAAGTGGCTAGATTTAAAAAGCCTCGGAAAAAAAGTTTTGTGGAAGCCGGACAATGGCTGCACTTAAATAGAATACTAGAATGTAGAAAAAGTAGTATTAATTAAAGTAAAATTAGTGTGCTTGGGTCATAAGTCATAAAATAAGGTTTTTTTTTACATATTTTTATCACGTTCGATTAAAATATCACTGTTCAATTCGTTACTGTTCGTTAACTGTTAACGGAAAAAATCCGTGTGGAAATAATTTTTCCCATATTTAACTAAAACCCATAAAAAAACCGAAAGCGATTTAAATTACGAAGTTGGAAATATCATAAAATCCAGCCGAAACCTCTCGAAAGCCTCAGCGATGGAACAAAACACGATCAAGGAATTGACCAAAAAGGAAGAAGTTCACCTTAAACGTGCCATACACCGATCGATCGGCCGATCCGTCGCCCGATATCGATATCGGCCGACGGTTCGGCCTGTGTATGTGGAAATAGCACCGATCGGCCGATCAATTTTGATCTGCCGATATTTTAGTGCGATTTTCGTGCGATCCATCGTTGACGATCGATTGTCAAATTACCAAATTATTAAATGATGAGATTTGAAGGATTCTAATGATTTAAACGGCACTGCAATTGAAATATCAAATATGTGGTATACGAAAATACCACACACATCCAAATAGTTGATAAAAATTAATCTAGGTTGGATTGGTAGTGAATCATAACCTATTTTTTTGAATTGTCATTCGTTATCGCATCGCACGAAAATCGCACAGTGTGTGTGCAGCGGAGATTGGCAGACATTTTGTGGCGATCCATCGGCCGATCGATCGGACGACGGATCGGATAATGTATGGCGGCTATTAAAGCAGACAAGGGGAACGCTCTGGTGATAATGGACAAACCAGAATGCGAAAAGCTAAAATCGGGTAACTATTACGAAACAAGGAACGACCCTCTACCGGAATCAATTAAACTAGTGGAAAAAGTGTTAAAGGAGTGCAAGTCAATCATACCAAATCTAGCGAAACTCAGAATGCCGAACCCAAGCTTACCACGAATTAGATGTCAGTCCAAAATACACAAGACCGGAAATGAAATGAGAGAGATTATATCTGATACCAATTCCCCCACATACAACATCGCGAAGTGGGTGATAGAAGAGGTAAACAAGATAGGCGATATATACAGTGATACGTCGATAAGAAACTCCGCTGAACTAATTGAGAAACTGAAAAATGTCAAACTCGAAGAAGATGATGTAATAGTGTCATACGATGTAAAAGCCCTCTTTCCCAGTACTCCCGTCAAAGAAGCCATCTGGATGTTGGAAGAATGGATATTGGAACACGATAACACAATTGAAGGACGAAAAAAGGCAAAGCTCTTGACAAAGCTAGCATCAACGTGTATGTCCGAAAATTTCTTCGCATTCCGCGACCACTTCTTCAAAACAACAAAAGGAACTGGAATGGGGAACCCACTATCTCCGTCTCCGATGATAAGTGAAGTCTTTATAGCTAGTCTCGAGAAGAATGACAAAAGAAAGCATTAAACCAATGCTGTGGGTACGATATGTGGACGATGTTTTAGCGACCGTGAAGAAAGACGAAAAAGAGATACTACTGAACCAAATCAACAATCTAAACCCCAACATCCTGTTCCTCGATATCAAGGTAATAAGGAATGGAAAAACGATCGAAAACCAACAAGCACATACCGGACGATTATACGGACATCCGATCATACACACCAGCACAAATTAGCAGCTTACAACTCAATGATACATAAATTCATGACAGTCCCTCTCACCCAAGAACGATTTACCAAGGAACGAGCATACATCATCGACACGGCGAAGAAAAACGGGTACCCAGAGAGTCTGATAAACAACATAATAGCGAAAAAACACAAGATAATAAGGCGGAACAGACAACGCTATTCGAACAGGCGAAACAAACAAAAATCACAAAACGGATGAGCATGATATACTCTAAGGAACTCTATAACCCCATAAAACACATGATGGAAAAACATGACATCGAAGTAGACGGATCTAGCAAACGACACACGATAAAAGCACTCCTGAAGACAGAAAAGGATCCTAAGAAACCCAGCGAGAAAAGCGGAATCTACCGTATGAAGTGTGAAGATTGCCACAAAGTCAGACCCTCTGTGGCCAATCATATAGTCGAGGAAGGACAGAAAATGGGACAGTTCGGAGTGATTAAAGAAGTGAAAGTGAACAAATTGGACACTTACGAGAGCTACTACATCGAAAAGGAAAACCCGGAACAAAGACTCAACACGGATCTAGGGAATGCACATTCGTACCTTTTCAAATTGATAGGAGTCCGAGGTAAAAAGCCAAGTCCACGCTTAAAAGCCATAAAATCGTAATTAGGTTACATATTTTCCATTTTTTATTATATTTTTTAATTTTGTTTTTGTGTTTTTTATTACCGATGTATACTAAGAAACGTAATATGGAAATCCCCAGAAATATTGTTCAATTAGTTTAAGTATGTATGTACAAAATAAGCACCCCAGAAAACTGATGTACATTCCACTGAAGAAGGCAGCAAGCAGCTGCCGAAATACGTATATGGAAAAATAAAAGCTATCATCGACAAAAAGGAAGACTTGTTTTATTGAAGATGGAATTGAAGTTAGTCGATGCAAACAAGCCGCGATCACCCGAAAACATTACGAATAATTATTTAATACTATATGTGGTATTCGTAATTATATTTGTTAGAAGTGCAGTGCATAAAAGATCCGAAGATAAAAAGAATCTCTTTGTGCAGATACATGACGGTCCCCTGAATTCCGTTTGGAATATATTCACGTGTGCCCTGTGAATTAGTTAATTTAAACCCGTATCCCACTTAATACCAACCTTGCACTGAAAAGAAAAGATACGTGCGAAAGTTAAACCTATTGGCAGACGCCTTTAATTATCCGCCCAAATAATAAAAATATTCATCAATCCAATCGATAGTACACGCATAAATCATTCGCGGAAGATTGTAACGTCGCTGAGCGCCGATGTCTAGTCCCATCCGAACTAATCGGTCGGGATAAAGAATATTATGTTATCTCACCTTCTCGCTGTGACGTTGCCTCGCTGCTGCCACTAAACAACGGAATACTATGATGACGACGTCACTAACAATCCCAGCTGTGCTTGTGGCAACTCTCGCACGTCTGGCAACGTCCCACACGTACCAATGTACCATTGCGGAAACACACGTTCACCAACACATACGTTCAAGTTTGCATCGTCGAGATCATAATATAAAACAAAGTTTTCAGTATAGTCGTCGTCATTCTCTTAACGTGTCGTGTCCGATCATATCAGAGCATAATAAACGATAAACTTAACTGACTCTTTTCATTTCGATTTTGATGGATTAACAGCGATCTCCATATGCTTAAGAAGACCTACATAAAAAAAGTCATTTCTTTTCTCTCAACTGGCTCAACTAAATTCGGGTTTAACACGTATCTCCCTGTCAATATGCACGTGCTTTCTATGGTGTTATAGTTATAGTAGCTATACAGAGAGTAAAGTATTATTGTGAGTGAGCTCTCAAAAGTATTGCAAAACAAAAACTTCCCTTTTCCAACGGCAGTCTGCCCAGCAAGACAGTGGAATCGAAAAGTCTTCGATTCCTTAGCGGTTCCATTCATCGGTTTGTCTCCGATCCCAGTGGAATCGAAAAGTCTTCGATTCCGTTCCGATTCCATTCATCGGTTTGTCTCCAAAATTTCAAATAATTTGACTCTGTTTACCTGAAATTTAAAGTTATTTTAAAGTATCCTTGGCGACATATATTTTTATATCAACAACTGATTTTTTTTTTTCGTTCATTGCTTAATTATAATTGAAATCGTAATTGTAATGTAATGTCACGAGTGACATTCCGAATGATACATGGCTGAACAGTGTGCCAAGTGAAGAACTCACTCGTGTCTGGGCAGACGAGTAAGGCGGGTGCACATTCAAGCTGACAGTGAATGTGTGGCAGAACCACCCAAGCTTTCAGGCAGAGTTAGTGAATGTTCGTGTTATACCGGAGTTCTGTAATAATCGTTAATAAAAACAAAAAGAGAATCAGAGCGCGAGTTATGATTGCTATGAATCGTTTAAAAATAATCTGTTGGCAATCCCTTACCGTGGGATTGACTAAGGAAAACAAAATTTGTTTTTCGTAATTACTTTATTAAGAAACGTCTTCACTCCTTACAACACTATGGGCGTCTGCCACTAAAAAAGGACACTAAAATGAATTGTACATGGCTCTTTTATAATATTTGTAGTGCTTGCCATGCATATCTTAGAAAAAGTCATGGTGTACGGCATCTGCATTGCCTATACTGATCTGACTTGAGTTGAAATATGATATCTGTATAATTTATCTACTCGTATAGTGATCTAGGCGGATGGTGTACGACATCTGCATTGCCTATACTGATCTGACTGATTTTAAGTGTTGAAATATGATATCTGTATCTACACCAATATAAATGGTCTAGGCGGATTTGATTTATGTTATTGAAATGGTCACGAACATATATGACCAGATCAATAATTCGTATCCTTATCCTTAGTGGCTATGCTATCCGTGGGATATGTTTTATTATAGGGCGTAGCGGATTATATAACCCGACCCTCCTTAAGCTCGTTGTCGTCCTCGACAATGGCAAGCTGACTATTATCATTGATAAGTTCTTTCTTTTCTTTTATATCTTTTTCAGTGTCTTTTTCAGTTGTAACATATACGTTAATTTTATTATTCCTTCTTTTTCGGTAAAAATATATAAGTACGCCCATTATTGTTCCTATAATTATTAACAATACTATTGATCCTATCTTAATCGAATTTCTCTTATATTCATATTTTAATTCGTTAATTTTATCAAAGTTTTTAATGATTACAAGTTTTGCATCTTCTAGCTTGACCGTGTGAGTATATAGTCCAATATTTTTAATTGGTTTCATAATCAATATTTGTTTGAAGTGTTTTACATCATTTGTATACGTTTTATTGAGTATATTTAGTTTACAATTAGAGAATCTTATTGCGTAAGAACCTTTCAGTAAATATTCCTTTTCATTATAATCTTGTTTTATTTCAGTTTCTATTTCAATTAGTACCATCTCATCGATTTGATTGTTTACATTACTTTTAACTATGAAATCCCTGTTCTTACATTCAAGGATGTTGCTCAATGACTTCAACTTCTTTTCAATCTCGAAATACTTGTCGTTTTACATATAACACTACTTCCTTCGTTTGAATATTTAAAGTTCCTAGTTTCTTGTTAGGAATTAATTTTACGTACTATGAAGGCAATGGTTTAGTTAGAATAGGAATATTTATTACAAAAATAATGGTTTCGTTTTTCGTAAATACATTTATAGTTATTTCTTTCAATTCATCTGTTGTTAAGTCGTAGGATTCAATTTCGTCATGTGTTAAAATAGATCTAGTCATGACACCTGTCTTTGCAGCATTTACCTATGTTATCAATGATCTTTTCCAACTCATCCTTGATATGGTCTAAATTTTGTCTCATCTGAATTACTTTCAAAATACCGTTTATTTCTTTCGATTTTTCCATCTACGTGTTTTGCCATGCGAATATACGCGAGTGTAGTTGATTTAATGTTCTCTGCTATTCTTTTAATATTATTTTCAAATGCATTATTAATTATTATTTGTTTATTTAACGCGGCGATTGCTTCATGATTAAAATTAACCCTGAATCTGTATCTATTTTCCCAATGTTAAATTCTGCTCCTGCTAATGTTATAAAACTCATTAATATTATCATAATTACTGCGCCCTTTATGTTTTTTGTTACGGTTGATTTCTGTAATTGGAATACTATGTTCTAGTTTGACTTGATGTAATTCGATTTTCGTTTAATTCTAGTTTTATGTATTTTTTTATTGTCGTGTATTAAATTTCCTTCACTGTCCTTTGCTACGGTTATCTTTTTATACTTAGGATTCTTCTTATTGTATTCACATTTTGGGTTTTTAATATAAATGGTTCCTTCTTCTATCTCGGGTTCTTTTTCCTTAGTTCTGTTATGGTACTTCAACCATTTTTCTTTCTTTCTAACTAATCTTTCATTAAGTTTATCTCTATCTACTTTATTGAACTGTATGTCTATAGGTTTTTCTTCTGTAACTGAATGGATATTCTGATTATAGAATTCTGTTCCTCTAATGGCTCTTTCTGTAATACTCATTTCTGGGTTTTTAACTGCTAAAATCCTCATCTGTTCTAATAATGTACCGTGACATCTACTCATGTCGCTATTTCCAGTGTGTGTCTTTGGGGAATTTATGTGAAGTTCTATGCCTTCTTTTCTACAAAAGTCCTTGATATTTATTGTATTGAACTCATTATCTGCTATGATCTTTCTTGGCTTGCCCATTATGGCATTTCTTTCTCGTAATAGATCTAAAAATGTAATTGAATTTTTATCTAACGTCTCTTTTGTATATAAATGTTTTGAATATTTGTCTATTGTTGTGAAAAAGTACTTTCTACCTATGTGAAATGTATCTATATGTATTATGTCATTGACTTCCTTCGGGGTCTCACTTAATTTTAGTTCTGGTTTAATTGGTCTCCTATCGTATTTCGCGAGATTGCATATATCGCAATTATTAATATACTTCGTTATAAATTGCATTAACTTTTCGTGGTAATATTTATTTTTCATTTCCATTGAATTTTCTAATATACCCCTGTGATTGGTTGCTTCGTGTATCTCCTTTATTTTCTCTAAACTTTTCTCTTCTGTGAGTAGCTCTTCTGCCTCCTTACTGCATTTTAAAAACTTCAATTTATTATTGTTCGAATACAAGCTGATTATAGACTGCTGGATTTTATTCCATATGTGGTCATTTAAATCGCAAAATATTCCTACTACTCCTTCTTCTTTCATATACTTCCTTAATATTTCGATCATTCTACCTTCAGTTTCTACATCGGTTTTATCTACGTAAATTTTTCTCCTTTTCCCTATCTGCTTAAATTCTGTATTTTTTGTTTCTTTTACAATTATTTGTGTCTTGTAACTGTTAACTATTCCTTCTTTTATTTGAATGTGGTCGTTTTCGTCTTCTATGCCACTGTGGATTGTTGCTCCATTACTTTCTTCGTCGTTTTCTCTATTTGTTAGCATATTAATTTCGTTTTTATCCGTGTTTATCCTGGATAAAAAGTCTGCTACGTAATTATCTTTTCCTTTAATGTATTCTACGTCGAAGTTGAATTCATTTAATTGAATTTTCCACCTTTGTAATTTCGAGTTGGGTTCCTTCAAATTGCTCAGCCACACAAGTGGTCTATGATCTGTTTTAATGTTGAATTTAACACCATAGATGTACGGCCTGAAATATTTGGTAGCCCATACTATCGCCAACAATTCCTTCTCTATAGTAGAATAGTTCCGTTCATGTTCGTTGAGGGTCCTACTTGCATATGAGATTGGATGGCTGTTTTGTGTCAATACTGCTCCTATTGCTTTGTCTGATGCATCTGTTGTTAACGTGAAATTTTGTTTAAAATTAGGATATCGTAGTATTGGAAAATTTGTGATGAGGTCTTTTAATTTCTCGAATGCTTCCGCATACTTTGCGTCGTTTATGTTTATTTTGCTTCCTTTTTTCAATGCATCCGTTAAGGGTGCTGCTATGTTCGCGTAATTTTTGATGAACTTTCTGTAATAGCCTGTGATTCCTAAGAATGATTTGATCCTCTTTGGGGTATCTGGTATTTTGAGCCTCTTTATTGCTTCGATTTTATTCGGATTGGGTTTAATCCCTTCCGTGGTTAGAATGTGTCCTAAATATTCTGTTGATTTTGAAAAAAATTTACACTTATCCATTTGAATTTTAAGTTTGTGTTTTCTTAGTGCTTCGAATATACGTTTAGTATTTATTGTCATCTCCTGTAATGAGGTTCCGAAGATTAGTATATCGTCCAGATATACTACGCATATTTTATTAACGTAATCTCCTAAAACTTCGTTTATCATTTTTTGAAACGTTGCCGGGGCGTTCTTAAGTCCAAACGGCATCCTTATGAATTCATAGTGGCCTTGAGGAGTTGAGAAGGCCGTTTTGTGTCTATCCTTTTCCGCGACTTCTATTTGATGAAATCCTTTTGCGAGGTCCAACGTCGTGAAATATTGTGCTCTTCCTAGCTTGTCGAATATTGAATCTATATTCGGAATCGGATACTTGTTATCTATTGTAACTTCATTCAACTTCCTATAATCTATCACTATTCTCCACTTCTGTTTATTTGAATTATCCATCCTTTTAGGTACCACCCAAATTGGTGCGTTATACGGTGAAGATGATTCTTTAATTATTTTCTGCTTTAACATATCGTCTATCTGTTCCTTAACCTCTATCTCATGAATGGGTTGAAATCGATATATGCGACTATACAAGGGTTTTTCATTTGCCGTGATAATTTCATGTTTCGTTAGGGATGTACATGTAAGGTGTTCGCCTTCATGATAGACAATGTCCTTATATTCGGTAAGCAATTTTCTCAGAGCTTCCGACTCTTCCCTATTTAGATCCATGTACAACTTTTCATTGTTGTAATCGCCTTGTAAAATTTCCTGATGATTAATTTCATCTGGTACCGCATAGTTAAATTTCAGTTTTTCATCACCTATTGTCATGAATCCTTCTCCCAGATTCATTATTACTTTCATAGCGTACAACCAATTCTGACCTATGATTGCTTTAAATGATTTATTTCCAAAATCCATTCTGTGCCAACCAACTGTATGCTCCAGTGGCAATTTAAATTCTTTTGGGGCTAGTGTTATAATTTTCTGTGTTACGTTGCAACTTCCTGCAATACCACTTATTGTTAAATGTTCATCTAACTCTACTATTCTTGCGCCGGGGAAATTATATCCTATGTCAATGCTTGATATGGAAGCTCCTGTGTCGATCAGGGTGGGTATTTTTGTATTCATTATTTCTAATTCTATTATAGGTAAACGGGCTCCGAGGCAGGGATGAGAAAATTTACATCCATATGCTCTCTTCCGTCTCTGTTATTATTACTTCTTACAGATCTCATATTTATTGTTTGATTTGAATCATTCGGATTTTGATATTGTCCTTGATTATAATTGTTATGTTGGTTATTAGGGTTATTTCCCTGTCTAAAAGGATTATAATTTCTATTCTGACTATTAGGCTGATTCTGGTTATTATAGTTCTGATTATTATTCTGATGTTGATAATTGTAATTCTGATTATAGTTTCTGTTCTGACTTTGAATGTAATTCTGATTTTGATTACTGAATCTATTATTTTGATATCGAGGATGGCTGTTAAATTCATTTCTATTATCGTTTTGGAATGAACTGTTATTACTCTCTGTTTCTCTGATCACTTTAGCTGCTGCCGCTAATGTCTGACAACCTCTAATGTCTAGCAAATATGACTTATAATCGGGCAAAATTGCTTTGAATCTATGTAAAACTAACTCTTCGTTTCTCACCGGAGAGAATTCCGGGATATTTAATCTATTTTCATCTTGCAAATATTTGGTATTGATTTTGTTTAATAATTTTTCTAACCTTCTAATAACTTCTTCGCTATTTCTACCGCTCACCTGATGAATTTGTGTGATGAGGTTTGTGTACGATTCACTAATTCCGAAAGCTGTAACCAATGCTCGTTGAATCTCGTCCCACGTTGGGCTTTCATATTTTTGAACGTGTTGTCTCGCTGCTCCTTGTAGCTTGTGTAGTAGAATCCTGAAGATATACGCTTGCTGATTTCCGCTTGCAAAACTGAGTAACTCTCGTGCTTCCTGCAACCACGATGTAAGCGAATATTCCTTATTATTGCCAGTATATATGGGGAATCTTCTTGCGTCCTTGATTAGTTCCTCGAAACTTCTGTTGATTGGGGCTAGCTGTGGTACTTCTGGGTTTGCCATTGTATTTTCGGGTGTTTCTTCTTCTGCGTTGTCGTGATGGTGCATATAATTATTTCCTTATTTTGAGGATTTTTCCTCCACTGTTTAGAATTATGGCTCTAGGGACCTTTGTTAAGATTCTTCAGTAACCATGTACAGAGAATCGAGCGCTTCTTCTTAAGATGCAGCTCACTACCTTGCAATGTAGTCAGTTATTTCACTTTTCTATTACTTTTCTTAAAAGTTATGTTGCACTTACAAACTTACGCCAATTACGATCTTAAATTAGATTGTTCTTTGATTTTCACTCAAAGTATTTTATTAAATTTATTCCGATTTTCGTTCAGAAATGTTCTTCGATTTTCACTCGAAGGGTTTATAGGTTGCAATATCTCAACCGGGTTTACCGCACTAGAACGTATGTTTCGGTTATACACGATTTACGTTTATCACTTTACACCGTTACTATTGTTGAGAATGACCGACTGCGCCAGTTATGATTGCTATGAATCGTTTAAAAATAATCTGTTGGCAATCCCTTACCGTGGGATTGACTAAGGAAAACAAAATTTGTTTTTCGTAATTACTTTATTAAGAAACGTCTTCACTCCTTACAACACTATGGGCGTCTGCCACTAAAAAAGGACACTAAAATGAATTGTACATGGCTCTTTTATAATATTTGTAGTGCTTGCCATGCATATCTTAGAAAAAGTCATGGTGTACGGCATCTGCATTGCCTATACTGATCTGACTTGAGTTGAAATATGATATCTGTATAATTTATCTACTCGTATAGTGATCTAGGCGGATGGTGTACGACATCTGCATTGCCTATACTGATCTGACTGATTTTAAGTGTTGAAATATGATATCTGTATCTACACCAATATAAATGGTCTAGGCGGATTTGATTTATGTTATTGAAATGGTCACGAACATATATGACCAGATCAATAATTCGTATCCTTATCCTTAGTGGCTATGCTATCCGTGGGATATGTTTTATTATAGGGCGTAGCGGATTATATAACCCGCGTGAGTTCTTATTCTACGTAATTGTAGGCATTTGCAGCCGCTTTACTTTTAGGTGCGCTTGGAACGAAACAGTGAGTGTTCTAATTTATTGTGAATATGGATATAATTTTTTATTTGCGTTACGTTTATTTTATTCCAAATTACTGTGTCGAGGCGCTCATTTTAAAAGAGAATATATGCTCACTGCTCTGCGGAAATTTGTTGAGTAAATTAGGAGTGCCGGCCCCCAATCGTCCAATGCACGACGCATTCAGCCGGGAATTGGAACGAGAACTTGATTACGATCGAGATGCATTGAGTCAAGCAGTGCAAAGTAATGTGCCATTGTCGAATCCTCAGCAGAAAAGTGCATACGATACACTGATGAAAGCGACCGATGATGGTCAAGGTGCCATTTTCTTTCTTGATGTGCCTGGGGGACTTGGAAAAACGTTCCTCATTTCCTTGATATTAGCAACGATTCGTTCACGAAGTGACATATCGTTGGCAGTTGCATCATCTGGCATTCCGGCGACGTTGCTTGAAGGAGGACGGACGGCTCATTCTGCCGTTGCCATTGAACTTGCAAATGACTGACGAACCAACTTGCAACATTTCGAAAAATTCTGCTATGGCTAAAGTCTTGCAAACTTGCAAAATAGTAATTTGGAATGAATGCACGATGGCGCATAAACGTGCATTGGAGGCTCTCAATCGCACTCTGAAAGACATGCGCAATAATCGCAATCGTTGGGGGCGCAATAATTCTGCTTTTCGGCGCTTCCTGTCAAATACTACCCGTCATTTCGAGATCAACACCTGCGGATCAACTCATTTATTAACCTACGTGCAGACATCACAACTGGCAACAAACATGATCATTCTGCTGATGTGTTCTCGAAGCAATTGGTGGACATCGGCAATGGAAATGTTCCAGTTGATGAGACAAGTGATTTCAGTGAATTTCCCATTCACTTTTGTCAATTCATTGGGTCCAAGGAGCAACTCATTGAAAAAGTTTTCCCGAACATCGTACGCAATTACACCAATCATGAATGGTTGGCTGAACGAGCTATTTTAGCAGCAAAGAGTGTCGATGTCCACTAATTGAATTTCGATGTTCAAATGAAAATCCCTGGCGAAGTGAGGACAAACAAATCTATGGACACCATCACCAAAGAAGAAGATGTCGTCAACTACCCAACAGAATTTTTGAATTCATTGGATGTGCCAGGATTCCCAGGGCGAGCACGTGTTGGTTCTACAAATCCCAATGATTACCATTGATCTACCATTCGAATTCAAACGATTGCAATTCCCGGTGCGTCTTGCGTTTGCGATGACAGTCAATAAAGCACAAGGACAGTGGATGGGTGTGTGTGGCATTAATTTAAAAAATCCGTGTTTCTCGGAAAACCAGATTCTCTATTTGTTTACGCACCGCAAAACAAAACTAAAAATGTTGTATATCACAAAGCCTTGAATTAAGTGAACTATTCAAATGGAAACAAATTGACTTTTATTCATTCACAACAAACGTGGCTCAGAGGGTAATCCATTTCTAGAACCACACACCTCGCCACCTGTCGACTAACAGGAAGATAAGGCGCGGGATGCAGTTCGCGGGGTCAGCATAATGTATGAAAAAAATAAGTCAGGGTAGGTGAATGTTGCGAGCGCAGCTAGTATATATATAGGTATATAGTATAGTCCGATGGCATGTGGCTGTGTAAGTTTGTCTGCCCGGGTACTTACCGTGTTCTGAAATTTTGTTCAAACCAAAGTTACTTACGACTCAAGCTAGTGAGTGAGTGCAAGGTCCTGGGAGAGATTCACAGCAAGTACGCAGTGAAGAACTCACAGGAGCTTATCGTGAAACTTCAAACAATCGATAGTATTGATGAGGGGGAGGTGATGGTGTCGTTCGACGTAAAGGCATTGTTCCCCAACACGCCGGTAAATCAATCTATCTACCAATTCGAACGATGGCTGAATAATCTTGGTACTGCCCCGGAATGGAAGAAGAAAGTTAAAATTTATACAATGCTTGCACGACTCTGTATGAATGAGAAAAACTTCATGTCCCGAGATAAGTACTACAAGACCACTTCCGGAGTAGCTATAGGCAACCCGCTTTCACCACTGCTAACGGAAATGTTCATGACATCGATCGAGGAAGATATTGAGGCAAGGGGAATAATGCCTAGAGTATGGTATAGGTACGTTGACGACGTGTTTGCCGTCGTTAGAGGGGATCAAATAGACCATAAAGCATAAATGAGATTCACCCCAGAATCGCGTTTACTACTGAGATGGAAAAAATAGAGCAATCCCATTCCTGGACTTGATGATCCTTAATAACAACGGAAAACTGGAGTTCGAGATTTACCGAAAACCAACGGCTACCCAGTGAACGATACCATCTACCTCTTGCCACACATTCTCACAAAAAATGGCGGTATAAAACAGCATGGTTCACCGACTGGTCAAATACCGTTTATCCGAAGCGGGATACGCGAAAGAACGCGAGTTCATAGTGGATACCGCTTTAAAGAACGGGTATAATGCTCACGACATCGGGAAGTTAATCAGGAGGAAAACCATGCTCGAGTATCGATCCATGCACACAACGTTATTCACCCAAGCCAAAGAGGAACCGCTGAGACGTATCAGCATCCCCACATTTCACCTCTTTACTAAAATTAAATTTTTTTGGCTTCTTTTAATTTACAGGTTATGGGGTCGAGCAGAAATGCATCCCTCAGGACAGTACTGGGCAGCGCGAAAAACCCGTTGAAATTCGACGACAAAAGCGGGATATACCGGATCAATTGCAAGGACTGCAGCAAATGCTACATCGGGCAAACGAAGCGAATAGTCACGACCAGATTCAACGAACACATCCGAGAAGCCGAAAACTCCAAACGAAATCTGAACCGAACACGTCGATCGTCAGTCGCCGCGCACATCATCGAAAAAGGACATACCCGCGAAAATCTGGAGATAGTTCGACACATCAACAAGCCGAAAGCTACGTTTTTTCACTTATTCAAAGTTACTCGCCTAAGTCTTTTCAAAGAACGCTCCTTCAGGCTGGGCCGGCGAAAGGTGAGTGTTGCACACTCTACACACCAAATTCCAGCCTGTGTAGAATGCAACACACCAAATTCATCCTCTTTGATACAATATTTGCTAACAATTAGCTACCTTGGAACCTCGAACTGCCTGCCACCTTTGTTCGCTTTTCGAGAAAGTTACTCCCGAACATTTTTAATAATGTTTAAGTCTGGGAAATACGGAAATATGGATCGCCAACTATCTGGCTGGTAGAGATACTTCTAAATGGAGTTCAAGAACAGCTACTCGAAGCGTCGAAGCTCAGGAAAATGAAGCACGGTGTTTCCCAAGGACGATGGCAGAAGAAAAATTGAGCAACGGCAACTTCTTCCAACTACGGTCCAACCCCCTACAAGATTCAGTGAAAAGAGTAGAAAAAGCATTACAAGAAAGCAAGCACGTAATCGGAAACACAGCTGAACTGAGAATGCCGAATCCGTCGCTCGAATAAGGGTCCAACCAAAGATTCACAAACCAGGGAACGAAGCAGGGGAGATAATAGCGGACACAAACTCTCCTACGTACAAAATCGCTAAATGGCTTATCAGAAAGATTGGAGAAATGGGGAATTACTACAGCGAACACGCCGTGCGAAACACCCGCGAGTTAATAGAGAAATAAGGCGAAGTGAAAGATCTGGACGAAAAGGATTGCCTCGTATCGTTTGATGTAAAAGCGTTGTACCCTAGCATAACAATCAAGGAGGCTCTATGGAAACTGAAGGACTGGTTAATCAAGGCGAGTAACACACCCGAAGACAATAAGAAAGCCAAAACCTACGCGAAACTGGCAGGAGTATGTATGTATGAACGAGAACTACTTCACGTCGAGAGGGAAATTCTATAAGACTACAGCAGGCATAGCGATGGGTAACCCACTATCACCCCTAATCAGCGAAATAATCATGAGCATCATAGAAGTGGAAATAAAATAACGAGGTATAATGCCGAAGTTTTGTGCGAGATATGTAGATGGTGTGTTGGTAATAGTACCGAAAAACGATTTGGAGCGGATATTCTCGGAGATCAACAAAATTCACAAGAACCACAAATCCACAATGGAGAGGGAGGAAAACAATGAGATCGCATTTTTGGATCTCAAAGTAATCAGGATGGACAAACACCTAGACAAGCACACAACGAACAATTCCAAGCACCTCGAACCACACGTATGGGGAAAAAATGGCGGCGTTCCATAGTATGACCCATCGATTAGTCACAACACCTCTCACAGACGAGCAATACACGAAGGAATTGGCATACATAAAAAATACAGCCGTGGTCAACGGGTACAGCGCAAACATAATTGACCAGCTGCTTGGGAAAAAATTAAAAAGGATACAAAGAGAGGCACTCACCACGCATTTCAGCCAGCAGATAATGGAGAAACCACCGGTGCTAGTAAGCTTGACACACTCAGCGTTGTCACAAAGTGTGAAGCGAATATAACATCGAGGTAATGAGCACAAGTTGGAGCCAAACTACGTACAGGACTGGGAACCCCAAAGGACAAGCTGGACAAGACAGAAAAAAGCGGTATATACAGGATAAGCTGCCGATAAATAAAAAACTTGTTAAAGTAATTGTTTTATTAAAAAGTCCTTATAGACCGCAAAAAATTCGATAAAAAATAGAATGCACAAAACAAGTAAACTATTTTGTAAATATCTTATTTTTTATTAAATTATCGAATGCATTTCGGTTACAATACCATGGTGTAACCATCATCAGCGAACGCTTGATGAGCACTGGCTTGTCAAATATATGTACATGTGAGAGTCAAATAAGTCAAACATATATCAAGAGTTAAAGCTACTATGTATATGGTGTTGTCAGACGAAAGGATTGAACGATATAACAAATTAAAACTTAAAACAAATTAACAAATTAATAAATAAACAAGCAAATAAATAAATTCATAAATTAAACAAATCAATAAAAATTACAAATTGATAAAACAACAAATTAATAAATTAACAAATTTACAAAATTAGCAAAATAAATTAACAGATTAAAATTGAAACAAATAATTTATATTTTCATAATTACTTCCTTTTCACTAAGTCAAAAAGAGGCGACTCTATTGCACCATTGCATAAATTCATTAAATTGTCATTGATCGAAATAAATAAAGATTCATATGCGTCCAATTTTTGTGGGTTGTTAACATTTTTTATAATTTTTAAATTAATGTACGGACTGCCCAAAGTCCACAAGCCAGGAGAGAAAATGCGAAAAATCGTATCATGTGTCAATTCAGCATTCGCAAACATTTCAAAATGTATTGTCAACGAATTAAAAAAGTACGGCCCATTTGAAGGTTTCGCAGTAAAAAATGCTTATGAATTCGTTGATAAAATTAAGGACGTTGAAATCGCAGAAGACGAAATAATGATTTCATTTGACGTAACATCGTTGTTCCCTAGCGTTCCTATAAACATTGCAGTACAGGCCATACGTAAACACCTCAACAAGTTCGACTTGTCTGAAGAAATCATCGACACATACGTAACAGCAATAGAAACATGTATGAAATACAATTGTTTCCAATTCAGAGGAATTTTTTATTCAAGTGATCTTGGATGCAGTATGGGCAACAGTCTATCCCCTTTAGTAGCAGAGGCATTTATGTGCAATTTCGAAATGGAATTAAAAAATGAAAATCTTTTGCCACGTATTTGGTTTAGATATGTCGATGACACTTTTGCTATTGTTAAGAGGAGTAAAGTCAACGACTTCCTCAAAGTTCTAAACAGCCGCTATGAATCTATAAAATTCACTTATGAAACGGAGAATGAAATTGACGGCACGATCACTTTTCTTGATTTAAATCTCAAACGTAATGGCCGAAACATCGAGTTTGGCGTCTTCAGAAAACCAACAACAACGGATAGATATACAACAGCTGACTCGTACTGCACATATGAAAACAAAATTGCTGCGTTTCATTCGATGGTATATCGTTTAATCCGTTTACCACTTTCCACCTCGGAGTACATGAAGGAGTATCAACATATAGTCAAACTAGCTGACATCAATGGTTTCAAGAAATCTATCGTAGATAATTTAGTGCGGAAAACTAGCGACAAATTAAAAAAACAAGAACGCTCGACATTATTCGCTCAAAACAAGGCACGGATTTCGAATGAACGTCGTGTCGCAATTACATACGCACCAAATATCACAAATCATTTAAGAGCAACTTTTGAAAAAGCAAACTTGAAATTAGTTCATACAAACCCAAACAAATTGACTTGTCTTTTAGGCTCAACGAAAGACCAGAACCCTATGAGAGAACGCAGTGGGATTTATGAAATAAAATGCTCTTCTTGTGACAAAAAATACATCGGTCAGACGAAACGAGCAGTATATTTTCGCTACACCGAACATTTACGAAGTATCCGCAACAAAGAGCTGCACTCAGGCATAGCAGCACACGTATATGATTTGGACAACACGGAGCTACACAAGATCAATTCCATCGAAGAGAATTTAAAAATTATAAAAAATGTTAACAACCCACAAAAATTGGACGCATATGAATCTTTATTTATTTCGATCAATGACAATTTAATGAATTTATGCAATGGTGCAATAGAGTCGCCTCTTTTTGACTTAGTGAAAAGGAAGTAATTTTGTAAATTTGTTAATTTATTAATTTGTTGTTTTATCAATTTGTAATTTTTATTGATTTGTTTAATTTATGAATTTATTTATTTGCTTGTTTATTTATTAATTTGTTTTAAGTTCTAATTTGTTATATCGTTCAATCCTTTCGTCTGACAACACCATATACATAGTAGCTTTAACTCTTGATATATGTTTGACTTATTTGACTCTCACATGTACATATATTTGACAAGCCAGTGCTCATCAAGCGTTCGCTGATGATGGTTACACCATGGTATTGTAACCGAAATGCATTCGATAATTTAATAAAAAAAAAAATAAGATATTTACAAAATAGTTTACTTGTTTTGTGCATTCTATTTTTTATCGAATTTTTTGCGGTCTATAAGGACTTTTTAATAAAACAATTACTTGAATACCAGACCACAAAAATCGTTCGCGAGTTTAGTGATTAAAAACTAACAAATTTTCTTAAAAAACTTGTAGTATAAGGAAAAGCCTGGTTTTAATTTATTTAATAATAATGTATAATTTAATTTGTGTAACATTCAGAAAGAAAATGAGTGCAAAATTAATATCTAAAGCAGTTGGAAGAAGCAAGAGAAACTTGAGGCGCATAGTATCAAAGCGCATGAAAGCAGATTTTCACAGTGAACATTCCTGTTTGTGTGCTTATGACTCGAATGGGTCCGCTACGTCATTGCATATTACTGCTGACAGGCAAAAAAGCACTGACAATTCTGAAGAAGAAAGGGATTTTGTTTTTTTGAGTGACGTCGAAAGTAATGCTTTTGAGTTATATTTTGATCAAGAGATGGCTGAAGAACCCTTTAATTTGAAAAAAGAAATTAAACGTTGGAGCATTGAAGAAAACATCAGCCACAATTCAATAAATAAACTCCTAGGAATGTTTAACAAAAGCGGCTTAAACCTCCCTCACGCTAAAACGCTTTTAGATACGCCTAGGAGTATTTATAAAATCAAGCCTCTGGATTCTGGTGAAATTCTATTCTTCGGGGTTGAGTTTTGACTAAACAAAATTACACCTGATATTTTGCCTGATTGTTTTATTTTGAATGTACGTAGGTTGCCTTTTATATTTCGGGATTGGACAACCCTAGTGTTGCAATCTGGCAACTGACAGCTCTATCGTAAAGTTTGACATTTTTGAGGTTATACGTACTCAGAACGTTTTGACATACGAGCGCTATTTGTGTTTTTTACAGTAACTTAACAGATTAATCTCGGCCAAATAATGGAATTCAATCGTGAACATTTTCGTGCGATTATTTTTTACAACTTTCAACGTGGATTAACTCAGCAACAGTGCATGGATGAACTGAATTCAATTTTTGGCGATGAAGCTCCATCGAGGAACAGTGTTTATCGATGGTATGGTGAATTCAATCGAGGTCGTAGTTCACTCCAAGACGAATTTCGTGAAGGTCGTCCAAAAGGTGAAGGTCGTCCGGAAACCATTGTTGCTGTGCGCGAACTGATATTGCAAGATCGTCATGTGACCTATCGTGAGATTGAGACAACTTTAGGCATTAGTGGGACCAGCATACATTCAATATTGCATGAATATTTGACTGTCAAAAAAATTTGTTCGCGTTGGATCCCACACAATTTCTCAATCGCTCAAAAAAAGGCTCGTGTCGATTGGTCGAAAGAAATGCTCAAAAAATACGATCGCGGTGCTTCGAAACACGTCTATGACATCGTGACAGGTGATGAATCGTGGATTTACGCGTATGAGCCCAAAAGTAAACAGCAGTCGACTGTATGGGCGTTTCAAGATGAGCCAAACCCAACAAAAGTTGTTCGCGCACGAAGCACTTCCAGGCAAATGGTCGCCTGCTTTTTCGGAAAAACTGGACATGTCGCAACCGTACCACTAGAACAACGCAGAACAGTCAATTCTGAGTGGTACACAACCATTTGTTTGCCAGTTGTCTTCCAAGAAATCAGGAAAACCAACCGCCGAAGACGGATCACTCTTCACCACGACAATGCGAGCTCTCACACATCAGCTCAAACAACTGCATTTTTGAGCACTCAAAACATAGATTTGATGGGTCATCCGCCGTATAGTCCTGACTTGGCACCGAATGACTTCTTTTTATTCCCGTACGTAAAAAACAAACTGAGAGGTCAACGTTTTTCAACACCTGAAGAAGCGGTTGCTGCGTTCAGAATGCATGTTTTGGAGACACCTCAATCAGAGTGGCAAAAGTACTTTGACAATTGGTTCAAACGCATGCAAAAGTGTATAGATCTTCATGGGGAATATTTTGAAAAACAATAAAGCGATTTTCAATGATTAATATTTGTTTTTGTTCTCTAATCCCGAAATATAAAAGGCAACCCTCGTAGGCATAGACGGATTACCGTTGGCGAAATCATCGGGTCTATGTTTATGGCCAATACTCGGAAGATTTGTGAATATTCCAGAGTTCAATATTATATTAATTGGAACGTACTCTGGCTACAAAAAGCCCAGTAACCCCAATGACTTCCTTAAAGAATTTGTGGAAGAATTCAGGAAGTTAACTGCTGAAGGATTTATGGCAGGTGAAAAGCGAGTAACCATAAAATTAAATGCATTGATTACACCGACGAAATGTACAAAAGAAGAATGCATGCTTCTCACTACATTAATAACCATGTCAATATACATACTAGAAGAAATTGACGTTGGCATGGTTTCACAATTCCCAGTAAAACCAATGCATTTAATGGACTTGGGAATAACCAAAAAAATACTCACACGCATTTTCGACTTGAAGGTTTCTGGGAGGAGACTTACGAATGGTGAAAAAGAAAAGGCATCGGAAAAATTAATAGCACTAAGGCCGTTTATACCATTAGAATTCGCAAGAAAACCACGTGGCTTTACTGAATTTAAAAGATGGAAATCAACGGAATTGAGACAGTTTGCCTTGTACACTGGTTTCATAATTTTAAAAGATTTGCTAGATGAGGATGCCTACTACCATTTCCAACTGTTATTTTGTGCGTACAGGCTGTTGTCTTCCTCGGAATCAACTACAGAAAATGCAGACTTCAAGCGAACTGTTGTCATACTTTGTTGAATTATTTAGCTTGATTTATGGCGAAGAAAACCTCACATACAATATCCACAGCCTTCTGCATATAACTGATTGTGTGAGACAGTTTGGTTCACTTGGAAATTTTTCGGCCTATCCGTTCGAAAACTATATGCAAATTGTGAAAAAACACATTCGAAAACCGAACAAAGTACTGCAACAGATATACAACAGAACAGTGGAAAACGACAACTATACGATAGTTGGATTGGAAGCCAAAGCAAATCCACTGGTTTCCTAAAATTAAAACATTCAACGGCCAATGAGAAAAGTTACTCTGGATACCAGACGAAAGATGCCTATTATAGTAACTCAAGCCCAGATGATTGTATATAATATAAAGCAGTTGGAAGAAGCAGAGAAACTTGAGGCGCATAGTATCAAAGCGCAAGAAAGTAGATTTTCCCAGTGAAGATTCCTGTTTGTGTGCTTATGGCCTCGAATGGGCCCGCTACGTCACTGAATATTACTGCTGACACGCAAAACGGCATTGACAATTCTGAAGAAGAGAGGGATTTTGTTTTTTTTTTTGAGTGATGTCTAGAGTAATGCTTTTGAATCATGTTCTGATCAAGAGACGGCTAAAGAGCCCTTTAATTTGAAAAAAGAAATTAAACGTTGGAGCATTGAAGAAAACATCAGCCACAATTCAATAAATAAACTCCTAGGAATATTAAACAAAAGCGGCTTAAACCTCCCTCAGAACGCTGAAACGCTTTTAGATACGCCTAGGAGTATTTGTAAAATCAAGCCTCTGGATTCTGGTGAATTTCTATTCTTCGGGGTTGAGTTTTGGCTGAATAAAATTACACCTGATATTTTGCTTGATTGTATTATTTTAAATGTAGGCATAGACGGATTACCGTTGGCGAAATCATCGGGTCTATGTTTATGGCCAATACTCGGAAGATTTGTGAATATTCCAGAGTTCAATAGTACAATATATTAATTGGAGCGTACTCTGGTTACAAAAAACTGGGCAATGACTTCCTTAAAGAATTTGTGGAAGAATTCAGGAAGTTAACTGCTGAAGGATTTATGGCAGGTGAAAAGCGAGTAACCATAAAATTAAATGCATTTTGTTGTGATGCGTCAGCACGGGCTTTTATTACTGGAACAAAAGGTCACAGCTCTTTTCATGGTTGTTCCAAATGTACACAAATCGCTACATACAAAGCGAAAAGGGTCATATTTTCTCCAAATCAAGGGGGGGGGGGGGGATTACACCGACGAAATGTACAAAAGAAGAATGTATGCTTCTCACTACATTAATAACCATGTCAATATACTCGAAGAAATTGACGTTGGCATGGTTTCACAATTCCCAGTGGAACCAATGCATTTAATGGACTTGGGAATAACCAAAAAAATACTCACACGCATTTTCGATTTAAAGGTTTCTGGGAGGAGACTCACAAATGGTGAAAAAGAAAAGACATCGGAAAAATTAATCACATTAAGGCCGTTTATAACATTAGAAATCGCAAGAAAACCACGTGGCTTTACTGAATTTAAAAGGCGGAAATCAACGGAATTGAGACAGTTTGCCTTGTACACTGGTTTCATAATTTTAAAAGATTTGCTAGATGAGGATGCCTACTACCATTTCATACTGTTCTTTTTTGCGTACAGGCGGTTGTCTTCCTCAGAATCAACTACAGAAAATGCAGAATCTTCAAGCGAGATGTTGGCATACTTTGTTCAATCATTTAGCTTGATTTATGGCGAAGAAAACCTCACATACAATATCCACAGCCTTCTGCATATAACTGATTGTGTGAGACAGTTTGGCTCACTTGGAAATTTTTCGGCCTATCCATTCGAAAACTATGCAAATTTAAAAAAAAACACATTCGAAAACCGAACAAAGTACTGCAACAGCTATACAACAGAACAGTGGAAAACGACAACTTTACGATAGTTGGAAGCCAAAGCAAATCCACTGGTTTCCTAAAATTAAAACATTCAACGGCCAATGAGAAAAGTTACTCTGGATACCAGACAAAAGATGCCTATTATAGTAACTCAAGCCCAAACGATTGTTGCTTGATCAATGAAGGAAGAGTTAACATACTGGCTTAAATAGAATTATTTAAGGAAATTAACGCTGAAAAACTTGTGAAGTCAGAAGATTCAATGAGTTGTCACCATATTTTACTTCGCCTATCCATTCTCGTGACATAGGCATTGCAATTGTTAAAGAATTGAGTGAAGCTTCCGAGTATTTCAGTGTTACTCAAATTAAGCAAAAGCTGATGAAACTCCCAGAAAATAATTATTTTATTCTCATCCCCTTGCTTCACCAATACTAATCAAAACTTTTGAATTTGCCACTTACCAAATTTAAGAAAATGGTCGAAAAACAAACTTTTGGAGAGGACCAATCAAGTGAAAATCCGAAAAGAATAAAAATCACAACAGGTACTTTTTAAATATTGCAAAAACCAAAAATATTCATAATTTGTTAACAATATTTCGTTTGCATATCAAGACGAATCATGACATGTCGCTGGAGCTGGATATCCGGTGGTACACTCAAGGACGGGGCCGGAAGTACCTTTCGAGGACCCCAACTAAAACATTGGAATAAGACATCCTCGTCGTCCCCGCAGGTTGGTTAGTTTGTGTAAATTCCGAGAATTTTTGTTTGCAAATAGTGTTTGTGGGTTCTAGTGCGATCCGTGCGATGCCGGTTTAGCGCGGCGGAATTTTCGAATGCCGCCAGCGAGCGTCTAGCGCCCCAATTTAAAGTTAAAGAAAAAAAGGAAAAAACCCACTATAGGGCCTAAAGTTGATTGCCCCCGCAAGAAGCGTTCCCGAGAGCCCTGACAACGACGCATCCATTACTTGTTACTGCTTCGAGAACCACCCTCAAATTTATCATCAGCACCCATCGAATAGAAAAAAAGGGGGAAAGAAAAAGAAGATAAAATTTTATTTTTTTAGTGGAAAGTAATGACTGAATCGTATCTGCGTTAGGCCTTGTTATTATATGTATGTATATATAAATATTGTAGTCCGGATGTTAGTCACATAAGTTAGGTTAAGAGTTTCATTGCGTAATACTAAGCCACCAATACGTCAAGGGAATCCTATAGCGGCCGCCACCGGATCCAGCCCGAACAAACCGACAAACAAAAAAAAAACCGTGAGTACTCAAAATTCATGTTAAAGTGATGTCCAATCGACAAGTAGTCGTAAGTAATACCGCTGATATACAGTCATTTCCACAAGACCGTATACCTCACAAAATAAAAACAAAATGTTACAAGTAAGAAATTTTATTTTTTATTGAAAGTAAATACAAAATACATTTTCGCAATTATATTTAATACATGGTCCAATCGCCGTCACTATTGATTATTGACTGGCATCTTCGGTGACAACTTTCGGCCAATTTTTCCGCGTAGTCTGTCGATTCGTTCGCCTTAAATGTGCTGCTCCTTTTATTTGCTTTCATTGAAGCTTCTGCTTCATTAATCCCCAAACATTTTCAATAGGATTGGCATCCGGCGATTGCGAAGGCCAATCATTTATTTTCTTCTTTCCAGCGTGTACACAACCGGCTTCTATGTTTCGGATCGTTATCTTCTTGCAGAAACCAATCGGTGTTGTCGTTGCCATATAGCATCCTAGCAGACTTCAATAATCCTTTCTTGTACAAAATGATCATCCTTTCAGCAGTAAGAATTCCGGTAAACGTTATTAATTTTCCGAAACCGCGCGCAGAAAAGCATCCATAAACATGGACCTTCACAGGGTGTTTAACGGTTCGGTTCACGACAGCTTCTCCTTTTTGTGCTCACACTCGTCTCCTGAACGTATTTACAGCAAAACTTTATTCATCCGTAAAGATCACGTTGTCCCAATCACGATCGATGTTTTCCTTAGCCCACTCTACACGTCTTCGCTTCTGGTTTTCGGTAAGTAATGGTTTCATCAAGGCATACCTGGTTTTGATGTTTTCCTCTTGTAATCCTCGCCGAATCGTATTCAAGGACACGTAAATATTCTTCTTCGATAATATTTCCTTTGCTTGCACTAAGGTAGTAACGGACGGATTTTTCTTAAAAATATCAATGATGGCCTTATCCTGGGTTTTGAAGTGCTTCGGGTTTTACCCCTACCAGGTAGATCGTCTACATTTCCAGTATCTTTAAAATGCTTTATCCACTTATTCACAAACTGTGTCGAAACTTTCAGGTACTTTCCGGCCGATGCAGGTGTCATTTTTGGTCCTTTCGGATGACTTACTAAAAACACAGCTTCGAATCATTTTTTGTAAATCGCACTCATTTCACTTGACGTCTTATCACTCTCCTACTTGAACTTAGAATGACCAAATTTATACAATGCGAAAAAGAGGAAGAATGCAGGTAACTAAAAGTCCCCCACCACTCTTTGAGAAATGGTGCATTAAAAAGTTACAAAGTATACGCTCTTGTGGAAATTACTGTATATTGTGCCGCGTTATTAATTTTTTTTTTGTACACCGAACAATCTCTCTCACTATCTCTGTAAGTCGATTAATTCATGTAGACACGCCACTTTCGCGCAATAATAAGGCCGACAAAGAAAAGGTTCGCGGCGTTTTCTTTTCTCTCGTCCCTTAAGCGTTGAATCGTCCGCAGGGAACTAAGGGTTTTTTTTCGCGTTTTTGTGTTGCTAGTGTAACGAGTACCACGTCTCGGGAGTAGACCAAAAAATGGGGATGCTGGCCTGATGCGTCCCTTTCCGCGAGCTCGACACTGCCGACCCGTAGAACTGGAATTCCCTTCCCTCTAATGTTGATTTTGGCATTTGGAAAAACCCCGTGATGCCCGTGACCTTTCCGCTAAATCCGACTCACTCAAAAAATTCCCTGTCCAGACTGAGCTGCCCTCCAGCAGGTGCCATCCTTAGCGGAATGAAGGAGGTGACATAGTTTGTCTTTTTAGAGCTTGCACTTCCTGCCTCCGTTCCTTTTGGGACGAGGGCCATTGCAAAGATTAAGAATAAATAAGTGAAAAAAGTGCATTTGTTAATAAAATGAATTACCACAAAGTAGACAAGTCGTCAATCGAGTCAACAAAGATTTGATTTTGCACGGAAAAAAGAACGTTGGGTTTTGATGGGTTGAAGAAGAACGGTCGGAACGATAAAGAAACTTTGCTCGATTTTAAGCTCGAAACTATGTATTTCGATTTTTTTTTCTGATAAATTTAATATTGGAGTGACCTTTTGAGTATTGGTGACAAAAGTCCGTAAAAAAGAAAAAAAAAACTCTCGTTGGCGTTGTGAACTTGTTTTGTTCTGGCGATATACAATATAAGTGAGACTCAATTTTGTTGTTTTTTTGTATTGGAATGTGATGAAAGCCGAAAAGCGTAGTTCTACGAAAATTGATGAATTGAACAGAACCAGAGTGTGAAGTGGAGTGACGTCAAGCCTGAATATTTAAAATTCATTTTGTACTTCAGTTATCTGCTATTATGGCGATTCTTGGAGAGTTTTGAAGTTGGAGTCAATTTTATGGATTAACCGACATTGGATTGTGTGCACCGGTACTTATATATTTTTTTTTTTCGTTGGCTGTGATTTAGAAATTTTCTTAATAATTATTTTGGAAATCCTTGAATTTAATAGCATTCGGAGATTACCATTGACGGACGATCGATCGTTCATCGAATGATCAACCGTGAGTAATTTTTATTGTGCCTGATTTTTCCATAAATAGTTTTTTTTAAATAATTTTGTGTCATCATAATCCTTCATTCGTTCATTGAATTGATAGTTGAAATTTTAATCTTTTCCTTTGATTTTTTTTGCTGATTTTGATTTTTTTTTATCTTGAGTTCTATTAACTTTTATTAATCGGCAATATATTATTATAATGATTAATTAATTTTTTTCCTTCAAATTGGGCTCTTCTCTTCTTCCCAAAGGATGAACACATTCCTTACCTCCTCCTTATTCTTCCCTCGTCTTTCTTTTATGTTTTAAGGTGGCTTAACTAGGACCATTGTGCACTGGCTCAAGATCTACGACCGTTCGCTGGTCTAGCCGGGACATGAGCCACCGAGCCAAACTGCGCTTTGGTCAGAAAATATTTTTGTTGCAGTGACGGCGACTCGACAAAGCCGTGGTTCGCAACAGCAAGTTTCAATTAAATTTATGTCCGAACAGTTCGATGAAAATGATAAAAAGTCTGAACAAATGCTAAATGAAATTAAACAGCTGAAACAAGAAAACAACACACTAAAACATGACTTGAGTGACTTGAAAAACAAGTATGATAACGTTCAGCAGGCATTAAGGGCCAAAAACATTCAAATTATTGGTATCAAATGTACACCATATAGTGTCCACTTTCAAAGCAGTGGCAAAGTGCTGACGCTGATGAAACTGGAACTAATGACATTCATCGTGTACATAATACTAGATCGGATACTGCACCGATAATAGTTGAAATTACACGACAGTCAACAAAGCAACCCTTCATGCAAATGTATCGGGAGAAAATTAAAGTTTTTAATGATGGCACGGGTTTATCTGCCAAGCGAGTTAACAATCAACTAGACGAGAGACGCGTATATACCCAGTCGGACAAGAATCGATACTGGACCGGTCCTGGATCGATGACTGTCTACTAAGGAATCGATGACTTTATCGGAGACACGTCGGAGATATTTGTATGGGCATGGCCGCTTTTGCGATACCGAAAATGAGGACAGGACTCGATCCGGAATCGATGACGGTAGTCGATGGAGAATCGATGACTGGAGTCGACGTAGAATCGATACTGGGGTCGAATTGGGATCGATGACTGTAGTCAACGTGGAATCGAATCCGGATCGATGACTGGAATCGATTCCGGACCGATGACTGTAGCCAACGAGGAATTGACACAGATCGAATTCGGATCGATGGCTGTATAAATGGGTTGAATCTAGCCTGATATACAATTCGTCCAGAAACTAAAAGTGTCGTGATTGATTTCACGGCACTTTTAATTTAACGGCGGATTGTATTCATGGCTTACAAAAAAAAACATACATATTCCTTTATTCCATATTTCATATATGACAACATACGCCGCCAAATGCCAGATACTTTCAAATGAATTCAAATTTCAGGCTAACTCGATACATAATTGAAAACATTTGAATTTATCCAGCTTCGGAGACAAACCGATGAATGGAACCGGTAAGGAATCGAAGACTTTGCGATTCCACTGGAATCGGAGACAAATGTCCGACTGGGTATTGATGATCACCTCACAACTAGAACAGCAGCTTCGTTGAGAGAAACTAAACATTTTGCTAAAACAAATGCGTATAAATATAAATATGTATGGGTGAGAAATGGTAACATATTTCTGAGGAAAGAGCATATGTTCAGGCCAATTAAAATAAGAAATGAGAAGGGATTGAATTCATTTAAAAAAAGATTTGGATAATTGCATTTTTAATAATACTTTTGCCATGGAAGAGTTTATAGAATTATTTAATGAAGAAAAATATATGGATGCGAATACACAAATACTGACTAACAAAAAATAATGCAGAGAACTTGTCTTAACAAACTCTAACAAATCTCTCACAGTACTCCATATGAATATAAGGAAAAAGAAAAGAATTTGGATGAATTTCTAATTACATATAGCGAGCTAATTATTAGTTTTCTTGTTATAATATTAACCCTTAACTACATTCGTGGGGGACCTAGGTCCCCCACAATGCATATTTTTCTACGTATCTTAAATGCTTTATATGCTATGCGGTTGAAACCACTTGTATTCTCAGTACATACTATACGAGACCTTGCGTTGAGTGGAAGTGCATCGTTCTGCTGTTTATAGCTTAGCAGGTACAAGCCGATGGGGGACCTAAGTCCCCCACGAATGTAATTACGTAAGTAATTTTCTTTTTTAGTTTGCAATCGTTTTGTCGATTTTTTGGATTTTTCAACATGGATAAATCGTTAACGCCACAACAAATTGAAATGCTTCTTAATGAGCTAAATGAATGTGAAGACGACATTGAATTCCCGGAAACAGCATCAGATTTAAGTGACGCAGAGTTTGAAATTTGCGAAAGCGATTTTGAGAGCGACACCGACACTGACTCGGATTCCGACTCAGAAGATGCACAGGAGAGCTCTTGCAGTGCATTTTACGGCAAAAACAGATACAAGTGGGCAAAAACGCCACCGTCACGATCACGAGTTCGGGCGCATAACATTATCACCCATTTGCCTGGTCCCAGAGGTCCAGCTAAAGCAAAAAACCGGATGACTCCACTTGAGGCTTGGTCCTGCCTATTCACGAACGATATATTGGAGATAATTGTTGAACAAACAAATCAAAAAATTAAAAAGTACTCTGAAAGCAATAGATGCGATGCGGCTTACACCAACACTGTTGATAGGGAGGAGATGCTTGCTTTTTTGCTCGTACCTTTCAGAGGACGCTGCCTGTTTCGCATATATATGAAGTCAAAACCAGCGAAATATGGACTGAAAATAATGTGTCTATGTGATGCTAAGACACATTACCTGTACAACGCTTTTGTATACACGGGAAAGGATTCATCCGTTCAATCTAATACACAGTTAGTTCCAACCAGGAATGTAATGACTTTGGCTGAGCCGCTGTATGGGACAAATAGGAACATTACGGCAGATAAATGGGTTTCTTCAATTGAGCTGGTGGATGCATTGAGAGAGAAGAATCTCACTTACGTCGGAACTGTGCGCAAAAATAAGAAGGAAATCCCTCCGCAATTCCTTGAAAATAAAAGTAGACCAGTTCTGTCATCAGTGTATGGTTTTAAAAGGGATAAAACTTTAGTGTCGTTTGTACCCAAAAAAAAAACAAGAGTATTGTATTGGTTTCGTCCATGCATAATGACGCTGTAACAAACACCGAAAGTAATAAGCCCGAGATAATCGAATTTTATAATTCGACTAAAGGTGGTGTAGATGCGTTAGATCAGAAGTGTGCTGCGTACTCCGTGAATAGAAGGAGTAAAAGATGGCCAACTACCATATTTGGCGGAATGCTAAACATTTCTGGAGTGAATAGCCATGTTCTTTATTGTGCCTCAAATCCTGAAGATAATTTGAGTCGCTATGACTTTTTGAAAAAACTTGGATTTGCCTTGGTAACACCACATGTTCAACGGAGAAGAACCCTGCCCAATCTTTCAAGAGACTTGAAAGACATGATTGGTCAGTTCCTTACTGAAGTTGGAATTGATTCTTCTGAGGATGCATGTGTTCCAGATGCAAGCCAGAACAAAAGGCCAAAAAAATCAAGGTGCCATATGTGCCCACGAAGTAAAGACAGCAACACCCCGAGAGTGTGCTCCAAATGCAAGAAAAACATATGTCGGACACACTCTACGGAAGTCAAAATATGTCTCTCATGCAGCAGCAGTAACTAACTTGCCTTATATAAGACCAATAAGCACCATAGCTGATAATACTAAATTAATTTACTTGGCAAAAAAAAAAAAATAAAAAAAAAAATTGTCATAAAAACGAAGCCTAACTTGACCCCCTGTGGATTTCTAAACTTTTACGGAAATTTGAAATTTTTTATTTTCTATAGTTTTTCAATTATATTATCAACGAGGAAAAAGACTAAGTTTGTTTAATGTTAATTTTTTCATATATTTTTTATTTACTTGAAATATGTAGTAAAAATATTGTAACCTGAATTACCATTTTCTTAATTTTATGTTCCAAATTTGTTATTTATGTTTTGAATTTGAATAAAACTTTTCTGATACATTTATAACATGTTGTTGAATTATTTAAATAATTAAAATGTTTGAATTTTTGCAGTTTAATGTCTTTAGTAATGCATTTATTTTTGGGGGACCTAGGTCCCCCACGAGTGTAATTGTGTGGCCGGAAATAGCGAATGTAGCTGAGGGTTAACTGAAGCATGGATGTCGAGCAGTAAATGCTTTAACACTCGCATACATACTTAAGTACCCGGGTACTCATGAGCTATAAAAAGCTAGTTTTTTTTCACTTAGTGCAATTTTTATTGTTCCCATCTTCCTAATGAGCTGTCGCTATTATGTTTTACCTGGAAAACATATCCACAAGTGATTTTGCATTTTTGTTTATACCTTTTTTTCACTTTTTGTTGATTCTTGGATACATTTATGAGAACCCGGGTACTCACATTCATATTATATGGGGTTTTACCAAAAAAAAAAACTTGTCCATTGATAAATTTGGCGGTTGCAATAAAAAAGGGTATACTTTTCTGAATAGGTTTATAACGTTTACGTATCCTGTGTCAGGATTAGGTAAAATCCTGTCGCATAAATTTGTTGAACTCGAGGGTTTCCATTCAATTTCAACTTGATCATTGAGAGTGTAAGACTGTAAAGAATTGGAAATGGATGATATTAGCCATGCTCGTTGGCAACGTATGACGGACGAAGAATGCCGCGAATACATACGAAGTCTTGTCGATTTCGACGATGACGGCGATTCTGGCTACTTCTTCGGTAGTTCGGACGAGGAATAGATTCCCAAAAAAACGCCAGCGTGTGGAGAACAGTGAAACGTACGACGACCATATCCGCACAATATCGTGCGTCAAAGACCGGGCCCACACGTCCTTAACAGGAGCCTTTCTGTCAAGGACATCTTCCGCAGAGCCTATCAGGAAATGCCACATCTGTTATTCCTAATCCGGACCGAGCAACATACAGCGAGTTATTTTACATATCCCGATAAATACGAATATATGTATAAAACGCAATGCAATACCTACCACAAGTATCTGCAAACTCAATTTCGAACATTGACCGTAATTCAATACTTTGCACAGGTATTGAAGTCAGTAATATTCCGAAAACACCCGAAATTGCCTAGACACTCTGTCAGCAATAATTTGATAATAAAAACAGTATTGATACGTGACCTCTCCCCAGTCAGTTGTAGTACGTAGCAGTGTCAGTACTAATTAAGAATTAGTGTAATACAAGTATTAGTGATTTTAATAAAAAGATTGTGATCTGTGACTTAATAAAAGTTCAACCGGTCAGTACTCAACATTTCTAACGTAACGACTGATTCTTTTTGTTTTTTTTTTATCTTTAAGAATAATATTACGTTAATACTAAATGTTCATAAAAAAATCAATAAAGTGCTATTCATTGAGCACATTGTTATTCTTTTTATTCCAAATCCCCTTGATTTTCCCCTTGTCAACTCCAATTTCTACGAAAATTACATACAAAGTCTATCAGAGTACCCGAGTACTCACATATGTAACGACGTGGTATTGAGATGGGATGTATGGGAGTGACAATTTAGACGGTTACAACTATTTCGTGATACCCAATAAGTACAACAAATGTGATAGAGTAGTAGCTTTCGTGAAAAAAATCACATTCTGTAAAACTAATAGACGCAGAAATTAATCAGGCAAACATCTTAAATCTGTCTATTGTACTATCTAATACCTTTATTTTCCACATAACCTGCATTTATCGTTCACCTAGTTTAGATTCCAACATATTCCTAAATTCCCTAGACAAATTTTTTCATAATTTAATTATACAACAACACCGCCAACAATAGACGCGACTGGCAACTGTACGAGCAGTCGAGGTCCGCATCTTAAACAGTAAACACGTTCCATGTAAACACCTTTTTATAAATAAAGTGCGAATTTAACTCTTAGTAGGAAAAGCTTTTTATTTCCCTACATTGGTGACCCCGATGTGATTTTATTTTTTTTATTTCCCTACAACCCCTACTAAAATCACCACACCACCAGGATGTATCGCTCTTAAATCGACATACAAGTTTAGCAATTTTGCAAATATAATAAATAACAGAAAATAACAGCAATTAGGGACTGGAACAAACAAGGTACGCTATGTTCAAACACAAGAATAACCTAAACCGCCCAAGTGGACACCTAAGGAGTCGACATCAAAGTTAACATTAGAAGACAAGAAAGCCGGGCCAAGAAACTGTCAGTAGAAGAGTAATGGAAACACCGCACAGAAGGTGCCAAACCGCCAGAGGTAAAAATCATTAACCCTAGAGAATGTGAAAAGTGGATGTTTCAAAACCAAATGGCATTTCTGGGATTATATATGTCGACTGGGCCACGCGACGTCAACTTAAAGGATGACAGTGACTTCGATACTGAAATACAAGGAAACTCATATCCGGAAGTTGCCGATGTAATAATTGTTTATATGGAACACTTAGAGGAAACATAGAAGAAGACCTCTACTTCAGCAGCAGTGATGCAGCAAAAGCAGCCAAAAAGAAGGAAACAGGATGAACTATCGAGTCTCCTTAAAAAATCTTTTCGCCAGCGTCAGGAAAGGGCCAGCTAAAGGGCGGAAGATAACCAAAAACTGGACAAAACTCGGACAGATGATGATCCACTGTATAGCTTTTTTATTTGTATGCATCAAATAACGAAAAAGATGCCAAACAGGCATCAGAATAATTTGAGACCTACAATTTTTTTTGCTGTGATAGAAACCGAGGATGAAATCACGAATAGCCAAACTTCTGATAACCTTTGTGAATATGATTTTAATTAAAGTTTATGTTATGGTAAGTTAATAGGGCTCTTTCGTCCTTTCTTGTTTTTTCACAGATAATACAGAGTCAAAAAATTATAAACTTTCATACTATCCTTTAAAGTATCTTTTATATTCAAGTCTTATTCACTTTGAATTTCAGATGGGCAAAGCTGTATGTAGCTTACATATCCAGAATATGCAAGAAGCATATTCTTGCATTCCATAGAATAGTAAACATGAACCTAGAAACATTTTTAAGTCCAGAGAATTGTAAACATGAAACATGTTTCTTTCTTCTAATGAAACCCTTCAGACCATAAAGTATCGTCTACACTCTATTTTTCCTGCGCCATCATTGGAGGAGATATAGAAACCATAGAACACTAAGATTCAAGTTACACCACATTCCACCTCGGACCCGCAAAGTGCGAACATCTCAACGCGAGTTAAAAAGTAGTGCAATGACAAACTAAACGCGACGCTATCAAAAATAACACCACCAACCATCGGACGATACCCAGCAACAACACCGACACAAAACAAAATGTACATGCACCGCGAGTACATTCGCCCCTAGCGATAGTGAAAGTGAAATTTTTCCGTTTCCAAAAATAGCCCCTACCAGACAGATAAAAATGTGCCAGTGCAAAGTGATTGAAACAGACACAGTGTGAAATCCTTTCTAAAAATAGACCTATCATGAGCATCGCGAGTGCAGCTCAGCGTAGTGCCCCCTGAAAAGTGACAGTGCGACAATCCCAAAATAGAAATAATATGAGCATCGCGAGTGCAGTTCAATGTAGCTCAGCCTGAAAAGTGAAAGTGCAGATACAATTCTATAAATAGATCGTACCCGACGACTATTCCTATGCAAAGTGAAGAGTGCGTTACAAACACAAAAGATACAGTGCCGCGCCAAGTGTAGTGTGTGGCAACGCAGGAGCACGCCACCAACGAAGAGGAACCACATGCGAAGCGGAGAGGCGCAACGACCAAAACAACAACCTGCACAACTGGTGAGTACTCAAATTTTTGATACCTTCGCAGAGGAGGAGAAAAATTTTTCTGCCAAAGGGGGTGTAGGGCCAAACATCGACATGTCCGAACAGGCGCTACAGGGGGCAGCCTCTGTACCCATCGACCTACTAATCGAAAAAGACCGTCAGATCTCAATACTGACAGCTAAAATCTCCGAACTCGTGACCGCTCAAGCCGCCCTCGAAGAGCAGAAAGTTCTACATATAGAACTTCTACAAGAGATGAAGTCCATGCGCAAAGAACATGAGACAAAGTCCCTCAAGACTAAATTCTCTAAAAAACGGAAGAGGATGGCTCTTACTTCATCTGACTCCTCATCATTTACGACAATGGCGCTACCCGACACAGACTCGGACAGCAAAACGGAGGATGTTTTGGACGAATCCATTTCATCTGACCAGGACGAAGAGTTCCCCACCCTTCCACCCCCAACCCCAATTAACAATCCAAAACCTACACCAAAACCCACCCCAAAACCCTCCCAAAAACCCACCCCGAAACCGACGACCGCCCCAAAAGTTTCGGTTTCATTGGGAAAAATCCCAGTGACCAAGGCCACCACAACACCATCCACAACCCAAACCCAGCCCAAAAATAAAGAGCCAGTGGTAGTAGTACCCTCGACTTCCACAGACGCCACCCTCACTCCCGAACAGGACGATTCCGAACATAAAGTAGTTCCGGTTATCTTACGCGAGCCTGAACAGTGGACGGCCATAGTTCGCCAATTAAAACACCACAACATCAATTATGTGTCAGCCAAACGGATCTATCTGGGCATACAGATAGTCCCGGCCACAATAAAAGACCATAGAAGGCTGACAGGGTTTTTCACCGACCGAAAAATCCAGTATCACGCCTATCTCCTCCCAGAGGAGAAACAGCTTAACGTTATTATCCGTGGCTTGGAGGGTATCTCCCCAATAGACGTCAAGGAGGACCTCGAACACCAGGGCTTCCACCCCACAGAGTGTTTCCGCCTCAAGATGAAAAACAATCGCCCGCAAAACTGATCAAAGTTCTCCTCCCGAAATCGGAGAAACACATTTTTAACATTACCAGGCATCTGTGGCCTCTCGGGGCTACAGATTGAAGCCCAAAAGGTAAGTGGCCAGGCCCAATGCCACAACTGCCAGCAATTCGGACCTGCAGCCAGCAACTGCCATGCCCAACCAAAATGCGTGAAGTGCGAGGGCCTTCACCATTTCTCCAAATGCACCAAAAAACAATCTGACAAGCCGAAATGTATCAACTGTGGAGGTGAGCACCCGGCCAGTTACGGTGGCTGCCCTCGCAACCCTGCAAATGTCAGGAGGTCGTACGCAACGACCACGAGAGCCAATGCCCACACTCGACCGGCACCCGCTCCACCAGCCTCCCAACCCACCCCCCCCCCCCCCCCCAACCACAGTCCTAAACATCGATCAAACAGCCACCTACTTTGCCCAGATGTAGGCGCAATGTAGGCAGATGATGGAATCAATGATGGTAAAAATGATCCAGGGTCTGTTTGCTGCAATTCACTCGGTCTTCCTCCCACTAACTCCAACAATTAATATGGCTGGCAATTGTGTTTCCATCGTTTCATGGAATGCGAATTCCATTCAAAAACAAAGGGGAGAACTCATCAACTTCTTACAGGAGTATCAAGTCGATGTAGTTCTCATCCAAGAGACATTTCTGAAACCTGGAAACAACTTCCGAATCCCCAACTACATGATGTACAGAAATGACAGATTGACTGGTAGGGGAGGAGGTACAGCCATACTAATTAAAAGGAGTTTGAAACCTCACCTGATTGACATCCCTATCCTTCGTTGCGCAGAAGCTACCGGCATCAAATTATGTACCGATTTCCTAGACATCACAATAATCTCGGCCTACTTCAGTCCCAGAGCCACCGATTTTTCAGAAGACCTGAGGGCGCTTCTGAACTTCGATGGTACGGTCTTCCCCGGAGGGGATTTGAACGCATACCACCGATCGTGGGGTGCTGTGAGAAGCAACCATGCCGGACATAAACTCTACAGGTTCATCACAAACAACAACATATGCGCCCACATCCCTGGAGAACCGACACATTTCGGCTCGGGATACGGCTACCCCCTAGACATAGGGCTATCTAGAGCCCTGGACTTCCAGGTGCTGATAGAAGTGATAGACGAACTATCGTCTGATCACAAGCCAGTCCGTTTCAGGGTAGAAGATCTCTTCATAGAAGTTCCGGATCCCACCACAAAGAAAACAGATTGGAACGGATTCCGGGAAACCCTGAACAATTTAGACCCACAAATCTCGATTGAAAACACCAGGGTCCTAGAAGAAACGGTAGAAAGCCTAATCACCACGATTGTATCAGCAAAAGAAGCTAACACAAGAACCAGTCCGTTAAGGGTGGAACACCCCTACGAACTCCCCCAGAGGATTAAAGACCTAATAAGGAGGAGGAATCGCATACGGCGTAGGGCCAGGGAGACCGGCGACCCTGCCCTAAAGCAAATGTCAAACAGGCTTACCAACCTAATAAAGTCGGCAACTGCCGAACACAGGAACGAACAGTGGGAGAACTTCCTAGGTAACATGGACCCTGGGGACTTTAACTTCTGGAGGATAAACAGGTACTTTCGAAAAAACACCAAAAGGTTTATACCTCCTATTCACGGCCCTAACGGCCTCAAATTTGATGACTCGGGCAAAGCGGAGGCGTTCGCTGACACCTTAGAGCTTCAATTTCAAGAAAATCGGTCCCCCCAAGACGACCCAGACGAAGAGGAACGAATTGAGTCCTCGGCAAGGGAAATACTCACTGCCGCGGCAACACAGCAAGACGTCATACGAGAGGTGGATTTGGCGGAGGTGAGAAGCCTTGTCAACGCTCTAAATTGCAAAAAAGCGCCCGGGTTAAATACGATTTCCAACACATGCCTGAGAAATTGCCCAGAAAATATCCTAGTCATTCTAGTTGAAATAATCAACGCCATTTTCCAGCTTCGGTGGTTCCCAGAGTCTTGGAAAAAAGCGATTATTATAGTGATTCCAAAACCTGGCAAGGATCACACATTTCCACAAAATTGGAGACCTATTAGTCTTCTCACAGTGGTCAGTAAACTATCAGAACGGATCCTGCTCTTCCGGCTGTTCGACCACGTAATGGAAAAAGAGCTATTACCAAACGAGCAATTTGGTTTCAGACCACTTCACTCCTGCGAACTCCAGCTCGCAAGAGTGGTTCAACACATCAGAACAGGGCTAAATCAATGCAAATCAACAGGTCTGGTTATGTTTGACATAGCAAAGGCTTTTGATAAAGTCTGGCATGCAGGACTCATTTTCAAACTGCATGATCTCGGAATACCGCTGCCTATCATTCAAGTGATAGGCTCATTCCTACACGGCAGATCTTTTCAAGTCAGAATTAACTCGGAACTATCACAGGAAAGACCTATAGAGGCTGGAGTCCCTCAAGGATCACCACTTTCCCCGTTGCTGTACACCCTGTACACCGCAGACACCCCACAACTGCCAAACAACGTGATAATATCCCTGTTCGCCGATGACACTTGCATATTCTACACCGCAAGACTCGCGCTCAGAATAACACATATTCTCCAGGAATCCATAGACATACTCATGGAATACTTCCGAAAATGGAAAATTAAAACTAACGCGGAGAAGACCCAGGCGCTTTTCGTTACGAGACGGCCACGGCAAGACCCGGAAGCACTTTCAGTAGACGGTCAAGAGATCCCCTGGCAGGAAGCTGCCAGGTTTCTCGGACTCACCATGGACAGGAAACTGACATGGAACCTACACTTCCAACAAAAAAGAATCGCCTGCAACGGAATACTCCAATCCATATTCCCTATCATCAACTCGAACAACTTGAGCACCAAAAACAGACTACTACTTTACAAACAGACAGTACTACCATCAATACTGTACGGCAGCTTGGCTTTCAGCCAAGCAAGCAAGACGCAAATAAATCAGCTTCAGATATGTCAGAATATGGCCCTTGGGAAAATCTTCAAAATTCCTTGGTATGTAAGAAACGTGGACATTCACAGAGACTTTAGACTCGACACTATAGACAAGATAATACGCGACAAAGCACTTAAACTATTCGACAAAATCGACGCACACGAAAATACTACCCTAGAAACTTTGAAATTCTCCACCGGAGGCAGAGAAACCTATCCTCATCTTAGGAGTATCTTAAACTGAGTACAACACCCAGTCATCATAAACATTAAAAAGCCATGACAGCGATGGCCCCAGGTGAGTCCACAATTATGATGGGAGTAAGAGTGTCAAATCACTAACTCCAAGAAAACACAGTTCAGGGGGGGGGGGGGGGATTCAAGTTAGTCAATAGCTTGTCGTACTCGTGAAAAAAAGTTATATTTAAAAAAAAAATTACGTAGTAGTTTGTTGGCGCAGTCAGTAGGATCCTGACTATATTTGTGGGATCCATACGAGAACGGACACCGAAGTGAAAAAACTTCGGCTAATTAAAATAAAAAAAAATTGATCGTGATAAATCATTCAGTCTAAATTTAGCCCGTATCTTACCCTGAGACTAGGGAAGGCCTACACATTTGTATGGTTGTGCGCGATAATAATTAACTAATAAACCAATGTACCAAATAGGACCAACAAGGATTACATAGGACATATCCGACAACTGCTGCTATTGACTCACAGTGATCGGGGCGGATCACCTTCAACATTCAACATTAATAAAAACAAAAAACATGTTTTTTTTTTAGGAAGCCATTCTTCAACAGGAAGAGTAAATGAATCCCGAAACCGGCACAAAATTGGTAGCGGCCTAGGAGGCACTATCAAGACAAAACTCAACCAGCAGCAGCAACAAATCCGTAAGTTTAATGTAAGAAATTACATACATTAAACAATTTGACGGTAACCGGGACGAACTCACTACCTTCCTTGCGGTCGCCGAAACACAATTTAAAGGCGTAGAAGGGTCGAAGACGGCAGAATTATGGCAGGCTATTTGCAATTCAAAAATTATTGGCAGCGCGCCAGAGCTCCTTATCAACAATCAACCAACATCCTGGGAAACAACAAAAACGTTTCTGATGCAGTACTTTCGACCCACAACAAACTACAAGGACATCACCCGGGAAATAAATAATTTAAAAGTAAGTTCAGTTTTTGACCTAAATGAAAAAATAGAATGGATCATCAAAGAAATCAACTCATTTTCAATATTTGAAAAAAAAAAAAATCAGTAAAAACAAAAAGTATGTTTTATATTATAGTTTAATTGTGAATCGTCTGAAACAAATAGTGTCGGGAAACTTAGCGCGTGAACTGAAAGATATCTTTGTCTTACATCAATTGAAGGAAATTGTATATTCATATATCGGGTTTGATAGTAACAATTAGGACAAAAATTGTCTGATACACGACAGACGACATAACGACAATAACCGACATAACCGAACGAGACATGACCATAACAAACCACATAATTTTAACAATTACCCCAATCACCATTATAACCACCAACTGAACCCCGGTAAATAACCATAACCGAAATAATTCAGTGCAACGTTCGCAACATCAGCCAAACTATTGCATGTGTGAAAGAACAACAAATTCATTCAAACTTACAAACAACACTACCCTATAATATTGTAAATAATACAATAACATTGTAAAGAATAACAGTTTGAAAACCAACAACACCACCCGGATTTAGGAAAGCACAAGCTGCCTAGTAAGCAAGAATTGTAGTGTATATTACGCTCCAAAATACTGAAATACACACCTAAAACGCTTGTCCGGTTAAATGAGGAGTTACGGCTATTAGCTGTTCCCTACAATTTGTCGTCCGATTGCTAGAAGTTGAGCTTGTGAAGCTACTTCACAAACCAGACACTCTTGGTTCACCAACAAGTTGAAGTCGAGCCGTTGGCTACTTCCTTACTTGACTGCCAGAAGTCGAGCTCTTCGGCGTTAAGACTTACCTGGCAGCCCCGAAGGACCCCGATTCCACCACATGGCGACCGTGACAGTCTGAAGACAGACTAGTCAAAAATAAAACTCATTAGTTACTCCTTCCTCTAACAAACTTGCAGCGACTAAGCAATCCCGTGTAGACAACACAAAATATCTTTTCACACGATTGCTGGCCCTCACCCGTCAACAAAGGCAGATAAGTGATAACCCGGAAAAATTCTGACCATGCACACATGCATGTAACATGTGGCTGCATGGCAACATTGTATCGTCCGATACACATGCTCTTGAGTCAGCTCAGAACTAATGTAGATATAAAATCCGTGCAGGCTCAAGAGGTTTACGAAGTTCGAATTTCACGTCCGACCGCGAGGTACTTATAGATCTTCAAGTCTTGCCGACACGACACGCTCGACCACCAACGCGCCTCGCATTTTCATATTTAAAATTCTCAATCTTTTGTACAGTTTCCTTTTGTTTCCTCTCGGTTGATGAAATTTTCGTAAATTAAATAGAGCCTTGTGTTGACTTTCGTTTATGGGACATTACATTCGTAAAGCCAGCATCGAAACTTCCCAACAAACCAAAAAACGGATGGTAGAGAAAAACGAAGATTTTGCGGACGAGTCCAACATGCTCAGTATTGATTTCGTGTTGAAATTTAAGCATTCCGAGAAACCCTTTAATAATTCTCGATGTTTGCGTGGAAGAGTAAGCAAATACAATACAAAAAAAATCCATTTCTTAGGCAATAAACTGGTGCACATTGTGCACGTGGACGAGAAATGTGTATCTAATGGACTTTCAGACGTTTTAATGTTTTCCCTACTCCACCATTGTACGGATAATACGTCGATACGTCGAAGGACTCCTGTAGCGGCCGCCACCGGATCCCAATGTATTATCCTATGTTAGATTTAAGTTAATTTAAGTTCCGTCGAAACCGCGTCACATTGTAATACGTCGATACGTCGAGGGCTCCTGTATATATGCTTGTCACAGAGAAAATTTAAAGAAAAATGTATGCGATATCTGAGTTTATGGTCCGTAATGATCTGCGTTTACGCCCTGTTCTGTTTTTCTTTGTTTTTGGAATTTCCACAATCCTAATTACGTACCTATGCAGGTTTGAAAAATGTTAAATGGTTCATTGATTATTTGGAAGTGTTCCGTGAAAGAAGTGTGCTAGTTGTACTACGAGTGATTGCTTATTTAAAACGCGTGTGAATTTTGTGAAATAAAAAAGACAATTAAATTGATTGATGTGTGATTTTATCAACTAAAATGTAAGTACCCATTATTATAAAATAATTATAATGATACAAGGTTGATTGTTAGGCAACGTGAAAACAATTTAAACTACAATATATCGGCAGTGTGGATGACCGTAATGACGATTTGTGGTATATTTGGCGTTTGTTTAGTTATTATAAAGTAATGTGACAAGATTGAACTTAAATATACGTAGATGATAAATATAATAGTTTTCGGTTCACTGTTTGACACGCTTATTCCCAGTATAATATCATCATCGGTGTTTTGTTTTTTCGCGAAATTGGCAGCTATTAGGTGCGTTTTTTCAACAGTCCGGATCAGAGCAGAACAAACATTGTACACGTTACACTAACAAAATTGTTCCATACAGAGCAGGGTGTTAGTGACATTCGTGCGGCTATTGTTCTGCTCTTGATCTGAACTGTTTAAAAAAACACGCCTATTACTAAACTCCATTCTTCAGTAAAGTTCTAAGTGAAATCTGAAAATTTTAATGAATTTGACTGAACTTTAACATTCGGAATTGTCTTCTAGTTTACATTTTTCTCTTAAAGAGATTTTCGAAAGAAGCGGTTGATTCTCAGAGCCTAGAGTGATAAACATATCATATTCAGAACTCAGTCTCTGTTAGTCCTTGTATTTAACTCTGCGTTGAAAAATAGTTTGTACCAGTTTATGTGTGAATACTCTCAAGGCTGAGTTTCTATATTCGAAATGCTTACTTTGTTTGTTTCTTTCTTTTTTTTATAAAAAATAAATACTACTGGGAATATACAATATAATCTTCTGATGTTATTAAAAGAGAAAGATATACATATTATCTACCTATATATATTAATGATGAAGCAACGAAGCGTACGTAAGGAGTGCAGGGAAATTTTTGCGAGATTAACTAATTCCCAAGACTCAAATCATTGAATTCCAGTAGATAGACCATTATCTGCACTTGTTCAATATGATGTTATTTGTGATTCCAGGTCAAGTCTTAATTTAGGATCAGAACAATCAAATTCAAGTCTTCAATCTACAAACTCTAGACAATTCAGTCAATCCACAAATATATGTGCTCCATCCTATCCAAACCAAAGTTTCTCTGAAAAATTTGCTCAATGGGCAGTAAAACATAGGACAACTACATCTGCTACAAATGACTTACTCTCCATATTAAGAACAGAAATCAAAGGTCTTCCTAAAGACAGTCGGACTCTGAAAAGAACTCCACGTGATATATTCAAAATATCAGTTTGTGGAGGAGAATACGTTCACTATGGTTTGGAAGATTGCCTGACTGACTTTCTAACCACTACAGACTTTACCGGCAAGGCAGCCGGACCGGACAAAATACCCTTGGAATTTTGGTTGAAGATGAATCATGTCGGGCTTAGATGGCTCACTATTCTTTTCAACAAAATTAAAGGGGGGCAACCGATGCCAGACGCTTTCAGGAAGAGCTTTCTTCTCCCGTTTTATAAGAACAAGGGTGACTCGCGCAAGCTCAACAGCTATAGGGCAATCAAGTTAACATCTCACACATTGAAGACTTACGAGCGAATTATCTGCAATCGACTGAAATTGTACGGTTGGATGATAATCAATGCGGCTTTGTGGATGGTCGGTCCACAGTCGATGCTATCCAGTGCATGCGTGTTACGATGGAAAAGCACCGTCATGCACGGACGGACTTGCACTTTGTGTTCATCGATTTGGAAAAAGCCTTCGACAGAGTTCCTCGTGATCTGATATGGGTGGCCCCCCTAAGAGCACTTAAGGTCCCTGAGGCATATGTAAAGATGATACAAGATATGTATGATGGGGTAACTACTAAAGTTAGATGCACAGCTGGTGAGTCTGAAGAATTTTCGGTTAAAGTCGGAGTTCACCAAGGCAGTGTATTGAGTACCTTGCTCTTCAACATCATCATGTTCTATTTATTAACACTCATCTCTGATGGCCTGGAAATATCCCTTCTTTTCGCCGATGACGTTGTTCTGGGTAGCAAAGACATCGCTGCTTTGCAGGCTGCACTGACCAAGTGGTGTAAGATACTGGAGGATCATGGACTGAGGATCAGCATAGCAAAGACTGAGTACCTTTGCTGTCCTTTCTCAGATCCAGAGAGACCGATACCAGATATCTACATTAAAGGAGAGCAGCTGAAGTCTTGTACAAGGTTCAAATACCTGGGTTCGATGATCAATAAGGAAGCTACCCTCGATGACGACATCAAACATCGCATCAGCGTCGTTTGGATGAAGTGGCGAGAAAACTCTGGAGTTTTCTGGAACAAGAAAATGCCACGAAAGCTTAAGGGCAAGTTGTACAAAACGGTCGTTCGTCTCGCACTCATGTATGCGTCTGAATGCTGGACTATGTACAAGACATATGAAAGCAAAATGACTGCGACCGAGATGAAAATGCTACGGATGTCAGCTGGTGTGACCAAAAAGGATCATATCAATAGTACCTACATCCGAGGCAGCTTGTTCGTTGAGGAACCGATCACTGAAAAGCTCGAAGATCGTCGTATGGATTGGTATTGCCACGTTTTAAGGCGTCCGCCTGAGAACCCTGTCATGAAAGCACTATCAATGAATGTTCCATTTGCTGGACCCAAACGCCGAGGCAGACGGAAACACACATGGATCGATCAGATGAAAAAGCAACAACAACGCGTTAATCTTGGCGATGATACGATCCAAGACCGTGCTGCCTGCAGAAGGAGGCTGAGATTATACCGCCAAAATGGGCGAAGTGCCAACACCACAGGCAGAGCAACGCGAAGCCGCAGAGTCGTATGAAAGGGCAAGGAAGAAGAAGAATATTTTCTTACCATTATTACAAAGTAATTACTTTTTGAACGTAGAAAAGAGGGGCGAAACAGAAAGGATCGAATTCATTGCCGATACATCGAGGAGAGCAGCCAGTCGAGGATTTGCGTCATTGGGTACGGGGTAAGGGGAAGTGGAACGCCTCCACGAGTTTATAAAAGCCCTTTGGCTTCAACAAAAAAGAGAAGCGAATCAAGAAAATAGGGCATCAAGCGGTGAAAGAACCCCCTCAACCCAAGGTTAGAAGCATAGCATGGACGACCTGGACCAAAGGTTCAACAACTTATTAGTTGCATCAAAGAAGCAACAACCAACCAGAGAGTGACACCGCGATGCTAACCCTATATAAAATAACATCTAGATCGCCCAAGTGGACACCTAACGAATCGACATCAAAATCAACATTAGAAGACAAGAAAGCCAGGCCAAGGAACTGTCAACAGAAGAGTACTGAAAAAAAATGCAAAGAAGATGCCAAACCTCAAAAGGTAAAAATCATTAAACCTAGAGAATGTGAAAAAGTGGATGTTTCAAAACCAAATGGCATTTCTGGAATTATATATGTCGACTGGGCCGCGCGACGGCAATTTAAAGGATGACAGTGACTTCGATACTGAAATACAAGACAACGCATATCTAGAAGTTGACAATATTATAACAGTTGATATGGAACACTTAGAGAAAACATAGATTCCTGAACCTCAAACACTGAGCACCTCTTCTTCAGCAGCAGTGATGCAGCGAAAGCAGCCAAAAAGAAGGAAACAAGACAAACTGTCGAGTCTCCTTAAAAAATCTATTCGCCAGCGTCAGGAAAGGGCCAGCTAAAGGGCGGAAGATACGCAAAAATTGGATAAAACTCGGCCAGATGATGGTCCGCAGTATAGCTTTTTTATTTGTATGCATCAAATAACGAAAAAGATGCCAACCAAGCATCAGAATAATTTGAGACGTAGAATTTTACTTGCTGTGACAGAAACCGAAGATGAAATCACGAATAGCCAAACTTCTGATGATCTTTGCGAATATGATTTTAATTAAAGTTTATGTTATGGTAAGTTAATAGGGCTCTTTCGTCTTCTGTTTTCTTACAGATAAGCTACAGAAACGTACGTCGGCCCAGTCCAGTCCGGCGCCGTGATCCATGCTGAGCTCAGTTGACATCTGCCGGTGTACTGAGATAGCCGTTTCAGTGAGGTAAGTGCCACACGGTGTTTGTTATTACAAGCTTACGCGTCGAATCGACGTATGATTATCTTTGGTATGCGTAGAAAGGTGTTTCATTACGTGCTAGTAATTTGGTTTTTATTGTGCTTTCTAGATTTAGAAATTGTTAGTACGGCCATGGCCTCTAAGAAATTACTGGAAGAGGATGTGAAATATTGAATCTGAAAACTGAATTGTAACTTTGTTTTGTATATCTGAAATCTGAATTGTAACTTGTAACTGTAAATTAAGAAACAGAATGACATATCACGGGTCAAATGGCTGTCTCGATTAAAACCGTCGCTCACTTGGTCCCCAAATGTCGAAGAGTGCAAACCACGGCGAGCAGTTCTTAGTGTAACTATGAAATTTAATCTTACTGAAATTTGTTTCCTAGAAATAAACGCGTTATCAACGTAGTTAAAATTCGTGCCTTATTTTGGGGACTAACAGAGGATATTATAGCTATTTTACTGCAAGACGAAAGTCGACCCTGGAAGTGGCAGCCAATTAGACGAACACTTGAGCGATGACGACGTTCAAAGCTATTTTGGGGATGCATTCGAGGATCAACAACAACAGGATGACGGATCTATGGCTTCCAGCATTTCCAGCCTATTGTGAATTGAACATTATATGAGACATGGAGTTATGTATGTACTCAGAATTCATTCGCCCAATAAACCTTGAACTAATTACACAACCTTTTTTCGCAGGTTATGGGCCTTTGCATGTAGGTGCATTATTAGGCGGTTTGAAGCTATCTCCGGTAGAGTTTTTCGTAAAGCGCGTAAATTATTAAAAATGAGTGATAATAATGTTATTCGCGTTGAAAAATTTAAAGGAAGAGAAAATTGGGACACTTGGAAGGTTACCGCTATGTCATACTGTAATGTCATAAGCAAGTTGGCAAGACCTGGTGCATGCTTAATAACCATCCAAACTAAATTTCAATATCAACAAAAATATTCCAACTTCTCTATTGTCACTTTAATTACTCGACGAACGTGATGTTTGCCATTTTAACTAAAATGAGATCGTGGCAAATTCGCCTCTAAACAACGTTTCGCCAAGCATACACACGGGATGTGTCGCGATGCGTACCTAAAAATAAAACCAAAATATTGTGACCTACGAAGGTTTAAAAAATTGGTCGATCGTTGATCACGACTCATGGAGGGTTAAAAAGATTTTTACGACTAGAGATGCATATTTTTTTTTTTTTGTCTGATGCGAGGATAGACTCGCACACGTGTGCATTTATGCGCTTTAGAGAAGTAGTGCGTAGATTTTTTGTTTGGAAGTACAGTTGTGGAATTTGCTTGGCTCTCGTTCGTTTGGCCTTGAATGAAGACTGTTGAAAACGGATAGCGTGGGGGCTGGAGAACAAGACAGTCAGTCGGGTTTTGAATTCTGGTAGACTCGCACGATTTAGGAAGTTTTGAGAAAGAGTTGAGGAGAATTTTTGTGATGGATTGATAGTAACCAGAATGTAGTGGTTGTAGATTGCGAGTTACGATTTCCTGGAAAGTGAGAATTGGTTTAAAAAAAGTTGTTTGGCGAAAGTTTTTTGAGAGGAGATAAAGTTAAACCCGGTAGTATCTGTGGTAATCGAAAAGTGGCAGTGATTGAGGAATGAATTGTTAATCCTTGTATGGAAGCTCTGTCCATAAGAATTGGTTTGGTGGAATTTTTTTTTGAAGAAAAATGAGTTGCCTCACCTCAAAGGTGTGTTGGATGTGATAAAGTGTAATAAATGCCTAAACAGTTGGAGTTCCGATACAGTTACCTGATTCGGAGTGCAAATTATAGATTAACCCTTGAGTAATGCGGTGGATTGGATGTTTGTGTTAAAGGGTGACTTGTTCTATCAGAAAAGCAGAGTGTGCAGTATGTATGTTTTTTTTGCGGACGAAAATATTTGTCAAGATCATCAGGCTTCAGCCCATGGATTCGAAGGCGTTTTTTTTTGTCTAAATAGATTCATCCCAGTTTTTTTTGGTAAAGATATAAACAAAGAAAAAATTATCGATAAAGGTCAGTAATATATATTACATTTAAGTCTGCGAAAAAAAAGAAATAATTATAGTATTTCATGTAATTCGTTAATAAAAAAAAAAAAGAGAAAGGAAAAAGAAAACAAACGTGGATTATGAATGTAAAGGAGAAAGAAAGAAAAAATCACAAGTATGAATAATTCAAGAAATTAAATTTTTTTATTCACCCAGTTTTTGTAAATGCGCATAAGGGGGCTTTAAACCCAATTATTTCAATATAAAAAGTAAAGAAAAGAAATTAAAAATAATATATTTTTTTGTTTATAACGTTTGACTCGTCTTTTTAGTAATGAATCATTAAATTGATGAAGGAGAGGGGGCGTGGACGTGGAGGCAGGAGGGGGTGAATGGTTGCTATTCGGTTCTTTTCTTTTATAGGGTTTCTCCCTCTTCATTGGGAGGAATTCCTTTATTTTCAGGTTGTGTAAGTGTTGGTAACCTCCTCCAGGTTTTTTTCTCTTTCTTGTATTTAGGAACCCATCCTAAGCCACTGTCCTTGCCGGGAACTTTAATAAGAAAGGAGGAGGGTTTTTGTTGACCATTAAGTCAACCACGTTGCTCTTGGATCATCTATGATCCTACGCTGCGGTGTGAACAGGTATCGGGAGTTATATCGATACGATTTCGCAACCACGCATTATGTTATATGTAACTTCAGTTTAGTCATCGCAACAGATGTTTACTTTACATCATTGAATTTCGCAACTTTCGACACTTTAACGATCATCATGGGTTGTGATAGATCGTGGGAAAGAGGATTGATGCTGATGATGGTTATATGTGGGGTGGGCTGATGAGGAAAGAGGGAGTGTGGATTGAGGGTGCAAGAAAACGAGAAGACGACCGCTGCGACGAGGACCAGTTAGGGGAATACGCGCGACGGGGATGGAAACTGTAGTGTGTACACACCACTATGCATGTACATTCTATGTTTGAAGATAGGATAAGCTTAGGTTTAAGTATTAGCTAACATTCACACTTATACAGTTCACAATAATGTTAGAGCTTGTGTTTATGTATTTGCTTTGTAAGTCTAGCATATATCCGAACCCTGTCAAAGTCTCCATAACTGATATTCAGACATATAACTATGTACATTTGAATTCCGTAGTTCTTATTCTTAAGGATACGACTTGAAGATGAAATAAAGTCAGTTCCTTCAGTACGCTTGACTGCGTCTTACTATTGTCGCTTTGCTGCGACAATTTGGAATAACCTTTTCGGGACTAGGGCAATTCCAAACACTTATTTTCCAGGACCAGTCTTAGGACCACCACAAAACAAACGTCGTGGAAGATTTTGAAGTCATATTTTTGCTTCGTCTTTCCCCAGTCAAATAAGTTTGTTACAATACCTCGTGATAAAAAATTTGTGGAAGTACGTAGAAAATGAATCATCCGGCGGCGAAGATTTAAAGGCGCGCTCCGAAATGACACTTACGGTCGAACCAAATAACTTTTCATACATTACGAGTGCAGAATCGGCAAAGAAAGTATGGTCGAATTTGGAGTCAGCATTTGAGGACAGGACAGTGATATCACACGGAAAGTATTATATAAAATATGTGTTGCAGCGCCTAGTATCATTAAAATTGGCCGATTACGAAAACATCGATGATTATGTGAACCAAATGACTATATTGTGGTCGAAAGTGGAAGAAGTTGGTTTCTCGATCGACGAAGAAATAGTTGGATCGCTCATGCTCGGAGGTTTTCTAGAGAAGTACATACATGCCGCTCGGTATGGCGATGGGAAATACCGGTATAAAGTTGACCGCTGACAAGGTCAAAAATATATTATTGCAAGAGCGCTCATTCCAACCGTCGAACGAGCAAACAGCAATGTATAACAGTAAAAACCGCAAACCAAAATCGAAATCGAATTCCAAAAAAGGTGTACAGTGCAACGAATGTAAAGAGTATGGGCATTATGCAAAGCATTGCAAGAAGAGAAATGTGACAGAAAAAGACAACAAACCAAAAAATAAAAAAACAAGATGTCCTCTTCACTTCTTTCATTGCAAAAGGCACAAGTGATGATTGGTTCATTAACTTGGGCGCATCCGCTCATATGACTATAAAAAGAAGTCTAATCAAGAGTGAAAAGCCTATCCATAGTGGTAAAGTGACCGCGGCGAATAATTCCAAAATGTCAATCAAATGTGTTGGTGATGTTCGGATGAAGAACAAAAACAACGACGACATCCTAATCAAAAATGTGCTTTATGTGCCTGATTTATGCACAAATTTAGTGTCGGTGTCGCAAATGATTAAAAGTTGCAAATAGGGAGATGGCAAAGATGGCAGCTTAGTAGCAATCGCCACAATGGTTGATGACATGTTCAAATTAGATCATTTACTTAGCGAAGCATCGAAGATACAGTGAAAGTTAATGACACATACATCCATATGTGTTTTCGTCTAAATTCGATACAAATTTGTGGTAGCGTCGTCTTGGCGAAAAAATTTGCGTCAAATGACATCAGTTTCTAAACGGTTAGAACTCGACAAATCGAATTTACAATAAACGTGTGAAACGCGTGCGTTTCAACTGAACCATAGTAGAGAAAGCGAGGTGCATGCTATTCGATTCGAATCTGTCGAAAGGTTTTTGGGCGGAATCAGTAGTGATAGCAGCCTACATAATTAATCGTCTGCCGTGTCGAATCAATGGTAACAAATCTCTATTTAAATTGTGGAATGATTGCAAAGCAGATCTGTCATTTACGAAGGTTTTCGGATGCGTAGCCATGGTTCATGTACCTAAGGAAAAAGGTCGGAAACTAGACGCGAAGTCAACAAAATGCATTTTCGTTGGATACGATTCGTCATTGAAGGTGTTCGAGTGTACAGGGTGTACGACATGGCAGCGCGCAAACTATTAATCAGTCGAGATGTGATCTTCGAGAACAAACGATACGGTCAGGTAATTGATAAGTCAATAACCCATACTAATAACATCTATCTACCGGTAGAAAATTCAAACGAGGGCGAGTTCGACTCAGCAATATTAGGCTAGGAAAACTTAACACAAAAAAGGCAAATAGCGGAAAGTTTTTTGGTAGTCGTAATCTTTGCGGTTCTTTATGTTTTTGAGGTCGCTGAACACGAATCTGATGTTTGCTGACAGAAATTTTGCCCGGAACATTGTTAAAATCGCGAAAAACTGGGTAATTTTGGCAATTTTTTCAGTTTTTTGCTTAAAACTCGAAAATTAAGCATTTTATCGGAAATATTACAGAGACAAACTTATAGTAAACAAAATTTCCTACAATTTTCATATATCAATGTTGGTTGTACGATCATCCGTTCCCCGGCTAGAGCGCGCGGAAAAATGAACAAAGTCACACTACTGTCAAACGGGAAACGCTAACGGAAAAACTGAAAGTGTTGTACTTTTTACAATGGTGCGAGCACCGGAAGGTCAAAAGAATTGTACGTTTAAACAATTATTGTTTATTTAACAATAACAAAAGAAACATTCTGAGAGCCCTGAAGATGGGCATAATGCCCGAAATACATTGGTTTCGATTACATATGCAGTTTTAGTTAATCGTGAATCGACAATTGGAGGAAAAACAAAACATTATTGTTTACTTATTCCAATGGGTTCACTAATCGTACTGTTCAAACTGAATTTGGGAAATCAATCGCAATTGTTCAGTTGAAGTGAAAATATTATAGTGATCGTTTCTATCCAGTCGCCCAATTTTTTTGTGAAGTGTAGTACTAAAGTTTTAACATTAATATCGCGATGTCGGAGTGTTTTGTTTGTGAGTTATTGCTAGATGAAGAACGCTTGGCTGTTTCGATAGTGAAAGAAAAAGGGATTACATCGTTTGTGGAAGCTAGCAAAAGGAGAAAGGATGGAAAATGGGCAAGTTTAAGAGATAAAACTTTTGTTAAGGTGCATGAAAAGTGTAGAAAATCATATACAGATGAACTATCCATCATTGCTTACCTAAAAAAATGTGAGAAATTGGCGAAGAGTAATATTTCACAAGTAACCAGATCAGCAGCTCTTGAGTTTACCTTCGGGACGAACTGTTTTATTTGTGGATTGGCCATAAACGATACATTTTATGCCTCAGAAGCCAAAAAACCTCCAGATCAACGCAATGTTGTGTATCAGGCGCGTGACACAACACAAAGCCTAAGAAAATCGGTATTGAAGGCTGCCCAAAACCGAGGCGATGAATATGGAAGAGCTGTAATTCGACGCATTGAGAATGTTCATGATCTGGTCGCGTATGATGCTCAGTACCACCAATGGTGTCATAGAACACTATTTCAAGCTCCAAAAGCAACAACACAAAAAAGACGTGGGCCATTCGCAAAGGAAATTGATGCTGCGATGCAAGAAATTCACTCGTACCTCGAAAATAGTGACGATGAGTGCCAATTTTCAATAGAGGAACTGATGGAGCAAATTAAAGGGGGCTACATGCCAGAACAAAAAACTATAAGGGCTCGGCTCCTTGAGAAATATGGCGACGATGTATTATTAATAACCAACAAGAAAAAAAAACCGTCGTTTGATTTAAAAATATGGGGGAGAAAATTTTAACAGATTCGTGGTATCAGCAGAAGTGCAAGTCTGAAAAAGAAGAAAGGCTCAGGATTGTGGAAGCAGCAGCCAAAATCATATGCGATGATATTCGATCAGAGGTTTACGAATTCAATGAGTATCCTGCACCAGACCATTTTGTGGAAGACACGGAGTCAGTAATTCCTGGAACCCTAAATCACTTCATGAATTTTTTGATTGTAAAGAGAAAAAGAGGGAGAGATATGGAGAAATGGAAAAATAAGAGCAAAGCTATTTCTCACTGTGTTATCAGCGCTGTGAGACCTCGATCCTTTTTGTCGAATTTACAAGTTGGACTGGCAGCGTTTTTGTATAAAACTTTTGGTTCTCGGAAATTGTTGGAAATCAATAAAGATTCGAGACCTGTCCGACATATTTGGAACAACCCAGAGTACCTGTTTCCCAGTAGCTGAAATTTTGTGGCTGTACAGCAAGTGCAAGGAATTCACAAATACACCCGGATGGAATGGTTTTATGGAGAAAGCGACGAAGGATCTCCGTTTTGAGAAAACGTACATCGCATGTCTTCCATTTATAAATGCTCTTCCTTCTGACTATGACACAATCTACACTGCCATGGTGGAAGCAGCTGAAAAGTGCAAAGCAGAAGGCCAAAAGTGGTGTGTGCTGACATTCGATCAACCACTCTTCTTGAAAGCACGATTTATTCAAGCTAATTGCGACGACCCTAGGCTGCAAAATATGGTTGTCCGATTGGGTGGGTTTCATTTGCTGATGTCGTATTTAGGGTCAATTTGTTACACAATGGATGGCAGTGGATGGAAGGACTTAATCAGCACTTGCTATGCCATGAATTCGATTGATAAGATTATGACCGGGCACTCATATTACAGAGCTGTAAGAGCCCATTTCTTGGCACATGTGGCTCTAATGAAAATTGTCTTACATTTGATAAAACTGCCCTCACAAACGGAGACGAATTTGGAAAAAATTGTCTATGATTTTAATACGACTGTGATTCTTGCCACTGACCCTGAAGAGTGTAGAGAAATCAGACAAAAGGTGGATGACATGCTGGAAAGTCTTACGGAGCGTGGTCCCACTGCGAAACTATGGGTGCAGTATATAAACATGGTGAACCTCGTAAAATTATTTATACTGGCTGAGAGGACAGGTAATTGGCAGTTACACCTAGAGGTAATTTGGAAGATACTGCCGTACTTTCATGCTTCAGGCCACTTTCATTACGCGAAATCTGCACACCTGTACATTCAAGACATGGTGAATCTGAAAGAGACAATGCCTCCCGAGGAATACGAAAAATTCGCCGATGAAGGATTCTTCACAGTTCGACGATCGGCCACTAAATATTGGTCAGGCACTTGGACAGATATGGTAATAGAGCAATTTCTAATGAGGAGCCTTAAGGTGCATGGTGGACTGACTCATGGACGTGGTATAGGCGAGGGGATTCAAGCCAGATGGACCATGTCGTTGGCTGCTGGGAAACACGTTTGCGGACAAATGGAAAATTACTGTGGAGTTTCGTTGGAGAGGTCGCATCAGCATCATGGATTATTAGATGCACAAGTAGCCCGTGACAACAAGGATTATGATAAGATGTATGATTGGTTACGACAACATTATCCGTTTCCGGAAAACTCCAATTTATTTTCTCTTAGTACAGGGATTGTTGCGGATGAAAGAGTAAATTGTCAGGATGCATGGGAAGAAGGGATGAAAGGGCTCAAAAGAGCTATCGACAACTTCACATTTGGTAATTTAAAATTTGAAAGGAATACCAGAGTTCAACCTATTGCCATAATGAATAATGCAATAAAAATATACTCACAAATAGTTTCTATAAATCCCACAACGTTGTTTCCACGCATTAGTGTAGCAAAGAATTCCGATGAAGAACTAGAACAGTTTTTGTGCTATGATCTTGGCCCATATTCCTTGTCTCTATTTGACAATGGTTTAAGGAAAGGATCAAAATCGAATCTTTACAAAGCATTCATACCGGTCGAAAATCAAAATTTTCTCAGTAGTGAAGTGCAGTACGTCATAGATGGCGGTTTTTTGTTGCACAGAGTTCCCTGGCCAGAAGAAAAGCCATTTTCCGCTATTTGTGACAGATATATTGACTATATAACTAATCACTATGGACGTCAGGCAGTAATTATCTTTGATGGATACCCAGAACATGCACAAGGTGGAACTAAAAGTGCTGAACGACTTAGAAGGTCAGTGAAGACAACTTCTGCAAATATTCTTTTTGACGAGACAATGAAACCATCTATATCGAAAGAAAAATTCTTGGCCAATCCTAACAACAAAAGAAGATTCGTAACAATGATAATGAATAGATTAAACTCACGAAACATGAAAAGTAAACAAGCCGGAGAAGATGCGGATACCCTCATTATAAATGAAGCCCTCTCTTTATCTGAATCATCTAAAACTGTGGTGGTCATTGGTGAGGATATTGACCTGTTGGTGATTCTCATAGGTCACTGTAAAACAGATAACGTTTTCTTTTTGAAACCCGGGAGGGATAAGGTTTCTCCAACTACATATTCTCCGTTGAAAGCTGTACAAAACACCATCGTTCGTGATCATATATTGTTCCTTCACGCGATGAGCGGTTGCGATACTACCTCGGCCCTCTTTAATCAAGGAAAATTAAAATTCGTCAAAACCCTTACCAAAAATCCCAACCTTGGTGAGATTGTCCAAATTTTTAAAAATCCAAAAGCTACAAAATCAGCAATTTCTGCTGCTGGAGAACAGTTTTTAATATCAGTGTATGGGTATAGCGGAAGGAGTGCACCATCCTTAAACCGCCTCAGATTCCTCAATTACAAAAAGGCCGCTTTCAAGGCATCATCCAACATAGCTGCACTTCCACCTTCAGAGGCTGCAGCCGCCCAGCACAGCTATAGAGTATACCACCAGGTACAACAATGGATGGGTGTAGAAAAACGCGCTGAAGATTGGGGATGGAAAAGAACTACAAATGGACTTGAGCCGGTCACCACTCTTATACCCGCTGCTCCGCCTAAGCTGCTGAAGCTCGTAACCTGCAAATGTACTACAAACTGCATACGAAATTGTGGGTGCAAGAAAGCGGGGCTGAGGTGCTCCAATATGTGTATTAACTGCGAAGGTGCTTGCACCAATATGTCAGTGGATGCAGATGAGGAGGAAAATGCCGATGTGGACCTGCAAGATGATCTTGGGTTGGAGTACTCCACCATTCAAGAATCGTTTGAGGCATTCGAGGAAGCAATTCAACGTATGTAATGTGTAATAAATATGAAGTAACATAATTGCTGTACGTCAAAGTTTGTTACAGGTGACTCAGATGAAGAAGAAGACAAAACCAAGAAGATGCGGGCATCCACATCAGCCATGGAAATTAGTATTTGAATATTCAGTTTTTCTTTTTTTCTGAAGGTATTTTGGATATAACTTATCCAAAATTTATTGGAAGATATTATTTCTTTCTTCTCTGTTCTAGATGACTGAGCATCTGCGAAATTCACAAATTTTAAACAACAAGCAGCGGAGTCGTAACATGCTTTGACTACTGTCTGAAATTCCATGTAAAATCCACAATAAAATATCAATTTATGGTAGAGAGTTTTATTGCAAGAAAGCAATTACGCAAAAATTTGGACTTAGGTTGTTTTCGAAATCAGTGATTTAATTCCTTTCTTTTAGATATTTCATTGAGATGATGATTAACAGCCAAGATCAGTGCAACATGGGCAGTTTTGTACGACGATAAGAGCGGCCATTCGAATTTTCACTCCTTTTGTGATTTTTGTCAATTTTTCAGCGCGCTCTAGCCGGGGAACGGATGATCGTACAACCAACATTGATGTATAAAAATTGTAGGAAATTTTGTTTACTATAAGTTTGCTTCTGTGATATTTCCGATAAAATGATTAATTTTCGAGTTTTGAGCAAAAAACTGAAAAAAGTGCCAAAATTACCCAGTTTTTCGCGATTTTAACAATGTTCCGCGCAAAATTTCTGTCAGCAAACTTCAGATTCGTGTTCAGCGACCCCAAAAACATAAAGAACCGCAAAGATTACGACTACCAAAAAACTTTCCGCTATTTTTACTAGTTTTCCCAGGCTATATACGGTGGAGACGAAAACAAGAATTCGATTCTGGAAGCAAATGAAGTAGCAGCTTCAATTAGCGACTCATATGTAATGAACACGACGGCAGAATGTTTCGTAAGCTTCAGTGACAGCAAACAAGATGGTGCATTCGGTGGAACTGCTTAGGAGGTTCAATATTCAGCAACATCTCCACCACACAAATTGACTCGGATTCTGATGACGAAATGGAAGAGTATTTGTGGAAACGAGTTGCGGAAAATTTATTGCGCAAAGCACGCGCTTTTTCTGTATCGACCGATCCAGAAACTATGAAGGACGTATTGGAGCGTCTCCATTTACCACAATGGAAGACCGCGATGCAAAGTGAATCCAATTCGCGATTGCTGCAAAAAATAGTTAACGAATTCGTTAATTCGATGCTGTAACGGCATTTTAGGATGCCGAGCTGGACGAGGAAATTTATATGGTGCAGCCAGAGGAATTCGATGATGGAACTGAACGCGTCTGCAAGCTTCAGGAAATAAAAATCGAATTAGGCATGTGAAATCGGCGATCGCGAAGCATGTGATAGAAACCAAACACGTCATAGCATGGGAGAATTTAGACATTGTTCGATCGGTCAAGCAACAGCATAAATTGGATGTAGCGGAAAGCCTGGAGATTTCAAAATACCCCAGAAATATACTACTCAACACCGACGAAGGTAATAGCGTATCGAACCTTTTCCAGGTAGCCAGAGATGTAGGGAAAATACGCAGTAATTAGGTATAAGATAGTACTAAGGCATTGATGTATTAACTTGGTAATTAGGATTTGCAGTCCACAATCTTCAGTCATGTGGAAACGAAGCATTATGTATGTATACACTAAATATGAATGGGTAAATGGCTAGCGCATTTGCCAGCAAATGACTGCCATCGAAGCCAATTGAAATAAAAGGATAAACCAGCGCGGTACCCATTTACATTGGGGTATATGGGAGCACTTAAATCAGACGGCGAAGCGGCGAAATTGCAGAAATACACTTTTGCATCGCAGCCGGTATTAAGCTCTCCACAAACCAGCGCGGTACGGTACAGCGGTACTCAGCGGTAGCAGTGTACCGCGTGCCCATTCAAACCACCGCGTTACGAGCACGGTACCATCGATAGTGCCAGCTGCGGTACATAGCGATCAATAGTGCCGGCTGCGATACAAAAGTTTAGTACCGCAGCTTTGCCGCAGTACACAAATTGTATCGCTGCAGTATACCGCGTATGCAGTGAGAGCTCGCATACACCGCCATGTAAATTTGTACCGCTGTACCGTACCACTACCGCGTACCGGGCTGGTTTGTGGAGAGTGATTGCGATGTACCGCATGCACGTTCACTGAGAAAATAATTGAGATGATTAAATGTTAGCCCATATTCTTTGATTACGAGTGCTCAAATTTTGAAAATATGCGAATAATAATAGGATTTGGGAAATTGTGAAAACACTAGACACAGATAATTTAATGAACCCATTTCGTACCGCGAGGGTTTGGATGTGCACGCACTAAAACTCTTCACTTCAGTCGCAAAACGACAGAATGACACGACGACAGAATGACAATTGGCTAATCCATTGATTAAACGGCCACCGACGACTGTTTAACTTTAAACTGCGTTTACATTTAATCGATAGATTTAAACAGTGGTTTAGCTATTGTACATCAGACCTAATCTGAGTCAGTTGGTTAAATGGCAGTTTAAGGAACAGATGCCGTTTAAACGACGATTGTACACACCCTTAGTCGTATAAGTTTGTATTGTAATCTCAGCACTGAAGAAGGATACAAGTGGTATCCGAAGCACGTGTTTGCAATAGAAATAAAATTTATCTGCAGTATAAAGAAAGCTTAACTCTTTTATTTTATTCTTGTCGAACTGTAGAAAACAAACGGAACTTAACTAAATATTATTACATTGAGAAATCCATTAATAAGAATATGAATAACTTTGACTGTCATAAATTGTATCTAATATTAAAATTTGAATTTAAATGTAACCGACGCTGAGTTTCGATTCCGAACAGAGTCATATGACAATTCTACTTTGAATGCACTCATTGAGGTGAATTGCTGGTTTTCCCGCCATAACACGCGCCTTCTGTTATTCACTTTGGTTTTGGAGTCGGAATTCAGCCGAGGAATTGCCAAAAAAGAGTAAGTAGTCCTTTTAAGATAAATAAATATGTACTATAAAATGTAATTTACACAGAGAATAAACTCATTCGCATACCCACACGTACGCACGCCGCATTTCATTGTACGCGAATTGTTATATTCACAGCGATCGCCGCCCGACTTCGAGTCCATCCACAGCCAGTGGACGCCATACATTTTCTTTTTCCATATTGACATTAGTGAAACATTTAAGCGATTTAATTACATATTGGCTATCAGTATAAATTATTACATCACTAGCCGAAATTTCATTACGCCTCAGCCATGACATAGCTTCGTATACAGCCGTAATCTCCGCCTGGAACACACTACAGTAACCAGGGAGGTGGAAGGACAGTCTGATGTTCAACCTCTTCGAATAAACACCAGCCCCGACGCCATCATCACTCTTGAAAAAGTCGGTGTAGATGCTTATGGCATCAAGTTCTAGAGCGATGCTATCCGCTCACTCCTCACGAGAGGGGATCAGGCAGTCGAAATTCTTTTCAAACTCAAGTCTCGACAAGGCTGTTCAGAACGGCGGAGTGCCAGGTGGTGGATGTGGTCCAGTGACTTGTTTCACGAAGGCGGATGCCCACCAGCAGCAAGCTGTTCGGCAAGAATATTTAAGGGGGCCAGGTTCAGCAGAGCTTTAAGGGCTGCAGTGGGTGTTGTTTTTAGAGCTCCCGTGAAGGCGACATAAGCCGGCCTTTGAACTTTCTCCAACAAGCCATTATAAGATGCGATTCTAAGCGCCGTCCATCAGGCCACTATCCCATACATAAGAATAGGACGCACTACTGACACATAGAGTCAGAAAAACACTCTCGGTTGCAGTCCCCATTTCCTACCTATCGCCTTTTTACATGAGTATAATGCAACAGTGGCCTTTTTAACTCGCTCTTGAATGTTAGGCTGCCAGCATAATTTTCTATCCAGGATGAGCTCCAGAAATTTAGCTTTGTCAGTGAGAACAAGCCTTGTGCCCTCCATTAACGATGGTTCGAACGAAGGAACCCTATATCTCCTCTCTCAATTGCCCTAACCCCTTGTGGGGCATAGCGCGTCAGCTGTTCCATGTGGCCCAGTTGACGTTTCACGGCATAAACTGGTTTCGGAGAATGCAGTTGCCAGCATGCACCTCCTGCACGGTCGCCCCACTCTCCTGGTGAACAGAAAAAGTTCCGTTTTAATCGGATTCACTCTAACCCCAACCTCACTCGCCCACCTCACCAGAACATGCAGGGCTCTCTGCATTAAGTCACTGAGAACACAGGGGAACTTACCTGAGATAACTATTGCAATGTCATCGGCATAAGGAGTTGGTTTACACCTCAGGCCCTCCAGTTCAACAAGCAGCCTATTGACCGCCAGATTCCAAAGAAGGGGAGACGGGATTCCACCTTGAGAAGTTCCCCTGCTCACATACCTTCTCGCAGACGTTGTGACAATGTTTGTGCAGATCACCCTCGAAGCTAGCAACATACTGATAAGCTTGAAGTTTGAGTCATGTATATCGAGCTTTGCAAGTACGTCAGTGATAGCCACCGGTTTTATATTATTAAAAGCACCCTCAATATCCGGAAAAGCAACAACGTATACTCCTTGCATTGAAGAGACTTTTCGATACAACCTATCAAGGCATGTATCGCCGTATCCACTGATCTTCCCATCCAGTAAGCATGCTGGGAGGCAGACAGCAACTTTGCAGGAATAGTGCTGCGCAGGTAGGTGTTGATTAAAGAACGCGTAACACCAAGTTGACTTCAAACTGCGATACGTCAATCTTCTCGTAATTTTGTATTTTCGCTAATATACACAGTTTTCTTACTGTTGATACTCCAAAAATTCAGTTCATTATTAATTGATGTATATATTTCACATCAAATAGTTTAAAAATTTCGTAAAATTTTCTCTCTGTTTGTTTTGCAACACTTTTACCAACGATTATGAAGTTTAGTCTACATTAAAAAAAACTTGCGTAATTTTATAGAACAACCAGTGATTGTCAAAGCGGAGTTTGTAATGAAGAACCCGACGTCATTATCACCTACATCGTGTGAACAATCAACTGCATCGACATCAAAAATAAGTCCTTTACTGCTAACAACAACATCGATGTCATCCCCTTTGACATCATCGGCAATTATATGTGCGAAACCGCGCGAAATCGAAACGTTGAAATTGACGCAAGCTACTGCTGCGTTACTGGCAAAGACCGGAACATCTTATGCGTTTGTGGAATCCAAAGGATGGAAAATGTTTATGGGAAAGATCTGTCCTAACTACAAAGTGCCATCTCGAACCACGTTTTCCGAGAAATACATTCCAAAGTTATACGTATGCTCCTGATTGCTGTGCCATACATCAGTTTAACCCATTTCTTCCCAACGTTGCGTTTTCGCAACATTATTTTCAAGATTTTTTTCTCGTGTCTAAATTATTATTTTTTTATTTTTTATTTGCTTGGTTAACAACGTTCACCTCTTTCCTAAATACGTATTTTTTCCAGAATTTTTTACATCATGTATGTATTTTTTTAAATTTAGTTTTCTGAGAGGATCTGGGGGTGGCTTGGAAGTGGCAAATTCATCTATTTTTCTTTTGCCGTGAACGTCTTTCAATTGCTTCTATTGTTACTAAAAAATAATGTACAATCTCTGTCCTATTTATTCCCAGACATAAGTTAGAAAAATATAATTTCCAAATGTGATTTTTTGACAACTGAAATTAATGTTGCGTTTTCGCAACGTTGGGAATAACCCATACACTATAAGCTTTTCCATCTTCGAACATGTATTATGCTTGCCGCGATGCTATACACACTTTTCCCGTTATTCCTCGTGACGATAATGCACTTCAAATCAGTCTCTGAAATAGTTTCGAGTCAAACAGTATCAAAGCTCCTCGTTTTATAATAATTGTGTCGTAAAATGAGTTTTGTGAGGAAATATCGAACCGCGGAAGAAATTCTAACGGTCTTAGAGGAAATTTATTTTATATCGAAGGAAATCCAAGTGACTCTGAAAATAACGACATTGACATTGTTGTACTTCCTCCCGAATTGGACCCACTCTCTGACGAAGAAGATATTGACGAGGACGTCATAATTTTCGTTGATAATGCTGCTGATTTGCTGGGAAATCAAAAATGTCCTCTAACCGATGGCAAATATATGAAGAAAAATGACAGCAAAAGGACATATTACTATGATTACGACGAAAAAAGCCAAATTTTTATTGTACGTTGGGTTGACAATGCTGTTGTCACGGTGGCAACAAACTGTGGCACTAATGAACCCATAACTCAAGCAAAGTGATACGATAGAAAGGAGAAGAAAAAGTTTCACTTCCCCAGCCGAACGTCATAAACGAATATAACCGTGGCATGGGTGGGGTAGATCTCCACGACAACGGAGTGGCAAATTATCGTATCAGGACCAAGGGCAAAAAATGGTGGTGGTTCCTTTTTGTGAACGCGATCGATACCACTGTTGTGAACTCATGGAAATTCTATCAAATGGTAATCGGCCGAAAAATACCACAACTATCTTTCCGAAGCGGACTTGTTCTGAGCCTTCTGCTCAGCAGTGACAAGGCCGAGAATTTGATATGCGACGATGACGAGGAAAAACAGCCCAACGCTAAGTTAGGACGACCAGCCACTAATAGTCTGCCGCACACATTGCGGAAGGACAATATTGGCCACATTTTGATGTCTATCCCCGGAAAACAACGAAGACGATGCCGAAATTGCAAGTTCCAGACTGTTTTTATGTGCGAGAAATGCGACGTACCACTTCATACAGCATGTCTTAAAGAATTTCATCAAAAAAATGTATAAAACAACAGAAAATAAAAAAATAACGCAAAAGTGCTCATACAAGCGTTTTTATTTTTTCTGTCACCCTTCTTCCCAACGTTGCGAAAACGCAACATTAATTTCCCAAGCCCTAACACATTGGAAAATTTTTTTTATGTTTTATAGTTTAATCAAGCCTATTACCAAAAAACACGGTTTTTGGAACACCCCTTCATCCCTTGGGAACAAATGGGTTAACAACGGACGGATGGACAGGGTGTAATGGTAGCCAGATCATTTCCATAACAGCATCTTACATAGATCGCGACTGGGCATTCAGGAGTGCTTAGTGCTTGCATGCCGTGAATTAAATAATAGTCATACCGGAGAACATTTAGCAGCATTTATAAAGGATGTCCTAGACGAGTATAATATAAGTATTGACAGTGTCAGTGCAATAACGACCGATAGAGGTTCAAACATGATCAATTCTGTTAAAATACACTTAACCTTTTCAACCCCAACGTTGCCTGAGAGCAATTTCGCTTGTTTATCGGGTTACGGTCAGAGTTCTTATTGATTTTGTTTGCTGAACCGCTGTGATAACAGTTGTTTCGAATGTCTAGATGAGTGTGTGATCAATAATAACTCAATTTTTGGATCAGTCAGCTAAGTTATCTTCAATTAACTGCAGCTGTGTCGACGAAGTGAAGTTAGTAACACGTGTTGTCAACGTCTCAGCCAAAGTCGAGTCTGGCAACGTCATCAAAAACAGACTCGTAAAAGCGTGAGTCATGTCACCGCTTTGCTATGAACACGTAGACACTCGAAATCAAGCCACCGTAGACAATAGTCATCATATATGTAATATTCCACGTACGATTGCAAAGTAAAATGTAGAACCGTGTTTACTTATTTCAATAAATACTTTAAACTTTCTAATCGAGTCGTACTTCATTGTGAGTTTTGCCCGGATTATTTACACGTGTGTTAAGCATTTTTTTAAGTTAAAAAAAAGATTAAATTAAATATTTCGACAAGTGAAATTGTGTATTTTTAAAGAAACATCAGGTGAGCATTTTTCAAAACTGTCAAGTTACTTGTGGGCAACTTTGGGTAATTGTAATAAATTTATTTTCATTTAGTTATGAGACCAGAAGAGAAAGGTTTGACAATAGAAGATATACAATGGATTTTGAACTTCGATTGGGATGATTTTACTGATGAAGAAAGTGGAGATGAGGTGGAAGATGTTTCTGCAGTACTGGACCGGAATTTGGAAGGGATCATGGAAAGAAGCGAAAGTATAGAGAACAGCCTTCTTGACAATTTAATTGAGGAACAAGACGAGCAAGAACATTGCAGTGCTGCTGAAACTAACTTCGAAAAAGTTGAAACGTTCAATACCATTAAGCTGTTTTCCCTATCATGGTGAGGTTGGGGAACTTGACGAGTAGTCAAAGACGTTTCCGGCCAGAGGTCGAGAGAATTGAAAAGGCGGTGGCCTCGTGAAAATAGTGGAGTGAAGGAGAAATCGGCAAAAATCTCCCAGACAAATTGTATGGTGTGGTTTTCCCTGTGGCTTTCTCCAGCTAACATAACAATTATTGTCTTTTGTGATTTATTTTCGCACGTCGTCGCCTGGAACCGAGGTGAGGACAAATCTGGGGATAGTGTAAACGTAATATTGGTCAAAAACACAAGGAGAAAAGTGAGGAAATTAGTGCCGACTCCGGGGACAAACACCGCCACGAAGAAAAAAAATAACATAAAATAAAAAAAAAAACAAATTCAAAGCCAGTTAAGGGGTAGTTTAAAAGGCGAAGAAAAGTATCGCCACGATGTCTGAAAATATAATGATTAATTCCAGCTGGCACGGGAACAACCCAAAGAAAAAGAAAATTTTGATCGCTGCTCACTGGAGACGTTGCTAACTAAGAAAAAAAACGACCGCGAAAAAGAAAAAAAAATTATTTATTTATTTATTTATGTAAATATCTGCTGTACTTATGTTAATGTACCAGCTAACTATAAGATTCGCTCGGACATCACATCACTTCAAGAACATCCAGTAGCGGCCGCCACCGGATCGGAGTTGTAAACGAAACAGAAAATAAAACAAAAAATCCAAAATAAGATAAACCGTGAGTACACAAAATCAATGTTAAAGTGATATCTCATCGACAAGTAGTCTTAATTTAATAACGCTGATATACATACATATGTATATTGTGCCGCGTAATTAATTTGTTTGTTGTATACCGAACAATCTTTACCTCTATGTCGTTAATTCATGTGGACACTCAAAATTTGAGCAATAATAAGGCCGACAAAGAAAAGGCTCGCGTTGTGATTCTCCTCTCGTCACATAAGCGTTCAATCGTCAGCAGGGAACTAATGTTTTTTTTCGCGTATACATGCACTTAACTATACAAAACTATTTCGTGAGACCGCGTTTTTTGTTGTGAGTGTAACGATTACCATGGGCCGTATTCATAAAAAGGATATGCTTATACTTGCAAAATATGAAGGAAATCCTCCCGTACGTATTCATAAAAATTTCAAGCAGAACCTTATACTTTTAGAGTAAAAGGATATCCTTCTACTCATATAAGAGTAAATGGGTATTCCGTATTCATAATCTTGACCTTTTACTCGACACAAAAAGCATATCGTCTAAAAATTGCGAGTGTGGTCAGTAGCAGACTCATCTCTGAAGTAAAAGGTTCGTTTTTCTATAATAAATCGGTGTGATGGCAGAATTTTGGATCTAAGAGGTGTTAAACAATATAAGCCCCGCTTACCAACACTTGAAAGTGATTTTAAGGCATTATACCGTTTTGAAGAAGAAAATGTACAGTGGCTTGCGGACAGATTTTTAGGTTCGAATGAAGAAACTCGCGGAGGTGCGTTATCATCTGTTCAAAAAATGAAGGTGTGTTTACGTTATCTCAGTGATCCGGGCTATCAAAAAAGGATCGGCGAAGAACTTGGTGTAAGTCAACCTACGGTATCGCGGACTGTAAATGAAGTAGTTGACAACATTATTTCCGAGTCAAATGAATGGATAAAGTTTCCAACTACCAACAACGAAATAACCGAGGCAAAACAAATATGGCTAACAAAGTATAAATTTCCAACAGCTATAAAAATAACCCGTACTGAACTACAACTGAAACTGAGTGCATATGCGTAAGCGAAATGATGACCAAAGGCATCACGACAGATATTATAGCACGTTCTGATATACATATATCGTTCAGGTCTCCGTCGAGTCAACCTTTTACTCGTACGTCGCAAGTACTCGTACAAGGTAATGATTATGAATACGAAAAAAAGGAAATGCTTATACTTTTACCTTTAACTTCAGAGCATAACCTTATACTTCTACCTTATGCTTGGGAGGATATCTTTCGTTTTTATGAATACGGCCCCATGTCTCGGGAGTATGTAATGAGAGCCATGGAAATTTGTGGGGTCGTGCCGGGGGTACTATCAGTTGAAAGTGTACCTGGCGAATCTACTCACCGGCACACTTGCAACTGACGGTACCACAGCAACACAATTAATGGAGACGCTCATAAAACGCCATCGCTCCGCGTGGACATAGTGCTGGTGTTTTATGAACGTAGCCATTAGACCAATGGCGGAATCCATCTTGGATTTCGAATTCGGAACAAATGACAGTTCGACCTTCGAAATTCCAATTGGGACTCGAGGCGATCTGTCACTTGACAGTTGGAAATCGAAGAAGGAGCGACACCATTTGGCCACGGCCGGACGAAAAGACCAGGAGGAACACAAAAACGCTCGACCAGGTAAGAGAAACATAAATAAGTGCTCGTGGGACGGCCCTCACCGATCATTTGCAGGTCTATAAAATTGAATTCCAGCCGCCAGGAACACCGTCCGCTACATCGAGTGCGCGAGAAGATAACCTCCAAGGCGGACGGTGTGTCTGCCGGCTGGAATAGACAGGAAGCTCAGCTGCAGACTGCCGACAGCAAATCGGCACGGAGCGACAGCAATTTGGCCACCGCCGACAGCAATTCGGCCATTATTGGTTGGGTGACTGTCGGCCTATTGTCGGCTAGTCCTAGCTAAGCTTTATGAACGTAGCCATTAGACCAATGGCGGAATCCATCTTGGATTTCGAATTCGGAACAAATGACAGTTCGACCTTCGAAATTCCAATTGGGACTCGAGGCGATCTGTCACTTGACAGTTGGAAATCGAAGAAGGAGCGACACCATTTGGCCACGGCCGGACGAAAAGACCAGGAGGAACACAAAAACGCTCGACCAGGTAAGAGAAACATAAATAAGTGCTCGTAGGACGGCCCTCACCGATCATTTGCAGGTCTATAAAATTGAATTCCAGCCGCCAGGAACACCGTCCGCTACATCGAGTGCGCGAGAAGATAACCTCCAAGGCGGACGGTGTGTCTGCCGGCTGGAATAGACAGGAAGCTCAGCCGCAGACTGCCGACAGCAAATCGGCACGGAGCGACAGCAATTTGGCCACCGCCGACAGCAATTCGGCCATTATTGGTTGGGTGACTGTCGGCCTATTGTCGGCTAGTCCTAGCTAAGCTTTATGAACGTAGCCATTAGACCAATGACGGAATCCATCTTGGATTTCGAATTCGGAACAAATGACAGTTCGACCATCGAAATTCCAATTGGGACTCGAGGCGATCTGTCACTTGACAGTTGGAAATCGAAGAAGGAGCGACACCATTTGGCCACGGCCGGACGAAAAGACCAGGAGGAACACCAAAACGCTCGACCAGGTAAGAGAAACATAAATAAGTGCTCGTGGGACGGCCCTCACCGATCATTTGCAGGTCTATAAAATTGAATTACAGCCGCCAGGAACACCGTCCGCTACATCGAGTGCGCGAGAAGATAACCTCCAAGGCGGACGGTGTGTCTGCCGGCTGGAATAGACAGGAAGCTCAGCCGCAGGCCGCCGACAGCAAATCGGCACGGAGCGATAGCAATTTGGCCACTGCCGGCAGCAATTCGGCCACGGAGCGACGGCAATTTGGCCAACGCCGACAGCAATTCGGCCACGGAACGACAGCAATTTGGCCACGGAGCCGACAGCAATTCGGCCACGGAGCGACAACAATTTGGCCACGGAGCCGACAGCAATTCGATCACGGAGCCGACAGCGATTTCGACACGGAGCCGACACAAAATTCGGCCACTAGGCCTACCCAGGTATCGTGCCCCCCTTTTCCACTCTCGTCGCGTAGTTATCGTTTCGCAATGGGGGTTGAGCAATATTGCGCGGCTCAACCCAAGGTCGGAGAGGGAGCGCGGAGCCTCATCGCCATCAGGGGGCTCCCGTGCTAGAGGCAGGGGACTTGGAGGATTTTCGCAGCCGAATTTTTTTTTTGTTGTATTCTTGAGGGACTCCCGTATTGTATCGTCAATCGGGTAGACGCGTGATTTTCTTTCTTTTGTAGCGATTAGAGGCAGACTTACTCACCACAACCCCGCCCACACTGCCGACAGCTGAGCTAGCGTCGAGCACGCGTCAAACTGAGTCAAGTCTGAGAAGATATTGGCACTTAGGTGTCACGGCGGTCGATCTTCGTCCTCGGTTGAGGGGCACCTCAACACGAACAAGTCGTTACAAGTAGACAGGAAAAATGGGGAAGCGTCCCTTTCCGCGAGCTCGACCCTGCCGACCCGTAGAAATGGAATTCCCTTCCCTCCAATGTTGCTTTTGGCACCTGAAAAAACCCGTGATGCCCGTGAGCATTCCGCTAAGATCAGGCCCACTCCAAAAAATTCCCTCTCCAGACTGAGCTGCCCTCTAGCAGGTGCCACCCTTAGCGGAATGAAGGAAGTGACATAGTTTGTCATGTTAGAGCTTGCACTTCCTACATCCGTTCCTTTTGGGACGAGGGCCACCACGAGCGGGTGAACGTCAGCGTGGAAAAAGATTTTTCCTGTTTTTCTTTGCAATCGCTGCTCCGAAATACGCGTGCCGATTCGGCTTGGAGTTTCCGCGTTGAAGATGTCCTAAGCCAAAAATTATAAAAGTGTCCGAGTTTTTTTGTCCAGAAAATCGACTAATCGACGGCTGCTCGGGTGTTCTGTGCCGCGGGTTGCTATGGGAGTTGTGACTCTCCCGCCACCGACACCGGCAGGGTTATCATAGTCAGAGGCAAAAATCATATTTTTGAAATCACCCACCGATACCATTTGGATTTTTGGCATTTTTGACCCACCATTATCGCGACTTCGCAACGATTTTAATTTTTGCTCCGTCGGCATCTTATCCCATCCGCCATCTCAACTGCCACGATAGGAGAAGTGTGAGAGATCGCTGTCTGAATCGCCGCGCTGTATTGCAATTCGCTTGAAGTGCTTGGGCCCCGAGCCTCGATTTTGGTGCCTTTTTTTTCTATTGATTGACAGTGACCGCGGAGGGCCAGTCACTGTAGCGCGGGGTCGTTTGTTCGATCATAGCGAACGTATATCGGAGAGTGACAACAGAGTACCCCTTTTTGTGATGCCTGATCGTATAACGTCAAACCAAACAAGCAGCCAGGTTAAGCATTGCGACTCGTTATTCGAGCGTGTGAGTGTGTGACGCCGCTTTACGATGCCTTTTAAACTATCAAGTGCGTGACGAGATTTTAAGCGGAATAAGTGGTTTTTTTGAAATGAGATTAAGGTGCCGTTTAGTTTTCAGTTGGCAATTTCTGTTTTGAATGTACTTTTGATCGTGTTGCCGCCCGCTTTGGATTTAGTTAGTTTTTTTTGTATCAGTATTATTTCTTTTCTTGTTATTGTTTTCAATCATTAACTTTCAGTCATTAGTTTTCAATTATTTTTGTTTTCAATTATTAGTTCTCAATTATTAATTTTGTTGTTTCGATTACTATAATTATTTTTTTATATACATAACTCAGTGTTCCAATCGGTGGCTTTCGGGTGTGCATTAATTTACCTCTTCACAGCTGCTCCAGTTCGCAATGGCCATTTTGAATTCGGGGTAAGTTTTGTTTGATTTTTTTTTATATTGGTTTTTTTTTGTATGGCATTCCCTCCTGGCTCACCGATTTGAATCTGAATCTTTTTGTTTGTATTGCTTTACACCTTGTTATTGAGCAGAAACCGTAATAAAAAAGATGTATTTGTACTAAGATCTAATAACTCGGCTTTTCCTTTAAGGAACCCCTTTGCCCTTTCAGGCTTGTGATGAGATGAGGTGAAAGGCCTCATCCCTTGTTTCGCCATGGGAGGCCCCTCTCAAAATTTTTCTATTTCGGCCATGGGGGCCTCACGGTCGGGTTTTTTTTGTGTTTTTCAGAGGGTGAAGAAGGCCGAGGTCCACCGCCATCTGGACCTCGGAGCATCAAAAGATGGCATTTGAGCAGGCTGGCTCCACATTCACCTTCCTTTGTCCGAACCTTGCCCTCTTGTTTGTGTTGTCTATACCAGGCCTGTGACATCCCTTTTAATATGTATGGACAGGGGCAGCGAGCGGCGAAAAAAACCCCGCCCATATCTCCCGAACTGAGCTACAGCAAGCACAGGCCGCCGCTTAGCTCGTTGAGGAGCCAATTATGGCAGCTGTCAATTTTGGCAGCGTACACAGGTGGCAACACGCAAGACATTGCATTCCAGACTGGAAACTGCAGATGAACTCCAATTGGAGTCGGCTTATCCGTTCCACTTGTAATGAGTGGCGACGGAAACATGATAATCAGAGCACGAGTTGTGACACCAGCGCACTTGTAACTATTTACCATAGCTCTTACTATCCAACAAAATTTCCTCTGGCAACGCCCTCACACTGTCAGCCAGAGCAGCTGAAGTGGCAGGTCCAACATGGCAAAGGCCCTGCCGTTTTTATTGCAACGGTTGGCATAACTTCGACTGACAGCACGGTCTCTTGCCAATAGAGCAGAGCACTGTCATAGCAAAGTCAACGTGTCGTGCCGTCAAGATGTCCCACAAAGGGGGAATAAGTGATTATGTGCGAGATTCACGGTAAGTGTTGTCTTAACCGACGTAGAGCGGGTTACAATGTACTGACCACGCAAGCACATGGACGCTGCTACTTGAGTTCGCACATTTGGAAGCAATTCCAAATGTAATCGGAGCGAGCCATAAAAATATGTGCCGAGCAAGCACATCCATGGGAACAAGCGCACATGGATGGTACGAGGCATGGCTATGCCTGCGCCCTGCTGCGTCAACAAATCGAGGACATAAAAGATACTTGCATCAACTCGCAAGTGTCTCTGCGTTCCCATCGAGTCTTCCGTCCACATCGTCGTCGCGAGTCGACATCACCTTCAGTCACGCGACTGCACTTATCTCGTAATCTTAAATTTTGTATTTCTACATTTTGTACCTCACAATCCCAACTTCGTTTGTGTAATTTTAGTTGACAGTTTCATTATTTTCGTAGTAAGGACCTCCGCGCCCACAGGCCAAATGGTAATTAGATAGGGTTATGGGGGTTAATATAGTCTAAGTGTGCCTATCATGGCAGCCAGATCACCTACCTACCTGTAGTAGTAATTTAAGGTAATATAAGTATGTGTAGTATTAAGCATGTAAAATATTGTAGTACAAATACAAATAGATTAATGTTAAGTCAGTAGTTAGTTATTCAGTATTAGTCACACACACATACCTGTGATTATTAATTATAAAAAAGGCAGAGAATAAAGAGTCAATGGTAAAGTGATCACTGGAGACTTCAGTCTAAAATTTAGAAGTGGTCGTGTCCATGCTTCTATAATAAATTTTCTTCCGCGAATACAAAAAAAAAAATAAATAAATAAATAAATACATAGTGCGAATGGTACAAACATGTCCAAGGTTGATTTCTAGACGCTCTTGTATAAAGACTTGCAAAGAATGTGCTCCAAAAAAACTTAAAGTCAAGTGGTACAAAAAAGACGTTAATTCGACGGTTAAAAAGAGCATTGTGTGCATCCCAGGAGTGGAGGCTGGAAAAGGCGACAATATCCTAATTCCGGCAACTGAAAGAAGCACAGGCTACAAAACATTCGGGGAAACATCAAAATCTACAGCCAATATGAACACCGCATCATCATCTCAAAGCGTCTTCGACAAGGCGACAACGAACGACAGGGCCAATAAGGAAAACTACACTGAGGCATCGACAGCAGAGTCAAGAAGCCGTACTTATACTGACAAAAGCGCCATGGGACTTAAAATTCCATTTGAAACGCTGAAGGAGTTCTAACCAAATTTGGCAACTTTCCTTTCAATATCTGACTCTCCCAACTGAAGAGTGTGTGGGAAAACTACGCCGTATATGACAATGTGCAGATGATGATGATGTATTTTAATATGCAGCAAACTGAGGGGCAGAGCTCAAAAGTAGTTTCACTCCAACCCGGTGGTCATGAGGAAAACTGCAGATGACCTGTTAGATGAAATAGCCAACATGTTTCGTAGCAAAGAAACAAAGTTGGCTATTCGCCAAAAGCTACAAAATCGAATCTGGCAAAGCGGTGAATGTTTTGCCAAATACTTCAACGACAAAATAATTGTGGCAAATAGCCTGGAATCGGAGGAACAGGAATTCCTAGATTTGAAATGGGCTGATTAGATTGCCGACAGAGGCAATCGCGGTCCTGATGCACATTTGCACAAAAAGTGCTGCGGCTGCCTCTGCCGGCAATGTATTCAGTCCATAACACTGTTGGATGGTGACGCCGATCGAGTCTCGAGACTCGCTCATTTGCCAGCCGGGAAACGGAGAGCGAATTAACAACGAGACGGCATTCGTGTTCGGGTTCTAAGTAAGGACGGTCCTGTACAAAAGCCGCGTTGCTTTGCCGCTTTAAAACCACCACGCATTCGCTCTTTTTCCGTTTTTTGTGTGTTTGTTGTCTTCATCGGTGCTCGATAAGTGTCGCGGTAGCCGTGAAAACGGAGGCGCCAGAAAACCAGGGGCGTCATCGTGGGAAAAGTGGAGGGGTGCTACGCCACGAGCGCCCCACAGGTGCTTTGTTCGCGTTTCCCGGGGTAAAGTAGTGTGCTAACGGTCTGAGCAGCCATCTCGCTCACTCGCGGGAACAGCAGAGCGCATTCACATTCTTAGCTGCAACTCACACAGTGTTAGGAGCATTGCTTTACTCCGGGAAACGTTGTAGTATGCAGGAGTAGCGAGATAGAAGGTCACGGTAATTGGTCGGGGCCGCGGAGTATTGTGCAAGTGCCGAATTTTGTCTTTGTCGAAGGAATTTTTGTGGTTAGGAACAGCAATCGATGCAGTTTGACAGTTGGTCGTTTGCGCGAGAGTGAAACTGCTGACGGTTCGGTTGTGACACAAATTGTCAAATTGCTGGTATCAATTTGTTAGCAGCTTGGCTGATGCAGCCCTGTGTCCCTGCACGGGACTTTGTGCTTTTTTTATATTTCTGGAAGTTTGACGTTCGTCGTCACAGTTAGGTTTCTCTTTTTATATCTTGTTCTTTTTTTTTTGATAGTTTACTTCGTTTTTTTCTCGAGTCACGGGCAGACGTGCGATATCTTTTTTTTGGTTGATAATGGAGGAGGCTGGTGACTGCCGTGCTTAGCCCACCCCACTACTTCCGACAGCTGAGCTGGTCTGCCAGCGCACGTCACAGGTGGTCATCGGAGAGTGGTTTCTCGACCCTTGGTGTCTGACAGGCCTTCAGGCCAAACCAACCCTCGTCCTCCGGTCCCGTTATCACAGATTACGTATTTGAAGGCATCCCCGACGTTAATCTCCGCAATACGGCAAGATTGCATCGTTTCGTCTCCAAGAATGAATTATTATAAGCTTTCAGCAACGGTTGCCTTCGATATCCCAGCAGCAACCAAAGACTACCGCTCGACGTCAGGATAATATCGAAATACTAAGAAGACCCGTATCGAAACTAGCCGTACTGGATATAGAGTAGTGGATTGGAGTGATCCATGGGAGGTGGAAATGTCGCTCACCGGCATCTTTACGTATATTTGAATTTTTGAAATGTAACGACTTTATTTTCTGTTAAGTTTCCTGCTACACTGCAAACTTACCGCCATCTTTGTTCTGGTCCATTGTCGTGATCTAGTGATCTAGATTAGTTGGTGATTGCATTCCACCGAGTGAGGACGACGCCAGGGAACAAAGACTGCGAAATAAACCTGCCAGCCTGCCTGTGCTCCTGCCTGCCGTGCTCCGAGCTGAACTGAGCTATGCCGAGCCCAGACAAGTTAAATTCGTTGCTTCCATTGCATCACCACTGACAACAATTGTAATGCGTCATTAATTCGCGGCGAGATCAAACTGATCGTCAGCTGAGGGTTTTCTGAATGCAGAGCGAGTCGGGAGCGTGTTATTAAATTTGGCATAAGACAAAAAACGTACTCTCCAATAACTGTCCCGCTGGTTTTTGTTTTGTCTCACCAGAATCAGTAGAGCCACCGCCATCTTTACTAACAGGTCGCAGTGTCAGCTGATTGTCAAAGTACCAACGACAGTCAACCATATGTGAACGCGTGCGGTCGCCCGGTGAGATTTCGCGATTTTCGTGCGTAAAAGTGAGTTTAGTGTCGGAATTTCAAGTGCAAATAAAACTAGAGGGTATCAGTGCCGTGGGGAAGTAAAAAAAACGTGAAGTGCCGGGAAATATCGAGCAAAATGGTATGTTGAAAAGTGCGAGGTTAGGAAAGTGCGACACGGGAAATTTCGCATTTTTCGTTAATTCTCCGGCAATTTGGTTAGTGTGAATGGTGCAGCACTACCCTGGGACGAATCCTCGGGCCGGTGAGTTCAGCGGAAACTCCCGGAAGTGCCCCATAAAGTGAATGCAAAGTGGTTGTCAAATGACAACATTACAAGTTATTTCCGGCTGTTAGAACCCAACAACATTCAATATTCATTTCATCACTAAAATAAACAACAACATAAATTCAATTAAATTCCAATGTCAATAATACGCATGCATATGTTGGTGTCAGCATAATTAACACGCGCAATGACCAGACAATGGTAGCGGATGAGTTATGCTGACATGAGCATTGCATTGCACTTGCACCTAGAAATTTGATATGTGTTTTTATTGATTGATTGCAGGTGCATGTGAATTCCATCACGCGCACGAAAATGTGACATGTGCCGAATGTAGTTCACATGCATTTGCAACCTAAGCATTAAGTTTAGTATTTAAGAATGAACCATCAATAAAATTGACATTCTCACACCTAACATCAACCAGTATCTTTTAATTTACGTAAAATAAGATTCAGTGAGAACTAGTTGTTATGGTTTAAGTGCAATTAACAACTGCATCTACGAAACAACATTTGCTGTTGTGGTTTAAGTGCCACCAATAGTATAACGACGAATCTTCGGAGTGTTGTGGTTCAAGTACCATTAACACTCAACCATCTTTTTATCAACGAGATATCGTGGTTTATGCACCACCGATACTACCGAATCAAGACCGTATAGGTAGAAGCACCTATCCGTAAGCACCGGCCTTTTCATCGGAATTCATAGGGTAAGTCTATGTTTTTTGTTGTGCTAAAATTTTAGTGGATTGATGCGTCCCAAAATGCGGGTCTTCAACACATTGTTGACGAGCCAGACGAAAGTTTCACTGCAGCTGACAGGACTAGATGCCTGGCGGTGAAACTGACTGTGGCTGTGTGTTGACCGCATTCTTTGGTTGTGCAGCAGTCGTGCTTAAGATACGGTAACGTTTTAGTAGAAATGTGTAAACATGCTGTGCGATACATGATTTAATTTGATTTATGGCATATGAGTTATGATGTAAGATGATTTTTTCTAATGTGTGGAAGGTGCTAGGAGGGTTTTATAAAAGTTAGTAAAAATTCACAAATAAATCGTTTTAGATAGTACACGTTTGCGAGTATGAATGCCGTTGCTTTGTATTCCAGTATAATTGTGATGCAAAATTTAATCAGTAATTACATTCGGCTAGTGAAAAGGTGCATAATAAATGCATTGCGTTTTGTAGAATTTTACAATAAGTCAATTTAATTAAATTATATGTTGCGCGTAAGTCCATCTCTTGATCCCGAGTTGTTGGATCAGTAACATGGGCAGCGTTCATTCGCTGATGAAATATTTTAAAAGGTAATTAGTGACTTATTATCCGTCACCTCTTAATGGAAAAGAAATGTGACCTTTGAAGACAAGAGTTTTTCGTGGAAAATCGTGCGCAGTACCGCCATGTGTGAAGAATATTAATAGACAATCCGCATGGTAGTTAATAAAAAACGAGCAAACTTCATGTGACTCTTTGATATAATTATGAGTGCGTGAATTTTCAATTTGTTTGTTTTTTTTTGTGCTGTTGATCGTAAACAATTTTATTTGTAAAATATAAATACGATGTTGAGTTTGTAAGTAAATCATTCTTTACTGGAATTCTCAACAACAAGTTTGACAATGGCAGGGATTTGAACAAAAGAGCAAACACGAACTCTGATCGCGCTACATAGAGAGTGCCCAGCTTTAGACAAGTCAAACTATATTAGCTTTTTAAAGAAGCACAAAAGATTGGAGTTCTTGCTGAAAATAAAAGAAGGGCTGTCGGACGTGAAGCCTAAAATAACGGTAAAAGCTATTAAGCTTAAAATTAACATATTAAGGAACCAGGTAGCTGTAGTGTACACACAAAATATATCTTTTAACGCATTCTATGCGCATTCCAATATACGTGTGTACACGCAAGTGAGTCTATTTTTAGAATTCCTCCACTGATTGCAATAAGGACAACGTCCGAAGCAAACCCAAGCATTCGTATGACATTGATCCTTGACCTGTATGCGCGGTCATATTGGTGTGAATGCACGTACGCACTCATATTAGTTCAAGGATGGGTCAACTCTATCTATGTTTGGTTTGCGGATGGGCGGATCTTTGTTGCAACAGCCAATAGGACACTCTGCATGTATAGACTTATATTATACAGGAATGGGGTAATAATCCCCTCTTCCTTTTTAACTTGTAGTCATCGTTTAGTACTTAATTTAGAACATAAGATTATTGTATAATTAGAGTAGAGTTAAGCTAATAAAATCAGTTTTATAACGAGACTCATTCCGACAGCAATTGCCTATTTTAATTAAAATATATATGCAAATACCACTGCTTTCCTTTGGATAAAAATGGTAAGTCTTGCGGAGATTGATTCTGCATAATAAAATTCTGGCAGTGATGCCTACTAAAGAGTAGGGACGGCTGCTCTACAAAATCCACGTCCAATTTCTAATATAAATCCTTTTCTTTCTCCTATCGTGACAAATCGACGAACGTTGGCGAACGTTTAACCTTACATAGTAAAGGAAAAATCAAAAATCTGGAACTTATTTAGGACGGGAATGGGCGCAGACGAGGTGTACTCGCCCACATTATGGTGCTATAATGCAGTTCCTACTGGACGACGGGTGTGTCCAATATATACTTTGACAATTTGGAGGCTCAACTTGGTCCAAGTAGATCCACTGCCGTACGTGCTGGCCCCAGCAGTGGAGCTGAAGTTGCGGGCCCAAGTTGGCTCACCTCCGCAAGCCCAAGCCGATGTAGAGACACCAGCAGCCTTCAAAGCCGCTCCACCACCGCAGGTCCTAGCAACAGCAGCGGTGCTGAAATTCCGGGTCCGAGTAAAATTGTTAATGACTTAGGTCAAAATATAAGCGGTGAATTAAGGTGCATAGCGCTACTCAAGTGATCATTATACCGTCGACCAAAAACAGCACCGCGTTGATGATTCAACGGCCGGTTTGGCATTGTTGCAGCGTAATCGAGCAGACTTTTTTCGACGTTTGGTGACGATGGATGAAACATGGGTCCATTACCATACGCCTGAGTCCAATAGGCAGTCTGCAGAGTGACTGGAAAACCACGAAGCCGACCAAAGCGGCCAATAGACCAACGCTCGGCCGGGAAGGTTATGGCCTTCGTTTTTGGGATGCGCATAGCATAATCTTCATCGATTACCTGCAGAAGGGAAGAACAGTCAGAGGAGAGTATTATGCAGCGTTATTGGACAAACTGAACGACGAAATTAAGAAAAAACAGCCCCATATCGCGAAGAAAAAAGTTCTGTACCATCACGATAACGCACTGTCACATACGTCCTTGAAAGCGATGCCCAAATTAGACCAATTCCGATTCAAGTTGGTTGCTCATGCTCACCCATCGTCTTCTCCAGACTTGGCCCCAGCGAGTATTACCTGTTCCCAAACCTCAAGCGGTGGCTCAAGGGAAAGAGATTCAGATCGAATGAGGAACTCATCGCGGAAACCGAGGCGTATTTCAAAGGCTTGGACGTTTCGTACTACAGAAAGGGCATCGAAATGTTGGAAAACCGCTATCCGAAGTGTATCGCCCTCGAAGGCAGCTATGTTGAGGAATAAATATAACTTTGCCCAAAAAAAAGCTTGTTTTCATTAAAAATCCCCGGACTTTTCAGCCCATGTAGTAGAAGTGACCGTAAAAGAACGTAATCATTGAGTAAGAGGGTGGTATGCATAAAAATTTGTGTTCACTCAGAGTAAAGTGTGTTGAGGGCACCTCTTAGTGTGTGTGTATGCATAAAACTACATTCCTGTTGTTTAAGAGTTAAAATAATTAAATTCCAATAATCAATAAATTAATAATCAGCATAGCGCATACAATTTTGTAATCAGCATTGCGGATTATGCATTATTTGCTTAGACCTGCACAATAATCGACTGGCCATAAAGTACATTTACTTTACCATTTCGCAATTCGAGAACTAGGTCAGAAATATTGCAACTGACTGCACTGGCAGAAAAAAGGTATGTATGTTTCTTGCAAGAAGTATTGCAGGTAGTATTCGCGAAGATACTCGAGCCGTGAGGTGCGAAGCCTATTCAATTTTTAATCATTATATTCGTTGTAATAAAGTTATTTAGAAAACTAAAAAGCTTTTCTTTTAGTTTTTAGGTGTCGTGAACATGCCAGTCACGACCTTGCAAATGCACTTAACGGCATGGAGGCGGAAAGAAGGGGGGGGGGGGGGGGGGGGTGTTTGCGGGAGTAGTATTAAGCTGTTCAACATTGAACAAATACTACTCCCATTTGCGAAGGTGGCTGAGATAGTTGCCTCTCATAATTATTCAGTTTTAGGTGGGCTGGGGAAAACGGTTCAAATTGATGAAACCTTTTTGACGAAACGGAAATACAATAGAGGCCGCTTGACTGAACAGATGACAGTAGTTGTCCTTGGCCTCTATTGTAAAGATGACAAATGCGGCTTGTTCTTTAAGGTACCGTCGAAAGGTAAAGCTGATCTTTGGCCCTATATCAGAAAATTCATTGATAGTAACACCAGCTTTGTTTGTACGGATGGGGCTCGGCAGTACTCGAGCTTGAAGGAGATTTTTTCTCCGGAAACTGAACACTTGACAACAAATCACAGTAAGGGAGAGTACGTCGACCCCGAAAATCCTATAACCACAATCAACGACCTGGAAAACCAGAATTGGCTTTTAGAAAAATCCATCAAGTCGAGACGATCGGATAAACTCCTTCACCAATATATGGCGTTGCATTTCTATCGACAGCATATATTGAAGGAGTATAAGGACGATATGGGGTCACAGATAACACAGTTTCTTTGCGACATCAAAAAGGTGTACCCAGGTTTTGTCAATTGGGACCGTGTCCCTCATTTAGAGCCTTTTGATATTGAGACAGCCATTCAGGAGGACCAGAAAATCCCGGCAAAGCGTCAGTGCCTATCAAACGAGTATTTTTTTTTTTTTTTTGTAAGGCAATATAAGATTTATTTCCCAATTCAAGAAGTTTTCCCAAACATAACTATCCAGAGAGGGTTTGGAGTCAAAAAATACTTCGAAAGTGACGAATCTGGGGGTCCTTTCTGGAGCGGAATGCCAATAGATTCTACCTCCACGTGGTGCATTCTGGGTAACGCTAAAGGAATCTACAACTGTTATAGTCTCACCACAAAAGTATCCACTGTCTTTTCTTATAGACGAGGGTCATCTAAAAGATGCATTGTTTTGGGTCTGGTTGTTATTGTATATTGTCAGGCGTTATTGTACAATATTTTCACAATTTCCCCCGAAACGGGACTATTGGGGTAGATCAAAGGGTAGATGACAGGTCTTATCAAACAGTAGGTCGTTGGTTCGCGAAACCTGCCTGGAAAGGATTTTTTTCAGCGTATTCATTTTATTTTAAAAACTCATAAAGTATGTATTATAATTTATAATTTAAAATTTATATTTGGTTATGGCTCTGAGCTATCGTTTAATGACAAAATCTAATTTTTGGAATATGCGTATTCTACGTAATATGGCCGGAAACAGAAGATCTGTATATCGGCGAAGCTTCCGATATTTATATTCCGACGGAGGCTATTCCTTGTGCGCAGTGTACATAAAGTAAATCACGTAATATTTTGAAGTTGAGAATTGACATGCACACACACTAAAGTTGTAGAATTCACATGAACATGTATCCATACAAATGTCCATCGTAAACAATGATTCCCCAATGGGCGATAGCTAGCTGAGATTAATATGGAAAAAATATACGAATTGACAGTATAACTAATTAAATTTTACTTAGCCACATATAAAATTGCATTATTCGTTTTCATTTATAGAAAAACCGCATGTAGCGGATAATCAAGAAAATTTGTCGACGGACTAGAAACGTATCCTGTATATGATGCGTTTCAATAAATTTCGGGAGCCTTCCTCCTTCCAAGCATCCACAAACCATAAGAAACTCACGATTTCTAAAACCTTACAATTCACTTTATTAATTACTAAAAGACTTCAACTAATTTTTAGAACCGAAACTCGAACAAAGGAACGGTCGATAATTCAAGTTTTAACTATTAATTTGAATTTGCGAATGATCAACGGCTAAGCAATGACTGAGAAACAAAAAACAGCTGACCCGCTCTTTATATTGAGCGAAAATTCCCTACAAGTAACGGTCATCCGTTATTTGCAACTTTCCCCTTAAACAAGAACTTTTGTATCCCACTATAGTTGGGAACATGTGGAATTAGTGGAACGGACCGTACATTTGTCAAAGTGACAATTGCGTGACAGTTCGCGAATGTACACAATAAGTAAGTATTATACAATCCATTTACATTAAATTTTAACTTATTAATTCATTTCAGATTTACGTCATTTTTTACATCCGCGAAGCTGGACTTCATTCGCTGTTGCAGGATTTGTTTTAGGTAAGTTTGTTGTTGAAAATTGCGTGACATTGATGCTTTATGGTAATTTTGTTTTAGTTTGCGTCGCGGGATCTCGTATTCACCATCAAATCCATCGCTATGAATGACGTCTCTAGCAACAGCAGCAGTATAAAGTGAAGACGAAATACGCCACATGGAGCATGGATCACTGCAACTTGCCTCGGAACTGCCTATACGTGAGTACTCTTCCAAACACCGCAAAACTGTCTTTGTTAAAAAGAAGAAAAACAAAAAAAAATCAAAATTCGCCGCGACGAGATCTTGAACCCGGGCCAAGTTTTTACTAGGCGGGTGCACTGCCGACTGAGCTATACAGCTTCCTGCGTGAACTATCCCTTATGCACATCATGATGTGTGCACTGTGTTCATTTTATTTTAAACACTCATCAAGTAATATTACAATTTATATGTTTTTCAATACTTTGCTATTGTTTAATGGCAAAGACTGAATTCTAGAAAATGGACGACTGTACATAATATGACTGGAAATCAGGCACCCTTCAAACAGAGTCCGCTCCAAATTATAGCATCTTTAAGTGCTATCATATATACTTTTTGAGAATCCTTGTAAACTGCACCACCCAAACGTTCTTAACTATGCCCACATCACTTGATCAAAATAAAACACCAAAATCTCTCTTTGTTGCGATTTTTGTTAAAGCAGCAAAGCGAAGTTGCAGTCTTCCGAAAAGAAAATAAGTTAAGTGGTCGTGAATCTGGAGTGAACGCGTCATTGTAATGAATGCGGCGGATCGTATGCTGTTGTGACTGTAGTGAAAATAAATTGTGTAGCTGTTTGGGGTTTATTTGCTAATTTATTCGTTTGCTACATAATTGGAGTTCAGATCGAGCAGACGTACCATTCGGACGTGTGTGCTCGTTATCGCTTTATTCCCAAGAGAAACCCGGACTATTTCGACTATTTTCCAGAAATACTTTGAGCAGTGAAAATTGTAGAAAATGTACGTGTTAAGTCGATACTAATGACGGGCATTTCCACATGTCTTAAAAGACTAAAGACGATTCCCTTGAAATACTTCGACCGTTGTAAAAAAAATGTGTGTGCTAAGTTATTTTTAGTGATAGACATTACCACATGTCTCAAAAGACTATATCCCTGCAATATTGGACCAGTGTAGAAAATGTGTGTGTTAACGCGCTTCTAATGACTGGCATTTCCATATGTCTTAAAAGAGCGCCTTTAAGGAATCGAATAGCGCAGTGAAAAAAAAAAGAAAAATTTGAATTTGAAAGTTATAAGTTATTGTGCAGACTGGGACACACTAGTCTCCTCCGATTACAACCACAACGAACTTACTGGAGATCACGCAGTTCATTACTGAAATGTTTGAACTCCACCAGGACGTTCACGTCATCTATACGGATTTTTGTAAGGCATTTGACTCTGTCAGCTTTTACAAGCTTCTCGCCAAACTTATTGCCTTTGGTATTCCTATTCCATTGGTTAAGTGGCTTGATTTTTATCTCTGTGACCGTCTTTGTGAGGTCATTTATAATAACTCGAAGTCCTCTCCTTTCACTCCCACTTCAGGTATCCCTCAAGGGTCTATTCTTGGACCGCTGCTTTTTGCAATTTTTATCAATGACCTCCCCGCTTTACTTGAATGTGTCAGTTTGCTCTTCGCTGATGACTTTAAGTGTTACCTCTCTGTGTCTTCCACCGTTGACTGTCTTAAATTACAGACAGTACTCAATTCGCTTTCGTCTTGGTGCTCAGACAACGGTCTACAGCTCAATCTTTCCAAATGTTTTTATATGATCTTTTCCCTTAAACCTATCCCTTTGTCTTTCTCTTACACTATTAACGGTGTTCCCCTTGAAAGGGTGTTCTCTTTTAAGGACTTAGGTGTTGTGTTCGACTGTAAATTGAAATTTACAGATCACTACTCCTCTATCATAAACCGTGCCTCTAAACTCTCTGGTTTTGTCCTACGTTGTACTTCCCAGTTTCGTTTTATCCAGTCCGCTGTGCGCCTCTTTTGCTCCCTGGTTCGGAGTCTTCTTGAGTATGCTTGTGTAGTTTGGCCCCCTAGTCAAATAACTTTCTCAAACGAAATTGAGGCTGTACAAAGAAAGTTTACCCGTACACTCTTTTTTAAATTCGGACTGCCGTATGCCGATTACCCTGGTCGCCTGCTTTTCCTTAACCTGCATTCATTAAAAAATCGGAGGATTGTCTTAAATGAATGTTTTCTTTTCAAACTTTACCACGGGCTTATCAACTCTACCCTAGCGGAAGGTATTCGATTTAGGATGCCGCTTCGACCCTCGCGTAATGTGAATATTTTCGATCCGCCAACGGCCAGACTCGCCATTTATTACAACTCTCCTCTGCTCAGACTAATGAGGGTACATGATGAACTCTAACTTGGTCCTTTTGCAATGAATTTCAATGCATTCCGTAGACTCGTATTCCTAAGACTTAGTACATATCCTAACGCTGATCACCTTTAGGGTTTTCACACGTACCTTTGTTATTATTCTACAATCTTTGTCTTCTAATTTCATGCTTGTATACATTTATATTTTTTCTTGTTTTTACTTTTGTTTTTAGTAATAATTTTTATTCTAATTTTCATTTTACGTATATACGGTTTTTGGAATTTCGTTCTGTGTATATACATGAATTAAATAAATAAATAAATAAATAATTGGGGAACTAGTCGCAGCCGCCAGTCGAGCGAAAAATGCGTGGAAAAGAAAGAAAAGACCCTTATCAGCGGAGAAAGGGTCGTCATTGGACTCCGACACCTCCACTAGGAGCAACGCCACCATCGTGACAGATGCACCTTTAACATCGAGCGTTGCGGATGAAGATCAATTAAGCTCTAGAGAGGCTCAACTCGAGCGAAAATTTGATGAAATTATGGGGAAGCTGGACCGCTTCCTGTCAATGGCTACGCCCCCGGCGGCCGCTATCCCGGTAACTGCGACTCGTGCAACGGCAAGAGTCGGCAGCGACAGGCCCAACAACCCATCAAGATCTGCTACTCGGGCAACGGCAAGAGCCAGCAGCGATAGGCCTAACATCCGATCAACATCTGCGTCTCGTGCAACGGCAAGAGAAGCAGCGGAAGCAACATCAACAACGGTACCAGCATCAACAGCAGCAGTGTTGACAGTAGCAGCAGCATCGACATCAGTACCACCGACAGCAGCAAAAGAGACGGCCTCGCCCGTGTCTGAAGCCGATCTTGCCATGGACCAGGAACCGTCTTCAGCTGTAGAGACTTTCAATCTAGTGATGAATCGAAAAAAGCGGAAAAGGTACTAGCCGCGAACAAAGTCAAAACAGGTGAGCCAAAATCCCCTCCCTCTTTGCCACCCGCCTCCCAAAACATAGGAACCTCCTTAAGAAAAAAGGATTCGGCAATTGCTTGCCATAATGCAAACATTCCCGACATCATTTATGAGCTGAAAGTTATGGGCCTGGCAGTAACTGCTAAATATTTATTTATTTGCACGGACTGCCTGTTTGAGTATGAAATGAGTGTGAATGTATTTATTTATTTGTTTGTATAAATGGCGTGTGAAAGTAGTGTGAACAATTGAATGTGTTGACGCATGACAGTATAGAGTGTGAATTGGTGTGAATACGTTTGTAGCGGATGATCAAGAAAATTTGTCGACGGACCAGAAACGTATCCTGTATACGATGCGTTTCAATAAATTTCGTGAACTTTCCTCCTTCCAAGCACCCACAAACCATAAAGAACTCACGATTTCTAAAACTTTACAAATTCACTTTATTAACTAGTAAAAGAATTCAAACTAATTTTAGAACCGAAATTCGAACAAAGGAACGGTCGATAATTCAAGTTTTTACTATTAAATTGAATTTACGAATCATGAACAACGGCTAAGCAATGACTGTGTAAAAAAACAGCTGAAACTCTCTTTATATTGAGCGAAAATTCCCAACAAGTAGCGGTCATCCGTTATTTGCAACTTTCCCCTTAAACAAGAACATTTGTATCCCACTGTAGTTGGGAACATGTGAAATTAGTGGAACGGACCGTACATTTGTCAAAGTGACAATTGCGTGACAGTTCGCGAATATACACAATAAGTAAGTATTGTACAATTCATTTACAGTTTTAACTTATTAATTCATTTCAGATTTTCGTCATTCTTTACATCCGCGAAGCTGGACTTCATTCGTTGTCGCGTTGCATGATTTGTTTTAGGTGAATTTGTTGTTGACAATTGCGTGACATTGATGCTTTGTGGTAATTTTGTTTTAGTTTGCGTCGCGGGATCTCGTCTTCCCCATCAAATCGATCGATATGAGCTTCGGCGACGTCTCCAGCAACAGCAGCAGTATAGAGTGAAAACGAAATATGCTACATGGAGCATGGATCAATGTAGCTTGACTCGAAACTGCCTAAAACATGAGTACTCTTCCAAACATTTTCCTTTCGGATGCCTATAGAAGCCTCTCGGAGTCCAAATTCGTAGCTGCGGTATTAATCAACGTGGAAAAGGCGTTTGACTCCATAGTCCATATGGATCAAGGGCCTGATATGCCGACTTATCTCTTGGGATTTCCCTGAAGATACAATAAAAATCATTTCAAATTTTCTTTCTGAAGATTTACAAGAGTCGTCATCAACGGATCCAAGTCCGAATACATAAGAATTTTTTCCGGGGTGCCCCAATGGTCAGTGCTGGGCCCATTTCTATTTAATCTATACACCTCAGATATTCCAGGGACAAGAAACAGAACTCAGCATGATTAACGTGTGAACTTGTTCGCTGATGACCTTATCGCCTGGCATGCGGGAGCCACCCCCAAGGTGGCCGTCCTTCACACTCAAAGTTACGTGGCACAACTAACTGCTTACTACGAAAAATGCGGCATCAGGATTAATCCGGGCAAGAGCGAGCTGATCATCATCAGGAACAGAGGACTTCCGACGACCCTTAGGACCCTAGGAATCAACTCCCTCAGCGTCAAGATTCTAGGACAGGTCGTTAAAGATTCAAAATACGTGAAGTACTTGGGAGTAATAATTGACAGATTCCTGACATTCGATGAACATGCCAAAAATATTCTAACCAAAGCAAACAAGGCCTTTTGTACGCTATCTCCTCTTTTCAGCTCACGCTCTGCAGTCACTAAAAGGGTCAAACTTCTGATGTAGCTTATAAGATCCATTATCAGCTACGTATCACCAATATGGAACCAAGCACCTGTAACGCATTGGAGAAACCTGGCATACTACTGGAGAGACGTATACTACGTTTCTTGAAGGGGCTCTTCAGGCGAAACGACGAAAACCGACACTACTACTACAACTCGACACTATACAGGGAGTCAGGACTTCCCACACTTCGCACACACATTGGACAACTCAACGAGAAAGCTACGGAGGGCTCCAGTCACAATCCACTAATGGAAGTCAGAGAGACGGCGAATACTACAGCGAAAAAAAATGTCACATTGCTGCTTGGAGCACTTTGCTCTACTCACCAAACCGGTCCTCTGAGACTCGCCGTTTAACCGATCAGAATAAAGACATGTATACAATAACCTAAGAAATATTAATAAATAATGTAAAATAGTCAAAAAACCGAGAAATAGAACTCTGGCAAATACATAAGTAGCTATAAGCGTAGCCGTAAAACTCAAAACTACTTATTAAGTCATGATGTAAGTGAATTGTAAATATTTTGAAGCCAGTAAAAACCATTATTACCAGGGAAAGAATTCCTTTTTTTAGTGTATCATCTCGGTAGTAGCAAAAATTTCGTAGACGGTAACTGTCTACAGATTAGTTCTTAAATAATCATGTCGCATAAAAGTTGCGATTAGTAAAGCAGTAATGAATTGTGAGTAATCGTATGTTTTTTGCTTCCTGAAACCTCGACGGTCTACCACTTTTCCTCTCTCGCCGCGGTAGTTTCACCGTTGCGCTAAGGGGGTTGAGCAATGTTGCGCGGCGCTGGAGGGAGCGCGGAGCCCCATCGCCATCAGGGGCTTTCGCGCTAGTTCTAGGGATGATTGAGGATTGTTACGCCGATTCTTGGGCAGTTGTCCGACCAACCGCGGAGACGGGCCGTGGGCGCCACGCGCTTTCAACTAATCCACTGCCTGGCTATATCAACCGTGAAAAGCGCGAAACCACGATTGTGCTTAGCCGAACCGGACGCAAAGCTCGCGTGAATTTACTCGCGACCGAATATCTGTTACGGGAAACTCCAATAAACCGCGTCACACGTATTTTACAACAACACTATTTTATTTCTCCTTCACAATCCCACCAAGTACTTATTTCTAATTAGCAATACGCACGCGAGCCGGCCGTCTAATTACGTTACTTAATAGCTAGCTTACACTAATTAAACGAAGATACACTAACCTAGGTGGCGGTTGCTTCCACTTAACTTGATCGCCGTCAGGACAACTCCACGATGACTCCGTACACGCAATTCTTACTATGTAACTTTCGGCGTAGCGATCGCACTCTATCTGTACAGATACTAAATTACAGCTGCTACGCTCTTAAGTCGAAGTCGACTGCTCTTATCCCCCTTGATCTCTAGATGTCTCGAGAACTTCGCTTTCCGAATTTCTAAGCAGATCGTCTTCTGATACCAAATTGAACAAGGAGTCATTATAATTTTATTTTCAGGTCCTGAGGAAACGCCTACCCACCTTTTCCAATGATACCAAATTGAACAAAGAGGGTGCCGTTTTCACTCAGGGCCCTTAAATAGCTTTTGTTCCAACAGATATTTCTCGCCCAGTTATTGAGTACGAGAATTCGTCTGCTCTAGCACATCACGATTGGATCGGTAATGCAGTACACGTCATGCAGACACTGACAGTTCGCCGACAGTGTTTGTTTACGTTTCAGTGTTTGCGTCGATTGAAAGCGGACACTACCAGTTCAGATAAGTATTGAATTCATTTCTTCTCCTCTATCGCTTGATCCTTTGTGATCTCTTCCTTCCTTTCGTAGGTTCATTGGTATGTTCGGGGCGCATCATCTTTCAGCTTTACTCGACCGCTTCAACAGTGCAATGTGTAGTGGTAAGTATTCCGCCACCCCCTATTGACCGCCAAACTACAACTTCTTTCCTAAATTGCAGGTTACATTTCACACAACTAAACACGGGATTGGAGTCTTCACGACGCGGAAAGACGAACGTTTCGTTACAGGATTTCGTCGGTTGGTTTGTTTTTTTTTTCTATCTTGTGAAGGACTTACTCGTTTGTTTCAGCATTCGGGCCGACGCGTGATATTTGTTTTCTTTGTAGCGATATCGAGGCAGAGTGACCTAATAAAACCCCGCCCACACTACCGATAGCTGAGCTAGTTATCGAGCACGTGTGACCTCTGGTCACTTCTGAGGAGGTTTTGACACTGAGTTGTCACAGCTGATCTGAAAGACACATACATTTTATATTTGGATGAGGTGTTAATTGCCTCGAAATGCATCCAGTATTGTAATTTTAACTTCGGAAAAAATAAAAATTACGAAATTTAACCAATTAGTTGTTTTGTTTTAATATTTTTTCGGGTTAATTTTATGTGAATTTTTGACAGCTGACATTTCAAGCTATAATCAGTCACAAATTGGTGATCCTCTGTTTACAAATCTTTATTTGGTATCGACTTGAAAGTGGAAAATAAAAGTGAACATTTTCGACATATTTTGCTATCTTACTACCCAAAAAGGCAAAAATGCAGTGCAAGCGCGGAAAAAGTTGTGTGATGTTTATGGTGAAGACTCATTAATAGAACACCAGTGCCAGAATTGGTTGGATCAGTTTCGTTGCGTAAATTTTTATGTCAGTCATGCACCACGCTCTGGTCGTTCAACAGCTGTCGACGACGACAAAATAAAGGCAATGATCGAAGGTAACCGGCGCAGTACGACACGGGAGATAGCGGAGAAACTCAACTTATCCAAATCAACCGTTCACGAACATTTAAACAAGCTCGATATTTGGGTTCCACACGAATTGAAGGAAATTCACCTCACCAAACGAATTAACGTTTGCGATTTGCTGCTGAAACGTAACGAAATCGACCCACTTTTGAAGCAGTTCACGTCTGCGATTTGCTACTCAAACGTAACAAAGTGCACAATCGACATCAAAAGCCGATATCCATCAAAAGAAGGTTATGCTGTATAAGGCGAAACAACATCAGCCTGGTCATTCCCGGTCGTGCCTCTCACACTGACACGAGATACGAGGTGGAGGCGCCTGATGAGACGTATCTCGTGTCAGTGTTCGAAACCGGCGAACATTTTTCGGGTCCCCGTTGGGGAATTTATCCTCTCAAGAGGTTGATCGCATTCGATCGTTAAGGGCGCCGGCATGCAAAGATCCATATAAGTTGTATGGAATCGATGGCTGTCGCCCGACTAAAGTTTGTGTGGTTATGCTGTCTGTTTGATGGGATTTCCAAGGTGTTATTTATTTTGAGCTGCTCCCAAGGAACCAAACTATCAATTCAGATGTGTACTGTCGCCAGCTAGTGAAATTGGACAAAGAAATCAAGGAGAAACGACCAGAATTGGCAAATCGTAAGGGTGTCATCTTCCATCAAGACAACGCCAGACCCCATACATTTTTGGTCACTCTTAAAAAATTATTGGCCTTAGGCTGGGAAGTGATGCCTCATCCATCGTATAGCCCTAACCGTGCACCATCAGATTACCATTTATTCCGTTCACTGCAGAACCATTTAAATGGAAAAACATTCGTCTCGTATGGGGCTGTCAAAAATGAGTTTATTCAGTTATTTGCTTCTAAAGACCACACTATCTTCGAGCGCAGCATTATGCAGCTGACAGAAAGATGGCAAAAGGTCATCGAACAAAATGGCCAATATATAATTGATTAATATTTGTTGCTTGTATTAATAAAAAAAGTTTGAAAATCATGAGAAAAAACTAAATGACTTTCCGGACAACCCACTATACCAGGCCGCAAGGTCAGCTGTGGTGAACGCGTGCGATCGACCTGACATGGCGCGATTTTCGTGCGTAAAAGTGAGTCTAGTGTTGTGATTTCAAGTGCAATTAAAAGTAGTGATTGTCAGCGACGTGTGGAAGTGTAAAAAGGCCTAAGGTGCAGTGAACTACCGACAAAAAAAGACTGTTAAAAAGTGCGAGACATAAGTGTGGTTATGAAAGTGCGAAACGGAATCCTTCGCATTTTTAATTAACTTGCCGGAAATTTCGCTAAACACATATAAATGGCCGATTCAGCACTACTCTGGACCTAATCCTTAGGCCGACGAATTCAGTGGAAACCCCCGTAAGTGCCCCAAAATGTCACTGTAAAGTGGTTGTCAAATGACAACATTCCAGGTAATGTCCGGCATTTTGTTTATATCCATTTTTGGAACTCTACCTACTGGAAATTTGTCAACGTCGCAATTATCGTGACAGAAGTTTGACATTTTTCAAGCTGTCAAACTAATTATAAACAATGGTCGCGGGTCTGAAATATTCGTTTCGGTGCAAGAAGTGAAAGATTAGACAAACGGGCGCTGATCATCATTGGCATTGGCGGCAAGACTTCCATATCTGAGGCCCAACCGGAAAATAACGTTTTTTTAGTCGCTTTGGCCTGAAAATGACGAATCTGAAGTTAATTTTTTCGATTTCACTATCATTCGCGAGATATACGCATTCGAAAGTCACACTTACCTCGTAAACAAACCCGTAGCACTACTCCACTCACTCTACTTACAGTGTAAATACAATGACTGGTGTCAATTCAAAGTACACTGTCAACGATAGTTTTTCAAGGTTATTCAGCACATTTTCGAAATTATTCGATTTATTCAGCACAAAGTAAAAGCGCTATAAAATTCGTTTTATTAACGTTTTAAATTTAGTTTTTGGTATTTTGCTCATTAGCAGCATATCAACGGAGCCCTATTGAAAAAAATAATTTTTGTTCGTGAGAAAACAACAATGTTCACTATATCTAGCCAAAGAAACAAGAAAAAATTGAAACAAAAATGAAAATTCAGAAAAGTGACCAAGACTATGTTTACGCGACACAACAAGTACGGGCTTTCGGACCTCTGTATCTCCGGGCCCGGGTGATTGTGGGGGTTCAAATTTGGTATGGTCATTGTCTCCAGTCGTCTTGCAAAGTGTTACAAATTTAATTTCGATACGAGAAAAAACACCCGAGATATGATAGTTTGAAAATTATTCTTGTTCTCGTTGATCTTGTTCTTTGACAGGGCTACAGCCTCGTAGGGAGCGTATCGAGATCTGCTTTCTTTTCTCACAGATTGACTGTGTCCCAAGGGTGTGCATAGGCTATCATTTGCTCTGATCCGTGCAGTAGATAAAAAGATACATACAAAATGTGAAATTTTATAGAGTTTCTCGCTTAAGTCTTCTCAATGATTTCAAAGGAAAAATCGAATGTAGTAGACTACCGTTGAAGGCATTTTGAGCCCTTTGTACTGGAAAGATGATATTCTTTGCAAGGGAGCGATATCTAGGCAGGATGGCTATCATACGACTGGGGATCGTGGTGCAAATGAACTAAAGTACTGTTTATGGCGTTTGAGTCCTTTAGTTAGGTAAAGAGCATCTTCTTAACCATGGAATTAAACAAAAACCAAATCTAGAAAAGATCGGTTTCGACTTACCGAACATGTAGGAAATAAATAACTCAACGGACATAAAAGACCCAATCCAGAGCAATTTCGTAAGTGTGACCCTTGCAATTCTTGTTCTGCTTTGATCTGTGCTGCGCACACAATACGGATATTGTCGATTGATCACTTCTGGCCTGAAGTGCATCTCTAGTATTTTATAAGGCAGGAAGCTTTATAAAGGAACCCGGGCGAGAAGACAGTACCTGGCATCAGAGCTTAAGCTCACAAAGCTCCACGCCAATCAGCGTTAAAAGAAATTAATTAATTTAATCAAGGTTGCATGCATACCGCGGAAGGAGGCGCAAAGCTACGAGTACTTTGGCGGAATTATGTTCGTATCAATCCTTTTTGCGGCTGCTGAGTTTTTTTTTTGACGGGAAATTTTTTACAACAGAGTTATTTTTGGGAGATAATTGCTTAGGGGATAATATTACGTTTATATTTTAATAGGATTGCTATGAATAGTAATATAAAAGAAAACAATTATGCTGGGGATCGAACCCGGGACCCATTTGTATAATAATATAGTATTACACTAGCCCCTGTAACTGATAAAGAGTTCGTTTGAATGATGTTTGTTGAGTTGGAGCAGTAAGCCGAGTTTGTAAACGTCCGCCGTCGGATTAAATAAACTATCCGATAAATCAAAATTATATTTTCATCCGAGTTTGTAATTGACTTTCGCCACGTATGTGGTGATTTTTTTTTCGGGATAATCTGGGTATGTAATCCGCTGTAGATGAAGCTACGCCAGATGAACTAATCTACTGTTTAATCTGGCCCAGATTAAATGATCTGCGCTTAGATAATACGGGCATAAAGAAACAAAGTACAAAGAAGTGAAACAGAGCAATAAATATATCCTCGACTATAATTAAATCGGAAATTGAACGCAATATAATGACAAATTAACATCGAATTGAATTCAATTGGCTTAACGTAGAGGGACATTCACTACGTTTATACCGCGGAACTATTTTTCAGTATTAATTATCTGAATTAATATTGTATTTTGGAGACTCACACCTTTAAATTATGACAAGAATACAAGTGACTACCGGAAACAGCATTTTACAGTTGCAATTGAATGTGGTGGTTTAGTGGTGATAATTACAACAGACAAGATTTTTTTTGGAATATTTTACAATAATATGGAAGAAGTGTAAGTTTAATATATGTATATTCAGAGGGCACTTGCGATACGTTCAGTGTCGTAAATGTGGTAAACTGCGACATCGATGCTTCAAATACTAAAAAACATCGATGAAGTTGTCTCCATACCACGTGAACATAAATATCTTAGACTAGTTGGGAAGGACAAAGCGAGGGAGTCCACAAAAACAAATCGCACTAAAGATAAGTAGTAAGATCCGAACGGCATCGAATGGCGCAACTCCGATTACGAATTCGGTGGCTTCGGGGCGGGAGTGATGCATTGGCATCACGAAATCCGGGCGCCTCGGATATGGCAGTTGCTCTTGTATGCACGGCCGTGCACTTTTTGCAAGGGAAAAAGTATCTTTCGGGCCGAATATCTGGCGAACGGCATCGAATGGCGCAACTCCGATTACGAATTCGGTGGCTTCGGGGCGGGAGTGATGCATTGGCTTCACGAAATCCGGGCGCCTCGGATATGGCAGTTGCTTTTGTATGCACGGCCGTGCCCTTTTTGCAAGGAAAGAAGTATCTTTCGGGCCGAATATCTGGCGAACGGCATTGATGTTAGCAACACCAATCCCGGGTGCCTTCGAAAATAAATTTTCTTTTATGTGTATGTACATGTTACCTTTTCTCTTTAGTCAGTCTCTTTTTCACAGAATGTGCTTGTTTTTTATTCTTTAAGGCGATTGGATTCCAGCGACGATGAGCTTTTTATGCAAGTCGATATTCCATCGGCTGCAAACAAAAGCCAAAGTTGTGACAAATGTAGTTTTCCGTAAGTTTCTTAATTCATATGTTTAGCTTAGATTTTGTAATTTTTTTTTTAAAGACAATTTGATTCGAAGGATGATGATATTTTCCTGCAAGTGGAAATGCCAAGAAATAAACTATCTGGTGGAAACGTGATGTTAGTATAATATTTTTATATCGATGATGAAGGTAGCCAACCTCCTATGTCAAAAATGACATTTTCGCAGTCGGTTTACAATATGAGGCTGTAAAAGTTATAAAACACAACATTGATATAGAGGGTTGGGGTATTGCTGTTTCTATGGGTTTTTCACTGAAAATAACAACATAGGCGGTTGAGTAATTGATGCATAAATATTCTAAAAACACGTTAGAAAAAGAAAAAAAAGTCCAAACAATTGACATAGGAGGTTGTGAATCTTCACCATCAATATATTACATATATGTAACACCAAAGAGTTATCTTTCCCTATTTTTTCTATACATATCTGCAGACATGTAGCAGGACAAAGCTTAAATATCCCCGATTTTCAGGAGGCCACTTGTAATCCCTGGCTACTGATGCAGGATTTGATCGGGTGCTGCAGCAAATGGCCAAGGTTTACTAGGGATGCATTTTGGAACAGAAATTTGAATGACCACAACCGAATGCTTGTGGTTCATTTTTGCATAGCAAATGGGGTGAGCGAAGATTTGCTCCACGAAGTTCTGGAGCATAATCTAGGCAGAAGCTATTCTAAAGATCGGCGCACCAGGGTCGCACAACGGTTTAAATATCTTGCGGACCCAAATGAAAGAGAAGATCGAGCGAGGGCTCACAGCTACGATATGATTCTCCGCAAACGTGTGTACCTTAATGGTACTTTCTTCTTAAAATAAATAAATAAAAAATATGTACATATATCCTTACTAATCTTTTTTTTTTGTTTATTTGAACTCGCCATATTTATCCCCTTTGCAATATGTTGATGGAAAATTCCTTAATAGGAAATTACCCTGTATATTTGTCCTAAATTATGAACTCATATTTCCGATCGTCCTAAGCCATGTATTCCTCTTATATCCGTCTATCCCACTGAAAGTTTTATATTGAACAAAAAAAAATTACCAAAATGGTGACCCAAATTAAGTCTAATTTACCCAATTCAATCTGGCCATCCTACTTATATGTTACATTTCCCGCCGGCAAATAGGTAATAAAATTCTAAAAACAGCCAATACACTAAACGTTTAATTGATGCATACATTAGTCGTTTAGTGTAAACTCATTTTTCATTGCTGGCATACTATGTTAACCCTATGGGTGTAAACAACTCGAAAATGTCGTACAAAGTGTATACTATATGTAGTTCGTAAAACGGAAACTGCCTAGGTGCGACTTCAGAGTCCATTTCCGCTTTAGGTGGTAAGAACTAATAGAACCCACGCGCCGTGTGTTTGTAATTCCTAAACCGGAAATTCCCTAAGTGGAGCATTACAGTCCATTTCCGCTTTAGGTGGGGAGCACCTAGAACCCACTAACAGCCTGTTTGTAGTTCCTAAAGCGGACAAGTGCGGCTTTAGAGTCCATTTCCAGCTTACAACCCGAACCCTGCCTTTTTTTAGTTCCTAAAGCGGACATTTCTAAAGTGCGGGTTAAGAGTCCATTTCCGCTTTAGGTGGTAAGTACCTAGAACCCACGCGCGGATTGTTTGTATGTATTTCCTAAAGCGGACATGCCCTAAGTTCAGCTTTAGAGCCCATTTCCGCTTTAGGTGTTAAGAGCCTGGAGCCCGCACACGGCCTGTTTGTAGTTCCTAAAGCGGACATACCCTAAGTGCAGCTTTAGAGCCCATTTCCGCTTTAGGTTGGGAGTACCTAGAACCCACTATCAGCCTGTTTGTAGTTCCTAAGGCGGACATTCCCTAAGTCCCGCTTCAGAGTCCATTTCCGCTTTAGATGTTAAGAGCCTAGCGCCCGCACACGGGCTGTTTGCAGTTCCTAAAGCGGACATACCCTAAGTGCGGCTTTAGAGTCCATTTCCGCACAGGCCGTGTGCGGGCTGTTTGTAGTTCCTAAAGCGGACATTCCCTAAGTCCCGCTTCAGAGTCCATTTCCGCTTTAGGTGTTAAGAGCCTAGAACCCACTACCAGCCTGTTTGTAGTTCCTAACGCGGACATTCCCTAAGTCCCGCTTCAGAGTCCATTTCCGCTTTAGGTGTTAAGAGCCTAGAACCCACTACCAGCCTGTTTGTAGTCCTAAAGCGGACATTCCCTAAGTCCCGCTTCAGAGTCCATTTCCGCTTTAGATGTTAAGAGCCTAGCGCCCGCACACGGCCTGTTTGCAGTTTCTAAAGCGGACATACCCTAAGTGCAGCTTTAGAGCCCATTTCCGCTTTAGGTTGGGAGTACCTAGAACCTACTACCAGCCTGTTTTTAGTTCCTAAAGCGGACATTCCCTAAGTCCCGCTTCAGAGTCCGTTTCCGCTTTAGGTGTTAAGAGCCTGGAGCCCGCACACGGCCTATTTGCAGTTCCTAAAGCGGACATTCCCTAAGTTCCGCTTTAGGTGTTAAGAACCTAGAACCCGCACACGGCCTGTTTGCAGTTCCTAAAGCGGACATACCCTAAGAGCGGCTTTAGAGTCCATTCCCGCTTTAGATGGGAAGCACCTAGAAGCCACTACCAGCCTGTTTGTAGTTCCTAACGCGGACTTTCCCTAAGTCCCGCTTAAGAGTCCATTTCCGCTTTAGGTGTTAAGAGCCTAGAACCTACTACCAGCCTGTTTGTAGTCCTAAAGCGGACATTCCCTAAGTCCCGCTTCAGAGTCCATTTCCGCTTTAGATGTTAAGAGCCTAGCGCCCGCACACGGGCTGTTTGCAGTTCCTAAAGCGGACATACCCTAAGTGCAGCTTTAGAGCCCATTTCCGCTTTAGGTTGGGAGTACCTAGAACCTACTACCAGCCTGTTTTTAGTTCCTAAAACGGACATTCCCTAAGTCCCGCTTCAGAGTCCATTTCCGCTGTTTTCCTCGCCTTAATTAAGTTTCTAAAATTCGGAGGAAAAAGTATCTTTGACATGTTTCGCAATTATTATTTACCTGTCTTAATGCTGTCGCTCGAAATGATCACTGAAATTTGGGAAAAAAACATGAAAAATGGTTAAACACGAAGAAACACATCCTATAAACCATCTTCACACTCTAACAACAGATGGCACTATTTCAAATAAGTGCCATACAATCCGCTGAATGAACAATTCCGCCAGCAATTCGAACAACTCGAATTCAGCATTCGAATTGTTCGAATTACTCACATCAGTCACGTCAGAATGTCAGTCCGTTTTCTTGTGTGGCTTGTGTTTAGTAAACAAATTTTGTCGGATTTTCGAACGCGTATATTTCGCGAACGGTGGTGACGCGCCAAAAAAAAATTACTGAAGTGTTAAGTAGACATAAGTGCCTCTCTAAAAAATGCAACAATTCGTGGCGCCCCAGATATGGAACTTGTCCCAGTGAAAGATTAGACAAACGGGCGCTGATCATCATTTGCATTGGCCTTTTGTTTATATCCATTTTTGGAACTCTACCTACAGGAAATTTGTCAACGTCGCAATCATCGTGACAGAAGTTTCACATTTTTCAAGTTGTCAAAGTAATTATGTATAAACAATGGTCGCGGTTCTGACATTTTCGTTTCGGTGCAAGAAGTGAAAGATTAGACAAACGGGCGCTGATTATCATTTGCATATGGCACGAGGCAGATCAAGGAAACAGGTGAGAATAAACAAGGTGTGCATGGTAGTTGCGTCCGGCTGAAGTGTATATCATACCTTCACGTTTGCTGTCTTGTGATTTGAAAACCAGCCAACAAACGTTGAAGATGGCCTAGATCAGACACATAAACTTCGGATTGCCGGGCAGATTTCGCCGACGGTAGCGAAATCACAGCAACAATGTTCAAGGCGTCAGGGAGAGAAACGATGGTAAGGTAATACTTATTTATTTTCACGGGGATCAAACTAAATAAACAAAATCTACTCTTCTATCATTTGAGAAACATATGTAGCTTTCAGGAGTTGCCCGTGCAAGTGCAGAATGAATGACTGTAAAGTGGTTGTCAAATGACAACACTCCAGGTAATGTCGGGCCTTTCGCAATTCAGGCAGTAAGTATGTAATGATTCATGATTAATATGTAATTGATTTGTTCAAGCTTTTGAATAATATGTATCACAAATATATTTATTTGGATAGATTTCAAAATAAATGTGTTTGTGATAGATTTTTTTATCAAGTCTGAAGAGACTGATTACGTGTTAAATTTTGTTTGCGCAACATTGTTGACCATAGGTGGTGAATTTTTGGTTGCTAGGCAGATGAAGAGTGTTGTTGATTGAAAATAATTAACACCAAAGTAACGCCACAAACAATTAATATACAGATGAAGCGTCACATACAAATTTTATTTCCTGGACAGTAACCCGAAATATTTATTATTGAATATAACTGGATTCAAACCTTCTTTCAGCAAAGCCAACTTAGCAAAGATTTGAACTATCGTCCGACATGCCATCTTCAGGGTATATCAGTTCAAGTTATTCAATCATGTGGCGGGATTTTGATTTGAATACAAATTTATTCGAACGGATCAGTGTTTATAAAAGTAAAAATTGGATGTTTTAAACTTGGACCGTGTCGGGAAAATTTCCACATGCTGGGTCTACCGGAAAATATGATATCATTTTCATTTTAGCTAATGAAATGATGCATTGTATTTATTATTTGTGTAAATCAAAGACAAAAACCACAAGGCCATAGAGACCGGTTTTTCGACATCACTGCCAGTTTGTCTTCCCATACCTCATGTGATAAGTTGCACACAAATCCCAACATAGACAATTCTTTTCTTGTAGTAGTGAATCATCGTAAACGAAAAGTTTTCCATGTCGCTACACATGAAATCCGCTTCTATGTATTTGTTCATCCATTCTAACTAAAGATATCTTTTGAAGAATGGGAATGAGATTGACAATTTTCGATAGGATGGAATTATAAAATTGATAATAAATGATTTTTTTTTCAAGTTCATCATGGATGTTTGTAATTACACTTGAACATATTTGGGAATATTAAAGCGATATATGATATATGATATCCTTAATGGGCGGATTGTAAGGACTTAGAATTTCTTAGAGAAATGAAGGAATACATTTAACAAATTAAAGTAATTGGCAAGCAACCTTGTACTATCTATTGTCTTAATGGCCTCCAACTTTCGATTTGTTCAATTCTTGCCATGACTGACGATTTATTTTTGTATACTTCAAAGTTAAGTCAAGATCCCCTGGAAAACTACTTTTCGCAAATTCGTGGACGAAATTCAAACAAACGAAATCCAAGTACTTACGAGTTTAATTTAATTGTTGCCAAAATAGTCTCTATAAAGTTAATATTTACTTCAAAACACGCTAATTGTGAAGAAGATTGTGACGAAATTTTAAATGTTGATTGGTCTGCCGTTTTACCGCATAATGAAAATATGTCACAAATCAGTAGTGAATTACATATAGATCAGGAAGATGTTATACGTGATATAATTTTCGAACCAACAACTTCTGAAGACGTATCTTTAGGAAAAGAAGCTGCCGACATGTCAACGCGTTATTTCGCAGGTTACTGCTGTTTTAAGCTGCTTAAGTCTCTTAAGATTCCATGTGAAACTTGTATGAAGACAATGATAAAGCCCAGCGATTCCAAGCCACACGAAATTTCCGAAATATTCTTTATATTTAAAAATTACGAGGAGAACCCTGACTTTGGACATCTTGTGCCACCAACTGACTATTTCTTTTAAATATGCCAATTGCATGTCAACACTTTTAAAGACATATTTCGTTCAACTCCCCACATACGCGATATTAAAAAAAACATTATTTCTAAGTGCAAAGAAGCTACTAATCGATTGTTTCCCGATTGGTTCATTGATGATTCAGAGCATAGAATACAATGTTTAGAATTTTTAATTTTAGTTCTGCTCCGAAAACATTGTAAATGGGAATCACAAGTTGTTTCAAATAATACAATAAAACAACAAAAAATTCGAAACGTAAAACATTTATAAATGAGTAATTTTATTGACAGTTTCTGATTCTTGTAGTCGTTTTAATTTATCGAAGAAACTTTCAGCTTCTCCTGATGTAAAATCATTATTTCCCATGTATTTGAATGTACGTATTTCAGAAGCAACTCAGGCAAACCTCATGCTAGTAAATTTTTGTATAACTGTTTAAGCTGAAATTTTAAGATCTCGTCTTTGTGCACTCTTTGTGGATAAACATTGCATCAAAATAAAGGTGTTTACGGTTTATATTTTCGCACAAACACAAAATCTTAAAATTTCTGTTAAAATTTTTTAAGAAAATTATTCCATATTTTTTTACGACTCTTACTTTTTGAAATATTCAAGGAAAAGAGGAAAACAGACCTTCAACTGCACTACATTTTACATTTTGAGAACTGTCCTCAACAATTGTGCAAATTTTCAAAATTACAAGATTTTCTCCTATTTTTTGTCCTTTGCCTGAATTATTATGCCGAATGCAATAGTAGGCATGTCCCCGAGCGTGTCAACCATGTATAATTATCCACCTACTGTTATCAAAATTTTAAATCTTTATCAGAACCTCTCTACCATACCACATAAAAAATAAATAAACTAAACGGCACTCGCCTGACTGAAGTCAACATATACGTATGTAGAAATATTTCTATTTCCACGCATTAGCTCAAATATTGTCATCCGGATTCCCTAAATTACTACTTAAATTTGAACTCAATTGCGCGAAATTGTCGCAATTGATTATAGCTGATGCATGTAATCGTTGCAAGAAAGCTGTTCCAACAACACCGGCCGTGTATATCGTTCTATATACATACAAGTACCGTGTCTCTTTTTGTATTGAGACGCCGCAGTCGACTCAGCATCTTTGGGTCGTTGCGAGGATCATCATACGATTGACTTTATTCCCATAATGCACCTTCAATGAGGCTGGTGCGTATGCATTGAAGAAACACACAATGCACACAATTGTTTTCAGTTATAATACTCTTAGGGACATCTATTATCGATAATAATCGAAATAGTGGAGATAATAAAAGAAGAGGGCGAATGGTTTCACACCTTTGCAATAGATGGCTAGAGCCTAGAGGGTAGTTATGAGGAATGTTGCATGTGTTAAAATGTTGGGTAGGTGGAAGTGTTGGATAGATGGAAATAATTCACATCCATTTGATATAGATGGCGGTGATGCATGATTTTGTGGCGACCTTCTTAGCGACGAGTGTCCATCTGCTGGCAATCATAAGGTGTTACGTCATTGCATGTCGTGCAAGAACATTCTCGTCTGAATCATCGCGACGCGCACATCATTGAATCTCGTTTGGGTAATATCGTTTATGTAAATAAACTCTTTTGTACATAGTACATTTTGTGTTGTGTTATTTCTTTTACCCCACAAATTGGTGACCCCGCGTTTGAACAATATAAAAAATGGCAACAAGTGAAAAAGTGGGTGAAGAAGTTGGCGAATCACCGGAAACTCCAAAGTCTAATGTAGAACTTCGCGGAATACAGGACGAACAATTACCACCGCGTTCCGAAGTGCGCATAGACTCTATACAAAATATAAGACTTCCGCCATTTTGGGCTCCGAGGCCTGCATTATGGTTCGCACAAGTGGAAGCTCAATTTGCTTCAAATCGTATGACATCAGACAGCTCGAAATATAATGCTGTAATCTCGTGTTTAGATTTTTCCATACTCGAACAAATCGCTGACGTAGTGGAAAAGCCGCCAATCGTAAATAAATACGACGAATTAAAGCGTCAACTCATCTTAAGATACACAGATACTCCGGAAAGTAATTTGACCAAAGTGTTGACGGAACTGGAGTTAGGCGATAAACGACCATCACAGTTTTATCGAGAGATAAAATCTTTGGCGGGTGAACAATTGCCTGAGGATGCTATACGTGCAGTGTGGCTGCGAAGGCTTCCATCGCGTGTGCGAGCAATTTTAACAGTGTCAACAGATACGAAAATGAGTGTTCTTACGGAAATGGCAGACCGAATAGTCGACGAATTTAGTGCTACTCCATCCGTTTCTGAAGTAACGAAGAAAGACACGCCAGGTGAAAAGACAGTGTTAGAAGAAATCCTCGAAAGATTAAAAAAACTAGAGACAAGTGCGCGAAAAGATCGAAGCCGATCAAAAAGCCGATCAAAGAGCCAACAACGTTCACGTTCGAAACCGCGACAGGAAGGTGATTATTGTTACTATCATCATACGTTCGGACAAAAGGCCAAAAAGTGTCGGGACCCGTGCTCCTTCGATAAATCGAAGAAGGCGGAAAACTAATTCTGCCACCGTCAGCATGTGCGGTCAGCGGTGGCGAATTAACTAAGAACCGCTTAGTTGTTACGGATAGATCAACCGGAATTACATTTCTCATCGACACTGGTGCCGATATTTCCGTTCTACCGCACGTGGAAAACAGCAAAAAGGAATCTACAAGTTTTTTTTTTGTATGCTGCAAACGGTTCATCCATCAAAACTTTCGGTAAGCGAACTTTAACACTTGATCTTGGTCTTCGAAGAAAATTTCGTTGGACGTTCAGTCTTGCGGAGGTGTCACGACCTATACTCGGAGCAGATTTTTTAAAATTTTTCAATTTATTGGTCGATCTGAGACGTAAGCGACTTGTCGATGGCGAAACATCATTAGAGGCAGTATCACAAACTACATCTGACTCTGCACCGACAGTTTCAACAATTCGTAAAGGAGACGAGTTTCACGAGCTCCTTTCAAAATTTTCCGCCATCACCAATCCGAATATAAGCACCACCGTTCGAGATCATCCAGTAAAGCATCATATCACCACCCGAGGCGCACCGATTGCTGAACGACCACGACGTTTACCACCGGAAAAGTATGCAGCAGCCAAGCGAGAATTCGAGCGAATGGTCGAGGATGGAATTTGTCGTCCATCAAATAGTCAATGGGCTAGTCCATTACACCTTGTGCCAAAAAAGACACAGGAATGGAGGCCCTGCGGAGACTATCGGCGACTGAATGCCGTAACCATTCCGGATCGCTATCCTATTGCGAATGTTGAGGACTTCACGAACAATTTAAATGGTAAAACCGTATTTACGACAATCGACTTGATCCGAGCGTATTATCAAGTGCCAGTCGACGAAGAAGATGTTCCTAAGACTGCCGTCATTACGCCATTTGGTTTGTTTGAATTTGTCTGTATGCCGTTTGGTTTACGAAATGCGGCGCAGACTTTTCAACGCTATATTGACATAGTCCTGAGAGGTCTCGATTTCTGCTTTGGCTACCTCGACGATATTCTTATTGCGTCAAACAATATGGAAGAACACAAGCAACACCTGGATATTCTATTCACGAGGCTCACTGAGTACGGCATCAAAATCAATCCAAGTAAATGTCACTTTGGACAAGAAAAAGTGGAATACTTGGGTTATTTGGTGAACGGCGACGGTATTCAACCTCTTCCATCGAAAATCGACGCAATCCAAAACGCGAAGCAACCCGAAAACATCATGGAGCTACGAAGATACTTGGGTCTACTAAATTTTTACAGGCGCTTTATGAAAAATGCAGCAGAAGTGCTATTGCCCTTAAACAACCTAATTGGCAATAGTAAAAAGAATGATAAAAGACGAATTCAATGGACACAGCAAACCATAGATGCATTTGAGAAAAGTAAAGGCATGCTCGAAAGTACTGCTTTGCTATCTCATCCAATATGGAACGCACCACTGGCGTTATGTACCGACGCATCAAATTTTGCGATGGGAGCCGTGCTGGAACAACAACAGAACTCGGTGTGGAAGCCGCTGGGATTTTTCTCAAAGAAGTTCACTAACGCACAGCGGAATTACAGCACTTACGATAAAGAGCTTCAAGCGATTCATTCTGCTCTTAAACATTTCCAGGATCGACTCCAAGGAAGACAGTTTTGTATAAAAACCGATCACATGCCTTTAACGCACGCTTTTTCGCAAAAACTCGCGAAAGCTAATCCGCGTCAAGCACGCCAACTCGCGTATATATCGCAATTCACCACAGAAATTATATACGTTAAAGGAAGTGCAAATATTGTTCCTGGTGCTTTATCGCGTTTGGAAGAAGTGACGACGACTGCGCTTGACCCGATGGAAATTGCTATCGCACAACAACGCGACGACGAAATTCAGGATTTGGTAGCTTCCGGAACATCATCTCTACAATTTACACGATTTCCAGTGGACAACGATCACTATCTTTACTGTGATGTTTCGACTGGAATAGCGAGACCTTTTATTCCGAAGTTATTACGACGACGAGCCTTCGATTCGATTCATCGATTATCACACCCTGGTGTTAAGGCTAGTAAAAACTTGATTCGTAAGCGATACGTTTGGCCTAAAATGGATAAAGATATAGCGACATGGACAAGGAATTGTGTCAACTGCCAACGTTCAAAAGTGCAACGACATAATGTACAACAACCGATGTCTTTCCCATCGACGGATAATCGATTCGATCATGTCCACATTGATATAGTTGGACCGCTTCCCGTTTCTAAAAATTTTCGATATTTGCTTACAATGATTGACCGATTTTCAAGATGGACTGAAGCTGTTCCTGTTTCCGACATTCTGGCTGATACTATTGCAACTGCTTTCTACACTACGTGGATTGCTCGATTTGGTTCACCACGAATAATCACCAGCGACAGAGGAAGTCAATTCGAATCGTCAATTTTCCGATCCTTAACGAAACTCATTGGTTCGAAAAACATCAAGACTACAGCGTATCATCCTGCTTCGAATGGAATGATTGAGCGATGGCACCGAACTTTAAAAGCCGCCTTGATGTGTCACGAAACAAATGATTGGGTTGATACATTGCCGACTGTTTTACTGGGACTTCGCACCGTCTACAAAGAAGATCTGAAATGTTCACCTGCTGAAATGGTTTACGGAACATCATTGCGACTGCCTGGAGATTTTTTCATCGAAAACAACCTACCTAACGACCCAACGATTTTTCTCGAAAAGTTCAAGCGTGACATCCGTCGTTTAAAACCAACCCCAGCATCGAACCATCGATCCGACAGCATTTTTATTCACAAAGATTTGGCAACTTGCAGTCACGTTTTTTTGAGAGTCGGTGCTGGAAAAAGACCATTGCAACAACCGTACACCGGACCGCATAAAGTTACCAAGAGGATATCCGACCGAGTGTATACGATCCAAAAAGATGACAAGCAAATCAACGTGTCAACTGAACGTCTCAAGCCTGCTTTCATTTTGAATGAAAACTTGGATGATTTGCCGGACAACATCAAATCGACATCGGAAAGACCGGCTATTAGGAAAACATATCCAAGTGCAAAGAACAAACGAGTACATTTCGACGTCAATTCTTAAGGGGGGAAGTACTGTGGCGACCTTCTTAGCGACGAGTGTCCATCTGCTGGCAATCATAAGGTGTTACGTCATTGCATGTCGTGCAAGAACATTCTCGTCTGAATCATCGCGACGCGCACATCATTGAATCTCGTTTGTGTAATATCGTTTATGTAAATAAACTCTTTTGTACATAGTACATTTTGTGTTGTGTTAAAATATTTCTTTTACCCCACAATTTTTCATGGGAAAAATTTGACTCTGCATCTGTCTATTTATTTAATCTGTGGTAACGCCATGGAAATCGCCCGGTGGACGTTGTTGATAGAGTGTTTTCTCTCTATCAACAACGTCCAGAAAAAAAAGAGGAGGTTGGAAAAAGTTTTGGAGGAGAACGGACAAAAAAGAGCTGGGATAAGATTGTTTTTTTTTTTGAAAGGAATTGAAGTTGGAGCCTGAAAAAAAAAAGAAAACTTGGATATCTTTGATGTTACTGATTGTGTTCCTGAAAATTCGTAGAATTCAGTAAATATTGTATCATCCAGTAATTTCGATTGTCGCGTGTCTTTCCCGAAAAATCATCGTCAAGATAGTGGAAGTGAATTTGTGAAAATCGGAAACATTCTCAAGAAGGGAATCATTTTTGAATATTTCACTCATTTCTATGAAATTTTACCTAAACAAACAGTGAAGAATACTAATATATCAGGACCAGCAAAATAGTGTTAGCTAAATCCTTGAATAATTAAAAACAACACGCTTTTTCATAAATATAAATCGCCTTTAATTCGCAACTATTACGCCTTTTACAGTAATACACCACAATACGCAAATTACGCCACTATTAAATAAAACCACAACCGCCTCGCACAATGACTAAGATCGAACCGACCTCATTGTCGCCGAATCAGCACCTCTTCTCGCCTAGCGCCCGCGGCACATTATCGTCGCCTTGTAGCTAGCCGCCCGACCGTATCTTAATAGCGCCTCATTGTTCCTCTGGAGTTGCCAGTTCGTAACAATAGAGCAAGAAAGTCGGTAAATTTGATTCACTAGTTTTATATGAAATTTGGTATTAAAAAATTGCCAACGTTATTACTCTGATTACATTTCAAAGAATAAGAAAATATTTCAAAAAGGCATAGGCAATAATTTATAATATTAACCCTTTCGACCCCAATGTTGCCTGAGAGCAACTTGCAAGGTTTGGAAGCGCTTTTAAAGCTTTTTATCAAAAATAGCAAATGTGCCATTGCGGAATATGAAAGCTGCATATGTTGACGAAACATCCCAAAAAAAACGATAGAAGTACAGTTTCTCTAACCAAGGCAATTTGTCATTTGAGGTGCAAGGGTCTGTGTATTCGAGTTGTCGAAAAAATACTCAGTTAAATTTAATTATTTTTTTGTGAGTAATGTAAAGTCCGATTCTAAAAAGTTTTTATGCAAGTAAGTAATATGAATATTGGAGAATAGTTATTTTCAATCAAATTAGGCAATATTGCCGCGGGTAGCATAGAAATATTTTTTCAAAACTGAAAGTTGCCTGAGCAACCTTGGGCCATAGTGGTATTATCGCGTTATCGTGTTACCCATGTGTTAACCCATGTGTAATGTAATTGCAGTTCTTAGAGGTGGCTTCGAAAGGATTGGAAGATGTTGCGTTTAGTCCACCCGCAACCACCCGTTGTATAAGATTTAAATTGTTAAATTGTGAATTGTGAAGTACGATATATTTTTGCATAGCAATGAGACCACACGCGAAAGGTTTATCTGAAGGCGAAATACATAAATCACATTTTGGAGTTTGAGTGGGGTAATTCTACCGACGAAAAAAGCGATAACGATGATGGGGATATAGAAGATATTCTGGAGAGAAGTTTAGAGGATGTCGTTGTGAAAGGCGAAAAGCTGGAAATTGGACTTTTGGAAAAAATACTGGAAGGCGAAAGTGCAAGTGACTCTTGTTGTGAACCGTGTGATGTTTATGAAAAGGTCGATTTGAAATCCTTGAAATGGAGAGCAAAACAGTTTGAGGCTCCTGATATCACATGGAAAGTGAAATGGGCTGATGATATTGCCGACGGAAGCACTCGCGGTCCTTATGCACATTTGCACAAAAACGGCTGCGACTGCTTCTGCCGGCAATGTAATTGGCCCATAATAAGCTCACTTGGTGGTTGTCCACGCTAAGCAAATGAGCGCCATTTTCGACTTGAACAAAGACGTCATCCGATAATTTCGAATAACGGATTATGTCCAACTTACTATATCATAACTGTTATTATTAAATAAAGAGTTAGTTATAATTCAGACACCGAACGCGTAACACTGTTTTATAATAAGTGGCGACGAGGAAGTCAGCGAACACATTTTTCGCACACAAAGTACAAGTGTTAAAAAGTAATCGCGTTAAATTCCGGTAATCACAAATCGCATTCACGATGCCAGGAAATACACCAAACCCACAAGCCACGTGCCAAACACCAAACCAAGCATTTTTCCAGTTCGAGGAATTTGATAAGGAAAAATTGCAATGGAAACGGTGGCAAAAACGTTTGGAGAGCGCATTTGCGATACACGACACACCGGAGAACAAAAAAGTGCATCTTTTGTTACATCACATGGGCAGCCGCACCTACAACATACTTTGTGACAAAATAGCACCAACCGAGCCTGAAACGCAAACGTACCAGAAATTGTGCGACACATTAGTCGAATTTTTCGATCCAAAACCTTTGGAAATAGTGGAAAACTACAATTTCCACTTGTGCCGGCAACTCGATCATCAATCGGCCGAGGTATACTTGGTGGAGTTACGGAAAATTGCGAACAATTGCAATTTCGGTACATATTTGGAGACGGCATTGCGAAACCAATTCGTTTTTGGGCTGAAGAGCTAAAAGATACGAAACCGGTTACTTGAAACGAGTAATTTGACATTGGCAACGGCATTGCAAACGGCCAATGCATTAGAACTGTCCGAAAAAGGCAATGCTGAAATATCTCACAACTGGAAAGAGGTTAACAACGTGCGACACAAGCGAAACAACAACAAGAAATCGAATGGAGAGAAAAAGATAAAAACACAAACCAGTTCGGTGGAGAAGCCCCATGGCTGTTACCGTTGCGGAGAAGATCATAGCACGAAGAAGTGTCACAAGAAGAATCTTTTCTGCTCGGCTTGTTCAACGGCCGGACATATCAGCCGAGTTTGCATGAAATCGAAGAGGAAATACGAAAAATCAAAGAGTGAAGCGAATTACGCGGACAGTGTAAAGCACGCGACACCGTCGCCAGAGGAGCTATACAACATCGCATCGAGCTGCATGGATGAACCGTTACACCTTGACGAACTATTCAACATTGGAACAACAAAGGAGACACATGATGTGCAGCACGCATTGGAGCCAGCCGCCACCGAAGCTAAGCGCATATCACGTCGTAAAATTTGGATTAAGCTACCAATAAATTCTTCTTCTCTTATAGATTTCGAAATCGACAGCGGTGCTCCTGTGACAATTATGGATTTTTTGGATTTCGAGAGATTCATCGGGAAAGTCAACGTCAACGAATTGCATCAATCGGACATCGATCTCATCAGTTACACTGGAAACGACATCGAAGTGTTGGGGTATTCGTTAGTCAACGTTACATCGAAAGGTAAGACATATCGCCTTCCAATTTACATCGTGAAATCGAATCGTCATCCGCTACTGGGGCGTGAATGGTTGTACAGTCTGCCGTTGGACTGGAACCGAATATTCCACGGCGAACAATCAGTTCACAAATTGGATCAACGAACAGCACTTCAGGACTTGAGACGAAAATACCCGAGCGTATTTGAGACGAGCTCAATGGGAAAAATCACCGGGATGCAAGCACGCATTCACATGAAGGCGAATGCCACGCCAATCTTCATTAAGGCTCGCAAAGTCGCATTTTCAATGCGTACTCGGGTCGAAAAAGAGCTAGACGAGTTAGTGCGAACAGGTGTATTAGTGAAAGTCGACACTAGCGAATGGGCTACACCAATTGTACCCGTGCCGAAGGCAAACGAGAGGGTTAGAATTTGCGGCGATTACAAGATCACAGTCAATCCGCGCATGCTAATCGACGAACATCCATTGCCATCGATAGAAGAACTGTTTTTTCAAATGGCGGGAGGTGATAAATTCTCGAAAATTGATTTGACCAAAGCATACCTGCAGATGGAAGTGCAGGAAGCTGATCAAAATGTTTTAACGCTGTCAACACACAAAGATCTGTATCGACCAACGCGACTGATGTATGGCATTGCGTCAGGTTCAGCAAAGTGGCAACGAGAGATTGAAAACGTGCTGAAGGACATTGATGGAGTTACAGTATTTCTGGATGACATCAAAATAACAGCGCCAGATGACGAAACACACATGCAACGTCTCGAAACAGTGCTTCAACGCTTGGATAAGCACAATATGCGTGTGAACTTTGATAAATGTGAGTTTTTGGCAGACTCTATTACGTACTGTGGATATCGGATCGATAAACAAGGTATCCACAAGATGGAGAAGAAAATCGAAGCAATTCAGAAGCTCAAAGTGCCCACGAACAAAGACGAAATTCGATCGTTCATCGGTTTAGTAAACTATTACGGCCGATTTTTCAAGAATCTCAGCACCGTATTATACCCACTCACGAATTTGCTGAAAGAAAACGTTACATTCAAATGGGATGACAACTGCAAAAAGGCATTCAACACGGTCAAACAAGAAATGCTCTCAACGGACCATTTGGTTCATTACGACACAACATTACCATTGATGTTAGCAACTGACGCCAGTCCAGTTGGAGTAGGTGCTGTTTTGAGTCACATTTGGCCGGATGGCACAGAGAGACCAATCCAATTCGCCTCACAAACACTTACACCGACGCAACAACGATACAGTCAACTAGATCGTGAGGCATACGCAATAATTTTTGGCGTGAAGAAATTCTATCAATACGTTTACGCACGTCATTTCATTCTGCAGTGCGACAACAAGCCAGTAACACAGATTTTGTCACCCGACAAAGGCTTACCAACACTGTCAGCAACACGCATGCAACATTATGCAATATTTTTATCATCATTCGATTACGAAATTCGTTACAGGAAATCGAGTGATCACAGAAATGCCGACGCATTCTCAAGGCTTCCACAATCGGATCACAGCCAGTCAATCGCTTAAATTGATTTCATCGAGGTAAATTTAATCGAAAATTTGCCAATCACCGTTTCGAAACTAGCAAAAGCTACAGCCGATGATGAAACGATCGGCAAGCTAGTCCAAGGTCTTCAACAAGGAAAATTGGTTGACAAAAAAGACCGATTTCTTGTCGAACAAACCGAATTCGCATTGCAAGAGGGGTGTTTGTTGAGAGGAACGCGTGTGTATATTCCGCCTCCGCTTCGGGAATCGATCCTAAAGGAATTGCATACAGCACATTTTGGAATATCACGAATGAAATCAATGGCCCGCAGTTATGTGTGGTGGCCTGGTCTTGACAACGCCGTCGAACACATCACACGAAACTGTTTGGCATGCCAAGAGAACCAACCAAATCCGATCAAATGCGCACCTCACACTTGGCAGGCGCCAGAGAATGTTTTCGATCGGATACACATTGATTTTGCCGGACCATTTTTAGGAAAATATTTCTTCGTTCTAGTCGACGCATACAGCAAATGGCCCGAGATACACATTATGAACGAGATCACCACATCGAAGACAATAAAAATATGCCGCATTTGGAATACCGAAAGTATTAGTGAGTGACAATGGACCACAGTTAATTTCACATGAATTTCAACATTTTTTGGAAATGAATGGCATAACCCATAAGCGAAGTGCGCCCTACCACCCAGCAACGAACGGACAAGCGGAAAGGTATGTGCAAATTTTGAAAAACAAACTCAAGGCACAAAAGTGCACTCAACACGAGTTGGAGAAAGAGCTAGCATCGATTTTGCTCTGTTATCGCCGCACCATTCATCCAGCGACTGGCGTTTCACCATCACAACGTATGTTCAACCGTCAAATTCGCTCACGTTTGGATTTGTTGATTCCATCGAAAAAAAATAAACATCAACAGCAACAAATAGCTGTTCGTACATTTGACGTGGGTGAACGCGTTTCAGTTCGAGATTACTACGAAGCAAAATACCAATTCGGACGAATTTTGGAGAAATTGGGACCTGTACATTACAATGTGCTGCTCGACGATGAACGGGTTTGGAAACGTCACATCGATCAAATACATAAAGTAGGAGAGTCAATTCCAAATACTTCAGTCGAACGCGACTCACCGTCAATCATCGAGACTAACGAATGTCCAACACAAAGCACTCCGATCAACGTTGAAAAAACAGCATCGCAAAACACGATACCGCCAGGTTCAGCTCAAACCGTTTCGACATCGCCAGAAATTGTCACAAATGAGCCCGCTGCGATTCCGGAATCTGTAAGACGTACTGGACGACAACGAGCTGAAACTCAACGCCTTGGCTACGATGCAGCATTCAATCAATTATAGATTTTTTTTATTCTTTATTTCTCAAGCAAATCTGAAATGATTAGTTACAAATTCTATTTGATTTTAAAATTCATTGTAAATAATCATTAACATTCATGGCACATTTACATTCATTTTAATACAATTTTTATGAGATTGAATTTATTTTGTGGGGGAAAACCTATCATAACTGTTATTATTAAATAAAGAGTTAGTTATAATTCAGACACCGAACGCGTAACACTGTTTTATAATATACTAGAACTCAAGCAGCTTCTCACCCCAGGGTTACATGCCAAAAATCAAGTGTCTACATCAATTGGTTCAAAAGTTATAGACAAAAAACCCGAAAAGTAGGGTAGTACGGGAATCTTTGTAAGAAAATTACCGTTAGTTTTCAACTGATCGATTTTATTTTTCCAGGAGAGTAGAAGATCATCCTCACGAGCAATCTACCAAAGCTAGAGCTTTTCATGTTTATTTAATCGGGAGTTATAGATACATTTAATTATTTTACATATGTAGGGGAAGTAGGCGTTCTCTTGGCCTGATCACGCCCATTTTCAATACCAACCAACTAGATCATACTTCCAATATTTGACCAAAATTTCAAGGCTCTAGCTCCTTTCTATCGGAAGTTATCGTGCGAACGGACAGACAGACGGACAGACAGACAGACATGGCTAAATCGAATCAGGAGGTGACCCTGATCATTTATATATATACATTGCCATACCTCCGGAGCCTCCTTTAAGGTGTTACATATTTCCGTCGTGACAAAAACAATATACCCTATACTAAAAGTCTAGGGTATAAAAAAAAAAAAAGAAAAAAAAAGAGAAGAGAGATTCCAAAGCGAAGCGGCCCAAAACGAAGCCCAGGACTGACTCGATTTAAGGACGCCAGACTAACGGACTTGGGACAGACACCTCGCTCTTGGCGAATTGTACGCGGCAGGCGACACCAGGACGTATGATGTGGGTAGATGGCCACACGGACGGACGAGGCCTTTTCCCCCCCTTGCATGCGGACCAACGCTGGCGGAAACGCATCACCACCTTGACGCTCCGACTACCTGGTGGTCACCGCTTTGGCTAACTGGCTAAGTTCCGCCCACTTAGCCAGGCCAAGACACAGCGGCATGCGACAATGACGGGCTTGACGGACCGTGGACAGAGGACGGTTTCTTTTTAAGACCTGCGGACCCACGCGTGCTAGACAGAACACACTCCCTACGGACAGGACGACTTTACGGACTGATCTACGGGCCGATTGGCTTCGCCTTGCGCTATCGGAATCTTCTCTAACTTGAATTAATTTTTGTGATGACATCGATTCTCGCACGAATGAATTAAATTACACCGCGAGCGAGTCATCGTTGAACTTCATTTGGTAAAAGGAAAATATTCTTACATTCAAGAATTAATTTTTTTTTGTTTTATTTTAATGGGACGGAAAGCCTTCCTTCTCTTCCTCTCTCTCTATATCGCGCCGTGCATATTCATCTAATATAGGGGGTTTCTAACTTTTTAGGCGCCCGAAACCCATGGCTGGGAGGGCAAGGACGCGCCGGAGCCCACAACATCTGGGGCTCATATAGAGCCGATTAACACCCTAAGGCTCAACTGGCCTGTAGAAGTGAAGAATCTGTCCTGATAGGACGGTATTCCCGTCTTTATTGTATTTTCGGCCTTGAGCCTGTGTGTAGTTTGGCTGTTGCAGCCCTGTGTCCCTGCACGGGACTTTGCGTCTTTTGTTTCTTTATTTTTTTTTTGGGAGTTTGACGTTCGTCGTCGCTATTAGGTTTTCTCTTTTTTGTACATTTTTTCGATCTTGGTAGTTTATTTTGCGTTTTCTTTTGTGAGTAACGGGCAGACGTGCGATACCTTTTTTTTGTTAATGATGGAGGAGGCCGGTGACTGCCGTGCATATCCCACCCCACTACTCCCGACAGCTGAGCTGGTCTGCCAGCGCACGTCACAGGTAGTCCTCCGGAGAGTGGTTCGTTGACACTTGGTGTCCTATAGGCCTTCACGGCCATACCAACCCTCGTCCTCCGATCTCCATTATTACAAAAGGAAGCTCCAAAATAGAAGTGGATGATCTCAAAGCTCCCATAGAATATTTCAGTGCCTTTTTTGATAACGACGTCATCAAATTAATCAATGTGGAAACGAATTCATTCGGTCTTCAAGAATTTGGAATTGAGCTAAAGTCAACGGAAGACGAAATAAGGCGTGTTACATTGGGGTACTTTTATATTTAGGTGTCATCAAAGTTCCACAATTTAAAATGGCTTGGTCGAAAGAACTGAAGCTTTCCACAATCACGGACGCTCTTTCTCGAAACAGATTCGATAAAATCAAGGAATGCTTGCATTTTAATGATAATTCGAAGCAACCCAAAAGAGGTGACTTGAACTTCGACAAATTGTACAAAGTGCGTCCCTTATTAACGGCGATGAAAGAAAAATTCAATGCATTGCCACAAGAGGAACATCAGAGCGTCGACGAACAAATTATTGCTTATAAAGGTATGTTGAAAATGTGACAGGATTTTATTGACACTTATATAATTTTACCTCACTACGCAGGACGATCGACGCTAAAGCAGTACAACTCGGCGAAGCCTCACAAATGGGGAATGAAAATGTTCACCCGTGCAAGGTCATCTGGCATCGTATACGACTTTGCGCTTTATGTTGGCGAGGGCACTTGCCCATCATATGGCCTAGGTATTTCATCCGATATAGCCGCAGCGGTACCAAAGAATCAAAACTACAAATTATATTTCGATAATTGGTTTACATCAGTGTCTTCTCATAGCGTTGAAAGGAATGGGCATACTTTCCTCTGGTACCGTAAGAAGAAACAGGCTTGGCTCTTGTAACATGTCTGCTTAACTCTTTCAAACAAGCAAGAATTATTTTTCTTTCAATTTGCCAAGTGCCTTACATTTTGATTAAATCAACAGACAAATATAATGAAAAAAAAAAAAGACTCGTTAAAAACTGAAAATAATGAATTACGTCTTAATGTAAAGGAGCTCCTAATAGAGAAAATTGAATCACATTGTATAAATATGTACTTCGTTGATCATAATGAATAACAATATGTCCCCTAAATCTTAAAATTTGGATTTTCCTTTCTGGAGCCCCCTTACCTCTTTCAGGTCGTAGAATTATGTAAATCTCTTTTGTCTTAGATAAAATTTTGTGAAGTCACCTAAACATGGCCATAGACTTCAAGGTTGGGCTGGGTTTTGAGGCCGAGGGTCCGACATCATGACCCTAGTGTTTGGTGCATGGGGATGTCAACGGTTTTTTATTCTTCATTCTTTTTGTTGTTATCATGGTTTGGTGGACCATTTTTTTCTCTATCTATTAATTTTCTGTTATTTCCTTGGCACGTGAAACGACGTGGAAAGGACTGAGGCAGTGTACCGGCAAAAGAAAACCCCACCCATTTTCTACCGAGTTGAGCAGCTTCAACCACGTGCCGCCGCCGATCACTGAGAAGCATTCGCCTGATGATAACTTTTGATATCCACGGTGAAATTCAATCTAAAGCTTCATTCTCACTGACATTTTCTTTTTGTGCTGACAACCGCTCTTTATCACAAGTATACGTACGGAATCCTTCGCATTTTTCATTAATTTGCCGGCAATTTCGCTAAACAGATACAAATGAATGGTACAGCACTACCCTGGGACTAATTATTAGGCATTTTCCCGAATTTGTAGCCGGGTTTTCAGCCTTGTGGGATAATAATTTATTCGCCGACGGGCAAGCAGCGTGTGGCATCAATAGTGCGATTAATACACATGTGTCGCGACATGCAATTAAGAAAATTAATTTTCTTTCTTGGTCTATCTCGACGTGGTGGGAACGGTTTTATTACCGGTGCTGTGAGCTAGTGGGGGTGCAGCAGTGGTGTGTCAGCGGGGGCTGATCACGTCCTAAGTGCCGTTAGCTGGGTTTTAGCCATGCTCATTCAGTTTTTTGCTTCTAAGGACCACACACACACAGACCGGTATTATGCAGCTGACTGAAAGATGATAAAAGGTCATCGAACAAAATGGCCAATATATAATTGATTAATGTTTTTTGCTTGTATTAATAAAAGAATTTTAAAAATCATGAACAAAAAGCGAAATGACTTGCGGACAACCTTTCAGTTCTTCACGCTAATTTATTTTTTTGGGATTCAATATTAATTTATTTAATTGTTTGATTTTTAATTTTATTGATGAGTTAACTATAAACTGTTTTAAATGTCATTTTATACTTAAATTTATAGTAGAACAAAACTAAGACAATGTAAGTTTGACACAAAGAAAACTTGAATTTTCAGTCGTGTTGCTGATGATCGGCGGAATACTTCCCGAAATGCATCTAAAGATTTCGGCTCGAATAAATATGCGAACTCAAAATAAAAGTGTTTAATTTAAATCCACATTAATTAAATAATAAATGTAAACGACTTGAGCACGATACTTTATTTTTTTTCGGAATTCACCCCAAATCTCCCGCTTACACTGCTAGCCCAATCAAGATCATGCAACTAAAGGGTATTCGCGTGGAAGATTTTGAAGTTTTAGTTTCAGTTCGTCTCTTCTCAAGTCAAAATTTCTGAAAGTATAGATTGACTACTTCGTTTATGAAGTGGACGTAGATGGCGTGCGACCGGGAATAAGGAAAAAAGAGGCGTTTCTAAAATTCCCAATACCTAGAAATGTTCATGGTGTGCGACAATTTCTAGGATTGACAAGTTACTTTCGAAAATTCATACGTGTGTCAGAATAAAAAGGTAAGCTGGCAAACCCAGTGACAAAAGAAGCTTAGGAGAATTACCACTTCTTACCATTCCTAATTGACTTGACTAACACCCTCCACCTCTTAGACTCGAACACAAAATCAAATCAGCGTCAATCAAATAAGCGTACTTAACGACAAAACTCAGCTCGCTCGTCGCTAGTAGTTCCCGAATATAGAAATTTTACGTTTAGTGGGATTTGTATGGATAATCAAAATTGTTTACTTTCGTTAATTATACATTGCAGGGAAATAAAAATTGGGAATAGAATGGAGGAGGAGTTCGAAGAAACCCACCCGATAGAGAGTGCTGAGAGAGTGTATAAAATCAGGCCAGACTATTTTGTAGATTTGAACGACGCCGATTCCGTGGCAAGGTTCAGGCTGTCCAAATCAACCCGCCAAGATAGTCTGTCTAAGATCCGGATCCAGTGAGAGTCTAAAACAGAACAGGTGAGAATACGGCTATTAAGATAATATGTATAATGTATCGCTCGGTGGAGGTAAAACTCTTAATGGCGTTGCGTTTTCATGGTAGCTTTCTCATCAGTGTAGCGGATTTTTGTGGGATTAGTATCTTTTCAGCAAGTCGGACTGTCAAAGATGTTTCGAATACCATTGCCACATTGACCTGTAATGAGAGCCATAGGAATAAATTGGTGTCGGTCGCGCCGGGGGTACACATAGTTGCAATTGACTGTATCAGCGCAACTCGATCAATGGCGGCGTTCATAGAACGCATCGCTCAGCACTCCCACATCGCATTAGACGTATAGCTAAGTGCCATCTATGAGTGAGTCGCGCCTCCATATTGGATTTCGACCATGACAATTGACAATTCGGCCTTCGAAATTCCAATGGAAAATTGGAAGGTCGAGTTGTCAATTGACAGGAAGTCAAATTGCAACGTGGAGGAGGCGAGCACTGTGGAGCACTTAAGCACGGAAGACGTAAGGCACAGAATTCGGCAACAAAAGGTAGGTGGTGCCCTTTTATTTAGTGAAAATATCTAATCCCATACTGATGGGTTCATCGTAGGGTGGAATTTGAACGTGGAGGAGGCGTGCGCTGCAGCAAAGCAAGAAGAAAACGAAATTTCAGGAGGAAAAAACCGAAGGGAACCAAATGCAATTTCGGTCGGCTACAACGAGAACTTAAGGAAAGAAAGTAGCCTCCAAGACGGCCGGCAGACACGCCGCACAGTGGGGCAAGCGCGGAAAAAACTCCCCGAATTTAATTTTAATTTTTAACGTGTTTGGTGGGCTATTGTATTCATTATTAGTTGGAGAATATAAAATAGTTCTGGTTCGTTTTTCATTATTTTTGTTGTCTGTGACGCGGGGACGTTAATATCTCACCAAAAAATTGTCCATTTTTATTCACGAAAGTTGGTTGTTTCCTGTATTTTTATTTTTAAAGTTAATACCATGAAACTCACCAGATTTTCATTTCATGTACTAAAGAAAAGGAAAAAAATAAAGACAGCTCCAATTTTTTAAAATATCACATAAAAAAAGCATAGTATAACGAGGGGGGAAGATAACGGACCATATGGGTTTGTCTAGTCCCATAAAAAAAGCTCCGTCGAGCTCCGGTCATTACTTCACATTTTCTTAAAGCTTATACTAATACCTAACTTTCCTATAAATTCCATTGACAACTGCAGACAACTGATCAAATAATGCCCTAGGAACAACAGTTATTCACACATTTGGTATTAGTCAGTTTGAGGTTTTTATGTTTGTTTAAATGAATATTGTCAGTCTGCTTTGTTCTTGAAGATAGTGAACATCAATATTCGTATTATGGCGACTATTATTATAAAATATGCCGACCTGTGTGGTTTGTTATTTAGTAACGGGTCAGTGGAAACTTTCGTAAGGGAGAAGTTTTGTCCAGAAAGTGACGATCTAGTTAATTCTATTTGCAGTGCGATTAATAAGCGTTTTTTGCCTCATTACAAACAAAAATTAAAAACTTTTAATTTCAATAGAGATAGATTTAAGAATAAGATTTTTGAGTGGATGAAGGGTGAATTAACTTTTACTTTACCCGATAATCCGACTTATTGTGAATCCCGGTTGCGAAAAATTGGACGACCTACAAAGGATTTTGATGAGTGCTGTGAAAGAAGTAAAAGGAGCAAAGTTCGCTCCCTTCAAGCTTCTCATTCTCAGGACCTGATCGATGCTGCTGCTTCCTCTCACCAGCCAATTAGCCAAGCCGAAAGTTTCAGCCCTGATTTTGCACTCGCAATTTTTACTTAGGCTAAATTGTCTAGATTTCAATATGAAGTCATAAGAACAGCTACAAAGAAGGTTGGTCATAATATATTTCCTAGTTATAAGAAAATCCAAGAAGCAAAGAAAGAATGTTCCCCAAACGATGCAAACGTTACAGAATCTTCTGCCGAAATCCCTCTACAGAGTTTGCTTGACCACACAGTAAAAAGAATTTTCAAAACCAAACAAGACGAGGAATTGGATTCATTGATAAACAGTGAACTGGTTTTACATATTAAATGGGGCTTCGACGGCTCATCTGGTCAGAATGAGTTCTCTCATTCCATTTTTTGACGACAGTGAAACAAGAAGCGACCCAAATTTATTTATGACCTCAATTGTGCCACTGAAAATTATTCTTGCCGCAAATCCAGTTGAAAACATCTGGGTTAACCCCCGACCATCCTCTACTCGATATTGTAGACCCTTAAGGTTTCAATTTTTGAAAGAAACTGCTGAATTGATAAGATCTGAAAAAGAGCGTATTCAAAATGAAATAAATAACTTGCGACCAACAACCCTACAATATGACAATAATACCATCACAGTGAGGCACGTATTACATTTTACAATACTGGACGGAAAAGTAGCTCAGCATGTTACCAACACAAGTGCATCAAGCAACTGCTTCGTTTGTGGTGCTCGGCCATCTGAAATGAACGATATAACAAAACTTGAAGCCAAGTTCCTCAAAGAAGAGGCAATTCAATTGGGCATTTCTCCACTTCATGCGAGAATAAAATTTATGGAGTATATTCTTCACCTAGGTTATAACCTAGAATTCCAGAATTGGAGGACTACAAAAACTACTCTCCGAATAAAAGAAGCAGCAAAGGAACGAATACAAAAACGGTTCATCACTGAATTAGGGATAAAAGTAGATTTTGTAAAGCAGGGATACGGTTCCAGTAATAACGGAAATACATCAAGAGTATTTTTCCGAAATCCTTCCGTGACAGCCGAAATAACTCAGGTTAACGAAAACCTGATTCGTCGACTTGGAGTTATATTGGAGTTGATTAATAGCAACTTAGCAATTGATTCAGATAAATTTAAAGTATTATATGCGACAGAAACGGCGAAGTTGGCAATTGAAATGTACCCGTGGTATTACATGCCTTCAACGGTACATAAAATTATAATTCACGGAGCCGAGATCATAGACGCAGCGGCTTTGCCAATTGGTTTACTCTCAGAGGAGGCTCAAGAAAGCCGGAACAAAGATTACAAATATTATCGGCTTCATTTCACAAGGAAATGTTCTCGTACAACCACGAATGAGGATGTCATTCATAAATTGCTACAGTCTTCAGATCCCTACATTACATTTTTGAGGCCTGAACCTAAAAAAAAAACACCTACCCATCAGTGATGAAGCACTGCAAATGATAAAGTAAGCCTAAAAATTTATACATATATGTATTTGTAAAAATAATTAAAAAAAATGGAATACGACGGTTTTTTTATTTTTATTTTTTTATTTTTTACATTTTTTTTATCCAGAAAAATGTATTTGTCCATTTCAATTTTTAAATTTTCTCTGCTGTTGTTTATATTATTAAAAAAAAATTAATTAAATGAAATTAGGTTGTTGTGAATTTAAATTAAATGAAATTAAAAAAAAAAAAATTCAGCACCTACTTCAATCAATATTATTATGGTATGAAATGAATTTATAATGAACTTTAATTTTTTAAATTCCAAACCTAATGTATTTTTCCATCCTGAATCGAATGAAACTATCCGCAATTTGATTGGACTAATTGTTCTCGAGAAATATAATTTTTTCCGCTTTTTGGCCCTTTTGCCCTACTGTGCGCCGTCCGGAAACAACAAAAAAGGGCACGAGAGGACATTTCACCCAATCAAGGGTAGGATATCCTATCCCATCTATCCCCCAACAGGCAGTGCCTACGTTATCTTTGTCAAATGATGCTTTTGCATCGTGGGCAAGGCGTTTCGCCAAAAGGGACTCTTTGGAAATACCGGAATCTGGAGTTTACTCCTGATCTCCAATCCGGGTTCCTCGATCGTCTTCCCACCTTTGTGTGTAGGCACTGATCTTCTCTAGCTCTTTTTCTTACGACAAGTCGGAAGTTGTGACTCGTCTTTGCCTGCCTATCCTGTTTCGACGGTCAAGGGAGTAAGCGAATTGTATTTTATAGGCGTTTACGACTATAAAATGACTCTAACTTCCCGAAACCTAGGAACAGAATGGGTAATGTATCCACGGGAAAGGACTCCGAACTTATTCTCCAATTTTTGCTTGAGATTACTTATAAATTTTTGTATCTTGGACGACGAAATTCCCTTTTCGTCGCTGGGACAAGCACGTCGTTCTTATGATGGGAATGAGAGTACTGAGAGAAAAGATTCAGGAAGCAAGTAGCTCTAAAACCATAAAATCAATATTATCTCGTGTTATTTTGTTTGATAGAAAATTTTCCTTTCTAACATTTTTTTTTGTTGCTCACTTAGTATTTTCGTATATCTTCTTTTGCTTTATATTACCTTATAGTGAATTGTTGCTTAACATTTCAATAATCTTTATTCAAAATACCATACCCGTCAAGCTTTTGTCAAGTGCATTAGCAATAAAAGTGTAAAATGCCACTTAATCACACGCCGCTACCAATAAGGTAGGGTAGTGGAGCTGTGGCAAGACAGAGCCAAATGGTGGTTCGATCCATGTCAAAGGCTCAGCTCAACCCTGACGCGGCAGAATTTCCGCAGGTATAGCCGCTAGAGGGCGCTCCGATCGAGGATCAGCCGACCCAGGGCCCTCCACTCTTCCGTTCTCGTTGCAGTCAGTTTCACCAAGATGCGCCGTAGGAGTTGAGTAATATTGCGCGGCTCAACCCAAGGTCGGGGAGGGAGCGCGGAGCCTTATCGCCATCAGGGGGCTCCCGTGCTAGTGGCAGGGACATTGGGGAATTTCGCGGTCTATTTTCGTAGTATTATATCCTTGTAGTTTCGGGACTCGAGCAGACACGTGAGTTTCTTTTTTTTTGTAGCGATAAGAGGCAGAGTGACCTACAACAACCCCGCCCACACTACAGACAGCTGAGCTAGTGTCGAGCACGCGTCGACTCAGGTCATGTCTGTGGAGATATTGGCACTTAGGTGTCACGGCAGGTCTGAACGACCAGCCTCGATCTCCGTCCTCAGTTGAGGGTTACCTCTACAGCAATCGTTACAGTTCGTATTAACTTAATTTATAAAATTCGAGGAACCGCATTAAATGCAGGAGGAAACAGTAGCCGATTCTAACCGAATTGTAAAATTTTCAGAGGTAATCGGGGCTATCGATTGCACGCCATGTGCGCATACAATCGCCTGGAGGTGACACAATTTTTCGTAATCGGAAGGGATACTTTTCCTTCAATGTTCAAGCTGTGTGCAGTTCCAAATTGATCATTCAGGATTTGGTTGCAAGCTGGCCCGGATTAGCACATGACAGTACGATTTTTAATAACAGTCGGTTGAAATTCCGCTTGGAAAATGGGGAATTTTACAACTTCTACATTTTTAGAGATAGCGGGTATAAGGTGTGTATATGATGACCCCACTCCTAAACCCCTTAACAGTAGCGGAAAAATTTAACAATGAATCGCAAATACGATCGCGCAACGTGATTTGCAAAAGATAACGTAGGAATAAAAAAAAAATGAATCATTGAAGATCGAACTGTTTCAATTTTCATGCATGTTTTTCAATCTCCACTTGAAAGGAAGTGTTTATTTTCCTTTTTATTTTTAGGACCAAATAAATATCTTTGGTCTAGAAGAATTGAGATTGTATTCTCATTCGAGTGTGAACCTTATAGTGTTGTGCTTGAGTTTTCCATCGTTTCGCTGTTGTGTGTTTGGCGATTTGAGATTGTCCCTGATGCAGGTTTAGAAGGTGAGATATCACTGAAATTTTGTGTTGAATTAGTGATTTTGCATGTAAATGGTGCTTAGTGTGTCAGATGCCGTTTGTTCTTTTGGAATGTTATTGTGTTAGTGAGGCCATTACACCTGTGATCGGTGTTTGGTCGTCAGTTGATACCACTGTTCAGGGCAGATGGTTTCACCTGGGGAAGGACCGATGAATCAACCTGAGTATGCGTGGTGATGCAGTAGATACCAGTGCTCAGGGCAGATGGTTTCACCTGGGGAAGGACCGGTGAACCATCCTGAGTATGCGTGGTTTGGTGATTCAGTAGATGCCAGTGCTCAGGGCAGATGGTTTCACCTGGGGAAGGACCGATGAGCCATCCTGAGTATGCGTGGTTAGTTGGAGATAGCACTACTCAGGGCAAGATGACTCATCTGTGAAAGTTCCGGCGAGTCATCTTGAGCTAGTGTCCCCGGTGATGATAGTTCCACCTGTGATGGGTCGGTTTATCATCCTGGGATGGTTCAGAGAGGACTGTTCCACCCGTACGAGTTGTGGTATCTAGGTCTGAATGGCCAATATGGGTTCTAGCGAGATCGGTCCATCTGAGATATGTTGTGTAATTCTCCTAAAATGTGTTCATGGGCAGTGTCCACCCATGGATTGGAGCAGTTACTCCGTAACGAACCATATTGGTGAGGTGTCTTCACATCAAAAGCCATATTTTGAATGTTTACTTAATTCAGTTGAAGCTTTACGTAGTTCGCCTGTAGTAGTTTGTTGTGGATTAGTTTCGCACATTTTCTCATCTACGAGTATTTGAAAAATAATCTTTGCAGATAGATGATTCGAACAGTATCGTGATCGTGTACGCGCGTAAGTAGTCTCGTTGTTAATTTATACGTTACAGATTGAAAGATGCTTCGGAGTTTTGAAACGACATTTCCCTGTATTGTCTATGGGAATGCGCTTATCTACTGACACAAAAATGGCAATAACAGTTGCCTACGCAGTCCTCCACAGCATGGCAATACAGAGAAACGATCCAGAGCCTCCAATAAATGATACGAACTTGCCGCCCGAAAATAATACTTTTGATGAAAATTAAAGCAGCCAGATCCTCAACAACAGGAACGCAAAAGCAAGATCTATACTAATTGTCAATTATTCTGCAACGTAAACTTACATACATATTACATTTATATCGGTTATTTGCAAGTAATTTGACTATTCATTTCAGACTGTAAAATTGTCGGTTTGTAATCATGCATATATCCGTATATTTGTCGGATTACATGAATTCTTCTTTTCTATTCAGCATCACTATTTGGTTGAACTTATAAGAACGTAAGTTTTGCATTGATATTGCTTTTACATTGGCTCTTTTAAATTTGTTTGATTACTTTTCTTTTCAGACTCCTAGTAATGAAATCAAGCATGTGCATACAAATACAAAGTGCATAGAAATACTAAGCCCCGGGTAAACAAAATCATACGACCAGTGCTATGCTATTCATATTTTTTTATTTATATATAAATAAAATCACAGGCTTCGAAGGTTATATGAATTTCAACATACATAGTGTGGCAACACTGTAAAAAAACAAAACATGTAAACATAGATAGGAAGACTGCCGGTAGGGAGTAGTTAGTTGTAAGCGAACCGCCAATGTGTTTAGATCGTACGCAAATAAACTTTGAAATAAACTTTGATCGTATTGAGTACTGTGTTCATTTATTTAAAACGGAGTGTAATTTTACGAATGAGTGTCGGCCCCTTACAATATCAGAAGTGGGATTGTGTTTCGAGGTGGCTGATCGCAGGCCGACCGACATTGGATTTGTAACGAGATGTAGTGAAAGAAAAAAAGAGTGAATAATCGGAAAAAGTGATAGACTAACAGTACGAAAAACATAAAATAACGGAAACAATGTCCGACCCAGACAAGTTGAAGAAATTTACCGTTGCGCAATTAAAATCGTGTTTGGAGAAAATGGGACAGAAGACGACGAGGAAGAAATGGAGAGAGCGATAAACAATGAGAAGACGAGTGAAGTGAATAGTGGTGGCGGTGCAGCCGGCGGAGTTGAATCGTCGGAAAGCGAGTACGGCACAAGTGAGGAATAAGCATTTGAAGAAGTTACACTGACAAACAAAAAAGAACGAATACAGCGCACGAAAGAAAAAAAGAGAGGTAGTGACTTTGAAGTGAAAGAGTGGACCCTGATGAAACAAGAACTGGAGCTAATGAAGCGAGAACTGGAGTTGCAAAGGAGAGAAAATGAGTGCCCGAGGAAGGAGAATGAGCTAATTCAAAGGCAAAATGAACAGAAATCAGTGATTGGTGTTGGCGACCAACACTGCACTTATCTCGTAATCTTAAATTTTGTATTTCACATCTTGTACCCACAATCCCAACTTCGTTTGTGTAATTTTAGTTGACAGTTTTTCTATAGTAAAATAGCGTGTATTTAAGACACACTCGCCTTCATTATTGTCGTAGTAAGGACCTCCGCGCCCACAGGCCAAATATGTAATTAAATTTTTAAGGTAGGAATCAGCCTTCTGAAACAGATACAAATGACTTGAGCAGTGTATTCGAAGATAATTTTGTTTTGAGGTGTTTTGTTAATAATATAAAATGAAATTATATTGTTTAAAGATGATGATGTCGACAACTGCGGAGCAAAAACAACGAATGTCAATTGTGGGCAAATAATATAAAACAAAATGTCGAAGCAATCATTAAGAAAGTAGCAGGTGATCAACCTAACACCTACTACTTGACCAGTATTACAAACAAGCTACTGGCAGATTGCAAAATACTTCCACTGTGGTCATGTGTCGTCAGGAACAGCTTTGGCTATGGATCGGTATACCAGCTACAAGTGCCACAATCGAATCCAATTTCAACGAACTAAAAACACATTGATTGAAGAAACAAGTTGACTTAAGAGCGGATGCGGATGCATTCGCCAAAAATCATTTGGATATCCTGAATGGAACGAACGGTGGGAAAAAAAACCGTACACATAAATAATAACGGGTTATCCAGTTCGTGTTTCGGAAAGTAAAGCCCAGCCATTCGACATCTGTCAAATGTCAGTGTATTCCAAACTGGTATTGGTTTAGTTGAAAGTTTGCCATTTTACAAGATAGAACGTTTTACGACTGAACAAAGCGTTAAAATTATTAAATTATTCTACTAAAATGGTGAATCTGCGGTGGCCACGTTTCGTGCATTACGCGCAGATTATGGTCGACATAATCGTCCCAATGAGCGCACAATTGCCTACACAGTGAAAAAAATTGAAGAAATTGGATCGGTGACAGACATTTCTACACCTGTGCATCATCGTTTTGCTCGTTCGACCGAAAACATCGCCGCTGTGAGTGAAAGTGTGGCCGAAGACCCGAATTTGTCGATTCCGCGCCGACCCCAGCATTTAGGCCTATCTTACGGCACATTGTGGCGCACTTTGCATTTGGACCTTCATCTCCATCCTTATAAAGTCCAGCTCACGCAAGAATTAAAGCCGACTGATCACAGATTGCGTCGTGAGTACTCAGATTGGGTCCTCGAACAGCAGGCCACCGATGCCGATTTTTCAAAGAAAATCTTCTTTAGCGATGAGGCCCATTTTGCGCTCGGCGGCTATGTAAACAAACAAAATTGTCGCATCTGGGGCAGTAAGCAACCGCAAGTGACCGCTGAGAAACCGTTGTACCCGCAAAAAGTGACTGTTTGGTGTGCATTGTGGGCCAGCGGTGTTATTGGGCCGTTTTTCTTCGAAAACGATGAAGGAGCCGCCGTTACAGTCAATGGCCAGCGCTATGGCGCCATGATTCATGACTTTTTTTGGTCGGAAATTGAAGATATGGATCTCGACAATATATGGTTTCAACAAGACGGGGCCACATGCCACACCACGCGACAAAATTTGGCTTTATTGCGCGAGAAATTCCCAGGACGCGTAATTTCGAGATTCGGCGATGTGGCTTGGCCAGCAAGGTCTTGCGATTTAACGCCGTTAGATTTCTTTTTGTGGGACTATGCGAAGGACCGTGTTTATGCGAACAATCCCACGACGATTGGTCAATTGAAGGACGAAATCCGTCGAGTTGTAGCCGAGTTATTGCTCGAAATGTGCGAAAAGGTAATCGAAAATTACCTCAAAAGGATCGAGTCCTGCAAGCGGTCCCGTGGGGGACATTTGACAGATATTGTTTTCCACGTATAATGGCATAATCCAAACTTTATTATGAAATAAAAATTCCATCGAAATTCAAATATTTACTGTGTTTAATAAAGTTTACTTTCCGAAAGAGAAAATGGATAACCCTGTAGTAGAGTCGTATTACGGTTTACATCTTTCGTCGTTGATTCGTTAAATTTTATTGAATTATTGTTATTATGTAAGAGAATCGTAGGCAATTAGAAATAAAATGTAACAATATCAGTGGAAGCTTTATATATATTATATGCATTTATTCTACGTACATAAATATTTGTTATCAGAACAAAAAACAAAGAGAACGTTCTAGAGTTAAAACTGTAAATACAATACATATAATTTAATATAAAAACAAAATAAAGTTTAGAAATTTATATAGAAGATACACACACATAGGTATATCAAAATTTGATACTGATATGGCGATGAAAAAAAAATGGAGTTTAAAATATAATCCATCAGAATAGATGTTTATCAAACCTTACAAACAAGAATGAAAAAAAAATTTATTACAATAATTAAAAGAAGAATAAAAATGACGTCACTGTAACCGACATTTCTTTTGCTTCCTGAAATCCTGAAGGCCTTCCCCTTTTCCACTCTCGTCGCGTAACTATCGTCTTTTCGCTATGGGGGTTGAGCAATATTGCGCGGCTCAACCCAAGGTCGGGGAGGGAGCGCGGAGCCCCATCGCCATCAGGGGGCTCCCGTGCTAGTGGCAGGGACTTTGAGGGAATTTCGCGGCCCAAATTTCTCTTTTTTTGTATGATATCCTGTGAGGGACATCCGTTGGCTTAGGTCTTCGAGCAGTCGCGTGGATTTTTTTTGTAGCGATCACGAGGCAGTGTGACCAAACCTAAACCCCGCCCATACTACCGATAGCTGAGCTAGTTATCAAGCACGCGACACCTCTGGTCATCTCTGAGGAGATATTGGCACTTAGGTGTCACGGCGGGTCTGAACGACCAGCCTCGATCTCCGTCCCCGGTTGAGGGAAACCTCAACTATCACTCCTCGTTACAGGATGACCCCCAGCTATAAGACATATCCATGTCAAAACATCAACCATCAACATATTTGCGCTTTGGTTCTGAATGTGCTTGATGAAGGTAATGAAATCGTGGATTTAGTAAGTATATCATCCTATATAGCCAAGTTATCACAAACTTAAATTTTCTCTATTTATGTTTTTTTCTTTTTTGGTGCTTATTACGAATCTAAGGTTTGTCGCCAAACCTTTTCGGTGGAATTTGAATTAGAGCCCGCGCAGACGGCAAACTGATCAATGCGAATATTGAACTTCGGAAATCCAGGAACGTTTCCCATTAGAGTCAAAGGTGTGCCCACAATCGGTCTATTCATAACTAAAAAAAATGCCACAAAAAAAAAATAATTTCACAGGAAAGCTATTTTATAAAATTTCCACTAACAGGAAGAGCCCGAGGTCCTTTATTGTCCTGTTACAGCAATAAGTTAAAATATCGCCGAAAACTGGGTATTTTGAAGGGTCCATCTCGAAGAAATGAAAAAAGGAAAACACCACCGACATCACCTGCAGAAATAATTGAATCACCTAACTGTAAGTTTTATTATCTTCATAGAAAATCCAAAAATAAAATAACATTTATCTCCAGGTACAAACATAAAAAATTGGCTTAGATTCAATCTTGAGCCATGAGAAGTGGTGGAACCGAAGTGGACAGAAACTTACTCTAGCAGACGATCAGATGTGCTATCCAAGTCTTTAGCAGACGCATTTAAAGAGTGACCTATTTTGACTCAATCTAGAGCTTTGCGTTTGGTATGGCATAATTAACAGATATGTTTTTTTTCATAATACAGCTTGATTTCCCTTCAGATTGAATTGGATTTCATACAGCAGTTTGGTGAAAACTACTCCCTGGCATTACGGACGAAATGGGTGCAATTCTGCGGAAAGATGACTGATGTTGCAGCCAACGAAAAACAGTCGAATATAAAAGAGCTTGTTAATCAAGTTCAAAGCGAAACTATCGATAAAGGTTCGAAATCATAATTTTATCCATTTTATCAAAAACTAACAATTTTTCTTGTTGTCTCGTTTAGATGCCAAAAACTGCCAGATTTTCGAAATATTCCAGTACTTGCTTCCATCTGCGAAAAAAATTAAAGTCAAGGATACCACAGATGAAAAAGATAGATTTTGGCATACATTTGTGAAGGACTCACTAGACAGCTGTATTTTTAAGGTTTCAAATCAAGGTGATATATTGATCGAATACCGAAAACTTGGTGATAAATACCGGAGTTTGGGTATGCGACTGCAATCAGTCATAGTTCAGTGTGAATCGAAGTTTTATATAGTTGTCGATAATGTTATTCACAAAGTGGATTCATTTCTGTCGGCTTTGGACAATTTGTTTAAAATATTTGATGTATTTTACTAAACATTGAATATTCGCAACAAAGTATTAATGTTTGGTATTTTACGCAAGAATACTTTTACGGAATTAAATTCGAAAAAACTTCATCGAATGTTGATGCTTTGTTGAATTTTTAGAAGTTTTAAATATTTTGCAATGTTTGATATGGAGGAATGAAGGAAAACACAAGAAATTAAAAAAATAAGTGTGTGCCAATTCCTCTCAAATTAAGCCATGCTATTCTCTCGCAGTTAAAATATCTTTAAAACTGGCTTATTTATTTTTTAAAAATGAAGAGAAATGTGACTATAATAAACTTCTAAAAAATAAAGCGGGTTGCTTAAAAAATAAGACTTATTTTCATAAATTAAATTCTTGATAATAAAGTAGCTGTCGAAATAGAGTATAAAGGCACAATCTACAAAACAAATCAATTTCTGATGAAACATAAAAATGAAAACAGTATTTATAAGATACATGAAATCGTTCTTTGTTTAGACAAAATTATAATTATATCTGATAAGTATAATATACAATTTCACCATGATTTTAATTTCTACATATTGAAATATTCACGAATTTTGTTTTTATCCGACTATGCCACATAAATTAAAAAATGAATTTGCTTTTATTTCAAAGAAATTTAATACTATAAATTTAAAATCATATGAAAATATGAAAACAAAATAGAATTGTTGAAATTAACATATGAACATTTTCATTTCTGGAATCCTCATCCCTTTGCAGTTCAATTTCGGATTGAAACAAACTCATATTGTACTGCGCATTTTTCATTGCATTAGGGCATAACATTTATTTCGTATTTCATTGTTGAGTGCTAATAGCATTCATTTTCATTTACAGTTAATTTGATTGCGATCCGTTGTAAGCTTCATTGTCCCAGTAGCTTACATTTACTACAGTGAGAACAGTTTATTATTACATATTGTAATGAAATTTATTTAAGCCAATTGTTAATTGTATTTATGCGGTAGTGAATATTATTAGCGAAGTATGTAATAATACTAGCTTTCTTGCGTTTGGTTTGCGTACATTTGTTTTTCTTCCTTTCGCATCTATGTTTTCCAGAAACAAAACTTTACCCCCTCCTTAATCCCATTTCGTTGTTGGCTGATAGGCAACTATTGTTATCAGCTTTCAATTTAACCAGCTGGATGACGTCCCGCTGCAGTCTCGGTCAATTCTCTATTTACATTTGCCTATGGCTAAAAATTGATTTGGGGGGCAAAGACCTTTTCCATAGTCCTCCGCGTGGGCGCCCCCTGGTAACGGCAGTGTATCAATTCGCTGACGGCCAATGTCTTAGCGATAAGACAGTTCGGAAAAGGCAGATAGCTGTAGCCTGAATGGCTGACGAACATCTAAGCGTCTCAGGTTTAGTAGGATGGAATGACTTGCGTAGTTGGACCTGGTACATAGTTGTGTGGGCTCCAGCACGTTTATTAAACCATCTGAAGCAGCTATCTCCGAGGCCATCCCCTGAATGGGGTTAAGCGACGTGCTGACAACTCGTCCTTGCAAAAACCACTCCATGTCAAGAAACCTGGAACAAAAGCCTCGGATCGCCCAGGCGGCCAAGGCCCGACGTCGGGCTGTCGCGCCACGATGATGATGAAAAATAGGATTTGTTCTCTATAGTGCTCACAACACACCGGAGCTTTCTATGCAGTAGCATATATGCACTGATATGTTGCTACGAAGATGGAATGTTACGCGTACCAGGTGAGATATCCATGTTTGTTGTCATGGCTTGGTGTCACCGAATTGCAATCATGATGCAGCGGGCGCGGAGAAAGAAAAAAAGGAAATAAAACCTTCAAATGTATGCAATTTAAACCAAAATTGGATGAGCGGCGCATGTTGTTCTGGCCTTGCATTTTGGATATGTGCATGTGATGATGATTGTTTTTTTTTTTGAGTAAAAGGGATAGGAGGCGGGTTTTATGCGTGTGAGGAGAACTCTCTTTTCAGGAGAGAAGAATGTTTTTGTTAGAGGGACACAGGGGTGTTAAATAGGATAACCATCAACGGTTCTGGCGGGAAAATCCTAGGGTCCAGGGATATGGGGGATAGAAGGTACATTGGCACCAATTAATTTTGGCGGGAAAGTTAGGTGGAGAGGAGATATGGGGGGAGAGTTCTGGGAGATTCCGGACAGGAGATACGGAATTTTTGTGGGGAGTTCGGCACAAACTCTGGTCGAGGCAGGACCTCCGCGAATCTCCATAACGATATGGAGTAATCTTTTTTTGGGAAGAAATATTTTTGAAAAAAAAAGAGGAGAAACACTACCTCTGCGTCGAGAAAAGTTTGATGATGAGACTTTCCATCATATTTCCGACATAGTAAATCGAGAGTATCTAAAACGGTGCTAAGTGCGATGGTGTAGTCTATTTGCGATAAGAAAAATTCTATTCTGCTCGTGTGGTTTTTCGCTAAGAAAAAAAAAGTAAAAAAAAATGTGCATGGCATGTTTCCTAATTGAAGAAAGTAGAAAAAAATTCCTAACAAAAAAAATTCTAAAACATAAATGTGGCCCCTGAAAAGAGTGTATAAGTACCAAAGTGACAGTGCCAAATTGACCTCAAGTCGTTATATGGAGGCAAAAACCACAAGCTAAATCCGTTCTTCCCCATCGGCATAAGAAAAAAACGAAACTTCAAATACATGATTATTAGGCATGAAAGCACAGCTTGTAACGACAAAACCGATAAAAAAACATTACACCAACACCTATTTCAATCTATTAAAATGAATTTCAAATAAATTAGCCTTTAAGTATACTATTTGACAAATATATTGTAACATAAGCCTGCGTAGTCGGAGGGGAGCACCTGATTGAGGGCAGCTCTGTTCGGGAGGGAAAAAAAATGGCCGCGGGTCACTAAAAAAAATCTCCGACCGGACTCACATCACCGGGATTCAGGTGCTTGTCAAAAAAACAAAAAAACCTGGGGCGCCATTTTTGTAACATAAGCCTGCATAGCAAAAGCGGCGCACCTGCGGCCACATTTTTTTGAAGGAAGCAGCAAGCAGTCTCCCCATTGGGGCTTCTTCAGCAAAAGCGGCGCACCTGCGGCCTCATTTTTTTTAAAGGAAGCAGCAAGCAGTCTCCCCATCGGGGCTTCTTCAGCAAAAGCGGCGCCTCTGCGGCCACATTTTTTGAAGGAAGCAGTAAGCGGTCCCTATCGAGCCTTCCCCAGCCACCGGCTATTCAGCCACAATCACGGTCAGTAACAAACAAAACTTTCGTGTCCAAGAGGTTCGCCCGTCAAAGATACGGCAGAAAAAAAAAATACAAATACACGTATAATTTGTTTTGTGAAGATAGGAAAAAGAAGTTGTTGTGATATTGTGTCATATTGTGTAAATTGTAATTTTTTTTTCCATGTTTTTTTGTAGCGAATTCCTGTGTAGTGTTGCGCTGCGCGAGCTGCTGCGATTTAGTGTAGTTGTCTCGCTAAAAGAAAAAAAAAGAAATATAGCTGTGTATCGTCCTGTAGCGGCCGCCACCGGAAGACCGTCGTTTGTTATTTTCCGAAAGAAAAGAGATGCAATTTATCATATATGATGTGCGCGCATCAACCATAAGGAAATTTAAAGAACCGAAAAAAAGAAATAATTTGTTTGTTTAACTTAACTTATTTAACTTGTATCTTTCAAATTCAAAAAAAAAAAAAATATTTATATATATATATGAGCAAAATACAACGTAGTAATATGTGTTATAACGAACGAAATATGTGTTAATTATTTGTGTAAAGGTGTCTTCACTTTTTTCCGCTTCGCCCGATATGTAACTCTAGTGCTGACTCCAAAGAGGACCTGAAACCCTTCGGCATGGTAGCCCTCCATTTTTTTCGCTGTCTTTGAATGCGGTTCCGTGATCTTTCTTTTTTTTTGTTTTTTTTTTTTTGGCAAGCACCTGAATCCCCGTGATGTGAGTCCGGTCGGAGATTTTTTTTAGTGACCCGCGACCATTTTTTTCCCTCCCGAACAGAGCTGCCCTCAAGCAGGTGCTCCCCTCCGACTATGCAGGCTTACGTTACAATATCGACAAAAAATTGACACCTATGATATTCTATGTCTACATTTTTACATTTGACACCTGTGATATTTTTACTTGTATTCTAGATTGACATTTATTTAACTTTTTGTTAACCACAAAGTCATTGTCCGGTGACAATTGTTTTGTTAACTTAATTGCTAATGTTTGTCATCTAAACTATATATGTATTATATTAATTAAACCTCATTTTATTTTCTGTAGAAAAAAAGACCCTGATGATGGGCTTATAGCCCGAAATATATTGGTCAAACGGAAAAAGCTTGAGCCTTTTAATACTCGGAAATCGCAAGAGGAAAAACAACACTTCAAAACGAAAATTTCATGGATTCCGGCAACTATAACAACATAGGCTGTATATTTTTATCAACCTTATTCATATAAAGAAATTAAGCTTTAGAGGCATGAAGTGGTACGAATGGTCGTCCGCAGGCTTGAGGGTCGTGTCTTTTCCATTTTTCTTTTTTGTTTCTGATGTGCGATTTTCAGTTATGTAGTGGGCCAGAGTTATCAACTAGACAAACAACCCCGACCCATCTCTCCGCAAAGGCTACCAACAAGCGCATGCCACCGTCTTTTCTGGTGTGCTCCAGATTTACAACGCCAATTGCCAAGCCTCATTATAAGTTGTCGATTGTGGATAAATTTTACAATTCTGTAGTGGAACTACAAAATTGTAAAATCATCACTGCGCAATGAACGTTTTCACATCTATCATAGTAACTTGTAATAAGAGCCAACAAAATTGGTGCGGTTGCGCCGTAGGAACACACTGTTGCAAGTGTACCTGGCGAAAACACTCGCCCGAACACTTGCAACTGACTGTACCAGCGCAAACAGACCAATAAAAAACAGACGTTCATAAAACGCATTGCTCAACGCTCACATAGCGTTGATGTTTTATGAGCGTAGCCATTGGCTCCATATTGAATTTCCACGTTGGCTCAACAACTGTCAATTGACAATTCGACCTCCGGAATTCCGATGGAAAGTAGGAGGTCGAAAAAGAAGAAGCGATTGTCAATTGACAGTCGAAGAGCAACGTGGAGGATTCGCGCTGTGCAGGAGCCCGTAGACATAATTAGGCAGAAAAAAAGGTAGGTGGTGCCCTTTTCGTTAAAAAAAAAATATGTAATCCCATACTAATGGATTCTTTGTAGGAAGAAAACGAACGCCGGCCGTCAGGATCGCCGCCCGCTAAACGAGAGCGGACCCCAAAGAAAAAAATAACCCCCAAGGCGGACGGCGTGTCTGCCGGCCGGACAAAAACAAAGGACGCGCCACCAAATACGAAGGAAGCTCGGACACTTAGCGCCCACCAATTCGGCAGCAAGCCGCCGCCACCGTCGTCAGGCGCGCCGCCACCAGTTTGTCAGCAAGCGGCAAAGGTACGTGGAAAGATATTGTTTTTGTGTGGCGGAGGGCAAAACAGCAAATAAAAGAATTTCTATTTGAAAAAAAAACACATGATTTAGAAACTATGAAATATAATTATGTATAGGTGTAACGAGTGCCCTAGGAGCTATTTGCAGCTGAGTGGAGTGTTGGATTCAGTTGCGGGTGCCTCGGTCGAAAATATTCGTCCGGCGTACTTGCAACTATTTGCAATATTCAAACCTCGTTGACAATAACTCCTACGTACACATAACAAGCGACATCTGTTGAGAATCCATGTTGAGGCTTCAGAAACGGAACGCCATTGGAATCCCATTTTTTACGTTCCAGGCAATATTGCGCGGCTCAACCCAAAGTCGAGGAGGAAGCACGGAGCTTCATCGCCATCAGGGGGCTCCCGTGCTAGTGGCAGGGACTTCGCGGTCTATTTTCATGTAATATTTTATATTCTTTGAGGAACATCCGTGTAGTTTCCGCATTCGGGCAGACGCGTGAGTTTTTTTTGTAGCGATGACGAGGCAGAGTGACCTAACAAAACCCCACCCATACTACCGATAGCTAAGCTAGTTATCAAGCACGCGTCATCTCTGGCCACTTCTGAGGAGGTCTTGACACTGAGGTGTCAGAAATGGTCTGAACGACCATGCCTCGGCCTCCGTCCTTGATTTGAGCCCAGCTCAAACAATCAAATCGTTACAAACTTTTACAGAAGCTGTAATAGGGTAAAAAATTACTACATTTGCCATTAATTTCATTAAATTTTTTTACTTTGCGACTTTTCTCTCCGTGTAGGTGTGATTCCGCAATAATCAGCAATTTTGCAACAAATAAAAAATATTCAGTATTCTTCCAAAAGCTTGAAGAAAAAGGTATAAAATATATAATTGTATATACAAGGTGGGGCGACCGGTAGCGCAGTGTGTTGACGCATCAGTATCATGTTCGACTACCGGCGCACAGTGTGCACTTTGACCGATCTAGGGGGACAAAATTTACAAACTAAGTATTTTTTTAAAGTACGTATAATTTATCAGCAAGTAATTCAAAATATAGTATAACAATGTGTCAACAAAGGCGGCAACCCATAAATGAAATGAAATGAATTGTAATGAAACGTCTATGTAAGGCAGTTGTTTGTGAGATGCGAATAGAAACGCTTCGTGAAACTCTGAAACTCCGTGTTTTATTCTGTAACTTGATTGAGTATCATTATCGTTTGTGTCAGTATCAGAAGTGGGATCACTTCAGAAAAAATGCCCATGTGTAAAGAAATCGCGGATTTGACGAACAAACAATTACGGGAAAAGTTGGCCGCCCGTGAACTTAGTGTCGGTGGCCGGAAGGCGACTTTAGTTGCACGATTGACGGAAAGTGTTGGTAGCAACGTAATCGAGATGTCGGATGCAGATTCGGATGATGAGGACGAGGTGGTCGGCGTGCGAAAGGAGGTGGAATCGTTGTCGCAGCAGGTGGCAGCGTTGGCGGAGATCATACGGGATTTGCGTGGAACCGGTGGCCCGTTTCCTCCCGTTCCGAATTCAGCGACGCCACTTCTAACCCACCATGATACACCGCCTGGGACACTTTCGAATTTGCCACCACATTCCACGGTGGTGACCATTTCACCACACGCACACTACGACGGATCCGTTCCAGTGCAAGCGAAAGAGGAACAGCATCGATGTGTGGTATCAAATGTGCGAGGCAACGAGAGTGCACGACGACCGGACACACATACACGTGAAAAACACGTCTTTCAAGTACGAGATATCATAAGTATTTTGCCAAGCTTCGACCCGGTTGACAAAATGTCACTGTCAGCTGATCAATTTATATCAAGAATCGAACGATTGGCATCAATATATCAGTGGGACGAGGATTTGATCTTGTTCTCGGCTCAGGCCAAATTGCGGGGACCAGCGCGAATGTGGATCGATGGCCTTCAGGATGCATTTGTATCTTGGAATGATTTTGGGAGTGCGCTTAAGAGAGATTTCCCACCGCGATTGGTCGATGTTGACATCCACAGACGCATGATCGAAGAGTGTCGACAGAGTAACGAAACGCCAGAGGAATATTATTTTAGGGCTTGCGGAATGGGAAGGCGAGCGAATATGGACGATGCAACAATTATCCATTATATTCGGAATGGATTGAACCTGTGTAATGGCCTTTCCTGCATAAGAATGAGGCGAAGGCGGGATAACGAAGTTCCGGAGAAAAATCAAATGAAAAGACACCGTGGAGGTGTGAACAAGCCATAACGACAAAACGAAAAAAAAACTTCCTCAACAAGCAGACAGGCGGCACGTGCTAGAGGCTGCTCTGTTCGTGAGTGATGGGCGGGTTTTGGTCTGCCTGCTGATCCCTAGCCATTACATTTGAATTTATTCACGTGCCTAGGGCAACAACAAAAAATGTATAGAAGAAATTCTACAATACATTGTCGGACCGGACTAACCGACCAGGACGACTCATGATTTTTTATGGGAATCAGCTGTCAATGATTCCTGCTCTCGGCTCCCCGACCCTTCAGAAATCCCCGAGCCAACATTTATGGGATCTCCCCTACCAGATTAATTACGCACTTTTATCGACGCTAGGAATCCATGCTGAAAAGGAGTTAGGGATTTCCACTAAGGAAAAGACATGATGTTGAATTCTATTCCATATTTTTAGTTGTATTTACTTTGAGCTAATTCATTTGTTTTACACAACAAAAACAATTCCATTTGTGTAAGAGGCAAGAAAATGGCAACTAATTTAAATTTCTCGTCAAAAAGTTCTTAAGGAACGTGAATGTATCTGTATACATGTCTTGCAACGATATTGAGTAAATTTGCTGGGTATGTCAAAAAAAGGAAAAAAACACATCGAACAAAATTTAAATATGGACTCACCCACCACTATCGTCCGAAACGGCCGTTGCGTACGCTGATGTATCCTATATTATTAACATAGCTACATAAAAGCAAATGGTTAGGATTACGTTAATTTTAAAAATTTGTTATGAAGACTGTATATGAATTAGCTTTGATTTAACGGTTCGTTCTACATGCGGTCTCTCCGTTGTCAAATCCGCTACGGTTGCGGCTCGGTTGGTCGTCGTAGTGGTTGATCTTTGAGCAATATGAATATGAGTATCCCATATAATTAATATGTCGCTTCCTTTCCTTTCTTCCGAATAGCGAGTATCGCACGGCCAAACTCTAGGCATCGAAAATTCCACCAAATTTCTCCACTTGAGGTTATATCGATTTAACTAATAATGCATTCAGTTAGTCACATTTATAGCAGTTGACATTCGCTACACTGTTTCACATGCATTTCTTCACAGTATTCCAAAAGAACGGATGGCGGAAATAAATATATTTCTTAATGAAGACTGCTTTTTATTGTGACTAGCACGAATATTGCAACTATCAAATGCGGTTTCTGATTTCCACCATATTCAAGGATTTCACAAGCACTTCATGGGTTCCACGTATCTTACATTCAGTCGACAGAACCTCCAAGTAAAAATATAATATTTCAATTAATTTTCTTTGTTTCTATCGTAAATCCACGGTTCCCTCTTTTATTATTATTATTTATTTATTATCAGTCGAACTAAAATTTAACTTTTGAAAATCGGTTTTCTTTTCTTCTCAAGATAGAACTTCAATTTCAGTCAACTGCCATGGAGACAACCTTCCGCTTGTCGGCTCTGCTCCCAATCGACTCCTCGAACTCGTTCTTAACTCGTATTTCTAGGCCCAACATTCATAGTCTTGTCGTCAAGGTGTTTTTTTTTCTGTTAGTGAGATGCATGAGTTTCATAAAGTATACTCATAAGAATGTCATCTCGCCGGTCAATTTTTCCACCTGTTATCATTTGGAGAGTACTTTCTGTACAGTGTGTGCCAGAAGCAATGCATATTCGGAATTCAGTGTTTATGGGCAAAAATGCAAATATGATGGAAATATATATTTTTTCTTTTATGAATGTCAGCTTCGGGTTACCAGTTGTACACTTCAATAGACACAATGTGGTTTTATATTTTCTTCAAAAAAAAACTGTAACGTTTCCATAGTGCGTGTTGACACCTGCTACACGAAATATGAAGCAAAAAAAAAAGAAAAAAAAAAGGCAACCATTACACCACAGCCAATTACGAGAGGTGTTATCGAGCGTAAGAGGCTGAAGACTATGAACGCTGTATATCATCAGCGTGAAATTTGCCAATCACCTTCCCTGTCATATCTGACAACAAATAGCAGGATGACCCCAACTTCTTGACGACTTTGGCCTCAAGGAATTTGTGATTAAGTTTCGCGTTGTAGTGCGCCGATGCCTTGCTTTGGCCGAAGTTTCTACGAAAGACTACGTCGCCAGGCACAAATTCTACCGGACGGGACCTCAAATTGTACGTCCTTACATTGGTTTCATACATCCGCCTAATTTTCTTTTGAGCTTCCTTTCGAATCAAATCCGTTTTTTCGTCGCGTGTCACCTCAGCCTGGGGATCTTCAAGCATATTTAGGCTGCGTAACAGGGCGTAGCTTTCACCATGGTTAATCATATTTTGCCCAAACACGACGAAGTAAGGAGTAAAACCAATAGACGAATGATAGGCGGATCTAAAAGCACAATTTATGAAAGACAACTTGACGTCCCAATCCCGTTGGTCAGGGTGGACGTAGGCTCTAATAGCCGCCACCAGTGACCGATTCACACGTTCTGCGGCGTTGCTTTGAGGAGAGTAAAGGGCAGTGAAATTATGTTTAACACCGTAGGATTCCATTAGTTGCTTAAACGCAACGGACTTGAACTGTACCCCATTGTCCGTTGTAATGGTTTCCGGGACACCAAACACATTAAAGATTCTCTTCTCTACAAATTCAACCAGAAGTTCTGCTGAGAGTTTTCTTACAGGTTCAACAAATGGAAACTTTGAAAAATGATCAAGCACAACGATGACTCCCACATTGCCTGACTTTGATCTGGGGTAAGGTCCAAGAAAGTCTATATACAGACGCTGAAATATCCTATCGGGAAGAATGAGTTTGCCCATTGGAGGTCTTAGAACCTGGTTGGGAGCTTTAGTCTTTTTGCACATAACACAGGAGGCGACGAAATCTTTGACCTGTCTGGTCATTTTCGGCCAATAGAAGAAACTTTTAAGACGTTTTAAGGTCTTGCCGATTCCTCCATGTGCGCACAGCGGGTGTTCATGGGTGCGTGCAATCAAATCCGACGTTAGCTCCTCCGGAATCCAGAGTTTCCAAGAGCTCTCTTCCTGGGTCTCATCCCCGGTAGCATACTCAGAGCGTCGGTATACATAACCATCTAGGATCTTAAGATCAGGGAGAAGATGTTGTTTGTCCTCAATGCGTTGTAATAAGGCAAAATAGGAGGGGGATTTGAAATGGGGAGATTCTAAATCGATCTCTAACGTTGTCTCGATTTCTTCGATTGAGTCTAAGCTTTCTGGTGAATATATTCGAGAAAGAGCATCCGGAACAATGTGTTGGCTTCCCTTACGGTGTTGGATGGCGAACCTGAAGCCTTGTAATTTCAGAGCCCATCTAGCTAATCTCCCGTTTAAGTCTGACTGGGACATTAACCACTTCAGAGACGCGTGATCCGTCACTACCGTAAATTCGTGCCCTTCAACGTAGGCTCGAAACTTCTTAATGGCCGTCACCGCTGCCAGACATTCCTGCTCAGAAACAGAATAGTTTCGCTGGGCATGATTGAACTTTTGCGACATGTACGCTATTGGTGCTTCCGTTCCGTCGTCCAAGGTTTGCACCAGGACAGCACCCAGGCCATATTGGCTAGCGTCACAGTGGATTGCGAATGGTCGCGAAAAGTCCGGGCTATGGAGCACAGGGGCTGAAGTTAAACACTCCTTAAGAGCATCAAAAGCCCTTTTGCCCTCATCAGTCCAGGAGAAACCGCGGCTCTTGCGCAGCATGTCTGTCAGTGGTGCAGACACTGACGCAAAGTTGTTGACGAAGCGGCGATACCAGCCACAAACTCCTAGGAACCTGCGCAGCTGTCTAACTGACTTTGGCAAAGGAAAGTCTGCAATCACCTGGACCTTATCAGGATCAGTGCAGATTGTGCCGTTACCAATAACGTGACCCAAGTATTTAACTTCTTTCATGAGAAACTTACTCTTCTCGATATTCAATGTCAAACCGGCCTTGCGGAAACAGAGAGCCACTTCTTGAAGTAGCAGTAAATGCTCTTCAAATGTCTCCGTGATCAACAGCAAATCATCCAAGTAGACGAAGATCTGGTGGCGAAGATGCGCCGGGATTACTCGGTCCATGAGCCTCTGCATTGTTTGAGGCGCGTTACAGAGCCCAAACGGCATGGTTACAAAATGATATAGCGGGCGTCCTGGCACGGTAAAGGCAGTCTTTTCCTTTGACTCTTCATCGAGCGGTATTTGCCAAAAGGCGTCTTTTAAGTCAAGACTGGTAATAAATTTAGCTTTCGGCAGTCGACTTAGTATACCGTCGATTAGAGGCAAAGGATAGGCATCCTTGACCGTCACGCTATTCACTTTCCGAGCATCCAAGCACAGTCTCACTTTACCAGGCTTCACCACTAGGGTGACTGGCGAAGACCAGGGACTTTGAGACTCCTCGATGACACCTAACGCAAGCATCCGATCAATTTCAGCGAAGAGGAGCTTCTCGATGGCAGGAGAGACTGCAAAATGTCTCTGCTTAATCGGCTTGCTGCCGCCGACATCGATGGCGTGTTTGGCTAGTTTCGTACGCCCTAAGCCCTCCGAAGAAAAAGACGGAAACATTGTGATAGTTGTCTTGAGTTTTGTCTCCTCTATGGGAGTTAGATGGTGTTTAAGGGGGTCAGTGGCTATCTGTTCCAAAGACAAGTTCAATGGACACAGAGAAGAAATAAATAAATCAGAGGCAAGTCCAAATAGACGAACAAAATCTACACCTAGGTACAGGTTTTGGCTAAGCGATGGCATAATTAACAAGGTCAGTTGGAGGGTTCGACCACGGAAAGTGATATCAGCTGACACCTTTCCGATAGTCGAATGGGGAGATCCATCTGCCGTATGAACGCAGAGTTTAAATTTTTCCCAGGGATGTTTATTTTCCTTCAAAAATTTCCTTGCCAAATCTGCAGCTATACAGCTGACGCTGGCTCCTGTGTCTACGAGGCCACTTACTTGATCGCCAAAAAGTGTGACGTTGGCGTACGGTCTCATGTCGTCAGTAGGTGGAGTCGCGAGAATAGCGGCACAGTAACGCCGGCGGTTTTGGACGACCGTCTTCCAAAACTGCCTCAGTCTGACAGTTGACCGCTTGGGTGGACGTGGTCTTAGTTCGTCCACACCTAGAATACGACGGCGTGCTGTCTCGTATTCCCGGACTCGGACATGGAGAGGTCTAAAACTATGATGGATCCGCCGTTCAGTGTCTTCGAACCCAGAGGGAGTTTGGACGCAGTTTGAACGTGGCGGAGAGACCTCATTAGGCGACGAAGCGGGGGTTTCTGATACACAACGCGGTGATGGTGTATTAGCTAAGGAAATATTAACGTGTGGTAAGGGTGGAGAATTATATGATGAATGGGGCAAGTTTAGAGAAGAGGAAGAACTTGTTTCGATAGGAGGAGAGTTTAGTTGCGTGTTGAGGGCTCCGGATGTTGTGGTGCCCCCGGTACTATTACATTTTTTGAAGTGCGTGTGCACTTTGGACAACGAGTTTTGTATGTATTAATTGCACCACAACCGTAACAAAACACCCTTCTATCGGCTTCACAAACATCGAACCTGTGTCCTGGTTCTCGACAATTCCAGCAGATGTTAACTGTCGATATAGCCGCAATTGTCTGTTCATCGTCCACTTCGTGAATTGTGTCTTCGGAAAGTTCCGAAATATGACGTCTTATGTTATTGTTGCGGAAGTTGGATGACATGGCTAGCATTTCAGATTCTAAGTTCTCCCTTCTATATACACAAGTTTTTAGTTGACGGACATTTTCAAAGGAGAAGTTTAAAAACTCCTTACGAATCTCAAATCTTACATTCCTGCGCAGAATCTCCACTAATTCCCACTCCGCTATAGGTCGAGCAAGGCGGTTAGCTATTTCTAAAACTCCATCGTAGAAAGTATCAAACGACTCTGTTGGTCCCTGCTTTTTGTTACGGATCAATTCCATTAGGTCGTAATCCGAGAGACTTTCCTGAAATTGATATCGTAACTCCTCGCAAAAAGATTCCCACTCAATATGTCTAACCGTTCTGTGATACCTCCAGAACCAGCTTGCCGCCTTGCCGACCAATAGTAAGTGTAAATGGTTGGCAACCAGACTAAAATTCCCGTCCAGGGTGTGTGCGGTTAACGTTCTTACCTGGTACAAAAATTGTTCCACCGGAAGGCGGGGATTTTCTCCACTAAAATGAAGATTCCAACCGCTAATTACTTTGCTTATACGTTCTGATGGAAAACTCACATGAGCCGGATTAACATGTGGAACACCACGATAATTCTGGTGGGAATGGCGATTCGAATTATTGTATTGTGGGGCTGAAACAGGAACCTCAGCTTCTAATACATATGACGTGTTTAAATCCTCATTAAACCTTGAACCACCACGATAATTTCGATTAGAATGCCGAGAGGCTGTATTAATATTGTGACGAGCTTGGGATGGTGCATCACCTTCCCTTCCGTATTGGTCATTTATTCTTGGACCAGTACGACTAGAAAGTCTTCTTTCTGTATTTACATTACGTCGGACTGAATTGGGTAATTCAGTTTCCAACTGATTTTGTTCCCTAATAGTATCATTAACACGACGACTATTATTATTGGTGTGACGTGGAGTGTGAACTGCAGATTCACTCTCTGGCGGTACTGTAAAATGCGAGTTAGCCGCACTATCAAAATCAACCCGTTGAACAACTCTTCTTTCATTTGATTCGAGTAACGGACCTGGTTGATTACCTATGTTAAGCGCTTGAAGCTGCTCCCGGAGCACTTCACTTACAACTGTTCGAAGTTGAGATCTTAGATCTGTACTACCTAGAGACATTTCATTTGTTTGACTTGACACTGTTGAAGCATCCAGTTGGGCTCCATTTTCTTGCTTATCACTAGTGTACTGTTGATAACGAGTATTCTCGTCTGTCGAATTAGCATTGTTGGACCTCGATTTAGAACGAGTAACAGGTCCAGATTTAGCGATTGCACCTTGTTCTTGTTGCATATGCATTGTATTAACGTTTGAAGGGCCAGCAGTTTCCATAGTTGCCGAAGCATTTGATGGCTGTAAAGACGAAGGGCTGCACGGACGCCTACATATGGGACAGGTCCGGTGACATTCTAGCCACGTTAAAAGACATCGACTATGGAATTTGTGAGAACATGAAGTTACGACCACCTGATCTAAAGATTCAAATAGCTCATTCTTGCAAATCGAGCATATGGACGAAGACGATCTCGTATCATCTTCAATTGTCACTAGGTCCTCCATACTATGACGTACTGACATGGTGATTTATTTATAGATCTATATTAATATTATTATTATTATTTTCTTTTAGAGAGAGTAAATACCGTGCTAAAAAAAACACACAGTGAAGGAATAATCGAAGCAAACCGATTTGGGACTTAATAACCCCTTTTTTTTTTTTACTATTATTATTTCTAAAAATTATTTGATTTAGAAGATTCGAAACACTAGATGATCAACCTTTTTGATAACTTTTCAAAATTTACTATTATATTTTACTATAATATTGTCAGTCTTCTCCTGTCCTGGAATTCCCTTTCCCCCATTCAGCATGTAAGTTATTGTAGGATTTTTTTTTTTTTTTTTTTTTTTTTTTTTTTTTTTAAGCGTACGTACGGTGTTACAGATACAATACAAGATATCAGATAATTCAAGCAAAGCAAATAACAAAAAAAAAATCATGAGTCACTCGGTGATTGGTCTGAGGTAAAAACAAAACAAATCAAAAGAGCTAAAATTATTACAACTTTCATCGATGAGTGCAGGAGTTGATCACAGTAAAACATTCTGGACGCTAAAAGCGCAATAACTAGATATAACTCTAGACACTAATTAGACGTAATTCTCAGAAATGGTTTATCGGTATCAACAATTCCACTCAAGGCTGGAACCTGTAAGATTGTATTGCAAGTTGAACTTGCTGTGATCAAGGACAGTTTTCTCTAACAAAAAGGTATCGAAGAGAACTTCTAAGAAGCTGACAGTTCTTTGAATAGTTCCAAAGGCATGTATTTCTAGCTATTCGTAGAAGCGTTCGGTACGTGAATACTGAAATTCACCAGACAACACAACGAGAAAGCTGGCCTGTCGCTATTGACACTACTAATGAAAAATTACGTTATAGGTGAAAAGCAAGCTAAGCACAACTACTCGTATACAAAAATAAGTACATTACGTTATACAGTTGCCTCAAATGGAGATAGTGTGCTGAGTGAGTATCTACTTGGTGTCAGACCAGAAAATTTCTAAGTCTAGAATTTGACCAGAGTAGATACCACGAAGAGAACCCGAGAAACTCGGGCCCTGAGTTGGGCGCCATATTTGTAATGGCCTTTCCTGCATAAGAATGAGGCGAAGGCGGGATAACGAAGTTCCGGAGAAAAATCAAATGAAAAGACACCGTGGAGGTGTGAACAAGCCATAACGACAAAACGAAAAAAAAACTTCCTCAACAAGCAGACAGGCGGCACGTGCTAGAGGCTGCTCTGTTCGTGAGTGATGGGCGGGGTTTGGTCTGCCTGCTGATCCCTAGCCATTACATTTGAATTTATTCACGTGCCTAGGGCAACAACAAAAAATGTATAGAAGAAATTCTACAATACATTGTCGGACCGGACTAACCGACCAGGACGACTCATGATTTTTTATGGGAATCAGCTGTCAATGATTCCTGCTCTCGGCTCCCCGACCCTTCAGAAATCCCCGAGCCAACATTTATGGGATCTCCCCTACCAGATTAATTACGCACTTTTATCGACGCTAGGAATCCATGCTGAAAAGGAGTTAGGGATTTCCACTAAGGAAAAGACATGATGTTGAATTCTATTCCATATTTTTAGTTGTATTTACTTTGAGCTAATTCATTTGTTTTACACAACAAAAACAATTCCATTTGTGTAAGAGGCAAGAAAATGGCAACTAATTTAAATTTCTCGTCAAAAAGTTCTTAAGGAACGTGAATGTATCTGTATACATGTCTTGCAACGATATTGAGTAAATTTGCTGGGTATGTCAAAAAAAGGAAAAAAACACATCGAACAAAATTTAAATATGGACTCACCCACCACTATCGTCCGAAACGGCCGTTGCGTACGCTGATGTATCCTATATTATTAACATAGCTACATAAAAGCAAATGGTTAGGATTACGTTAATTTTAAAAATTTGTTATGAAGACTGTATATGAATTAGCTTTGATTTAACGGTTCGTTCTACATGCGGTCTCTCCGTTGTCAAATCCGCTACGGTTGCGGCTCGGTTGGTCGTCGTAGTGGTTGATCTTTGAGCAATATGAATATGAGTATCCCATATAATTAATATGTCGCTTCCTTTCCTTTCTTCCGAATAGCGAGTATCGCACGGCCAAACTCTAGGCATCGAAAATTCCACCAAATTTCTCCACTTGAGGTTATATCGATTTAACTAATAATGCATTCAGTTAGTCACATTTATAGCAGTTGACATTCGCTACACTGTTTCACATGCATTTCTTCACAGTATTCCAAAAGAACGGATGGCGGAAATAAATATATTTCTTAATGAAGACTGCTTTTTATTGTGACTAGCACGAATATTGCAACTATCAAATGCGGTTTCTGATTTCCACCATATTCAAGGATTTCACAAGCACTTCATGGGTTCCACGTATCTTACATTCAGTCGACAGAACCTCCAAGTAAAAATATAATATTTCAATTAATTTTCTTTGTTTCTATCGTAAATCCACGGTTCCCTCTTTTATTATTATTATTTATTTATTATCAGTCGAACTAAAATTTAACTTTTGAAAATCGGTTTTCTTTTCTTCTCAAGATAGAACTTCAATTTCAGTCAACTGCCATGGAGACAACCTTCCGCTTGTCGGCTCTGCTCCCAATCGACTCCTCGAACTCGTTCTTAACTCGTATTTCTAGGCCCAACATTCATAGTCTTGTCGTCAAGGTGTTTTTTTTTCTGTTAGTGAGATGCATGAGTTTCATAAAGTATACTCATAAGAATGTCATCTCGCCGGTCAATTTTTCCACCTGTTATCATTTGGAGAGTACTTTCTGTACAGTGTGTGCCAGAAGCAATGCATATTCGGAATTCAGTGTTTATGGGCAAAAATGCAAATATGATGGAAATATATATTTTTTCTTTTATGAATGTCAGCTTCGGGTTACCAGTTGTACACTTCAATAGACACAATGTGGTTTTATATTTTCTTCAAAAAAAAACTGTAACGTTTCCATAGTGCGTGTTGACACCTGCTACACGAAATATGAAGCAAAAAAAAAAGAAAAAAAAAAGGCAACCATTACACCTGTTGCCACTCCAGACATCAATAGCCAGCGTAGAATTTCAAAGTGCAAGTGACTTATTGAAATCAATTAGGCGATTCATGGACGCCAAACATGACGAGCGACAAAGCCAGCATCCGATGCAGACACGACAGTCGAATGGGTTGAACCGACCGCGGGTAGAGAGCAGATTGTGTTATAGTTGTCACCAAAAAGGACATCTGTCTATTAACTGTCCTAACCCGCAGCGAACTGTACGTTGTTCAAATTGCCTACGAACGGGTCACGTATCATCTAATTGCACTGTTCGACGAGAAATTAATTCAACATCCCCCGGTCAATCTAATCAAGTGAATAAAATCGGGGACGACTCACGGACGCTGTTGGTAAAGCCAATTGTGATCAACGGACTACAGACCATGGCGATGATCGATTCCGGGAGTAGTTGTTCCTTAATTACGCATACTCTCGCTCGGGAGACCGGTGACTTTATGCCGATTACACCGATGAAATGTCTGAAAGGATTTGGTGGTGGTGAATACCAATGTAGCCATAAGATTGACACCACAATAATTATCGACGACGCGGAAATCAACGCTTCGTTTTATGTAGTTAACGATAATCTATTTTATTAAATGAGCCCGTTCTGTTGGGAACAGATTTTTTGTTGAACAATCGAGTCCGCTTTACTATTGGCAATGGAGGTATTGTTGTACAAGACTGCGTGTCTGAGGTGGAGACTACTGGACGGAACGAATTGAATGAACTCCTTATAAGATTTCAGCACTGTTTCTCGGACAACATGTTGAACATCGGACGCTGGAAAGACGGGGAGATGGAAATTAAATTGAAGTCGATGGAACCAATCTGCCGACCACCGTACAAAATTCCATTTCCAAAGCGGGATGCGCTTGAAACCATAATTATTCAACTAATTGAGAGCGATATTATACGACCAAGCACATCGGAATACTCGTCCCCGGTAATATTAGTGCCGAAATCTGATGGCACCGATCGACTTTGCGTCGATTTTCGAGCATTGAATGCAATCACCGTAAAGCAACCGTTTCCAGTTCCAAGCGTTGACGAACAAATTGCTCAACTTGCGGGGTATTTATACTTTACAACGTTGGACTTTATGGCAGGCTACCACCAAATCCCGATTGCCGAATCGTCGAAAAAATACACTGCTTTCGCAACTCATCATGGTCAGTTTGAATATAATGTTGTACCATTTGGGCTTATAAATGCACCTTTCGAATTTCAACGTACGATGCGTCGATTAATAAATCAGATGAAACATCCAATTGTCGCGTATGTGGATGAGGTGATCATCCCTAGCAAAACGGTCGAAGAAGGACTGAGTGCCCTAGAAGAATTTCTTACAATCCTGACAGAATCAGGAATGACTTTAAATCCGAGGAAATGCACGTTTTTAGCCACTGAAATTTCATTTTTGGGCTATGAAATAAATAAAGCCGGAATTTCACCAGGGAGATTGAAGACCGAAGCGATTAAAGAATTTCCAATGCCAACGACGCAAGCTGAGGTAAGGAGATTCTTGGGGTTAACCAATTACTTCAGGAAATTCATATGCAATTATTCAATCAAAGCATTGCCGCTGACTCGACTCCTTAAGACGAAAGAGGCTCAGCAATTTAAATGGACGACCGAACAGCAAGCCGCGTTTGACACTTTACGACAAGCGCTACACACTCAGAGAAAAATGGCAATGCAATATTTACCATGAAAATTGCAAATTTTACATTCATGGAAAAAAAGCATTCTTGTCTCAAATTTACATTTTACAATACAGATCCATGTACACAAATGCTAAATTAACAACCCAGAATTATAAAATTAAAGGTAGAGAGCATAAATTTACATTTGTTTCATACGAATTTGCAACGTACGGCAGGTTTGTATTTTCATATATAAATTCATACAAATTCGATATCATTTTATCGGTGAATATTGATCATACTTCAAAACATAGTAAACTTTGCATTGAATCTATACACATTTAAATGGTCGTTGTATCAATGCAATATTTACGATGGAAGTTGCGAATTTTACATCAACGGGAAAAATTTAAAAAAATGAATGAAGAAGGTATAAGTCTATATCTAGTTCATACAAATTTGCAACGCACTGGAGATTTCATGTTTTCGTATATCAATTCATACCAATTCGATATAGTTTTGTAGGTAGAAAATAGTAAACTTTGCATTGAATGTATACGCATTTAAAAATTGCGTCTATCAATTCAAAGTGAAAACTCCTGGTTTGGGATTTTTTGTTTATTAGTTCGGTGTATTCAGTGCGCGTAATCCATTCACATTCGTTCGTGAATTTTTCCTTTGTCCGTGTCCAAAGTGCGGTGACGCAAACAACTTTTTCGAACGTTTTTCTGTTTTCTGTGTTTTGGAAGTGAGAATATGTGACAGTCAAAATGAGTAAGGATTTTGAAATAAATATCGGAGGACTCCAAGACGCTGCTGAAATCGGAAATGTAGGAGACATTATCAATTTGGACATCGATTTGTACAATTTATTAGTGGAATGGGAACTGGAATCGTTGTATTCCTTATTACATGGTGAGTTTTGAAGTTTTTTTTTAATATGTAATTTAAAAAATTACTATTTGGTACAGTAATCCTCGATTCAAATCGAATTGCTTTCGAAAGGATGAAAGTAGAAGCGTGTATTTCGAAAATGAATTTCTCAATTTCAAAAATCATCGAGTATTCGCTTAATTATAAATTTCGTATTGTATACTTGATGATCATTAAAGTCGAGATTTTTTTTGAGTGACATTTTCATCCTTTTGAAAACAACTCGGTTCGAATTGATTAACATGATGGGCACATGGAATCGTAATATGCTGTTACGCATTAAGAAATTCCTTTGCAGCCAACTGGAATGATACCGGTCGGTACATTATGGTTTCGAAATTTACATATCAATTTGTTTAAGTTGAACTCTGAGATCAGCTGAGTGAATTAATATAACTTTTTTAAGGAAACTCCAATTGCAAATTAACCGTGGATTTGCTCAGATGGATTCCGTTTTTATTTTTACGATTTTGTGGGAAATTTTTTATTTTTGGTAAATAATTGTAGATGGTGTAGTCAGTGTTCAAATTAAACAAATTGATTTGTTAATTAGGAAGACACAAGCTATCGATTGGTGTAATTTCTATCTATAAACCGTAACCGTATTTCTGAATCGTTATTTGGTTATTTAGAAAATGACATCACGTATGAACGTCTAAAATTTTTGTCTGTTGATGATATCAAAGACGCTATAAAAAGCATCGGATTAAGGGCTCAATTCCGAGAAAAGCTGTTTGTATGGAGGAAAGAAAAGGTTAGAAAAGCTTATTCTACACTCTCTCAAAAAAAAAGTGACGCGTCCGGTATATGTATTTTTCTAATTGCATTATAAAACTTTCAGTACGGTATTGAGGATGAGACACTTAGTGCTAATTCAAAGGTCATTTCGTGGCTTAAATCAATTTCTGAGTCATTGTCAAACAAAGGGTCTGGGGAATCGACGACAACGAATATTATCGATATTCCGTCTATTTCAACGGTATGTATTTTCGTGCATTTATTTAGTTTATTGATATCCTAGGTAAACTTGGGGATTGAAATAAAAAAGCTTAGTTCATATGTTTCCATATGAACCAAATTATTGTCGGTAAAAATTAAGATGTGCCAGGAGTATTATTTGAAATATTTTTAGAAAGTCAGTATAATATGGCCGTTTTCCCAAATTAAAATTTTAGTATTTTCAGGATTTATCTTCCAGCTTGAAGAGTTCAAATAAAGGAGCCGCGATACTCTCTTTTTACGAAAAGAACTCGTACTTGTTATCAAATCACAGGCAGGACCTGATTTCGATAATTTTGGAGGATATAAATTACCGTAGGGATAATCTGACGGCAGCTAATTTTAAAAGTTTTACAGATCAAATTTTGGCAATTTTTCCAACCGAATGTCAGGTGGCAACTTTGTGTTATTTATTAAAGCATCATTTTCATTTAAAACATTTAGGACTATTATTTCATTCCACGGCAGGGGAAACGAAATCCCGGGGGAAAGTTGTATGATAGGTACATATATGCTAGAAGAAAAAGAAAGCTATGTGAGTCCAGTATATCTAAGACACTCGAAGAACCTCCAATTTTACATCCATCAGAGCCAGCAGTTGAGGACATTGCTCTTAATTCCTTAAAAGCATCTTTAAGCCGCGATGTTTCCGACTGGAATGAGGTGAAGGAAAAATGGGAGAAAACGTTCACTCTACGACAGAACGACCTAAAGCGTGCCAAGTGCAACATTGAGTTTCTCGCCGCTTGGCCCAAATACAAGGACGCAAGGGCTCCTGATTTGGTAAGTGTTGAAGTCTATTACAACATACAACAGATATAATGTAGTATTTCTTCTTTTGTTACTTAAATATTAAAGTACACATTGATTTTCCAGATCAACATCGACTTCGGAAGACTTCACCCGGGAAAAGAGCATTACTTATTAGGCAAGTGGGAGGTGTTTAAGGGGAAAGTTGCGCAATATTACGAAACGAGTATTCACGATAGAAGCAACAAAGAGCTTCTTTCCGCTACAAAAATAATTAAAAATATTGGTAAACTATACTAACTTTCTATTTCAATGGAGAAGATAGTAATATTATTCATTACTTACAGATTCCATCGATTACATATATGCCACTTTATTAAATGGTGTAATACACCCTTCAGCCCGGTTCAAGGACGATTCTAAGCCCTCTGGACGACGTAAAGCCACTATCGTAGATGCGCAGCAAGCTTTCGCCTTACACTTGACCACAATCAACGATTATGAGCACAAAGTAGGTGAGCTCGAGTCCAAATATTTTAGCGAAGGGCTGACAATTCAGCCATTTATAATTGTAGTGGGGCCAGATTCGTATCAGCTTAAGAACTTCTATATATATCTTGATAAAATTCTTTACAAACTAAACTCATTTGTAGAATGTTTAGATATATGTTTTAAGTGCTTCCACTCATTATCGCTGGAATATCCACGAACCTGTTTTGGGCCTTGGATATTTATTCAAAAATATTTCTATGAAATTGACACGCCCTTCGATATCAATATTCCTTCTGTTTCGGTGTTAATGAATTTTTTAAAGACGTAACGTCCTGCAACAATTAATTACCATCGAAGAAAATAGAATATTGCGCGCACTGTAATTAATATTTGGTCGAATGATAAAAATTAAAGTTTAAACAATTAAACTAGTTATATAATCAGACTGCTTGATAATGTTTTCCTGCTTTTTATGCGATAAAGAATTTTCCTCTAGCATTTTTCTAATTGACCATTTGAAATACTTTCATTTCTTGCGCTCCGCTCAATCTGTTGAATGCAGGCAAGAAGACTGTCGTCAGCTATTTTCAAATTTAAAATCATTTCGCTCACATCTTGACTCCGTACATAAACTATGCAGCGTTCGTCCGACATTTCCCATCATAAATTCTAATAATAACAATAACACAAAATATGAAAAAACCTCCGCACCATTAAATCCATCTCCGAAAAAACTCGAATCTGAAAAAGAAACCCACAATATTACTGACGCTCTTAATTTACTTAGAAAAAATGCTCTTATGTTCTCATTAAACCTTTATTCCGAACGGTTTATGCCTCGAAAAGAAGTAATAAAAATTCAAAATCATGTTACCGAGCTGTTTTCTATTTTACATAATGTTCTTCAAAATATTCCAATTTCCTCTGAAGCGCAAAATCATATGCAAAGTGTTTTGGAATTTTGTAGTGATCCTTTTCGGGAAATAAAAACGGAGTATCGATTCTTTAAAGTGTTACAGGAACAAAGACTCTATGAACCGATTCTAAATTATGTAATTAGCAATAATGTTTCACAAAGGATCCTTAATAACAACCCAACTTTGGCTGAGTCCGTGTCAAACTTGCATTTAATGCCACTGAAATTTCAGTTCAAGAGCTTTTTTGAGTTACCAGGGGTTCTTGACTTGTCTCTAAATAATATTGACAGTTTCCAAAACAGTGAAAAGTTCTCTAACTTTGTTTGTGGGGAAATATTCCGAGAAAAGCGAAAATACGTTGGCAAAGAATTAATAGTTCCATATTTTTTATATTTCGACGAATTTGAAATAAATAATCCTCTAGGTAGTCACACTCAATCAATATGTGGTTGCTATTATACATTCCCTACTATACCTCAACATATCTTATCAAAGTTAGATTTTAATTTTATTGGTGGCTTTATAAAAGGAGAGAATTTAAAAAAATTTGGCAATGAAATTGCTTTTTTTCATTTGATGAATGAATTGAAATTTTTAGAAGAAGAAGGATTAGAAATAACTACCTCTAAAGGACCACGCAGAGTTTATTTTGTTCTAGGTTTAGTTTTAGGGGATAATTTAGGCCTAAACAGTATATTGGGATTTGTGAAATCGTTCAGCTGTAAAAGATTCTGTCGGTCTTGTGTCATGCAAAAAACTGAATCTCAGAAAGAGTCGTGTGAAAACAAAGATCTCCTGAGAAACCGAGAAAACTACAAACAGGATCTCATTAAAAATGATTACAAAGAAACTGGGATAATGGAAAATTGTTTTCTTCATGATTTGGCAAGTTTTCATGTGACTGACAACTTTGCCTTCGATATGATGCATGATATATTTGAAGGTGTTTGTGTCTATGGCATCTGCAATATATTACTTTCACTTATTGAAGATAAGATTTTGTCGCTTGAAATAATTAACAGCAGAAAAAGATTGTTTCAGTACGGGGAGACGGAAGTAGGCAATATGTCGCCAGATATTAATCTACAACGATTGAAATCTTCAAATCTCAAAATGACTGCAAGAGAAGTTTGGTCATTTATACACTTTTTGCCGTTAATGGTAGGAGATTTAGTTCCTGCGAATAATCGTCCATGGAAACTTTTATGCTACTTAATTCAAATTATTGACCTTATTTTGATGCCTTCCTTTACTTCAGATGATTTAGAGCAACTAACAAAATTAATCAAATCTCACCATAAGCTTTATGTTTTATTATTCGGCCCTACTTTGAAACCGAAGCATCATTTTCTGACGCATTACCCCAACGCAATTAGAAAATGCGGTCCAATAAAATATATTTGGTCAATGAGGTTTGAAGCAAAACACAGGGAATCAAAAATTTATTGTCATAGCATTTCCTCAAGGTTGAACATTCCATATTCTTTGTGCCTTAAAGAAGGTTTAAGCTTTGCAAATTTTTTACAAAAATATTCCGATGGATTCGAAAAAGAATTTAGTTATGAAAACTGTGATATAGTTGACTTTTCAACACTTACCGCAGACAAAATTGTTTTAGGAGACACATCAATTTTTCTATTAGTAAAACGTGTAACTGCCATTACCTATAAAGGCAATGTATACAAATTAAATATGTCTTTAACTATTCTACGAAATAATAATATGGAAGCCTTCAAAATCAATAATATATTTATTCATAACGATGATGTTTTTGTACTTTGTAATCAAATCGAAGTAAAAAAGTTTGATAATCATTTGCAATCATTTGAAATCGGCTGTACTCTTGAGTCCTTACAAATAAAAAAACTTGAAGATTTTACAAGTCCTCCTCTACACGATTATTCAATGAATAATGGGAAAAAATATATCAGAAATAAAGTTATGTGAAATTCTCTCTCTCGTAATAAATATTTCATTTGTCATTTCTTTCTATACTATTGTATATGCAGTTATGTACACACATTAAATTATAAGCAATTAATTATAATATATAATCGTAATTTAATAAATAAAAACATTAAACATATGAACTACATATGCCTTAAGTTTACTGATTGAATAAAATTTATATTAAAATTATAACAAATGCCTTTTATTTTTCAATTTAAAAGAAAAACTGAAGGACTAGGTTGGATAACCTGGAAAATATATATCTTCGCTACAAATCCATATAGATACATTTGTATTACGTATATATGAATCGCATATTAATTCATACAGAATTTACTATAAATTTGTATCAAACCAGTGCAAATTGATAAATGAACATGGTAATCTTTCCATTTTAGCTACATAAATCGATAGTGAAAAGGTTATACATTTACAATTTATTTATATCTTTTCATAGCTTGAAGTGGTGGAATCTACTAGGAAATATTGCAAAATTTGCATTTTTACATACTAATTTATAATTTCGAAGGGTATAACTATGTAGGTTAATTTATATGATTTCTTCATGAAAATTGCAAATTTTGCATTGCGTCAACCACTTACTATTTTCAATGTAAATTTTACAAGAAACGCGAATGGCGCCGTTTTATAGGTAAAATATATAAATTCATCAATGTTTTCTATCATATTGCATTGGTTTTTTTCTCAGTGCAGGAGAGTCCAATTTTGGAAATATACGATGCAACACGACCACACGAAGTACACACGGATGCGAGTTCAGTAGGAATTGCGGGAGTTTTGATGCAGGAAACCGACTACGGAATGAAACCAGTTGCTTATTTCAGTCGTCAGTGCTCTGAAACGGAAAGCAAGTTTCACAGTCACGAGCTAGAAGTTTTGGCCATTGTCGAGACGTTAGAAAGATTCAGACTCATCCTAATTGGAAAATCGTTTAAGGTTATCACAGATTGTTCAGCGATTACTACGACGAAAGTAACCACTCCTCTTCGACCAAGGATTGCCAGATGGTGGTTACGACTCTTAGAATTTGATTTTGAGCTGGTGCATAGAACAGCAGAACGCATGCATCATGTGGATGCACTGAGTCGGACACCTACAGAGTCGCCGGTGGCACCTGAAACCGTCGCAGATAAAGTTTTAAAGATTCAAGTATCAGAATTCGATTTTCTGACAACTATTCAGCTACAGGATCCGAAAGTGAAAGTAATTATCGAAATTGTTCAAGGTTCTCGTAAGTCAGAACAGTCAAAGCAGATTTGTACGGAATATGTGTATCATAATAACCGATTGTATCGACGAGTAAACGGGGATCTACGATTTGTGGTTCCGAAAGCCGTGCGTTGGAGAGTTGTAAAAACCTACCATGATGATGTGGGTCATCTTGGAGTCGACAAAACGTTGGATAGGATGAAGAAAGATTTTTGGTTTCCGAAGATGCGGAAATATGTCCGAGCCTATATAGCAGCATGCATGGAATGTGCATATAACAAAACGACAGCTGGCAAATCTGAAGGAGAATTGTACATTAGCCCAACAGAGCCGATTCCGTTCCGAAAACTACACTTGGATCATGTTGGGCCATATCCGAAAAGTAAACGAGGATTTGAGTATATTCTTGGAATCACTGACCCATTTACCAAGTTTGTCGTTCTTAAGGCAGTTCGCAACACGAAAACCAAGCCAGTGTTAGAAGCACTCAATGAATTGACATCATATTTCGGTCTTCCCAAAACTATCGTTACGGACCGAGCGACATCGTTTACATCAAAACTATTTGCTGAATATTGTCAGTCCAATGGTATCCAGCATATAAAAACAGCAGTAAGAACACCTCGAGCTAACGGAGCCATAGAGAGGATAAATGGGACTGTTGGAAATTGTCTGCGAGCATCGTCGGCAGATAAGCGCGATTGGGATCTACAGCTGCGAAACATTCAATGGGCCTTAAATAGTGGCACGCACAATACTACGGGTTACAGCCCAAACGAACTTATATTCGATTTTGATATAAATGATGTGGCACATAATCGCTTAATTATGACCTTGCACGATGAAAATATCGACCCTTCTACAGAAACCATCAAAGTTCGTCGAGAAAAAGCGCTAGATTCGATCAAGAAAGCTCAGATAACTTGGAAAAGGCGGTTCGACCAGCATAGGAAAGTTCCACACCAATATCGAGAGGGAGATCTTGTTCTCATCACAAACGTACCACCAGCAACTGGACAATCCAGAAAATTGGAACCAAGATACCGAGGTCCCTTCATTATCATTAAATCCCTTCGATTCGATCGATATGTGATTGGAAATGTTGACCAATTACATAAGCACCAGAAACGATTCACATCGGTTTATCATGCAGAACACAAGCCATGGTGTCACGCAGATCCGATCCTCGATTCGGACTCTGATGGCGACGACAACGAGAATGACATCCCAGACGACAACGAGAATGACATCCCAGACGACAGCGAGAATGACATCCTAGACGGCACCGAGAATGACATCCCATGCGACACCAGAGAACACTTTCGGTCAGGAGCCCGAAGGGTCAGGTCTGGCCGAACTGTCAACAAAGGCGGCAACCCATAAATGAAATGAAATGAATTGTAATGAAACGTCTATGTAAGGCAGTTGTTTGTGAGATGCGAATAGAAACGCTTCGTGAAACTCTGAAACTCCGTGTTTTATTCTGTAACTTGATTGAGTATCATTATCGTTTGTGTCAAATGTCTTCATACAAAAAAAAATACTGAACTCCATTTGCAATGCGATAACTACAGATAAGCCCATTTAAAAAAGCAAATTGAAACTTATCGGCCGCAGTCTGTCGTTTGTCGCTGTACATTGTACATTGATACACGTGTACCATTGATTTTATTACCATTGTGAATTGTTTCAACTATGGATTCGTCTACAGCAGGTATTTGGCTATCTCATTAATAAATTTACAAGAATATTATTTATTAAATTTTTGTGGTCGTGGTATGAAAAACATATAGTCTATTTAGTTAAGAATAATTTCGAAAAAAATGAAGTTTCAAATGCCATAATTATTAAGTCAGCAAGAGTAAGCATTTATTGTCAGCTTTAATAGATGACCTACCTTATCTAGTTTTAGATTTTCATAGCCGTAAAGTGCGATTTTTTGCGATTATTGAGTTATTTATCTTTTTATTTCAATAGGCGGAAGGCTTCATCGAAAAGACCTCTTCGATGTATGGCGTTCTACTTCAAGAAAAAACAAGCTGAAAACTGCAATTAATTTAATGAAGTCTTATTATCCTAAAAAAGCATTTGATAATCAACAAGATCAGCGATTAAAAACGTTTTTAAAGCGTGAGCATGAAAAATTTCGTCAGAAATGGGTTAAAAAAAACAGACGTTTGGACTTATTTAAGAAAACATATGGAAAGTGGTTAGAAGAAGAAATTAATTTTGAGATAAGAGTGACGCCTGCTGACGATAACGCACAGACATCATCTACGGACCCTATTCCAGGTACTAGTTCTGGTGCTGGTCGACCAGAAAAAGGATTTCAAGAAAGTTCAGTTAGGTCAAAAAGAAGAAAAGCGAGAAAATTAATAGAAACGTTTGAAGAACATCAATTGTCCCTAGCTGTTGAAATGAATTTAAGAGCCAGTGGTAAGCGTGACGCTGCTAATTTAATAAAAAAACTTGCTACATCTTCAGGCCCTCGTGGATTATACTGCCACCAGAATTTGTCGCGATATTCTAGGAGAGGTGTTTCTCAGACCAGATTTTTCCGATACAAATTACTGTTTGATATATAAATGGGGTTGTGACGGTTCATCCGGACATAGTTTATATAAACAGACATTTAAAGATCCTGAAAGTACAGATGAATATATGTTTATAATTTCTTTAGTGCCCATAGAACTTGTTGTAGTCGGAAGTGACAAATTAATTTGGCAAAATCCACGACCCTCATCCCCACGTTTCTGTCGAATTATTAAATTTCTTTATAAAAAAGAATCTAATAAACTAATTAAAGAAGAGTGTGATCGTGTGGAAAAAGATATTTTAAGTTTGGGAGCAACTCAAATAAGCATAAAAGAAAAAACCGTTAAGGTATCCCATAATTTCATATTGTCGATGATAGATGGAAAAGTGTGCAATGTTTTGTCGGACAATAAATCAACGCAGAAGTGTTTTATTTGTAAGGCGAGTGGAAAGGATTTAAATTCCTTGGAACCAAAAAATGAACCTGATACACAAATGTACCGGTTCGGTATATCATCCTTGCACGCAAGACTTCGAATCATGGAATGTTTACTTCATATCGGGTATCGTATGGATATTAAAGAATGGCAAGTAAAAGGGTTTGACAAGCAAAATGCTGTAAAAAACAGAAAAGTAGAAATACAAAAGAAATTCAGAGAAATTGGCCTTATAATTGACAAGGTAAAGCCCGGATTCGGCACGAGTAATGATGGGAATACTGCTCGTCGTTTTTTCAAAGAATATCGAAAAGCCGCAAATATTTTGGGTGTAGACGAAAATTTGATTTATCGTCTCAGTATTTTGCTAAAAGCACTTTCATCAGGGCATGAAATAAATTCCCAAAAGTTTCACGAATATTTCAATGAAACGAGAAAGTTATATTTGAATTTATACAGTTGGTACAATATGCCTGTAACACTCCACAAAGTTTTAGTACATGGAGGAGAAATAATTAAGCATTGCATAATATCTATTGGTCAAATGTGCGAAGAAGCGTCGGAGGCCAAAAACAAAGAAATAAGGAAAGTTAGATTGGGCCATACCTGCAAAAAATCGAGGGAATGCAGCAATTTTGACCTTATAAAAAACTTATTAGTCTCATCGGACCCATACATAACGGTCTTAAGAAAACTGCCCAAAAAAACAACCGCTTTCAATAATAAGGATTTCATGTCATTATTAAAATAAGAAAACATATGTTTCAATAACACAACAATGCTTTTAATTTGTAGTAGTATACTTTATTTAAATTAATTTAACATCTCAGACACGAAAAGCCAACAAAATAATTTTGTCCCCCTAGATCGGTCAAAGTGCACACTGTGCAGCGTTTCGGGTTCGAAACCCGTCCACGACGACGTTCGTGGACATGGATGTGCAGGAGGTGCATACTGGCAACTGCATACTCCGAAACCAGTTTATGCCAACGAAAGGTCAACTGGGCCACATGGAACAGCTGACGCGCTATGCCTCACAAGGGGTTAGTTAGGGCAATTGAGTATATACACGGTAAATTAATAATACAGATCTATTTAAACTATTTAAACAGGCGGCCAAGGCCCGATGTCGGGCTGTCGCGCCACGCTGATGATGATGAACTATGTCCTTCCATTACTTTCACTTATTTACAGGCATTGTAAGCAACAGTTATTGATGTCGCGAGGTGGTTCTACACCATATTCCCGGGTCTAGGCTGCCACGCCAGGGAAGGAGGTGCCCGGACGGACAGACCCCGCGATACTCTGCCGTGTTTGCTATCCATTCCGGCCGTTTTTCTTCACCTTTCGCTTCTTCATTCAATTTTCTAGTCTATTTGAGACACCTGATTAAAAACTTGCAGATACAAATTGGCGATATACGATGGCGAATTAAGTGCAGAGTTGCATACAGAAGCAAGTAAATTCGGTTTAGGCGGAGTCTTCACTCATCCGGAGCTACCTTAATCCATGGGGGAAGCAGCTCGACCAAGCTAACTTCTGGTGGTGTGGACAAAACCAAGCGATAGGGTGAATTGGCTTCTGGCTGATTATTTTGTGTGATGGCGGATAGCGAGTTTGAGTCATTTTGACTTAGAGTCGCAATGATTCACTTCACTTTATTCTTAACAACTTGAGTATGCACTTATGCGTGAGTAAACGCATATTATTACAAACTTCAATGTAATCTTACACAAAAATGTTTAAGTTTAAATATAAAATTGTCGTACTTTTGAACAAGATTTCACCAGATTCAATGTAAAAGTACTGTAAAATTAAACCGCAGGGTTAGAATTACACATCCATTGTGTAACAATAAATGTTTGATCATCATAACAAACTTTAATGTCATTTTACACCAAGATGAGTGTAAATACAAAACTGTTGTATTTGTGCACAAAATTCTGTCGGAAATTATGCAGATTAGGATGTGTTCTCGAATTTTACATAAAAATCATTGGAAATCGTAAGCTTTTGTCGTATTTTTTGAACAAGAATATTGAAATTTGCACCGGTTAGGATGCACTCCCGAAGTTTACACCAAAATAATTGGAAATCGAGAGTAACTGTGAATCATGAAGTTTTCATGCCATATTCGATATTTTGGTGGACGTGGATTGAAAACGTTTTATAAGTTGTATCTGTAAATCATCAAGTTCTGTTGCCGCATTCTGTGCTTCTGTAATCGGCAAGAAGTGTAAAAGTGATTCGCAAGCAGTTGAAGCGGACGCGACCAAACCGTAATTATAATATAAGATTATTTTTTTCTGATCGGCAAGTTTTCTATTCGTGTTTTGTGGGTTCAGATAGCAAACCTGAGGTTTTTCGCCACAAATTTTTAGGGAATTTTAGTTATAGCCAAAAAACCATAAGAAAAATACTTTTTTTTGTTCAAACTTAAAAACATTTTCAAAAGCCGTCGACCCTGACGAAAAATAAAATAAAATAACGTGAACAGTTCTATAAAAAAAAACTATGTGCAACCTTTTCCATATCTTCAATAGTTTTTGCGTATCTTCAATAATTTCCGATATACACTAAGCAAGTAGGAAGATTGTGTTAAACTTTTTTTTACTGAAGTATTCAAGATCTTTTATTTTTCTCTTGCTAAATTAAAGTATTTTCAAAAACAAAAGAAAGCTATTTTTTCTTTTGCTATAACTCAAATTCCACAAAGAAGTTTTGGTGGCAATAAGAATCCCAGGAAACATAAATGACATAAAATCAAAACTACACCTTGATTTGTAATGTATTTTAGATAATGTAGAAGTTTTATATCTACGGGACAAATACTTTAGGACTTATTGGGTGGTGTTTAGATTTTTTTCCTGCAGTCGATTTTTCAAGGCCACTTACTTTTGTGATCGTATTTGCATCACACTTATCTAAAATGTAGGGAGATTAAGTTACAAACAACGATCAGTCCTAGCAAAAATAAGCCAGCCTTTGGCTAGCTTGCCGAACGAAGGATCCCACACCATCTATAGTCTGTGTTGCTATCAATTTAATCCATTCTGCATTCATCACTTTCAAATTAGAGGTAAAAATTGTTCCGATTCCACTGTTCCTATGAGAGGTATATGGGGTAGTGGGCCAATTCCACCCAAATTTAGGAATGTGGTTTTGCGATAAATATGATCAGTCAATGTGAAATTTGTCAAAAAACTTTTTTATTTCTAAAGATATCTTCACTAAATTTAACACTGATCGATCATAGTTACCGCCGAACCACATTCCTAAATTTTGGGTGAGATCGGCCCACTATTTCATATACCACTCATAGGAACAGTGGAATTGGAACAAGTTTTACTGCTAATTCCATAGTGGTAAATGCAGAATGGTTGATCCATTCTACATTTACCATGTATAGCAAGACATACCATTGCAGCTGAAGGGTATCATACAATCGGCAAGCTAGCCAAAAACTTGCCGGTTTTTTTTTGGAAGGTTTGTGTTCATAGCCGTATCTTATCTTCATAACTTCGCTTTGATTGAAATGTGGATAGTATGCTGCCATGCATAAAATCAATCTACTCTCACATTCACTATCCCTGTCGCACTGTTTTCGGATGTCACTTGGTTGCTTCCTCATTAAGCGCTGATACAAAGTTAAGCATGGTTGACAAGTTCAAAGTACACTCTGACTTTTAAATAATCAACAAAATGTGCCAACTTCCGAGGCGATTAAACTAACTGGCCACATGTTTTCGAAAAAGAATTTATTCACCAACATTTCACGCATCACGCATCTAATGAGCGTCAATACTGAGGACTTCGTTAAGACGTTCGATGTGGAGAAGGAAAATATGATCAACTTTTTTAACTCATCGAAGCGAAAACAGCTATCATCAATGGTATCTTGCAACGCTGGAGCGGATGATATCCTAAAGGCAATCGCAAAGTACTTCAACGAAAATGCTGAATATCTCTTCTCGAAATTCGAGGTATACCAAACCAAAACCGAAATATGATCAAATTTGACCCGGACTGGTCAATTTAAACTGCGCGCGTAAACCGAATCGGTAACATTTTTGTTTTCTAGGTTGGTACAACTTTCTTTGATATTCGTGTGAAGTCTGATCGAGATATGTCAATTAGTGAGTGTTCAACAGATATTTGTTTACGACGCAAAAAGTTTCGTCTGACGATTTTCACTATGGACAAAAAAATTGAACAACGAATTTGCTTGAAACTTTGTGTTTCCAATGGAATTACGGCTACGGAATCAATGAAAATGTTGCAAAAGTGTTTTGGGGAGTCTACTTTATCAAAAACGCAAGTATTTCAGTGGCATAAAGCATTCAGTGAGGGTCGTGAGGTCGTAGAAAACTTACCTTATGCGAGTCGTCCATCCACCTCTGTTAACGACGATAAGATCGAAAAAGTGAAGGAAATTGTGCTCGAAAATCGTTGTGTTGGCATTAGAGAGATAGCAGAGGCTTTGAAGATCTCTTATGGATCAACTCAACATATTGTGGTTGATGTTTTTGGTATGAAGCGTGTCGCCGCCAGACTCGTACCGAAAGACCTGAATTTTTTGCAAAAACAACGTCGAGTAGAGGTCGCGAAAGAGATGCTTGCCAACGTAGCTGATGACCCTACATTCATCAAACGCATCATTACTGGGGACTAGACGTGGGTTTATGAATACGACGTCGAAACTGCCCAACAATCTAGCGAATGGCGCGCTAAAATTGAGCCGAAACCGAAAAAACCACGCCAAAGTCGATCGAAAATCAAGATAATGCTAATCGTTTTCTTGGACGAACAATTGGTCAAGTTCACCTATGTCAGTGATCTGTCACTTGGACAGATCGCAGACATACAAACAAGACAGGTAAGAAGTTTGATGATAGTTTATCCTGAACAAAGAATAACATTCCTTCTCTCTTCGCAGGAATACGACTCTCGCGGTGGAATCGTGCAGGCAGCAGTCCTCCAACTCCACAGTTGTGGACAAAGCCGGCGGGAAATGGAACTTAACAAGGTAATGTATTGTTTTCATTCTCTTGTTTTTTTGTAGTGAAAATTGCAGAGGACGGACGTCAGGTGGAGTGGACTTCCTTCACATCTCTTGGTATTGCGGTGTTTGCATTTACTTGGCTGTAAATATAATTCGGTCATCAAATGTTAAACACCGCGAAATACCACTTGATGTATCCCAACGAGTGCAAAGGATTCATTACCGGGATTATTACAGGGATCCGCGAACGCGACGAGGCCTCCGCCATTGCTTGGTCTTTCCGTGACCAACCGCAGGTGGGGGCTGTCGCATTTTTTTTCCAAGCGGGACGAATTGCTGTTTCTGCCGTGGAGGCTGTGACATTTTGGCCAAGCGAGACGAAATTCTTTGTTCCAACGTGGAAGCTGCCGCATTTTTTTGGCCAAGCGAGACGAAAGTCTTTTTCCAACGTGGAAGCTGCCGCATTTTGTTGGCCAAGCGAGACGAAATTCTTTGTTCCAACGTGGAAGCTCCCGCATTTTTACCAAGCGAGACGAAAGTCTTTTTCCAACGTGGAAGCTGTGGAATTTTTTGCCAAGCGCTAAAAGAAGAAGCCATCGAACGGGGAGGAGCGGGCCCCATTAATCCGCTACCTGGCTACCGTGGATTGGCGTTTTTCCGGCGAAAGAGGGATCCCGCCCACGAAAGGGCAAGGAAAAAGAAAAAAAAATTGTCAGGTATTCGGCGGTGGTTGCAAAGCACCACTTGCTAGTATACATTGTTGTGGAAAGCAAAAATACTTTTTGGTGTATCTGTTTTATGTGAGCTCTAGAGTTTTTGGTGTTGTGCCGGTCAGTCTGATCGTGCTGCTTACACCGGCAGATCCAAGGCAGCACCTGATGATTGATCTGTCGGTGTATGAAACCAGATTCGGGGAACTTCGGCGTCTCGCCGCAAACTGAGGAAGGCTCAATCCAAGCAAGTTGCTGGATCTTAAAGTAGCCTCCTCTCTCTCACTCTTTCAATATGAATGGGCTTACCTGAGCATTCAGGAAACACACACAATCGTTTTCACTTGAATATGATTGCACCCTCGTCTCACGACTTTTATACAGTGTGGAGTATAAAAGTCACGTCCACCTTGTACCAGGTGCCCAGTCCAAGCAAGTGGCTTGGCGGGTAAACATCTGGTCGTGCTGCTTACACCGGCAGATTCAAGGCAGCACCCGATGATTGATCTGTCGGTGTATGAAACCAGATTCGGGGAACTTCGGCGTCTCGCCGCAAACTGAGGAAGGCTCAATCCAAGCAAGTGGCTGGATCTTAAAGTAGCCTCCTCTCTCTCACTCTTTCAATATGCTTGGAAAATAGCCGAAGGTCCGACACAAAAATCTGTGGGAAAAACTTCTTGCGAATCTGAGTAAGTTTCGTGTTTTTTTTATTATAAATGCAGTAATTGTGTAAAAAAAAGAGGAAAGTAAATCATAAATGTACCAGAAATGCGGGAAATAAAGGTACATAATTGTGAAGTAGTGAAGTGGTTACGCTGGTCGGTGAAAACCATAATTTTTGATTTTATATGTTCGATGGCGGTCTAAAAAGAAAAAAAAAGAAAAAAGAAAGTGAATTGCTAACACATACTGTACATATATGTGAGGCAATCTTTTAAAAGTATATTCGCTAGTGTGGTACTTCGTTAATCATGCTACCATTGGATATATAGTCACTGAACGGTGTTGTAAGTCGATGACGTTATCTTTCGGATTTATAGATTCGAACCGTACGAATTTATACCGGTATTAATTATTTCATAACGGCATACTTAAATAATTTTCATATTGACTGAATGTCCTGTTTTCACATTCTGCGAGTGTTTAAGGATAAAATTATGTATGTATCGTGAATTATTTTTGGACGCGTAAATGAAACAAATGTGAAATGATAACGTTCATGACATCGTACCGCTTATGTGTCGCCTTTAGATGAGCATATCTGACCGAAACATTAATGGTCATTATGACTTACTGTTAATACTCGTGCAAAGAAATAACCAACGAAGATATATTTTTACTATACCGCGTGGCCACTTTCACTTTGGATGCATATTGAGGACAGTTATTACGGGGTATTCATGGATAATGCTGGAATAATGTCCTGTACGTACCTAGCTTTGGTAACTAGACAAGGTTGTTTCGATTTTTCCAGCAACTGCTGCACGTCCGGGTTTAAGGATTGATCAGTTTGGATCATGTCTTGACCGGATCTATATGTCTTTTATTCTAGGTAAGACGAAGCGCAGCGTCTTAAAAAGCAAAACACAAATCAGTTGCCGAGGTACCGACAACAAAAATAAAGAACTGAACTCAATCTTGTCCTTAGTATGCGTATGTTCACCTATTGAAATAATTCCATGCATACCAAAAATCCAGATACGTCGTCGTGGTACCTCGGCAAAATTGTATTTGTTTTGTCGTCACCAAATACGTCATCACACTCAGAGTGGTTGTGAATCACCGTGTCGAAAAATAGGGAAAAATAGATGTCCATCATCGTAAACAGTCTCTTCGGGATAAACGAGTGGACAGTGGCGCGTGTCACAACGTATTTTTCTTCATTTGATAAAAAAAAAGAACACAGAAATTTGAAGCTGAATTGATCCAGAAGAGAACTGATATGGAAATAGACAGAATAAGGAAGTATCTTTCTTATTATGAATAGAACACAACTATTAAGGCAATGATTTGGGACAAATATTTCAATTTGTATACATCCATATATTGAGTATTCAATGGTGGTTTATATCTTAATTGTTTTCATTTTGTAATAATTACGGAATCAACATAATCTTTAATTGTAGTAAATAAATTATAGTTGCATATAGTCACCTGTACGAAACGGAGATTGAATGGACATGTAATGAAAAAATGATAACGAAAACCTTTACATTAGAGAAAAAAAAAGAAAACAATTAAATAAACATCTCTGTGCGCACAAAGAATTTAGCAGAATCCCCTGGTAGTTATAGTAGTGATGATAAATTATTACGTTTCCATTATCTCATTTTTTTTCTAATTCGTATGTTAATACTGGTTTTTTTTCTCTCATTGAAATCTAGTACCTATTGTATAAATCGTGCGGATGAATAATAATAATAAAAAAGTGCATTATTGCTAAATACCTAATGTGTTGTCAGTAGCCATGAAATTATCCTTCCCTAATGTGAGAGAAAAAGTGATTTAGCGCTCGTTTTTTAGGGAGGTTGAAAGCTCCAAATACCGTCGCTTGCTTTTGCCAATTGGGTAGGTTGGAATTTATAACGCGACCGAGTCCATAACCACCAAGAATTCTCAGGTCAGACATGGTGTCCAAGATAAGTTGCATTTACAACTTCAAATCATTTGAAGTGTGATTTTTTTTATGTAATATATAATTATTTCTTTCTGCCTTATAAAAAGAGGGCTCGACGGGTGATAAATTGTAACTTTTATAGTGCAGTAGTGCCAGTATCTACACTCACCCCATTTTCTTCCGTAATTGAGCAGCAAGCAAGCACCCGTGTCGCCTGGCATTAGCTACTGTTGGAGTTGTATGGTCATAAAGTCCGCTCGCACTATCAGATTTGTTACAGATGGTAGGATGGTAGAGTTTCTAGGGTCAAGTGTAGACTCCCTCCATGATATCACTACCCATGAAATGAACGAACAATAAAAGGGAACAATCATAAATCATCAAGGTAGGCCATATATGGCAGTGATGACGAACTCCAGCTCCTTTATTTCGCCTGAGTGAAAATACAGTGCTTTTTAAGAACTGTGTATGGAATTCCAGGCGGAGGTGGGTGAGCTTTTGTTAGAAACAGAACCGCCTAGTACTGAAGAAGCTTCTGCCATGCGTCATTCCGGGATAGAGGTCAAATTACCACGCATCGAGTTGCCGCAATTTGATGGATATTATGGTAACTGGAGTTCTTTCAAGGATATGTTTTGTGCATTAATCCTCAATAAGGAAGCATTGAGTGGGGTGGAAAAGCTCCATTACCTTAAATGCAGTCTCAAAGTTGAAGCTGCCAACTTACTAAAGACATCCCATTACGGAGACCAGCCTTGATTTCGCTTGGAAAACGTTAGTGGAACGGTACCAAAACCCTATCACCATCGTTAACTCTATGCTGAAACATTTGGCTCAACATGAAATCGTTTCGGAATCAGCAGAGTCTATCAAACGATTGCTGGATACAACGGAATCGGTGCAGCTGTTGGAAGCGATGCAAATAAAAAATCTGTGGCACGCGATCGCTGTGTATCTGGCAGTACGGAGGCTGCCTTCACCCACCCGGATATTATGGGAACAGCAACAAGCACAACAGACTGGGTTGTTGTCTTTAGAAAATTGTAATGTTGCATCATTTTTTTCACATCTTTTGTTTTTTTTTTGTGAATTTTGAAATGCAAGTTGCACAACATCGGCCTTACTATCAAGAAGCTATTGCAATCGGGGGCATTGAGCGCACTCACTGGGCAACTGGTTGGGTGTCTTCACTAACAAATACACACAACCTGGAGCTAAGTGAAAAGCATAGATCCAAATAACGGATCTATCGGATGTTATATTGATCCAGCCAATAGGAATCACGGTGACGCGGAGAAAGAGCAGGACTGAGCAACAGGCAGATAATTCGAGGAGTCTTTTGAAAGTCGTGACAGCGAGCGGTTCGTGCTGTATGATCCGGTGTTTGCTGACCACGCGGTCAGATCCGTTTTATTTTTTTCGGTCGTTGCTCATCGATAATTTTATTCACCGGCCTCCCGCGAACACAATTCTGTCGTTGCAAACCGCGCTTATTTGTTTTTTTTTTCAAGAGTTTAAGCCCCAAGAAGGCCACTGCTGCGACTGCGGCCCGCGTGGCTTCAGTTTGGCCCAGCGAAACTCGCGTTAGGAGTGTGTCGACGCGCAATTTTATTACCCGCGAACATCCCATTTTTTTTTCGCCGCGATTTGTCGCTAAGCCCCTAAAATAGTCGAAATTCCTGTCTCGCGCGTTTGGTTTTTTTTTCTTTATCGTCCGCAAGTGAAAGTGAGGTTAAGGGGAAGTTCACATAGTGTTGTTCGACGAGGAATCCCCTCCGCCTCGATAATATGCGGCCATAGTGACACCCCCCAGAAATTCCAGTGTCCACCATCAGCACGTTCCCCAATTAAGGGCATAAGGCGCTTCGACTTAAATCACCACTCCGTCCCACAGGAATACGGAAGTCGATAGTGGAGGCGTCGTAGGCACCGCCACCTAACGAGTGTTTATTGGACTAGCCGTTCCGCAGCAATTTGGTGAGCCCGTTCCAGAATTATATTCAATAGGATACAATATATATACATGAACATATGTATTCACACACTTATATATATGTGAATGTATGTATATTGGCATGCATATTTAGGTCTTTATGATATCGTTTCACAAGTGTTTTTTTTTCTTGGCTCCCCTCAGCAGTGACGCATGCGTGACGTAATTAGATTTTCGGCCCTATTACATCCGCATAAATACATGCTGGTGAAATGCTCCTTCTCTGCACTTTACCCGACTCCGCATTTTCGTGTCACTCTTCATCTTGGTTTGAGTACGAAGTCTAAGTTTTATGACGTCATTGTCGTTCCAATCCACTTTAGTAACTCTTCTCTCCAAGTCATTCGGATTAAGAGAGAACGATTGTTTCGCACGTGCCCATTTGAAGTGATTCTGATTCTCTCTGTTAAGTTATACCTTTTGCTGGCTTGGCTCTTAGTCTAGTTGGCATAAATGATATCTCCCTATGTAAACAGACTACGTCATCATGACAATAAACAGAAATACGGTAAAGTGATTTTTGATTTTTTTGAAGTGATAACGATTGTCCGTATACGACAGATGCTGCACACCCCGGCAACATATCACGTTTTTTTTAAAGCAGTCGTTGGATCCAAACAGCTGTGTTTGGTTGTATGGAACAATTGTTGGGATACGAATCGGCCAAATTGTATTGCCTCAATTAAAATTTCGATTATTCGGGTATTCGAAGTAAATCTCAGCTTACTGAGAAAGTCCCAGTTGAACGTATTGCCGCATAGTGGCAAGGACAGTGAATATATTGCATGTAATGCAAATAGAAAGTGAATTTCTATTTTTTTTAAATATAAAATTTAAATCTACGAATACTTTCGTTCTATTGTATGAAAAAAAAATAACCAATTACCTTATAATATTTTTTTCTCTTTCTTTCAAAACCCAAATTGGGAAGGATAAATCCTTATTTTGTTTTGGTGATGTGTTGACTCATTATACTACTCGTACTCGTCGTAAAGCACCCGTATTGGTGCATTGGGTCGCCATATTTAAATAATTGATGCACTTACTGAATGCAAACAGTGCATTTATTTGTTTTATGACGTTGTTTACGTTAAAAATAAGGGATGCTTATTAGAACTAGGATTTAAGAAACGCAACGTGCCAGAATGGTTACGCTGCCAAGTTGCCTGAATTAAAAGCTATAAGCTGCATGAATTAAATTTATACATGAAAACTCCAAATTAAAATAGGTTTACGCTAATAAACATGGAGTAACTTAGTACAAATTTCTTCCTCCCTCCCTCCCTCCTATCTCAATGAATTTAATTTTAATGTATTGGGGAATTTCGATGACTATCGCGCGAGAAATTCCAAGGATGGGAGGGTTTAGACGCGCGGACCCAAAACATCTGGGGTCCATAATTTGAGCCAAGTAACACCTCGGGCTCAAAGTCACCTGGAAGAGGAAGGAATCTGTTCTGATTGGACGGTCCTCCTTTTTTTTTTTGTATATATTTGTGGCCTTAGTGGCAATTATCGTTAGAGTTTGACTGTTGCAGTCCTGTCCCTTCACGGAACTTTGGATATTGTTATGGGAGTTTGCGCGCAGGCGCCACTACTAGTTTCCCTTTGTGTTCGGTTTCCTTTTTTTTGTCTTGTAGATTATTTCGATTTTTCTCGTTACGGGCAGACGCACGATTTCTTTTTTTGACGTAATGGAGGAGGTCACTGCTGCCGTAACTTACACCCACCCCGCAACTCCCGACCACCGGGCTGGTCTGCGAGCGTGCGTCACCAGGCAGTTAGTGGAGAGGGTTTTCGATAAATTTTGTTGTCCTCTGGCCTTCACGGCCATCATCCACCCCTCGTCCTCTGCAATCCATTACAAAATTTAAGGCAATTTCTGCATACTCGTTTTCGAACCTTGGAATCTATTGCTGCAAATTCTCATTCATCTACGGAAACAACCCGCAAAATTCAATCACATCACGCCCAGTCGCAAACGGTGTGCTGTGAATGCTCACAGTCGCATAAATTCAGTCTTTGTCCAAAATCATTTCGCGCTATTTTTTTTCACAAAATATTTTTCTTAAACTAATCGGCTATTATTTCTATATATTGTAGTATATAATTTACCAGTTGAAGACAATTATTTATATGGAGTTTGTTGAATTCATTAATTAAATTGAACTTATAACGTTAGTGAGTTTTTTTTTTGTTTATTGGAAATGTATAACGGAGTGAAAGAATAATGGTGCAAATAAACCTTTCCGTCCGAACATTTTTGACTGGTGGTAAAATAATTTTGGAGCGATCGTAACTCTTTCTAACTTATCATTAAAAAAAGAATATAGGGGTGTTAGTTGAAGTTTACCGGTTTTACTGTTAGATGTCGCTAACAATACGTATATATTTCTATGTTTTGGCATATACATATGTCATTTTTAGGGTTTTGTAGTAAATACAAAACCCTTATGAAATCGGTCAAATGTCTGTCTGTCCGTCTGTCCATGGAATATCTCACGAACGGCTGAAGCTACATACATGAAATTTTGTTGGAATGTGTAGAATTACTACAATTCGCCGGAGAAAGCGAATCGTCTTAATAGGTCAACTTTAAGGGGAGGTCCCCATAGAGGGGAAATGAAGGTCGAAATTTTTTTTTCGTTTGGTACAGGCAAGTGGGGTATCATAAGAAAGGTACCGTCGAGTACATTCCATTTTTGGATTTTTTTTCAAATTCGAAGAAACGGGAAAAGAGGGAGAGGGGAAAATATATCATCCGAGTTTGTCCCCCCCCCCCCCCTTGCATTTCGAGACCGTTATACTTAGAAAAATGAAAATTTGCAGAAAAGCGCAATTTTACTAGCGTAGAAAACCTAGATTTCTAGAATTTTGAAATTTTATGAGAAAAGGTTAATAATAGTACATTTCTATAGTTGCAGTTAGCACACCCCTGCACCCCTTACGCGCATCTGAGGTCAAAAATATTGATGGCCAATGATAACCAACATCATAGGCAATAATACCTCTAAGTTTCATAACAATCACATAATATTTAATAATAGTACATTCATTTAAATTTTGAGATTTTGATGCCATTCATACAAAAAATGCACATAACATACTCGTACGAGTACTATTACTGTATACTTGAATATTGTTTATTGTTTTTCGTAAAGTGAATTGGAGTTAACCATTTCTGAAAGGGTGGAGATTGGTGGTATAGGAGTGGTAGGGGAGAGAAGTTTAAGAGGGGAGGTAGGTGGGTTGCTGCTTTAAGGGAGGTTCCCATAGAGGGGAAATTAAAATTTTCTTTCATCTGATATGGGCAAGTGGGGTATCATGAGAAAGGTACTACAGGGTACATTCCATTTTTGGCGACTTCATCAAATTCGAAGAAAGGGGAAAAGAGGCAGAGGGGAAAATATGAGATCATATTGTAATTTGTCCCACCCCCCTTACCATTTCGAGACCGTTACACTTAGAAATATGAAACATACAGGAAGATGGCTTTCAACTAGCACAGAAAACAAAAATAAATATGGAATTTTGATATCTTCTCAAAATAGGTTAATAATAGTATATTTCTATAGTTACAGTTAGCACACCCCTGCATTTCTCAAACTCATCCGAGGTCGAAAATATTGATGGCCGACGATGGAGGAGGAAAAAATATTAGACCGTAATTTGTCCCAGCCGCCCTGAATTTCGAAGCCGTTACACAAGTTTGCAATTTTCAATGTCGTCTTAACATGAATGGTTAAGCATCTCGAAGAGTAGGACAGTTTATCTCGTATGCACACATATCTATCTACAGCTTCTCGTATTAAAACTATTACTTTGAGAGGTGACAGATGCAGTCTTTTTGTGAATTGGCATGTAAGATAGTATATCATGGGTAAGACATTTAATTATGGTGAGCTGAGTGGTACCAAGAAGAGCAGAGAGTCAATATTTAGATACCAAAATAAGCGCGTACTACAAAACCCTCGAATTGCGGGCGTAGCCCTCTATATTCCGGTTTCATTTTCTATTGACATTAACCTTAAAAATACACAAGCCACATTCCGCCAAAATAATAGCGTCATAGTTGTTTACCTCAGTGAATATGTCGAGTTTCGGTTAAAGTAAATCGCATTTGCGGCATTCGTTGCTTTTCTTATTTCATCAAAAGAAAAAAAGCAGCTGAAGCTCATCGATTGCTGGTAGAAACTTATGGTGAACATGCTCCAGTGTTTAGAACATGTGTTGCGTATGATAGCTCAAAAAATATTTATTACCAATCAAATTGTTCGACGGACCAATTTACATTTGTTGTAAATGATGACAGCCCCCTACTCGGCTACAATCCTGTTGGCAAAACCTTTATTTTATTGCTCCTTTCATTCTTCACAATATCACTATTTACTGCACTACTATATAAAACTCACTTTTGAAACGTTATAATAACTCACTTTATTATAGATCAGAAAATTAGTACTTCAAATATAAAATATAAACTTCGATATAAATTATGTGATGATAATTTCAACAAATTCAATATAAAATCGCGAATCAAGACTTTAGACAAAGACTGTGAAAAAAACTGTGTCGTTACCAGCTGATTCCTTGTTTATATATGGAAAAAAAAAATACTGAAAATAGGGAGCATTCCTGTTTCGGGAAAATTAGGAGAATTCTCTCTATTAGATTAGGGAGAATTATCACACAAAATCCGGGAAATTTCCGCTTTAGGACCTACTAATCCCCCCGGGTGGGTTCTAGGTTCTTACCACCTAAAGCGGAAATGGACTACCTAAAGCAAAAATGCCGGAAATTAAGGAATTAAAAAAAATCTCCCTAATTTAATAGAGAGAATTCTCCCAATTTTCCCGAAACAGGAATGTTCCGAAAATAGTTGCCCGTTATCTACAAATTTCCCCTCAATTCGATAAATTTGTATCCCACCGTGCGTGGTACATATAAAATGAAACTGCACGAAATGTCAAAAGTTGACAAGTGTATGACAATTCGCCAAGTAAGTAACAAGTAAGTATTTTATATATAAACATTGAATAATTCCTTTTATTTTCAGGCGATCTTCATGGGATCCGTACAGCAGCGTCGCGCAGTAAATAGTTGCAGAGTTTAGGTAAGCTCATCGTGAATTTGCTTGAGCACGATTCTTGGTGATAGTTTTCTCGTTTCAGCCATCGTCTGAAAGGGGCTGATTATATTGCCGACGGAAGCACTCGCGGTCCGTATGCACATTTGCGCAAAAACGGTTGTGACTGCTTTTGCCGGCAGTGTGATCGGTCCCTAATAGCTCACTGGGTGCGTGTCTACGCTAAGCTAATGCGCGCCATTTTCGACTTGACCGAAAACGTCATGCGATAATTTCGAATAACGGAATTATCGGATGATGTCGTCGGTCCGGCCAATGGGAATGGCCCTTTTATCCGCCTGGCAAGAGGAAGCAATAACGCGAACCAAGGAACACGGTGCAAGGCTGGGAGATGCTGGCGAACTTTTGGTTGGTTCGGTGATTTCTTTCGTTTGCCGGTAGTGTAAATTCGCGAATTGGGCCCGAAATTAAATATATATCGGTGAGAAAAGTGGACGCGGTGACGCGCAACCATTCCGTACAGTGTATGCGCGGCGGAAAATGGTGTGTGAAGTGAGTGCGGGACATCTAGCAGTCGAAAAAGAGATTGTCCGTATCGTCGCGGCTGGCTGTTGGACTTCAATCATCAGCAGGCAGGAGACGTGTTGACTATGTGAATGGCGAGGATAAGGATTCCGTGGCGTAGATGATCAACATCATGGTGAGTACGCCTTTTAACTAAGATGTGGTTCGGGTTCGTCATCATCTTGTTGCACCGTAGCTGCCAGTGCACAGGATATATGCTTCCCAACTCGATGTGAAACAGTGCGTGTAGTGTTATTGTTGATTTGTGCCAAGAGTGGGTTGGGCGACTTGTGATTTACGTTCCCTAAGTGCTCGTAAGCTATGGAACAACATGTGGAACATGGTTTCGTCAATTTAAAAATAGAGATTTCAATTTGACAAACAATGAACATCCCGGTGCAGCGAAAAAGTTCGAAAACGAGAAATTGCAGGCATTATTGGATGAAGATCCAATCCAATCGCACGAAAAATTGGCACAAACACTAAATGTGACTCGAGGAGCAATTTGCCAACGCTTAAAAGCTATGGGAAAGATTCAGAAGTATGGAAAATGGGTGCCACACCAACTGAACGATAGACAAATGGAGAATCGAAAAACCGTTTGTGAAATGCTGCTTCAACGGTTCGAAAGGAAATTTTTGTTGCATAGAATTGTCACGGCGGACGAAAAATGAATTTATTTTGAGAACCCGAAGCGAACAAAATCATGGCTTTCACCTGGTGAAGCCGGCCCATCGACTGCAAGGCCAAATCGCTTTGGCGGTCAAAGTTATCTTGCAACATGACAACGCGCCATCTCATACCGCTAAACTGGTGAAGGACACATTAAAAGCACTTAATTGGGAAATATTATCGCACCCGCCGTACTCTCCAGACCTCGCCCCGTCCGACTATCACCTTTTCGCATCGATGGGACACGCACTTTCAGAGCAGCGCTTCGCTAATTTTGAAGAAGTCGAAAAATGGCTCCTCGAATGGTTTGGCTCGAAAGAGAAAAAGTTTTTTTGGTATGGTATCCATAATTTGCCTGAAAGATGGGCGAAGTGTATAGAATCCAATGGTAAATACTTTGAATAAAGAAATTTTGAGTTTTCCCTGAAAATTAAGTGTTTTCGTTATCGAAAAAACCGGCAAAATTCAACTAACACCCCTGGTATTATACAATTATTGAATGTATTATGTCATATTATTGTGAACTCTTGAGTCGATATTTTATCGTGTTCTGATAACAATAATTACTTAATGACCTTTTCCCGGGGCAGTTGTGTTTACGCAAAATTGCAATGAATCAAAATGCTGATGAACTTTCGTCGGCATAATAGCTGGAACTGAGCCGCGACCTTGCTGACTTGTGTAAATAGCATCTTTTCATGTACTTGCGTTGCAGTGAGTTGTGGGAGTTCAATTTATGCAATGCAGTAAGGTCATTACCGCGCGCATTTACTTTCTTTTGCTTCCGCGTAAAAGTAACGTCGACTCGAGAGAGCAAAACTAAAACCAGTTGAAAAACACTCACTCACCACGCGAAGTGGTAACGTTTCTAAATAAACATTTTTATAACTTCTAACTTTAATTTTTGAGTGTCGCCACTTGTTTGTGGAACAAAAGTTAGGAGACGATTTCGTTCCTTTTTTCACCATCAACAAGTAAACGTCTAAATACTGAAGCATTCACGAGTCAAGTATTTTCCGCACCACAGCCCATTCTGGTAAAAGAAATTACATTCAAATGGAAGAAAACGAAGGAAAATTACGTTTCATTGACATACGACGCAATACAGTATAAACATGGAGCGGTTTTACTCCCAAAAGTAGAAGATGATGATGAAATATCAAGCGTCTAAGGAGTTTTTAGTGCGGTCTGTATTACACTCAAAATTGGACGGTGGAATATAACGGTCGGTCGACTTTTCAGCGGAGCTAGGCCGTGGGCGCCACGTACTTGAGTAACGACCGTTTCGGCAAGGGAAGGACGCCAAGTACGAATGCGTCCTCTCACGCGCGATTTCCACCGTGTAACAACTTACTTTACCACCCCAGAAGGCACTTCACACAAGGGCAATCCTGACATAAAACAACTCTCGCTCAAGTTCACTATGCTATTATTTTAACTTTCGCACTTACAAACTATTCCTTAAACACTAACCTACCGAAACAACTAATTAATAAAATAAAAGATACTCAAAGACTTACTGTGGTGGCGGCTTCCTACGCTACTTATCTTAAATATTCTCCTATCAAACTCTGGTGCAAACGATTCTTGTCCCGGCTGATCGCACTCAGCAATTTCTGCTACTTGCTATCTATCCAGAATGCCCCGAGACGAAGTGGCAGGTTCGTGTCTTCGACAGTTCTTAATCGTTGTGGTAAGTCTCCTTCTCGAACATCTCCTGTTGTGGTAAATCTAATTCTTGAACTTCTTCTTGTCTTCAAGTCAAAGTTCCTTCAAGTCCAAGATCTTCAGGTGCAGATTCAACAAGACAAAAGAGGCAAATACGAGTATTAATTATTCAAAATTTCGATTTGTGAAAATTACGGTGAGTTACCTTCAGGTGCAGGTTCAACAAGACAAAAGAGGACTCACCGTTAATTTTCACTCGTATTTATACTAATTTATCTAGCGGCTTATTCCCGGCAGTTAGTTATTTCAGTGGTGGAATTCTAGGAATTATTTCCTTCCAATGCCGGTAATGCAGTCAATCACTGTCAAGCGTGACATGTAAACATTCCGGACAGGCAACAAACCGGCCGTGAATTCCTTTAATCGTTTATCGTTAATTATAATCTCCTTCAGTTCGAATCATCACCACCACCAGGTATAATTGCTTTTATATACTACTAACTATCGCCTACCTTACTGCGCCACCTCCTATTCCCTAATCCGCCACCTATATTAACATCAAAATAATAAAAAAATAGTGTCTTCTGGGGCTTCCATTTTAGCTCGTAATATATGTGACTTCGATACTCTTATAAATGATATGAAAAATCAATCAAAAATTTATTGCGAGCAAAGGGCGCTATATTTACGATAACTCCATCCGAAACTTAAGCTTTTCTTGGAGTAATTATAGTAATGTCCATACACCGATTGCCAGAGACCAGACTTTATTGGTCAACCTGTAAGACCAAGCTTAGTTTTCACTTAAATTGTATTGCGTAGAAATATCAATGAGAAGGCCGACCAAAGGTATCTTTCTATCTTTGGAAAGAAAGTGCGCTACATGGTCTCCTCATATTGCATATAAATTAGTTATGCGTTTATTTATACAACGCATGTAGTGCAGACGTACTCTTTTTCTTGCTCTTTCTAAAGTAAGAAGGATACGTCGCGCGAGTAGTTTAAGTTGACTTGGGTCAGTCTTGTTCCCAAGTCAGTGTAGTGTGGTGTAACCAAATAGTTAACTAAAAGACATAGTGAATTGTGGTTCGAGTATATTGAGAATTTGGTAAGTAGACTTACTGAGTGCTAGATAGTAATAAGAATAGATAGTGCATGAGCCTGTAGCATGGAATCTTAAATTAACTACTCGTTATTTATCAAGTGATGTGAACTTGTAAATTGTGCTCGTGAGAATGCTCGCCAGAGGGTGTGATCGCGTCTTTGTTTTTGTTGTGGCCAGCCGATATGTCATCTCCTGATGATGTTGATGATATATTGGTAAGAATTGCCGTTTGATGTGTTTGACTGATTGGCAGTGTGATTGGCGGGATCCCAGATCGCCATGTGAGGTCAAGGTTTAAATGATTTACCGGTTAGGCTGGGGGAGTCAATGTTGTGATACACTGGCCAATTAGTATGGCTGATGTAACCCAGATCACTCTGTAAGAGCTGTGCCCGTTGCGATATACCGGTTAGGCTGGGGGAGTCAATGGTTTGATTGGCGGGATCCCAGATCGCAACGTGAGGCCGAGCCTTGAGTGATTTACCGGTTAGGCTAGGTGGAGTCAGACATAAGTTAGTAATTTTAAATATGTACGTAAATGCGAGAACTGTTAAATAACGAGTACGGAAAACCAACCGCGGAAGACGGATCACTCTTCACCACGACAATGCAACACACATCAGCTCAAACAACTGCATTTTTAAGCACTCAAAACATAGATTTGATGGGTCATCCGCCGTATAGTCCTGACTTGGCACCGAATGACTTCTTTTTATTCCCGTACGTAAAAAACCAACTGAGAGGTCAACGTTTTTCAACACCTAAAGAAGCGGTTGCTGCGTTCAGAATGCATGTTTTGGAGACACCTCAATCAGAGTGGCAAAAGTGCTTTGACAATTGGTTCAAACGCATGCAAAAGTGTATAGATCTTCATGGGGAATATTTTAAAAAACAATAAAGCGATTTTCAATGATTAATATTTGTTTTTGTTCTCTAATCCCGAAATATAAAAGGCAACCCTCGTAATATATTTGCAGGCTCGGTCCACCAACGGCATACACCCGATCCAGCCTCCTGACGACTTAAATACGTATATGCTGATTTATGTTAATAAATGGCTAGCTATCATAAAAAAAAATCGTGTATATATTTCTGACCATATTTTGATATGGTCTTACAAACCCAGTTAAGGCACCGGTCATAAACGATCCGAACCGTCTTCAATCCTAATTCTAAGTAATGACCGAAAATACATATGCGCATTTTCGTTACTACAATGAACCGTATCAAAAATATTCTTGTAAACTTACTATCATGTTTCTAGGAAATACTCATATACATAAAATATGTTTACAATATTCCTCATCTGACGAGCTACATAGTTCGTAAGATAATAATGTCATTTAGATAAGAATTCCATGTATTGAAAAATGTTTACATAGTTCGTAAGATATAAATTGGATGTTAGCTAATAAGGAGCAGTTCAGTTTAGTCTTAATTCTTGTTCAATAAAGAACATAGTCATAATAACAATTGTGTTGTTATTTAACTAACCCTACCAATATACTCGGCGCCGATAATTGCAAACATTATGACTCGGGCACGATTCGAGGAAATTCGTTCTAATTTGCATTTTGCAAATAATGTTGAGCAGTCAAGTCGTGATGATCCTACATATGACCGAGCATACATAATTCGCCCAGTTTTGGAGCATCTAAATAAAGCATTCGGAAATGCTATAAATGAAAGCAAATGTCAGTCAATCGATGAACACATGGTGAAGTCCAAAGGGCGCAACATCATGAAACAATATATGAAAGACAAACCTATCAGCTGGGGGTTTAAGTTGTGGTGTCACAATCCCGTAAATCAAGAACCCGATTCTACCTCCATCTCTGTTCTGACCTACTGGATATATGTGTGCATAATTCGTTTATTGTATACGATAAAATATGCAAGAAAACAGGAATCCAATTCGATTTCCGTTCGCAGTTGGCGACACAGCTAATCAATTCCAATTCGAGTCGAAAAACTGAATGCAGCTCAACGCCCAAAAAAGGATCCAAACCATCCAAATTGGGAACAGGAACAAGAGTGTAGGTCCATTGGCGGCGAAACCAGTTTACAGTCAAGAGTCAGCTTATGAAGTGACTAAGGAGCATGCCGAAATAGTGGCCTCTGTTCCACTCGATGCGATTCTGAACAATTAAAATAATACTACTATTTTAGTATTACGCCTGTTAGGGTGAATATTTTCAATGTAGATTAGATAGTGGTACAAGGAAAAGATGTGTTGTCTGCACACATTTTGCAATAAGCCATTCTGTTTCACCGCAAATCGGAACTGTTTTGAAATTTACCATTCCTAATCCACATTACATACAACAGGATTGATTGGGCTATCTGGCCCGACTTCTGGATGATAATTAGTGAGTACGAGAATTCGTCTGCTTTAGGACATCACGGTTGAATCGGTAATGCAGTATACGTCATACCGACACTGACAGTTCACCGACAGTGTTTGTTTATTTTTCGACCGAAAGCCGACACCACCAGTTTAGATAAGTATTAAATTCCTATCTTTATCATTTATCGCTTGATACTTTGTGATCTCTTCTTTCATTTCGCAGGTTCATCTGTACACTCGAGGCGCATCATCCTTCAGCTTCACTCGACGGATTCAACAATTGTGTAGAGGTAAGTACTTCGCCACCCCCTACTGACCGCCAAAACTACAACTTCTCTCCTAAATTGCAGATTACACCTCTAATCACGGAATGGGATTCTTCACCGGCAGGGAAAAAAAAACCTTACGTTACCAAGTTAATCGCGAAGATAAATCGAAACCCGTTTAACGAATTACAGTGTTTTAAACAAAAAAATTAAAGTGCACAAAACTACCTTTAGTTTTGTTTTAGTGCGCGATTTATTTAGTCAGTGTTCGTGCACAGTGTATGTGATTCTGAAATATTCTAATTAATTACTATATATTGCACCGCGAGGTACTTCCTAAACCTTTCCAGATGTCGTTCAAAATATGCCAAACCATCGAACATGGAGAAGCAGTTCTTTGTGCTGTGCCTTCTGCTTGGGAGTGTGGGGGAATTTTGTATTGGCCGAATGTGAAGAAAGTTTCTGCTATTCAGAAATTATTGGAAAATGGCCACTCGAAACCGGAAGCTGACTGGGTCCCTCAACCCTGCGCCAAGAAAAGAGAGAAAATGAAAAGTTTCGAGGAAGCTGAAGCGGAGATATAGAGAATGGAGTGCGAGAGCGATACCGAAGGATGCATCATCAAATCTTCACAAAAAAAGGAAAAGGAAACTGTAACGCCACAAACATTTTCAAAAATCCACAACACGCAACAGCCCACGCAATACACAGTCAAGGATGCACGCAACCATCACGTGAACAGTCAACCGCCATCACGCCACCACGAACCCCATGGAAAAGAGACTTCACCTTCTCTCATTCATCACTCAATTCTCTAACTATGGATGTTAAGATACTAGCATTTAACCCCAACTCCCTAGTCGGCAGACGCAAAAGGGAAGAATTCCACCTCTTCCTTCGGACACACTCTCCAGACATTGTCCTCCTATCGGAGACAAAACTGAAACCCCAACACAGGGTTCAGTTCGAAAATTACAGCTTCATAAGGACAGACCGTTTGTCCCACCCTGGCGGTGGCACCGGCATCCTTATAACTAACAAATTTGCATTTAAGCAAATATACCGCCCAGACAGAACGCTTGACCACCTCAGCCCCACATTCGCACTGGCCGAGTCCGACGATCTCACCATCTGCCTCGCAGCTGTATACGCCGTGAAAAACTGCTTAAAAGCACACGACTTTCCCAAGCTCACGGACATCCTCCGTGAGCAGGCCTCGCCTCCCAAAAGGGCCACTATAATTATTGGTGGCGACCTAAACGCCAACCACCCCACCTGGCTCGGCAACTACGCCGACAAAAATGGCAGAACCCTCTGCAAGTGGGCAACAACACAAGCACACTTCCAAGTGTTAAGCTCAGCCCAACCGTCCTACGTCGGACTGAACGCCCAGTCCTACATCGACTACTTCGTCACTGACACCAACTGCCCCATCCAGTACAACACTATCACCGTCCCATTTCTCGAGACGGCCCAAAGCGGCTCCGATCATGACGCCATAGTACTTAAAGTTCGCCTTGGAAAAAGGCCCCCACGGCCACCACCCATTCTAGTCGCCGACTACAAAAGAGCAAACTGGAGGAACCTCAACAGAGACCTCCAGGTTGCCCTCGCAAACACTTCCCTCTCGGAATCTCGAATTTCCAACTCAGAGATCGACCACATGGTCAGCAAATACACACACAAAATACAACAGGCGTGCCAAGCGCACATCCCTATGAGGCCCCTAAATTACAGGAACGCCATCACACTTCCCCCACACATTGAGGAAAAAATTCGTAACAAACAGTCCCTGAGAAGACGACTAACTCGCAACCGGTTCTCCCCCGAAGCCACGCGCCTCTCCACAGCCATTAAGGAGCTCACGAAAGAGATCACAAATGGCATAAACGAAATATTCAAAGCGAGCATGAACTGCAAGCTTAGGAATATTTCCAGCCATAAAGATATCTTTCGCGAAGTCCGGAAAACTGACAAGAAACATGATTGCCACCCAAATCAAAATATCCTCATCGGACAACAGTCCAACACGGATGAGAAAGCCAACATCCTAGCCGCTCACTTTTTAAGTGCACACTCCCACGTCCACATCAGAGCCAGCTCTCATGGAAGTCATATCCAGGGTGGCGACCCAATCCAGGTCAATCCCTGACCAACCTCACTCAGACACTACTTCAAATCGAGAATTTCCGATTCTCCCGCCCGCCCACCTCCAGGGCACCATTACCCCCACACAGCTTACATCCAGTGAATACATCACAACTATTCTGAGAACACGCAACAACAAAAAATCCTCTGGAGATGACAACATCCCTAACATAATACTCAAGAGATGTGCGCTCACCATCAGCCCATTCCTGGCTAAATTATTTAACCACTGCATGCTCAACGCATACTTCCCGGCTGCCTGGAAGAACGCAGACGTGGTACCTATACTCAAGAAAGGCAAACCCCCTACCGAAGCATCATGGCACACTGTGAGGCAAACGAGATCCTACCGGACTTTCAGTTTGCAAACAAACCTATGCACTCCATAAACCACGCACTCTTCATCTTGAAAACAGACCTAGTGCGAAAGGCCAACTCGGACACTCCCACCATAGCTTGTCTAATCGATCTGGAAAAAGCGTTCGATACCGTCTGGCAAGAAGGTCTCATCTACAAGATGAAGATCATTTTTAAATTTCACCCGCACCTTTGCGCACTCATAGCAAGCTTCGTAGAGAACAGAACTTCTGCGGTCAAGATCGACTCGTGTAAATCGACACCCTACACAAATCCCTGCGGCATCCCACAGGGGTCTGTCCTATCTACCCTGCTCTTCTGTATTTATACAGCAGACATAGCCAGACCCAACCTTCCCATCCGCATCCTCCAATGTGCAGATGATATCATCTTATACTCACCCTCGAGATACATCGATAGCAATCAAGACCACATGAATCTGTTCCTACAGAAGCTACAAGCTTACTTCGAGAGATGGAAGCTAAAGCCCAACCCCTCAAAGTGTGAAGCAATAGGCTTCCGTGGCAAAGCACAACTTCCAGCCTCCAAAAAGCTGAAGATAAATAATCTAAGCCTACAATTCTATGGGGCGACTATCCCCCAAAAGAAAGACGTAGACTACCTAGGAGTAATCTTGAACAGATTCATCTCCCCAGTCAAGCAAGTGAATAAAGCCGTAAACAAACCTAAAACAGCTCTTGCCTCGATCCACCACGCGATCAGGTACAACAGTCCACTCTCACCGGACCTAAAACTTTGCTGCTACAAGCAGATGATCAGACCCATAATTAGCCATGGCTTCGTTCCCACCAAATGGAGCGCATCCGAATACTGGAGAGAAAGGCCCTCCGAATGTGCCTAAATTTCAATAGAAACCCTATTACATTACATCACTATAGCAACGAGTCTCTTTACGAGAAAGCCAACACCATTCGAATAGACGCCTTCATGGTGAAACTACTCGTTAAATTTCTCGCAAACTGCGAAGAACACCCCAACCCACTTGTAAGAAGCGCTTTCGAAGCCAACACTCCCCATATTGTGGACCTCACACCACACCACGAATATCCGCACATACCACTTTTTCTCCATCGAGACGGTCAACTCATTGACCCAGATGGAAAAATAACACTTTACAACAAGAGAAACAACAGAAACGACCACAACTCCATTTATTCAACAGCGCAAACAGCTGTCAACTTTTAGTCTTTAAGCTGTAAATACTGTACAGTCCCCACCTCTATTTATTACCCACCACCCTCCATCCCATAGCTCTTACACACCCACTTAGCGGTCCTCAATAATAGGGGGTTTTTCACTCTTCTTGTGTTTTCCCCGACGAAACAGGTAACTTTTATTTAAGCCTAAATGTGCTAACTCTTCTCTTATCGTTTCAGATACTTACTTTAAGATATAGTTTAGGAATAGTTCATAAGTGAATTGTTAAACTTTTTTAAATAATAAAACTAAGTTAGTGGCCCTAAGCAATGAAATGAAATGAATTTAAAAGTTGAATAAAGTGCTATTAAACTGACGAGGATAACCGACACCCACACGATCACACCGACGGGTATAAAAGGCGAGCCGTGACCATCATCCATAGGCACAGCAGTCCGCATCGACATGCCAAACACGGATAGTGCGGCCGATACCCAGCAATAACACCGACACAAAACAAAATGTAAACGCACCGCGAGTACATTCGCCCCTAGTGATAGTGAAAGTTTTTAGTTTCTAAAAATAGCCCCTACCAGACAGATAAAAATGTGGCAGTGAAACGTGAATGAAACAGACACAGTGTGAAATCCATTCTAAAAATCGACCTAACATGAGCATCGCTAGTGCAGCACAGTGTAGTGCTCCCTGAAAAGTGACAGTGCGACAGACACGTCATCCCACATCCCAAAAATAGACACAATGGGCGCGGTCCTGGAAGCCTTCTGATATGGATCTGACTTTTCTGTTTTCTCCTCTATGTGCTTCCCCCTCCAGTAAATTTAGTACAGACAACTGTCAACTTTTGGATCTGAGAAATATTCCCACAGACGGCATACACGGCCGTCTTGTCAAAAAAGATCTGTCAAGTTTTTAGTTTCAAAATGGAAAATTTAATTATTGCGGAATTATTGGACGATTTCGGTGATATCCAAATTGTAAATAGTGTGCAAAGCATACTAAATATAGTGCGCGTTGCCATGGATAACAACATGACAAACGATTGGAGTTTGTTGGACGGGATTGAGCGCGAAAACCGACCCAGAAATGCAAACTATTTCGAACAAACAGTTCCCCGATACGGCGACTTCCTATTCAAGGAGCGGGTTTGTAGGCTAAAGGCGCAGCAAACTACCACTAAACACTTCGCAACACGTCCTGCAAGCTGGCTAACGGATGACTGGCTATATTGCTTTGGTGACAGAGGCGCCGGTGATATCTGAGAACTGTCAAAATTGCTGATTTTAGAAATTGACCGGAAAAATATTCAGATCCAGAGGGGTAATTGTCAGATCCAAAAGCGACAGTTGTCTGTACTAAATTTACCGGAGGTGAAAGCAAACGGAGGAGAATTTGAGAATTATCAAACCCTGATCCGCTCGCAGGAACGCAGCCAATATGAGCATCGCGAGTGCAGTTCAATACAGCTCAGCCTGAAAAGTGAAGATACAATTTTATAAATAGATCGTACCCGACGACTATTTCTATGCAAAGTTAAGAATGCGTCACAAACACTAAAGATACAGTGCCGCGCCAAGTGTAGTGTGTGACAACGCAGGAGCACGCCACCAACGAAGAGGAACCACATGCAAAGCGGAGAGGCGCAACGACTAAAACAACAATCTGCACAACTGGTGAGTACTCAAATTGTTGATACCTTCGCAGAGGGGGAGAAAAATTTTTCTGCCAAAGGGGGTGTAGGGCCAAACATCGACATGTCCAAACAGGCGGTACAGGGGGCAGCCTCTGTACCTATCGACCTACTATTTGAAAAAAACCGTCAGATCTCAATACTGACAACTAAAATCTCCGAACTCGTGACCGCTCAATCGGAACAAAACGATCGGCTAGCGGAAATGATGAGGAAACATATGGAGACTCAAGCCGCTCTCGAAGAGCAGAAAGCTTTAAATATAGAACTTCTATAAGAGATGAGGTCCATGCGCAAAGAACATGAGGCAAAGTCCCACAAGACTAAATTCCCTAAAAAACGGAAGAGGATGGCTCTTACTTCATCTGACTCCTCATCATTTACGACAATAGCGCTACCCGACACAGACTCGGAGAGCAAAACGGAGGATGGACCAATCCATTTCATCTGACCAGGACGAAGAGTTCCCCACCCTTTCACCCCCAACCCCCCAATTAACCCTCCAAAACCTACACCAAAACCCACCCCGAAACCGACGACCGCCCCAAAAATTCCGGTTTCAATGAGAAAAATCCCGGTGACCAAGGCCACCACAACACCATCCACAACCCAAACCCAGCCCAAAAATAAAGAGCCAGTGGTAGTAGTACCCTCGACTTCCACAGACGCCACCCTCACTCCCGAACAGGACGATTCCGAACATAAAGTAGTTCCGGTTATCTTACGCGAGCCTGAACAGTGGACGGCCATAGCTCGTCAATTAAAACACCACAATATTAACTATGTGTCAGCCAAACGGATCTATCTAGGCATACAGATAGTCCCGGCCACAATAACAGACCATAGAAGGCTGACAGGGTTTTTCACCGACCGAAAAATCCAGTACCACACCTATCTCCTCCCAGAGGAGAAACAGCTTAACATCATTATCCGTGGCTTGGAGGGTATCTCCCCAATTGACGTCAAGGAGGACCTCGAACACCAGGGCTTCCACCCCACAGAGTGTTTCCGCCTCAAGATGAAAAACAATCGCCCGTCAAAACTGATCAAAGTTCTCCTCCCGAAATCGGAGAAACACATTTTTAACATTACAGGCATCTGTGGCCTCTCGGGGCTACAGATTGAAGCCCAAAAGGCAAGTGGCCAGGCCCAATGCCACAACTGCCAGCAATTCGGACATGCAGCCAGCAACTGCCATGCCCAACCAAAATGCGTGAAGTGTGAGGGCCTTCACCATTTCTCCAAATGCACCAAAAAACAATCTGACAAGCCGAAATGTATCAATTGTGGAGGTGAGCACCCGGCCAGCTACGACGGCTGCCCTCGCAACCCTGCAAATGTCAGGAGGTCGTACGCAACGATCACCAGAGCCAATGTCAACACTCAACCGGCACCCGCTCCACCAGCCTCCCAACCCCCCCCCCCCCCCCCCCCCCCAACCACAGTCCTAAACATCGATCAAACAGCCACCTACTTTGCCCAGATGCAGGCGCAATGTAGGCAGATGATGGAATCAATGATGGCAAACATGATCCAGGGTCTGTTTGCCGCACAAAATTCACTCGGTCTCCCTCTCACTCACTCTAACAATTAATATGGCTGGTAATTGTGTCTCCATCGTTTCATGGAATGCGAATTCCATTCAACAACAAAGGGGAGAACTCATCAACTTTTTACAGGAGTATCAAGTCGATGTAGTTCTCATCCAAGAGACATTCCTGAAACCTGGAAACAACTTCCGAATCCCCAACTACATGATGTACTGAAATGACAGATTGACTGGTAGGGGAGGAGGTACAGCCATACTAATTAAAAGGAGTTTGAAACACCACCTGATTGATATCCCTATCCTTCGTTGCGCAGAAGCTACCGGCATCAAATTGTGTACCGATTTCCTAGACATCACAATAATCTCGGCCTACTTCAGTCCCAGAGCCACCAATTTTTCGGAAGACCTGAGGGCGCTTCTGAACTTCGATGGTACGGTCTTCCTCGGAGGGGATTTGAACGCATACCACCGATCGTGGGGTGCTGTGAGAAGCAACCATGCCGGACATAAACTCTACAGGTTCATCACAAACAACAACATATGCGCCCACATCCCTGGAGAACCGACACATTTCGGCTCGAGACACGGCTACCCCCTAGACATAGGGCTATCTAAAGCCCTGGACTTCCAGGTGCAGATAGAAGTGATAGACAAACTATCGTCTGATCACAAGCCAGTCCGTTTCAGGGTAGAAGATCTCTTCATAGAAGTTCCGGATCCCACCACAAAGAAAACAGATTGGAAAGGATTCAGGGAAACCCTGAACAATTTAGACCCACAAATTTCGATCGAAAACACCAGGGACCTAGAAGAAACGGTAGAAAGCCTAATCACCACGATTGTATCAGCAAAAGAAGCTAATACAAGAACCAGTCCGTTAAGGGTGGAACACCCCTACGAACTCCCCCAGAGTATTAAAGACCAAATAAGGAGGAGGAATCGCATACGGCATAGGGCCAGGGAGACCGGCGACCCTGGCCTAAAGCAAATGTCAAACAGGCTTACCAACAGAATAAAGTCGGCAACTGCCGAACACAGGAACGAGCAGTGGGAGAACTTCCTAGGTAACATGGACCCTGGGGACTTTAACTTCTGGAGGATAAACAGGTACTTTCGAAAAAATACCAAAAGGTTTATACCTCCTATTCACGGCCCTAACGGCCTCAAATTTGATGACTCGGGCAAAGCGGAGGCGTTCGCCGACACCTTAGAGCTACAATTCCAAGAAAATCGGTCCCCCCAAGACGACCCAGACGAAGAGGAACGAATTGAGTCCTCGGCGAGGGAAATACTCACTGCCGCGGCAACACAGCAAGACGACATACGAGAGGTGGATTTGGCGGAGGTGAGAAGCCTTGTCAACGCTCTAAATTGCAAAAAAGCGCCCGAATTAGATAAGATTTCCAACACATGCCTGAGAAATTGCCCAGAAAATATCCTAGTCATTCTAGTTGAAATAATCAACGCCATTTTCCAGCTTCGGTGGTTCCCAGAGTCATGGAAAAAAGCGGTTATTATAGTGATACCAAAACCTGGCAAGGATCACAAAATTGGAGACCTATTAGTCTTCTCACAGTGGTCAGTAAACTAACAAAACGGATCCTGCTCTCCCAGCTGTTCGACCACGTAATGGAAAAAGAGCTATTACCAAACGAACAATTTGGTTTCAGACCACTTCACTCTTGCGATCTCCAGCTTGCAAGAGTGGTTCAACACATCAGAACAGGGCTAAATCAACGGAAATCAACAGGTCTGGTTATGTTTGACATAGCAAAGGCCTTTGATAAAGTCTGGCATGCAGGACTCATTTTCAAACTGCATGATCTCGGAATACCGCTGCCTATCATGCAAGTGATAGGCTCATTCCTACACGGCAGATCTTTTCAAGTCAGAATTAACTCGGAACTATCACAGGAAAGACCTACAGAGGCTGGAGTCCCCCAAGGATCACCACTTTCCCCGTTGCTGTACACCCTGTACACCGCAGACACCCCACAACTGCCAAACAACGTGAAAATATCCCTGTTCGCCGATGACACTTGCATATTCTACACCGCAAGACTCGAGCTCAGAATAACACATATTCTCCAGGAATCCATAGACATACTCATGGAATATGTACTTCCGAAAATGGAAAATTAGAACTAACGCGGAGAAGACCCAGGCGCTTTTCGTTACGAGACGGCCACGGCAAGACACGGAAGCACTTTCAGTAGACGGTCAAGAGATCCCCTGGCAGGAATTTGCCAGGTTTCTTGGACTCACCATGGACAGGAAACTGACATGGAACCTACACTTCCAACAAAAAAGAATCGCCTGCAACGGAATACTCCAATCCATATTCCCTATCATCAACTCGAACAACTTGGGCACCAAAAACAGACTGCTACTTTACAAACAGACAGTACTACCATCAATACTGTACGGCAGCTTCGCTTTCAGCCAAGCAAGCAAGACGCAAATAAATCAGCTTCAGATATGTCAGAATATGGCCCTTAGGAAAATCTTCAAAATTCCTTGGTATGTAAGAAACGTGGACATTCACAGAGACTTTAGACTCGACACTATAGACAAGATAATACGCGACAAAGCTCTTAAACTATTCGACAAAATCGACGCACACGAAAATACTACCCTAGAAACTTTGAAATTCTCCACCGGAGGCAGAGAAACCTATCCTCATCTTAGGAGTATCTTAAACTGAGTACAACACCCAGTCATCATAAGCATTAAAAAGCCATGACAGCGATGGACCCATGAGAGTCCACAATTATGATGGGAGTAAGAGTGTCAAATCACTAACTCGAAGAAAACACAGTTCAGGGGCATCCATAGGCATTCGAGCATTGGCATCAGAGCATCCATCAACTGGAACGATCTTCGAACCGCCCTAACGACTGCATCGTGTGCGTACAATATCTGGACCGCACGGACAGCACTACCATTTATAAAATATCATTATTAATTGTTCATTGTCATATTCTTACAATAAATCCTTTAAATTATACGCTGCACTGCGTTCTTACTGCGAACTCCACTCACTCCGACGTGACCCCCACCCCTTCACGTTACAAAACCAGTTTCTAAAGTTGGCTGTAGCAATTTTGCAGCAAATTTTAATGAAATGGTTGATTCTCCGGTATGTAAAGGATCTTCCAATAGGGACTTCCGAAATTCGAAAGTTGATAGCGGTCATATTGTTGAAGTCATATCTGTGGAACTAGCTGTTATTTATTCAGTCTGTTTCGGCAAATCACCATGGACGGATATAGCGTTCAACAACACGTGAAAATGATAAAATTGTTTTATCAAAATGGGTGTTCTGTTCGGGCAACGTTCCGCGCGCTTCGACCATTTTACGGTCCCCATAATCGTCCTACCGAGAGGACTATTCGTAGTGTGGTGAATAAATTTGAGTCCACTGGTTCAGTAAACAATCAACCAACATCCGTACGACAACGAAACGGCAAGATCCGCCGAAAACATCGCCGCTGTCCGTGAGAGTGTGCAGGAGAATTCGAGGAAGTCGATTTCGCGTCGCTCACAAGAACTAGGCCTTTCGCAGACTACAACTTGGTGAATTTTGCGTCGTGACTTGGGCCTGCACCCGTACAAAATTCAACTTACCCAGGAGCTGAAGATAAACGACCATAGACAGCGACGTGTTTTCGCTGAATTGGAAACTGATCGTAATTTTCATCGAAAAATCATCTTCAGCGATGAGGCCCATTTCTGGATAAATGGGTACGTCAACAAACAAAATTGTCGAATTTGGGACGATACCAATCCACATGAGATCCAAGAGCGTCCAATGCATCCCGAAAAAGTCACTGTTTGGTGTGGATTTTGGGCTGGCGGCGTCATCGGTCCATATTTCTTTCAGAACGACGTTGGCCAGGCAATTACCGTTAACGGCGAGCGCTATAGGTCGATGATTACCAGCTTCTTTTGGCCTAAATTGGATGAAATAGACACCAACGACATGTGGTTTCAACAGGACGGCGCTACGTGCCACACAGCTCATGCCAGACTACCGGCGTTTCGGGTTCGAATCCCGTCCACGACGACGTTCGTGGCCATGGATGTGCAGGAGGTGCATGCTGGCAACTGCATTCTCCGAAACCAGTTTATGCCAACGAAACGTCAACTGGGCCACATGGAACAGTTGACGCGCTATGCCTCACAAGAGGTTAGGGCAATTGAGTAAGTAGTAAGGCAAAGCGCTCTTATTGATGTAATGACGAAGCGAATCGATGAAGGCTTTCAAAATGAAAATGGAAAATCAGCCCTTGAATGTTCCACAAAGCAAAATTTCATTGGAATATTAGAGGCACCAATTTGCAACCAAGAAGAAATGGAGGAAATAGAAATGAAGCTGGACGACAGCAAGCAAATGGATGATTTGGTATGTATAGGTATGTATGTGTTTAATTTTACATTGTGGACTATAAAATGAACTAGCTGCGGCGGCTCGCTTCGCACGCGGGCTCGTTTATACATAAGATGACCACATGAAACTTGGTCCTGACGACCCTAAAATAAACCTTGGTCAGGGCGATCCATTCGTACGGTCGTGAATTCAGAACATAATTATCAACGTACACCACCACCCACCTACTCACCTACTCACCAGCACATCCTGTCTAATCACATGAAAAATTTTCTAGCCCAATGCCTTACACACCCAGATAAATGGGATGGAAGATTGCAATACTGCGCGAGTGCGAGAGGGAGCGATTCGGCGTTTTATATGAAGAATCGATTTCGAGCAAGCAAATATTGCCGCCGAGTCAAATGTATGGGAATTGAATTTCATATGGGGCATACTGAACGTGTGTCGTCAGACCTTGCACACCCAATTGAATGGGACGGAAGATTGCAAAATTGCGGGAGTGCGAGAGGTAGCAATTCGGCGTTTTATATGAAGAGTCCATTTCGAGCGAGTGAATACTGGCGCGACGTGAAATGTATGGAGATTGTATATCAAGTGTGAAGATTTCATATGAAGCATTTTATATTTTAAGAGATATGGTGGACATGGTGAACAACAGCTAACAGGTTGTCCTTTTTTAAAGCAGGAAGGAAAATGAAAAAGAAAAATGTGAGACAAATCGAAGGAACGACCATTTTCATTTCATTCAACTCGGGACGTCATCGCGTACGGTTCGTGCGAGTGCTTGAGTTATATATACAGGAACAGTCATCTCAAGTGGCTGCTCAGCTGAGTGACCGATGAAGAAATCGGACGAGTTTATTTTTAGACTCGTTTTAAGTGTTTCTCAGTTCCCACAACTCAGAATTCCGTTGTGTCTGGTGCGGAGTTTTTGTTTAGTGCGGGAAGTACATACTGTGAACATGTGGGGAAGTTTCGTCTGGCGCAAAAATTTCCGTTGAGTGCTATATACATTGAATTTCCGTTTTAAACAGAAATTCGCACAAAAAGTGTAAAAAAAATCAGCCACACGTGGGCTAAACATAGTGTTCTGCCGACTGGTCCGTTCGGGATCAGGAGGCAGTTTGAATCAGATGGGTTTGGATGACCGTCCGGTCATCCAAGATACAGTGAGGAGGAGGCGCGAACAAACCCCTCCGGAGATGGACAGTGAGGAGGCCCTCACTATGCAGGAGTTGCGAAGTCTGCTCAGGGAGCAGACGGAGCTTATTCGACAATTGAGGTTGGAAATTGCGGACCTGAAACGTGCTTCAACCACTAACACCCTGAAGGAGGCGCAGAGCACGGACTTAGTTAAGCTGCAAACGTCCGCATCATCATCAAGGGCATCACCAGCAGCATCAGCAACAACGTCAGCGAACCGTTTCGCCATCTTGGATGATGGCATCGGAGAAGAAGAGGAAGAAATGTAGTGCGTGCAGTTAAGGAACCAACCCCTCACTACCACACTCAACCTAAATCTTGGTTCTGAGTCACAGGCGAAAATGCATACTTGCATTTTCGTTATCATAATGCATGTTTGTTTCATCATTATGCCATGATGACTCAGACATATATTCATACCTTGACCCGTGTCATTCTTATCACACTCTAAAGGTCAGCATAATATACATAGTCTTAAGGTTTCATGTTAGGAGATAAGATAGAAATGTATAAATGCTACGTCTAGTCCGTAAGATCATCAGTTATTACTCAACAGTTTAATAAAGAACATATTTTAAATGAACAACATTCTTGTCATTTAACTCGTGCAACCGGCAGGCGAAGGCAGTACGGTCCACCTTTTCAACTTCGTGAAGAAGACGCCAAGGAAGATGAAGGCTCCGGTTACGGTGAAATCGGCTGGGGTGAGTAACGGTTTTATACCAAATAAAATTCCAGCATCCAATAAAAAGGAGAGGGTTCCCCCGATCAATGGATACGAGGTGAACGTCCCAAAATTAGTCTCTGATCTGAAAGGTCAGGGGATTGAGATCAGGATAAAAAATAAGGCAAGCGGAAAATGTTTTATTTTCTGTAATTCAGTTGATGACCATTACAAGGTCTTCGACTTTTTAAAGATGCAAGAAATTTATGCATCAACCACCACTCCTCTACCTCTGAAGATGTTTGGAAAAACGAAACACGTAAGGAGTAGTAATAAAAACAGTGGTAAAGACAAAAATAATTATACTTCAAATATGAATATCAATTACCACAAAGTTGAAAAATCGTCAATTGAATACATTTCCAAATATGTGTTGGAAAGCTACTGTCATATAGTTTAAGAATCAGTATGTGTATTTAGCTGAAGCGTAAACAACAATACTTTTTTTTTACTCTGAAAATGTCGAATTTTGTGCCGAATAAAGTGTTTTTGCGGGGAGTACTTCTTCATTACTTCAATATGAAGAAAAAGGCTGCCGAAAGTCATCATCTAAAAGCAATGGGAATGATCCGGAAGGTAGGCCATTGGGTGCCGTATGAATTGAAGCCAAGAGACGTGGAACGCCGATTTTTCACGTGTGAACAACTGCTTCAACGGCACAAAAGAAAAAATTTTTTGCATCGAATTGTCACTGGCGATGAAAAGTGGGTCCATTACGATAATCCAAAACGTCGGACAACGTATGGATACTCCGGCCATGCATCATCATCGACGGCCGTTCAGAATATTCATGGCCTGAAGGTTATGCTGTGTATTTGGTGGGACCAGCTGGGTGTGATCTATTTATGAGCTGTTGCAACCGAATGAAACGATCACAGGGGAAGTCTACCGACGACAATTGATGCGTTTGAGCCGAGCACTGCGCGAAAAACGGCCGGAATATGAACAAAGGCACGACAAGGTAATTTTGCAATATGACAATGCTCGGCCACATGTTGCACAGGTCGTCCAAACCTACCTTGAAACGCTCAAATGGGATGTCCTACCCCACCCGCCGTATAGTCCAGACCTTGCGCCATCCGATTACTATCTCTTCCGATCACCATTTTAGAAGTTAGAAAACCGCACGAATTAACCGGTACCCCTATTATTTAAGAACTCGCAGAATCTCAGCGAAGTTACAAAAATCAAATACCTCCAGAGCCAAGTTATTACCTGGGAAAAGGTACATAATAAGGAGAAAGGGCAGTGCTACAACTGCCAGGATTTCGGACATGTTGCGAAATTCTGCAGTGTTCCCCACCGTTGCGTACGTTGTCTTAAGCAGCATAAACCGGGCGAGTGCGTCAAACCAAGCTCCGGGAAGCCTGAATGCTGTAATTTTGGACTTGCGGGCCACCCAGCAAATTTTAAAGGCTGCACCGCCTATAAAGATATGATCTCAAGGGATCGTAAAGTTCAGGCCAAAAAAGTTGAGGCAAAGGAAAATTTGCACGAAGGACACCAGGTCGTCCTTTTTCAAAACAAGTCGTCCTTTTTGGGGAATTAGGGCTCGGTTAGAATGCACATTGACCGGAAAGGAGCACAACAGAAAAAAATTGAAGCAAATCGGATGTAGGATAATTGAAGTGGAAGGAAAAACATTTCTTCATACAAAGTCGTCCTTTTTTTGACCAAGTCGTCCTTTTTTCGGAGTTTGAGCTGGATATGGATCCAAGTTGAGCGTAAAGAGACAGAACAAAAAAAACTTCAGGCAAATCGGACACACGGCATATTTTCATTTTAGGCAAGAGGTCGTCCTTTTTAGGAGAGACCATGGGAAACAAAAAAAATTAATTGCATTGAGAACATGTGTAAAGTACATGCAAAGTACTGGATATGTTTCCTCGAGAAGCATCAGAATGTCCTTTATTGTCAGCAAGAAGGTCGTCCTTTTTTTGGACTTTGGGCTCGGTGAATATATAAGTTGAGCGTGAAGGATCAAAAGGGAGAAAATTTCAGGCAAATCGTATGTAGGGTTAGGGAGATAGAAGGGAAAACATGTCTCAATACAAAATGTATGGGAAAATGGAATTTCTCGACTTTTCCAATTTCCCGGGAAAATTTCGAATTTCTAATTATGTAAGATTTCAAGTGGAGCGTAAAGAAACCGATTGCAAAAAGTTTGAAGCAAATCGGATAAAGGATAACGACGCCAACCCTGTACATACGTAGACGACTTTCTTTTATAAGTACTATATACGAGTATAATACCGGAGACAGACGTAGGAGATAATTCTGAATTATCTCCGATTTCTCGATTATCTCGAGTTAATCGAGATTAAATTCTCAATTATCGACCGAGATAATTGAGAAAGATAATCGCGATTAACTCCAAACTCAATTATAAGTGTGTCCTGACTAAAGCGCTAGCCAAAGCTTTTGCGGACGCTAAGCGAACTCTTAAGAAATACACGAGAATCGTGCTATTTTACATTGAACAGCTGATTTTTGACATTTTTCATTGTCATTCTTGTGTCAAGTTTGTGATGGACGTGTGTGAACAGTCGGCAAATAAATTTAATTTATTGAAGGAGGGACCTGGCATTTCGGGCAGTTCGACATTGTCGTTGGATCATAGCTCGTTGGCGACATATTACATGTAAGTATCGGTGTTGGAGACGAAGACTACTCGTATGAAAACGTACGTCAGCGCATTCCTGCCCAGGTCCGTGACCCATGCTGACCACCTCAAATGGAATCCTCAATTTTAATTCAATTTTCGTATTGTAAATTTTTGTGGCAAAATCAGTTTTGAGTCTTCAATGCTTCAATTAGAAATGGAATCCTCAACTTTATTTCAATTTTCGTTTGTACGAATGCGCTACTTTTCTAAAATAATAAGGAAATAGCCGCACTCGGTGACATCACTGAAGTCCAAGTGGACCACAGGTCGCGTATGGCCACGTCCGGTCAATGGAATTTGACGGAGGTTGTTTGTTGACATCGTCGTCGTTGTTGTTGTTCCTGGCTATCTGCAGGTTGCGAGCTCGATATCCAATTTGGATTCCATTTCTAATTGAAGTCCGACTTCTTTTGCAGCGGTATCGAGCGTACTCAGTTGCTCCTCTGCGTCGGCCAGACTTCGGGACATAATGCTCATGTATATACATATTTTTTCTCATTACCAGGATATCATCAAACAAGGTTGTCAAAATATTTGTGCTACGCCACTTTTTGTTCAACTTGGTTGTACTGCTGTTAAGAAGGAAGAAAGCTGCGCATAAAAAATATATTTTCATGCTTTTTCGGTGGGTGTAAAATTTTGTTAATGTCGTTAAATTCCTTTCACTATTTTCGCTTTCGTAACTTTAGTGATCGCCGTATTAAATATGGCCACGAATAAACAAAGAAAACGAAGAGTAGCATGGAATTTGAAATGCCAGTCAACATTACTTGATGTTTGGTCGGAATATGCCGATGATCTGAGGCGCGCGAAGAGAAATAGCCACGTATTTATGGCAATGTCGGGCGAATTGAAGAAGCGAGGGGTAGACATGACACCAAATGAAATAAAAAACAAAATAGCCAATCTTTCCGAAAAAACAGGTGAAAAAAAAGCGTATTTAAATATGCACTTAAATTTAAACTTATTACAGAACGTGTAAACGAACCGTTGGAGCGTCAGGTGGGTCGCCTTCAGATTGGGAGCTTTTCGATGAAGTCGGGAAAATCATCGGTGCCAATAAATATAATGATTCGTCTCTATCAGAGGAAAGTTTTGATGATCAATGTAAGTTTCTACAAAGTCCTTTAAAATCCCTACTAGTAGCCTTTATAGATGTAATTGTATAAATGTTTGTACAATATATTTTATATTAAGTGTTTATCTCTTTTTTTCTCTTTTTTTTCTCTTCCATATAATTTAGATGCAACGTTTTTGAGTTCAATGGAGGGCGATCTGACTGTCGACTCAGACGTTCATTGTGGAGAACCGTCGGCGCCGATGGATCAGGACAATGAATTTTAATCCTACATATATGTACAAGTTGACTGAAAGTCCTCTCCTGTACAAGGTAGGGTCCGACATACACAAAACAATATTTAACATTATATCCTTGTATCTTAACTTTTTCTGAATTTCAATTTTCCATGGTTGGGGTATGTTGGGCAATCGTATACGGAAGATTAAATGCCTATTTGCTTTATAACCAATACCTACACTCTAAAAAGTGAATTTATATTTACTACATTGAAAATTGAGAAAAAAAGTCTTTTTTCTATATAAAATTACGATGACGATGTTTTTTTACACTTTGCTTGTGTATTTTTAGGATATTGTAATGGGCTGGTTACATTTTCGACGGAGGTAGTTGCAGCTCTATACACATTTGCAGCGAAAGACTGCTGCAACTGCTTCTGCCGACAATGTGATCAGACCATAAACGCGCACTGTGGGTTGGTGTCTTCACTTTGAGGCACACGCGCGCCATCTGACGAAAACATCGATGTATGATGCGATGTAATAACGGAACAATCCGAAGAGAGAGACCAGGCCCAACCAATGAGGTTCGCCAATGGTTGCAGGTAGCAACAAGTGGATGAAAGGGAAGACCATCGAACGGAACGGGGAGTCGTTCTTAGTCCGCCAACGCGTGCGGTTGTCTCGTCGTTTTTATGTTCTTTTTTTTTTGAAAATCCAGTTTTTTTCATTTCTCGGGGAGAAGTTGTTTTGTTCGGTAGTTCTTGATTGAAGCATCAATCCGTGTCGAAAAGTAGCTACTTTCGTTTTTGCTTTGTTTACGTGTAAAACGGGCTTTGGTGGTAACCCCATTTCAATTGCACGAGTTCTTGAGCCCAGCGACGGCAGGAGCAGCGATTTTACATCGAGCCAAATTGGCGGGTGAAAAGTGCGCTTTTCCATCGACAGCGACTGGATGTGGTCATAAGGGCTGTGCGACGCGTTGTTACCAGTGGCTTCTGTGTGGGCACGAATATTTCGCTACTATTTCACCAAAGAGTAAAATGAAATACAAATAAATGTTTTATTTGTATCTTTTGCGAAAAACAACATACGTATATGTGCAACTGCATATAGCGCCCCTTTTCACTAAATCCACTGGTGATATCTGAGTAAGCGGAGCCCCACAGTTTTAGCTGAATTCTACGCAGTTTGTTGTTTATATAAACTAAAAATTTTCCAGTCGCCTGGCTAGTTTCGGACATTATTTCGTGGATAATACTATTTCAAAACGACTTTGGCGAATCCGACTATGGCATGAACTGCTCACTCCCAAATTGTCAGCGATGCACAAAGAAATTCTACAATTGTGGCACCTACTCGAAGAGCAGGGCTACGAACTGCAGCAATTGTGAAACTACGAAACACATTGGTGGCGTTTTGGTATTTTTTTGTTTTTAAATATGGAAAACAAATATATTTATACATTTCTTTTCCAGTACCACTAATGTACGACATTGGAGTAATGTTGGAAGGCATAGTTAAATCATAGGCCATAAAAGAGCGACTCAGCACATTCCTTGATGCTGAGTCATCTTATTTTCGTGATCGTAATGATCCTTTAATGACCTTGTTGTCCAGGATCATTACCCATGTTTTCTCCATGTAATGCATCTACAACACATGCTCGCCATCCTTCGACAGACGGTGTTTTATGGCCTGGCATAATTATGGTATTTCGAAATGCATTATGTGTATTGTAGGTATCTGTTTCGAAATACTTATGTACGTGTTTTTCCATCTCTGATTATATACTCGTATGTATTAGTTCGTAAGGTATAAATACAATGTCTAGTTCGTAAGATCCTCAGTTTTTAAGATGTATTCATAAATAAAGATACTGAAACTCAGAACACTCTTTGTGTTTCCATAACTGGCGCAGTCGGGTCGCGGATTGATATGTGATATTGTAAAAATGAGTATTTTTACGTAAGATCGATACTACCGTGCCAAGCAAGAACCTATCGGTTAAAACGTCGCGGTTTTTCATTCGATATAGCAAAAGTTAACTTTTTTTACGCAAGATCGTTTGAAATCGGGCACATAAAGAATCTCCCTGAAAACAGGACAGATTCATATTTTTTATTTACAGATTTCGACATACATATACGAAATAATGGACTACTGTCAGCTAAGTAATTTTATTACCTCCATTCCCGTTTTCGATGGAACCCAGATGGACCTTTATCCTTTCATCAAAGCGATCGATTCCATCAAGCAAGACTTAAGTTTGAGTCGTTTCAAGGATCAGCTTATGCAGCAAATTTTGTTGAGGATAACAGGCAAAGCGAGAATAGCAATTTTGACCTACAATCCAGAGACATGGTCGGATATCAGGAAGACGCTCATCACACATTTTGATATTGCGGAAAACGAGCTACAATTACAAGAGAAGCTATGCAGCGCGATTTTTACATCGGCTAGTCAGCTTTATGACGTTTTTTGTAAGTACCTATGTTTGATTAGCCAAAAAATTTTGAATTCAAATAGTCAAAAAGAAGATATTATTAAGAGTAGATATTTAATGGCTAAGAATATATACATTAACAAATGCCCAGAGCCTTTGAAAAGTGTTCTTTTAGCCAGAAACCCTTCTACAATGGAAGATATAAGGACAATTTTGCACGAAACAGGGTATTTGAATTTTGAAAATAATCTGAAATTAATTCAAACTGAGTCATTCAACGATCCTAATGTGGAAAATGTTGCATCTTTCCATTTTCAACATGTTGATCATATATCTAAATCATTTAAAACAGATTTACCAATTGTTAATTAGGCAATTAATGGTCACAGTTTTCGTGTTCTAATCGACACAGGATGCTCAACGAGCATCATTTCAGCACATAAAATTGGAAAAACTGAAAAGGAAAGGCTCAAATGTCCAGTGTATTTAAATACAATTCAGGGAACCATTCAATGCACTGATTTTCTCAGAACTTTCGCACCAGACGAATTTGGTATCATAGCCACTATGGTGTGGAAAATAGCTAACACTTCATTTCCGAATTTTGATGCCATACTTGGTATGGATATATTAACTGTTTTAGGTGCTGATATTAATTTAGCTACCTCAGAGCTAATGATTAATGGTCGCCGTATACCTTTTGGAAACTTTGTACCAACACATTTTGAAAATGAATCTTCTCATTGCGTCAATACAATTGTCGACAATATCAATCATCATCATCAATCATCATGTTCAAATTCGGACTTTATGGAAGAAAACCAGTTAGTACAACACACATCAGCTAAAGACAATATAAATAAAATTAAATCTTCAGAAAAACCGCTAAATTCTTTTAAAGCTCAAATTCAAATCAAGATTGCAAAAGATAGTAGCATTGTATCAAAAAAGTTTCATGGAGGTAAACGTACAATATTTTCTTTTAAAAAATTCACTTTGATAGACGCTAAAAATATTTTGAATAAATATTGTTCAAGAATAAGTTCGATAGGAATTCATGTTTCTAATAAAAAGATTATGAGAACTTTCGAAAATGAACACAAAATTTGGAAACTAGACAATCCTAAAGTAAATATTTTAAATAGTAAACTGGTATTAAAAGAATGTTCGCATGAAGAAATGTTAAAAATTATAAAGAAAGAACATGATAAAGATAAATTCTTAGCAATTAATAAAATTTATAATGAATTGCGGAAAAATATTTCTACCCTAAATTAAAACAAACAATAACCACTTACATTAATGAGTATTCAAAACCCAGGTCTGTCACTCAGACTTCGGAATTAAGTTCAAATTCTGTCAGAGAAGCCTACCATGTTGGCATATACTTTTTTAATAATAGTAATTACATTATTTGTATGGACAAGTTTAGCAAATTTTTATCATTGGAAAAATTAGCAAATACTCAATCTGACACAATAGCGCTAGCAATCCAGACATTATTTAATAGAGTTGGTTTTCCTAAGCATATTATATTCGAAAATGGATTACTTGTAAACAATACAACAAAACAATGGTTAGGTGGGAAAGACATTACTTGTCACATAGCTGGTGCATATTCCAGTAGTGATCAAAAGAATTCTGACATGAATGTAGCATATAGAAGCCTTACTGATCAATTAAGAAAATATTCAGAAAATAAAAAGGAAAATGGAAAATGTTCTAATTTCATAGATCCTGTAGAAAATGGTTTGTATATTTATAACAATTGTAAACATAAAAATTCAGATACTCCATTTCATATATTTTTTTTCAACGAAAATAAGTAATAAAATAGAAATTTAGAAATTACGAGGAAAATTGTATAAAGAAAATGGCAACCAATGCAACGAAATAACAAATTATGTATAGGTAGGTTTTCAGTAAAGCACATATTAAGTCATTAACAATAAATTTCACAAAGTATAATAATTAATAACATGAAATCATGTAAGAATTATTGTAAAAGATGCAAAGTTGAGGACAACTTCAATCTTGAGGAGGGAGGAGTTAAATCATAGGCCATAAAAGAGCGACTCAGCACATTCCTTGATGCTGAGTCATCTTATTTTCGTGATCGTAATGATCCTTTAATGACCTTGTTGTCCAGGATCATTACCCATGTTTTCTCCATGTAATGCATCTACAACACATGCTCGCCATCCTTCGACAGACGGTGTTTTATGCTATTTCGAAATGCATTATGTGTATTGTAGGTATCTGTTTCGAAATACTTATGTACATGTTTTTCCATCTCTGATTATATACTCGTATGTATTAGTTCGTAAGGTATAAATACAATGTCTAGTTCGTAAGATCCTCAGTTTTTAAGATGTATTCATAAATAAAGATACTGAAACTCAGAACACTCTATGTGTTTCCATAACTAGGTATGCCAACATATTCAGTAGTTCCCGTTCTTCAGATTAACTTCTAATCAGTCGACAAGAAAACTAACTTAACATGAATCACAAACCGAAGCGTCCTCTTTCCGCCTACATGTCGTGGCTCAACGAGACGTTCGCGTGGTTTCGGCTTCCTTACATAGGTGCGCGCCTGCATGGTGTATCATGCGTAAAAGGCTCGATCGCACAAGGTCAATGGACATGTTGTCGAACCAAAACTTGCCGTGCTACGTCGAGATATCAACCGAGGAAGCTCCATTAGATAAGTGCATTGTTGTTTTTTTTTTTTGTTGATAGAAGTGATACTTTGTGTGCCTTATTTTCTCTTTTTTCCTTCCCAGGATGTCGTCGGGTTGCACTGGGCTTATCGCCATCCCCAGTGTCGAGCTCTGCAATCGCCGGTGAAAAGGCCTATTACTATCTAGGTAAGTACCCTGCCTGTGCCGCATCAAACCTATGCCGCCCAATTACATAAAAAATATCCTATAGTAACAAATTCTTCTCTTGCAGGTTCGCTCCGGGTTGCGGTATGCCACATCATCGTAACACCGTTGGGGTCGGAAACACATCAGATATACTGCTGATGGCCTACGAGAGTTACTGGCCTCAACAGGGTTCAATCCGCCACATGGTACTGAATTTCGGCAGAGTACCCCCAAATACTGGTGGGAGCACTTTAATCTAGCGATGCACAAACAATGTGGCACGCTAGATCCCACCACAGGCGAGATTCGCCCTAAGGGGGATACAAGCTTCGGGCTATCCATGACCACTAACGGCGTCGAAGTAGCTTTGTTGATGAACCGCCACACGCCACACGTTCCCCCGAAAAGAAGGAGAACCGCCGCTTCCGCGCACGACCCGCGGCCCGCACCTTTAGACGCTACAAATTACGACCTCATAATCGGCATCGACCCAGGCGTAAGAAATTACATCGGCGCATGCTCTTTTCGAAAAGGTGTGACTGAAAAGTGGCTGATTCCCGGAGCAACATTCAAGCAGGGAATGTGCGGGGAACGTACTCGGCGGAGGAAACGAAAGAAGTATATTGGCAAGTTTGAACATCAACTCTTCGAAAAGCGAAAGCGGCAAGAGCCCGCATCGCAAAAGTGTGGCTTCGATTATCGCAAGTTTGGCAAGGAGCAACAGAGATTTTTATTCAAATGCCAGAAACAGTACGGACGACGTTGTATGGCTCGGCTGAAATGGGATCAATACATCCGGAGCAGGCGCGCGGTCGATGTTCTAGTTGCACAAATGCTGCACCGAGGTCCAAAGGGGAGGATTTTGATATGTTTGGGCGACACCTGCTTAGAGCAAGGATTCTCGTACGGACATAAAATAACAAAATACCTGCGTTGCAACAACTGGAAGCGACATTCAAGCGCCACCCCTTCAAACCCAAAGTCGTCAAAGCAGACGAATACATGACGACAAAAACATGTAGTAAGTGCCTGACATATCGCATGGAAAAGCCGAAAGCAAACACTATCCACACACGACGCGGCAATCGAATCAGCCTTCATCGCTATTTTATATGCCGGAACACTAACTGTCGCAATCTCGTGTGGAACAGAGACATTAATGCCGCTCGAAATATAGTTTTCGCGAGCTTAGGCATTCGGAACTATAGACGAAAGGACGAGCATCAGGACAAATATGGGCAGCCGAATACAGCGGAGGTCGCCCGGTTGATGACTTTCTTGCAATCGATGAATATTGCAAATAGCAAAGTGCAGAGCATCGATGCACTAAAGTCACTACACGAGCGACTCGCTTCTCGTAGACTTTGGCGCACCTGATAAGGTAAACCGCACACAAGTTAATAACTTCCTTGCCAACAAATACCGAATATTGGACAAGCCGGACGGCAACATGGTAGTGGTAAGTGTACGATATGCCAGATTCTGGTGACCCTTCAACTGACTGTCTAGTTCAGAGGACTTATTCAATTTTTTTTTTGTTTTGCAGCCGATGTCGCCAGCTCGGACGGCGTTTCTAGTGTGCCCACACTGGTAGGAACTCGTTCGGCGAACGCCACCAATGCGTCATCCGTGTTTGCTGCAACAAACGCCGAGCGTAGATCCGATCGCTCGGCGGCGCCTTGTTCTGGACGATATTTCATCCAGTGCGCGTAAATGCCCTATTTATGATGGGGTTATTAGTTCACCCAGTCTGGATTTGGTTAATATCGGACCACAGAAAATGTTCGGACGAACGAAGTTGCTTAGAAAAGACTTCAGCGAGGTTAGACACAATACAAAGTTTCGTTAGATAAGTTGGTGATGCGAAAAGCCGTCATCGGCTGGTGGTTAGGGTCACCCAAGAAACGTAGCTACGAACGTATCAAAATTCAGTTGAGATAGGTCGTATATAGATGCTCTGGCATGAATCGTGTGCGTCGAATGTATACGAATGTATCAGTTCAATCCCAGCAAACAATTTCTATCTTCCGCGATAAGAATGCGATTCGCCTTGGAAGATAAATTTATAGACGGGGATATCGCCATCTTATCGCGGGAGTCACTCCCTTCGGGAGAAAATAGTTACCGAAAGCGAATCGCGGCGGGGATAAATTTACGAATTGACAAAATGACGCGATGAGAGTCAACTAAAACAAAAATTATTATCGCTTTTTTTATTAGATTAATATCTTCATGCTTTTTTTTTATCTTACATATTTTTCTTTGACGCTCATAATTCATAATATTTCATTCTTTTTCACAATTGATATTTGTAGGATTCGAACCAGGTTCTCATGTTTGCAAGTTCATAGTGCTAACCGTTGCGCTATCTAGACTAAAACAATAAGATTGACACAGTCGTCGTTTCGCATTTATTGTGGATTGGCGAAATATCATCTTGGCGATAAATTGGCGAATTGAAATCCTATCGCCATTCTTTCGCCTGAGGGATATCCCCTAATTATTGAAAAAGCGATAAATAATCTATGAATTTATCGTAAGGAAGAATCGCCATCGTATCGCGATTCTTTCGCCTGAGGGATATCCCCTAATTATTGAAAAGGCGAAAAATAATCTATAAATTTATCGCATGGACGAATCGCCATCGTATTATCTGGGCAATTTATCTTCCAAATGATACGAAATTGTTTGCTGGGATGCGTCTCTCTTTCACTTACGGATACACAATGCTTTGCCATCTCTGTTGCTCACTGTCATTTCCTTAACCGGTCAGGCTTCTAGGACCGCGACCAATAAAAAATCACTTTTTCACAGTTTAAATTTACGCCACTGCTGTAAAATTACACCATTTGTTCAAATTGGGCTCATTATGGCTGTACAATTAATACAAAGTATGTAATAGCACAATTTCATTGTGTACAGTTAACTCTGTTGTGCGAGTCATACATAGTCTTCATTGTTTTTGCTGAATCGGCGCGCCGCATGTTGTTTATCGTGCTCTCCATTATTATGCGAGCCAGTCAGTGCGAGTTATTTATTGTGTGCGATATCTTGTTTGTGCCGTGTCACTTTTAAGTGTGTAGTGTACTTATTAGAAAAGAACGTCCCTTGGTAAGTTTTCGTTTTGGTTGGTTTTTGCGATGTAAAGGACGGTTCTCAGATCGCGTGGAATGAGAAGTGCCGTGAAATCCCATACAAAATCGCAACATTTTTCCCCGATGAAAACAGACGTGAAATTGTGTGGAACCTACATAAATTTCAATCCACGCGATCTGTGTACTACCTTGAAGTGAAAAGTGAAGTTTGTGGATTTCACGAGGATGAATTTTTTTCTCGTGCCAAATGTACGAGAAAAATTTTCACTGACAGCTCAGCTGTCTCTGTCGGTGTCATTCAAGTTGTGTTGTGTTTTCCCGGTGTTATTTATAGTTGAGCGCTAGATTAATTAACAAGGTAATCAGGAAATAGTGCGGAATAAAGAATTTTTGTTGTGGGAATTTAATCCATTTTTATTTAAAATTTACGTCATTTTAAGTGTAATTTTACACAATAGTAATAATCACAGGCCTACAATGGTTTTCCTCTCTATGATCTGAGTAACTTTTTTTTATAGTTTTTGATGTGCTGATTTCGAGAAAAATAATAAAAAAATTCCATCACGTCAGGATTATTTGATATTAAATATTTAAGATTTTATTTAAAATTGTCGGGGCGTGTACATTTGAAAAGCTGTAAAACTTTATTAAATTAGTTCAGACTAATTTTTAATGCATTTTATTACTTTTACGGGACAAACAAATTAGTTCTATTTCGTAATTTGTTAATTACTAGCTAATAAGTACAGGTGATTCGCATTTACCACGTCGTAAACAGGTCATTTTAGGCTCATTTAGTAATGAGCTAACTAATATACGATCATTAGGTGAAATTACTTTATTGTTGTGAATATTACTAGGAGAGGGTATAATGCTTACCTGCATTACATTTTTTGTATAAGTACTAAGACTGATTTCGAAAATTAACAGTCAATGTGCACATCTTGCAACGTAAACTTTAAAATGTCATCGCGAAGTTGTTTAAATTCTCCAGACGGTTTCTGCTATATTTGCGGGAAATTTATGGTGATAAAACAACGAAATAACATTACAGACTTTGTGGAAAATGTTTACAAGAGTTATTTTGGACATATCATCAGTAACCAGGACAAGTCTTGGACTCCTCATAAAGTATGCTCGACCTGTTTACTAGAACTTCGGAAATGGTCAAAAGGGCAGAAAAATAGCTTCAAGGTACTTTCGCCTATGTTATGGAGGGAGCCTAGAGACCATGTCGAAGATTGTTACTTTTGTTGCTGTAATGTCACTGGACGCAATTCAAAAAATAAAAAAGACATAAGCTATCCAAATGTATCATCAGTTACGCCTGCAGTTTTCAGGGATTCAGAAATAGCGCAGCCCCCGTATCCCGTCATACAAATTGGAGATTCTACCAGTGAATTAAATGACCGGAATGTATCTCAATCTGATCCTGAATTTCATATAGATTTTGATGAGTGCCAGCTATTTTCGCAGCCAGATTTAAACGATTTGACGAGAGATTTGAACTTCCCCAAAGATGCAGCTGAACTCCTCGGATCACGATTACAAGAAAGAAATATGCTTGCTCCTGGTACTTCATTTTCATGGTACCGTCACAGAGAAAAAGATTTTCTTCCATTTTTCGCTGAAGATCAAGATTTAGTATACTGTAAAGATATTCCCGGCTTAGTGAAGATGTTCGACATTGAATACGATCCCAGCGACTGGAGATTGTTTATTGACTCGTCAAAAAGAAGTTTGAAAGCAGTCCTTCTACATAATGGTAATACGTATGCCTCACTACCTGTTGCACATTCTGTCCATTTAAAAGAATGTTATGAAAATCTAGAAAAGCTTTTGGCTAATATAGCTTACGAACAGCATAGTTGGATGGTTTGCGGAGATTTTAAAATTATAGGCATGCTACTGGGCCAACAAGGTGGTTATACGAAATACCCGTGCTTTCTTTGCGAGTGGGATAGCCGGAATAGAGAACAGCACTGGACCAAAAAGGAATGGCCTCCTAGAAGTGAACTAACCCCCGGAATCAAAAACGTAGTTAAACAGGATTGGATTTCCAGAGAAAAAGTTTTGCTGCCGCCTTTACACATCAAATTGGGTATAATGAAGCAGTTTGTGAAGGCTTTAAATAAAGATGGCGAAGGTTTCAAATATCTACATTCAGTTTTTCCATCGTTATCAGAAGCTAAATTAAAAGAAGGAATTTTCGTCGGCCCTGAGATAAGAAAATTGATGTCGGAGGAAAACTTTGACGAAAAACTCAATGATGTCGAGTTACAAGCATGGAAATCCTTTAAGGAAGTGGTGCAAAACTTTTTGGGGAACAATAAAAGCTCCAACTATAAAGAAATTGTAGCCAAAATGATAACGAATTTGGGTATAATGGGCTGTAATATGAGCATTAAACTTCATTTCCTGAATTCACACACTGAATACTTCCCAGAAAATCTGGGAGCCGTTAGCGAAGAACAAGGCGAAAGGTTTCACCAAGATTTGAAAGAACTTGAAACCAGGTATCAAGGGAGATGGAATTCCACCATGATGGCGGACTATTGTTGGTTACTGAAGCGCGACGATCCAAACCGGAAATTTAAGAGAAAATCTCACAACAGAAGCTTTGTGGAAAAAAGGGCCAGGTTCCATAAACAAAATTGATATGTAATTTTGCTTAATAATATGTTGTTATTATATTTTAATAGTTTTCTAAGTTAAAAAATAAGTACTTTTTTAAATATATATTTTCTTCTGCGTGAAAAAGTGTTTTTAATCGATTTTCTATCTGTCGCTTTTCTGAAAAATCTGGAGGTGATGGAAAAAAAACTGAGTTCATATTCGTAATCAGCTTATCAAAATACCCCAAAATCAGTTGTCAGATTCTAGAGAGGACGTCATGACCTTCAATTTGCAGGCCTGTGAATTAGTTTTGTAATATTACACTTAAATATACGTAAATTTTAAATAAATTTACGTCATTTTAAGTGTAATATTACACCACTTTCTAGTAAAATATTTTACACATTTAAGACGTAAAATATTCTAATTACGCACTTTTGCAAATTTACACTTTTTAAAATAGGAAACCAGTTCCCTACTATTTTGATGGTTAAATTCAGCTGAAATTTTTTAGAGTGTACCAACTGCCAAAACCGACGGTTTAAACTTTCTTTTTCCGCCATCGACCTTAATACGCCTCCAACCGCAGAAATTGAGGCCTGAGAGTGTGCAATAAAATATCGCACCAACTTCTTCCTGCGTTTTATTAGGCACAAAACGTTTTTTCCGCCCAAAAACACTTCCAAACTCATATTTTTACTTATCATGCCACAAAACTGACAGCTGATGATGTTCGAGCTTTCATAATGGCACAAAACTGACAGCGGATGACGTTTGAATTTCTCAATTATAGTAATTGAGTTCAAGTACGTGTGTACGTATGAAAAGCTCATCGAATGAAAGCTTTTATAATCTAGATTAACTTCTATGGTGTGTCTAGGGCATAGGATTTTATATATAAAATAAGATAACGTATTTCGTACTTCCCCCCAGGTATCCAAAATGAAAAATATTTGTGGAGCCAATGGACCGGACCGATGCAACGAATTGCTGCTATCATTTAGTATTTTTTTAGAAGAGAATTTCTAATAAATGTAACTTGGAGCGGAGGAAGTCGGGCGGACGTGAAAAAGATTGATCTTAAGAACTATCGAAATCTCCTTTGCGGTTTCACTGCAGTTATACGACTAACTGCATTCGATTTCAAGGAAAAAAAAATACAAAGACTTTTTTGCAACTGTACTTCACAACGCCAAAAAAGAAGCGAACACAACTTTGATCGCCTTTCCCGCAATTCTACCACAAAAACATACATAAATAAACCAAAACTATCCCACAAAAACCAGCAAGTTCTGAATGTCAATGGGGATATGACCGAAGAAATTCCCACTGAGAGCAATGAGTCCTTCACAGACATGGAGGATAACAATGGTGCTGTAAAGGAAGAGAAAGTTGAAATACTAGTAATAGTAAAAATTAATATGAAAACCAATTTATTTTTTTACTTTTTGTTTTATCGAAACATTGAGTTTTACTTTATACAGCGCGCGGGAATATGCTATCGTGCATCTTATTTATGGGGAATGCAAATGCAATGCTAGTGCTGCAGCCAGACTTTATCGTGAGAGATATTCAAATGCTGAACGTTATCCAGATCACTGAATATTTATAAACGTACACCAGTCATTCTCAGAGGGTCGAACTCCACACCACATGACAGGAGAGCCAAATTCCATCATGCCCTACGAGGAGGAAGTCTTACAAGCAGTCGAACAAGACCCCAGTGCCTCAGTACGTGCAATTGAATGTAGCACAGGAGTACCCAAAAGTACAGTACAACGAATTCTACGGATGCACCCGTACCATGTTCAACGAGTCCAAAGTCTGCTACCTCGAGATTATCCGCAGAGAGTACAATTTTGTCAAACGATGTTGCGTGAGTACAGAGAAGATCCCCGATTCTTTGACAAAATTCTATGGACCGATGAATCCACATTTTCTAAAGACCTTAACCTCCACAATTCACACGAGGGTTACACCCTTAGCCACAGCTCCATATAGGACATATCCTATAATAGTATAATGCATATATTACTCATATCCGCATATGGAATTCCGACTCAGTCTTATCTGAAATAAAACCAACGGAAATTCCAATGATAAAACATAACTTGCACACGATACATTGCTGGACCAATTCCTATCATAAACAACAGGAAATGGTCATACGAATATTAATTATTAAGAGAACTACAGCGATAAGAAACATTTATAAATACGAAACCGAATCCACTGTATAATCAGTTCATAACCTCTAACCGTCGAAAGACAACATTAAGTCATTAATCGCGACTGGTAGTTTTAGCTCCTCTCTTCGAGTAGAGAGTAATATAAAATAAGATTAAATTGAATTGAATAAACGCATGAAAATAAACTTTGTTTTTTTTTATGTTGAATGTTTCAACCAAACATAACTCGAGTGACACATTGAAAATCCACATTTAATGCGGCAAAATTGAGCGCAGCATCGCTTTAACATGTGGACTGGAATTTTAAATGGCCAAATTATTGGACTATTCGAGCTTTCGGAGAACTTAAGTGCCGAGACATATTTAGATTTTTTAATGAATCATTTACCCAATTTATTGGAAGACGTCCGCCACTCAGTACTTTTGCAAATATGTGGTATCAGCACGATGGCTGCCCAGCGCATTATGCCCGTACAGTAAGAGAGTTTCTCGATCGAGAATATCCCGAGAAGTGGATAAGGCGGTCTGGTACAATTTCGTGGCCGGCACGTTCACCTGACCTAAATCCCCTCAACTGGGGAGCGGTAAAAGAAAAGGTTTAAACGAAAGAAATATTGTAGAAAATTTGGAGGAACTCCGCCGAAAAATTGCGGAAGCCGCTGAAGCCATTAGTTCCGGAAAATTCGCCCGGCTTATAACTCGATCCTTTTTAAGAAGATGTCGTGCTTGCATTGCAGCTGATGGCAAACATTTTGAACATTTGTTGTAAATTGATTTTTTTGTTCAATAAATTACACTTTTGCCTAAATGAGATTATTACTTCTTTTCACCTCAATTAAGAGATAATATACTTGTAGGAAGTGTCGTACCATTTTGGAATCTGGACAAAATGCGCCATCTTTTACAGTTACTTGCCCAAAACCGCGTGGTATTTTTTTTTACAATGTAGTCAGTTGAAGTTGGGATAAGTGATAATTTTGAGTAAAAAATTGGGGAAAAAAGTCATATTTTATTTAAAACCAATACAGTAATTTTTACTTTTAAATTGTGATTTATAGAAGTTAGTCAGGGTTGCTTCATAAAAAAAAAATAAAAAAATGAAAATTTGTAATAACAGTACTTAAAAAATCATCACAGGGTATTAATTTTTCCAATTCTTTTTTGAATGTCTATAAGTCAAAAAATAATTGACGGAGACTTTTTTTAATACTTTTTTGATAACTGCCACCACTTGGCCTATCACCGGTTTCCGGGTTGACGTTGGGGTTTGGGACACCCTGTATAATATATACATATATAATGTACGTGTCACACGCAAACCAATCTATTTTTAGAATTCCTCCACAGCTGAATAAATAATAAAGATAACGACCGAAGCAAACCCAAGCATTCTTATGATATTCATCCTTGACCCTGTATGCGGTCAACATGGTGTGAATGGACGTACGCACACACAGGAACGGGGTAATAATTCCCTCTTCCATTTTAAGTCATATTTTAGTACTTAATTTAGAACATAAGATTATTGTATAAATAGTGTAGAGTTAAGTTAATAAAATCAGTTTAATAACGAGACTCATTCCGGTAGCAATTGCCTGTTTCAATTTTATATGCAGATTACCACTGCTTTCCTTTGGATAAACATGGTAAGTCCTGCGGAGATTAATTCTGCAAGATAGAAAATTCTGGCAGATACCTATCAAAGAGCACAGACTACACACAGGCTCTACTAGACTCTCGTCCAATAACTTACAAAAGTCCCTTTTTCTCTTTTTCCGTGGTTTACGTGGCAAATCGACGAACATTGGCGAATCGACAAACATTACATGGCGATCCTGCAAATATCGTTCCAGAATCTTGTAATGAATCAGTTTTGACGCATGGCCGTCATTTTTGCTTCGAAGTATTTTTCACAAATATATTTGTCTTGATGTTGTCAAAATAAATGTATTTGCGAAAATCGATTTGAATATTTAAATTTGACGGTTATGCGTACGAAAACAAAAAGATCCCATTGAACCCACTCACTTCAGTCTTTTTGAAGGTGTGCGGGAAATGTCATTTTGGGACAAGAATGACTGGCGATTAGGGGAGTTGGTTTTCACACGGCGGCCGAAAAGGTCGTTTTTATTTTGGATGGCGGAGCCGCTTCTCGGCGGGTGTAGTGGTGTCGTCGGGGGGGGGGGGGGGAGCTTTGTCAATGACTTAGAGAGTCCGGTGCGAGAGTGGAGTTTGAGCGTGCCGGCGGCCGAAAATTGGAAATTAAGTGGCGCACCCGCTTCGCTGTTTTTTTGTGTTTTGAGAAAGATACGCAGGATAAGTGTTGCATGTGCCCAAACCCAGTCATACCAAGTTAAAAGATGCAAATGCAATGCATTGCCTCGGTCCAAAACAACACTGATGAGACGGACGAAGGAGAAGTTTCCCCGGAACGGGACAAGATAAGTGCCGCGTGAATGCATTAGTTTCTGCTGTCTGATGTTCATGTTGTCATTTGTTTGTTATGTAGTTATATATTTATTTATTTGTGCTGTTATGTATTGTGATTGCCTGTTTGAGTGTGAATGCGGAATGAACGAGTGGATGCTGGAGGTTTTGAATGTCGTATGGATGTTGTTATGGATGATTTTTATTGCGTGCATGTTGTATTCTGTGTTGCTGTAAATATGGTATGAATGTGAACGATTGATTGGGTGAATGTGGTGCGAACCGGTTACTGAATATTTTGATTGATTTATTTATATCTATCTTTATTTGCATGTTTATTTATCTATCCATTTAATATATTTATTTATTTATTTGTACATATGTTATATGTTTGCATGTTGCATATAAGTTCTATTTTTTGTGAATACGTCGCAGTAAACCTCGCTATGGCGATCGAAGGCTTCTAAATGAGCCTGCGACTTACATTCCATTCTAAACCCGGATTGAACTTCGCTCGAGCTCACACTTCGGCCTACACTGCTTAATAAAAAAAAACGTTTACTGGTATATGTAGTATCCGTACTCAAGAATATACTGTTCCCCAAGATGGTAGTTTAATTCGTACTGATATTATATGTAAGTGAGCATAAATGAAAAAAAAACACATGAAACCAAGTAACTGTATCGGTATTTAATTTCTAACGTACGTTATTTACGATTATTGCTTGCTTAGGGAGGTCCCCACATATTTTTGTCGGCCATGGGACCTCATGGTAGGGTGGGTGTAGACGGCCGAGAGTCCAATAAAACCTGGACCCAGCTGCGTGCACGAGGGCACCTGAGCCGTCCGACGATCATTCTTTCCCTATCGCCTTTGTTTTTTTAAACTCTCCATTTTTTTGTACCTCTGTTTGTGTGTTCTCTTCCCCAGGCCTATGAATTATATTAATACGGAAGGACAGGGGCAACGAGCGGCGAAAACCCCACCCACGTCTCCCGAACTGAGCTACAGCAAAGATAGGGCGCTACTTAGCTCGTTGAGGGGCCTATTTCTTCGCCAGATGGCAAGGCCCGACCTACACGGTCAGCATGCTACCTTAGGCTCCGTCCCCACGGGCATCTTCGGATGCCCACCAGACCGTCCATTACAATCTTTAATTACTTTCTGGACAACACCATGACCGGAATACTCGTACTTGGAACAACAACCCCCACATTCCACCATCGACAGGATTTAGGGTATGTATGCACTGCATACTTAATAATAATTCTGGACTCGTGACCCAAATCTGTTGGTGAAACAATAAACAAATGTTTTTGTTTTCTTAATTTGAGACGGCCAAGATTTCCCGCGGAGCGCGCGCAATTCGTTTACTTGACATGCATACGCGCCGATATCCTTTCCCGTGTGTGTCATCATGCATAGGAAAGAATATCTCATAATACCCCGCGGTGCATGAGTCATCTCCCACGAAGCAGATCGCACAACATCTGCGAGTAAAACGCCACGATCTCGGAGGGACAACTCGACGAGTAAAAGATGTTTATGATAGGGTTTATATCCTAATATATGAGTCATAGGGAAAAATGTATTTTGTATTTTCCCTAGAAACTCATTAGGCTTAGGTAGAGATAAGAATTAGTATTTAAGAAGATAGTTCGTAGGATAAAAACCAATCGTTTAAGTACCACCGGACCATAAGGAGTCCGGCCCTTTACGCGTATAATAAAGAATTGATTATTTTAAGGACGGAAGTCTGTTTTAATTCTTAACTCATGCCCATCCGTTTTACATTACGTGTATACGGAACGAGGTCCGTTTTCGTGTGTGGTCATAAAGTAAAAGGTCTACTTTCGTGTCGTCACTAAATTTCATTTGTTTTAGGATACAAATGAAATTGGTGAAATTGTTACAGGCCAAAACAGATTTCGGTCATCGAGGTCTATTTACATTAATGATATTTGTAGATACAAGACCATGTATGTAATAGTTTTAAGTACATAGGCTAAGGAACCAAAAATGTATAAAAAGGGAGCAATTTGAAATAGAAGGATCATTATCTTGACAGAAAACAAATCGGCAGCATTGCCTTCTTTTCTTAAAGACAACATCAAGTTGTTTTTGCAGTCACCAACTGCAGATCTTCAAGATAAGAAAATGGTGAGTCGCATCTCCGGTTAGGAATTCGGCAGTGAATGCCTAAAATATTAGCGTGGCTTGTTCGCTAGGTAAACATAAACTTGCCGCCCCCTTTCCTTTGCTAAAATATTCTCTCTCTCTCCTCTCCTCTAAATGTGATGCCTCACACTACAAGGATGAAATAAAGGAGGAGTTTAACAAGTTGTTTAGCAAGATAGAGGAGCTAATCGAATACGTATCGAGAGCTACAACCGATACAGAGACCCCAAATTATACAACGTCAATCATCAAACGAAGCCCAGACGATAATCCCAAAACATCGATATCGGAGCTTCGAACTGGACCCTTGCCCATCACTATAGAGGAGTATCGGACTTAGGAACAAGAAGCCGATTTCGGAAGCCACCACCCTACCGAAAAAAAAGAAGTCTCGAGGAGGTAAAGCCTTCAGGAGAAGGAAGCAATTGTCATTTTTATATAAACACCGCAATATGGCAACCTCTTCCAAGGAAAAGGCAGAAATCTTCAAATTAATAAGCAGCATCAGGAAAGGACTTTTGGGACAACAAGAACTAACAAAAACAAATATGTAGAAATAAGAGAGAAATCTAAACTTATAAACCTAATTATAGTATCAAATATTAAGTATACAGAATAGAAATTTATACAAATAATGCATAATTTTTCTTGGAAGCAGAAAGCCACCACTAGAGATATTTTTATCCCACTCAGTCGTCGTCTCTTTTTTTTTTGTCAGCCAAATTGTTTTTCTTCTTCTTGAAATGTTGAGCTGTTGAGATCGATGGCGAGTTGATGTTCGGGGAGTGAGTCTCACACTAACGGCTACAGCAGCCACATTCTCGTCTGTGCGCACCGTACGACGACGGGGACCATGAGTGTTGTCACATGCCAGTCTCATGAACTTTTTGCACACACTTGCGTATAGCAGGCGCGGTGGGTGCTTCATTTCGGCCAAAACTTCTTTTGAAAAAACGCACTTTTTAGGCTACACAGCACTCATTTTGGAAATAAGTTTTCAATATTTTCCAACGTTATTCAAGTGTAAAGCGACTCATTTCGTTCTGCGGAGGTATGATGATACTGACTTTCTGTCAAGACTTCGAGCGGGAAACAGCTTTCACTGTCAAAATAACCTATGATTTAAAAAGAAACCACTAGATGGCCAGTTAGAAAAAAAAACTATGATTATATGAAATTCAAGGGAAGCACAGCACGGTGTGTAGATAGGTAGGTGCATTGAGGATCATAAATTCGTGAGTATTTTAGATTTTTTATGGCTTTCTCGGTGTTTTGCATTGTTTTGTGGGTGCTAATGGTTCTTCATTCGAAATTTGGAAAGTGTCTGGATGTAGTTGTTGACCTGTGATGTGTGAAACCCGTGAACAGACATTGACACTAGTAGCACGGATAACAAATAAAACTGTAAAACGAAAATAAATAATGCATAGTCGATACACGACAGCACAAGCGGTAACCCCATGACGATACACCGAAGGAACGGCGAACTCGGTGTGTAAACAGCGAACGAGATCGGGCGATAGGCGCAAGGCGAAGGCAGAGTGGCAATGGCGAATGCGCACTCACTTTCATTCGAGTATTCATCAGCGGCGGACGTGTCTTTTGCATAGGCGGTGTACTGTAGAATACTTTTTTCCTTATCAATAAATTGTTGGCATTTTAAATTCATTATTGGTGTTGTTATTTTGGCGATTTTCTGCTGGTTAGTTTTCGGACTGTTACAAATTTATCAAAGAAATTCGAGTGCAAATCGAATCATTAACAGGTATCTTTTTTTTCACCTTCTGACAATTAACACATAACTGTGGTAGCTTCAAGGGGAGATACCATTCACCTCCCCATAACCATCATCACATACAAAGGTCTCGAAAATGAGGTCCTCTACTATATTTTGCATCTCATATTACGACTTCGGAATAAAAAGAAGCTACTTTATAAGTAATAATACAGTATACATATATACCACACCATATAGGATATGCTAGAAAGCCCACACTTACCATTTATAGCACAATTCAAAATATGTACAAGTTTCCAATCAACCAACAAATTATATTCCCCGCGATTACCAGTATAATTGCACAATTCCCATTTGCATACCTGCAGGTTCTAATTGTTCTTGCACCTGTCCAACTTTGATTTAGGAGACGGTGAAGATGTACCCGATCTCACTAACAACGAGACTTCTCTAATACTCAAATATGTACGTGCATGTATACGTATATAATATCGTGCCAGCAGACCATACTGTATTTCGACACACACCGTAATCGTTCATTCACAACAATTCGCCTATTCAAATACCGGTCGGACTCTATGTTGAAATTGTTGTTGGGTCGGGTCTGGGCTCGGAGTCGGGTTCGTTGTCTTGAGCACCGAGCTCGACACCAACTCACAGCCAACCCAAACAACAACTACAATATAGGATCAGAAAAGGTAGTCGCGCGAGTTAAGGAACATTTATGTGCACATGCACACTTGTTTGTATATTAAAGATAAGAGATTCATATACATAATAGAATTTATGTTAGAGATAAGAAATGCATTCTTGCATACATGTTAGAGATAAGTATTCTAAGCGCAATGTAAGACGAGTTATAATTAGATAATAAGAAATTATCTTTAGAGCATAAGGTCCAATATTGTATAGATAAGTAAAAGATATAAATAGGGATGATGCAGTACGATGCACATCTCAGTTCAAGAAGAATGTTTGAAAAATAAATTACGTATTCAAGAAACTTCAAATGTTATTGTGATCAAATTTAACTGGGGTCTCAACCGGGATGTTGTGTTTTGCTAACGTAAAAAATAGTTGTGTAAAAGTCGTGAAAAATTTAAAAAAACGAAGTGATTACACTAGGCGCAAATCCTAATTGTTTGCAATTCAACATCAACCAGCCAACTTCTGTAGCGTTTATCAGTCAACAGTACCAAGCCGAATACAAGGACATTGGACGAGATTAAAATAGCTGCCGACGTCTAAACTATCATCCCAATGACGAAAAACTACGGGATCAATCAAAGGTATCCAGCACAAAACGGGAAAATCACAGGTATCCGGATTTTATTTACACTTAGATAAGCAGCGAATATTTGTGAGTACTTGTGGCAAGTAGGGGCATTACAAAGCCTAGAAAAGAATATAAAAATTTACCCTTCAAAATTGAGGAAATAACAAAAAAATTAAAAGGACTAGTGATCGCGAAACCAAAAAACCCACAATGGAAATCGGTGCTTTACATGCAGAGTGCGATATTCTTAAGCAACAGGTGATATTAATGCAACAGTAAATAATAGCACATAATGAAAAAATGGCTGAACTTAATTCCCAGATTTTAGTACCTGTAACAAACTCTTACACTGATGAGAATTGCGAATATACTGACCCTTCGCAAATAAATTTAGATATATTCAAAACTTTACAATCTTTCTCGAGAATTAGTAAAGAATATCGACCATGGAGAAAGATGGCGATGATTTTGTTCAATATGATTAAACCATTTAGATCCCACAATGTGCATAAAGAAGCTTTATTTTTGATAAGATCTAAGATTACTGGATCAGCAGCAGAGGTCCTCATTAATAATAATACGTGTCAGAATTTTGAAGCCATAATAGACCGCTTAGATGCCACTTATGCAGATAAAAGGCCACTCTATGTGCTTGAGAATGAGATGTCCAGAATCAAGCAAGGTCCGCTTAATTTAGATCAATTCCATGATAAGATTAATCAATGGGTGGTATGCAAAAAGCTTTGGCTCAGTCTCAGTACACTGAGATGTGAGACGGAGTTCAAAGGTACCGAGACAGAGCCTTTGCAAAGAGCAAAAGCTCGAATGCGTATGCAAAACCTTTGTCTCAGTTCGTTGTCTCAGTCTCTGGTTAACAATTGCGAAGATGAGTTCACAGAGTGAGTGTAGTGAAGAGGAAACACAAGTCAAAAGGGCAATTGATGAAAATAACTGTTTTCTTGTGCAGTTCATTAAAAACAATTCTATTGTTTTATCAAAAAGCCAAGTACCCGAAATTAAAAGAAAAAAGAAACTCGCTTTACAAACATTCAAATCGGAGTATGAAAGCAAATTTGGTAAACCAATTCAAATTGCACAAATTTCAAAAAAAAATCATAAATATCAAAGCTAGGCTAAAAGACAAATGTGACACAAATAAAACGGGAAATAGAAAAATAAAATTAAAACCGTGGGAAAAAGATTTACATGAATTAATTAATGGTGATTCACCAAATCCAGTGCTTAATATTTTAGATTGGAAGGTAAGAATATTTTATTTGGTAAGTAATACATGAGTGTTACTAACACTTTAACATATTTACAGGTTCAGTAACTGCAGGAACAAACCAAAATAAACGCCCCGAAGTTTTCTGTATTACAGACGATTCCTCTTCTTCTTTTGCTCAAGCAAAAGAAGTACCAATTTGTACATCAAGAAAGAGAAAACAAGACACCAACGATATTTTGCAGCAGTATGAAACGGAGGAGACAAAAAATCTATCAATGCTAGAGCTGCAAAGGCTAGTTTTGTTGAAGCAAAATCAAGTTCTCTCAAAAAAACTTAGGCGTTTGACTGATCACAAGAGTTACAATCTTGCAGATGAAATTGAAGTACATTTCGATAAATATTGAATCTTTGTTTTATTTATATATAAATAAACTAAACATTACGTTGATTAAACAAAATCAGTGCAATTTCATTTCTTCTTCTTTTTCCTTGTTCCGTTAGCATTACAGATCTTCTAGAGCCGTCAGAGGAGGGAACTTCACTTGCTGTAATTTGTTCTTCTTCGTAATCTACCGTATTTTCGACTTCCCATAGGAAATGTTTTGATATGTTATGCAGAACAAAGCAGGCCAAAATTACTTTTGGTGCATTTTGTGTAGAAATTCGTAGCTTGTACTGTAGACAAGGGAATTTCTGTTTTAATTGACCAAAAGCACGTTCAATTATCACTCTTTCTTTGGTCAATACACTATTATAATTTTCTTCTACACCAGTAGATGTTCTTCGAAATGGCGTCATTATAAAAGGAGTGATTCCATAGCCCTCATCAGCGATGAGGACACACGTAGGATTATTAAGGAGTGCCTTGTAAATTGCTGAATTTTTAAAAATTCTGGAGTCATGAACCGAGCCGGGCCATGAAACATCCACACTAGTAAACTTTTCAGCTCCATTGCATGTCGCTTGCACGTTAATTGAATAAAAACCTATAAAGAGATCACAAAGTAATTTTGAAGTCTTAGAGCTCAGCTAACAACAGTGACACTTTATCAGATTCACTAAGTTTAGGCTTACCTTTTCTGTTTACATACTCTCCACTATGCTGCTTTGGTTTACTTATTCGCACGTGCGTGCAGTCGATTGCTCCAATACATGACGGAAATCAATTTTTCTGCTGCCATAAGGACTTTTCAGAGTCATTTTCCTCCGTATTCATAGGAAACTTTATCCAGTGTTCACTTTTTTCAACTATTTTTTCCGCAACTTCACTAACTATTCTGGAAACGCTGGATTGACTTATTTCAAAATCTTCCGCTATGCCAATTTGAAATCCCGGATCTCCAACAAATCGCAAGAAAATCATCATCCTGGTTCGATTACTTATTTTCCCTCCACGGAAATCCTCTCTGTTTTGGAAAAAGTGTTCAGTTAGCCAATCCACTTGTACCGGATTAAATCTATAAAGACTTTTAAAGTCCCGATTTTGCGCAGTGGTACCGAGAAGGTTTAAATACGCAGCCATTTGACCTAATGAGACAACAAATTTGTAGTCTCGACTTTTTATGAGCTTAACCCTCATTGTTGTGAGACATTGCCATGTTTTCTGCATACGAGAAATTAAAACATGAGATCTGTCTCATTCATTTAGCAAAAGCTCAGTCTCTGAGATCTGTCTCATTTTCTTTTTGCATACGAACCCGAGCTAAAACTATGAAAAGTGAGACTTGAGTCTGAGCGAAAGCTTTTTGCATACCACCCAATGTCTCAATTTAATAATTTCTAAAATTGAGATGTCTTATAATAATCAACACGCCATTGATGCTTTGACTGCAGAAGCCGAGCTTAAGGCTATTCGCACCTTCACTTTGGGAATAAACAGTAATTCTACACGTAACATGTTATATGGAAATAATCCCCGCACTCTTGGAGAAGCGTATGCTCTAGCCCAAACAATGTACCATGATGTACAATACCAAGGTCTCGATCAACAACCCATCAGATACCAACCACAATATCCTCCTCCTCATACTCCACGAAAGCAACATAATCCATTTCGACAGAATGCACAATTTCAAAATAACCCTCCAGAACCAATGGAGCTAGGTAGTTCCAGTAAGTTTAGAAGATCAACACAGTCACAGCCCATCAGGGGAGACCATGCACAACCATTAGCTAATTTCCGTCCACCATTAAACAATCAAAGTCTTAACCAATTAATTCATTCAGATTCAGCATCCATGAAAGTGAATATCCCAGAAGAATCAGAATATCAAGAAGAAAACGCGGGTGCTTTTTTAGAATTTTGAATGACTTGCCGTGTCTAATCTTAAAAACATCGGATAGCAGGTCAGAAATCAATATATTAATAGATTCAGGAAGTACAAACAATTATATAAGTAGTAAATGTAACATAGGAAAAAAATGTAAAACTAAATAAAATTATAACTACTAGGACTATTGCATGAATTTCAAATAAATGATGTACAAATTCTTGATATCTTAAAATCAGATGCAGATTATAAATTTACAAATATCCAGTCTCTTAACAAATTTTTATACCAATCGAAGAACACCCTATCAGGAGCATAGTTATTATAATCGGCAGTGTTCTATTGATTATTACTTCTGTAGAATTACTTAATAATATACCAGAATTAGTTTTATGACGACCAAGGGATCGTCTCATATTGAATGTAGAATTGTTTGTACATTAAATTTAATGACGACCAACGGATCGTGTCATATGATAAGATCCATGTGGCACGGTCTTCGTATCTCCTTAAGATTGGATCGACAAGTAAATGTTGATCCTTGTGCGTGAGAATTAATTTTATGTGCGTTGCTGTGGTCTTAAGTCACCAGTAATAAAAATATGATGGCTTAGGATTTTTATGTATGGCAATAAAATTGGTGTGCACGTGCAAGGATCTTAGATCGTAAATTTAGTAAATAGAAGATAGATTTTTCATACATGAGGTTGTTGTATAGTTTTAAGTATATATAAAATAGATAAAAATAAACGCACTTTGTGTCAGTGTCCGTTTAGAATTAAACCGTGTTGTGTGTTATTATTAAAAAATCAATCCCCAAATCAGTTTAAACAACTTCCATACTACTTTTAATAAATCTTTATAAAAGATACAACGAATGTAAAGCAATAAAATTAAAGAAAAAATCAGATGAAGCATATCTAAGAGTCCTAAAAGAAAATAACGCTGAACATTTGTTTAAAATATAGTTAAAGTAAAAATGAGGACATTTTTTATGAACAAAGGGGAGAGTTAAGGAACATTTATGTGCACATGCACACTTGTTTGTATATTAAAGATAAGAGATTCATATAATAGAATTTATGTTAGAGATAAGAAATGCATTCTTGCATACATGTTAGAGATAAGTATTCTAAGCGCAATGTAAGACGAGTTATAATTAGATAATAAGAAATTATCTTTAAAGCATAAGGTCCAATATTGTATAGATAAGTAAAACATATAAATAGGGATGATGCAGTGCGATGCACATCTCAGTTCAAGAAGAATGTTTGAAAAATAAATTACGTATTCAAGAAACTTCAAATGTTATTGTGATCGAATTTAACTCGCGTTCTGTCGCTGTGCACTTATGCGGAGCGCGTCGCGGTGGTAGAGAATGACTTGTTTGACTACTTTTCTCGAGTAAAATTGTATGAATACGGTTCGCGTATGAGTGGTCCGACCAATCCGACGGATTAGTTCATGCGTCTATGGCTTGCATTACGCCCGAAACACGTGTCTGTGGCAATAAAAATAAATTCGCAGTATAAAGGGAACAACAGTATTTTTATTGAAACATGGAAAATACGAATTTTGTAGATTGCCATTGGGAATTGAAGAATGCAACAAACATTTTCCAAAAGGGCAATGTTAGGTTCCACCCTTAAGTTTATCGCTGGGACCCCGGACCATTCCGATTTTATTATACTTAACGAAAAACAATCTACAATCCGCCGTTAAATTAAAAGTGCCGTGAAATCAATCACGACACTTTTAGTTTCTGGACGAATTGTATATCAGGCTAGATTCAACCCATTTATACAGCCATCGATCCGAATTCGATCTGTGTCGATTCCTCGTTAGCTACAGTCATCGGTCCGGAATCGATTCCAGTCATTGATCCGGATTCGATTCCACGTTGACTACAGTCATCGATCCCAATTCGACCCCAGTATCGATTCCACGTCGACTCCAGTCATCGATTCTCCATCGACTACCGTCATCGATTCCGGATCGATTCCTGTCCTCATTTTCGGTATCGCAAAAGCGGCCATGCCCATACAAATATCTCCGACGTGTCTCCGATAAAGTCATCGATTCCTTAGTAGACAGTCATCGATCCAGGACCGGTCCAGTATCGATTCTTGTCCGACTGGGAATATTGTAAACCCCCTAATATTATCTGACTATGAAATAAGAAATATTATGAAAAGTGAGGAAATTAATGTTAACATGAATGATTTGTTCAAAGTTTCTGATGTAAAAATTTATTCAAATAATGAATAGTATACCCTGTACCTCACAATAATACTATCATAGATTTAAGAAATACAAATGTATCTTTATGTAAAACTGGAAGTCGACCACAAAAAATGTAAACAAGCCTTTGAAGCTTTTATTTTGTGAAGATGGCCCTTTTGACCACTGTTTCTCGCAAATGATAAATAGCAACACAGCGACTTGTAAAACAACGACATCATATCACATTTCGCCAATCGAAGTAATTGACAGCAATGTACTCCGGGTAAACGAACAATATGTAAACGAAGCAGACAACGAAGTCAACATATCAGGTACGTTCCTGATATTTTACAAGGAAGATATTACCATCAAAGGTACTGTATATCGAGCAACCGAGAAAAGTCCATCCTACAGCCGAATCCAGCCAATATGTTCCATCTCAACAGTTTAAACCATACAACGCCCCTGACGTTGCCTTATTTACATCAGATACAATAGTCTTCTACGATTCACACTAATCTCAGGCTGGTTCCCAGAGTAGTTTTTCTTTGGGTCGGTTTCTTTTAAGTGAACTCTGGGTATCACAACGGATCTATTCGTCTGGTCTAAGTGAGTCGTGTAGAGAGTATTTGCTCTTGCACGACAGCCCCGTTACCTAACCTAACCTACATCAGATACATCTGAACAATTTGGAGAAAATTAAACAGTTTGATAAACAAATACAATTCCAAAACTGACTCTTCTACCTAATATTACTTGCAGCAGGCATGAACACAAAGTGACGTTTAGTAAATTTTCAAAATTTGTGATGTGTGCGAAAAAATTTCTTTGTTTGCTCGTGATTTTTTCAATATTTTACCAATGCCACCGACCGTAATGTAATGGAACATTTCCTGTTGCTCACGGCGGCAAAAATTATATATTAAGGCATTTGAGATCGGACAAACACAAAAAAGTACTAACAGCCGCAAGTTCATCGTCATCAATAACAACTTTCTTCCGACAAGAAAAGTACGGTGACAAAGAAGCGGAGCTGGCAAAAGCCGAAGGTTTATGAACTTTCCATATGGTTTGTCACAACCAAAGTTTTCGATCGATGGAATGCATTTCCAAATTAATACAAAAAATTTTTGATAAGAAGTTTTGCTGCGGAAAAACTAAGTGCGAAGCTATTGCAAAAAATGTGATTGCACCATATTCCTCAAATACGCTCAAGAGGGAACTTAGCGAAGTGCCATTTATCTGTATTTTTACAGATGCATCAAACCACAAAGACATCAAAATATTTCCAACGCTAGTGAGGTATGTACTTTCAGCCTACAGCTGGAATTAACATCAAAATATTAGATCTCACGGATTTACCTGGCGAAACCGCAGATATTATATACGACTCCCTAATGGAGATTCTTGAAAAGCACAATCTTAAGGAGAAAGTTGTTGGATTTTGTCCGGATAACGTCAATGCGAATTTTGGAGGCGTTCAACGTCAGGGTCAGAGTAACGTTTTCAAAAAAAAAACTCAAGTTGGTTTAAAAATACAAATAATTGGTGTGTGCTGCGCAGCACATATTGCACACGATGCCATCCAAACGGCGGCAGATTTATTACCAGTAGACGTGGAGCATGGGTCATTTGAAAAGTTTCCGGCCTTATCGACATAAAGTAACTGTAGAAAAAATTTCAAGTCCTTCTGATCGTTACTTTGTCTATGGCACTCTTCCAAAGTTGTCAGCTGACATTGTCTGTCAACAATGGATAAAATCGAGTATCGCGCAGTTATAAAATTCCTTCATTTGAAAGGGGATAAAGACTCAGGAAATAAAAGATGAGTTAGACTCTGTATACGGTGAAGCCTCCCCTACATTTACAACGGTAAAACATTGGGTGGCTAGTACAAACGTGGTCGTACGAGCATTTTAGACGAGGAACGTTCCGGACGCCCGAAAATCGCTACAACTGACGAAATGGTCGATTTTGTGCATCAAACTGTGATGGAAGATCGTCGATTGACTATTAAGAATATTGCTGAGGTTTGTGGGATATCCTCTGAACGAGTGCACAAGATTTTACATCAAGATTTGGGTATGAGAAAATTATGCGCGCGCTAGGTGCCGCGCTTGTTGCCGATCGACCAAAAGCGCATACGGATGGACATGTCGCGCGAGTGTCTTAGCCTGTATACACAAAATCCAGCGGAATTTTTGCGGCGAATGATAACCGTCGATGAAACCTGGATACACCACCATACAGCTGAGACCAAACAACAGTCAATGCAGTGAATTGCGGTGGGGGAACCAACTCCGAAGAAGACAAAGGTCGTTCTATCTGCAGGAAAAGTGATGGCGACAGTTTATTTTTGGGATAGCCGTGGAATCATTCTCATCGATTACCTTAAAAAAAGGGTGAAACAATCAACGGACAGTACTACGCTGCTTTGTTGGATAAATTAATGGCCATAATTAACCCTCTAACCGGCAAGCGTTCCTGTAGGAACGCATCACCAAAATCAAATTTCCTTGTCAGGTAGAAACATTTACATGTGATCCTGAATTAGAGTCTAACGACAACACTTCAGGTAGCACATGTGTCAAAAGACGAACGCGATCTGGCGTTTCGTTAGTCATTTATGATTAGTTTTGTGTCCGGTTTCGAGTCGTGAGCAGGAAAATTTTTTTTTCCGATACATTATTTTCAAAGTTGATAAAAACATTGTTATAACAGTTCAGTTCATCAGAACATTTTCTCTGCGGTATATAAACGTTTTTTAAGTGAAAAGTGCCATCGTTTAGTGATTTGGTTGATTTTAACGCAGTGCAGGTGAGTAATTGTGATGCGGTCCTACAGGAACGCTATATTTTTTCCGTTTTGCTGTTTTTCCATTGTTTCTATTTTTCCTCACCTTTTCCGTAGAAATGAGTAATAGAAGGCGAAATACATTTAAATTGTGTGAATTGAGTGAGGAAGAGGTGATGGACCTCTTGAATTCTGTGGAATCAGACGAAGATGGCAGCGATTTTGATTGCGACGACAGCGTGTCACTCTCCGATCTCGATCTACGTCATCATCAGTGAAATCCATGGACGCCAGGCGGGTGGATATTTGGATCTATTTGATGTCACGAATTGTCCAATAAATTTGAGCGTAGCGGATTTACAGGCTTCCGCGTCCGAAAAAAACGCGGTTCAAACAAAAGAGTCGCATAATATCAAACAATCTCAAGTTGTTGATGTTGCCTAGCAACGAGTCAAGTGTTTCCTGTGAGAAACGAGAAGTGCGCATCAAAACGAACTCCAAATTGGGAATTAGCGCAACCGGTGTGAGTGTTCAAAACACGAAGACAGCCTCAAGTTAGGCATAAATAAGGTAAGTGTAGATTTTTCTAGCGAAGGTAGTAAGACAGATTTTGGCATGTCTGAGCTGGAGGTACAGGGGGTAACCTCTGTACCGTCAGACATCATGATGGAAAAAGACCGACAGATAAACGAATTATTAAAGCTCAAAAAGACTTGACAAGCCAATTAGCAGACATGATGAGAAGTCTGATGGCGACTCAAGCCGCCCTCGAAGAGCAAAAAGCTCTTAATATTGAACTCCTTCAGGAGATGAAGGCAATTAGAAAGGAGCAAAGCTCCAAAAAATCGAAAGGCCCGAATAAACGCAAAAGACTTGCTCTATCGCCATCCGGCTCCGGACGGACGATGTTATGGATCATTCCATAACATCTGACCTATACGACGAGTTCCCTATCCTCCCTGACCCTGCCACAATAACCCAACCAAGAATTACCCCAAAACCCACCACGAATCCCGCCCCAAAACCGACGGTCATCACAAAAATTCCGGTTAAGGGAAAAATCCCGGTAACTAAGGTTACTACTCAATCCCAGACCAAGAACCCCGTCCCAGTGGCAGCTAATCCCTCTTCTTCCATAGACGCCACTCCTGCTCCAGAACAGGACGATCCAAATAAGGTGGTTCCCGTGATTTTACGGGAACCAGAACAATGGACGGCAGTTGCCCGGTAACTCAAACTATCTGGGTATCCAGACGCGGTTCTTGACTGTAGTCCTAAGAAGAATATTCAAAATTCCATGGTATGTACGGAACGTTGACATACATAGGGACTTTAACATCGACACAATTGACAAAATAATACGGGACAAAGCACTGAAACTGTTTGACAAGATCGACGAACATGACAATACAACCTTGGATATTTTGAAATTCTCCACCGGAGGTAGAGAAACCTATCCTCACCTTCGGAGTGTCATAAACTGAAAGCCGCAACCGGGGTTGTACCAATAACATAAGAAAAGCTATGATTGCGATGGGCTCATAGAGCCCACTAATAAAATGGAGTAAGAGTGTTTATGACACTAACTCCACGTACAACACAGTTCAGGGTAACGGTGTGAAAGTCGAATTCAGAGTTCAACCCAGAACAGTATATTTCTGATCAAAGTCTAGGGCAGTTCACAAATCAAGTACAGTTCATAAGTTAAGTGATAAATCGATATCTTAAATTATAAGAAAATTATAATTTAGTTATAATAAATACATAATAACGGAAAGTTAAGTGGTTTTATTTCAAAGTTGAAGTAATTGAAGGACGTGTTGTACGGGGCGAATTACATTGTCGACGGAAGCAGTCGCTGCCTCAATGTCCATTTGCTGGCAAAATGTTGACACTGCTTCTGCCGGCAATGATGGATACATTACATTGCCGGCAGAAAAAGAACATAGCATTGATTGCTGTCTGAGCTTAGTAAACGAGAGAGAATTCCTGCAAAATAACGGATCTATCGGATGATGGTTCGCAGTGAACCAATCAACGATCACCACATACCCCTAGCAACAAGGAGAGCGAAGTATCGCGATTGACCGAACGGGGAGTTGTTGGATCATTCGAAAAGTAACGCTTGAGACGAGCGGTCGATTTTTAGGTCGCGGTCGTACCGGGGACTTGCTCACCCACGTGTGATAAGAGTGAATTTCATCCGTCGAGAGGACGGACGGCGGGATTGTTATTCTTTTTTTTTAATATTTTCGCCTGTTCGAATAAACAAGTATCGCGTATTTGCGAGTGCTATACCGTCGTTATGTATCTTTTTTGTGCAAGTGCATAATAGCAAACAAATTTGGCAGAATTGTAACTCGCCATTCCCAGAAGAAGACGACGACTCTGAAACAAAAAAGGGGGCGATTGTGGTGGGTCTCGTAGTCTCGCGCAAGGGGGAAATGGGAAAACGTCCAATTTGTTTAAACATTTTTGAAAAACATAATATAACTCGGGCGACATTTTAATCGAGAAATGTCGGTTCTCGGTCGGTTTGCGGCGTGAAAGTGGAATATGTTGTGTAGTGGAGTATTTGTTATGTGTTCAGAGATCCCGTCATTTTGCGACAACCTGAACAGTGGACGACTTTAGCCCGAGTTAAGGCACACCTTTATCCCTACTAACCTTTAACCCTCAATGTGTATGAATATTAAGAAAATAGAGATAAGAAAAGATGCATTTTCGAGACAGAGATAAGAAACATGTTTATTAGGGAAACATGTATTAGGAATAGAGATAAGCTAGTGTTAATATATTATGTGTAAGAAATTTATAAATACCGAGGATACTTTGTAACGTGGTAGTCAAGTGAAGTGAATTTTGGAAAGCGGTCACGCTGATCGAAAATAAAATGTAACCAACATTAAACATCTTTTTTATTTCACAAGTCAACTGAAATTAATTCCCGTCAGCTAAAGCACCATAACATAAACTATGTGACAGCTAAACGGATACATAAACTATGTGACAGCTAAACGGATCTATCTGGGCATCCAGATAGTACCGTCTACAGTTAACGACCACAGGAGGTTGACAGGATTTTTCACAGAGAGAAAAATCCAACACCATACGTATCTCCTTCCAGAGGAGAAACAACTCAACGTGATAATCCGTGGTCTGGAGGGTATCTCCCCCGAAGACGTCAAGGAGGACCTCGTAAGTCAGGGTTTCCACCCTACCGAGTGTATCGAAGTTGAGAAAGGTGCTTCTTCCGAAAACGGAGAAGCACATTTTCAACATCACGGATATCTGCGGCCTCTCCGGGTTACAGATCGAAGCCCAAAAAGCAAGATCTGGCCAGGTCCAGTGCCACAACTGTCAGCAATTCGAACATGCAGCCAGCAACTGCCATGACCAATCTAAATGTGTGAAGTGCGATAGCCTCCACCATTTCACCAGATGCACGAAGAAAGAGACTGATAAACCGAAATGCATCAATTATGGGGGTGAGCACCCAGCCAGCTACGGTGGCTACCCACGTAATCCCGTCAATGTCAGGAGGTCGTATGCAACGATTGCACGAGCCAATGCTAACACACAACCTTTACCCATTCCCCAAGCCTCTCAACCCATCAACCCAACCATAATCCCCAACAATGGCCAAGCAGCTATATATTTTGCCCAGATGCAGGCACAGTGTAGACAGATGATGAAATCAATGATGGCAAATATGATTCAGGGTCGGTTTGCCGCTCAGAACTCACTTGGCCTCACTCCTACACTTCAAAATAATTAAGATGGCTGGTAATTGTGTTTCCACCATTTCGTGGAATGCTAATTCCATCCGAAAACAAAGGGGAGAACTCATCAACTTTTTACAAGAGTATCAAGTTGATGTAGTTCTCATCCAAGAGACATTCCTGAAACATGGGAACAACTTCCGAATACCCAACTACATCATGTACAGAAATGACATTTTGACTGGTAGAGGAGGAGGTACAGCCATCTTAATTAAAAGGAGCTTGAAACATCATCTGATACACATTCCTATCCTTAGTTGTGCAGACGCAACCGGCATTAAATTGCGTACGACCTTCCGAGACATTACATTAATTTCGGTCTACTTAAAACCTAGAGCCACTAATTTTTCAGAAAACCTGTGGGCGCTTTTACACAAAAAAAAATTAAAGTGCACAAAACTACCTTTAGTTTTGTTTTAGTGCGCGATTTATCTGTTGTCGGTGTCGATTTGTTTATTAGTTAGTTAGTGTTCATGCTCAGTGTATGTGATTTTGCCATATTCTAATTAATTACTATGTACAATATATCTAAGCCTTTCCAGATGTCGTTCAAAATATGCCAAACCATCGAACATGGGGTAGCAGTTCTTTGTGCTGTGCCTTCTGCTTGGAACTGTGGGGGAATTTTGTATTGGCCGAATGTGGAGAAAGTTTCAGCTATTTAGAAATTATTGAAAAATAGCCACTCGAAACCGGAAGCTGACTCTCAACCCTGCACCAGGAAAAGAGAGAAAATGAAAAGTTTCGAGGAAACTGAAGCGGAGATATCGAGAATGGGGTGCGAGAGCGATACCGAAGGATGCATCATCGTAACTGTCAAATCTCCACAAAAAAGGAAACCAGTAGCGATTTTACAGAAATTTTTAATGAAATGGTTGATTCTCCGGTATGTATTTTCTTATAAAAATTATAAAACCAGCCAAATAAGCAATTATTTTCTAACACAGACTGTTTTTTCACAAAGGAAAAGTCGACGGACCACTTTGTATAGTATAAATGTAATCGTATATTCAAATTTCACAAGTGATAACAGGGTTCCAACAATAATAATTCAGAATTTATGGTTTACAAGCAATAAGACGATATTCAAAGATAGTTACGGTCCAAATTTACAAGCATCAACGCGGTTTCAAAGTTTAACTATAATTGCTTCTGCACTCTAACATCGATAGATCCAAAGTGAGATTAACTAGACCAAAAAAAGGCGCCAAACTCGTTATTTCGTGAACATTAACGGTCGATAGATTTACGTCATTCATGACGTCAATCAAAGTTGATTTGTAGGCAGCATTAATTCCAATGGTAGTTATGATGTTCCACAGCAATTCGCATGACAGTAGTATCGAGGTTAGGTTCATTGTTTATGTTGACATACAAGTTGGTGGTCGCGAACAATTTGGGCAGTCGCGAACAATTTGGGCAGTCGCTTCGATAGATGGTCGAGAAATCAAATCAGATAAGTATATATCCAGTATAGTAGAACGCGATACTTTGTGTTTCCTTCCATTTCAGCTGAGCTTGAACACAGACTATTTGCAGAATCAAGATAATATTATACGACAGCTTGCAAGGCAAAGCGCTCTTATTGATGTTATGAAGCGAATCGATGAAAACTTTCAAAATGAGAATGAAAAATCAGCCCTTGAATGTTCCACAAAGAAAAATTTCACTGGAATATTAGAGGCACCAATTTGCAACCAAAAAGAAATGGAGGAACTAGAAATTAAGCTGAACGACAGCAAGCAAATGGATGATTTGGTATGTATAGGTATAAGCTATATACATATGTTTAATTTTACATCGTGGATTATAAAATGAACTTGCTGCGGCAGCTCGCTTCGCTCGCGGGCTCGTTTATATATAAGATGACCACATGAAACTTGGTTCTGACGATCCTAACAACATAAACCTTGGTCATGGCGATCCATTCGTACGGTCGTGAATTCAGAACATAATTATCAACGTGCACCACCACCCACCTACTCACCAGCACAACCTGTCTAGTCACATGAAAAATTTTCCAGCCCAATGCCATACACACCCAGATGAATGGGATGGATGATTGCAATATTGCGCGAGTGCGAGAGGAAGCAATTCGCCGTTTTATATGAAGAATCGATTTCGAGCAAGAGTTATACGGGATGTATAACGTCCACCAGCATTAACCTAAAGATGCATATGCAATATGGTCGCAGCCATATTTTACGAGGGTCGCCTATTGTAACATAAGCCACAGGATATGTCATGCATATCCTGCGGTGTTGTAGATCTTAAGAAATATAAGGATGAAATATAGTAATAAATAAGACCTTCAGATCTTAGAACCATAGTTCTAAGAAGGTTACTTTGTAAGAAATTTCCAATTGAAAGTCAATTGTGTTATACGAAGATTTACAATTAGGATATAGTTCTAAGAAATACGTATTAAGAAATAGGATAAGGAAATGTATATATAATAAGACCTTAAAATAAAAAAAAAACAAGTTGGTATTTTGCTGGCGCCGAGAACGGGTGTTTTTATTCACTTAATCCCGACTTTGTAACGCCACACACATTTTCAAAAATCCACAACACGCAACAGCCCACGCAATACACAGTCAAGGATGCACGCAACGATCACGTGAACAGCCAACTGCCATCAAAAGGGTACGATATACACACAGCCGCACACATCGATACACGACGACACAACGACGAGGATACGCGACACCCACAGGATAACACCGACGGGTATAAAAGGCGAGCCGTGACCAGCATCCATAGGCAGGCAGTTGCGAGGTGTCCGCCGTCGGGCTCGGACGTGCTGTCACTGCTGTGCAGTTCCGTAGCAGCGAAAGCGATAGTGTTCTAAAGGGAGTTGTCGGGCCAGTGCTTTTCAGCGCTGACCATTGCAAAGAGTAAAATAAAAATAGCAAAGAGTAATTCCGCCCGACACTCCACTCCACCCTGGCTGCCGTTCTCACGGTAGCCAGTTGTAAAGTTTTTCTGAGAAATAGACTCAAGTGAAGTGCCTTGTGCAGTGCAGTCTCGATGGATCCCATAATAACCAACGTCAAGGAGCAGATTGACCTGGAGAAAGCTCAATTCGTCAAAAAGGCGCGGCAAAAGCTTTTGCGGTTATTCAAAAAGTTTGGCGCCGACCTGAAGGAGGAGGTGATTGGAGACCTGCTCTCTTCGATGAAAATTTAAGCCAAGCTTCCAGCCGCCGGTGCTGTCAATGAAGCTGCCGATATTTTGAACAACGAGTCAATGGAAGTGTCCGAGGACCTTGTCAACGCGGAAGCAGCCCCGATCGAAGCATCTGATAGGTCAGGTAATCCCTCCTCGTCATCCAATCCTTCCGATTTGCTAAGTAATAACGTTAATAGAAAGAGGATCGCTACCTCTCCACCCCCCACGACTTTTAAGCCACGTCGTAATGGCGGCTACTCGCAACTACGCGAAGCAGTCAGAAGCGTTTGCGAGAAGAACGCCGAGCTGTTTGCTAATCAGCAGCAACCAGCGCCAATCTTTCGACCGAAACTCTCGGTACAGGACCCTCAGATCGCCAAAGCCCCTATCGAGGAAAAACTTCCCACTAAGAAAAAGGCCAAAAGCACTCGTAAAGTTGAAAGTGCCAAACCAATTTCTAACGCACATAGCGCTTCCAAAACGCCCAGAGCTCCGCCCATCAATTGTTACAGATTTGACTTGAAATCTTTCAGAAGGAATCTAGCAGATGCCTGTGCCCAGAATGGGACTAAGATTCCCGATTTTGAAATCAAGCTGAAAGGAGGCAAAACCACCCTCCTCCTCAAGTCAATAATCAGTCATGACGACCTAATGGAGCACCTAAAGGCTGCAAACGTGCCATGTTTCACCTATACCCCAGCGGCAATTAGGAAGGTAATTTACCTCCTCAAGAACGTCCATCCCTCCTATGACGGAGAGGACGTCCTAGATGCCCTCCGTTCCCTCCTAGGCGATACAGTTATCTCTGCCAAACGGTTTGACACCCCCTCGTTCAAAAAGCCAGAACAAGACGCTGTCCATGTTCCTGGTTCAATTCGCCGCTGGCACCCAGGCAAAAGAAGTGACTAATGTCAACTATGTGCTTGGTCACAAGGTCTTGTGGGAAATACCTGAGCACAAAAAGATTTCGCAGTGCTTCAACTGCCAGCGCTTTGGGCACGTTTCTGTCAATTGTGCACTAGCGCCAAGATGCGTAAGTTGCGATAAGGTAGATAGTAATACAACCTGCGAAAAACCCAAACAAGCCCCAGAAGTCTTCTGCGTCAACTGTAACGCAAAGAGGCACCCTGCTAGTTACCGTGGATGCCCCATGGCTAAGAAAGCGGAAGCCAGGCGCAATGCAACCAGACAGGGAAAGTCTATTGTCAGGGAGGCAGTCACTGCAACCCTTGAAGCCAAACTTCGGGATGGGATCTCCTATGCTATGGCAACCAAACCCTTGTATGGTTGTTGTGAGGGCTATACATTAGCCAAAAAGATCCTGGAGAAGAACGCCAAAGAAACCAAACAAGAGGAAGACACAGGTGAAATAACATTCACAACGGAATTCGAAAATGAACATAGGGCCCCATGTTTTCTGGATGCAACCCTAATAAGAGGACCATCAAACAAAATGTACTACGCATGGTACAAAAAAGAAATTGCCTCAGAAAGAATCCTCAACGCCCGCTCAGAACACCCACAAAGCATGAAACAACAAGTGGTAAATGAATACATAATGAGCGCCATATGCAAAACGAGCACCATCTTCAATGACTACACCTCACAGAAAATAAGGAGGATCCTCATCACCACACACATGAGACAGGAGCAACACAAGATAAACCAAAAAGAAACCAAAACATACAGAATCAGGAGGGGAGTAAACAAGAAGATCCTGACCCAAATCCTTGCAATCAAAACACAGAAAAATCACAAGAACAGCAAAATCAACATAATATACGACCTGGAAAACCCTCACAAAACACCATTTGAACCAATCCTATTCCAAAACAGAAAAGTAATAGAGAAGTTCTACACAAACAACCTGGGTAGCATTGTTGCCGAAAATGGTGGTACGGAGCAGGACATCGCTCGTCGTATCAACCAGGCTAAACGTGCATACGGCATGCTGTCCAAAATCTGGCAGGGCAGTTATCTCAGCATTAAGACCAAGCTGGGCCTGTTTCGCTCCCTGGTACTATCAGTGCTTTTGTATGGGAGCAGTACATGGAAAGTTTGCGTAGGAGTTACCAGAAAGCTGCAAGTTTTCGTCAACTCATGTCTTCGTCGAATTTTAAGAATTTTCTGGCCCGAAACAATATCAAATGAAGAGCTAAGTCGGCGTACGGGTCAGATGCCAATCGACGAATTGATACGCAGGCGAAAATGGCAGTGGATAGGTCACACATTGCGGAAGAGTGATAACTGCATTGCTATGCATGCCATGAAATGGAACCCCATTTCCAACCAAGGCCGACCAAGAGGGGGTCCTCGAATCACATGGCGTCGATCTGTGGCAAAGGAGTGTCAGGTACTGGGTAAGTCTTTTGGGGAGTTGCGCCCCATTGCCCAGAACAGAGTACGATGGCGCGCAGGAGTAGTTGACGCGCTATGCCCCGCTAGGGGTTAAGGCAAAGTAGTACACAAACAACCAACCAACCACAGATCCTACAAAGACAATCCCCTCCCACGTCAAACAACCATAATAAAACCCACACAGGCAACAACAAAAGACACGCGACACCCTTTATCCCACACACACAACCAACCAACCACAGAACCCGTAAGGACAACACCCTCCCACCTCAAACCACAAACAAGAACCCACACCAAGACGAGACGATCGCATTAAAAAGAAGGACGACAAACAGAAGACAAACAGTATCACAAAAGTCATACACCCGAACGTATAACTCAACCTCGGAGACCCGGTAGTAACAACTAAAAGTGCTAGACATATCCCCAAGCGAATCAGCTATTAAGCCTGGTACCCTTTGTGTGAACGAATCATCACCTACATTAGGAAGTGAAACCCCGTGACTGTGACAAGGTGAACTCGTGACAGTAGTGACGTGTCATACGCGCATTTTAAGCTGCATAATCGAACCACAAAGTGCCAGTACAGTGCCCAAGAGAACAACCCCAACCCCAGCGAAGAGCCAACCGCGCCAATCACCAAAACATGCCAGGTAAAAAGAATTAACACAGTCAAACTTCCATAATTCGAGTCACCATTCTCCACCAAATAGTTCGAGATACTTTTATCAAAACCAGCGGACTCATCAAAAGACACTACATACCCAATTCACTCTTTCATTCACCCCACATTAAGTACCACATAGTCACAGTGGTTCATATTTAGCAAATTGAGGCTGAAAATTTCCTTTTGCCCTATCCTTCTAAATAAAGAGAGATCCCATTTTATTCAAACCCTACAGTGCAAATATAGATTCAAATTTCTCAAGGAATCCGCCATACCATCCGCACGAGGCTGTGGAGTAACTTCTTCTTGGCAACCCTCGTCATCACCTTCCACGGTAGACAAAGCTTGAACCACGGATTATAATTCTCAATAATGCCAATACCTGCAAGAAAACCTTCCGTACAATTTCACCATCTCAACACAATCACCAAGATCACATTATTCAACATCACCCATGCCTCGCAACCAGTTTGCATCAAGCCCCCATCCTGACCAATATTATTTAAAAGTATGTTATCCTCTTCCAGCCTTCCCAAAACAATTCGCAATCGTTTGATTTTTGACGTCAACATCCCATGCTCTTGTTATGTGGTGAATGCAACCCAAAAGTGTAACACCATGCCTGTTTTTTGTCTCTAAACTTTCTAATGCTTCCCTTAAGATTCTACTTCGATAGTGACACCTTTGAATTACTCCCTGGTCAAACGGGTGCAACTGGAAGACAAGGCTTGTCGTCCAGCCAAAAAACTGTTCATCTAATCAGCAAACCCATTCCCCAAAGTTTTCCGATCATCCACGCCCTAGAGTTTGACTCACCATCAACGGGTAGTGACTTAACCCCACCGAAGCAACGCGGGTTGCCACTTCTGCCAAATTTCTTCATTATAGGGACTTCCCCAACCACAAAACCCAAAACAACAAGCCACTCACTCTGATGGGAGGGACCCCCCAAAAAAGAAATCTTCTCCGCCATCAGGGATCTTCTCGAGCCAACTTCTTTCACTTGAAACATGGAGAGATGCGAGTTATGGAAGTTCTACTAATGGAAGTGACATGTTATACAATTTGCTCTCTAAATGCCTCTACCACCTGATATATGTCGAGTTATGGAAATTAAAGCCTGACTATATAAGGAAAACTAACCCGTGCAAAAACACTGACCATAACGCCCCAGCCGTAAGTTCAGTGGCACACAAAACAACCAGTGCAATACACAGATCATAACGTCCTGGTCGTAAGATCTGTGGCACACGAACCTCTCATCACTAACCCCACACACCACAACCACCCCCCCCCCCCCCCCCCCCCCCCCCAAGACTCGTGCCAATCTGTGAATAACCAGTGAACAGGAGACAGTCATGATGATTGCGGCCCGAACTAGTCCCAGCCTCTGACAGCCCCGATCAAATAATCTTTGGCTCGGACTGGCAAAGACAAACATGGACGCGGGCTGCAATCACCACGACCACACCACATGAAATGGGCACACAAGCCCGCAAACCCATGAAATGGCTGGAAACTGCCCCCATGAAAGCTTTCGCACAACAACTTAAGACTGCCGACAAGCAGCCGCAACTGCCCCTGACCCGAAGCAGACTGAATTGGGAAGACAGTCGCGGTGGGTTCGGCCCGTGGCACCCCCAGCCCCCGACGGCCCCAATCAAGAAAATCTTTGATGGGAGCCACCGAGGGCGGACACTGGTACGGATGGGACTCGCCGCGCCTGCACCACATCAAAAGAAGCACACAGGCCATAACGCCCCAACCGTAAGGTCTGTGAACTTCGCACACTGAGAGAAATTCGCGCGATTGAAAAGAACGCGTCGCGCGTTTAAAACCACGTTTAAAAAATTCCCGTTCAATTTAAATATTTCTTGTTGAAATAAACAGAAAAGCGGTCAAAATAACAATATTTTAACAACATGCAACCGCGACCATGTTTAAAAAATACGTTTAATTTAAACGTGGCACATTTAAATGCATAAGTGGTGTATTTAAACAATGTTATGTTTAATTTAAATACATGCACATTCGAGAGAAGCATTTAAATTCTCGCGCGTTTCAATCAAACGGTTTCATGTTCTATCAAAATGAATAGTCGATTGTGCACGCATTTATTTTAAACGCATTCATGTTCAATTTCGAGACTTTAAGCAGTTCAAACGCAGATGCGTTTCATTTAAATGGTATTTACTTTGCTTTGAATGCATGCATATTCACATATACGTACTCATGCCTAACTGGATATTTGGACTTTTTTAGTTTATACTTGGCGTTTGCCCATAATCACGTCGATATTAGTTGTTCGTGTTTTCCGAAAAGTGCAGTGCGGAAAGTGAAACTTGGTGAAATTGCCGTTAAGAAATATTTTGTTCGGAAGGTTAAATAGAAATTTCGATTTGTCATATCGGTTATTTGTGTTGAATAAAACTGTCTGCAAAACAATTGCTCTAAACCATCTGAATAACCTGTTAGAGTGCAGAGTTTCAAGATCCACTCTACGCAGCCATGTGTGAAAAATCTCAAAGCAATATCGAAATAGTGTTAGTTGAAAAACAATTGAACAATGAAAAGGAACTCGAACTTTTTAAACTTTTAGAATCATGGGGACTTGAAGGATATTACACTCATCTTAGAGGTAACTACACAAACATATAATTTTAAGGTTACTTTATATAAAATAAAACTGATTCGAAATTAAAAACCTTGCGACTTTAATCCTTTTCCTTTTCCTTTGAAATAAGAAAATATTGCGTTTATTTGTTATGAGTGTTTGTCGGTTTTAGCGTTATATATTTTAGGAAAAAGATAGCTTCGTTTTTTTTTCCTTTTGACGCCAATATTTACTGTATTTTGCTATATCGATATTTCGGAGGTTATATTCTCCCTTCCTCAGTACTTTACAATCTAAATTTACAAAATCGTTCTTCTATTTATACTTATTTTTTAAAAAGTTATTTTGAGCTCTATGCATTCAAGTTTAATTTTAGTTTACCATTTTTCTTCAAAGAAAATTACAAAAGTAAAATAAGCTTTAATTTAAAGTGACAATTTAAAAAGTAAGTATCGTTTTTTAAATTTAAATTGTAAACTACTGAGGAACGGGGAATATAGCCCCCGAATTATCAGCTTATTTATTTAATTCTACAACAATAATTATTGTTATTTTAGAATGCTAGCTTTTACTTGAAATTTAAGGTAGTGACTCTCTTATTCACTAATGAAGTAAATTTTCTCTTAGCGAATAAAAGCTAACAAGCCGAATATTTCAATCACAAATTCAAATCAAGCATATTCTTTTATTAATTTTTCCTACAAGATGCTGGTGTTGGATTTGATGAGCTCCCATACCTGAATAATGACGATATCCAACAATTGTTTCCTACGTTTCAATTGATTGGAGTAAAAGCTAAATTTCGAGAGAAACTGAAATACTGGAAATCTGAAAAGGTACCCAGTTCCGTATTTTAGTGAATCACTCTTCCAAATATCGAAATGTGTTTTTTTTTTATTTATAGTGTGGTATTGAGGCGGATACTGCTTCCGTGGCGTCTGATCTGATCAAATGGGTTGATGAAAGTCGGAAGCAAATTAACAGCCCATGTTCATCGTCTAATACAGGAACCTCAAGCTATTCAATTGATAATGTAAGCCAATTTCATATATACGTATCTGTGCTAATTATATATTAAAGCAACATAATCTTTCAAATCCAGATTGACATCACAGGAGTACTGCAGCAAAGTGTGAAAGGTCAAGCTGTACTGGACTACTTCCAGAAAAATTCCAAATTATCTCCGACTTACCAGCAATTTCTATCAAATTGCATAATAGATACCGTTGCATCGAAGCACAGGAATCTACGAAATTTTGATTTCAAACTTTTAACTGAAAAGATTGTTAAAACTTTTCCGAGCGAGAATCCGGTATGTTATTTTCTAGTAATTATGATAATTAAATTTTAAAAGTTTTGTCTTAGGACACTTACTATGTTGAAAGAAGTGCACTGAGGAAGCACCCCAAGGGCAAACTTCATGACCGTTACTTCAACGTGAGGTCCAAACTTAGACATGCGAAACCGTTAGAAACTGCTCCTCCACCAAGGTTAACTTCAGAAGAACCTTTACCTGAAGTGGATAAAAACTTGTTGTCCAGCGTAAAATTGTGGTTAAAATATAATAGCCACCCACGTGAAGAAGTTACCGATAAATGGAGTAGAACTTTCCAAATACGCCGTAATCATATCTTAACACCAAACGAAAACTTGCAAAATATTTTGAAGGAGTGGCCCTTGTTCAAAGATGGAGAACTTGGCAGTTCGCTTGTAAGTTTGATTTTTGTGTATATATTAAGTGGTAATATTGATATTTCATGCAATATACAGGTCAATGTCGACTTCAGTTTAATATACCCTAATAAATCTGGACTTTTGTTCGAAAAGTGGAATGACTTCATAGAAAAAATATTGCCATTCTTCAAAAACAACATAAAAGACGTGGAATCAAAAATTTATTTCAACCAAATTGAAAAGGAAAATCCCAACGAAGGTAAAAAATCTAGTTTTGTTCAAAATATCATCCCTGATGTACATTTTATGTGCATATAGATTCTCGAGACTGCGCTGTTACGATTCTCCTGAACGCAGTCCTTCCACCTTCAACGCGCTTGATCAGTGAAAGTGGATGCAACAAAAAAAAGAGGAAGGTAACAATAAAAGAGGGGAAGGACTCCCTTGTAATTCATTTAAAATATATTAGTGAATTTCAACGAGCTTTAGAGGACCTAACAGAACGATTTTATTCTTCGAGGGAAAAAATTCAACCATTAATTATCGTCGTAGGACCGGCAGTTACATCCTTACAGGAGTTTTACATTTACTTTGATGGAGTAAAATTTAAATTTCCAACATTTGTTTCTTGCTTGGATACATGTTTTAAGGTATTCCATGTTTTGAATCTTGAATATCCGCCACATTCCTTAAATGTTTGGCAGTTTTTGCAGAAATATTTTTATGAAATTTCCATTGGAAATGATAAAATTACACCTAAAGTCTCAGGATTAGTCTCGTTTTTGATGAATCCTAAATAATTCAAATTCCAGTTTTTAGCTGCTTTGTGATATTACTACGTTCTCATAAGAATTATTAATCATGTACTTCTGCTCTATATGTAAGTTAGGGTACTCAAATGCTTCTGATCTTATAAATCACTTAAAAAGTAAGCATGAAATACCTGCATATGGTACTTACAAATGTGCTCAACCAAAATGCTTCCAAACATTCTCGAATAGGAAAGCCTTTAAAAAACATTTGGTTAAGACCCATAAGGTATTTGTAGACTCCACAATTGCTAACAGATCAGTCAATGTAAATACCCTTAACAAAAACGACGAAAATTGTCATTCGCAAACTTGTCCTAACTTTTCAATGTTGGAAAACTCACCCCAGGAGCTTTCAGTAGAAGCCAACGTGGATATAAAAAAATATTTTGAAGATCTTTCTCATACAGTCCTTCGTTTCTCATTAGAACTCTTTTCAAAACCTAATTTAAGCAGAAAAGATTCGATTAAAATCCAACAGGGGGTATCACAGATTACGGACGGTATTGTTAGTGTTTTTAAAACCATAATCCATGCAAAACAGTCCGCTGATGCAACTGCCTGTAATTTTGAGAAAGCATTCAGTGAATGTTCTGACCCTTTTCAGTATTTCAAGACTGAGTATAAATTTATGCAATATTTGTTTAAAAGAGATCTACTTAAATTTCCATTTTGCCACACAATGAACAATGAAGTACGTGAGGTTAACGTAAATGGACAACCAACACTTGATACAGTGAGTGCAAAAGCTTATTTTTTACCAATAAGATTTCATATCAAAATTTTTTTTGAAATGCCTGGTGTTTTAAGAGCGACTTTAGATAATATGCGCTCTTTGGAATGCCGCACTCATTATCATAATTTTGTTAATGGAGAATTATTCAAAAATAAGTTGAAATCCACTGCTGTCGAAATCGTTATACCTTACTTTATATATATGGACGATTTTGAGGTAAATAATGCTCTCGGTAGCCACTCATCTCAGGATACCCTTTGCGGAGTTTATTACAATTTTCCTACTATACCTACCTTCATGTTATCAAGCCTAAATTACATATTTGTTGCAGGCTTTGTAAAAACTAAACATATTAAAGAATTTGGAGTAGATTCTTCACTTTATTTTCTTAAAAACGAACTCAATTGTTTAGCGCAAGAAGGGTTAGATATTCATACAGAAGAAGGTCACTTCAAAGTACATTTCGTTCTTGGCTTAGTATTAGGCGACAACTTAGGTTTGAAATCGATGCTCGGCTTTACAAAGTCCTTCAATTGTGATAAATTTTGTAGGCTGTGTAATAGGTCCAAGAAACATATGCAAGTAGATTGCAAAGAAGCAAAGGATACTATTAGGAGTGTTGATGGATATAATAATGACCTGAAAATAGATGATCCCAAAAAAACTGGCATTCATGAACCTAGTATACTCAATGAAATCTGCTTCTTTCATATAACTGATAATTTCACTGCTGATATTATGCATGACGTTTTTGAGGGAATATGCCACTATGAAATTTGCCAAGTCTTACTAGCCTTAATTACTAATAATGTACTGTCTCTTGAAACTATCAACTATCGAAAAAAAATGTTTCCATACGGAAGTTGTGAAATTGGAAATATTTCGGTGCCAATTCAACGGCATCATTTAAAAACTCATAGGTTAAAAATGTCCGCTCGGGAAATGTGGCATTTTGCACACTTTCTACCACTATTGATTGGCGATCTGATCCCGCAACATAATAAATTTTGGCATCTTTTTTGCTATTTGCTCAAAATTATTGATTCCGTATTATTGAGTGAATTCACTGTAGACGATATTAGAAATTTAAGACGTATAATATATGACCATCACAAACTTTACATTAACTTGTGTGGTCCACTGAAGCCAAAACACCATTTTTTGGTACACTATCCTACGATAATAGAAAAAAGTGGACCCTTAAAATATTTATGGTGTTTTCGCTTTGAAAGCAAACACAAAGATTTTAAAAAATACGCAAATGTTATCACTTCAAGGAAAAATATTGCATTTTCTTTATCAATAAAATATTGTTATTACTTTTCCCAGTTTATTCTTTCGAAAAATGGACTTCCGGCTCTTGTTGAATTTTCAACTTGCAAACCTATATCTTTGACTCAGATGTCTCAATATTCGGAAGTGGCCTTCGCGAATAACTTCGACACTTCTTTAGTATATATGCCGGAAATGGTAATTTACAAAGGCACAGAATATAAAAAAATGATGTATTTAATCAAAAGGTATACGGATAATAGACTTATTCGACTTTTTAAAATTCTTGAATTTGTTATAACTGAAACAAAAAGTTTATTTATATTATGCACTGAAATTACTGTCACAAAATTCAGTGAACATTTTCAGAGCTATGAAGTTGGGATGAATACTGAAAAATTAGTTATACACGAAATTGATTTTTACACTAGTGGTCCATTACATATATACCCATTGACCAATGGAAAACATTATGTTCGAAATAAGAGCATTTAAAATTTTGAATTATGTTTAATTTTTAAGAAGAAATCATCTCTGCTAGGGTTATACGTCATTTCAGAAACTCTTCCTATTGTTCACCAATAATTTGTCCCTTTTATTACCATTTATACCAGCTAATTGCACATAATACTACATTAAAAAACTGAAGAAATTACTTGATTTTGTCTTTTGTTTCAATAAAACTTTGCCGTTATTACCCATGCCTAAATCAAACAATAGCATAAGTAAAAAATGTCAAAAGTTTAAATGTTCTAATATTTCAATTATTGAATAAATGTTTGTTCATTAAAAGCTATAAAGTTATGGCGTATTTTTATGTACGAGCATGTGTATGTAGACAACACCTTAAAAGGTTTTCGCATAGGATCACAAAAGGTTTGTAGCAGTACTAAATATAAGAACTAAAAAATATCCACTGAAACATGCACTACTGTCAAATTAACAGCGAAGAATATTCAAATTGACAGCTTGATAATTGCGAATCCTTGTCAATTTAAACATAATTGGATTTGTTTTTCTAATGGTAATTACGGTTAAGGTAAATGTCCACGGTTTGAAATAATAATAGGCGTACGTTTCAGTTGAATGAGATAAATATTTAAAATGAAAGCTGCCACATTTAACTAATCAATAGCCTAGTATTTACGAAAAACGCGAAGACTATTGGTATGACAACATACCTATTTAAAATATCCATATTTAAAACAACCATGCGCATGTTTATTAATTAAACGTAAACGCTGTTGGCGCCTTTTTAAACGCGAAAATGGTTGATTTATACTAGTTTTGCGTTTGTTTGGACAACTTTTTTCTCTCAGTGTATGAGTACAACATACTTGCATATTGTTTTCCGTAGAGCGAATTGGAGTTAACCATTTTCAAAACGGTAATGATTGGTAAGAGAGGTGGGAGGAGGGGAAGGGTGGAGGGGGAGGGGGGGGGGGGGGGTTTGCTCGTCGCTGACTCTATTCTCTATAATTATTCAAACAATTTATTTTCAATACTTTTTATGCAAACTTACAATTTGCAATATTGTCTTAACATGAATGGTTAAGCATCTCCAAAAGTAGCACAGTTCATCTCCTATTGGCATGGGATACTACAAAACCCTCGGATTGCGGGCGTAGCCCTCTATTTTCCGGTTTCATTTGAAATATGGAGATGACTTTTTTCAGGCGCACCAAGATCGGGAAATGCTAATGTCTGCGAATCCAGTTTTTTTGTGCATCATAGATCCCGAGACTGGGCTTCTCTGCATCACTTTATTTACTACGACATAAGTGACTAATCAATCCTTCGACCGTGAACTCTATCAGATTGTTAAAATTAGTTAATTAATAAGGAAATTTATTAAGGTATTCTCTTTTAAAAATAAGTTTATTACTAGAGTGAAAATCAACTTAATCCTTCAAGCTGTTATATAGGATAATACACCATGTAATAGGTTCATTAACCCATTTCTTGCCATTGTTGCGTATACGCAACATCAGTTTAAAATATTAAT